>JAWHQI010000130.1:5480000-6787178 GCA_033032865.1 Dactylorhiza incarnata
AGATAGGTGCCCTTCCTGGTAATCGACGCACCGAGCAACTACAATGCAATTTTTGGGAGGCCCCTTCTAGATGACTACCAGGCCATAGCTTTAACATAACACCAAGCAGTAAAATTCTCCCTGGGAGGAAGGCAGTTCATGGTCCGCAACGACCCCCGGGCAGCCAGGGAATGTTACATTCGCTCAGTTAACGCAGTTAGCGAGTACATGTCCCCTCGGGTTTCCGAAGCAACAACAGAAGATCCTTTTTCCTAGCAAGGTGTAGTGGGAGGTTGAGGCATGACTTGTAGAACTCCACCACCTGTATCTTTGCCTTTACGCATTCTCCTGTTTTCATTTTCTACTTTATTTATTTGTCTAAGCAATGAGTATGCTTTTATGATTGCTTCCGGAATACTAACACTTTTGTTGTGGCGAGAGGTCTTTTGAATTGCCTCAGAGCATCAAACAACAATTCGGACCCTAAGTTATTACTCATCCTTTTCCCCCTTGTCCCGCGACGTTCGTCCCGTCAAGCAGAGGACTCTTATCCTCGCCCTTTTTTCACTCCCCTTGGGCAGTCCCGAAACATGCTTGAACCCCCTCCATTCGCGATATCCAGATCCAATGGCTTGCAGAGGCCTTCAAGTCTCCGATCCTCTCTGCCGGCAAGTGCTACGTCCTCTTATCATTCCCGTAATTCCACAACAATTGCCCTCGTTGGATCCTATCACGACTGGCATACATGGCGGGCCTTGTAGATCTGAGCGAACATGACAGCTGGTCGTGCATCAACAGAGGTGCCGTTATTGTCCTCAAGGTGCCTCATCCCTCTCGAACGTATCCAGACGTTTCCTGCGAAGGAGAGCTCCACGGATGTCATATGCCCAACTGGTTAGCCTCACCTCTGGCGGTAGACTCCTTTGGTTGAGTAGTGGATGACATTGTCCCCACGAGACGTCTTTTCGGAGGAGCGCTCTGTCTTCGAACACCCATAACCCCACTAAATGATTTCGTCGGAGGAAAGCTCCGCGGGCGCCTTGTCTCTGTTTAACAGGTTGATCTAAGCAAGCCCCCGACTTCTGAATACTTAAGTCGGGATTTGCAAAATTATCGACAATCTCTCATGTAGTGAAATATTTAAGTCCCACTCTCTGAACTGAATAATGGGCGGTTACACTATTGGTAACCTCACCAAGCTGGCATTCTTCTTTGCAATTCTCGAGCCAAGTAAAATTATATATTGTGCGGACACTCGGGTAGAGGGCACACATTGTGCAGGCAATCACGCTTTGTCTAATGTACAATCTAGGGTACTCGGTAACCGCTCATACAATGATTGTCCTTGTTATCAGCTGCTCTCGACTTATCTTCTTTCGGCTTTAATTATTGAAAAACATAATGTGCGTTTACCCCTATAGTGGGCACACGGGCTATCATCTATATTGAATGTTGGGAATTCTCACTAAACATTACTCTTGATTATACTGGGTGGATACATTTACTGTAATCGCACCAGGTTATCACTACAACATGATTCTCTGATCCTTATATACTGATAACGTCTCAGTACTATTTACGGGATTGAGCGGTTACCAGTGGAAGTAACCGCGCGATGGTTATTCAGTTTCAAGAGTTCATCAGCCTTATCGCTCCGATTGGGCATCTCCATTCTAGTAAGTCGCGGGTACTACCTACTAACCGCGCGTATATATTATTTAGTTGAGCATCATAATTCATAACATTCACAACTTTGGTATTCACACAACTCATTCGGCAAAAGTACGCGGTAAATTATTAAGTATAAACACATGCATTATCTATATCTATTTGCAGGCACAAAAAGAGATCGCAGCAAAAAGTCTAGTATTGTCATTCACTTTTTCCGAGGTTACAATATAAGGAGGCCGCGATTACAAAAGATATCCGTGCGGTCACTCAAAAAATAAAAATACAACTATTCTTCAGACTCCGACTCTGACTCCACCACAACATCCTTTCCTTTCGCAGATTTGGACTTCTTTTTGCGAGACTCCAAAGAGCGACTGTATCCACTCGACGAAGTCTCTGACCGCACAGATCCCCCCTGCCTTCGTATCGAGATCCGCGACCCCCTCCATAGTGTCCACAGCCTGCCCGATGACCTCATCATCCAAATCGGGTACTTCCACATCCCCAAACTCTTTGAAGAGAGTCGTGTAGTCAAGATTCACGAACTCATCCTTCAGTGCGCCTTGCTCCTTCAGGAGGTCAAGGGCGACCTCCACCGACCGCTTTGAAACCCGCATTACTGCTCGCTGGAATTTAGGGTTTTCTTCGGTCACGCTCACCTGAATGAAAAACAGTTAATAGATTAGTATGCGCGGATAGGTCCACGTACTCATCCTTACTCAATGAACTATGTCTTACCCTTAGCTTTTCCCGCATGCGATTGTTCACGGTCAATGAGTCGTCAAGGGTGGATAGGGCGGCATAGTTGAACGAAACCGCCCTCAGGGCTGTCGTGGCTAATATCTTGGAGATATCCTCCACACACACCTTCCTCATCTCCTCCATATCTAACCTCCCGAGTATCGCGGAGGTGGCCGCCAGAGCGTGCGGTAAGATCTGCTCGGACACCTTCTAGGAGGGAATGTGTGCGCTCAAAGTGATCGCTTTAGAGTCCCGTAGAATCAACGGGTTGCCCCAGAGATCAAGCAGGTCCTCTTCCCGGCCCGCAAAGGCGGGCACCCGACCGCCATCTGCACCAGTTCGCGCAGACATGAGCCTCTTCTTCGAGGAACTCGCCCCGCTTGGGAGGGTTCAGATTCCCTCCTCAGGTCTTGAGCGCGCCGCTTCTCAGTGGCTGTCAGGACGTTCCCTGTAGGTTGATACGACTTCGATGCCGACACCATCAAGACTATTGCAAAAAGAAATAAATCATCAGAACTCGAAGGTGCGCACGATTACATAAAATTCTAACCGCATATGCTTACATTCATCTATAAACAGGTCCCTGACCTCCCGCACACGGCAGCCGTAGTGAGCAACGTCTAGCGGGGTGAACTCAAGAAATTTCACTATCCACTTTCCCGTCGCGGAGAGCTCGGGCGGTCAGAAAGTGTTTTCCTCCCACGGATCCGGCGCCATCTGGAGACCGCCAAAGTCCCCTTTGAAGATGGCGAATCGCGACTGCCAGCCGTGGATTTTGTTCGCCAGGTTGAGGACTCGAAATTTCTCCGAATTGAAGTTCATCTGCCCATGCTCTCGAGCCCACACATCGAACATGGACCGGAAGACCTCCATGCCGAAGTGGATGCTCTCTGTCCGCATGCAGACGATGTATGATACAATCAAAGCGATTGCATTCGGGGGAGCTGTGCGGGCACTGCTCTGTAGAAGTTCAGGATCTCCACTATCTCCGAGAAGATAGGGAAAGTCCACCCTGCGTTGAAGTGATCGAAGGGGACTATCAGCTCATCCTCAAAGATGGTTGTGAACCGCTCCTCGCTCTCTGGCAATCTTAAATTATTTAAGAATGCATAAATTTAAATCGGAGAAGGTACAAATCAATAGTATTTGGTAAATTTAGAAAGACTTATCAGAATAAAATTGGAAAAGGTCATTTGGAAAGAAGTCATTTGAAATTACTTCAAATCAAGACCACCATTAATCTTGGCTATTTGAAAAAATATCATTTTGAAATAACTTCAAATCTTTGGAAAGGTGTATTTGGAAATAGTCAATGGAAATTAAATTCCAATATGGGACAACTGCTAATAAATAACCATCTTGAAGGAGAAAAGGGCATACCAGACAAGAGCAGAGAAACAAAATTACTTTGTTTCTCTGCAAGAGTCGGTCTCCTCCGCCCGATCCAGCTCGCCGATTCCTCCCAAACCTCGTCTAGCGTTCGACTCTGCCTGGAGAAGGGATCAGGCGCTCCCCCGCCGCCTTCCTAGTTTTCGACCCCCACCGACGAAAACTTCCAACGAATCGGCGTTTCCTTGCTTCCCGCCGGGCCGTCAAGGGCTGCCAGACAACGAAAGTCGCCATCAGCGTCGTTCCTTCACCGTTCCAATATATTGCCGCCCTCTATCCACTGGGTGTCGTCGACTTCGCCTCTCCTTTCCGGCACCTACCCGGTAAGGCTTTGGTTCACCAGTTGTCGTCGACTTCGACTCTTCCATCTGACAACTTGCAGACTGGCGTTCTTCCTTTGCGTGATGGACTTGAAACAGACCGCCCCCTCTGTCATATCCTTGCAGTATCCTTGCTCCAATTGATTAGTTACTTTTATGCAGTCCAGTTAAATATTTTTAAGCTTGCTTCTACGTTCTCGCTAGTCTTTTATTACCGCTTAATCATAAATTATTACTTGTGTTTTGTTTGTGGTTGTACGGGTCTCGCCAAGATTCAACTCGGAAAGGCGTTCGAGAGATCTTACTTTAATAAAATTAACGAATCTATTAAAGTTCATTACGACGAGAGTAATTTTACACACGAAATTTCGGTTTGGCCTCTTTGGCCTACAACAATTAATTTGTTTGCATTAAAAATTATCGTATTTTTCAAAACCTTAATTTCGGATTACATCAGTTTGGTATCGGAGCAGGTTTGGCTCGCTCCTATCGCGAATCAAACGATCCGGCTTTCAAAAAAATAATAATAATAAAATTTTAACGAATTTTTCTATCTATTTAAAAAAAATGTTTATTAAATTTACTATTAATTTAAATCTTTATTTACAAAAGAAAAAAAATCAAATCAAATCATTTTTTTTTAAATGTCTTTCTATTCGCTCGCCGACCCCACTATGGTGGGGATAAAGGCTTGAGTGTTGTTGTTGTCTTTCTACTCACTCGGGTATTCTCTCAAATTTTAAAAATAATAATAATAATTTTAAATTATTATTTTCTTAAAATCAACTAAAATTTTTCTGGGAAAAATTAAATCAACTTAATTTAAATGGAGAAGCGAGTCCTTTATTTAGAAAATAGCGTAGGGATTTGACTCAACGTATGAGCGACTTAATGAAAGCGGTCGATAATCTCACCACCAACATGGGTAGGCTCGGGCACGTGGTGAACGAATTACGCACATCGGTCTACACCATAAAAGCCACCTTGCACTTAAATCGAGCACCTGCACCAGTGGTCAAAGTAGATCCTAACCCTAGGCCACTAGAACTTACACACCCCGCTCCCGAACTCGAACCTCGTAACCAACCCCGTTGGGACATAGGAGTCAAATTGGACATTGGTGATTTTGAGTGACACTTAGAACTCGATGGTTGTTTAGACTGGTGTGATCAGATGGACCGTTTCTTGGCTTGGAAGCAATTGCCCCAAGCTAGGCAAGTTGAGTACGCCACACTTAGACTAAAAGGGTTCGCCCTCGTTTAGTGGCGACAACTAGAATGCTCTAGATTTAGCTTAGGCATGCCTCCCATCACCACATAGGCAGAGTTTAAAATACAACTTCAGAAACGGTACGCTCCACCCGATTATTTGCAGACTCTCTACCATCGGTTCCACAACCTACGACAAAACAAATTATTGGTGGATGAGTATACGAACGAGTTCCTAGTACTGCAGTCTCGCCTCGACCTCCGAGAGGATGATGACATGACCGTGTCCCGTTATCTGAACGGGTTACGATATTCCATTAGAGACCAGTTAGGGCTATTTGATTATAAGGACCTAGGAGAGATCTCGAGCCGCGCCCGTCGAGTAGAGTCCTCACAAAAGCGTACATACGGACTTAGGTCTACTGATAGACCCCCATCGAGCGTCACCACTGCCCCCACTGCTAGGATCGTAGATTCCCTTCCATCACTGTCGGGACTCCGACCCCATCCACTATCCCTTCCAAGGGTAAGGAGATTATTGGGGCTAAGCCCAACAATGGAGTATTCTGATGCTTCAAGTGCATGGAGCCGGGGCACAAATCATCTGAGTGCCCGCGACGACACTTCGTCGCTATTATTGATTCCACTGATGGATGTGAACCCGAGTATGGAGTCTACATTAATGAATCTCATACTGAGCCTGAGCCTGAGCACGAGTCTGAGGATCTCATCGAAGTAGAAGGCGAACACGCTGAACACCTAGTTTGTGTCTTAAGTTATAGTCTGATTACTCCTAGCGAGTCTACTGAGGATGACCATAGGAGGCACGAAATTTACCGCACCACTGCATGATTCAGGGATAATTTGTTCCATTATCATCGATAGTGGTAGTATGGAGAACTTCGTTTCTCAACATATGGTCGACATATTAGGGCTAGAGACGCACCCGTTAGAACAACCCTACAGTTTATCCGGAGTCAATAGTCATTTGACTATGCCCGTTACCCAATATTGTCTAGTAGAGTTTTCTATAGGGAGCACATATTCAGATAGAGTATTATTTCATGTCGCCGCCATGGATGTCTGTCACACCCTATTAGGGAGATCTTAGCAGTACGATCGACATGTCATGCACGACGGCACGAGGAACTCTCATTCCTTCGAGCACAACAGACACAAGATTCTTCTTCTTCCTCAGAAGAACTGTCTTATTCCAAGGGCACGCGAGAGGGCCTCTACGTCTACTAGTTTACTTTTCGTTGACTCCACCGCGTTACTCCTCACCCCACATGCTCTAGGTGCGATCCCTCATTTATCAGCTTCTAAAGTGCCACGTAATATTTTTCAATTTTCTCATACTATATTTCCTGACCACTTATCTCATACACATCACTATGTAGATTTCATATTTGGAGATCACACTTTTATTTCACCACGATATCATTTGGGCATAGAAGGATTTGTCAAGTTGCGTCAATCTATTAAATATTTTATGTTGTATTTTTGGAATATATTTTGAGGTCGAATGGAAATCCAACTCGAGTTTAGTAGCGTTTATCGCTTTCTGACCGATGGACAGATCGAGGTCGTTAATACGAGTTTGAGAGTTATTCTTAGGTGTTTAATTGAGGCGAATTCAACGCAATGGGATCTTGTACTTCTACCAGCAAAATTCACATTTAATGATTCTAAAAATCGCTCCCCCAATGAATCTCCTTCTGAAATTATCTACGCGTTTTTTATACACCATCTGTTTGACCTCCACCCACTCATATTCCATGACCGTATTTCATTCGATACGCAAGCTCATATTTATTATTTAACAGAATTGCCTAAAATTATTGCTAATAATTTTAGAGCAACCTTTGAACATTATAAATTCATGGTCGGTCGTTATCGCCGTGAGTTGTACTTTTCAAAGGGAGTGTGCGAGTTTGCCTATTGCAGAAGATTTGGTCCATTTCAAGTTCAGAAGCGCATCGAGCAACCTGTCGAGCCCCAGACATACCACCTGATTTAGTATCAGCGACGACGTCTGATCTCTCTGCTACTAGTTTTTACGAGTTCTCGCCGGGGTCGAGCTTTGTCAACCCCGGGAGAATTGATGCAACCGTCGTCGCATCCGAGGACAATTATTATTTTTATATTAGTTTGTCATTTTATTTTATTTTCCAGCGCACCGATGTCATTTTTAGTTCCGGCTCATCGGTTTGACCTGTTGGAAAGCAAAAGAGAAATACTTGATTGATATATTCATCCCTCAATGGGGCATTAAATAGGACTTACATGGACTCTTAAAAGTAAGCCTACAATGTGGGACTAAACACAACTATACCTAAAGACTCTAATAGACCGACATTGACTCGATAAATCCAACACTCCCCCTCAAGCTGAAGGGGGGACCCTTCAGCTTGGACATCACAAATAACGGCAATGGAAGTAAATGATGCGGGACAAAACATCAGACGGGCCACCGGGGGGAATTCCAAACTGGGGAATCAAGTCGGGGACATAGCCACACACGACATTGACCCACACACGACGCAGGACCCACACACGATGCGGATTCACTGGAAACCGGTCAACCAACATCATCTACACACACAACATGCGAAGAGAGCCAAAGATGTGGAGCAAATCATCAAACGAGTGATCGGGGATAATCCGTTGGGGATAATCTGTCGGGGATAATCCGCAAGAAGGGCGGTCCCACACGTCACAGTCCCACACGACACGGTCCCACACGACACAACCCGCTGAGATTATAACAACCAACACATCACGTCCCCAACACACGACCAATCGAAAGAAAACATGGGGAAACACAAGACATAAGCCTAGAGGCCGTGTGGAACGAAGGCGAAAGAATCGGGAAAGATCATCTGAGACGCCTTCATCCCAACACTCCCCCTCACGTGGATAACGCGTGCATATAGGCATAACAAGACAAACAAACAAAGAGACACAAAACAATACACAAACTCATAAGATAAGACACGAACTACCATGAAGCATCATCTTTGGCACTCTAGAAGGGGTGACAACATCAGGAATCGTCCAAATGCTGAAGGGGCAGCGGCAGGAGGCGGCTGAAACATGAAGGAGAAGAAGCCCTTTGTGCGGGCGAGATGTCGTGGTCAGGACAGTAGTGGCACAGGGCGGCAGTAGCCGGAGAAGTAGAGCAGCGGCATGACAGCAGGGAGGAGAAGCTCCAGCGGTAGATCTGGAAGAGGCGAAGCAGCAACAGCATCGACGGCAGACATCGTCGATCTGGAGCAGGACTTCGACGGAAGAAGCAGTCGTCGTCGATCGGCAGAGGAGAACGACGGGATCGTGTCGTCGATGGAAGAGGGTAGCAGCGGTCGATGAAGATGGAAGCAGCGGTCTTAGGTCGATGAAGATGGCTCGACGGGAGATCTGGAGTAGCGTCGACGGGAGAAGAGGAAGGCCCGCAACAATCGTCGATGGCGGAAGCGTCGTTGACATCGACGGGAGAAGCCAGCAGCGACGTTGACAAGAGATGGCCCCGCTCCCGTCTTTGGAATCAAGACACGATCCCATCGACGGGAGCGAGGGGGAGATGGAGCCGCCGAAGCCCTATCAGTCGAGCCGGAAGCGGAAGACGAACGGGTCGGGGGGGGGGGGGGTGCAAGGTCGCGGGATGAGTGAAAATAAATAAATTATTTTAGGCTTTCAGATCGAAATGCTCTGATACCATGTTGGAAAGCAAAAGAGAAATACTTGATTGATATATTCATCCCTCAAGGGGGCATTAAATAGGACTTACATGGACTCTTAAAAGTAAACCTACAATGTGGGACTAAACCCAACTATACCTAAAGACTCTAATAGACCGACATTGACTCGATAAATCCAACATGACCATCCGGTGAGACCATGAATAAATGGTCCGGTAATTTTTGATAGGCAGGACGAAAAAGGCAAGCTTAAATTATTTAAGAATGCATAAATTTAAATCGGAGTACAAATCAAGAGTAGTATTTGCTAAATTTATAAAGACTTATCAGAATAAAATTGGAAAAGGTCATTTGGAAAGAAGTCATTTGAAATTACTTCAAATCAAGACCACCGTGAATCTTGGCTATTTGAAAAAATATCATTTTGAAATAACTTCAAATATTTGGATAGGTGTATTTGAAAATAGTCAATTGGAAATTAAATTCCAACAAGGGACAACCTGCTAATAAATAACCATCTTGAAGGAGAAAAGGGTATCCCGGACAAGAGCAGAGAAACAAAATTACTTTGTTTCTCTGCAAGTGTCGGTCTCCTCCGCCCGATCCAGTTCGCCGACTCCTCCCAAACCCCGTCTAGCGTTCGACTCCGCCCGGAGAAGGGATCAGGCGCTCCCCCGCTGGCGCTGCCTTCCTAGTTCTCGTCCTCCACCGATGAAAACTTTCAACGAATCGGCGTTTCCTTGCTTCCCACTGGGCTGTCAAGGGCTGCCAGACAACGACAGTTGCCATCAGCGTCATTCCTTCATCGTTCCAGTGTATTGTCGCCCTTTATCCACTGGGTGTCGTCGACATCGCCTCTCCTTTCCGGCACCCACCCGATAAGGCTTATGCTCACCGGTTGTCGTTGACTTCGACTCTTCCATCCGACAACTTGCAGACTGACGTTGTTCTAACTTTGCGTGATGGACTTGGAACGGACCGCCCCCTATGTCGTATCCTTGCTCCAATTGATTAGTTAATTTTATGCACTCCAGTTAAATAATTTTAAGCTTGCCTCTACGTTCTCGCTAGTCTTTTATTACCGCTTAATCATAAATTATTACTTGTGATCTTGCTTGTGGTTGTACGGGTCTCGCCCAGATTCAACTAGAAAGGCGCTCGAGAGATCTTACTTTAACAAATCTATTAAAGTTCATTACAACGAGAGTAATTTTACGCACAAAATTTCGGTTTTGCATCTTTGGCCTACAACAATTAATTTGTTTGCATTAAAAATTATCGTATTTTTCAAAACCCTAATTTCAGATTACATCATATATCCTTTGCGACAACTCACCCCGTTTCCGCCGCTCATGCAACTATCCATGAGTTAGCGAACGCTCGCCATAAGTCGCCCTCACCAATGGAGGGATAACAATCGACTCGCGCCGGGGAGGAACATGGAACCCGACCTAAAGGACGTCGCAAGCACCCAGTTGTGCCCGCAACTCCCCTGGTCTCACTAACATTTGTTCGCGCCGAGCCCCCATGTTTGCCCAAAAGCTCGGCTACATAGTCGCTCATCTGCGCCAACGCCTCCACGGTCCCAAGACCAGCAGGAGTCTTACCCATGGAAGTTGATGGCGCGGCTACGACGACAACCTTCCCGTTAGCATCACTCCGAGCCGCTTTCTGCGGCTGCTCTTTCTCAGGTGCGCGCTTTCTTTTTTTCTTTTTTTCTTCTCCGCAGGCTTCATGGCGGCCAACTCTAGCTTCTTTATCTTGAGTTGCACCTTGATCTCCTCCGCCTCGGCGTCCGACACCTGCCCTTCCTCCAAGGCCTCCACATCGACATCCTTGTCCGTCCGCTCCTGCTTCAGCGGATCAGTCCGCACAACGTCACCCGCGTCGGCCGGCGGATCAGTCCTCTCGGCGTCATCCGCAGCCAAGTATTCATCAACTCCATCTCCAAGATCCCCCGCGGGGGTCTCCTTCTCAAGCAAGATCTCCGAGGTGACCGCATCGCGCCCGGGAGCCTTCTCAACATCCGTTTCCTGAAGAGCTCTAGTACTATCCGCACCTGCTCCAGGTGTGCTCTCCACCACCGGATCGACCTGCGCCCCGTTCAGCACGGGCTCCTCCTTCTCTAAGTCGACGACATCGGTGGAGATGTTCGCTCCTTCACCGGCAGCCCGTTTCGCCTTCTTAGCGACCCTTTTTTGCGGCTTATCCTGCCTCTTTCTCGCAGGGGAATCCGCTGGAAGCTCCTGCAGTTTCAAGACCTTCTCAAGAGTGTCACTCCTCACCTCCGGCTCCGCGGGGACAACGTCCGTTATGGGATCAAACCTCAAGAGCGCTCTTATTTTGGACATGGTAGTCACCAGATCCGAGCTCGCCTCCTTCTGCGCGGGGAATTGCGCACCTGGCTCGAGAGCCTTTAGCGTCTTCTCAGAAATCTCAGCAACATGTGTCTTACCGAGGAGACCGCCCATCCCTTTCATCGGGAGAGGAGCGGGGGCCTTAGACGTGCCCGTCAGCATTTTGGGCCCCAACGCTTCACTCTTCTTAGCGAGCAGCCTTTCCAGGAGAGCCTTATTCAGACCAGTCATCGACCAGTTTTTGTGTTCGCAGCAATAGAGGAGCTTCAAGGCAAAGTGATCCAGATAAGCCTCGCCTCCGATTATTTATAGGTTTCAGTAATGTCGGAGTTCGGTCACAGTATCCGCGATTACCATGCTACTTTTTGAAGTCCGTGTTGAGTTAACAAGTGCAGAGATTATGTTAACCCGGAATCCTGCAACCCCAGCCAAAGCCAGGCCAGTTCAGGCAAAGCAAGCCTTATTATTTGGCAGTAGGGGCGGTTACGTTACTTGTAACCGCAGACCCTTTCCAGTCTCAGCAGGGCGGTCGGTTACGTTCTAAGTAACCCCCCCCCCCCCCCCCCCCCCCCATCATCACTGCAGCCAACTAGCCCCGTCGGCCCTTCTCAGCAGCCGAAGTCACGAGAGGTTTTAGCGAACACCTTAGGTGTCCGCCCCCGATCTACTTAGCTAGTAGCGGACTGTGCGGATACAGTCTGTTGTAACCGCACAAGCCCCTCTCTCTCGCCTGCCTGGATTCTCCTGTTCCCCAGGCAGCTAGCATTTAGTGTGGCATTAAATGCCCCCAACCGTCTGGGCTGCCCTCCCTTCTGTATAAATAGGGGTCTATGGGTGCTCGGAAGGGAGACGGAATTTGAGCCAGAATCTGCCCCTGTAGTAGTTGCGGTTACAAGTTCTAAGTCCTCATCGATTGCCTTGAATCCTCTCCTATTCGCCTGTAATAGCTTGTAATAGTTTCTTTTGTGAAATAATATCGTCCGCAGCGAGCGGTATTCGCCGTTGCGGGCAAATCTAGTGTGGTCGTTCGCGGCGAGCTCGTTGTCTCTCAGTTTTGTTTTCCCGACCCATAAGGGTTAGTAAATGATTGCTTGCAGCCCCTGATTACCCCATCGCTTTCAAGTCCCGTCGCGGAGTGTGTGGAGGTTGGTGACAATTTTGGCACCAACAATAATGATAGTAAAAAAGTAAGAGAGGAGATATATGTTTAGGAGGTGGTGCAGGTTATGTGATATTAGGTGGAGAAGCATGAATGATGGAGAAAGATGATACAGAGGTAAGGAGGAGAGGTGGTAGAGATAAGAAGAGGGATCTCAATAGTAAGAGAACCGCCGTCCCTGGACAAATATGTGGTAGACTCAAAAATGGTGACATCGACATCAGTGCTGTGGATATCGTTCTACATTATTGACATGTCGGTCGATATAAATGTTTCATGGGCAAAACGGCACGTTTTCGACATTGTTTTGCAAAATATCCTTTTGGAATATATTCTCCGATATATCAGCTATGGATTGATATATCCACCGATGTATCCCCGATATATCGGCTGATATATCTCAATAGTATATTTACTGAATTTTTTAATTTATTTTAATTACCGTATATGGTTTTAATAGACAACAAAACAAAATCGTTTCGTTGTTTAGATTGTCCCGTGCTATAGCTCTCGACTATCTTCCTGCTTCCTCTGGCTTTCTTCCCTGTGTTCGTCCGTCATTGACTTTGATTATGCTTGACTTTTGGATTTTGTATGGAAGGTTCATTATCTTATCATCGTCGGCGACTTCTTGACTTCTTACTTCCTTTGACTTTCTTCCCAGCGTTATACTGTTATTACCCGCGTAACATAAAATATTTATTGTAATTTGGTAGATTTAGAAATTAAATAAATGTTAATTTCTTAATATATTAATATATAAAACTTAAAAAAAGATTATATTTATATATAATTATGTATATAAATAATTAAATATTAAAACCCAATATATGAAATATCCCCGATATATCCCCGACATGGAAAACCTAAACCAACGTGTCCCCGACATCCGACATCTGCAACCTTGATCGACATTGACCTATTGACGTTAGAATATAGGGTCAAACATCGATAGCCCCTCGGAGTAAGAAAATGAATAATGTAGGCAAGCTCTCACATTAAAAGATCAAGTAATAATAGATGTCGCATCACTTCATTTTAAGTTTATTTTTATTCGCATATGTATCGTGCATGCTTTCCGCACGTTTATTTTATTTTACGCATGTTATTTGCGTTTATGTATCTTTTATCGCGCACATTGACACGTTCACACTATTTATTGAAGTGACCACCCGATAAGATCATGAATGAAAAAGTTCGTCAAATTAGGACTACTTATAGGTTGGGCAAGCATTGAAATTTGTAAGAAAGGCTGAAGCTTGTATATATTATTTGTGTAAACAAATACAATGGGAGAATACATATTTATAGGAGAGAAGAGAGGAGAGAAAATCCTATGCACAATGTGGGACTAAAGGAGAGAGAGAGAATTAAATTCATAATAAATACAATATTGGGCCTAACTATGGGCCTTTGATATGGGCTTTTCTAACACTCCCCCGCAAGCTGGAGCGTACAAGTCGTAGGCGCCTAGCTTGGATAAGCACTGATGATAGAGAGTACTGGACAGTGCCTTTGTGAGGACATCCGCAACCTGTTCAGTACCTGGAACATGCTTCAATTCAATCTTCTTCATCTGAACTTTCTCTCGAATGAAGTGGCAGTCTACCTCAATATGTTTTGTTCTCTCGTGAAAGACGGGATTCTTGGCTATGTGTATTGCAGCTTGGCTGTCACAGAGAAGGAGAGCAGGCGAAGGAAGCTTCATACCAAGATCCGTGAGAAGGCTTTCAAGCCATGTTAGTTCTGATACTACCGATGCCATTGCCCGATATTCTGCTTCAGCTGAAGATCGTGCAACCACTGCTTGTTTCTTGCTCCGCCAGGTGATCAAGTGTCCTCCAAAGTAAGTGCAAAAACCACTTGTTGATCGCCGATCATCAATGGACCCAGCATAGTCAGCATCGGAATATGCGACTAGATTTGGAGTTGAAGATGAGGTCTTGTACACAAGGCCTTGACCAGGAGCTGTTTTAAGATATCGGAGGATTCGTTCAACAGCCTGCAAGTGAGAACTCCGAGGGGTATGCATGTATCGGCTGACAATACCTACAGCAAATGATATATCTGGTCTTGTCACGGTGAGGTAGATTAATTTTCCGACCAGACGTCGATAATACTCCGGATTTTGCAGCAGAAGATCAGTGTCAGACTCCTGAGCAGAAATCTTGTGATTGACATCCATTGGAGTGTTGACTGGCTTGCATCCAGAGTAACCCGCATCGTGGAGAAGGTCGAGGCAATATTTCCGCTGAGAGAGGACGAGACCATCAGATCGTCTGGCGACTTCTAAACCCAGGAAGTAGTTGAGATTTCCTAGATCTTTTGTTTGAAAGGCAGTGCTGAGATGTTGTTTGACCTTCTGTATCCCTTTGACGTCATCTCCAGAAATGACAATATCATCCACATAAACTAGCAGAATGACTGTTCCAGTTGGCTGATGGCGAATGAACAGAGAGGAATCAGCCGAGCTCTGTTTGAAACCAAGTACCCGAAGTTCCTTACTGAACTTGTTGAACCAGTTCCGTGGGGATTGTTTGAGACCATACAGAGATTGCAACAGTAGGCATACCAGTGACTCCCCCGTGGTCTCAAACCCGGGCGGTTGTTCCATGTACACCGTCTCCTGCAGATCGCCATTGAGGAACGCGTTTTTGATATCCAATTGATAGAGGGGCCACCGTCGATGTACAGCAACAGAGATGAGCACACGAACGGTGTTCAGTTTTGCCACTGGAGAAAAGGTTTCCTCATAGTCAATGCCATGTTGTTGAGTATATCCACGAGCGACCAAGCGAGCTTTTAGCCGATCAATAGTGCCATTGGGAGCATGTTTGATAACGAAGACCCATTTACAGCCAACTGGTTTCTGACCCGGAGGGCGGGGTACCAGAGTCCAGGTTTTGTTTGCCCAGAGAGCTGTCATTTCTTCTTCCATGGCAGCGCGCCAGCCAGGGTGTTGGAGAGCCTCCTGCACTGAGTTAGGAATAGCCACAGTAGACAAGGAAGTAGCAAGAGTTTGAAGTGGAGGAGAGAGACGATGCAGAGAGACGTAGCTCGCCATTGGATGGGCGGTGGACTCTGTTACCGGATCAGCAGGACGTGGAGCACCAGAGGGCGAGGACGACTGCGCAGGGGCAACGGGGCGGGAAGGGCGACGGGAATAGACCTGGATAAGAGGTGGGCGGGAGGGAGGCGGAGTAGGGAGAGGTTGTGGCCGAGGTGGTGGAGGAGGTGTGTTCACCGGGAGGAAGGGTCGCATGACGGGTTGTGGGAGAGAAGGTGATGGAGAGTTCGTTGGTGAAGCTGGAAAGAAGGGCAGGTCTTCCCGGAAGGTTACATCAGCGGACACCGAGACTTTCCGAGTGAGAGGAGAATAACAGACGTAGCCTTTCTGGGTATGGGAGTAGCCAACAAACATTTGTTTAGTCGCTCGGGGATCGAGTTTGTCCGTAGACGGTCCCATGGAGTGGACGTAGCACGTACAACCGAAGATTCGTGGTGTGAGGGGGAAGGCCGGAGTAGAGGGAAAGAGAAGACTGAACGGACTGGCATCATTGAGTACGGAGGAGGGAAGGCGGTTTATGAGGAAGCACGCGGTTGAGAGCGCAAAGTTCCAATAAACCTTAGGAACATTCATATGAATCATGATCGAGCGGGCCATATCAAGGAGGTGGCGGTTCTTCCGTTCGGCCACACCGTTTTGTTGAGGGGTGTAGGCACATGAGGTTTGATGAATGATCCCGAATTCAGAGCATAAACTCGAAAACTCATTACCAGTGTATTCGCGAGCATTATCGGTGCGCAGCGTTTTGACGGTGGTGGAGAATTGAGTGCGGGTTTCAAGGATAAACGCTTTAAACACCCGAGGTAATTCAGAGCGTTCGCGAAGTAAGTATAGCCATGTTGTACGGGAGTAGTCATCAATAAACGTAATGAAATAACGGAATCCAGAGATACTACAAATTTTATAGGGACCCCAGATATCAGAATGAATAAGATCAAAAGGAGCGGAGCTCCGAGTACAATTTGCAGGAAAGGATGAACGCGGCTGTTTGCCAAAAATACATGATTCACATTCAAATGCAGGGAAAGATACATCGGGGAGTGCCTTCTTGAGGATGGGGAGGGGAGCATGGCCGAGACGCTGATGCCAGTCAGCAGAAGAGACAGAGGCGAGGATGGTGGGAGAATCGTCGAGAAGGTAGAGCCCGTTGCGCAGCTGTCCTTTACCAATGGTAGTCCCCGTCCGTCGATCCTGTATCAGAAAAGAAGACCGTGAAAAAGTGACAGAGCAATCCAAATCAGTAGTGAGACGGCTAACAGAGAGTAAGTTAAACGGGGAGCCCGGAACATGGAGTGCCGAGCGGAGAGAAATGGATGGGCTGAGAGATAGGTCAGCTGAGCCGGACACAGATACCGTCGCGCCATTGGCCACAGTGATACACTTCGGATGAGGAGCACCCGAATATGTTGGTGGTTGAAGAGAGGTGATGTGATGAGTGGCACCTGAATCCACTATCCAGCGAGGACTAGTGGAGAGACAAATGATACCTGGGCTGGAGACGGAGGCGACCGAGGCAGGTGGAGTCATCATCCCTTGGAGTTGCTGGAACTGTAGGCGGAGAGCCTCAAGATCGGCACGAGAGGCTGAGGAGCTATCTTCAACGACTGCTGCAGTCGGTCGTGGAGGAGGAGGATTTCCAGTCTTCCGAAAGCAGGTGGACTCATAATGGCCATCACGACCACAGAACGAGCACTTCGGCCGTCCTCGTCCACCACGGCCCCTTCCACGGTAGGCCGACCGACCTCCTCGGCTAGAAGGAGGAGGAAACGAAGGAGCAGGGACATTTTGGAGAAGAGCCGGTGAGGGAGGAGCAAGAGCCTCCGGAGGTTGTGATACTTTTAGTAGCATGGAGCAGACAGCCGATAAGGAGGGAGTGGGAGTCGAGGCCAAGACCTGTGCCCGAATACTCAGAAGATGTGGAGGAACACGGGCCATTAGCAGAGCAATGCAGACGGCCTCCCGTTGCCCGCGCTGAGTGGCAAGATCAGAGGTGGGCGGCTGGTGTTGAAGCCATGCTTCGGAGAGTGACTTGACCCGAGCGACAACGGAGGTAATGTTTGGTCCACTGGTGTCCAGAGCCTGAAGATCAGAGATAATGTCGAAGAGACTTTGAAGGCTGTCCTTGCCGGAGTATAAGGAGTGGAGCTCGTCCCATATCCCTTTGGCCGTGGGCAGGTACATGACCATTTCATATGGTTCGCTCTCTAAAGAGTTAAGGATCCAGGTCTGGACCCGACCATCATTCTTGAGCCACTCAGGAGTAGTAGGAGCCGGGGGATCGTCGGTAAGATGAGCTAGAAGACCCTTGGCCTGGAGGACCCGGCGGATTGAGTGACCCCAAGGGATGAAGTTTTTCTTCCCGGAGAGGGAGAGAGTTGTAATTCGCAGTTCATCACGGAGCTCACTAGGAGGGTGTTGTTGGACGGTCTCAGTAGGCAAAGTCGAGGAGTCCTCAGATGAGCCCATTATAGCAGAGAGAGCTGGCCGGCGGTCTAGAGTTTGCTGGCGGTCTTGAGCTGGCGGTCTGCGGTTGGAGAAGGCTGGCGACCACTTTGATACCGGCGATCACTGGAGAGCAGGCCGTAGGAGGGAGCGCGCTGCTGGAGACCGCAGAGGAGATCGCTGGAGATCGCGGGAAGAAGGTCGCTGGCGGACTGCTAGAGATCGCAGGCTGAGCTCGGCAGAAGTCCCAAACCGCAAAGCAGAAGCGCAGACCGCAGGAGTTAGCTGCGAACAGAGCGAGCTTGCGGGAGACTGTGCAGAGAGATAGAGATCGCTGGAAGAGCGATCAGAGAAATCAGCGAGGAGGAAGCCGCTCTCGTGAGAAGGCCGCACGGGAAGATCGAGCGAGAAGAGCTCGCTGCGGTAGAGATCGATGCTGCGAGGAGTCGAGCAGAGGGAAAGTTCGATGCGGGCTGGAGAGACCGCGGGAGGACGCGGTAGAGATCGCAGAAGAGCTCGCTGCGGGAGATCGATGCGAGATCGAGATTGATGCGAGCTGCGGTCTTGCCGGCACGGTCTGGGAGCACGGCAGAGGGGGTCCCACAAGCGGCGAAGCCTATAAAAGGCGACTGAAAGCAGAGAAGCGGAGGCGGGGGAACCACGCAGGGGAGCAGGCAGCGATCGCCAAAACTGAGACCGCACGGCCTGCGATCAAAAGAAGGCGGGCGGTTTGAATAGAGGATCGGACAGGAGTTTTGTGCGGTCAGTATTTTGGGTGACCGCAAAAAAACAGGGAGGGAAACCGGTCAGGATTTTGCCGCAGGTTCGGAACCTCGCTCTGATACCATGTAAGAAAGGCTGAAGCTTGTATATATTATTTGTGTAAACAAATACAATGGGAGAATACATATTTATAGGAGAGAAGAGAGGAGAGAAAATCCTATGCACAATGTGGGACTAAAGGAGAGAGAGAGAATTAAATTCATAATAAATACAATATTGGGCCTAACTATGGGCCTTTGATATGGGCTTTTCTAACAAAATTAATCATTAAAATGAAATATGTGTCATTATATATAAAAAAATCTGAAATTATATATTTTACTTTATATTTAAATTTCAGCATTTGCTTAATTGGTGGAGGAAGCTTAGAGTCTAATTGTCCAAATCCCCCGCCCCCCGCGCCCCTTGATTACCTGCCTCTTTTATTTTAAAACAAAATAGCGAATTTCTCTCTCTGTTTCATTTCTTCATCCCGCCTCAAAAACCCAAGCGACCGCACAACCTGGTTCTTATCCGCAGGAAACGACCATGTTTGTCCTCACCGCCACCGCCGGAAACTCCTCCCGGAGACCGCTGACTCCTACTCTCGCTGACACAACAACCATTGATCCCGACACGACAAGGACTCGGGGTTGTCCTCAGTTCCCCGTTCTGCCTCCGTCCGACCTACTTACACCTCCAGCCAACCGACAACCCCACGCCCAATTACTTCTCCAACCTCTCCATTTGATTTCAGCAGTTCGTATCGTATCTACTATTAGTTTTAGTTTCCTCCCGCACCCTCTGTTTTCTCTATTTACATCTGCTGTTTCAATTTAGGACCCTTCCTGATTTCCTGTTCCTCTGCCAGTGACCTTCCTCCACCCGTCCAGCCTTCATTTTTCCCGCAATAGATCCCAAATCGGTTGGATCAGATAGCATGACTAAAACCCGTGGTATTACTCTTACATATCTCTTTTTTAAGTATAACTTTATCCACTATTACTTGATCTTTAAATGTTAGAGTTTGCTTACATTATCATAAAACCTCGTCTACTTTGTGTTGCTTAATTTAAAAGAGCTCAAATTCATTATTTAAAATCAAAATTTCTAATCCCGGGTTACATCAATAGTCAACGCTCGACATCGTGATCCGAGAATAGAAATCAAGGAATCACCCAACAATAGACAGAACCGAAAACAAGGGCTTGCTCATAGAAAGGGGAAACTCTAGAACAAACAAAGCTCATGATCCAACCAACGGATCTAAAAGAAATCAAAATATGTGATATAGTAGAGGAGGGAGAATCGTTTCCTCAAAAATGGAGGAGATCGGGAACCGAAGTGGTGGTTACACCCATAGGCGCACGATTTCTCAGTGTAGGCGTTCAATAAAATAATGTCAAAAAATATTGATACGTACGATAAAAAATGTCTATAAGTTTGCAAAAACAAAATCTAAATTAGGATAATTTTCATTAACATAATAAGATTACATACTTGATACTTGCTTACAAAGTTACAATACTCCTCTTCGATGCTTCATGTTCTGGAAACATTTCATGATAACTTTGTTGTCGATGGCAGAGAAGACATCTTTTTCAATATATGTTATTAGACAAGCATTCATCCAATCATCTCCCATCCGATTGTTATTAGACAAGCATTCATCGCAGAGAAAACTCTTTCTACACTTGCAGTTGCAATCGGTAAAAGTAATGCTAGCTTTACTAGCAATTACACCAACGGGTAAAGAACATCCTTGTTCAATTCGACTAGCTTTTGAGCCAATACATCAAGCCCTTTCATATCTGAGAATTCTTCGCTTGAGCGAACGTCTATAATGTAACTCTCAAGTTGATTATTGAGTTCCATTAGGTCAATTGGAGAAAAGTCCAATGGATAATGTCCAGCGAATCGAATTAGTTTCTGCTTATCAAAAACTGAAAAGTTATTGCTTGAATCTAAACATGGCATGCATAAAAGCAGTTCTGTGTTGACTTCATCAAATCGGCTATTTAGCTCAGTAAGTTGTAGATCAATAACTGCATAAAATAATTCAACACGATAGAAGTGAAGATTCATATTGTTTTCAGATTTGCGTCTCGATCTCCCCCGAGCTACAAAATTGTCCTCCATATTTAGAACAACAATGCCATATTTTTTTGCAGAAAATAGTTACTTCATTTAGTAGAGAATCTCATCCGTTGTCTCGCATTGCTTGTAGTCGTATCTTGGAAACCTTGACAAGTGTCATAGCATTTAGAAGATCTTGATCGTTCCTTTGTAATGCTTGTGATAACTCATTTGTTATCCCTAATATGGTTTTCATCAAGTGAGTCAAATACACAAATTCAAAATATTGAATAGCATCCAACAAATCACTTGCTTCAGCTTTTTGCTCGGAAAGATTTCCATCCTCTTTAATGACTTCAAGTACTTCAATAATCGAGGAAAATAAGCAAATTAAATTCAAGAGAGTTCTATAATGAGAGTTCGACCTTGTGTCTCCTGCCCTTGTGGGTGCTCTTTCTTGATTCATGCTTCTTCCTGTTACAACTTCGCCACTGTAAATTTCTTCAATAACTTTTGCATACTGTTTCTCTCGAAGAATGACTCCACGCTTGCATGAAGCTCCAACAACATTTGTTATAATTGTAATTTTACTAAAAAAGAGCAAATCTTGATGTGTTTTTTTGCAACCGCAACTAGTGTCAATTGAAGTTGATGAGGAAAACAATGAACATAATATGCAGATGAGTTTTCAGCCATAATCAATGTTTTAAGACCATTGAATTCATCTTGCATGTTACTTGTCCCATCGTACCCTTGACCCCGCAAGCATGATATGCTTAACCCATATTTAGCGAAAGAAGATTCAACGACCGTTTTTAGTGATGATGATGCAGTATTCTCTACATGCACAATCCTGAGAAAGCACTCTATTACACTTCCTTTTATATCAACATAACGTAAGACAATTTCCATTTGCTCTTTTACGGAGGAATCACGAGCTTCATCTACTAAAATTGAAAATAACTTTCCTTGGATAATATCTTTAATGATAACATTTGTAGTCTCCGTTGCAGCAGCTTGCACAATATCCCTTTGAATGTTTGGTGTTACTAATTTAAGATTTTCAGGAACATTTCTTAATACAACCTTACTAATTTCATCATTATGAGCCGCGAGGAATTGAAGTAGTTCAAGAAAATTTCCCAGTTGCTTGATTCAAAGGATTCATCATGACCATGAAAAGCTAATCCCTGCATTAGTAGAAATCCAATACAATCCACTGACGCTCCTAAACGCGTGCGATAATCCAGTCGAACTTGGTCCGATTGAGTACACAAAGCAACTTCATTGTGTTGTTTTTCGTTCATCAAGTCTATACATGCCTTCAAACATTGGTTGTGGACGCTATTATGATTCCCCACATGCGCATCAAATCTGTCTTTATGTTTCAATTTGTGAATCCCCCACTGACAAAAGCGTCACCGCCGCCTTGGTCGCCATGCTCAGTCTTAAATAGATAACAACATAAACAAAATGCAGCACATCGGCACAGCCACAGGCGAACAATAATCAATCAATCCTGCGCTGGAAAGCAGGGGAGACAGCACTCAGCAGTGACACTGTGACAGTGAGGAGATTAATTAGGAAGAAGAAGTGAAGAACTGTTACTCTGTTAGGACTTAGGAGGACTGGAGGAGGAAGAAGAACCGAAGAAAATTTTACCGGTTTGCCGCCTGCGTTCGTCGAGCCCGGAGGAGTCACGGCCTGCCGCCTGCGTTCGTCAAGGACGGAGGAGGAGGCGCCTTGGGTTTTCGTCGAGCACAGCGGGAGCGAGGAGGAGGACGGGAGGAGTCGCCTAGGTTTTTGTCGAGCCGATGGGCATCTGAAGCTTGGAGGATCGCGGTTTTCCTTGAGCCGTGGGGGAGCGCAGACAGAACCCTAAATTCGCGATTAGATTTGAGTGTGGGCGGCTACCCACACTCGGCCTATAATAGGTCCGCCCATGGTTACACCCATCTTGAAGGATCCGGCGCTCGAGCACACAAAACAACAAGGGGTCGTGGCTACTGAAAGGCGTGGGATGTGATCGGTGGTGGTATCAGGACGATCGTTGGCCGTATCGAGCGAGATAGATGGACGGTAGCGAGATGGGCGAGTGCAGGAGCTAGTTAAGGCTTTGATACCATGTTGAATAGAATGATAATTCTTAGATTAACACTAGTACCTACTCATATATATGTATATATATATGAGTAATATATATATATGAGTATGTATATATATGTATATATATATCTTTATTATATAAGGGAATATAACATTCTTCATGCTCTTACCGTGCTTTCATTTTCCACCGTTGGATCTTTCACATGTTTTATCCGAAACATCTTTAATATAAAAAAATAAAAATAAACTTCCACGCCAAACAACTGAAATGTCTTGCACATGTTTTACGACGAAGAGGGAAAAAAGAATCTTTTTAAGTATATATGTATTTTTTTTACAAAATAAATATTGTAATATTGATGTATATTTTTATACGGTCATTTCGAGTACTCATATGTATATGTTGCGGGCGCAGCCCGCAGACGCATCGAGCCCGGGCGAAGCCCGTGATGAGGCGGGCGAAGCCCGCCTGGATGCGGTCGAAGGCCGCCCGACAACATCGCGCCGGGGGTGGGCGAATCCCGCCATCGCCGGCCGGGTACTGTCGCGCTTGGCCGTAGAGGTGGAGCCCCGTGTCGGGCACTCGTGTGTATATATATATATATGAGGGGTAGATTTCAAAAGGAAAGATAAAATAACACATCAAATACTAACAATAGCAAAATGAGAATGCTAAAATGGATGTGTGATAAACTTGGTTAAATGATTTGTGAACTGATAATATTAAGGAGATATTTGAAGTAGCATTTATGATTATTTTTACTGTGGAAAGTAGATTTGAGAGATTTTTGCATGTACAATGAAGGGTAGAAGATACACTACTAGTAGGGGTTAAAAGGCTAAAGGATTAGAAAGAAGGGAAAGATTGATGAACATGGATAGCAATTGTGCAGAAAGAATCGTCCAAGATAGGATTATCATCTATGCAACACATAATAAGGATGAAGACTGGGGATTAGTAAAGTAGATGCTAAATAGTTTGGATAAAGTTAATGATGAAGATGACAACCTGTTAAGAATTAAAAAGATTAATCCTTCAAACCTTAATTGACATTTTAGTCAAAAAATATTCTGATTGCATCATTCTTGGAAAATTGAAAATATATGGAGTTAACTCATAATAGAACCTTTCCATTTGAAGGCTCATAATTATCTATAACTGGTTCTTCAACTCTTCTTAATTACTATGAGAAATTGAATGAATCCATCACATACCATAACAATCCAAGAACTGGGTGAAGAAAAAGATAATTATATTGTCAGGAACAAGCATTCGTCTTCAATAATACCACCCCCTTTTGATTTCCATTTGAACCATTTTTTATGGTTCCAAAAAATTGCATAGAAGCCCAATAAGTTATGCAACAATAATCCAACCATCTCTAATAACATTCGTTAACTCAATAGATGCTTCATCTCTCTTATAATATTCTCTACTAAGCCTTTAGATGCATTATGAAATAGATGCAATCTTCAGTTACCTTTTCTGCGATTGAAAAGCTTTTCTTTATCCCTAGATCAACAATTGTCTTTATCATTATATGTAATGTAAACTATGGCTTGTTTGAGCAAGTTATCCTTTTATTTAGATTTTTTAGCATTAAGTTTCTGTTTTATTCTTTCTCACAATAAAAAACACACATAAATAGTTATCATCCATGCGACCTTTTTATTCTTTAGTTAATTCTAACACTGTTAGTATCCTCATTGCTCTTTTGGTCGTATAGTACGGAAAATTTGTGAAGCCTGCTTTTGATGATTTTGTGTTACCCTCAAAAAAATACGCCGATGTAATAATTCCAAGAGGAGGTGACAACCATGTTGCAGTTGACTTGATAGTACAACATATTAGAACAAAACTTGGTCAACATGATGTGTGCAAAATCTACCCTAATGTGTATGTGATTCAGTCAACATTCCAGGTATCATTATTATTGGTGAATATCTTTGATAGTTGAACTTTACCTTTATATGTGCTAGTTGGTGATCAACATTTTGCTCAATGCTAACTCTTTTTCTGTTGGCTTGTGGAAAAGATAAGAGGAATGCAGACACTTATTCGTGACAGGGACATAGCAACCCCTGACTTCGTCTTTTATTCTGATCGACTTATTCGTCTGGTAATGTATTCATTCAAAATTAAATTTAAAGCATATTGAACATGATTCTGGCTACAATTGATTCCTATTGGTATACATTGTTGATAAAAAATGGTTTCTCTCCAGGTTGTAGAACATGGCCTTGGCCATTTACCTTTTGCTGAGAAGCAGGTGGTCACTCCCACAGGTAAAGCAAAAATTAGACTGCGGTATTTCTTAAAGACAATTAAGTTATTTGGAAACCATTCTATTATGTTCAAAGTGTCATTTGGTTGATGGCTATTATAATTATGGAGTTTCTTTGTGAATTCTCTGTAACTTTTGTATCTTTTGAATTCGAAGACACTTTTGCCTATACTATGTAATAAGGAGTTGTGCACACATGGACAAAATTGTGTGCAACCCAAATTTACATCGTTGCACTTCTAATGCCAGCTCACCTCTATTTTATTAATAAAAATGTACCTCATTTTCTAATTCTAACCTATGCCAAAATAATTTAAATTTTAGTCATTCATTCAAGAAAAAAAGGGAAATTTACATCCCAATCTAATAGATAAATAATACATTTAAAAATAAAATAAAAACTTCAACTCTTATTATTATTTGGCTTTTGCTAAACGAAATAAAAATAAAAATCAAAGCTTTTCGAGAAACACAAATTTATAGCTTAAAGTTATACTATCACGAACAGTCTGACACTGAGGGATACCCATGCCCCGCGCGAGTATGTTTGCCGCTCGCATCTCCGTGCGTAGTGTTGTGACGTTTGTACTCTCGTTTGTCACTCAATGTCCTATCTCACATGGGGATGCCACCAGGAGACGTACTATGGTGCCCTATGCGGAACTTCTTTAACAATGCTGGTATCAGGAAAGAAGAAATGCAGTGTACAGTAATTTGAATTGAAAATTCATTTAATGTATAGGTACTTAGGAAAGTACTAGGAAAGAACACCTGGAAGTTGTATTTATCACCTTTGAATAACCCTGGCGCAGCTTCACTATCCATCCTTTAAGCATGACCTTGATATTACTGAATTACAGTATATTTGTGTGTTAGAAGGTTGACTAGATTAATGCCCTTGCTCTTTAGTGTAAATATTGTAGTTGTCTCAAGGGGCACATTTTCCTCTATATTTATATCTACTAAAGTATAAATAGTTTATAACATAATAGTTATGGTTTTGGTACCACTATGGTTAAAAATTGCCCTAACCATTCCCTTTCCAATATTTGGGGATTGGTTTCACCTAGCAATTTTTTGAAACTATGTCATATTTTCCCTCCCGACAATATTCAAATTAACTGTTTCAAGTATGTTATTACTGATCTGCATGATTATAATTCAGTCAAAACTTCTAGTACTCTGAAAGGAGGTGATTAAAAAGGGTATGGGAGAGGTGGACATGGCTTTGAGAGGAGCTCTGAATATATACACGTTACTGACAATACTCATCGCAACTCATGAACAACCTCTCTAAGCTGAGTAACATCTTGGAGCATTTTCCTCTAATCAATGCCCTAGATAATATGTTTGGAATTTCTTAAGAATCAAATACAATCAATTTACATTATTAAAATTTTAGGTAATCGGGCACAGATGAAGTTGACAATGTCATGAAGAAAATATTGGAGGAATATACCACGAGGCTCAACATGGGTGATAAACTTCACTATGATCAAATTTTGAGGACTGAAGCTTGCTCTGTTCCGATCAATTGGAGGGACAAAATATTGATGTCTTGATGGCCAATTTGATCTATAATAATGGTAACAATATCATTACGCATCAATAAACTGTTGTGCTAAGAGTAGGCACGGTGTACAATAAGAGTTGGGCTAGGCGCGGTTATAAAGGTTAGTCATCGCTAATTTGTGTAGCAAGTGGAGAAAGTGCCATTGATTTCTACAATATCATTGATTTTTCGCCTAGCTAATGGTGCAAATAAAGCCCCGCAGGCCCGTGCCTGCATGGACTAGATTTTGTTATGACTTGGCCCAGGGGCTGTTAAGACCTGGTTATGGATCCTGGGCGGAGGAGTTTTAGTGTGTATGTGAATTGGAGGGAGGAATTAAGAGGGTTCAGTTGGCCTGTTACTGGCCAAAATATGTACTGGAACAGAAATTCTGTCGGGAAAAAGGATCCACAAGGCTGTTTTAGTCTAGAGTTGGCCTTGGACAGCAGGCCTGGGACACCTGGATGGTCAGCTGAGGATGAATCTAAGGATAAGGGACTGGAAATTTGAGGTTGCTAGACCGGGGAGGCCAGTCGACTGGCAGAAAGGTGGAGTCGGCTATTTTGGGAGACTGAATGATGCAGAAATATGGAATGAGATTCTCGGTTAGGCTCTGGATGGATTTCCGGCTGGAGTTAGTGGGGTGGGAGGCAGTTATGTGACGGTTATTGGTGATGGGTAATGGATAATTGGTGGTTATGAGGTAGTTATGTGGGATGGTGTCGGTTATAGTAGTTGGTCAGGGTTGTTATATGGAGTTGAGGGACGGTTGAAGGAAGGTGGAGTTGACCAATGTCTATGTTGGAGGAGGCTGGCGGTTGGAGGTGGAGGGAAGGAGGTAGTCGGGCAAATGAAGGTGCAGGGAAATCTAGGCTTTGACACTTAGAGTGCATGAAATCGATACCATGGAGTGTTCGCAAGAATCCAAAAGTCTGTCCCGATTCATCAATAGTTGAAATATGTCCCCTTGAACCATATTTATAGATTTCCTGACCGCTATGGACGGTCTAGATCGTCTAAAACATCAAACCATAATAATACATGAAATAATAACTCAAAAATACTAAAATTATCTCATTGTTACTCTGTACACGACTACAGACTCAAATTGTCTATACGACAACTCTAACTCCGTCTACGTACGTAGATATGTGCAGGATCTGATAAGTGCCCCATCATATATATTGAGAGGTTACTATATATTTCTGTGGACAAGTTTCATTCTCCATGTGATTAAATATTCTTATGCTACCACTTTCAAATGCATTTTTAAGGATATTTATGTTGATCTACAAACCAAAAACAATTAGTTATAGTTGAAAAGATGATTACCTTATATTCACTATCTTGAGTTTCGTTATGAGGCTTGGTCCTCCTTAAATAGAATCATGAATTGGTTCAACTTGTATCTATTTTTCTTTACACTCCTCCTCAAGTTGATCATGAGGGTCAAACATGCCGACTTACCAATGTTAAGGTGGAAGGAAGACTTGTTGACCCCTTTGGTGATGACATCTGCGAGTTGATCTTTTAACTAAACGAAATGGTTACTTATAGTTCCTATTTCAATCTTCTCTTTGAAGAAGTTTCTTTTAATTTCAATATGCTTTGTACAAGCATGTTGGACCGAATTGTGGACGATGTTGATGGCTGTCTTATTACAACAATATGTGTTAATTGGTGTTTCTGCTTGAAGTTTAAGATCTCTTATGAGTGCTCTTAGCGACAGACCCTCACAAATATACCTTGACTAAGAATTTCAATGACATAGGCAATGTTCGGTCTTGTGTGAGAGAGATAAATTACTTTTCCCACCAGACGTTGATAACTAGAAACTTTTTTTTATATGCTCCTCATCTTCTTTGCCTAATTAATGATTTATTTCATTAAGTGATTCAATGAGTTGACATCCCAACATTCTTGATTCTTTCAACCAATCCTGGACATTTTCTCTGAGAGATGAATATTCTTTAATTAATGTTGACAATCTCGATCCTAAGAAAATATCGTAGTGGGCCAATGCCATTTGCCCCGAATTCATTTGTTAACTAAGCGTTCTGACATTTTATCTCAACATAGAAGACATTTTATCTCCTCCGCATCATTCCCTATAATAACCATATCATCAACATAGAGGAAATCATTTTTCACTTCAAGTTGATGCAACTTACATCCCATAATAGTTCTACAAGAAAGAAGTACGCAAGCAATGTTCATCTTTGCTACATCAAAGATCTCTGAGAAATCAACTCCTGTTGTCTGAGTTTATCCTTTTGCAACCAGTCTAGCTTTGTATCACTCAACTAACCCTTCAGATTAATAGTAAACAACAATTGACACCCAATTGCTTTTTTCTCTGTAGGTAGAGTAACGATGTCCCAAGTGTGTTTTTTCTCCGGATCATTAATTTCCTTAATCATAACATTTCTACTTAAGATTCTTTAGTGTCTTGCCAATGAGTTCGTATAGAAATAGAGGTAAGAGAAGCTATAAAAGTTGGTGAGATGATTAGAGAGAAATATAAGAAGTGAAATGAGATAGAGGATGTTGAATGCAAGTATGGGCGCCTTTATTGAGATCAAGCGATCATCAGGAGTTGAGGCTAAAACAAGTATTTGATAGAGGTCTGGTAAGACATGCCTCATACTCTTGTCTCGCAGAATCTAAGTAATAGATCTGTAGAAGACATCGACATGCAACGAGTAGTGGAAATGGAATCACTAGTAGGTAATATCTGAGTGGTAAGAGTCGAGTCGGTAGTAGGTAATATCTTAGTAGTAGGAATGAGGCGAGGCTGCTCATCGCTTTCCTCATCAGACAGAATCACTTCACTCACTCTCTTCACCTAAAGTGAGGCGAGAAGTACCATTCTGCTTCGTAAAATCTTAGCAGTAACACAAAAATGGGTAACAATTATAGCATGAAATAATTTAAAATAAGAAAACACTCCATTCTTTGTTAGCATCAAATAAACTCATGTGATATGATAGTCACAATCTAATACGAACAAGAAGCAAGTTGCATTAATCGAAGAAGAAACGCGGA
The DNA here is from genome assembly GCA_033032865.1 of Dactylorhiza incarnata. NCBI lineage: Eukaryota > Viridiplantae > Streptophyta > Magnoliopsida > Asparagales > Orchidaceae > Dactylorhiza > Dactylorhiza incarnata. The sequence continues at coordinate 5,509,858 of JAWHQI010000130.1, forward strand.
TACAATCCGGATCGAAATCCGGCCAAGATCAAGGAGGCTGGGTCCTCCAATGATCCCTCTCTCAAATGAGAGCCCAAATCCCTAATAATCAAAAGATAAGACTAACACTCCCATACCTCCTCCTTATATAGGGAGGAGGGGGCTCACATCAAACCTAATACATTTAAAAGAAAAACAGTAATAATAAAATGAGATGGCGCGTGCGCGTAACAATACATCCCGCCAGAAAAGCGACCTTGACCCCAAGGTCGGAGCGCCGCCCGCCGGTCAGTAGTGGGATGTCGTCGAGGTGCCCGGGGCGTCGTCCGGTAGTCCGTCCGAGAGCAGCAGGGCGTCAAAGTCGGCGGCGGAAAGCGCGGCCACATCGTCGCCGATGAGGACTCGACACTCCTTCACCGAGCACTCATGACCAGGAGAGTAGGGGTGCTTGCAGCGGAAGCACAAACCCTTGCTTCGTAAGTCGTTGTACTCCTGGTTAGACAGGCGGTGGGTAGGGACATGCCGGTTGTTGCGAGGACCCATCATTGGTGACCGGGGCAGAGGAGGTGGCGGAGGTGTAGGTTTCAGATGGGTCGAGAAATATGTGTAGGAAGGATGCCGAGAGGGAGGTGATGGGGAAGGAATGTCGCCGGACGTCGCGAGAAATTCTGCCTCCACCAGGGGGCGAGGTCAATGGCGTGGTGAACCGTTAACGGTTGGAGAGTGCGGAGACGGGAGCGGAAGTGGGGTTGCAAGCCGTTCATGAAGAACCCCAAGTAATGGTCTGGGGGAAGACCGGGGACATGGGTGACTAATTCCACGAAGGCATCAATGTACGAGTCAATGGAGCCGGTGTGACGGACTCCGCAAAGTCGCTCGATCATGGGGCCAGAGTAGCGGGCGTCATACCGCTGAATGAGGGCCTCAGAGAGAGCTGGCCAGGTGAGGTCGGGAGAGGTCTGGCGGAGCCAACGGACCCAATGGAGGGCCGACCCTTCCATGCCGATGATTGCGGTGGAGACCCGTTGTGTCGGCGCGGTCTGGTGAATGTCGAAGAATTGTTCGGCGCGGGCAATCCACCCAAGGGGGTCAGTCCCGTTGAATGTGGGGATGTCAGGTCTACGGTACGGTGGAGTAGGTAATTCCACCACTGCGGGTGTATCAGGGATCGTAGTGTTGGGGGATCCCACAGCAGAGGCGGCAGGAGGCCCGGAGTGCTGGCTGGGCTGTAAGTTCTGGAGCATGGTCAGAATCGAGGCAAGCTGCTCGGTCTGTGCTTCGAGACGCGCGTTGATGGTGGCGAGCGAGTGTTTGAGGGCTTCCACGCGGGATTCCATCCGGCCCTTTGGCATGTGAGGACGACCACGCCGAGCTGGAGGTCGGCAGGAGAGTGTCGGAGCCTGGGAAGGGGCGCTAGCAGCGGACGATCGCTGCGGAAGGGCAGGCGGCGGCGGAAGAGCAGGCGGCGGTGGAAGAGTAGGCGCTGAGGAAGGAACCGGAGGTTAGCGGATCGACGCTGGCGGATCGATCCGGACGCTGGCTGAGCGGTGCGGGTGTGGATGCTGGCGGATCCAGACGTTGGCGACGAGGCTATCGATCGGCGCGTGCAGCGGAAGATCGAACAGTTCCGTCGAGCGATATCGTGCAGCGGGATATTGAGCAATTCCGTCGAACGATCAGACGCTGGCTATCGATCGGTTCCCGCGAGCTTGACGACGAAAGAGCAGGCGCTGGATGCGGATTATGCGGGTTCACGCGAGCTTGACGACGGGGGACGAAGCACCGACGGCCTGTGCAGCGGGCGGTGAGGCAGGTCGGACCAATTAATACGAACAAGAAGCAAGTTGCATTAATCGAAGAAGAAACGCGGATATAATCCGGATCGAAATCCGGCCAAGATCAAGGAGGCTGGGTCCTCCAATGATCCCTCTCTCAAATGAGAGCCCAAATCCTTAATAATCAAAAGATAAGACTAACACTCCCATACCTCCTCCTTATATAGCGAGGAGAGGGCTCACATCAAACCTAATACATTTAAAAGAAAAACAGTAATAATAAAATGAGATGGCGCGTGCGCGTAACACAATCTATGAAAGTAACAAATCAACGATAACTGGACAAAGATGAGGTAAGACAATATTGCCAAACATATGTATGGATCAAGGAAAAAGGTGTCCAACATTAGGTAACAATACACGATTAAATGAGAAACACTTATGTTTAGCAGTTTCACAAACGTCACAGTGAATATTTTAAAACATGTGAACATAAAAGAAAGGAAAAGATGTTGCATAGATTCGACGGATGGATGCCCCATACGACAATGCCAACACATGAAATCCATAGAACTGGTGGAAGTAAGAGCACAGGTGGGAGCACAAATCATAAACATAGGGCCATCCCGCATCCTACTAGAGGCAAAGACCTGCTTCATTCTCAGGTCCTAAAAAACAACAAGAGAAGGAGGCTATAGAGTAAGGCTACTAATAAAAAGAGATTCTTAGGAAAGACAAGAAAATGAAGAATAGATCACAAGATAAGAGTAGTGTTGCAAGTAATACCTCATTTTGCGAGAGTTGGATGTATTAGTGTTATCCACAAGACTCACTTTATCTTTCCAAGAAAGAGGAATATAGGAGGTGAAACTATGAGATGAATATATCATGTGATCAGTGACCCCTGAGTCAATAATCTACTCGGTAGGTGATTGGCGATAGAGCTGTATGCTGGAGGAAGACAGAATGGCATGGGTAGAGTATGCGGTGGCCTGTTCGTTGGGCGTATTTTTCCATGTATTCATCCGTTGTAAGAAATGATGCATAGCCTAAAGTTCCTCGCCAGATAAACCATTCACGGGAGGGTTTGATGGGAGACGCCATTTGGGTGTTGTTTCAGTAAGGTGTGTTGCATGATGTCCAGTCTATCGTCTACCGCAGGCACGCCCCTGACTATGATTGGCATGGCCAGTTTGATTGGGCCGGCCGTGCAATTTGTAGCATGTCTCCCATGTGCGTCAGGGATTGCGACGGTAATCACAAAACAACTCAGTCATGTAATGAAGGCGAGTGATCACATGCGAACCACAAGTATCACTTGCGGCTAGGGAGGAGTGCTCTTGCAGAATTTTCTGGGTCCGAGACTGACGTCAATTAAATTCTTGTTGCACTAAGTCGAAGGTCTCGACAAGAGATGACATGAATTGTCGTACAAGAATCTGAACCCGAATATGATCAAAGGTAAGATTCAAGCCTTGGAACTAGCAAAAAATGTTGTTTCGATCATCTCGCTCACGAACCAAGATCAGTCGTCTTTACATCACAATTGAATGAGATCAAAGAAATCAAGCTCCCGGTGTAACTTCTCAAAATCAGAATATTTTTTTGCCACCGAGAGATCACTTGTGCAAGACATGCAATCTGAGATCAAAGTAGGTAGACTTGCCCATTGTTTTCCTGTGTAGAGTAGGTAATTTTTACGTGATTCCAAATAGCAGCTGCAATATCCAGAAGTACGTAGTTCTGATGGATGGGACCAAGCAAGGTAGTTGGTGTCGTCGAGGTACGATAGTAATAATGACATGATGGGAATGATGTTCCACACGAGTGATCTGCTTGGGAGGTGCGCCGCCAGTTGCAATTTCAGAAGAGGAGCCTGAAGATCTAGCCATCGATCACTCAGTGGTAACCATATCTAACAAGAAGGTGCCGAGTGTTGCTGGAAAAAGTGGTGAAGTACTGGAGGGAGCGAGGAAGATGCTCACTAGAACAAGAAGATGAAGAAGCTAGAGGAGAAATCGATTGAAAAAGGCATTTATCAACTCAGGAGGTGCAATTGTTGGCCGACCTATCGATGAAGGATCTGTCAACGCAAGCAATCAATCACAGAGGAGCCTTTGACATGATGATTGATCCTGCGCTGGAGGAGTTTTCGATGGCGTGCGCTGACGCCGGAACAATCTATTTAGGGGTCAAACGGTGCTGGAACAAATTGATGGCGCACATGCAGCGTGCGATGTAAGAATCAATCCTATCGATCTAGGGATTGATCGGCTCTGGAACAATCGATTGCTCGCAAACGTCATGCGCTGGAACGAGTCGCCAAAGAGTATTGATCAAGCACTGAAGACACCACTCGTGGTTCCTCACGCAGGAGGTCATCAACACGATGAACATAGCCGACAACTTGACTATCTAAGGTTAGTAGGTCGAAGGCGGACAACCTCGCTCTATACCAAGTTGAAAAGAGGAATACCATGTGTTCACTATGTATCTGTTGCCAGAAATTTTATTTGCAGTTCAAATTTTTATTCGCACCACAAAATTTTTTTCATTAAGAATATTTATGAAAATACATTAACAATATAAGCCCATTGAATCAAAAGAAATTTGTGAAAGAAAATATTCATATTACGTGATTTTCATGTAAAAAAATACAACAATAATCCACCAAAATCATTATTTTGAAATTTGGAGCACAACCCAGTGACTTTACGATGAATTTTCACATAATAATCTACTTTTTTCTATAGTTTGATGACCACTTATATGTCATCAAAATCACAATTTGCATTTCTTTAACACAATAGCTTCACTGATAATATTAAACAAGCATTACAAATATTGTCATGCGACAGTAAAGTAACACAACTTGAACATAACAGATCCATGCTACATAACGTAAACTTGCAAATTGAATCTATTAGTGCATTGCAAGAACAAGGCAATTAAATAGCAAACATAAGCACATGCATCTTTCAAAAGAAAAGCCTAATCCTGATTTCTCTTTCGTTGGTAATGAAGCTGGGAAAATACAGAAGTTGCGTGCGAGCTGATTTCTCCATCTCCAGCGCTGCCAGTAAACAATAGAAAAATAAACTCTAATTGAGCCAAACCGAATTTTGTCCTAAAACCATATAGCTCCATACACAAAAAGTAAATATTATAGAAACATATCTGCTTGAATAAAATGTCAGATTTCGCTAGCTTGAATTAAATGTCAGATTTCGCTAGCTTGAATAAAATGAAGAGAGGTCTCCAACATCTCTTTGACTTGAAGCAAGTAGCAAATGAGTCTCTCTGGGACTATGTAAATAAAACGTTTAAAAAAAAACAATAAAAATTTTGTCGATCCGAAGTAAGAAAAAATTGTCGATCTATGAGAGAAAAGTCTACAATTACCTTTCTTAGCATTATAACTTGATGCTTTAGGGAAAGTGATCATCTTTGACTCTATTTCATCATATCTGAGGGATGTGGGAAAACACAAACGGTGTCAATCAGGATGAGTTCAAGCCAAACAAACAGTAGAATAGGAATAATGCTTTGATAATGAATTCATTGAACCCTTACTCATACATATACATGAGTGAGGGGGAAACCTAAAAATAGAGAAAGACCAAAATACCCTTAACAGGGATTAATACAAAAAAATAGCGGGACAACTTGGAATATGAATTACAACTCTCCCCCTCAAGTCGGACGGAAGATGTCAGTCATTCCAAGCTTCTAAATACCATTAGTAAACATATCACATCCCAAGCTTTTGGTGAACACATCAGCCAGTTGATCTTTGGAATGAACGAAGGGAGTTACCACAGTCTTTTTATCCAAGTGATCTTTAATAAAATGTCGATCAACCTCAACATGCTTTGTCCTGTCATGTTGGATTGGGTTATGTGCTATGCTAATAGCGGCCTTAGTGTCACAAAATAAGGAGAAGGGTGCCGTCTCAGTGAAACCTAGATCTTGTAACACAGTACGCAGCCACAGACCCTTACATAGGCCTGAGACATAGCACGGAATTCATCCTCAGCACTTGATCTGGCCACCACATTCTGCTTCTTGCTACGCCATGTCACATAGTTTCCACCAATGAAAGAATAATAACCAGTTGTGGACTTTCTGTCATCTTGATATCCCGCCAATCAGCGTCGGTAAATATCTCAATCTTCAAGTTGTTGTTTTTGGAGAACAATAGACCGCGACCTTGTGCTTTTTTCAAGTATCTTAGCACCCGATACGCAGCATCTTGATGTCTGATCCTGGGAGAATGCATATACCTGCTCAGAATCCCTACCGCAAATGTAATGTCAGGCCGAGTATGGGATAAGTATATAAGTTTCCCAACAAGTCTTTGATAACGTGATACATCAGCATGGTCACCATCACTATCACCATCAATCTTATGGTTCTCCTCCAAGGGAGTGTTAGCAGGAGCACACCCAAGCATCCCTCCTTTAGGAGATCCAATACATACTTTCGTTGGGATATGAATATACCCTGATCAGATCTAGCTACCTCGATACCCAGAAAGTACCGTAACATTCCTAAGTCCTTTCACCTCAAATTCAGCAGCCAAGAGGGTTTTAAGACTAGCAATCTCCTCTATGTCATTTCCTGTAATCACAATGTCATCCACATAGACAATGAGAACCACTACCTTCTGTTCACGTCTCCGGATAAACATGATATGATCAGAGTGAGCTTGCTTGTACCCAAACTTGAGCATAGCTATGAGAAACCTTCCGAACCAGGCCCTAGGAGATTGCTTTAGGCCATATACAGATTTCTTTAAGCGGCAGACAAGCCCTTCAGCCCCCTTCTTCACAAAACCAGGAGGAAACTTCATGTACACCTCTTCATCAAGGTCACCGTGAAGGAACATGTTCTTCACATCCAGTTGATGAAGGTCCCAGTCCAGGCAAGCCGCACAGGATAATAACACCTGAATGAAGTCCATCTTTGCAACAGGAGCAAAGGTCTCTTTGTAATCAACTCCCTGCGTCTGAGTGTATCCTTGAGCAACTAGACGTGCTTTGTACTGTTCCACTTTACCGTCTTGGTTTTGCTTAACAGTGAAGACTCACCGTAAGCCTATAGCTTTCTTCCCAGGAGGAAGAGAGGAGACTTCCCAAGTATGATTCTTGTCCAGGGCAGACATCTCATCGTGCATAGCCTGTGTCCATACAGGCATCTGCAAGGCTTCCTGCAACGATTTAGGAATAACAACCAAGGAAAGGGATGAAACAATGGCCTGATGAGCCGGAGTGAGATGTTGATAAGCCACATGGTTAGAAATAAGGTGTTGCGTACTCGTGGCTTTACCTTTCATCAGTGCAAGAGGAATATGCATATCCGCATCATCAGAATCTGAGGCCGAAGTAGACACAGATAGTGGAGGAACTCTGGTAGCCTGTGTACCTGTACGATGGTGATATATGTGGGGGAGCGAAGAGATCAGGGTGGAGATCAAAGGTACCTGGATAGGAGCAGTAACTACCGGAGTAGGTGGTTGTGGTAAAGTGGAGGTCATGGAAGGAAGAGAGGAAGAGGGATAGGAGTAGGAGTAGTAGCTGTATCACCATCACTCTCCCCCTGACGAGGAGAATGAGTCGAAGGCAAAAAATAAGATTCCTGCTCCCGGAAAGTAACGTCCATGGTACAGAACATACGTCGGGACGGAGGGTGATAACAACGATACCCTTTGGTGGTAGAAGAGTAGCCAAGAAAGACACAACGGAGAGCCCGAGTGTCAAGTTTGTCACGACTGGGTTGGTGGATATGCACAAAGCAAACACACCCAAAGATACGAGGTGCCAAATGGGAAGTATGAACCACACAGGTAGTGGAAAGACGAGCTAGAGGAGTAGCATAGGAAAGGACACGAGAAGGAAGGCGATTGATAAGATGAGCGGCGGTGAGAACTGCATCTCACCCAATAGGTTTTGAGAAGGTGCGTGGTGGATAGAAGACATCGAGCAACCTCAAGGAGGTGCCGATTTTTACGTTCGGCCACTCCATTTTATGTAGATGTGTGGACACGTTTTCTGGTGGATAATAACATGAGTGGTGAGATAAGAACTGAAGGCACCTCGTGTAACATCTGAAGAAGCAATCTTATTCTATCACACAAGCATAAGCTATTCATATTATTCTTCATCAAAATATTACTTAGTATTAATATGCAGTGAATCCATGTAGAGGCCTTTAGGTGCAAGAAGGAAGCAAAGAGATTTCGGAATAGTGTTAGGACTTGAAAGACTCACTGTTTTAGGCAAAAGAACATACCAAATAATCGATGAATGCCTTATTATTATCGTGAAGGGGCTGGAGAAGCTCGGCTGCCGCTCCTGGAGTGCTCCCAGATGTCGTCGGGCAGGAACGAAAGCACAGGAAGCCTCCCACGCATGCGACGGGCGCAGGAGAAGTGTCGTCGCCTGCTTCTCTCACGTGGAGCCTTCTGGACGTGAACCGACGGGAATAGAAATGGTTTGACGTGAAAGCTTGGACCTGCTGGGTTTAATAAAGAGGGGGAAATCTTAGCCCTTAATTATTTACTCCTCTTTACCTCATTATTTACCTCACCCATTATATAAATCAATTTCTTAATGAAATTGAAATTCAACATATGTTTTGGTCTATTCTTTATCATGTTATCTAACTATTATATGTAACACTAAATTTCTACAATCGACGATTAAATTTAATTACGTATAATTTCTCAATAAAATATTTTTATCATAATTTATACATGACATTTTCATCCTATGATGGATTAACATATAATAAATTAATACATATAGGGCTTACCTGGTATGACGACATTTTCAGGATGTCACACCTCGATCGTCGTACTCCTCGCCATTATCACGTCTAAGAACACGAATAGAAGCATCGAATTGAGTTTGCACCATTTTATGAAATATTTGAAAGCAAGAAAAAACTTCACTTTTTTTCTTCAAAAGATAAACCCATGTAGTACGAGAGAAGCAGTCAATAAAGGTGACAGACCATCGAAAATCATTTAAAGATAAAATTGGGGACGGCCCCCACACATCAGAATGTATCACATCAAAAGGGACAATACTGGGAAAAGAGAGATGCGAAGAAGTATGCCGCACATGTTTAGACTCATCACATTCACAAGTAAAATTCTGTAGAAAAGGTAAAAAAGTTGGGAACAATTTTTGCAGATAAGTGGAAGACGGATGTCCTAGGCGCATATGCCAACGGCGAACATCATCAGCTGTGGTGACGAAACAGGAAAGAGCCTGAGAGGGTATCTGGGGGTCCAGTTAGTACAAGCCACTACGATTCCTACCACTGTCAATGTTCTGCTTCGTACCCAGTTCCTGAAAAACACAAGAATCGGGAAAAAAAGTTACAGAGCTGTTCAGAGATCTAGTAATATTGCTGATGGAAAGCAAAATGCGAGGAAAAGAGGGGAAATGAAGAACAGAAGGAAGAGAAATAGACGGGGAACATGAGATGTTGCATTTGCCTGCAATAGAGGATAAAGATCCATTTGCAGAAATGACCTTGTCTTTACCAGGCAAGGGGTTATAAGAGAGGAAACCTGAGGAAGACCCAGTCATATGGTGTGTTACGCCGAAGTCAAGCACCCATTCAGAGGAAGAGGCAGTGACAGCATGAGCACTAGGCATCGCAATAGTAGCCAGGAAGTAGAGCCTCCTGTACCAGGATCAGACTGAGAGGAGAGCAAATGACGGAAGACATCCACTTCCTGAGCTGTAAGAGATCCAAGAGGGGAACAATGGGACTCATCATAGACATCTGTAGTGTAAGCAACATCAGGAGAGCGATGACCACTATGTCTCTGGCCACCACGACCAGGTCCACGACCACGACCACGACCAGGAGCAAGATGTGGATGAAGCTTGAAACACACCTCCTGAGAATGTCCCCTTCGACCACAGTAGTCACAGGTGGGCACAGAAGAGCCAGGAGTGGGAATAAGTCCACGACCAACACTCGTCAAGGCTGAACGATTAGGCGGCGCCATAACACTGAGGGACTTGCGTCGGTCTTCATCACCCAGAACCATACTGAAGGCCTCACGAAGGGAGGGAAGCGGAGAGCGGTGAAGAATATGCGTCCGCACCATATCGGATTCCATGTTCAAGCCCATCAAGAAAACATGAAGACGAAAACGATCCTCATTTTGCTTTATCTGAACAGCATCAACAGTACACGCATGAGTGAAGTGAGCAAAGTAATCCAACTATTGGTGTAGATGCTCAAACTCAGAGAAGAACGACGAAACGGTCATCGGACCTTGCCGCAATTCCAAAATACGGCGAGTGAGCTCATACACCTGAGCTGAACTACCGATCTGTGAGTATGTTTCCCGAGCACGGGTCCAGATCTCAGATGCAGAATCCATCAACATATAGCTCCGGTAGACCTTGGGAGACATCGAATGCAGGAGTCATGAGACCACAAGTGAGTTGTCAGAATCCCAACGCTTCCAGGAGGGATCGGTCTTCGGAGGCTCCTTGATCGTGCCATCGATATACCCAAACATCTGTTGGATGCGAATGACATGTTGGACTGCACGAGACCATTCCACGTAATTCGTGTCATCCAAGGGAACCGTGGTAATCTTCAAAGAACCGGAGTGGCCATGAGGACACTGAGAGTCACTCATCTAAGGCTGGATCACACTCGGAGAAGATATCGAGGAATCGGGGTCAACCATGTTGACAAAGATGGGATCTGGACAGGGATCAGCACATCAGGCAGACGGGATCTGGACAGCAGGAAGACGGGATCAGCGGCATCAAGCAGACGGGATCTGGACAGCAGGCAGACGAGATTAGTACATCAGCGGCATCAAGCAGACGGGATCTGGACAGCAGGCAGACGAGATTAGTACATCAGCGGCATCAGGCAGACGGGATCTGAACAGGGATCAGCGACAGCAGGATCAGCGACAGCGGGATCAGCGGCAGCAACAGGCGGCAACAGGGATCTGGACGAGATCTGGACAAGAGCTGATGGGATCTGCAGGCATCATCGCATCAGCAGGTAGACGGGATCAGCGGCAGCAGGCAGACGGGATCTGGACGGCGGCTGCAGCTTCATCAATCGGCGGCGGAGAACAGCCGGAGAACAGGAGCTTCATCAGAAGGTGGCGACGTCTTCTTCAGCAGTTGTCCGACGGGAAACGCCTGTCTAGGAGCCGCACAGCGTCATACGGGATCGACAACGGCGGAAGGAGGCGGAAGCAGACGAGCGACGGATGTTGGCGATCGAACGAAAAAAAAAAAACGAGCGGCGGAAAGGGCGAGGCGGGATTAGGACTTCTCGGCTCTGATACCAGGTAAAATAGGAATAATGCTTTGATAATGAATTCATTGAACCCTTACTCATACATATACATGAGTGAGGGGGAAACCTAAAAACAGAGAAAAACCAAAATACTCTTAACCGGGATCAATACAAAAAAACGCGGGACGACTTGGAATATGAATTACAACTCAAACTTCTACTAATTATTATAACAAAACATTTAAATTGTCTTGAATATTTTATGAAAGCGCTTGAATTCGCAGATACAAAGGATGCAGGGTAAACATAGATAAGGAGTTGTACAACAAATTAGCTAAAAATCATCTTTAAATGATAGAAAATCCTTCAATATTAGAGTCACGTAGCAAAAAAGACATGTTTATCTTACTGTAACCTACTAAAATATGAATGCATATGTTCCATAAGGTTTAAGAAGAAGAAGGAATATCTGTAAGGAAAGTAAAAAAAGAATCGTCATTCTAGGAAAGTAACTCATGCTTTCCACCAGCAAGAAATGCAGCCAGGCATTATGTCCAAATTAGTGCAGACCAGCATTTGAACAAGCAGAAAAGAACATTGCTAATCTGCAAGTCCGATTTCGTTAGATTATTTAACCCAACATTTCTTATTCTGGCTTGCACGAGTGCAACCGCCTCTATCACGTCCAAGTTTAACCCGAGGCTTTGGCCTATCTGTAAGTGGATCAGCTCTCTAAATAATAATTACGAAGCCAAGTCGTATAGCTACATTGCGACCCCATTCAATTAAATCTTCTTTACTAGGAAAAATAGTGTTTGTGATAAAATGTTTTCCAACATCTATTTGTGAGGGCTTGGATGATTCCTCAAGTGTAAGTAACTTTTCGAATTCATGCTCTTATTAACAATACTAGCACCCTAATCCATAAAAAATGGAAAACTGAATCAACAACAACAACACTCAAGCCTTTATCCCACTATAGTGGGGTCGGCTATATGTATCCTTTGTCGCCATTGTGCCCTATCTGTAGTCATAATCTCACTAATGCCTAAGTACATCATGTCTTTCCTTATAATCTCATTCCAAGTCTTTATTGGTCTCCCCTCCCCCGTTTAACAAGCCTAGTGACTAAACTCTCACAGCACCTAACAGGTGCCTCTAATGGTCTCCTTTGTACGTGTCCAAACCATCTCAGTCGAGCTTCTCGCATCTTCTCTGCAATTGGTGTCACTCATGTCTTATTCCCGATACATTCAATCCTAATTTTATCCAGTCTCGTGTGTCCACACATCCACCTAAGCATTCTCATCTCCGCAACTCCCATATTTTGTTCATGTACACAATTCACTGCCATTTTTTGCTCATGTAAAAAAATGAAAACTGAATCAATCTACTAAAATTAATTCCATGAGAAAGTCATAGTGGCAGAGAGAAATTATACCGACAGAATCAGCCTTCATGGAATGCAATACTGCTGGATGGATGCCCGTAAACCACAATTTTGTGCTCGAGTGAAACGAAGGAGGCGAAACCTAGATATCATGAACCTACAATAAATCAACAAAAATAATTTAAAAGTGCAATTTTGTGCAGAATTATTTGTTAGTAATATCACAAATAAAAATAATTTTGATACACAATATAACAATAAAAATATACACTATAACCAATTTTTGAAATGTATGCACTATGCCAGAGCAATCAATCACATGTTGATTCATTAAGTTTTGAATGCTCTGGAATGTGGATTCCAGAGCATTCAATCACATGAGTGGTGATGCCACTCTTATAAAAGACTTGACCATGTTCTCAAAAAAAAATACCATATGTATTGTTGATGTCTTTCTATCAAAGATGTGTGATAAAGGTTATGTTGATATCTAAATACTCTTACTCTCAAATTTTTCCTATAGGTTCCTAATTTAGATTGCACTTTTTCATCTAATAGCAAATTCCCTCAAGAAAAGATCTGCATTACCAAATAACCATTTGTTCTGTTCTTTGGGATTTGAATTCAGCACACACAGATGAAATGCTGAGTTGCATTAATGGATTTACATGTTCAATGTATTTGATTCCTTTGAGAGACAACCTCTGAAGACCATCGGCGAAAAAATCTCTTTCCACTATTCGCTCTAACAAATAATGCATCAAAACTCAAAAGGCAATAAATGAAGTTTCCGTAGGTTTAGAGTACCTGTGTACCAGAAACCGTATCTTGGCTGTGGTTTATCTCCAAAACCAAATCCAATCCCATCAGGAGCAAAGCAGTGAAAACCAGCATATGAAACGAGAGGAGGAGCACCGAAGCACCGAAAAATTAGGGCAAAGTCGATGGGAAGATCGACATCAGGCATTGAAGGCGGCAACAAAGGCGTGGCGAGGTGGGTGAGGTCGGTGGGAAACTCACCAGGAATCACCGCAGGAGTTCGCCTATATCGCTGCAGGAGAGCGCCGATCGTAAAGGCTCGCCGAACTAGTGGAAAGGGGTTTCGCGCGAGGGTTAGGGCTCGGGGGTGGGGGGGGGGGGGGGGCTGTGGAGTTTTAATCGGGGTGCGATTAAAGTGAGTAAGGGAGGTATTTTAGATTTTATTTTAGGTGTTTGAATAGTGGTTTTTGAACTGCTAATAACAATGCTCTAGAGTTATTGTGAGCGGTGTTTTCTTTTCACACAAAAAACACTTCTTGGTGATATAAAACACTTATAGGTGCTGCAGACTGTGGGGGACCAGGGCTAAAATTGTAACCAATAATGTAGACATTTCTTTGTCAGAATTGTACATCTATACTCCCTTTTTATGAAATTGTCTTCAATAAATCTTTTGATATTGGAACTCATTAAATGAATTGTTTTGGCATGACTTTGACCTTTTTTCTGTGCAGAATCTGTATATACAGGAGTTGACTTTTGTAAGAAACTTTGTGGAGTGTCCATTATACGAAGGTGAGTTTAATACCAATTTATTTTTCTTGTGTGTTTTTATTTGCCTATTTTATTTGAAAACCATCCAAATATGCTTAAAAGAACATTATCTATAGTAAGGATTTGAATCCTCATGTTGGAATATTCTTTAGAGTCACCGGTGGTGTGAGCACATCCTTCCTTACTCTGAGTTATTATCTCCTTTGTTTCCTGTGGGTAGGGTTGAACTGATCCGTAGCCATCATCCCATGGGATGATCTCCTCTTGCACACTGCTCAACCCCGACATCTCTAACTACTTCGATCCTCTAGGTACTTCTACATCCATGCTATTGTAAAACAAAATACTTTTGTATCGCGTAATTGTGTAATGGTAGCACCATAATGTTAATATAATCCTTTTGATTTAGCTCTATTACTCCATATTGCATAATAAGTAGAAAGTTTTGAACACTAGCTGCCACACTCCCGCCAAATATAGCAACACGTAGGTCACAATTGCCGATGTACAATAGCAACACGTAGTTGGCAATTTCAGGAAGAGGAGATCTACGAGAGGAACACCCATATTAGAAAATTGTTTCTCATTTGGACCCCGAAGAGGATCCCTCTGGAAGTTTATGGTAGACCGCAGCCCTTCTTTTGCCACAATTCTATTTCGGATGCTTCATTCATTGATTGGATTTTTGGTTTTGATAGCGGGTTCACCATGTAGAGAAATGAGAAAGCCTTGATCTCCAATGTGGAGACCTAGCATATGAATATATCTCGAAGTCGAATAATTACAAACATGCCCTAACACCATACATGATATTTACAGAACATATAAAATACAATGATAATAATAACTTCAATACTCCCCCTCAAGCTGGAGCAAAGATGTCAATCATGCCCAGCTTGGAAATGGTCAAATCTGAACGAGTAGGGCCAACAACTTTCGTGGAGGCTGACGCAAGCTGGTCGGCCGAGGGGACATAAGCTGGAAGAATAGTCCCAGTGCGAACGCAATCACGCAGAAAATGAACATCCATCTCGATGTGCTTGGTGCGCTCATGTAGCACTGAGTCCTGGGTAAGAAGGAGAGCTGATCTATTATCACAATAAAGGGTCGAGCCAGTAGCAAGAGATAAGCCGAGTTCAGTCAGCAGCGATCAGAGCCAAACCAACAAAGTGACGTTGTGGGCCATGACACGGTACTCTGATTCAGCCGACGAGCGAGATACGATGGGTTGTTTCTTACTCCTCCATGAGACAAGATGATCACCATGGAATACATAGAGACCTGACGTGGAGCGTCGATCGGTCAAAGAGCCAGCCAAATCAACATCAGTGAAGCAGGAGAGACTGGAGGCACTATCAACCCGATAGAACAGCCCAAGACCAGGAGCGCGCTTAAGATAGCGAAGAACACGTCGAGCAACCTCTAGATGAGATGTCCTGGGAGAATGCATAAATTGGCTCAAAACGGCCAACCAGGCGCTGGTACTGAGAGGGGTCCGGTAGAGGATCACCAGATTCAGCATGAAGGCGATGGTTGGTATCCATAGGAGTACTCACAGGACGACACCCAAGTAGACCCGTGTCCCGAAGAAGATCTAAGGTGTACTTGCGCTGCGATATGGAGATTCCCTGCCGTGAGCGAGCAACTTCAATCCCAAGGAAATAACGGAGGGGTCCAAGGTCTTTCACCTCGAAGGCTGAGCGTAGTGTAGCTTTCACCTAAGAGATGTCAGAAGAGTCATCCCCAGTGAGAATAATGTCGTCTACGTTGACCAGGACAATGACACGACGACCCTCTGGAGTGGCACGAATGAAGCAAGTGTGATCTGCACGACACTGAGTGAAGCCGGACTGAAGGACAACTGAGTTGAACTGTTCAAACCAGGCACGCGGGGACTGCTTTAATCCATACCGAGATTTGTGCAGTCGACATACTTTCCCCGAATACTCCCCCTTAAGGGCAAACCCTGGAGGAGGAGCCATGTAGACCTCCTCCCATAAATCTCTGTGCAGGAACACATTTTTGACATCGAGCTAGTAGAGCGGCCACGCGAGAGGCCGCAAGCGAGAGCAGAAGGCGGACACTGGTCAGCTTAGCCACGGAAGCAAATGTGGCACCAAACTCATCCGGAGCCTGAGTAAAACCCTTGGCCACCAAACGAGCCTTATAGCGGTCAATTGTACCATAAACATAGTACTTCACAGTGTAGACCAATTTGCACCCAACTGTGCGTTTCCCGGGGGGAAGAGGAACCAGAGACCATGTCCCAGTATGACAAAGAGCAGGCATCTCCTCCATGGCCTGAACCCACTGTGGGTCAAGGAGAGCCTCAATGGTCGAAGTAGGCAGACGAACAGAATCAGCAGCAGCCACAAAAGCTTGGTAAGAGGGTGAGAAACACTGGTAGGAAACAACACTCGCCAACGAGTGCTCAGTAAGAGAGGAACGAACACAAGTACACTTTCCCTTGCGCAGGGCAATAGGTAAGTCAACAAAAGAAGTATGGGAGAGAGGCTCAAGAAAGATACCTGCGACCGGAAAAAGCTGTTGATCCGGGACTGGAGGAGAAGTAGGTGTACACTGGCAGCAGGAGTAAGTCAGCAGGGCAGGCGGAGCAGCAGGTGGGACAGTGGCCGGTGATGGGGGAACAACTGGGAGAGGTTGCACAATAGTAGGAAGCGCAGGTGAAGGTAAATGAGCAGGGAAGAAGGGAACCTCCTCATGAAGTGTCACGCCCATAGAGTAAATAACACGGCGCAATTGAGGGTCATAACAACGGTAACCCTTAGTGGTAGTAGAGTAGCCGAGGAAGAGACAGCGGATGGCCTTGTCGTCGAGTTTAGTCCGAGAAGGACGACGATCCTGGACAAAACACACACAACCAAAGACCCGGAGAGGAATGGGAAAGGCAGAGACTGATGGATGGATGAGACTGTAGGGGGTACGCCACCAAGAGGACGAGAGGGAGTCCTATTAATAAGGAAAGTTGCTGTAAGAAGAGCGAAGCTCCAATAGGACTTGGGACATTCATTCCCCGAAGAAAACAACGAACAAAGTCTAAAAGATGGTGGTTTTTGCGTTTAGCCACCCCATTCTGCTCGACGGTACCAGGGCAAGAAAATTGGTGTATAGTGCCCTCATTCCGGAGAAAGATATCAAAAGAACGAGAAGTATATTCACTTCCATTGTCAGAGCGGAGGATATGAACAGATGTGCCATGCTGGATCTGTATCATACGAGAAAACTGAGAATAGACAGATAGGACCTCAGAATTTTTTTCTTAGAAGATAAACCCATAAGCAGCGAGAATAGTCATCAATAAAAGTCACAAAATAAGAGAAACCATCAAATGATACAATAGAGGCAGGGCCCCACCCATCAGAATGTACCAACTCAAAACAAGAAGTAGCACGACTAACAGAAGGAACATACGTGATGCGTGTGTGTTTAGACAGCTCACATACATCACAGCGAAAAGGAAAAACAAATGACACATCAGGACAAACAGACATCATCCGCTGAGGGCTAGCATGGCCGAGACATGCCTGAAAGCGAACTAGACGACAAAACATGAGAAGCAACAGAAGAGGTAGGCGGGCATGTGTCGGTGGTGGTGGTAGCAGCAGTGCGAGATGGTAGCTCCAGGTAGTACATCTCACTCCTCTCATATCCCGTACCAATAGTTCTCCTGGATCTCAGGTCCTGAAAAACACAACGATCAGAAAAGAAAGTTACTGAGCAGTTTAAAGAGCGAGTAATACTACTAACAGAGATTAGGTTGAGAGCCACCTGAGGTACAAGAAGAACAGAGTCAAGAGAGAAAGAGGAAGAGAGAGGGACGGCCCCGACTGAGGACAGGGGTAACCGAGCCATCAGCAAGGCGCACATCCCGGTGAGAACAAGGGACAACCTGAAGCAGACGAGAAGACGCACCAGTCATATGATCGGTTGCACCAGAATCAATCACCCAGGGTGACGAATCCTAGTCAACCGTGGTCACGGAGCAAACAAACGGAGTACCCGAGAAAGAAGAAACAGGGGAAGCAGAGGCAGTTGTGGAAGGCCGAGACTGCTGAAACTGGGCCATCATGTAACTGAAGTTAGAGGAGTTAGTACCCAAAGTGTGCTCGACGGGCTCGGAAGACTGGGCAGAGGCAACAGTATGCCTGGAGACACTACCCGGAGTGGTACGCTCAGAGCCCCTCAGGTGGGGGTATAGCTGATAGCCGCGACTGTGGTCATGATACAGACGCCCATAGTGAGAGCAAAGGCCAGGAGGACCCGCAGAGCTACGACCACCAGAAGAGCCACGACCACCAGATTGACCACCTCGGTTCCGAGAGCTGGAGGTGGGAGGGCGGTAAGAAGCAGTGAGGGCCATCTGCTCAGGAGGAAGAGAGGAGGTACCACGAGCGCCAGAAAGACTAGAGTGCCTCTGCATACGTTTCTCATGCTCTGCAACAATGGAATATGCCTCAAGAAGATCTGGCAAAGGTGACATCCCCACAATCTGAGCACGGGTAGACTCATATTCGGGGCGAAACCCCATCAAGAACCGGTATGTCTCCCGTCGCTATCGCTGTTTTCGAATAAGGGTGATATCATTGGGGGACTCCAGGGCATTGAGAGGCTCAAGATCGTTAAGCTCAAGAAAACGATCCTGAAGGTAAGTGAAGTACTCCTGAATGGAACGCTCCCCCTGAGTGGCGGAAGCATATCCTGAAAGATGCCGAAAATCTGAGCATCAACACGTGTGTGCCCAAAGGTGCGCTGGAGAGCAGACCAAAGTTCGGAGATGTCCTCAAAGCGGATGAACTGACTGAAGATGCGAGGCTCCATTGAGCACTGAATCCATCCAAGAACCATGTACTTTTCCGTCGACCACTTGACTAACTCCTCTTTCTTGTCATCCTTGTCTGTCGGTTTAGGCATAGGAGGGCCGCCGGTCAGCCATGAGAGCCTATTCCGGCCGGCTAGAACTACTTTCATCGAGGTCGCCCATGAAGTATAATTTTTCTCATCGAGAAGGACGGTAGTAATCCATCCCGTAGAAGATCCATAGGTGTCCTTGGAATCCATGGACTAAAAAAGCAACGAGAAAAGGAAAGCAAGCAACGAGGAACAAGCGGAGAAGATGATCCGCGATCCAGAGACAACGGGAAGCACCAAAAATCCGACGGATGAGGGAAAAGGCGGAGGAGCAGCGCAGGGATCCGACGGGAATAGGCGGAGCAGCAGGCCGGGAACGCGGGAACCTGCGTACGGGACTGCAAAGACCTGCGGCTGCGGAATCGACGACGTGAAGAGGGTCGACGTGAATCGACGGAACTGCAGAAACTTGCGGCTGCGGAATCGCATGGATCAGAGGGTCGATGTGAAGCGCCGACTAGCGGACATGATTGCTGAAACGACGATGGAGCGCCAATGTGGAGGAGAAGCGTTGACTGGCGGACTTGCAACGAGAAACAGGCGGGAATCCTGTGGAAACCGTCGGACGAGGATGAAGAGGGGAACGCCGATCGGAAGAAGTCATGATCGGAAGCGGCGGGGAGGAAAACACGAAACCCTATTTTCGCTCTGATACCATGTAGAGAAATGAGAAAGCCTTGATCTCCAATGTGGAGACCTAGCATATAAATATATCTCGAAGTCGAATAATTACAAACATGCCCTAACACCATACACGATATTTACAGAACATATAAAATACAATGATAATAATAACTCCAATACACCAAAGGTGGATTCCTAGAATTAGGCTTTTTACGTTGATTAAGACATTTACATTCTGAATCTATTTTATCTTTGAAGGATGTGGCTATGCTTCTTGATTTCATTAAGGTTGGGAAAGGGCTGTCAAAAAATAATGTTATTTAGTATTTCCGTAACAAGTTCATCGAGCAGTTTTTGAAAGAAGATTTTTTTAATCGCATTTCACACAAAGGCTATATCGGTTTCCCAATGTGTGACTATCTGATGTAAACCGAAATCTCGAAATCATTTTTAAATAATAAATTTGTGTTCTTTTTTAAATATAAAACGCAAGAGAGACTTTCACGAATAACGACAAGCGACAATCAACCTAGGGATCACACACGCGCATAAAGAGCCAACATTCGAACACATGATTAATATGAAATAATGATCCACAGTCATACAATTAGAGAAAAGAAAATGCGAGAATATGAAAATTGTCGGCAAACAAGTACTACTATAATTAAGGGCAAGCACGCTTTGACTTTTAAAGACCAAATAAAATATGCATAATAATTATAATAACATTAAGCGAGCAGAGAGGTGGAGAAATATACCGTGGCTCACCAGTGCAACGAAGAATACTGAATCCTCAGGTTATAAGGAGGGATGGCTCAGAAGGCTGTAGAGGTAGAAAGAGTCCTCTGTTTACTGTAGAGAGGTTGTAATCGAATAGGTTTTACGGCTTCCGGCTGAGGTGTGACTTGGATCGGGGAGGAGAACGACTGGACAACTCGGAGATGTAGCAGGGTTGGAGCACAAGATATGAAGACTCTGAAGTCGACTGGTAGGGAGTCAATTTTGTTGGAGAGCGGTGAAGGAATGGCCGGTGCCGGCCTGGGGTGAGGTGGAAGACGGCGGAGAATGCAGGAGGTTCTGTTTCAAGCAACGGGAAGAGGAAAACACGTCAGAGGACTCGTCGATTCCCTTTGTAGCAGGCGGCGTCGTCAGGTTTGAGGAACTCGATCGACTAGCGGTTGGCAGAAATTGTCGGGCTGGAATTCCGGAAATCGAGATGTTTCTTTCTGTTTCGAAATATTTCCAAGCTTCCTTTCGGGAATGAAGGAGGCTGGTTTTATAAAGGGAATTTTCTCTTTTTGGCATTTAATAACAAACCGGCTATAAAAGGATTTTAATGAAATAGAAGGATTTGATGATAAGTCTCTTTCTTTTTTATCTTTCCCTCTTAAATAATTCCAAAGGAGATGGGAAAGTAAATATTTATCTAATTTCATTATTTTAACTAAAGAATATATTTTACTTGTATTTTAAAATATCCCTCTTAATGTAGATGTTTTTGTCGAGCTTGCATTAATTAACATATTACCTATTCTGACGGATCCTTTTATTCAGAGATTTACTAGGCGATCACTCCAATAAGCCGTACGAGCGGTGACTTGCACGAAACAAAATACATGAGCAAAAATAAAAAGATACGTGCGCGAAGACATGCGCTACAAAATAAAAATGCAGGAAATAATAAAAAATGAAGATGCTGTTAGGTTGCATCAATTCTCCCGGGGTTGAAAAATATTGACCCTGTTGAGAATATAATGTAGCATGCAACTAAGAAATCCAAACGTGGATCTGGCATTACTCTACCATCATCATGCTACTGAGTAACCAATGTCAGAACAAGCTCCTCCAAGATAAGTATAAAACTGAAGTGGGGTGTGCGAAACTCTGGGTTGTGGTAAGTAGTGAGGCAAAGGAGGGATCCTTCACTACAACTCATGACCTGTTGGTAAACTCCCGTTCTTGAAAAATGCAGGAAACCAATCTCATTCGAAAAAATATAATCCCCGGTGATAAAATCAACCATGGAATTATAGTTTTCTGATGAATGATGATGCTCTCAAAACTGTTTGTCATAATGTTATGCTTATTATTTAAATGATCAGTAAAAATCAGAGTATCAAAGAGACGAGTATCACAAAGTGGGGGGAGGAGAGTGGGGATCAAAGAAGCAAGGTATGAAGCAATTAGGGTTGACCTATGGAATCAGTAAATCATATCGCATTATACACTCTCCTACTAGGCACCAACGCGTGTCTACTAGACCAAGATCAACCACCCTAAACATATCACCCGTTAGAATTTGATTAACGCTACAAACTTTAAAATTGATCTCAAATCTGTCATTTAAAATTTTCAGAGAAATCCTTTAAAGCATGTGTTATTATTAAAAGTGAAAATATTCGGAGGTCTCTATCCTTATAACACGAATGCTCCTGAACATATCGATTAATTGATAATAACGTTCACCGGACACGTCTATACATAGAGGATATTGTGATGTAATGAAGATGTGATCACCAAATATAAAATCAATATAAGGTGAGGTCTCTAATGTTAAGGGTGAGTCACCAGCATGCCTAATATTAATGGCTCATGGGTAGGTGATGGCACTAGCCTAGGAGAATGATGAAATGCAGAGCTCGAATATGTATCATCTAAGATAAATGACACATCACTATCAAGTTCTTCTTGGAGCAGGGGCTCAGGAAGAAACCCGACAACTAAAGGTTGAGATATAGTGGGGGCAAGTGGAGTCACAATGTCAGTGGGGATGACATGATGAAGAGGAATAAACTCTCTTTCCTGGAGTTGGGGCTCAGGAAAAGCTCCACGACTGTAGGGAGTGTCATGGTGGAGATAGGTGGGGTCAAGGTGCTAATGGGGGTGGTCGGACTAGGGTAAGCTATGACCATAAAAGTGGGGGAAATGATGAGACTAGAGAGATGTCTGCCAGTAGACTTAAATTTGGACTCCACTCTACGTGCCATACTAGAAACTTCATCTAAATCGCGATAATTGTGCAATTCTAGTTGGTCCCTAAAGGTATAGTGTAACCCGTGCAGGTAACGGGATACAATCATCATATCGCCCTCTTGAATATCTAGCCTAGACTTATGGACTAGAAATTTACTTGTGTACTCATCCACCGATAAACCCCTCTGTTGTAGATTATGGAATCTACGATACATAATTTGGAGGTAGTCAGGGGAAACATCGTGTTTACACAACTCCGTTTTAAACTCAACCCAGTTAGTGACAGGAGGCATCCATAACTTATCCCTCATTCGTTCGAGCTGCTTACACCACTCTAATGCAAATCCCTTAAGTGTGCGGGTCATATACTTGACTTGCCTACCCAAGGGTATCTATCTCCGACTCATGAAAGATTCCATGCTATGACACCAATCTAAGCATTCATCAGGTTCTACACGTCCTTCAAAATCGCTCGTGTGTGCGTGTGCTCTAAGCTCTAAGCTTAGGGTTAGTGTTCTCTTCATGCCATGATTGTACATGAGACTCAACGTTGCTACTTTAGTCGTGGAACCCTTTTACACCGTGTTTTATAATGGTGGTGAGAGACGCTATCATTTTTGATAAAAAATTTTATTTGAGCATTTAAATCTCCCATATTTCTCATTAAACCTACACGATTTCCCTTTAAATTTTTTATTTAAAATACTTAAAGATTTAAAAGTAAATTTAATTATCATTAAGTTTTTAGAGAGACAATATTTAATTTTGAAATACCTTGAATTTTTAAGTTCTTAATTCGAAATTAATTTATTTTTAAATGCTTAAATATTTAAAATTGTTAAATATTTTAATGAGAGGGATAAGAGATTTTATTTTTGAAACTCGAAAGTGTCCGATCTTAATTTTGTTATTTTTGTTGAAAATAAGATTTTAATTGAAAATGTTTTTATAATTTTTTCACTCAAATAAAGTTTTTGTTTTTTATAAACTCAAAAGAACAAATAATTTAAGAGCAGACGAATATATATATATACTAGCATCTTCACACGACCTACCCGCCGTGCTCGATGCTCCCAGTTCCCTTGGGTGCTCACGGGCTTCGCCCGTTCGCACCCAAGATGGATTTGTCAGATTTGTGAGGGATTGTAGTTTTTCCAGAGCCGCTAACATCCATATTAGATGTAGAAAAGGCAACGAATCATTATTCATATTCATACTGAAGTTGTGATATTGGATCCATGAAAACGTAACTTTTTATAAAAAAAATTGTTAATCTTAGAGAAATAGACTTCCAATATGCAGACATTGAAATTTGAAAAGGGGCAAAATCGTACTTATTCATTTTTAAAGAAAACTAAATTGCTGAGCGAGGAGAGAGGAGATGCAAACCCATAGCAATGGCTACTGAGATTTGATCGAGCGACGAATGTCGGGGGACAATCCAACTTTGAATCCACCAGCAAATGGCGCATGGAAACTCCAGCTTCATTTTCTGGGACTCCATGTCGCCTCTACGCCGTTCTTCTGGCGAGGACTACGGCTTCAGGCGTGGTAGATGAGGGGGAGGGCTTCAAGCGAGGCTTGGGGTGAGGTGTATAGCTGCAGAGAGTGATTCAAGGAGGGGCTTCGGGTGAAGGGGAGAGCCACTGCGAGGGCTTCAGGCGTGGCGTCATGATTTAGGTGTGGGCTTCAAGCGTTAGGGGAGAGCTTCAGGTGTTGGCTTTAGGCAAGGCTTCAGGTGGCGGGATGGATTTGTTGGTGAGGGAACTTTTAAGCCTAAGGTAATGTTGGGACGGGGAGTTTGTAGAGATCGCGAAATACCTAACGCGGCAAGCGTGATCCGGATATTTTAATGTCGAATCATATACGAAGGAGGGACATGATTTGACAGTATATTAGATCGGATGGCCAAAATTGAAAGTTCGGTGTGACTTTTAAGATGACTATTGTTTTATATAATAAGATATATATATATATATATTTTAAATAACGATCCTATTTTTTAAAATACTTTTAAACATGACTAACATATTTTTTATTAAAATTGATAAAACTTCCTAAAGAATTTTGTCTGCTCTCTCTTTATTGGGATAAAATTTTTATGAGTTGGAAATTTTCATTGTTAAAATATGGGAAACTTGATTTCTTTTGTTAAGATCCTAAAAGTTATTAACGAGAGAATTAAAAGATTTTTTATATTTCAATCTTAAAAAGAAGGAAAAAGACAGATTTTGTTTTCTTTTAATTCCTAAAACTTACATAAAATTTATACAAGGTTCGTCTGATTCACGATGGAAGTGAATCACAGATACCAAACTGATGTAAACCGGAATCTCGAAATCATTTTTAAATAATAAATTTGAGTTCTTTTTTTAAATATGGAGCGCAAAAGAGACTTTCACGAATAACGACAATCAACCTAGGGCTCGCACGCGCGCATAAGGAGCCAACATTCGAACACATGATTAATATGAAATAACGATCCACAGTCATACAATTAGAGAAAAGAAAATGCGAGAATATGAAAATTGTCCGCAAACAAGTACTACGATAATTAAGGGAAAGCACACACTGGCGTTTAAAGACCAAATAAAATTTGCATAATAATTATAATAAGACTACGCGAGCAGAGAGGTGGAGAAGTATACCGTGGCTCACCAGTGCAGCGAAGAATACTGAATCTTCAGGTTACAAGGAGGGATGGCTCAAAGGGCTGCAGAGGTAGAAAGAGTCCTTTGTTTACTGTAGAGGGGCCGGAATCGAGTAGGTTTTAGCCTTTTAGGGCTACCAGCTGAGTGCGACTTGTATCGGGGAGGGGAACGACTGAACGGCCCGGAGATTTAGCAGGGTTGGACCACAGGAGATAAGTCTCTGAAGTCGACTAACAGGGAGTTAAATTCGTTGGAGGGCGGGGAAAGAATGGCTGGTGGTGGCCCGTGCTGAGGTGGAAGACGACGACGAGTGCATGTGGTTCTGTATCAGGCGACGAGAAGAGGGAAACACGTCAGAGGACTCGTCAATTCCCTTGGTAGCAGGCGAGGGGTTGTCGTTAGTGTCAGGGAATGCTTCTGGCGGAGGCGACAGCGGCAGGTGAGGAACTCGATTGACTGGCGATTGGCAGAAATTGTCGGGCTGGAATTCCGGAAACAAAGAGGTTTCTCTCTGTTCCGAAATATTTCCAAGCTACTTTCCGGGGATGAAGGAGGCTGGTTCTATAAAGGGAATTTTCTCTTTTTGGCATTTAATAACAAACCAGGTTTTAAAGGATTTTATTGAAATAGAAGGAATTGATCATAAGTCTCTTTCTTTTTTTATCTTTCCCACTTAAAATAATTCCAAAGGTGATGGGAAAATAAATATTTATCCTCATTTTAATTTTAACTAATTTGAATATATTTTACTTGAATTTAAAATATCCCTCTTAAACATATTACCTAATTTGACAGACCCTTTTATTCAGGGATTTACTGGACGATCACTCCAATAAGTCGTACAGCGGTGACATGCGAAACAAAATACTTGAGAAAAAATAAAAAGATACGTGCGCGAAGGCATGCGCCAAAAAAATGCAGGAAATAACAATAAAATAAAGATGTGATTTAGGTTGCATCAAATAAGAGAGTCTTCATCATCCCAATCTTGAAACATGACATCAGTCTTCGCATGGGTGAGCCTTCAATGTGATTCAATTTCTTCGTTCTTTCAGAGTAGTGTGGATAACTTGGGCCAATTGAAGATAATTTTTCCCTTAAGACAGTAGGTGGGATGAAGAATTGGGAGATCATTTTGGCTAAGATGAGTTACAGATGTACTAGCAGAACCGAGAACAAATTTAGAGTGGTCTTCCATTCTTATCCAAGGATTCAATTACAACACACTTGAGCAACAACGGTAGAATGAAGAGACTAGATTAGCAGGTTACGATCAATCAGAAGCATCAACAGGAGTTAACAACGACAACGGGAGTCAACAACAGGTTACAGATTCACGACATTAGTTGAATCAACTACAACGATGTCTGGATCAACAGAGAAGGTCAACGAAAATCTGCAGCAGCGGCGTCTGAAAAATCTAAAAAAAAATTGGATCGACGACAACTTATGGACCCCGAAGGGACAACACTCCTCGATGCGAGCAGGAAGCTGGAACCAAAAAATCGATGACTCCTCTTCGTCGACGAGCACACACAGACAACGAGACGATAACAAAGCTCGAATGCGCGGGCCACTACAATGAAGGTAGCGGAACGATGACTCCTCTTCGTCGGCGAGCACACACTGTCGGCGGGACGATCACAGAGATCGAAAGTGCGTGCGACTCCAATGAAGGTAGTGGCTAGGGCACGAGATTTCTACGAATATTCTAATACCATGTAGGAAATATGTAATTCTTAATTCATTAAACAAAGTAAGGAATATATACACTTACATTTGAGGGCATAAAGATCAGACAGCCCCTTTATATTTATAGTGAAAGTAAAATACAAGCTAATTATACATTTCTTAATTACAGAACATAATTACAATACATTACAACTTCCATGTATAGAGGTTACAACTGATGACCACAAGAGTTGTGAGACCAAACATAATGAGTAAAATACAAATGGGTACTATACATGGGCTTTATGAATGGGCTTTAACAATAGCTAATTTCATTTTTAATTATTCTGGACATATTGAAGCGCAGATTGTCAAATTACATCTTATACTTCAAGGTGATAATATATGAATATTTCCAAATTTTTAAGTGCATCCCTTGCAGTCTCAAAGTTAACCATGATATTAGTTGAAGGTTTTAACTCCAAAGAACATTTCGAGCTAAATGGTGAAGCCAAATATCCTTCCTTTATTATTGTTCTTCTTTACCTCTGAGAATACTCTCGTCTGTTTAATACCTTATGGATTATTTGCCAAAACACGCCTAGTGGAAATCATTCCTAATTGTCTGGGCATAACAGAATCCCATTTGATTTTATGCAGTGGAGAAAGCATGGAGAATGCCTTGCGGGCATGTTGCAAAGGAATAAAAATTGGAAAAATCCTTATTCATCGTGAAGGTGATAACGGCAAACAGGTCGGTACTTTTGAGCCGCTTATTGTATTTCTTAAACACCTTTGATATGACATTAATATTTTCTGATGTTTCCCATCAGCTTATATATCAGAAACTTCCTAATGATATTTCCGAAAGACATGTTTTACTACTTGATCCTGTCCTGGCTACAGGTAGTTAAATTTTCAGAGATTTGTTTATGCATTTCATATCTATACTATACGCAGTGTTAAAAATTTTCAGATGCATTTTCATTTAATTTCATCTGTTAGCTATTTAGGCAACCTAAATTCATCTAATTAATGCTTCTCAAAGCATGTTTTCATTCCCAAGGCTAATTGCTAAGATTTGGAACTAGCAATATGTTATGTGCACATATGGGGGTGATCATACGAGCGAAAGAACCAGCCCAACTTGATTTCAATGGAGTAACCAATCCATATTTTCTTTTCAATTTTTATGCTTATGCTTCATCTTTTTTTTTTAGCTCAATTTACTTTCGCAAAGTAACATGACAAATTGGTATAAGATCCATCCACTGGTATGGAGAATGCTGACTATAACTTGGGAAACATTCACAAGATGCTACATAAGGTTCTAGCCGATTTGGTGTCGAACGAAGCTTGATAGACATCCGCTATTGTGACTAATCAAGTCACTTTCTAGACCATTCATGCCCATTTTAATTGGTTTGCTAGCACATGACCATTGGCTGCAGTCCTTCGACCTCTTGATCATATGTGATTGGTACGCACAGACTGGGGCACAATCTCAACCATGGGGGACAACAATCGTTGCTTGAGGCAAGCTCAGAAGAACAAAGAAATAACAACAATTGTACTTTCATGAAGTTTAATGTGGATCTCGACATTCGATGAGCTGTACAAGTTTGATTAGAGTCGTAAAAAAATCCAATATGAATTTAGGTTTCCCTTTCTATGACGGAAAAGACTCATTGAGATGGCTTGCGAGCAATTCTTTATCAATCAACGCCAACTATAGTGGAATTGGATATGACTCACATCATTCCATATACTGTGCACGATGCATAACAACTATCGTTTGTGCGACTGGAGTGGGAGCACCCAAAATGGCTGGGAATATTTTAAATTATTCTGCAACATAAGATTTGGATCCCCACTTAGAAGCAACCTGCTTTGGGAATTAATATCATTAAATAAAATTGGGTCAATCAGCAAGTACTTAGGGCAAATTTCAAGGGTTCTAGCACGTGCCACTTTAGTCTCACCCGAACAACAAATTCCTGTGTTTACTACCGGGCTCCAAGAATGACTCAGGTTTGATGCTGAATTTGAAAAATCCTTCGAACTTTATTATTGCAATGAGCTTGGCTCGGATTTGTGATCAACCTTTGGTGATAGAAGGCAGGTGATCATGGAAAAGCATAAGGGTGCCGCCACCATTTCGCGGTCTCAACCCAAATAATAGGACATCAGCCAACAAAGACGCATCCATGCCCAAACATGGTCGATCGACTCTGCAGAGGGTTTTATATCGATTGCGATGACCCCAGCTTACCAGAACATCATTGTAAAAATTATTTTAGCTCGTACGGCGATGTGAATGAGGTCGAGAAGGAAGAATTAGACGATCCTGAAATCTTTCTGCATGCCATCACATATATGCGGACCTCCCAAACCATGCAGATCCAAGCAATGATATGAGAACATCAATTTTATTTTTCATCTATTCAGATGTGAGCATGCAGCTTCTCATCTTCAGCTCCCAGTTCGTCCCAGATTTGGGATGCAAGTTGCGCCGAAAAATAGGGAAATGTTTCGCAATCTTGTAATCTGTGAGGTGTTCAATTGCAGGTGAACTGAGGTTCTTCTCTTGTGATCGATATGCCATTTCCTTGGGCGGGTTCAACGTAATGTTAATGGTTAAGTGGTTAAGTGGTTAAGTACATTGAGGCCAATCGCATGAGACTGCACTTCCTTGAACATGGCATTCCATTTGGAGCCAAGAAAAGTTGTGGCAATTAGTTATTCATCAAGCGCCACCACGAGTTTAATACATACAAAATAGATCCCCCCTTCAAGATCTGATGGAACATTATTGGTCAACTACTATTCTGTAACGACCCAACCGCAGCATTTGATGTATTGTCCATTTGGATTCATTCCAGTCAATACTAAGTTGAATGTCCAAACTCATGGTTTTATCTTTTTTCTAAGGTGGTCTACAAGTATTTCTTCGGAGGTAATCCATCTCAAAATTACTCACCTAGTGCTCACTTAACTGTGGAGTTCTGAAAATAAATGCACCACTTGCTCCGAAAGGCTTTTATGATATTTTGGGTGTAATATATTAGTTAAGCCTAGTAATTTTTCTCTAATTTCGATAAATGATTTAATTCATTCATTTCCATCTTTTCACCTGGAAGTCGGTCAAAAGCTGCTCTTTGTTTTGGCTTCACTGTTTCAAAGGCAATCACCGCCTTCATCTAACTGTCTTGATTGTATTCAGGACTTTGATTTCTTTTGGAGAGGTATCAAAAGGAGCATCAAAACTTTTGTATCACATTATCAGGTCTGGCAACACCATAAAGTCGAAGACCTTCATTCAGCTGAGTTACTCCAACCTCCATTTCCCACTCAAATCTGGTCTGATACATAAATGGGCTTTATTGAGGAATTATTCAAAAATAATATTCTCATTGTGGTGGATCGCATTTTCAAGATAACTCAGTAATAAAGTTTGGCCTAATACATAGATGAATTTTATTGATAAAGCTTGTGAGCCACCATGTCAGCGGCTCCGATTGCTAAGCAAGCCTCCGGAGTAAGCAATGGCCTCCGTCAGTTGTTACGGAGAGCTGTGCGACACATGCAATAGGGGGATCTCATGTACTTGTGGCGTCGATTTCAGTAAACCCTTGGGCAAATCATCCAACCCTTACTCAAAACCCTCCAGCCCGAGATTGCCAGTCCAAGATTTTGAAAGACACTATGAACTAAGAACCTAATGACCGCTATTTCTCTCAGGATTCAATCAAGACATTCACTACTAGAATGCTCAGCTAGATTATATGGGTGGACACATGACAGTTGTTGTATTCCTCGTTACATGAAGTTATATCAAAATGCTCAGCTAGATTATACGTCGGACTCTTGGACAAGTAGTAGGCCCTGCTACATGACGTTCAACTTATCATTGTATGATGAGCGAAAATACCCTTTAGAATGGATCATAAAATGTGAGTTGTTGGATAACATAGATTGGACTAGCATTCTTCCATCTGATCGGAGCGGCGGAGCCTTGGTTTATGCAGTTAGACAGGGAAACCCCCATAATGACATGGGAGGATTTCAAGCAATCGCACAACATGTGTTTTGACCCACCACCAAAGACATTCACTTGTATAATTGGTCACATTGAAACAAACTTGGGTGGAAGAATATTTTAAAGGATTATAAGCCCTGTTGGTGCACACCATCTCGATTCTAGTGTAGAAAGAGGTACCCATTTTCATAGTGGGACTATGACCGATTACATATTGAGGTTGAGTTTGAGCACCTTCGAGATCTCAACACTAGAATGAGCATATTGCCCGTGTTTGCGACCAAAGATTGTGAATGGATCGCACACTAGATGAATGGCGACCATGACAGCCCAACAAAGGCACAACCATTGGCATGGGTGCGAGGCTCCAACCAACGTATGTTATGGGACACATGGAACCCACCATAGCTTCCTTTGTGAAAAATTGGCCCAAGAAGACATGGCCAATCAACGAGGCAGGGGCTTGTTCTTTAAATGCGATGAGCTGTATGCTAAAGAGCATAAGTGTAACAAAATGTTTTTTGTCAAATTTGAAGACCCCGATGAGAAAGGTTGTGATGAGTCTCCAAGTCCTGGGATTCCACTCCATATTATGACCGTGATATGAAATTCCAACACCATGAATGTTACCGCATTTATGGCAACCAGTATTGGTTCTAGTGACCGCTGGGAGCACACATAATTGCATCAGTCAAGATGCCACAATTATTTTGGGATTGCTTGATCGGCATCGGGTAGGAATGAAGGCAGTGGTTAGTAATGAGGAGAAGATTTATAACTGTTAAAGAAATCATGTAAAAAGACCTAGTAACAAAGGCACATCTAGGCTCTTTCTCTTTGTAGTTATTAGTCCCACATCTTAGAATGAGATTTCCTATCCCCTCTCTCTTTTATATAAATGTACAAATACTTGTTGTAATACGTGTGAAGAAATACAAAGTATTGATATTTTTTATCAATTTTATTTCTCTCACGGTGTTTTTCCACATGGTATCAGAGCGAGAAAACCGGTCCTAAAATATTTTTTTTCGCTAGTACCTGGCTCTCCAGGGCTGTCCTGCGGTCTCAATTTCCAGTGACTGCAGCCCGTGCTCCCTCCTTCTGCAGTCTCAATTTCGTGAGACCGCATCCCGTGCTCCCTCCTGGAGTTGGTTCTCCTCCTCCTTTTATACTTCCCTCTCTGATAGTTGGGTCCCACAGCTGGTCAGTTTTTCGCCCTTTCCTGCGATCTCGTTTTTTTTCTGACCGCGGCCCTGTCCGAGATCGCTCTGCGTCCGAGACCGCTTTTGTCTCGCAAGCGAACTCTCCTGCGAGCCCTCCTGGTCTACTGCGAGCTCTTCGGTTCTGTGAGCTATCTAGTTCTGCGAGCTCTCATGTCCGTTGTCACCTGACTGACGCGAGCTCTCCAGACCGTCGCCTCTCCAAACCACGAGATCTCCCGACCGCGAGCTCTCCAGACCGCAGTTTCTCCTGCAAGCTCTTTGGTTCTGCGAGTCCTCTTGTCCGTTGTCCTCTGACCGCCGAGAGATTTCCAGACCGCAGGCTCTCCTATCCGCTGTCTCCATACCGCAAACTGTCCAGACCGCTGTTTCCAGACCGCAGCCTCTCCTGCGGGCTCTCCTGTCCGCTGTCTCCAAACCGCAACCTATCCTGACTGCGCACTGCGTCTGCTCGCCGGTCTCCCTCTTGCCTCCAGTCTCTGGCCGCTTGCCTTCCTCGCTTTCTTCTATGACTGGAATAATGCTTCGTCTCTCCCAACTCGTGTTGCTGCTCCTCTTCCTGAAGTTCGTGATGAGCTTAAGATCACCACAATCTCTCTTAGTGGGAAGAAGAATTTTGTGGAATGGGTGCACTCTGTTCGTCGTGTTCTCCAGACAAAGGGTCTGCTTTATAATTTGACAAAGGCCACTCCATCTGAGCCCACCGAGGAATGACAGTGTGATGATGGTCGCGTCCGATCGTGGATTCTAAATTCGATGGACAATGAACCATATCGGATGGCGATGTATCATGAGACGACCAAAGCTATGTGGGAGGAGCTTCACTCCCTTTATTCTGGCAAGGACAGCTTGCAACATCTCTTTGACATCATCACGGACCTTCAGTCTCTTGACCCAGGGGTAACTGGCGACCTCACCTTGTTTATGGCGCGGTCCAAAACTTTAGTAGAAGCCTGGCTTCAGCATCAACCACCTACTACTGATCTCGCTGCACAACGTACTCAGAACGAAGCAGTTGGCATCACCATGATGATGACACGTGTTCCGCCTTACCTCCACAGCATCCGGGCTCAAATACTCTCCTCCTCCACCATTCCTTCCCTGTCAGATGTGTGCTCTATGTTGTTGAAGGTCACACCACCCCCTGAGGCTCCCGCGAATCTCTCTCTGGCTCTGCTCCAACGGTCTTCGCCACCTCCCTCTAATCATCCATCCTCTCGTGGAGGTCGCACCTCTATTGCTACCAATGCTCCCACCAACAATTACACCAACATTGCTACCAACCACCGCAGGCACGGTAGACCACAACCACCGCAGACCTCTATTGCTACCAATGCTCCCACCAACAATCACACCAACATTGATGCCTTGCGCACCAAACTCCAGCAAATTGAAGGGATGCTCAGCCATTCCTCCAGCTCTGTCGCATCTGTCTCCGAAGAAGGTATCTCTTGTCTCTCCCATAGTTCAACCTGGATTTGGACTCCGGAGCAACACACCACATTACCCCGAAGCAACCTTCCCACTCAAACGCTGAACATCCTAAGTACATTACCGTGGCCAATGAGGACAACACTCCAGTTTCTGGATCAACCGACGTTTCTCTTACTCCCTCCATCTCTCTTCGCTCGGTTTTACATGTTTCGGGCTCTCCGTTTATCTTCTCTCAATTAGTCGTCTTACTCAAGACCTTGATTGTTATGTAATTTTCTTTTCCACCTCTTTTGTAGTGCATGATCGAAGGACACAAACTATCATTAGTAAATGACAACTGTCGAATGGGCTTTACACTCTGGAACTCCCCCCCCCCCCCTGATTCTCTCAGCCGTTAGTACTGTTGATTGGCATAAGCGACTTGGACATGCCCCTCTTCCAATTCTCAAGAAAGCTCTTCCGGATATGACCCTCAACGACTTCACTTGCGCGTCATGTATCTTCGGCAAACAACATCGTTCTTCTTTCTCTCCTCATTGTACTCGGAGCGATGCTCCTTTTATGTTAGTTCATTCTGATATTTGGGGACCTTATAAAGTAACAAGTAGCTCTGGGTGTCGTTATTTCATTACGTTTATTGATGATTACTTGTGCATGACATGATTATATTTACTTCATGATCGTTCTGAAATAACTCGTGTATTTCGTGCCTTCATTACTGAAACCCGCAACCAATTCTCTACCATCATTAAAACTATAAGAACCTACAATGCTCGAGAATACACAGGTAACATGTTTACTAATCTATGTACTGAGTTTGGGATTATCCACCAAACCTCATGTGCATACACCCCACAACAAAATGGGGGTAGCGGAACGAAAAAATCTTTACCTCCTTGAGGTCGCTCGCTCTCTGATGTTTCAAATGCAGGTTCCCAAAGTTTATTGGCATTTCGTGGTGTCCACAGCCTGTTACCTCGTCAACCGCATGCCCTCTTCTCTTCTCAACTTTGCAACTCCCTTTAGCCATATGTTTCCCTCCACCCCTCCCTTTACTATCACACCTCGTGTCTTCGGGTGCACTTGTTATGTTCACAATCTTGGTCCGACCACCGACAAGCTTTCTCCTCGTGCTACCAAATATATGTTTGTCGGTTACTCTTACACTCAGAAAGGTTATGTCTGTTACTCTCCTAATGATCGAAATGTTGTTACATCTGCGGATGTCACTTTCCTCGAAGAGCAGCCCTATCACTCCACACCTACTATTCCTCCTACACCTCCTACCATTCCTCGTCTTACTGTTCCGGTAACATCTCAACTGCTACCACTACTTCCAACACCGGCCACCATCCCCACCAAACTACCTCTTCTTCGTGTTTATACTCGTTGCTCTTCTATATCGGATGCTCTGAAACAGGTGCCTCCTACCAATAATACTGCGGCTTGAAGATCCGACACCTGCTTCTTCGGCTCATCCCTTGGTAAATTATGTATCCTTACATCGCCTCTCTCCGCAATTCCGAGAATTTGCTACTTCTCTCTCCTCTATTTCCACCTCTAACTCTTTGCAGGAGGCTCTTCAACATTCAGGGTGGCGAGCATC
Source organism: Dactylorhiza incarnata (assembly GCA_033032865.1). NCBI lineage: Eukaryota > Viridiplantae > Streptophyta > Magnoliopsida > Asparagales > Orchidaceae > Dactylorhiza > Dactylorhiza incarnata. The sequence continues at coordinate 5,544,976 of JAWHQI010000130.1, forward strand.
CATGGATGAAGAAATGACTGCTCTTTAGACAAATCACACATGGGATCCTGTCCCTCTTCCTCCTGGCCAGACTTGTGTGGGATGTAAGTGGGTATTTGTCATCAAGCATGGCCCTGATGGGACAGTTCAACGTCTCAAGTCTCGTCTTGTTCCTCATGGCTTTACTCAACAACAAGGCCTGGATTATGATGAAACTTTTTCACCTGTCGCCAAGCTGAACACTGTTCGTGTTATGATCTCTCTAGCTGTTCATCGACACTGGCCGTTGCACCAATTGGACGTCAAGAATGCTTTTCTCAATGGCGATTTGCAGGAAACTTTCTACATGCAACAACCACCCGTGTTTGAGACCACGGGGGAGTCTCTTGTATGTCATCTAAAGAAATCTCTTTATGGTCTCAAACAGTCTCCCCGGGCATGGTTTGACAAGTTCAATCAGGTTGTTCGTGATGTTGGATTCACTCGAAGCTCGGCTGACTTCTCTCTATTCACTCATCATAGACCGTCGGGCACTGTGATTTTCTTGGTATATGTCGATGTTATTTTGATAACGGGAGATGATCTCCACGGAATACATATGATCAAGCAACATTTGGCCTCTGTCTTTCAAACTAAAGACCTGGGGAACCTTCAGTACTTTCTTGGTCTCGAAGTCTCTCGACGTCCTGATGGTCTTGTTCTGTCTCAACGAAAATACTATCTTGACCTGCTCCGTGACGCTAGCTACTCTGGATGCAAGCCTGCTGATACTCCTATGTATGATCACAAGCTCTGTGCTCATGCCTCAGACTCCGATCTACTCCTTCCAAACTCGGAGTAATATCGTCGCCTTGTGGGGAAGCTGATATATCTAACGGTTACAAGACCTGATATATCCTTTGCTTTTGGAGTTGTCAGTCGATTTATGCATGCACCACATATCTCTCATCTTCAGGCAGTTGATATCATTCTTCAATACTTGAAGACCGCTCCTGGACAAGGACTTGTATACAAGCCCTCTTCATCTCCCTTATCTCTTACTGCATACTCTGATGTTGATTATGCTGGCTCACTGGATGATCGTCGTTCCACAAGTGGATATTGTACATACTTTGCTGGACACCTTATAACCTGGCGTAGCAAGAAGCAGTCGGTGGTTGCTCGCTCATCCGCCGAAGCAGAGTACCTGTTAATGACCCTTGTTGTATCTGAGCTCACCTGGCTAGAAAGCCTTCTCAGTGACCTTGGTGTAAAACTTCCCTCACCAGCCACTCTATTGTGAGTTGTGACAGTCAAGCTACTATACATATTGCCAAGAATCTTGTTTTTCATGAACGTACCAAATACATCGAAGTCGACTGTCACTTCATTCGGGAGACGGTACAACTCAGGAAACTGGAGTTAATACATGTTCATGCTGCCAGACAAGTTGCGGACATTCTTACGAAGGCTTTACCACGTCCACTTTATTATCAGTTCTTGTCCAAGCTTGGTGCCTACAATCTGTATACTCCAGCTTGTGGGGGAGTGTTAAAGAAATCATGTAAAAATGCCCAGTTACAAAGACCCATTTAGGCTCTTTCTCTTTGTAGTTATTAGTCCCACATCTTAGAATGGGATTTCCTATCCCCTCTCTCTTTTATATATATGTACAAATACTTGTTGTAATACGTGTGAAGAAATAGAAAGTATTGATTTTTTTATCAATTTTATTTCTCTCCTGGTGTTTTTCCACAATAACCAAGGTATTTGTGTCAGAGTGCGGCCCTAAGATCAACGTGATTACTTTTTAGTTGATCAATATGTGATTTTCTTGATTCTTTTGGAGGGGTTCGATGTGATGTTATAAGTGAAATAGTTGATTACATTGAGACCGGCTGTATGAGGCTTTATTTCCCAAATGTTGTCTTTCCGCTTGAGCAGCAAACACATCCTTTGGGTTGGGGAAAATGATGACATGAACCATGCATTCATCACCTTTGAAAAGATTGGTCCTCCACGCACTTTTTGGAGGTCCTTCTCAGTGAGTACACTAACATTTTTGAAGTGACCGACAACCTTCCCCCTCATCGCACACATGATCACCAGAACTTCTTGGCGTCGGGTGTCGCACCCATCGCAGTGTGACCTTATCGATACTTTTATCAATACCATTTTTGTACAAAAAGATGGGTAGATGACCAATGTGTCTAGATGCTTCGATAGAGCATCATCTAACGAAGTTAGTTTCTGTCAAAGACTGAAATTCATTAAAAATTAAAGGTAGGTCACTCCTCTCTCTATATATATAGAGAGAGTCTATATATAGAGAGAGAGAATAGTGTATACAACAATACTAATACTCCTCATGTTGGGCATGCTATACAATTCATACCAAACTTGCTACTTAAGCTTCAAAAACTACTTTCACTTGAGCCTTTAATACTAACATTGACAAGTTATCCTTATGATGGATTGAACGGAATACATATGTTCCCCTTCGCAATATTCTCTTTAACAAAATATTTGTCATTATGAGTGAATAAGATACCCTTTCCTAGCAACATCTTGACGTAGCACATGATTTTATATATAACATCCAAATGTTTAGTATGACAGATAAACAAACCGTCCAACAAGTCTTTGGTAGTCAGCCACATCTTCTATAAGCGCTCCATCATCCTTTCCAATCCAATGACCGACTTCAATCAGTATAGTTGCAGGTTTGCACCCACTCTTGCTTGATTGTTCTAACAGATCTAATACATACTTTCTTTGCGAAATAAATATGACATGCCTTGACCTTGCAACCTCAATGCCCAGGAAATATTTTAGTTTTCCTAGATCTTTTCCTCAAACTATTTTGTTAGCTTCCCTTCAAGGATAGTAATCTCATCGGTTCCCCTGTTATCACAATATCATCCATATATACGATAAGAGCTGTCAATTTTCCATCCGTCTAATAAATGGAGCGTCGTCAGCATTACTCTGAGTATACCCAAAAGCGATCATCGCCTTATGGAATCTACCAAACCATGCTCTCGGGGATTGTTTCAATCCATATAGAGTCTTGTTTAGTTTGCATACTCCTTCAGAATCACTTGAGACAAATCTAAGAGGTATAGACATATAAACCTCCTCTTCCAGTTCATCATGGAGAAATGCATTTTGTACATCCAACTATTGAAGGTTCCTCCCTTTACATGCAGCACATGATATCAAAACCCTTACTGAGTTCATCTTGGACACATGGGCAAATGTCTCTTGATAATCGACCACATGAGCTTGAGTATACCCTTTCGCCACCAATCGTGCATAGCATTCCACTATCCCTTCAGCATTTTGTTTTATTGCAAATACTCATTTTCACCCCACGGTTCTTTTCCCATTTAGAAGATCCACCAGTTCTCATGCACTATTTTTTTTCTAGAGCTTGCATTTCATCTATCATAACATTCTTCCACTTTGTATATTGGAGTGCCTTATGCCACGTAGTAGGAATCACGATAGAGGATAAAGAGGGAATACTTGCTTAATGCGATGAGGTTAAAGAGGCATAGGAAACATATTTTGACAATGAGTGTTTGGCACTATTACCTTCACATAGGTTGATAGATAACTTTGCAAAAGTTGAAGATGAAGTCGTGATTGGTTCTGGTATAGGACTCTTTGCTTCTCCTAGTATAAACCTACAGGGGACTTGTCTTTGATGGAGGAGTTATAGTCTCCCCTGATTAGGAATATTTGGGGATGATATGATATCCAATGGAAAGATAGACAATGAGAGAGTAGGACTCACTTCCAATGTTGGTGAAGACTCCCTCTGAAGAGAGGCTTCGTAGTAAGGATAAGTTTCCTGAAAGGTAACATCCATAGAGACATATTTTCTTGGTTAGAAAATGGTGGCATTTGAAGGGGAGCCTTGGTGCACCAGTTGAGGTATTGTCGTGTGACCTTGAGGTCACGAGTTCGAGTCCTGGAGCAGCCTCTTGCAAAAATGCATGGTATGGTTTGCCTACATTTCACCCTTGTGGTGGGACCCTTCCCCGGACCCTCGCTGCGCGGGGATGCCTTTGTGCACCGGGCTGCCCTTTTTAGAGAATGGTGGCATTTATAGCCCTTTACCGAATGACACGAGGGTCAAGTTTTGAGCGTGCAATGTTATGGACATGAACAAAGCATAGACACCTAGAGATTTTTGAGGCAAGGTGAGTAGAAGAGACAGCCAATGTATGAAGAGGAGTCGTATTCCCCAATGCATGAATAGGTAAGCGATTGATAAGGTAGGCAGCAGTAAGAACATCATCTCCATAATAGTATCGATGAAGATTTATGGTAAAGAGGAGGTAACGAGCAACCTCAAGAAGATGGTGATTCTTCCGCTCAGTGACCTCATTCTGAGCAGCAGAATCAACACGTGGTTTGATGCACTATCCCCAGGGTAGTCAAATATGTTTCGAAGGAGGCATTAGTGTATTCGCAGCTATTATCACTGCGAAGGATTTCAACGGTGGCACTAAACTGCATAGAAATTATGGTATATAATTTTTTAACGGAGGAAAGACTTTATTTTTATGGTGCATCAAATAAACACAAGTGATTCGTGAAAAACAACCAATGAAGGTAGCAAATCAAATATAACCAAAAATAGAAGCAACGAGGCAAAACCCCCAAACATTAGGGTGACAACAAATGGAATAGTTGATGGCATAGAAGAATGCATAAAAGAACACTTATGTTTAGCTAATTTGCATACATCGCAGTGAAAGTTCTGTAAGACATGAGAATTGAAACTAGGAAATAAAAATCTCATATAGGCAGAGGATGGATGGCCCAGACGACGATGTCAATAGCCCGATGATTGAATCTGAGAGACATGCAGGGCTTGTGTTGAAGTAGTAGGATCGAACATGTAGGAACTGTCTTGCATCCTACCTGAGCCAGTCACCTTTTTTTTGCAGGTCCTGAAAGACACAATGAGAGGGGGTAAAGTAATTGTGCATTGCATGGAGTTAGTCAAGTGACTAACAAACAACAAATTTTGAGTAAAGCTTGATACATGAAGAACACATGTTAAAATAAGAGAAGAACATGGAATTGATCATTTCCCTGTAATTAAGGAAAGAGATCAATTCGCAAGGTGTACTTTTTCTCTGCCAGATAGTGGGAAGTAAGAAACAAAACCTAATGAAGAGTCATTCATGTTATATGTAGCATCAGAATCAATAATTCAGAGAGAAGATGAGTGGACAGTAGCGGAGTGAGCACTCTGAATACCTGTGCGTGCAAAGGAGGAGGACGGTTTAAACGAAGGATCAATAGAGAGACCTTACATCATCATGCAGAAAGCCTGTATTTTCTCGGCGTAGAGAGAATTGAGCATTGAGATGGAGTCAGAATTAGAATTCCCCACATTATTGTCTTCAGAACTTTCAGTCAAATGAGCGACACTGTGAGGAGAAGGTCCCCTCCCCTGGAATTTCCCACGACCATGGCCTCCACGTAGGATAGGTCCTCCTCAAGTGGGTGGGCATGGAGATTAAAGCTGGTCTTGGGTACGCCGAGTTTTACTATAGTAATCACAAACAAGATGGTCTTTGTCTGTAGTCCTTGGCTTGAAATCACGTAATGAGTGTCCTCCTGAGTTTGAGTACGTAATAAGAGTAGAGCTTTCTTGTGCATGTCCAAGTAGGCATGACTTTCCATGATCATATTCCTGCTAAACAAGACTTTAAACCTCAGGTAAGAAAGGAAAAAGTATGCGGAATCTGCACAATGCTTTAGTCAAAATCCCTACGAGGACTGTGTAAGAACTCGAACACATGGTTGCGATCTTCCCGCATCCGAAAGAGAAGCTCGTCACCATTGCTAGCAAGGTAAGTGAATCAAAGTGATCATATTCTTGATAATTGACTGAACTTGGAGTAGTAGACAGATGAGGGACGATCTCCTTGACGAAGTAGAAAGGTCTTCTTTTTGAGTTGACATATCTGTGCAGCATTCCCTTTGCTAGAGTAAGTTGACTCACCCCTCTTATCTCCTGCAAATCGTTCCTGCGCTGACCAGCTCGGGTACTCGCTTAACTTAAGGTAATTGCCCCCGCCTCTGCTCCGCCATTGTCTGGGCTCGACGCTTCAATCCACCTCACCCTTGGTGTATTTATAGACTACAAGCCGATGTTTGGTTGCGACTTTAACCGAATCCTTCAACAACACCTACTAGCTCTCCGCTACAGCTCTCGCCGCTATTATCTCCTCCGCAAGATCTTTACGCTGTGAAATATCTCCATGCCATCTCCATCACCGCAGGATTCATCAATCCCAAGGTTGTCAGGATCGAGAGCGTAGGTGGGATCGTTTTGTGGGTTGGATTGGATCGGATCGAGGATCGTAAGATTCTACTACATTCATAAAATAAGACTTAAAATATGAAATTGAATTTGATATCATTCAATTACACAAACAATTAACAATAAAAACTATAAAACTATACAATTGTTGAATAATTATATCAAAATTCAAAAGAAACAAATAAATTGAACTAAAAAAATAGCATGGTTATAACTATAAGTTCTACATTAGTCAATATAAAGTACATATCATGATAAAATATCAAATAATAATTTTTATTCGACGGCCGGAAGATCAATCATAAAACCATCAGTACAAATCCTTAACGCATACATCGGCCATATCTTCATCATCAAGTATCGCATTTTCCTCATCGTCACCACTGACATTCTCATCATCATCTCATTCACAAACCCGAATCACTTCTAGAACCGGAAGTATTCTTTCGGGACTTTTTGCCAACGGGATTTGAACCTGACCCCGAAGAAGACATCTAGAAGTAAGCTAATGAAGAAAAAGTGAATAAGAATAACTATTTAGCAACAAACTGCATTAAGAAAACATAAAGTGCAACTATTTAGGAAAAAATCCTTAACTGCGTGAAGAATAAAGTGCAACTATTTAGCTGCATGAAGCCATGAACTAAGAAAATCCATAACTGCGTGAAGAATAGAGGAAGAAAAAAATAATCTGGAGATGGCATGTAAAGATCTGGTAATAGCAGGAAATAGCATGGATTACTCGTTTGCATGTAATAACCGGAAATACTATAATTATTTGCATGTAAAAATGGCATGGATTACTGATTACCTGGTATTCTGGTAAATTCAACCACGAAGAACGGGAAATATGAAATTTTATAACAGCAAAAAACAGGATATAAAACCGATAAAAGCAGGAAATAGTATTCTTTAGTAGGAAATAGGACCGATAACAGCGGGAAATAGCATTCTTTAGTAGCAAATAGAAGGAAATAGCCGATTACCTATCGGTAATGGCAGGAGACGGCAGAGAGAAAACGATAACAACACGAATGTGCGCGAACGATGACGGAAATAACAGAAACGGGCCGAACGACGCCGAAAATAGCTAGAACGGGCCGAACAACGCCTGAGAGAGCAGGAAATCAGGCCGTTGTAGTGCGCAGAGAAGAGTAATAAAGTTTTCACTTTTCGCCGATCGCAAGCGTGAAGCGGCAAAGGCGAGAGTGGGAAAATAGGGGCACGGTTTTTTTAATAGGTGTAAAGCGACAGAGGCTCAGATTGTTAGGATCGCGCTAATGGATCGCGATCCTAACGATCCTGCGAGACTACGCATGATCCTGTTGCGTGACGACGTGATTTCGAGTATGCTTGCGATTGAGATCAAAACTAAAAATTCGGATCGTACGATCCTATGATCCGGATCGCGATCCTAACAACGTTGTTCAATCCTGCTCGACGATCTTGCATTCTTCCAGTTGCCGAGGAACTCGATGATCCCGTGCGCTCGATGATCCATCCCAAACAGTTTCCGCAATCTCGTGGCTTTCGCGCTCACCAATCTTCCTGTCCCGAGAACTTGCTGCCTCCCTCCCTGTGCGAGCTCATCTCTGCAACCGACTGTCTCGCTAAACCATTTGGCGTATCCTCTGCTTCCCGTCTGTCTTGCGAGCTCCTCACTCCTGTGAACTCGCTGATCTCGTCAGCTCTGTGCTCGTTCTCCCCCGCCCCCTCTGCAAATTCTCCTGCCATCCGCATTTTCTTGCGAGCTTTCCCCGTGCTGTCGCTGCCTCTCCTACTGTGCTTGCCGATCTTGTTTTCAACTATGGACAATCCACCATTTCCTTCTACCTCTAGAAATCTCGGCACATCATCTCAATTAACTGGACCCAATTATCCCGATTGGAGTGTCCCCTTCACCTTCCTTTTGCGCTCTCAACGCAAACGTCACCATCTCATTGACACTCCTCCTGATCCCGTGTCTCCTGCCTATGCTGATTGGGATGCCAGTGATGCCCATGTTCGTACATGGCTTGCAAACAGCCTTTCTGATGCATGTTTACCTATCATCCTCCATGTCGATACTGTGAAGGCAACATGAGATCATCTTGCGGCTCTTTACCCAAAGGTGCTAGAACCTCTTTACACCATGTATTCTGATTTTTTTGCTCGGCCAACTCTCAGATGTTGCGTTTCAGGAAGTTTAATCTCTCGGCGCAGAACTTCTCCAAGATCTCCCTTTTTCTGCTGACCTAACCACTCAGTAGAAACATTTACAGGAACTTCTGGTGGTCTGTTTTCTTCTCTGTCTTCCATATTCCTATAAGGTCATCCACCAACAAATCTTGGGAATACCGGACACCCCCACCTTGGATACTACTGCCCCTCGCATTTCTGATGCTACTAACCTTTTGCAGCGACCTCCGCTTGTGTTCTCTCCTCCCTCCAACAATTTTACTCATTCGGACGTCGTGGAGCTCACCGCGATCATGGAGGGCGCACCGACGGTTCTGGAGGACCTCACCCTCTTTGCTCCCATTGTAGACAGCTTGGCCATCTTGTTGAGAGGTGCTTTGTGAATCATCGTCACCTTCGTCCTCAAGCCCATGTCAGTACTACTGCGCCTAAACCTTTTGCCTCGCCGTCCATCCCGCCACAAGAGCCCGGCCGCTGGTTCTCCTCGACAAATATTGAGGCACTCATCAATGCCTCCAAGTAATCTGCCTGCATTGATACTTCGTCGGGTAGCGTGCATGTCGCTACTCAGGGTAAGTGGCTCATCAAATCGGGTGCTACCAATCATATGACCGGAAACCCTCTTCTCTTCTCGCTCCTCGAGAAACATAATCGGACACCTCCGGTCTTTATGGCTAATGACTCTCGTGCTCCTGTGTGTAGATCTGAAGTTCTGAGTACTACCTCTCTTCTCCAGTTGGACGACACTCTCTTCGATCCTAATTTTTCTTGTAATTTGTTGTCTGTCAATGCTCTCTCACGACAATTGCGATGTTCTATCTCATTTTATCCTACTGCTTGTTATTTTCAGGACCTTAACTCGCAGAGGATGATTGTTATTGGGACAGACATTTGGGGTCTCCCACCAAATCTGTTGGTGGTGGTAGTTTGTACTTTGTAACTTTATTAATGATTTCTCTAGATGTACTTGGGTATATCTTTTAAATAAACGTTCCGACCTTTTTTCAATTTTCTCAAAATTTTATAATAAAATTGGCTTAGTTGCATATTCCACTCAAAATTAGTTGAACAGATAATGCGAAAGAATACATAATCCATCCGTTCTTATCTAGAGGAAATGTCACTATTAAGAAGATGAAATGTCACTTCCAAGATTGTGGATGGAAGGGTTGGTTAAAAATGAGACTATCTCGAGGAAAGAGGTTGTTTGTGTGTGTGTGTGTGTGGGGGGGGGGGGGGGGGGGGGGGGGGGGGACAATCTATGGAAAGAGTATAATGGATGGGGCCGGAGTGGAAAATCGAGAAATAATGTGTATAAATTTGGCCGACCTAAATGCACACCCAATAACTCATAACATGAGACCACAATCACTCAAATAACCCAAGCATAATGAAAATTGAGTCATATACTTAAATAAATTCTCACGAGACATTAAACCAACACTCGGAATATATAAAGAGGGTCTTAGGTACAATTTAAATATACTCAACGACTATGAGTATGCATGCATATTGGATCATTTATTAGGACCTCCCCTCCACCTTTGCAATATTACAGAAATTCCCCCTCTACTTTTTAAAATTATCATGACCTCTCAACCGAGTTTACATTGTTAACATATTTGAGTTTTTTGGGTACATGTATGTTAACATTTTAAACTTAAGAGGGGAGCTCTTGTTAATTTTAAAAAGTAAGGGACTCCTTGTAATTATGCAAACTAGAGGGTAATTTTATATAATTATTCCTACATATATTTATATAATATGATGGTAGTTTTTCATAATTATTTCTACATATATTTTATCTTATGATAACGACTGACACGAAGATGCTTTCCTTTTAAAATCATATGAGAACTGGGTCTTCTCCCGGTCTCTCAAATATTTTTGTGTCTTTAACCAATGCAGTTGTCTTCATATTATTGCTGCATGCCCATACATCCTTCTATACTGGTATAGAAGCATAGTTTGAACCGATCAAATAGTCTGAGGTTGGTTTATAGGCCTGATTCATATTTTGTTGTGAGGAATTAAGTAGCTGAGTTGGGTAGAGCCATGTCATCCCAAGTAGAGGTGGTAACTGGCAATGGTAGTTCTAAGATGGCTGTAGTTGCATTAGTTGAACTTAGTGTATTCCCCGAGGGGACTACTGAACTGACACTGTTCTTGAGCTACAGTGGTCTTGATCTGTCCTGGACCTTGTTTAAAAGTTGTTTCCAGACTATTTATGACCGTGAGTCTTGATTTCTGAATTCTTGTCCAAGTTTCACCGATGTGGATTTACGAATTGAGGAACTTTGAGTCGGATACTACCAACTAATGCAGATATAGAACTCATAGAGACACAAGTAGAACGGGCACTGAGTCTCCATGCGTAATTTTTGGTTAACGATGACAGTATGTTGGACATGCAGGTGCTTCAGATGCCCAGTATTCGACAATGGAAGTACCTACAATCGCCTCGCGGTTTCTCTCTGTGCCCAAATCTTTAATTTTAATTTTTTGTATATTTTATTTTAGGGCCTTTTTCGGGGATCTCCCATCTAAGTTTGCTAAATTACAGCTTTCACCCGTCTTACTTTTGAAATTACAAAAACCTCTCGTGTAAGTTTACATTTCATAACATCCATGCACAAAAAGACCCCCTGAAGATTTACTCTAAGGGGGTACTTTGTGCATGAATGTTATGAAATGTAAACTTACAGGGGAGGTTTTTGTCATTTCAAAAATAAGAGGGGTGCAACCTGTAATTATGCTAACTTCTAAGGTAAGTTTTGGTAATTATTCCTTTTATTTTATTTAAAATAAATAAATTTAAGTGTAAAAGATATGATGAATAATTGGTAAAAAGTGAATCATAAATTTCAGGCTAAAGATGAGGCTTCTGTTATATATAGTAATAGGTGTGTAAATGAGAGTGAAGTCCACCTATGTGGTTGGCCTGTTGCTAACTACCTATAATGCCCTGCATTGTTATACTGCTTTATGGCTTTGACAAGATCCCAGAGAGAGTGAGTGTGTAATCACAATGTTCGAGGAAGATTATCTTATGACGCAGAGAGATGTGGAGAGGGAAGAAGAAGAAAATGAACAGTGAAGACGAAAATTGGGCTGAAATGGAACCTAACGTATAAACTCGTGCGAACCTCTGTCCAACCCTAGATTGATTTATCTCTAAAGGTAGAGAACCCAAGTAGACTATTGATCCCAAAAGATGCCTAACAAGATCCATTTGATAGCGGGGTTTTTGATCACTCGTACCGGGTGCGGCTGGTTTTTGACCTAGAACCGGCTTTTTTTTAGAAACGGGGTTTTTGAAATAAGCGCACCCAAACGCTGTGTTTACTCGAAACTGTGTTTTCGGCCTGCCGCACTGGAGCTCATCAGCTCAACCAAACAGAGCCTTCTACATCAATATATTGTTATCTATCTGATGCGGGATTAAAGAAATACTCCTCTGTGCCTTAACAATCTCTCACTCACGTGCATGCTCTCCACATCAACCTTCACTCCCCGTTGCAGGAAATATTTCTTCAATATCATCAAGTATCATGCGCCAACATCACACTCAACTATGTGACCCCTTGTGGGAGTCGCCCACTGTGTAATTTCGCTCAACCATGGTTGCAGTCGCTAAGATCCATGAGAACAACAAACCCTGCATGAACATACTCAATCTCAGTCAAACCATCATCCCGATATGACTTGTTAGGGAGCGAAGTAGGGTCATAATACATCAATAGTCAAAACTCATCTTCTGCCCAAAACTTAATCCCGTTACTAAAAACCAAACCGCATGGTATTTCTACACCAACACATTTTCCCACCATCCCATGTGGGACTAAACCAGTACTCTCGTTTTTTTAGGGAATTGTTAAAGACAAACTCAAATTGGCTAATCGCACACCAAAAATCTTAAAAACCAAACAAAAATTTCTTCTCCCGTTTTTCTTTACGCAAACCCTAAGCCGCAAAATCGCAAACCCTCTCGCGCTTCACCGAATGGAGAAGACTCCGGAGTCCGTACCGCCGTCGCCTCTCCCGCCACCTATCCCATCCCCTCTCCCGTTGCTTCTCCCGTCGCCGGTGGTTTGTGAGGCTTCCGGCGAGCCGCTCGATACGCATACGTCAACATTGGAAGATTTACAAGGTATAAGATCAAACCTGGGCTTATTGTTGCAGATTGAAACTTAGTTCTCCATGGATTAGAGATTCTAATTTCCATTTCAGATTTCCATTTGGTTTTCCATTTCATATTTAATTTTTATTTTCTAATTTCAGATTTCCATTTGGTTTTCAGTTTCTAATTTCAGCTTTGTATATGGTTTTTAGATTTTTCATTTGGTTATAAACGTGTTATTTTGTTGAATGATGTGCTGGAAATGTCACGAACTTAGTTTTTTTGTCTAGAAAATTTGTTTGTGTAATTTGTATTATTGGTTTGTTGTTAACAATATTGGTTTGTGGTTAACATTTTGGTTGCACCTAGTATTTTTCAAAATATATGGTTTGTTGTTAACAATGGTTTGCAGATAGCCAAATTTGGTTTGTCTTTAACAATTCCCTTTTTTTTTTATCTCTCAAGCAATCGTACTGACGTCAAATATGAACTCTTTCTTCCACAAGGTAATTCGGCGAACCAAGCCATCGAACTCCTCATCCACAAAGGCGTACCAGAGAACCGCATCATCTTCCTCAACTTGATCTCGGTCAGCGCCATTAAACCATCAAAATTGCTACTCTATTACCCGCCGCATCCAGAAAATTCTTTGCGTTTTGACATATTCTATCTTCTTCAGGCGCCCGAAGGAATCCATTGTGTCTGCAAACGATTCCCTTTGCTCAAGGTGGTGACTTCAGAGATTGATGCCGCATTAAACGAAGAGTTCAGAGTAATCCCTGGTCTCGGAGAGTTCGGAGATCGATACTTCGGTACAGATGTGTGATTCTATTGCAGCACGACCGCAGCCTCTCTTCTATTTATTTATTTTTAAATGTTTTATTTGTGACTGGAGCCCTTTTACACACAAATTTACGCAAACATAAAATTGTGCGTAAATTTGTGAATTTTGCATAATAAGTGCTTAAATTGTCGAATATTATATTATTTTTGAACTCAATAATTTTCTATAGTTGGGAAATATTTCTTTTTAACATACATGTAGCCAAATAATGTCTTATATGCCAGTGTTCTGCTATTCCTATGAGTTAAAATGTTTGCTGAAGTGCTTGAGTAAATGTATTATTATAGACTTATTTATATGAGCCTAACAAAATAGCTTGATCGATTAAACATTTGATCAAAGGGTTGGGATTCTATGGACTCTTAGAAATTGCTTTTGGTTGAAGTCGTCGCCGTGATGGGAGCGATGAAGACCTGAAGCATACTTGATCCTCCGTAAGCGGTTTCATTCGAACGAAAAATGCAGTTTTCAAGACCAATTACGTTTCTGGTCCGTGAAATCGTCATTTAAACCCTAGAAAACATTTTCTTATATACAACTAACTTCTCTTGTGATCTCCTTCTCATGTCTGGTCACCTAATTCTTGACTCCAGTATTTCTACTGAATATTGTAAATCCTACTGAGCCAACCTAGAGTTGTAGTACATTATATATATATATATTTGCGCCCTTATTTGCAAGTATGGTGGGAGTGCTGTGGTGGCCGCGAATGTAATGGCGGAAAAGTGAACCTTATTTGCTTAAAACACGGTTACAGTCATCGACGTTCCCAGACCTTAAAAATTGTGTTTAGGCATCGCGTAAGTCTCAAAACACAGGTAAAATGTTGCCGTCATTTTACTATCGTAGTTTCACACTTCCACTGCTCAAGTGTTACAGTAAACACCAAGCATGCGCCAACAAACAAGACAGTCATTGCGAAGGAGAGATGGAAGAGATTCTCAGCTCTAAAGAGGATGGGAAGTGCATCATAGCAAAACCTAAGAATTCAAAAAAGCATGATGCTCCAAATAATTATTCTCTAAGGTCTCCTTCCTTCCTCCCTCGCTCCGCCTCTCACTCTAGTTTCTCCCTCGATTCATCACTTCTTGCATGAATTTTGTTCAACAAGTCATGCTTGCAATCGTAAAGGCTCGCAATCGAGCTCGATAGTCCAATGTGGCTTGTTGAACCTTGCCTCTCATGGCCAAATGTACAAGAACGAAGGAGCTCCAACACAATCATCTACTTTCAAGAGGAACTTAAAGATCAAAAGTACATGATTGCCTCTCATTGTTTCAATGTAATAATGAAGACTCATGCAAGATTTTCTTAAGCAATAGGGCGAAGTCGACCATCCAAATTTAAGAAGAAGTGTTATAATAAAGGAGTAAGGCAACCCCTTAAAGTTAATTACCCTCCAATGTAATCCATCAAATGGTTGATAGGGTGGGCAGGCATTGGGCAAACAAAAAAGTTGCATTGAATACTTATACATAGGATCTCATGTGCTATTTCCTCTGGGAACCTACAAATTTTCTTGAAACATGAAATTAGTTTTAAAATTTACAATCTAAGGGCAAAATTAGTTGTATTTTCAGATGAAAAAAAAATACATTATGACATTGCATTTTAGAAGAAAAAAATTTAAGGCTCTGTTTGGTGCGGCGATGGCGGTCATGAACATAATGATTAGGAACATAACGAGGATGGAGTTTCCGAAATACAAAAGTGGGGACCCCTTGGAGTGGATTGAGCGGGCCGAAATGTTCTTCGAGTACCAGGAGCTGCCCAGGCACCAGTGGGTGCACATTGCTTCTTTTCACTTGGAAGGGGAGACTTATCAGTGGCTGAGCTGGTGGAGGAAACAGCGGCCTTACCCCACGTGGGAGGAATTCTGTGACGGGCTCATCGCCCGGTTCGGACCGACCGAGTACGAAGACTTCGATATGATGCTACACAAATTGAAGCAGACGGGGACCGTCAATGAATATCGTAAGGAGTTTGAAAGATTGGCGAATCGTGTTCACTGGACCGAAAAGGCGCTGCTGGGATGCTTCATGGCCGGACTAAAGGAGAAGATCAGCGATGAGGTGCAAGCTTTTCAAGCCCGGAGCATAGCACAGGCCATCGGGATGGCCCGGCTACAGGAGGAGAAGCTGGGGAGACGCCAGGCGACCAAGACCTACCGGTGGAGCAACAAAGAAGGAGGGCAGGAAACGGTCAAGGGGATGACCACGGGCACAAGTAGCACTCAACCCCGGAAGGAGGCCGCAGTGAAGCGGTTATCATGGGAGGCAATGCAGGAGCGGAGGGTCAAGGGTCTATGCTACACTTGTGACGAGAAGTTTGTTCCGGGCCACAAGTGTAAAGAAATTCAGGTCTTCATGCTACAGGAGGAGGAAGGGTTGGAGACAGAGGGGGGCCGTGACTCCGAGGAGCTCTTGATTTGGAGGACATAGAGGTTTCCGTGCATGCTCTGGAAGGGGGGGGACAACCCTCCACTATGCGGCTGTCAGGGAAGGTGGCCGATAAGAAGGTTTCCATACTGGTGGATAGTGGGAGCACCCACAATTTCATCAACACCGAGGTGGCTAAGAAGCTTGCTATCCCCCCAACGACGGATAAGGTGTTTAAAACTAGTTTTCTTTATGTTCAAAACTAATTTTCTTTTCTTGGTGACGGTCATAACAGTTGTCATGTCATTTTTGTCCAAACTTATCGGAGCAAAAAAGGGCGCCAACCGGAGCCTAAGCCTCAAATATATTCTTCAAAGTTTCCCAAATTTTATAATAAAAAATACATGCATTTATGCCAATGTTTCAAGAAATACTGTTAGTGTTGATTATAGAGCAAATTATTGATTTATCCCCTCTCATGATTAAAAAAATATCCCATCTTTTCGTTGGACGGAATTGATTCAATATTAGTATTGATCTTAGGCTTCATTTGGAAAGGCGGCGGGAGACGGGGCGGGGGCGAATGATGGGGGGGGAGCAATCGGAGGTGGCGGGGCGTGTGTTGGAGACGGTGTGGTTCGGGGGCCTCTAAACTTGACGAAGATGAAGGGCGGGTGAAGTCCAGAAAAGTCAAAGAAGAGCCTTCTCTACTATTCTGTTAACAGGGAAAGCACGGGAGAGATCGTGCCTAGGGAGATCCACGTTGATAAAAACCCGTCATAGGTGGGCTAGACATTTTCGAACTTTAGTTGCGCAAGTTAAATTTGATGCACACTCGCAAGAAATCCAAATGAACTCGAACTAACGCACATGCATGATCGAGATGACTCGATTGAATCCCGCTATTGGCTTTTACTCCAATCCGAAAGGGTAACGTCGTCCTCTCTCGAGGATTGCATTCTACTATTTTTTATCCTTGAGTGATCAATTCACATTACGAGCCTCTCGGCTAACTAAAGTACGAAAACAAGAACGAGAATTATATATCGAAAATATAATCTCGTTATCTTAAATTCAAGGATAAATCTTAAGCATTTTAGAAAAGAAAATAACAACTATAAATTATTTCATGACTTATATCATTCCTTAGATCATCTCGATCGAGTACTAATAGAAATTTAGCTACTCATGGAGATGATATAATCAATAAAAATAAAAGAGTTCATAATGAAAAAGAGAATATAATAAGAAGAAGAAAGAACTAATTTTATTAAAATTGCAAGGAAAAGAATTACAAAGCTATTGAAATGAAAATTACAACTAATAAATTGAAAGAACAATTGCAAGAAAGAAAGGAGTACAAGAACTACTAAATGCTAAAAATAAGAAAAGGAGATTTGAACTCCCCAAAATTCGTCTTTGATCATCTGGAGAAGCTCCCTTTAAATAGGTGAAATTTTGGTGTTACACGCCCTTCGTCACGCCCGTTGTACAACCCTCATATTTTTCGATTCGGTGTGACCCGGCGCAGATAAGGTCGTGGTAGAGAGGGTGACCATTCCGCAGCGGACCGAACCAACGGAGGTCGTCAAGACCAAAAAGAGAAGGCCCGGGGGGCAGATCTCCTTGGGTGAGTGAACCTTGGGTCCACTCGCCCAAGGCCCTGGGCGAGTGGACCCTTGGTCCACTCGCCCGAGTGGCGGGGGGGGGGGGGGGGGGGGGGGGGGGGGGGGGGGGGGGGGGGGGGGGGGGGGCGAGTGGACCTTGGGTCCAATCGCCCAAGGTGGGGGGCGAGTGGACCTAGGGTCCACTCGCCCCAAGCCCGTGGGCGAGTGGACCTATGGTCCACTCGCCCGGGGGGCGCCCGGGCAGCTGGGCGAGTGGATCAAGGGTCCACTCGCCCGGTGGGTTGAGTGGACCGCAAGGTCCACTCGCCCAGTCAGGGTGGTGGACCTCGGCCCACTCACCCGACCCCCGGCAAGGGAGGGAGTGGACATCTCGAGCTCCACTCCCCCCCCCCCCCCCCCCCCTCATTCTTCGGTCGTTTCGGGTTGGTTATTGGTCTGCGGATAGTGGTTTTTTTGGCTATCCGCGGCCCAATATTTGGGAAGTCTATAAATAGACCCCCATGGGCACCTTGGGAAGGGATGTTGGTACCCCCCCCCCCCCCCTCCCTCATGTGTGAGCAAGCACTACCCCTCCCCTACCCCTGTCGTTGAAGGTGGATGGTGAGGTGGTCCTTAGTGCCCTCCAAGGTGCCTAGGCTCAGCATTGGCTTGGGAGGGGAAGTTCCTTGAGAGCTTCCGGGTATGTGGTGGGACCTCCACGCTACAGCTTAAGGGGTCCGTTTGTGGACTTAGGTGTTCTTCAAGGGCCAAGTTCTTCGGTTCTTAGTGACTGGTCAAGGGTCTAGCTCAGGTCAAGTAAGGGTTAACTGCATTCCCCTTGCGAACGTCGAGACCAGATCTCTGGTTTCAACATTATGGTGCGGTGAGCATGGAAGCAGCTAGTTCAGAAAACCCTGAGCGAGTCTCATGGCTGGAAGCAACGAGCCGGGGGACTTATCCCCTACCGGCATGTGCGTGATGAAAGATGACTTTGAAGAGTTCAGGAAGTCAATCCTGGAGCTCTTGCGGGTCGCACTCCCCCTCACGGTGAGTGCTCAACACCACCCGCACCTGTGCTCGCCTCGCCATCTCTGATGGAGGCGGAGCAAACGCATCGGCGGGGGAAGGAGCCGGCCACAGAGGAGGGAAAGAAGAAAGAGAAGGAAGAGCAAGGAGGGAAGAGGAAGGAGGAAGCGAGAAGTCAGGAGGATCAGGGACCTCCCGTTAGGCAGGAGCAAGGCTGGGGGTCTCAACCACCAGTCGCCCGTCCAACCTGGAGGCCGCCAGGAGGATCCCCACAAGGTCAGGGCAGAGGCCATTCCCAGGAGAGAGAGAACTTTCAGGGAGGGCAGGAAGGAACGGTTCGACCCAGCAGGGTGGCGACCGGACCCATGGCCATTGCAACCTTAACCCCTGCAGGCCATGTCAATTGGCCGAAGAAGAGGAAAAAGGAAGAGGGGTCGCGCAAGGCCGGAATGGTTCGACTCAGTAGGGTGGCAACCTGACCTATGGCCAGGGCAACCCCAACCCCAGCAGGCCATGTCAATTGGCCGAAGAAGAGGAAAAAAGAGGAGAGGTCGCGCAGGGAAGGAAGCAGAGCCCCGGTAGAGGGGAGAGAGCTTTACACGAAAGGACAAGGAGCAAGCTGAGAAGGAATGGAGGAGACAATGAAGGAGATGGTCAAGGTGCATGTGACGAAGTATGCTCAGAGGGGCGCATTGTAATAAGCAGGTAGCTCCTCGATGATAATGAATGAAGAGGTTTCAGGTAACTACTTGACTAAGTGTCTTTGGGAAGGTGTTGAGTTCCTCTACCTCCAGGTGAAGGTAAGCACCTGGGATGTGGATGGGTACTCCGCCCCCATTTGGTAAGATCCCCGACTAGAGACCATTCTCCGGGCTCAGTCATGCCGGCAGATGGGAGACTCGTCGGGTCGACTGATTGGTAAAATCCCCGACTAGAGACCATTCTCTGGGCTCAGTCATGCCGGCAGATGGGAGACTCATCGGGTTGACTGATTGGTAAAATCCCCGACTAGAGACCATTCTCCGGGCTCAGTCATACCGGCAGATGGGAGACTCATCGGGTCGACTGATTGGTAAAATCCCCGACTAGAGACCATTCTCCGGGCTCAGTCATGCCGACAGATGGGAGACTCATCGGGTCGACTGATTGGTAAAATCCCCGACTAGAGACCATTCTCCGGGCTCAGTCATGCCGGCAGATGGGAGACTCATCGGGTCGACTGATTGGTAAAATCCCCGACTAGAGACCATTCTTCGGGCTCAGTCATGCTGGCAGATGGGAGACTCGTCGGGTCGACCGATTGGTAAAATCCCCGACTAGAGACCATTCTCCGGGCTCAGTCATGCCGGCAGATGGGAGACTCATCGGGTCGACTGATTGGTAAGATCCCCAACTAGAGACCATTCTCCGGGCGTAATCATGCTGGCAGATGGGAGACTCATCGGGTCGACTGATTAGTAAGATCCCCGACTAGAGACCATTCTCCAGGCTCAGTCATGCCGGCAGATGGGAGACTCATCGGGTCGACTCGATACTTGGCTAAGTGGCTTGGAAAGATGGTGAGCTCCTCCGCCTCCCGGTAAGCTAAGCCCCTAGGACGTGGATGGGTATTCCACCTCCAGTTGGTTTGAAGAGTGTTGAGTTCCTCTACCTCCAGGTAAGCTAGGCCCATAGGACGCGGACGGGTACTCCTCCCCCAACTGGTTTGGGAAGGTGCTGGGTTCCCCTGCCTCCAGGCAAGCTAAGCCCCTAGGACGTGGACGGGTACTCCGCCCCCAATCGGTTCAAAAAGGTGTTGAATCCCTCTGCCTCCAGGAAAGCCAAGCACCTAGGGCGTGGATGGGATCTCTGCATCAGTTGCTCTGATAAGATGGTGGGGTTCCTTTGCCTTTAGGTGAAGGTAAGCATCTAGGGCGTGGATGGAATCTCTGCATCAGTTGCTCTGATAAGATGGTGGGGTTCCTTTGCCTTTAGGTGAAGGTAAGCACATAGGGCGTGGATGGGATCTCTGCATGAGTTGCTCTGATAAGATGGTGGAGTTCCTTTGCCTTTAGGTGAAGGTAGCATCTGGGACGTGGATGGGTACTCTGCCCCCAATCGGTTCGAAAAGGTGTTGAATCCCCCTGCCTCCAGGAAAGCCAAGCACCTAGGGCGTGGATGGGATCTCTGCATCAGTTGCTCTGATAAGATGGTGGGGTTCTTTTGCCTTTAGGTGAAGGTAAGCACCTAGGGTGTGGATGGAATCTTTGCATCAGTTGCTCTGATAAGATGGTGGGGTTCCTTTGCCTTTAGGTGAAGGTAAGCACCTAGGGCGTGGATGGGATCTCTACATCAGTTGCTCTGATAAGATGATGGAGTTCCTTTGCATTTAAGTGAAGGTAAGCACCTGGGACGTGGACCGGTTCTACGCCCCTGGATAGTTCGGGAAATTGTTAGTTCCCTCCCCTCCAGGTGAGCTCGGCTCCCTGGTAGGTGTGGAGTTCACTCCCCCTCCAGGTGAGCTCGGCTCCCTGATAGGTGTGGAGTTCACTCCCCCTCCAGGTGAGCTCGGCTCCCTGGTAGGTGTGGAGTCCGCTCCCCCTCCAGGTGAGATCGGCTCCCTGGTAGGTGTGGAGTTCACTCCCCCTTCAGGTGAGCTCGGCTCCCTGGTAGGTGTGGAGTTCCCTCCCCCTCCAGGTGAGCTCGGCTCCCTGGTAGGTGTGGAGTTCACTCCCCCTCCAGGTGAGCTCAGATCCCTAGTAGGTGTGGAGTTCCCTCCCCCTCCAGGTGAGCTCGGCTCCCTGGTAGGTGTGGAGTTCCCTCCCCCTCCAGGTGAGCTCGGCTCCCTGGTAGGTGTGGAGTTCCCTCCCCCTCCAGGTGAGCTCGGCTCCCTGGTAGGTGTGGAGTTCACTCCCCCTCCAGGTGAGCTCGGCTCCCTGATAGGTGTGGAGTTCACTCCCCTTCCAGGTGAGCTCGGCTCCCTCGTAGGTGTGGAGTTCCCTCCCCCTCCAGGTGAGCTCGGGTCCCTGGTAGGTGTGGAGTCCCCTCCCCCTCCAGGTGAGCTCGGCTCCCTGGTAGGTGTGGAGTTCACTCCCCCTCCAGGTGAGCTCGGCTCCCTGGTAGGTGTAGAGTTAACTCCCCCTCCAGGTGAGCTCGGCTCCCTGGTAGGTGTGGAGTTCCCTCCCCCTACAGGTGAGCTCGGCTCCCTGGTAGGTGTGGAGTTCCCTCCCCCTCCAGGTAAGCTCGGCTCCCTGGTAAGTGTGGAGTTCACTCCCCCTCCAGGTGAGCTCGGCTCCCTGATAGGTGTGGAGTTCCTTCCCCCTCTAGGTGAGCTCGGCTCCCTGGTAGGTGTGGAGTTCCATCCCCCTCCAGGTGAGCTCGGCTCCCTGGTAGGTGTGGAGTTCCCATCCTCCACCTCAGGTCAAGATCAATTCGACCTAAGGTGTTGAGCTTTCTCCACCTCCAGTTGAGCTCGGTTCATAGGAGGGTGGTTAAGTGGAGAAAGGTTCGCGTTCCGCCTCAAGTTAGGTTCAGTTGAAAACTCGGCAGGAGTATCCGGTTGGCAGGGCCCTTCGTGGATTCCCCTAAGGTCCCACCTACTCGTCAAATAGGTGGGTTGGACTTTCTTTCCGAGCTTAAGGCAAGCTCGAAAAGAGCGGGGATTGTGTACAACCCTCATATTTTTCGAGTCGGTGTGACCCGACGCAGATAAGGTCGTGGTAGAGAGGGTGACCATTGCGCAGTGGACCGAACCAACGGAGGTCGTCAAGACCAAAAATAGAAGGCTCGGGGGGCAGATCTCCTTGGGCAAGTGAAACTTGGGTCAACTCGCCCAAGGCCCCGGGCGAGTGGACCCTTGGTCCACTCGCCCGAGTGGGGGGGGGGGGGGGGGGGGGGGAGGGCGAGTGGACCTTGGGTCCACTCGCCCAAGGTGGGGGGCAAGTGGACCATAGGTCCACTCGCCTGGGCAGCTGGGCGAGTGGATTAAGGGTCCACTCGCCCGGTGGGTTGAGTGGACCGCAAGGTCCACTCGCCCGGTGGGTTGAGTGGACCGCAAGGTCCACTCGCCCAGTCAGGGTGGTGGACCTCGGCCCCACTCACCCGACCCCCGGCAAGGGTGGGAGTGGACATCTCGAGCTCCACTCGCCCCCCCCCCCCCCCCCCCCCCCCCCCTCCCCCCCCCCCCCCCCCCCCCCCCCCCCCCCCACCTCATTCTTCGGTCGTTCGGGTTGGTTATTGGTCTGCGGATAGTGGTTTTTGGCTATCCGCAGCCCAATTTTTGGGAAGTCTATAAATAGACCCCCATGGGCACCTTGGGAAGGGATGTTGGTACCCCCTCCCTCACGTTGTGAGCAAGCACTACCCCTCCCCTACCCCTGTCGCTGAAGGTGAATGGTGAGGTGGTCCTTAGTGCCCTCCAAGGTGCCTAGGCTCAACATTGGCTTGGGAGGGGAAGTTCCTTGAGAGCTTCCGGGTATGTGGTGGGACCTCCACGCTACAGCTTAAGGGGTCTATTTGTGGACTTAGGTGTTCTTCAAGGGCCAAGTTCTTCGGTTCTTAGTGACTGATCAAGGGTCTAGCTCGGGTCAAGTAAGGGTTAGCTGCATCCCCCTTGCGAACGTCGAGACCAGTTCTCTGGTTTCAACACCCGTGACCAAGGGGCGTGATCGAAGCTGCAGCAGAGAGGACGCCTTCTGGAGTAATTACGGGCGTTACGAGCGTGTCACGCCCCTAGGTCACGCCCGTGACCTAGGGCGTGTAATCTTCAAAACAGGCTGCTAGCGGGAAGCTTCGGTGGGAAGTGGCGTGGGATGAGTCACGCCCGTATACTGGATGACACGCCCCCTGGTCACGCCCATGACCTGGGGCGTGTAAATTTAATTGACGTGGCAGGCTTGTTCTGACTGAAGGAGGCGGGTCATGGTCGTGACCATTGGTCACGCCCCTAGGTCACGCCCCTGACCTGGGGCTTGTACTTGGCAAATCTTCACGGAATGCACCCGGGGTGGTGGAATCGGGTCTAGAACACATCTAGGCTGTCACGCCCCTTGGTCACGCCCGTGACCAAGGGGCGTGTACTTGACAATCTTGCTTAGAGTGCCCAGAAAACCTGAAAAACACAGAAAAAACTTAAGTTAGTTTATGAAATCAAAAAGGGAATGATTTATATGATATAATTCATATAATTTATATTATTTCATATTAAAAATGTATTAAAACTATACAAAAAGATGAGTATATAAACTACTCATCAAATACTCCCATACTTAAGCTTTTGCTATTCCAGATCAAAAGAATGAGGAAGGAATTACAAGACATCGATATTATTTCTAATTAACTAAAATTTCGTTAAACCAAGAGTAAGTTAAAAATAAATTCTAGGAATTCAAGAATTAAGTCATAAGTTATGGTGATAATTTAAAAAGAGAAATCTGTTTAGCTATATACTTCTCAAGGTGACTATTTAGCAAACGAAATCATAGAAATTTTCAAACAAAATTAGATTGAAATTATAAACACTCTAACATACAAGAAACTTAAGGAAAAGACACCTACCAAAATATTGCTCTCTTAATAATTTAGTGTGGGACTAGAAACGATGAAATTGGTTATGGATGGGTGTAAACGAAATGGCAAAATTAAGAGATACTAAAATAATGGTGATGAATTTTATCCTCTCACTTTATTTGAATACGAAATTGTATATGTTTAGGAAAATAATGAATTTTATCCGCTTATTTTCCATGCCATATGTAAGGTCTCTTTTTCCAAACCCCGCTCGGGTACTTGAAAACTCGAACCTCTCCCGTATCGCACGGTTGAGGTGGACCTTCGCCCAGAATCGCTGTCTTGCGGTGTCACCAACACTCGGGTTGACTAACACCGCTCAGCACCAACCCTGCCGGCTATACGATCATAAGTATAAAATATGCCAAAAAGGTAAGTACATAAATGAAGGCATGTCCACAATCACAGCATCATATATAAATATATAATGAAAACAGAAAGTCCAAAAGAGAGGTACAAGCAAAAGGGGCTTATGCCCGATACATATCCAAAATAATGTACTGTCTCTCTCTCTCTCTACAACATTCGGAAACTACATCAAAACTCTCAAAATGCGGAAGTCTAACTATCTAATCATCAACCTGAGGCGTCGTGGTAGTACGCTACATCCGCTGCTCAGGTCCTGCCATCTCGTCCTGATGCGCGCGGGACAACTCCGTCTCCTCAGACTCCTGCGGTCACACCGACCGTTAGTCATAAAGACTAAGTCGTTTTGTCCTCGCCTCCCCCCACGACTCCTAGGCACCGAGTGAGAGGAAGAAGCGGAGGACAAACAAGAGGTAAATAAGAAGAGTGACGTGGCACTAACTAGCAGTACATAAATGTAATCAGTAGAGCTACAGTAACAAGGTAAAGGTAAAGAGCATGTAAGTAAGTGCGGTAAATAGTAAACAAGTAGAGGCACTATAGTGAACAATAAGTAAGTAAAGGCGGTGCAGTAAGTAAAACTAAACTACCATCACAGATTCGTACCTTAACTTATATGAACGCTCATACGACATATAAGTTAAGATGTCCAGGTAACCCATACTAATTTATATGATGGGGTATGCAGATGTGAGTTATGTTATGCTATGTTTATGATGTGTATTATGCAGCTATGCAATGCAACTCACCCACGCGACTCCATGCGCACAGACCTTTATAGTTCCCAATTTGTTTGAAAGGAAGCCAATCTTTCGGGTACCGACCGTCATGGCACACGGTGGCAGTGGATCGGGCACTCCACATCCTAGGCGGGTATGGTCACTACCAAGCCTAGACCTCATGTACGCCTCAACGCTAAGAACACAACAGCGGAGCTCCTGCGTACTCTTGCTGGAATCCACCAGACTTTAACGTCGGGGTGGGTTATTAGGGATTGTCCTCCAGACCGCGGTACTCAAACTTATCGGCCCTCTAAACCTCACCCTCACCTGAGTCGACGTACTACTGTCGGTGACACGACTGGCCTAGTACCGAAGACTCGCCACTAATTGCATAAGTAACAGTTATTAACAAGTCCACCCGAGCTTCTGGCTCAGGGACTAACACACAAGTTGAACCAACCCATCTCCTACCCAAAGGAGATCCATGCTAGTTTGCAGATCTAATTAGGCTACTCTTGCCTACATTTAGTTAGCGATATATTTAGGGTGAATCTTGGACTTCTCGCGGTGTACTCCGTAAGGGGCCCCTAACGGTACTACAGATCAATGGGCTCAACCCCACTATCCTCCTCAAGACAATTACTTTAGTTGGTGTTTAACGTTTGTTTCACCCCTCATCATTTCATATAGTTAACGTGACTTAGATCATCTCCCGTCCCACCCAATCGGGTTGGACGTGCCTCCACACCTCATATACTAACCCTAACACAACCTCACAACTAACCCTAGGATTGACCTTCCATGAATCATTGTGTGCTATAACTCAATTACTGATTGTATATAACTTCTCAACACTACTTAGTGGTCTGAATTGTCTAAAACTCGAAATTCTGTTCTTACTAAACGCAGACCACTAAGTTGAACTAACTATCAACCCCATAAGGGAATCCTTCTAAAAACTCATCACCAAGGTCTCTAATAATTATCCTAGGCTCCCACTGACCTTAATAAAGTATGTTACAATTTTCATAATTTTCTATATTAAATTGGTATTTAATATAATTTAAAGTAGTTAAGGCCTTAAGTCAAATTACACATGAACTACCCTCAAAATGATTCTTCATGCTACATGAAAATTATAAGTAAGGTAATATCACATATAAAGGTGGTTCACTGAGTACCATGACCCTAGGGTGTGATTTGACCTACTAAATCATCATTGTTGTATAATTACCAAATAGCCACTATAATTAGGAAAAATAGTATTTCATATCTGAAAATTCTACAAAAATTATCAAGTGTCCAGATGGGGATCTAAAGTCCTCTGCCTAAGGGTTGTGTCATTAACATATGATTTGACATTTTAAAAAAGATTTAATACTCAAGTGGTGTAAATCCCAATTTCTACATGAAGTACAAGAAATACAATTCTACAAACTTCCAAATAATTATCGTGGGCTTATAATAGCATTGATTGACAGATAACCAAGTTTCACAATTTTTCCCCATGATTTGACATTTTCCAAAATTAAATCCCCTTAAGCTAGCAAGTACTTAAAATTTCCTACACAAGGAATATTACCTCAGTAAATCATAACAAAATTATTATAGCTCATTTTCATCCCTAGTCAGCCACTGATAGAGTTTCAACACCATACAAGGTTCTATGACCATGCATTTCATTTTAATAAGGAAAGGGTGGCAATTTCATTTATTAGGAAGAAAAATACTTAAATACCTCTAAAAATTCTCATTAAATTAACTAAGTCATTTTATGCTCCTACAAACATATCTACAAAGTTCTGAGCCAAGGCAAGAACATTTGCTCCCATGCCCTTCACAAGTCTCACATTGCACCCTTAAGGGTTTACCCTTAGGGTTTTGGTTCACACCACCCTAATGGCTCCAAATGGACCACTAGGGTGTGCCACATGCCTTTGTATATCCATACCTACATATCCATCATGCTGGGAGGAGGCTAGCACACTCAACTCCTCAAAATGACTTAAACCCTAATATGACCCTTAAAGGCCCTCATTAGGGTTTCCCATTTTCCATATCAAATCAACTCCAAATGGAGTAAAATTTTAGGTAGGCACTACTCATGTACCAAAGAGCATGCCACCGAAGTTTGGTGCCATTTGGACATCATATCCTCCAAAACTCAACTTAATTTAAATATTCTAACTACCACAAAAACCCTAGGTAAAAGTGCCCACCAAGGGTTGTCCCTTGGAAGGGGGTGCCCCTAGGGTATACCAACCCATGGTTAAAAGCACAGCTCCAAAGATTGAAGGGTTTGACCTAGGTAATTAATTTAGTGGACTGACCTAGTGTAGGACCAGTCCTAGTAAAACAGCTCCCTATGGAGCTGTGGGTCACCAAATGACCCAAACTCAAGGCCAAATGAAAGTTAAGACCAAGGCCTACAACTTTAATGTTGGGCACTTTTTCTAGTTCAGCAATTAGGAGACCCTAATTTATATTTGAAGAGGAATGATTAAATGAAGGCAGAATATCAACCATAGAATTAATTAAATACAGAAAAAAAAAAGAGATCTGCAAGATCTTGAAGCAGATCGGACCCTCCCCCTTCATCTTCTTACTTCAGCCAACGGCTAGGATTTGCCCGTGCTGGTCCGACTTACTCCTCCATTTCCCGGCCACCTGGTGGCCACCACGGTCGGCCACCACCCCCACCACCTTCGTGGTGGTCGGGGCTACAACTTCCCGGCGACATGGCGGCCGGAGGAGGCGTATTCCGGCGAACCCGATAGTTCCAAAACCATGGAAATCGGGGTGATTTCGTGAACTGATCCCGGCTCAATTGAGCCTGGACCTTGAAATAAACCACATGAGGATCTAGCATGAGGGGAGGGGAGGAGAAACGAACCATTATTGGTGCGTGGGGGCAGCTCCGGCGATGATTAGCCATGGATTTTCCTTGCTCCGGTGATCCCGCTCCCGATCTCGATTCTCCAGCAAAAGCTTTGCTCCAGGTGTCATTCTCGACTACTCTCTACCTCCTGAAGCTAATGGTGAGGTTGGATTGGGAGGGAGAGGCCTCTATAGGGGGTTTTGAAGTCAATCTCCTCGGTTGAGCTTCCTTGATGCCACTTCCTGCACTCCTGCCCCTGCTGGCCCTCTGGTCCCCCTTCAGCTGCTTATTAATCAAGGGTGGGGTGCTCCAAACTGATTGGAGGTGGAGTGTGGAGGAGGGGGTTATTGCTTTTAGCTTTTGCTTTATGCTTTAAGCTTTTTGATCAACTTTTGATCCCCCCCTCATTTGATTAATCAAGCTTAGTTTTAGGTTCAATCTAGGGCTGGTGGACATGCCTTAGGTCCATGAATGATTGGCTAGAGGATGGGGGTTGGGTCCCATTCAATTTGGGCCCAATATTCCCTTTAATGGGCTATGTTGACCATGGTTGACTTTGGTCAACCAAGGTGAGGGGGTTGACCCACTTGGGGGTCATGGGTCCCTTAACCTCACCCAACATTGGTTGGTCCATGGTGGGGTCCCAATTGGGCTAATTTAGCCTTAAGGTGTGATTTTGACCTAAATTAAGCTAAAGTTGACTTTGATCAAATTGGTCAATTGGATGACCAAGTGATGGGGCTTTTGGGTCCAATGAGTTCCTTAAAGTGTTTAGAGTGTGGTGGTAAGGTCAATTTGAACATGTGGAGTCAATTGAACCCTAATTGACTTAGTTTGGTTAATGTTGACCTATTGTTGACTTTGGTCAATTTCATGCAATTAGGTCCCACCCAAGTGCAACTCTCAAGGTAATGGTCTTCCTTAGTGGTTAGGGCATCATAAGTGAGGTCAACTTGGACAATTGAGGGTCAATTGACCTAGTTGAGGGGCTTAGGGTTAGGTTAGTTTTTGAGCTTTGGTGTGCACTTAGCAATTTCTACCCTAGCCTAAGGCCCTTGTGGCCACTCACCTCACCCCTAGGCCCCAACATTTCCGATGGGTCTAGAAGGATTGGGTATGTTACACCATATAATTTTTTTTAATTCTTCAACCAAAAACCCAAAATGTATATGTTTTAGATGTAATGAATTTTATCCTCTTACATCATGACATATAATCTTTTAAATGATTTTGGGTGCATATATATGTTTAGGAAATAATGAATTTTATCCTCTTATTCGCATGACATATGATCTTTTTTCTACATTTTTTTATTTGTCATCAAAGGGTAAGGGTAAAGAAATACTTCTAGTTTATAAATTAAACTATTTTGAGAATAACTTTTTTAGTGGAATGAAATTTCCTAAGATCTTAAAGTTAATAGAGAATATAATCAAAATCTAGAGATGTTTAGCCAATTTACCACAAAGTGAAGCTATTTAAAATTAGAATGAGAAGTGCTGCTAAATAGATTCTCTAATCGAATTAAAAACATAAAACATTTCTTAAAATAAAATTACTTCAAATTTAAGTTTAACAAATTCTGATAAAACAAAATATTAGCTAAATTAAAAATGTAAGAATACTTATAATCAACCCTCAAACTAGATTTCTAGAAAAAATAAAAACAACAGGTAAAAGGGAGATATATCTATAAATATATTATTATTATGTTTTTTTTCTTGGACTTCCCAAGGTTTACCCGGTGAAGGGTTCGCAAGGTACTAGGAGGTGCGATGGGAGTTCAAGCACAAACCTCCCTTTCCAACATATTAGATTTTTTTATATATAAATATTTTTTTTTCTTTTTATATATTGAAAAGAAAGCTTAGAAAGCTATTCTACACCCCCATACTTAAAATTAAACATTGTCCCCAATGTTTAAAATTAAGGATGAAGAATACGTGAAAGAAAAATGCAAAAAAAGATGCATAAATATTTAAAGATAAGCAAGGGGTGCCTCCCAAGAGCGCTTTCTTTTTCCCGTCTTTAAGCTAGACGGTTATTGTTAGCTAAACGGAAATTGAAAAGAAAAGTGCACAAGCAACTCCCTTAATTCACATTTAGGTGAATGTGTCGTCATCAGTCGTCCGGCTACTCCTCCGTTTATCATGTGATTCTCCTTTTATCCTTGAATTTGAATATGTAAATCCAAATCACCTATACATACCTGAGGTGATTTAGATAAATAAAGATGAGCGGCAGATGGATCATTGATTATTTGGGGTGGCAATGGCTCATCTTCAACCTGAAAATTATTAGTATAAAGAGAATCACAAATAAACGAGTCAGAAAATTTTTCGCAAGGAGGAGGCGCTTGCGAAAATATATGATTAAGCTCTGGTTGTTCATTTTCAAAAATAAGTTTTTCTTCAGAAGAATCTAGTGCAATATCAAGCGGAATAAAATTTTTGGACACAACGTTTTCATGAATTTTCGGTGGAATAGAGGAATTTTGCGAAAATTCATGATAAGCAAAAGATGGTCCGGGTGGAATAGGGGAAGAAACTTGTTCTTCTTCTATTTCATCCGGGGTGCCCAAAACATTATGGAATTCTTGGTACAACAATTTTTCTTCATTTTTGATAAATGAAACTATGGGATTACATGAAACCACATGTTCCTCCATAACTAAATCAAAAGATGGAGAAAAAGCATTAGACGAAATAATATTCTCATCTAAATTTTGGGGGGTAGTATCAAATTGAATTGGTGAAAATTTCCCAAAATTAGAGTACGGAACTTGCGGCGCAAAAGAAGAAGAACAAAAATTCGGATCGAAAGATTTATCTTCATTGCTCCGAAAACTATCCGGGTGTGCTTGCCACCAAGATTAATCTACTTCGGAGCTAGAAGAAAAATTATTAAAAGCCGAAAATTTATTCTCGTGGAAATTAGAAAAAACATTTTTATCAAAGTTGGAAAAATTATTTTCTTGAAAAGAGAAAAAATTATGATTGTAATTATTATCAAAATTATTTGCATAAGATTTAGAAAAATCATTTTCATAATATAAATTTTGAGAAAAAGAATGAAAATCACTTTGATGAGACACCACAATAATTGTAACTAATTTGGCGCTTTCGTGCGGTTTCCAAAGGATAAACTTGGTTTTGAAACTCGACAACTTTTACGGCCAATTCAGATAACCTCATTTAATAAAAAGAAAACAACATTCACTTAAATGAATGGAATTTTTAGAGGGGGAATAGAGAAGAGAAATAATTTATATAAAATATTTTTTTCTTCAAAAGGCGGGTTAAATTAGTCCCGGACTTCCCGAGGTCTACCCTGTGAAGGGTTCGCACGGTACTAGGAGATGCAATGTGAGTTCAAGCCCAAATCTCCCTTTCCGAGAATTTAAATTACGCATTTTAAGATTTTTTTAAGAGAAGGGGGAGAAGAAATAGGACGATAAAATTAATAGATATTTCTTTTTTCAAAATATCAACCTAATTCCCCGGCAACGGCGCCAAAAACTTGATGTGCAAAACTATATCCGCAACCGACAACGGCAAGTGTACCGTATCGAAAGTTGTATAGGTTTATAAAACCAATGTCATATTAGACTCGGGGCAGTTGAGTACTCTTACTTCAAGAAAGTCTCTATTATTTTATCAATAAATCTTTGAGTTGGATTTGCACTAAAGAGTATTTAAAATAATGAATAAAATAATAACAAGAACGATTAGCACTTGATCTTTGAATCACCTCGGAGATAAAAATAAGAAGAAAGACAAAATCACATTCTCTTAATAAAATATCTTTGACCGTGGGGATTCCCAAATTATGAACGCACATTGGGTCGAGGATACGCCCAACTAAGATTAGGAAATATCAACCGAATTCTCATTCTATAATCGATAACCTAATACTTGCTTTACGGGGTGAATCCCGCTATTGGCTTTTACTCCAATCCGGAAGGGTAATGTCGTCCTCTCTCAAGGATTGCATTCTACTCTTTTTATCCTTGAGTGATCAATTCGCATTACGAGCCTCTCGGCTAACTAAAGTACGAAAACAAGAATGAGAATTATATATCGAAAATATAATCTCGTTATCTTAAAATCAAGAATAAATCTTAAGCATTTTAGAAAAGAGAAATAGCAACTATAAATTATTTCATGACTTATATCATTCCTTAGATCATCTCGATCGAGTACTAATAGAAATTTAGCTACTCATGGAGATGATAGAATCAATAAAAATAAAAGAGTTCATAATGAAAAAGAGAATATAATAATAAGAAGAAAGAACTAATTTTATTAAAATTGCAAGGAAGAGAATTACAAGCTATTGAAATGAAAATTACAACTATTAAATTGAAAGAACAATTGCAAGAAAGAAAGGAGTACAAGAACTACTAAATGCTAAAAACAAGATAATAAAACAAGAAAAGGAGATTTGAACTCCCAAAAATTCGTCCTTGATCATCAGGAGAAGCGCCCTTTAAATAGCTAAAATTTTGGTATTACGCGCCCTTGCTCACGCCGGTGACCAAGGGGCGTGTAAGGGGCGTGATCGAAGCTGCAACAGAGAGGGCGCCTTCTGGAGTAATTGTTGGCGTTATGTGCGTGTCACGCCCCTAGGTCACGCCCATGACCTAGGGCGTGTAATCTTCAAAACAGGCTGCTGGCAGGAAGCTTCGGCGGGAAGTGGCGCGGGATGAGTCACGCCCGTGTACTGGATGACACGCCCCCTAGCCACGCCCGTGACATGGGGCGTGTAAATTTAATTGATGTGGCAGGCTTGTTCTGTCTGAAGGAGGCGGGTCATGGTCGTGACCATTTGTCACGCCCCCAGGTCACTCCCGTGACCTGGGGCATGTACTTGGCAAATCTTCATGAAATGCGCCCGGGGTGGTGGAATCGAGTCTGGAACACATCTAGGATGTCACGCCCCTTGGTCACGCTCGTGACCAAGGGGCGTGTACTTGATAATCTTGCTCAGAGTGCCCAGAAAACCTGAAAACACACAGAAAAAGCTTAAGTTAGTTTATGAAATAAAAAAGGGAATGATTTATATGATATAATTCATATAATTTATATTATTTCATATTAAAAATATATTAAAACTATACTAAAAGATGAGTATATAAACTACTCATCAAATACCCCGATACTTGAGCGTTAGCTATTCCAGAGCAAAAGAATGAGGAAGGAATTACAAGACATCGGTATTATTTCTAATTAACTAAAATTTTGTTAAACCAAGAGTAAGTTAAAAGTAAATTCTAGGAATTCAAGAATTAAGTCATAAGTTATTGTGATAATTTAAAAAGAGAAATCTGTTTAGCTATATACTTCTCAAGGTGACTATTTAGCAAACGAAATTATAGAAATTTTCAAACAAAATTAGATTGAAATTATTAACACTCTAACATAAAAAAAACTTAAGGAAAAGACACCTACGAAAATATTGCTCTCTTAATAATTTAGTTTAGGACTAGAAACGATGAAATTGGTTAGGGATGGGTTTAAACGAAATGGCAAAATGAAGAGATACTAAAATAATGGTGATGAATTTTATCCTCTCACCTTATTTGAATACGAAATTGTATATGTTTAGGAAAATAATGAATTTTATCCTCTTATTTTCCATGCCATATAATCTTTTTTTTTTATTTCTTCAACCAAAAACCCAAAATGTATATGTTTTAGATGTAATGAATTTTATCCTCTTACATCATGACATATAATCTTTTAAATGATTTTGTGTGCATATGTTTAGGATATAATGAATTTTATCATCTTATTCTCATGACATATGATCTTTTTTCTACATTTTTTTATTTGCCAACAGAGGGTAAGGGTAAAGAAATACTTCTAGTTTATAAATTAAACTATTTTGAGAGCAACTTTTTTAGTGGAATGAAATTTCCTAAGATCTTAAAGTTAATAGAGAATATAATCAAAATCTAGAGATGTTTAGCCAATTTACCACAAAGTGAAGCTATTTAAAATTAGAATGAGAAGTGGTGCTAAATAGATTCTCTAATCGAATTAAAAACATAAAATGTTTCTTAAAACAAAATTACTTCAAATTTAAGTTTAACAAATTCTGATAAAATAAAATATTAGCTAAATTAAAAATGTAAGAATACTTATAATCAACCCTCAAACTAGATTTCTAGAAAAAATAAAAACAACAGGTAAAAGGGAGATATATCTATAAATATATTATTATTATTTTTTATTCTTGGACTTCCCAAGGTTTACCCGGTGAAGGGTTCGCAAGGTACTAGGATGTGCAATGGGAGTTCAAGCCCAAACCTCCCTTTCCAAGATATTAGATTTTTTTTATTTTTATAAATCTATTTTTTTTCTTTTTATAGATTGAAAAGAAAGCTTAGAAAGCTATTATACACCCTCATACTTAAAATTAAACATTGTCGCCAATGTTTAAAACTAAGGATGAAGAATACGTTAAAGGAAAATGCAAAAAAATGCATAAACATTTAAAGATAAGCAAGGGGTGCCTCCCAAGAGCGCTTTCTTTTTCCCATCTTTAAGCTAGACGGTTATTGTTAGCTAAACGAAAATTGAAAAGAGAAGTGCACATGCAACTCCCTTAATTCACATTTAGGTGAATGTGTCGTCATCAGTCGTCCGGCTACTCCTCCGTTTATCATGTGATTCTCCTTTTGTCCTTGAATTTGCATATGTAAATCCAAATCACATATACAAACCTGAGGTGATTTAGATAAATAAGATGAGCGGCATATGGATCATTGATTATTTGGGGTGGCAACGGCTCATCTGCAACCTGAAAATTATTAGTATAAAGAGAATCACAAATAAACAAGTCAGAAAATTTTTCGCAAGGAGGAGGCGCTTGCGAAAATATATGATTAAGCTCTGGTTGTTCATTTTCTAAAATAAGTTTTTCTTCAGAAGAATCTAGTGCAATATCAAGCGGAATAAAATTTTCAGACACAACGTTTTCATGAATTTTCGGTGGAATAGAGGAATTTTGCAAAAATTCATGACAAGCAAAAGATGATCCGGGTAGAATAGGGGAAGAAACTTGTTCTTCTTCTATTTCATCTGGGGTGCCAAAATATTATGGAATTCTTGGTACAATAATTTATCTTCATTTTTGGTAAAAGAAACTATGGGATTACAAGAAACCACATGTTCCTCCATAACTAAATCTAAAGATGGAGAAAAAGCATTAGACGAAATAATATTCTCATCTAAATTTTGGGGGGTAGTATCAAATTGAATTGGTGAAAATTCCCCAAAATTAGAGTACGGAACTTGCGGCGCAAAAGAAGAAGAACAAAAATTTGGATCGAAAGATTTATCTTCATTGCTCCGAAAACTATCCGGGTGAGCTTGCCACCAAGAATAATCTACTTCGGAGCTAGAAGAAAAATTATTAAAAGCCGAAAATTTATTCTCGCGGAAATTAGAAAAAACATTTTCATCAAAGTTGGAAAAATTATTTTCTTGAAAAGAGAAAAAATTATGATCGTAATTATTATCAAAATTATTTGCATAAGATTGAGAAAAATCATTTTCATAATATAAATTTTGAGAATAAGAATGAAAATCACTTTGATGAGGCACACCACAATAATTGTAACTAATTTAGCGCTTTCGTTCGGCTTACAAAAGATAAACTTGGTTTTGAAGCTCGACAACATTTACGGCCAATTCAGATAACCTCATTTAATAAAAAGAAAACAACATTCACTTAAATGAATGAAATTTTTAGAGGGGGAATAGAGAAGAGAAATAATTTATATAAAATATATTTTTTTCCTTCAAAAGGCGGGTTAAATTAGTCCCGGACTTCCCGAGGTATACCCTGTGAAGGGTTCGCACGGTACTAGGAGATGCAATGGGAGTTCAAGCCCAAATCTCCCTTTCCGAGAATTTAAATTACGCCTTTTAAGATTTTTAAAAAATTTAAGAGAAGGGGGAGAAGAAATAGGACGATAAAATTAATAGATATTTCTTTTTTCAAAATATCAACATGAATTCGTAAACGACAACGACAAGTGTACCGTATCGAAAGTAGTATAGGTTTATAAAACCAAGGTCGTATTAGACTCGTGGCGGTTGAGTACTCTTACTTCAAGAAAATCTCTATTATTTTATCAATAAATCTTTGAGTTGGATTTTGCACTAAAGAGGATTTAAAATAATGATTAAAACAATAACAAGAACGATTAGCACTTGATCTTTGAATCACCTCGGAGATAAAAATAAGAAGAAATAACAAAATCTCATTCTCTTAATAAAATAGCTTTGACCGTGGGGATTCCTGAATTATGAACGCACCTTGGGTCGAGGATACGCCCAACTAAGATTAGGAAATATCAACTGAATTCTCATTTTATAATCGATAACCTAATACTTGCTTTATGGGGTGAATCCCGCTATTGGATTTTACTCCAATCCGGAAGGGTAACGTCGTCCTCTCTCAAGGATTGCATTCTACTCTTTTTTATCCTTGAGTGATCAATTCGCATTACGAGCCTCTCGGCTAACTAAAGTACGAAAACAAGAACGAGAATTATATATCGAAAATATAATCTCGTTATCTTAAAATCAAGGATAAATCTTAAGAATTTTAGAAAAGAGAAATAGCAACTATAAATTATTTCATGACTTATATCATTCTTTGGATCATCTCGATCGAGTACTAATAGCAATTTAGCTACTCATGAAGATGATAGAATCAATGAAAATAAAAGAGTTCATAATGAAAAAGGGAATATAATAATAAGAAGAAAGAACTAATTTTATTAAAATTGCAAGGAAAAGAATTACAAGCTATTGAAATGAAAATTACAACTATTAAATTGAAAGAACAATTACAAGAAAGAAAGGAGTACAAGAACTACTAAAATGCTAAAAACAAGAAAATAAAACAAGAAAGGGAGATTTGAACTCCCCAAAATTCGTCCCTGATCATCTGGAGAAGCTCCCTTTAAATAGCTGAAATTTTGGTGTTACACGCCCTTGGTCACGCCCGTGACCAAGGGGCGTGTAAGGGGCGTGATCGAAGCTGCAGCAAAGAGGGCGCCTTCTAGAGTAATTGTGGGCTTTACGTGCGTGTCACGCCCCTAGGTCACGCCCGTGACCTAGGGCATGTAATCTTCAAAACAGGCTGCTAGCGGGAAGTGGCGCGGGATGAGTCACGCCCGTGTACTGGATGACACGCCCCCTGGTCACGCCCGTGACCTGTGGCGTTTAAATTTAATTGACATGGCAGGCTTGTTCTGACTGAAGGAGGCGGGTCTTGGTCGTGACCATTGGTCACGCCCCCAGTTCATGCCCGTGACCTGGGCGTGTACTTGGCAAATCTTCACGGAATGCGCCCGGGGTGGTGGAATTGGGTCTGGAACACATCTAGTCTGTCACGCCCCTTGGTCACTCCCGTGGCCAAGGGCCGTGAACTTGACTATCTTGCTCAGAGTGCCCAGAAAACCTGAAAAACATAGAAAAAGCTTAAGTTAGTTTATGAAATCAAAAAGGGAATGATTTATATGATATAATTCATATAATTTATATTATTTCATATTAAAAATATATTAAAACTATACTAAAAGATGAGTATATAAACTACTCATCAACAGGATGCTGATTAATGACGATTCTCATAAAAGAGAGATAACGCCCCGCGTTAGTAGTTAGCGTCCCGCATTAACATCCGTCGAGAAGGAATCCGTTGAGATGAAATGTCGTCGAGAAGGAATCCGTCGAGAAGCCAGAGACAACGCCAGTGTTGACTCTTAACACCCGCGTTGAGTCACGATCTGCCATGATCCCGACGGTTTGCATGCTCTCAGCAACTGCCGTACACGATACTTAACAATGGCGTTAACTCTTAATGTCATGCGTTAGCTCCCATGAGTATTTAAAGACCTGATTTCGTTTGCTCAAAGATGATGTAATTTAAGCCTTCATTCCAGAGATCTGTGAGAGCATTTCATTCCAAATTCAGAGAGAACTTCCAATACCAACATTGTGGAACAAGAGTGAGAAGGAGATTTCCAACGACAAATTTGAAGAAGGACGCTCGCTTCAACTCTGACGTGGTCATGGCGTATCTTCAACATCTCCTTCAACGCTCTTCATTCTAGGGAGTCTTTTATTCTGATTTTTACTTTATCTTTTCTTTTTTTCCTTATAACGGTAGTGAATTCGTCGCCTTGCGTGTGACGACTAGGCCGGGTTCAGTTTAGGGGAAAATTCGCCACCTTGTGCGTGGCGACTAGGTCTAGGGTAGATCTAGGAGGTGGCTAGAGGCCTTATCTTGGGAAAGATAGGCTATAGCCAACCGGTCCTTGGGAGAAGGACCGGTGAAGGAACAAAAAGTGATTTTTAAGTTGTCGCCTCTAATTTCAAGCGTAATTGAAATTCTATCTTTGTAATCATTTTTATGAAATATAAAATTCTTTTTCAGTATATCTAATTTTTCTGGAATTGTATTTCATAAAGAAAATCATTTTGAATATTCCTGTAAGAATATTTTTTCTAGAGAGATTACGTCCGGCGTTGACTATTAGCGCCAGGCGTTAGCGACAGAGCAAAAAAGTTTTTCTGTTATTTAAAATCTGTAAGTTTATATCAAAAACAGTAAACCCCTTATTCACCCCCCCCCCCCCTCTAAGGGCGTCATTAGATCCAACACTTGGTATCAGAGGAAGGTTATTCCAAAATGGATTCACAACCGGGAATAATGGCGCATCATGATCATGCTTTCATTGAGGGTCAAGGAATTAGTAGACCTCCACTATTTATCGGGACTGATTATAACTATTGGAAAACAAGAATGTGTTGTTTCTTAATTGCTTTAGATAATGATGTGTGGGGTATGGTAGAACAAAGTTACTCTCCACCAACAATTGTTGTTGGAGAAATTACTATGGAAAAACCAAAAGATAGATGGGATGATAATGACAAGTTAAGATGCAAAAATAACGCTAAAGCTATGAATGCGTTATTTTGTGCATTGGATAGAACGGAATTTAATAGAACTTGTGCTTGCGAAACTACGTATGATATATGGAATTTATTAGAACTTACTCATGAAGGTACTTCACAGGTCAAGGATTCAAAGCTTTTCCAACATGAATCCGAATACGAGAAATTCCGGATGGAGGTGGATGAAGACATTGAT
This sequence comes from Dactylorhiza incarnata, assembly GCA_033032865.1. Taxonomy (NCBI): domain Eukaryota; kingdom Viridiplantae; phylum Streptophyta; class Magnoliopsida; order Asparagales; family Orchidaceae; genus Dactylorhiza; species Dactylorhiza incarnata. Next base: position 5,584,124 of record JAWHQI010000130.1, read on the forward strand.
TCAATGTACACAAGATTTACGAAGATCGTCAACGACTCAAAAGTTCTTGGAAAAGTGTTCTCCAACGGCGACTTGGTGAGAAAAATTCTACGGTCTCTCCCTCCAAAGTTTAATCCAAAGGTGACGGCTATCTCGGAGTCGCACGATTTAAAGGAACTTCAAATTGAGAGCCTCTTTGGGAACCTCAAGACCCATAAGGTTGAACTCAAGATTCAACAACAAGAGTACAACTTGGAGCCAAAGAATAAGGCCTTAGCATTGAAGTCAAAGAAGGAGGTTGACGAAGATGATGATGAAGAGGATGAGGAGAGCCTCTTTGTGAAGAAGTTCAAAAGGTTCATGAAAAATCCGAAAAGGAGAAATACATTTCGGAAATATTTCATCAAGAAGGGATCTTCATCGAAGAAAGGAAGAGGTAGCGACGAGGACGATGATGAGCGACCACCATCGGAGTGCTATCATTGTAGAAAGACCGGACACATCCGGAGCCAGTGCCCGAAATATCTGAAAGAGCGTAAAGAAAAGCGGCACATGGGAAAAGAGAAGAAGAAGAAGGTCCTAAAAGCGGCTACATGGGATGACTCCTCCTTCGAGGATTCAAGCGGCTCATCCACTTGCGATGAAGAAGAGGTAATATGTGCCTTATGGGAAAAGTAACAAAATATCCGAGGATGAAAGCAGTGTCCAAAGCAACATTGAGGTAACTCTCCCTACTACTTATGATGATTTATATATTGAATATTTACAAACATGCAAATTTTTTGATAAAAGTTTAAAAGATATTGATCTTCTCAATTCTGAAAATAAACTTTTATTAAAAGAAAACAAAAAATTATCTAAACAATTAGGGAAAGAAAAGGTATCTTGCCAAGAGTGCAATCACTCCTTGGCAAGAGTGAAAGAACTTGAAGAAGCTTTTTTTAAATCTCAATCCAATATTGAAATTCTTACTAAGGATAAGGGGGATTTAGGAAGAACTTTAAAACCCTCTCTTTCTCAAATAGAGGAAGGAAAGAAGAGTTTTGCAAATCGGTGTGTTATGTTGGTAACTGAAAACACCGCTCTCAAAGCTCGTATTCATGATTTAAATATAGCTATTAAGAAGTTTGGAGTTTGGCAAAGATCTCTGGACATGATCTTGGCCAACCAATGTCATGGAAGTGCCAAATATAGCCTTGGATATGAATCTGGAAGCTATCGCCAGGCGTTAACCCCCAACACCAGCGTTAGCTATAATTCCAGAAACTTTAATTCTGTTAATAATAAATTAAAAAATTCAAATGTTACCTCATTTTCCAGCAAGAGTTTATCCAAAACTTCAAAAAGGGTCTCATCGCCTTTTATATCGTGTGCCAAATGTCACTTATTTGGACACACCTCAAACTCTTGTAGGAAAAAGGGTCGTAGTGCTATAAAACAAATCTGGGTGCCTAAGGTTTCCACCTATTCTATGGGAGGAACCTCTTGGGTATCCGGATCTTTACTCTCATCTCCTTTTTAGGTATGTTGGCAGGGTAAGGACAAAAATGACGTGTGGTATTTGGACTCGGGATGCTCCAAACACATGACGGGAAACAAAGCAAAGTTCCTTAGCCTTGAGATGAAGAAATGAGGGATGGTGACATTTGGTGACAACGGAAAAGGAAGGATCATGGGCATCGACACAGTGGGTAACGATTCTTTTTCAATCTCAAATGTTTTATTTGTAGATGACTTAAAACATAATTTAATTTCAATTAGTCAATTGTGTGATATAGGCTTAAATGAATTATTTGATTCATCTACAAATCTTTGCAAAATTATAAATTCTAAAACAAATGATGTCGTACTCACCGCACCTAGGATGCATAATGTTTATATGATTGCCTTTAATGATCTTTCAAATTCTTCTTTAAAATGATTTATTTCTAAAAATGAAGAATTAGAATTGAACTTTGGCATAGATGCCTTGGTCATTTTAGCATCAAGCTTATTTTGAAATTATCAAAAGATAAATTAATTAAAGGTTTATCTATGCTTAATGGTAATTTATCTTCTCTTTGTACACCTTGTCAAAAAGCAAATTTTCAAAAAATTCTTTTAAAATCAAAAATGTAATTTTTACTACTAGACCACTTCAATTAATTCTTATGGATCTATTTGGACCAGTTAGCACTTCAAGTCTAGGAGGTAGAAAATATACTTTTGTAATAATTGATGATCATTCTAGATTTTGTTGGACTTTATTTCTATCTTCAAAATCCGATGCATTTCTTGAATTTACAAAACTATGCATTCGTATTCAAAATGAACTTGATTTAAAAATTAAATGCAAGCGCTCGGATCATGGAGGAGAATTTGAAAATAATAAATTTTCTTCTTTTGGTAATGATTTAGGAATTAAACACGAATTTTCCGCTCCTTGCACCCCACAACAAAATGGTGTAGTGGAGAGAAAAAATAGAACCCTTCAAGAGCTAGCACGCACTATGCTTTGTGAATATGGGTTGCCTAAATCATTTTGGGCCGAAGCGGTTAATACTTCTTGTTATATCATTAATCGTGTCATGTTTCGTCCTATTTTAAAATTGACACCTTATGAGCTTTACTTTAAAAGAAAACCTAATGTATCTTATTTTCATGTGTTTGGTTGTAAATATTTCATTTTAAACACTAAAGATGCACTAGGTAAATTTAATAAAAAATGCGATGAGGGAATTTTCATTGGTTACTCTTCATCTAGCAAGGCTTATAGAATATATAATAAAAGAACTAAAATAGTTGAAGAGTCTATACATGTAAGATTTGATGAGTTTGTTCCTTGTGTAGATTCTAATCATACAGGAAATGAAGACGAGCCCATTTCCCCTTTGGAGCGTGAGAATGAAGAATCGCTTGGAGAAAAAGAAGAAGAAAAATAGGAGAAAGAAGAAGAACAAGTAGAATATGTTCCTCCAAGCGTGTTGCAGTTTACTAAGGATCATCCAAAGGAGCTTGTGATAGGAGAACCATCAAAAGGGGTAAGTACTCGTTCTTCTTTACATGAGTCTTTTTCAAACCTTTGTTTTGTATCCGAAATAGAACCAAAAAATGTTTCAACCGCTTTAAATGATGAATTTTAGTTTTTAGCTATGAATGATGAATTAAATCAATTTGAACGGAATAAGGTTTGGAATTTAGTAGAGAGGCCATCTAATCATCCAGTTATAGGAGTCAAATGGATTTTCAAAAACAAACTAGATTGTGACTCTAAAATTATAAGAAATAAAGCTAGACTATTTGCACAAGGGTATTCACAAATCGAAGGGGTAGATTTTGATGCAACTTTTGCACTCGTTGCTCGCCTAGAATCAATTAGAATATTTCTTGCATTTGCGAGTTTTAAAAGATTTAAATTATTTCAAATGGATGTTAAAAGTGCATTTTTAAACGGGATTATAAGAGAAGAAGTTTATGTAGAACAACCACCCGGTTTTGTGAGTGAAAAATTTCCTAATCATGTGTATAAGTTAGAAAAAGCGTTTTATGGATTGAAGCAAGCGCCACGTGCTTGGTATGATAGATTGACATTATTTTTGATAAAGTGCGGTTATAAAATGGGAAGTGCGGATAATACACTCTTCATTAAGTATGTAGATAATGATTTGATTATATTGCAAATTTATGTTGATGATATCATTTTTGGAGCCACTAATGAAGAGTTATGTAATGAAGTAATTTTAGTAATGAAAAATGAATTTGAAATGAGCTTGGTAGGAGAACTCACTTATTTTCTAGGATTTCAAATTTCACAAAAACAAGATGGTATATTTATTTGTCAAACTAAATATGTTCATGATATTCTTAAGAGATTTGGATTTGAAAACCTAAAACAAGCTAATACACCAATGAGTGCATCACTAAAATTAGGAAAAGATGAAGCTGGTATTTCTATTGATCAAACATTATATAGATCAATGATAGGCTCATTGCTTTATTTAAGCGCATCTAGACCCGATATTATGTTTTCTGTTTGTTTATGTGCTAGATTTCAAGCTAACCCAAAAGAATCACATTTGAAAGCGATTAAAAGTATTTTTAGATATCTAATTGGAACATCTAGATTAGGCTTATGGTATCCTCATAATGATTGTTTTATTCTACACGATTTCTCTGATTCAGACTATGCGGGATGTTCATTAGATCGTAAGAGCACTAGTGGCACATGTCATTTTATAGGTTCTTCTCTCATATCATGATCGAGTAGGAAACAGAATTCTGTTGCCCTCTCTACCATAGAGACCGAATATATCGCCCTTGGTAGTTATTGTGCACAACCTTGTGGATGACCCAAACGTTAGAATACTGGTGTTCATCTAAATAACATAGAATTAAAGTGTGACAACAAGAGTGTTATAGATCTCACAAACAATCCCGTACATCACTCTAGATCGAAACATATAGATGTCCTACATCATTTCATTAGAGATCATATTAAGAAGGAACATGTTAAAATTAGCTTTATAGAGACTGAATCACAACTTGCCGACATTTTTACCAAACCTCTACCTGATGCACGTTTTCACATGCTTAGGTTAGAATTAGGTGTCTTAGAAATGTCACTATAATCCTTATAAAAAACTATCAAAATTTTCTTATGTACTTTGTTATATTTGTTTGCATTTTTTTAAAAAAAATCAAAGATCAATAAAAATGTAAAAACTATAGACAAACCACCAAAAACACGCTAAAAGGGCCTTCATATCAACTTCATAATGTCTTAAATTTCAACAGTAAGAAGACCTATTTATATTACAAATGAATCATGAAAAAGATTTTTCAAAAAGCCAAAAATTGAAGTTCTGCCTCGGCGTTAAGAAGCTAACGCCTGACGTTAGCCTCTATGCTCAATTTTTGTATTGAAATACTCTTGGTATTATTTTATTGCAGTATTTTGTTTTAATTTTTTTTTTAAAAAAGTTTTCTTATTTTTGTTGTTTATTTACTTCTAAAAGTTAAAAAACAAAAAATTATGCTTAAATGTTTAATTCAAGGATGATTATATATATATTGCTTAAGGATTCTTTATAATGTTTATTTTAAACCTTCAAGTTTCTTAAAAACATTGTTTTGATTTTATCATGCCTTGAATATCATCTTAAAATGTGCAAAAACAATTTTGATAATAGATTACATGTGTAGAAACGTTTTTACATGTCTCTAAGTATGAGTAAAGTTTTTATCTTTGATACTGATTTTTCTCACTTACACTTTTTTGTTAATGTACGTGTGTTTTAAATCTTATTGCATAATTGTGTATTATAAAAACTTATTTTGAATCTCATAAATAATTTACCTACACAAAATTGAATTCTCTCTTGAATTCTTTGTTTTCCATGCACTTGTGATTAGAGAAATGTGGTATATAAAATAAAATTTCTATGTTTGCAAAAACAAGTGAATTCGGAGTCCTTAGTCATTAAACTAAAAAATAAATAATGAATGACAAGGTTAACTCCACCAAGCACTACTCACCCTCATGATAAGTCTTAATGAGTATTGTGAGGTTGAGCACCTTGAAAAGAATTGTACAGTGTCTTGTGCAAACTAAATTCTCGCCACTTCTCTTTATAAATAAAAATAAAAAAATATATGTGCATTGAAATTTGTGGAAGTAAAGTTGTTTATGTTCAATTCAAGTCATCTTCTTACATTACATAGTTTCATGTGGTTTGATTTATACACTTGTATACTTTATCAAAACACACTTATTGAACACATCATTATCATTTATAATACTTCCACTCATGAGAATTGGCCTAAAAACTTATCTATACTATTCTCTACAATCATGAGTAAATGCACTAGATAGCAATGCATGATCTTTACAATATTTATGTATACTTGGAATGCAACTTTATTAACATTGTAAACATATCTTTACTTGATATTTTTATAATCTTGCTTGCTACTCTTTGTTACAAATTACAAATGAACTTGCAACTTTTATTTCTAACATTCAAAACATCTAAATATTTTGAGTTAAATGCTTATTATATTTTGTACTTACAATTTCTACAAGATGTTACAAATTGTTTTCGCTGTGTTCACTATTTATACTAAAGTTGCTCTTATCTCTACTAAATGCATATTGTTTTATATTGATATGACTCTATCCGACCTTCTTTTGATTATAACAAAATGGGGAGAATAATTGAAGAAATAAAGAAATCTTTTCTTTATGGGGAGTACATTAGGAAATGCATTCATGTAGGGGGAGTATCCACATAGGGGGAGTATGCATGATTATCCACACTTAACATATACTATAAACACTACTCTGATTATATTTTATTTCTTATTAGTGGATTTGTTATTATCAAAAGGGGGAGATTGTTAGAGTTTGTGTTCCACATCTCTTAGTTTGAGAATAACAAATCACACTATGTATTTGATCTTGCTTGTGTTTATAGTGAGCAGGTACTATAGTTAAATAACTCTATGAACAGGATGCTGATTAATGGCGATTCTCAGAAAAGAGAGATAACCCCCCCCCCCCCCCCCCCCCCCGCGTTAGTAGTTAACTCCCCGCGTTAACATCCGTCGAGAAGGAATCCATCAAGATGAAATGTCGTCGAGAATGAATCCGTCGAGAAGCCAGAGACAACGCCAGCGTTGACTCTTAACGGCCGCGTTGAGTCACGATCTGCCACGATCCCGACGGTTTGCACGCTCTCAGCAACTGTCATACACGATGCTTAACGCTGGCGTTAACTCTTAACGTCATGTGTTAGCTCCCATGAGTATTTAAAGACCTGATTTCGTTTGCTCAAAGATGATGTAATTTAAGCCTTCATTTCAGAGATCTGTGAGAGCATTTCCTTCTGAATTTAGAGAACTTCCAATACCAACATTGAGGAACAAGAGTGAGAAGGAAATTTTCAACGGCAAATTTGAAGAAGGACGCTCGCTTCAACTCTGACGTGGTCATGGCGTACCTTCAACATCTCATTCAACGCTCTTCATTCTAGGGAGTCTTTTATTCTGATTTTTACTTTATCTTTTCTTTTTTTTTTCCTTGTAACGGTAGTGAATTCGCCGCCTTGCGTGTGGCGACTAGGCCGAGTTCGATTTAGGGGAAATTCGCCGCCTTGTGCGTGGCAACTAGGTCTAGGGTAGATCTAGGGGGTGGCTAGAGGCTTTATCTGGGGAAAGATAGGCTATAGCCAATCGGTCCTTGGGAGAAGGGCCGGTGAAGGAACAAAAAGTGATTTTTAAGTTGTCGCCTCTAATTTCAAGCGTTATTGAAATTCTATCCTTGTAATCATTTTTGTGAAATATAAAATTCTTTTTCAGTATATCTAATTTTTCTGGAATTATATTTCATAAAGAAAATCATTTTGAATATTCTTGTAAAATTATTTTTTCTGGAGAGATAACGCCTGACGTTGACTCTTAACGCCAGACGTTAGTGACAGAGCAAAAAAGTTTTTTTTGTTATTTAAAATCTGTAAGCTTATATCAAAAACAGTAAACCCCTTATTCACCCCCTCTCTAAGGGCGTCATCAGATCCAACACCATGTATTTTGCTTCGATTGTGGACATGGCAACGGTTTGCTGCTTTATAGAGCTCCAAGAAATGGGGTTGGAGCCTAGGAAGAAGATGTTGCCTCCGGTGCTTTTTCTATCTTAATTCAACGCTCCCTGCCTAGTCGGAGTCTAAGTAGCCGATGAAATTTTCATTCTTCTCATGCTTGTAGACAAGACCGTAGAGCTTCATTCCCTGCAAATAGCGTAATATCCTTTTTGCGGCTGAGAAATGAGATTTTGATGGGTTACTCACAAACCTGGTAAGGATGTTGGCGGAGTTTTCAATATCGGGCCTAGTGTTCGTGAGATAGATCAGGGAGCCTATCAGGCTCCTATATTCTTCATTGTTGATTGCCTCCTCTGCTTCCTTCTTCGGGATGAATTTTTTTGGCGATGGGCATTGTGGTGTTGTAGTAGGATTGCACTCTCATTTGATATTTCGTCAGCAATGATCGTATATAGAGTTCATGTGACACGAAAATACCGCACACCATGTATTTGATTTGAAGTCCCAAAAAGAATTTTAGAGTTCTCAAGTCTGTCATCTAGTATTTTTCTTCATCTCTTTTTGAATTTGTTTATGAGTACTAGGTTGGTCCCTGTGATGATAAGATCGTCGACATACAAACTTACTAGAATTCGGTCTTGCTTGTTTATTTTTATGTATATAGTTGGCTCATTCGTGCTGCGAGTGAATCCTCGGTTAAGAAATATGAGTCAATATTATGGTGACAGGCCCGTGGTGCAGCTTGAGTCTGTAGAGGGCTTTATGAAGCTTGTAAACTCTATCTCGTTTCCCTTCTATTTCATAACCTGGAGGCTGACAAGCGTACATGAGTTCATACTCACATTGAGTTATTATAAGTTATTCCCTAAAGGCTAAACACAATAGACCCCTACAACAATTATCTTTTTTCCCTAAGATAGAAACATATCTTTTGAAAATATGTAACTTATGCTAGTTCTAAATGATACTACGGAGAATGTTAGCATTAAGAATGGCGTAGAACGAAGGTCAGGACATTGATCCTATTCCTAGGGGAAATAGGGACAAAGGAAAAAACTTATGTGAGTTCTTACTCACTTAATTTCTTCTTTGTTTTAACCTCTTTATTCCTATGTTTATATTGATGTTGTACTATATACGACTATGATGGAAACAATGTAAGCTACTAATGACCCGATTAGATATTTAAGATGCTCGGTCGATATAGGTCAATCGTTGATGACTTAAATACAAACAAATAATTAGAAGGGAGCAAAAAAAATTAACCAACTCTATAAGGAAAAACTAGTGAAAAGTCAAACGAACCATTGCAGGCTAATAAAAATTCATGCTTTCATTTTCCACCGTTGGATCTTTCACATGTTTTATCCGAAACATCTTTAATATAGAAAAATAAAAATAAACTTCCCGGAAGAGAGAGAGTGGGAGAGAGAGAGAGGAGAGTGTGAAAAAAAATAATCTTTTTAAGTATATACATATTTTTTTACAAAATAAATATTGTAATATTGATGTATATTTTTTACGGTCATTTTGAGTACTCATATGTATATGTTGCGGGCGCAGCCCGCAAAGGCATCTAGCACGGGCGAAGCCCGTGCTGAGGCGGGCGAAGCCCGTGCTGAGGCGGGCGAAGCCCGTGCTGAGGCGGGCGAAGCCCGTCTGGATGCGACCGAAGCCCGCCCGACAGCATCGCACCGGGGGTGGGTGAAGCCCGTCGTCGCCGGCCGGGTACTGTCGCGCTTGGCCGTAGGGGCGGAGCCCCGTGTCGGGCACTCGTGTGTGTGTGTGTGTGTGTGTGTGTGTGTGTGTGTGTATACGAGTGACAGTGCACGGTGGGCCCCCGTGCCCCGCGCTACAGTAACCGGCCTCTGATCGGCGGGCTTCGCCCGCCCCAGATCGATACATCGCTGCGGGCTTCGCCCGCATTCAAGCTGACCAGTTAAATCGATGCGTTGTTGTGAGTTGCTCCCGCATCAAGGCGAGCTGCGCCCACATCAATTCGGGTTGCGCCCTTAACATATACATATGAGTACTCAAAATGACCGTTAAAAAATATAAATTAAAATTACATTTTTTATTTTAAAAAAAAATATGCTTATGTAAAAAAATTTATTTTTCTTCATCACTCCCTCTCTCTTTCTCTCTCTCCTCTTCCTCTCTCTTCCGCCATCTCCCTCTCTCTCCCTTCTCTCTCCTTTTCTCTCTCTTTATTTCTTTCTTTCTCTCTCCCTCTCTCACGCATACCAATTTTTTTCTTTTGTTAGAATCGGGAATGAGTAGAGAGAATGAGAGAGGTGAGAGTTTTGATCTAAAGGTCCCTATTTATCATACCATAATTGACGGTGCAGATTTTTTCAATGAATTTTTATTTCAGGCTATTCGCAGGCCGCATTATTTCTTTTTAATATAGTGTATATATATATCATCTTAGCTCAGCCCGTCCGTGCTCGATGCTCTCCGCTTCGACAGTACCTCAGCAGTGACGGTACCTCCGCCCAAACTCGCCCGCTCTCGGACACTCGGTCAGTTACAGTGCATTGGTGGCCCCCGTGGCAGCACCCCCACCTCGACAGTATCCTGGCGCGAAGGCGCTCCAGACGCTTGCGAACCCCCATGCACGGTTCTCTCCCTCGTACCAATTTTGTCCCACGCACGGGGGTTCGCGAGCGGCGGGAGCGTCATCGCGCCGGGACATTGTCAAGGCGGGGGTGCTGCCGCGCGGGCAACGAGGGCCACCAATGCAATGTAACTGGCCGAGTGTCCGAGAGCGGGCGAGTTTGGGCAGAGGTACCGTCACTGTTGAGGTATTGTCGAAGCGAAGAGCGTCGAGCACGGGCGATAGCCCGTGCGAAGATGCTCGTATACAAATAGGTGGATTGAATATGACTATGAATAGATGCGATCACATAGCTCTCCTCCTCTCCCGAAAAAAATGGAGTGCACAATATTCGCATGGGTTGCCTAGAGTAATTTTCTCTCGGTCATCCTGAATGCGCATGTAACCAAAGTCATTGAATTAGAACGAAACCTGACTTATTCGTGAAATTGGTTGGGCAAATTGAAAAGAGAAGATGAGGCAAGAGCAATAACAACAATGATGGCACATAGATTTCATAGGTACTCAACGAGCCTCAAGAGCTGCCGTTGTCGAAACACCAATTATTAAAATCAGCGAGATGTTGGAATCAAGCAAGATCCCAGACGATTCAACTGTGCAGCATAAACCATGATTTGAGAAGGAAATTATGTAATTTAGTTGAAAGAGAATTATGTAATGTAGTTGAAAGTAAATTAATTAAAAAACAAACCTCAGCTTTAGCTTTGGATCTCATTCTTCCCAGCTTCTTTGACATGAAATCTCTTCTCCAATATCAATTTATGTAATATAACAATAGTTATGGAATGTTTACCACCCTCTATTTATTTTTAATACACAATTCTTTTAGCTTGCACAGTACTGTAACATGTAAGAATTTTGTAGTCCGGAGCAAAAACACCTGCAATCGAATGAAAAGAAAATTGATTCAGTAATCTGCAGTGAGCTAAGAAGACAAATACATCTAACATGAGTGTGTATGAAGGAGATTGTGACAATTTTTCAACCTAGCAGCATGAAATTGTAGTAATTAAACCTTATCTTGCAATAAATAGCAATTTTTTGTTTTATAGTGTAATCAATAAATCTGTGTAAACATTGAAGTATTGAATATCATGATGCGTCGTGTGAATTACAATACCAGAGAACTATGGATATCTACGTGTTGCGATCAAGAAAAGCAGAGAATGATACCGATTGGATTGATATCTATGCGATACGACCAAGAAAAGCAGATGTAAGAAAAAGAGGATTTGTAATCACCTGGAGGATGTCGTGGCACAATGGAAGCGGAACATTTTACTGCTCATTTCATTCAGATTGATTCAGCAGATCAATTTCAATGTTTCCTTAGCCCGAATGAAGCCAGCAGCCATGTTTTCATTTGGACTCCATGAATATGTAAACTTTGTGGCAGCTTAAACCAACTATTTGATTAAATAATATTATACAGAATGGGCATGAATTAAGATAATAGAAAAAAAACAAAAGAGGGCAAACAACGTTTAATGAATCATAATTTTGTTGTAAACAAAACATAAAATATTATTACAATCAAAGCAAATTGTATATATTCAGCAAGGTCTTCATATCTTCAACATCAACAATCAACAGAAGCTACAATCGCCTTGGGTGCTAATGAACTCATGATTATATCAAGCATGTGTCCATTAGTACTATCAAGCAGACCTAAAGTTGAAGGATAAATTGATCAGAGCAGAGAAAATATGAAGAAGAAGAAGAAGAAGAAGAAATCTCAATGGTTTAGGATGATTTCAATAGATTAAAGAAAGAGGTAAATGGATGTAAAATCATTTGCAGCAAATTAAGAACCATTGGAGTTTGATCCATGACCTTGACAACAACCCATTCGTTCATCCAATATAACCAACTATATTTTCACCCAGGTCGAACAACTCCTGCTTTTGATCCGGGACGCTATAAATTCGGGCACTTTGAATTCCTCTGCGCAGAATGAGAGCATGTCAATATTCTTCAAATAAAAGTACATGCAATAGTTGTTAGTTTGATATCAAAGACAGTAAAATATAAGATTGCTCTTTATATTCAGGACGCTATAAATTCGGGTACTTTGAATTCCTCTACGCAGAATGAGAATATGTCAATATTCTTCAAATAAAATTACATGCAATAGTTGTTAGTTTGAGATCAAAGAGAGTAAAATATAACATTGTTCTTTATATTATCCCAACAATCAAATGGAGCAGTAAAATTGTTAGAGCAGTAGGAATATGTCTTGCTATATTGCAATATGTCAAAATTGAAATGCATGAAATTTGATTTGAAAAATGAATTCGATTAAAATAAACAGGAAGAGAGCATTTGAAAAAGCTAATAAGAATATTAGTTTGCCCTCTAGGCCTGGACAATGCAGTCACCCCTTTCAGAAGCTTCAACCGATCTTTCCCATCATCCTTCATTTCCTGCAAGCAATGCAAAAAAGAACACCCATCTGGATTGTGAGCAGACTGGGCCTGGACAATCCAGTCACCCCTTTCAGAAGCTTCAACCGATCTTCCAGAGCCCCTTCAGTCTTCATTTCCTGCAAGCAATGCAAAATCGGTGTAGATGGCAGTAATGCAAACTCGGATAGAATTGGTGATGCTTCATATGTTCTAACCTGGAGCGAACATTCAAGTCCAAAATCTCCATAAAGAAGTGAAAACTTTGCACATAATGGAAAATCTCCAGCCAAAGCGAAGTAAAGGGAAGGAGCAGCCCTCCATGGTGCGACTTCTGCACTGAACTTTATGTCATCGGAAAACGGCGTGACTTCGGAGTCTCTATCAAAGGATCCCACTCAATATGCCAAATTTTGACACCCCGGGAAAATCAGTCAAGCGAAAATCTTTAGGAAGATTGATGGACACTGAATTGAACTCCATCGCTATTTTGATAGAGGGGATGATGGCAGATGAGCTTCTTGGCTTAGCGCTAGTGCCCGCTTTGAAGGAAAATTACCATTGATTCAATATCCATCATCGTTCGTTCCTCTTTCCGAGCAACCGCCGGCTTCTCACCGCTTGCGTCTCCTCCAAGATGACATTTTTTCCGCACCTAAAATTCCATTTAACCTTCATGTGTAGAGTGCAAGATTGACTTTTAATTAAGAATAGTTAGTCCATTCTTAGCTTATCTATACTACTGAAATACGAACTTTGTTTTCGTTTGTAGGTTAGTAGTTATAAACTTCTATTGAGTGTGTTTAAATTTGGTTAAATTTTGATAATTCATGTAACTAAACCACGAGATTAACCAATTCCAATCCTACATACTGAATTTAGTCATCTAACCGAATATCTAAATTAGAATTCACTTCAACTCTATTGAACTTGGACTGCTCATAATTTTCAAAAAAAATTCTTGCAAGGCATTTCGTCGAATAGGTTGTATGCTGGAAGGTTGGGCATTGAATTGAAGAGGAATTGAAATATTAGGGAGTCCGATGAAATCAAAAGAGGCCTTAGCTATCTCATACACTCATGAAATATTAGGGAGTCCGTTGGAATATCTAGGGGATTCTCTATCTGAATGTTCTCATATTATTAATATTATATCTAGGTGATTAAAAAGAACTATATTTTCATCACCGGGCAACAAAAGAGGAACTACATTTTCAACAACGGGCAAGATGGACGAACTGTTGGGTTTGAGAGCCTAAACCTGACCCGAGCACCTGCAAATTAATTCGGCGAGAGCACCTGCGCGAGCGTTTTAGCGAATATGCAAACACAAGAAAGCAAAATAAAATAGTGCACGAAAATTTTTAACGTGGAAACCCGAATGGGTGAAAACCACGGGACGGTCGGAGTCCAACCCGGAAAGCCTCCACTAAAACGTGTATAAAATACACGCAAAAAATTTACAGGCTTTCCATCCTCGATCCACAAAGGATCATCTCCACTTCGCTAAAAAAAAAATAAGTTACCACAGTAATCTATCGAGACCGATCAAGATCCTCTCTGATGTGATTTGCGCATAACTCGCGTGTATCCAAAATGAGTCTATAGCGAAGCTGCCCTTTGACCCGAACAGAGTCGTCACGGTCCTCCTTCTCGCGGCCGACAACGGCCGTCAACACCAACTTTAGCGTCGGCGGCACTTCTCCACGGATGTCGCAAGCTCGACGCTCCTCCTTCGTACGCCGCAACTTCGGCAGACGCGAGATCTTCTGAGCACTTGTACGTAGCTCTGCTTCCTTGCTTCTCTGTCTAATTGCCACCACTGCTCGTCTTCTTTTATGGAGGTGGTTGCGAGTTTAACTTGCTAACCCCGCCACCCTTCTCCTTTTTCTTCTTCACGTGTCAGAAAAACATTTTCTCTCTCTCTCTCTCTCTCTCTCTCTCTCTCTCTCTCTCTCTCTCTCTCTCTCTCTTTCTCTCTTTCTATCTCTCCCCTTTTTTTTCTTTCTGACATGCATGGTAACATTTGTCAAAAGGCTATGAGGTTATTCTGATAGCCTTTTGACTTCTGATATATATTAATATATATATTTTTTTTCGTGTCAGAGGCGGAGGAGAATGCGCGTCGGCGAAATTGACTCGATGCTATTCGCGTGAGTCACGAGGAGAGGAAAAATAGTTACAGCACGCGTCACGATCTCATCACGCACGGGCCCGGTGATTTTCTCCGCATCGGATGGGAACCACACCCCAACAATTCTCCCTCTTCACATCGATGAGGAGGAAACCGCCATCCCGGCGATTCTCAAGCAATGTTCGAATTTCCCCCTTTATACTGGCTTCGTGAGCATATCTGCTCCGTTGTCATCAGTGTGCACTTTCTGCAAGTCCAGCTCCTTCTGCTCCAGAATGTCGCGTATCCAATGATACCGCGTATCCAATGATACCGCGTATCAATGTGCTTAGACCTCGAATGAAAGGTGGGGTTTTTCCCCAAATGAATTGCGCTCCGATTATCGCATAAGAGCGTGTAGCACTCCTGAGTGAGACCCAACTCCTTGATGAAACGCTTCATCCAAAGAAGCTATTTTCCTGCCTCAGTGACCGCAATAAATTCTGCTTCCGTAGTCGACAGTGCAACACACTTTTACAGTCTCGACGCCCACGAGACAGCTCCCCTGCAAACAGAATCATGTATCCGGACGTCGACCTCATGGAGTCTACATCTTCAGCCATGTCAGCATCAGTGTAGCCCAACAGCTCTAGCTCACTGTCTCCAAATATCAGCGTCAAGTCTGACGTCCCCTGCAAGTATTTCAGTATCCACTTCACTGCGCTTCAATGCTCTCTCCCAGGATTGGAGAGAAATCTACTGACTGTCCCAACGGTATGCGCAATGTCTGGACGAGCACACATCATCGCGTACATGAGGCTCCCAACTGCAGATGCATACGGAATCTTCTGCATCGCCTCAATCTCCTCAGGTGTGCTGGGGCACTGATCAGCGGTAAGCCTGAAGTGAGCTGCAAGAGGCACACTCACCTTCTTCGCCTGATCCATATCAAATCTCTGCAACACCTTGCGGATGTACCGCTCCTGTGATAACCAGAGTAATCTGGCTCCCCTGTCTCTGCAAATGTGCATCCCCAAAATAGTCTTCGTAGCACCCAGATCCTTCATTTCAAAGGTGGAACTCAACTGTCGCTTCAACTCAGCAATGCGAGCAGTGTTCCTCCCGACGATCAACATGTCGTCCACATACAACAACAGAATGATGAAATCCTCTGGAGCATACTGCTTGATGAACACGCAGTGGTCAAGGGTGGTCCTCCTGAAGTCGATCTCCCCCATGAAAGAATCAAACTTCATATACCATTGCCTCAGGGGCTGCTTCAGGCCATATAGACTCTTCTGCAAGCGGCACACTAGACCTTCCTTCCCTCTGACACTGAAACTCTCAGGCTGCTCCATGTATAGCTCCTCCTCAAGATCGTCATGCAGAAAGGCGGTTTTGACATCCATCTGCTCTATCTCCAAATCAAGCCTCGCAGCGAGGCCAATGAGAACACGAATAGATGATCTTCACAACTGGTAAGAAGATCTCATCGAAGTCAACACTCTGTCGCTGTCCAAAACCTTTCACCACCAGTCTGGCCTTGTATCTGGGAGGTGTGGAGGAGTCTCCCTTCTTCACCCTGAAAATCCACCTATTCTTCAAGGCCTTCTTGCCCTTAGGCAATCTCACCAAGTCATACGTGTGGTTCTTCTGCAGCAACTGCATCTCATCCTGCATAGCAGCCATCCACTGGCGCTTCTCTGTACTCTCCACAGCCTCATCATAACTCTCAGGCTCCCCCGCATCAGTCAGCAGTATGAACTCTGATGCAGAATATCTAGCGGACGGGTGCCTGACACGATCTGATCTCCGCAAGGTAGGCTCAGGGGCCGGTGCAGGCACATCATCAGTAATGTCCTCAGCGACTCCTGGTTCACCATCAGTGGTGATATCATGATCCGGAAGGGTATCAGTACCCTGTGCTGGCTCAAGCTCAGTACCCTCCTCAGTGTCGTCATCTCCAACCATAGGTGACTCTGCAGCAGTGCGAGAGTCAACTTCAAACTCAACAGTTCCCTCATGATCACCAACAGTCTGATCCTCACAGAAAACATCATCACAGCTACGTACAAGCTTCTTCTCAACTGGATCAAAGAACCTATACCCAAACTCTCCACTGTAGTCGTACCCCAAAAAAATGCACTGTCGGGTCTTCGAATCCAACTTCGATCACTCGTCCCTGGGGACGTGCACAAACGCTTTGCAGCCAAATACCCGCAAGTGACTGTAAGAGGGGTCTTTCCCATACCAAACCCTATTTGGGACATTCTCCTGCAATGCTGAACTCGGCGAGAGGTTGATGGCATGCGCTGCTGTAAGAAGAGCCTCGCCCCCAAAACATCCCTGGCAGCTTCGACTCAGAAAGCATGCATCGAACTCTCTCCATCAGTGTCCTGTTCATCCTCTCAGCTATGTCATTCAGCTGCGGCGTCTTCTCATGTCTGATGCCATGGTCCCTGCAGTACTCATCAAAGGGACCAATGTACTCTCCCTCGTTGTTGGACCTGATGCACTTCAGTCTCTTCCCAGACTGTCTCTCCACCTCAGCGTGGAATCTCCGGAAAGTATCGAGAACCTTATCTTTGGTCTTGATGGCATAAACCCAAAGCTTCCTTGAATGGTCGTCAATGAAAGTGACGAAGTATGATGCTCCTCCTCTGGTCTGGACCTTCAGTGGTCCGCACACGTCAGTGTGAACAGGCTCCAACGGCTCTGATCTCCTGGTGGACGTGTGGCTGTGGAATGAAATCTTGTTCTGTTTCCCAGCCATACAGTGGTCACACCTCTCCAAGTGATCACCAGAAATATCACTGATCAGCTTCTTCTTCGTCAGGCATCCCAAACCTTTCTGGCTAATATGTGCCAGCCTCCTGTGCCATAAGGAGGTGGATGCCTCATCCCTGATGGAGTTGTCCTGAGCAGCTTCAGGCCTCCCCTCCGTGTAGTACAGTCCAGAATCTCTATAATCCCTGGCCATCACAAGTGATCTCCTGATCAGCTTCCAGAAGTCTCCTCCAAAGACACTCATGTGTCCTTCGTCTGCCAACAGATATCAGATTGAAGCAAATATCTGGCACGTGCCGCACATCCCTCAGAACTAGTAAGGCTCCAGTACTCGTCTTCAAGTGCATGTCTCCACGCCCAAGTGCCTTGGACGTATCCTCATTGCCTATACTCGACACCCCACAATCATGAGTGGTGTAAGTGGCAAATAACTCCTCGTTGTGGGAAACATGCGCAGAGGCTCCAGAATCAATGATCCAGCATCGGCAAGTGCAGGTGACGTCATCGCCAACAATAATGATATCGTCCTCCTCAGTCGAAATGGTGGCTGCCGTGTGACCCTCATCCTTGCCCTCAGTGGCAATCCCCTTCTTCCTCTGATCATTCTTTAAGGAGTAGCAAAACTTCTTGATGTGACCCTTCTTATGGCAGTAGTGACATTCCACATTCTGATAACGTGTCTTGGTCTTGCCCCTACTCTGACTCCTGTCCTTCTTCCATCTTCGGCTCTTACTCCTTCCTCTCCCCCTGGGCTCAGAATAGAGAACGTCAGCTCGTGAAGAAGTGCCTAAAGTCCCCTGAGACTTTCATCTCACCTCCTCATTCAAGATCCCACTCTTGGCGATCTCCATGGTAACAATCCCCTAGGGGGAAGAATTGATCAGAGAAACTCTGACCATCTCCCACGAGTCTAAAAGTGACTGGAGTAGCCACAATGCATTGACCTCATCCTCGAAGGTCACCTTCATAGCAGTGAGATGATCAATAATCCCCTGGAACTCATTGACATGATCCAAAATAGGTGAGCCCTCCCGGTACCTTAACTCTCCAAGCTTCTTCAGCAGATAAAGCTTGTTGATGCCCGTGCTCTTGGCATATAGTGTCTCGAGAGTCGTCCATAGTACCTTTGCATCAGTGATACTAGCCACATGGTTGTAGACGTTCGACTCCACGAACCGTCTGATAAACCCACACAGCTTCGGATGCTCCACCTTCCATTTCGCCGGATCCGTGTCCTTTGGCAGGAGTATGCCAACTCTTCAAAGACAGGAGTATGCCAACTCTTCACATATATCAAATCCTCCATCAATAAATGCCACTGGTGGTAGTTCGCGCCGTTTAGTTTCACCATTTGCTCGGAGCCCGAACCTGATGTAGACTCCATCATGCTCTGTCACTGATCGGACTGACCTCAGTTCTTTGAGCCGACTATTTCCAAGAAAGGAATAAAAAAGGATAGGGAGCGGACCAATGGTCGTCACCTACCGCACCCGATCACTAACCCGAAATATCTGATCGGCTCGTCTCGAATCCCAAATAGGTCAGTCTGATACCAGCTCTGACAAGGAACCTCGCTTTGATACCACTTGTTGGGTTTGAGAGCGTGCAAACCCGACCCGAGCACCTGCAAATTAATTCGGCGAGAGCACCTGCGCGAGCGTTTTAGCGAATATGCAAACACAAGAAAGAAAAAAAAATAGTGCACGAGAATTTTTAACGTGGAAACCCGAATGGGTGAAAATCACGGGACGGTCGGAGTCCAACCCGGAAAGCCTCCACTAAACGTGTATAAAATATACGCAAAAAATTTACAGGCTTTCCATCCTTGATCCATAAAGGATCACCTCCACTTTGCTACAAAAAAAAAACAAGTTACCACAGTAATTTATCGAGACCGATCAAGATCCTCTCCGATGTGATTTGCGCGTAACTTGCGTGTTTACAAAATGAGTCTGTAGCGAAGCTGCCCTTTGACCCGAACAGAGTCGGTCACGGTCCTCCTTCGCGGCTGACAACGGCCGTCAGCACAAACTTTAGCGTCGGCGGCACTTCTCCACGGATGCCGCAAGCTCGACGCTCCTCCTTCGTACGCCGCAACTTCGGCGGATGCGAGATCTTCTGAGCTCTTGTACGTAGCTCTGCTTTCTTGCTTCTTTGTCTAATTGCCACCACTGCTCGTCTTCTTTTATAGAGGTGGTTGCGGGTTTAACTTGCTAACCCCGCCACCCTTCTGCTTTTTCTTCTTCACGTGTCAGAAAAATATTTTCTCTCTCTCTTTCTCTCTCTCCCTTTTTTGTTTCTTTCTGACATGCATGGTAACATTTGTCAAAAGGCTTTGAGGCTATTTCTATTCTCATAGCCTTTTGACTTATGATATATATATATATTAATATATATATATATATATATATATATATATATATATATATATATATATTTCTTTCGTGTCAGAGGCGGAGGAGAATGCGCGCCGGCGAAATTGACTCGCTGCTATTCACGTGAGTCACGAGGAGAGGAAAAATAGTTACATCACGCGTCACGATCTCATCACGCACGGGCCTGGTGGTTTTCTTCGCATCGGATGAGAACCACACCCCAACACGAACCTCGATTTTAAGTTGAGGAAGCTAGACCATTGACCATTCGAAGGAGCGGAAAGCAAAGAGTTAAGCAGTCCAAAGCCCTACGTGGATTCGACAAAAAATTGGAAGCTAAGAAAGAAGAACTGTGGCAGTATAGTTGACCTCCTGCCTGCCCTATGTTGATAGTGAGAACAGTACAGAAATCTGAGAAGATTTTAGGTACAGAAAATGAAATAAAGAAAGAAAACAAAATCGTAAACGAAATTAAAAAAACAGAAATTGAAAACTAAATAAGAAATTTTCGCCCGATCCGGTGTGGGAATAGGCGACCACGCAAGCGAACATGCACAACGATCAACCAAGGGAGCAGGAACGACAACCATGCAGGCGAGTAAATATTTACAGCGGGAATGGACCTTGGGGAAGCAGGCGAGATGATCGGGAAAAACGAAATAAAAAACCAAAGCTAGGAATCGAAAATGGAGAGGAAATCGAAAGCGAAAGGAGGAACCACGCTTATCGGCGGAGTGGGGTGTGGATCTACGATGCTGAGCGAGAAGAAGTCGCACGGGAGGAGGAAATAAAGAGCTCTGTTACGCGATGTAGATTTTAAACTCATGGCCCGATCTTTGTTTGCCTCACACACCTGCACTATAGCTTAACATAATGAACTTTATTTAATATAGATAGATATATATATTAGCATTTTTTGCACGGGCTTTGCCCATGCTCTATGAGTCGCTACGGGATTCGCCAGCATCTAGGCGGGTTACTCCCGCATCCAGGCGGGCTGCGCGCGCATATTTGTAGCGTGCGTTAATGTTTTGATTTTGATTTTAATGTTATTTATTGAAGTAGGTCCCACCTAGAGTTGTCACTTAAAACCGAAAATCGTAAATCGAATCAGAACCAAATCGGAACCGTAAAGAACCGAAATATTCACAAATTATTCAGATTCTGATTTGAATTTTGGAACCATAAACAACAATGATCAATGCGTGATTCCTTTATTTTAAAACAAATAACAAAAATTTCACCTAGTTGGGATGTATTTACAAAATCCCACCAAATTGAATAGAATTTACAAGTAGATCCCACCGCTGATCTGGCGCCGGGCCCAGGATGCCCGGGCTTAATCTGGGATAGGGAGTAGATCAGACTTATGACCAAAAAAAAAGGCCTTGTTAGGGCCCTTAGCCTGGCCGGGCCTTTCCAGGCTAGGCACAAAAGGGCTTTCCGGGGCCCGAGTTTTTTGCACCTAACAATAATTATGCCCCCTCCCCAATACAAAAGCTTTAGCCCATTTAGAGCGGTAACGTTACCGTGAGTGCATTAAAGCGCCGCCCCGACGTTAAACTCGGAGAAATCTAGTACAGGGTCAGAGAAACCAGGGTATGCTCTGCGATTACGGACGGAAAAGGAAAAAGAGTGCGAACTACGAAGGAAATTTTCTGCGTGCGAGAGATACAGGAGGACAATGTAATCGATCTCTTCGACTCTTTCTTGTCTTCCAGTTTGCTTTCTCCTGACATTCAGAATCGCGTATTTTCTTCAATTTCTGCTTTTGTAGTTTTCTTGACGTGTATCATTTTCCACTGCTTTCTCTGATCGATCGGGACCAATGTAGGAGGGGTTCGGTTAATCGGCCGCCGACGCCGGAGGATGAGCCGCAGAAAGAGCCTACCCTTCAGGAGATCATCAACATCAAAGTAGATCTCCCTCTCCCTCTCTCCTCCTATCTGCTTCTCTCTCTTCGGAAGGGGTTTTTCAGATCACTGATGGCTAAGTTTTTCTCTCTAAGTTAATTGAGAGTGGAGAGAAGGAAAAGCTGATGGAGCTTTTGAGGGAAAGACTGATAGAGTGTGGTTGGAGAGATGAAACGAAGGCGCTTTGCAGGTGCGGTAAATTTGATCCATCCCTGATTTCCTTGAAACCAGTTATTTCTACTTTTAAGTATACTATGCTTCCTATCAATTCGTCAAATAGCTTCATCTTGTGCCAATACTTGTCTATGATGTTCATAACGCTGTTTTATCCCTGAAAGAATAACCCTAGGTTTTTACTGCTTCACCGCATTGTTACGACTGATACCATGATATTATTACTGCAACTCTTTTCATTATGAAATATTAATTTAATTTGCTTTTCCTGTATATATGTAGTAAACAAGTTTTTGACTCTTTTCTTTTAACATGTTTTAATTTGTTTCTTAGTTTTTTGTGGTCTTTGTTTTTCTTTTTCTTGCTTATGTCGGTTATTGGTCAATGGGTGCTCTAATTTAAGGTTTTTAAGGCAAAATACTCATTTCAGTCCCAAATTTTTAGTAACTTTAATATTTCAGTCCCAAACTCTTAGTGACTTTAATATTTCAGTCCCAAACCTTTCATTTTGATCAAATCAGTCCCCAGCCTTTTCGTACTTTTATATTTTAGTCCTAAAGTTAACGGCAAAATGGGGGCAGAGCATTAAACTAACTGAAAGGGTCCAAATTATATTTCTGTCCATAAATTACAGTAAAAACAGTCAAATTACATGTATTAACCATACAGCCATTATATTTCAGTCAAAAACAGTCATTTTGTTTCCATAAACAGTAAAAAAATATGAGTTTAAACATAGCCAAAAAGAGTCCAAATTATATTTCAATCCATAGCAAAATCGGCCAAAGCTATAAACAGTCAATTATATATTGTTTAGCATAGTCAAAAACAACCCAAAATTTAACATTGCCAAAAACAGTCAAATTCCTGGATTCAATGCTATCAGAATGAAATTGCAGGATTTGTAAACCATACCGGATTGGCATCGTAGAAATTACAGGTATTAACTTTACTACCTAATGCAGATAACCATACTGGTATTAGCGAACGAAAATCCCTAAATCGCAGATCGTATAAAATATAGACTGGAATGAATTCGCAGAAACCCTAATCGAAAGACTGGAATGGCATCGCAAAACCCCTAATCGAAGGACTAGAATGACATTGCCTAAATTGCAGAAACCCTAAATCGAAAGACCGTAGAAGCCCTAATCGATTACCTGTTGGAATCGCCGCCCCAATGGTGGTATCGCCTGAAATCGTGGAGTAGTGGAGCAGTCACCGAGTACTCGCCTGGAGTCGTCGCCAGAGAAGACGCGTGGATTCGTCGTGGTCGCAGTGGAATTGTCGCCTGCGAGAGGGAGAGGAAAAGGCTTGCGTGAATTGAACGAACGAAAAAGGTAATGACGTTAATTTTAGGACTAAAATATAAAGGCACGAAAAGGTTGGGGGCTGATTTGATCAAAATGAAAAGTTTAGGACTGAAATATTAAAGTTACTAAAGGTTTGAGACTGAAATGTGTATTTTTCCTTTTTTTATAAACATCCTACAAATGAGAAGAATTAAAGGAACTCAAGGGAAATGTTCATGTAATACAGTTAAGAATCTGGTGTGTTTGTATGATGCAACCTAGAATATTATAGTGTTAAGGAAGATGAATATAACATGAGATGTAATAACAACTGCCTGCAAACGGGTATAAATGTAATATTAGGCAAAATGGAGGGTATCTTTTCTACTTCGGGTATAAATAGTCCATATAAGGATAGTATTAATAAACTAATGAGTGGTAAAATATGTCTTATTTCTCTAGCTGAACAATCTTTTGATTGTATTCATTGACCTCGTTGATTTTGATCTCTTCCTTGTGGATGACTTCGTAATTCTCTTTGTTCGGAATTATTTTCTTCATTCAGTTCTTATGTGAGAACCGTTTTCCTTGGAGAAGATTGAGCCAGAACCTATCAGTGGTATCATAGCATCCTAGTTGCATTATTGTTTTTCTAGAACACATGGCTGAAGGTGCTAGATCACAACAATTTTGTCATGAGACTGATCAGTTGAAGAGTTCATATGACAGATTGGAACAATCAGTTGAGATACAAACTAAATATCTGGACGAGATTTGCACATGATACAATTGTTCATACAAGATTCAAAACAACAACGATGACTGAGGAAGGTGATACCGAAGTTCACAATCGCTCTTGTTACCAAATGCCTACATGATTTCCATGAGGGTCCGTTCGGATGCATGGAATTGACTTTTCGGATAATACCAATATACACAGGACTTGACATTGGTCTAAATTCCAATTTTATTGTTCGGCTGCAGGTTGGAATTCAGTTAGCAGAATTGGAATTGAGACACAAAAACTGTTCGACTGCATGATGGAATTGGCATTGCTCGGAATTCCCATATGTTGTAACACGTATGATTAGTGTGATCTTGTAAGTCCTATTGAATCATGGAACCATTAGATCAGAGAATATACTCCTTTTGAAATAATTTCTTTCTTCAAACATAATTTAAATCATTAAGAAAGGAGCTCATACAAGCAAACCAATTCGACTATTGCATATGCATGATAGATGGGCTCCTGTTAAAAAATGTTGCTGCGAATGTTAAACCATGGCATATCTTTAGAAACTAGAAACTTGTTTTGAAAATAGTTGAATCTTATCCCCACAAGAAATGAAAAAAGAAATATTACCTCTTCCCCCGCCTAGAACAACGTGCAATGGCTCCTTTCTTTTGAAGAGGCGTTTCTTCCTTGCTTTACAGAGTGTGGGATCATCGTTGTCTGAATCCAAAGAAGAAGACCTCTCGCCCCAAACCCTAGCAGGAAAACGCATTAGAATACGCCTCTTATGCACGCATGATGAACGAGGATATGGTGCGTTTGGATGAGGAAGAAGAAGAACTGGCCAGATAATGATCTCAGAGAAGCAGAGGAGGCTCGATTTGGATCTGGTACTCTGTCGAGGACGATGAGTGGTAGGCATGCCGTGGACGTCTCCATGCGGGGGGGGGGGGGGGGGGTCGGTGGGACTTTTGCGAGGGAGGCGCTTGGAGGAAAATCACGGAAAATCAAGGGGGAGGGATAAGAATTCGCTGAATTGATTTTAGCCATAATCCAATACCTTACAATTTTCGTCTCAAAGCCAATTCCGCCTCAATTTCAATGTGCCGAACGCCACATTTGATTTATTAATCCCCAAAGCAAATTACGTAGCGCCGAACGGGACTTGAGGGAATTTTCACAATTTTGTTGGTGATCATTGTAGTTATTGGATCTATCAAGTTGTGCAATTTTTCAATGCCACGCCAAAATGATGAAGGTAAAGATTGTACCCGTCCATCTGCATGGTAAAGCTCTGTATTAACATGATATTTAGTTTTTTGAAACTATGGTTTACCTGATGGCCACTATTTTGGGAAATGTATGTTCGAGATTTACGTCATAGGTTTTGTTGGAGCCGAGATCTCATCCCGCAAGGAGTTGAGATTTCAACATGCAAAGTTCAGATTGTGTTATAACTACAATGATCGACCACAAGAACATGAGATAAAGAGAACAAAATAGTATTTTATTGCTTCATGAGATGATCATGTTATATTATGGAGGTCCCTCCGTATATACATGAGTGTATAAGAATTATCCCTCCCGAACAAAGTGTTGTGCGAGGTCAGAGGAAGGCAGGCGAGGTCGTCAAATATTTAATTGAGCGACTCTTGCTATATATGGACTGTCTTCCACCTGTTACAATAAGATTATATTTATAGACAAGACAAGATGGGAAGTGTACCCTGTTATTAGAGTGTGGGGTCCATGCGAGGTCAATACGAGCTTGGAGAGCAACATGTGAGCTCCTATACCTGCAAGGTCGGCAAACTATTCTACCGAGGTCTCCGAGGTGTCCCGACCAGGTGACCTGACAATGTTAGTGAGTTATTCTGCTGAGGTCGTCGTGGGGTCTCGACGAGGTAACCCGACGAGGTCGGCGAGCTGTTCTGTTGAGGTTGGCGAGGTGTCTCGATGAGGTGCCCCCCTTGAGGTAGGCTAACTGTTTTTGTGAAGTCGTCGAGGTGCCCCGACGAAATCTATTAGCTCTTGACGTCCTGATGCTCTCCACATGTTGTATTTCCGTTCTCGCCGAATATAGATCGTACAAGTTCAATACAACTATCTTTGGTGTTCCTATGAGTGAATGAAGAAGAAACGAGTTGTGTCCAACAATATTTAGATCAGTTTGATGAATTACTAAGTTATATTCATGTACCAAAGGAGTATGCTATTATTCTTATCCTTACTGAATTGCACAATGGCATTTAATTATTGGTGAGCATGTTTCAACTATATACGTTACAACAAGCTTTTGAGAGGAAAAAATTGGCGAATACTTTTCGTTGTTGTCAAAATTATTTCTCTTCCTCAATGTCCAAAGGATCAACAACATTACCACCTACAATAACATTCTGGGTCACAGTTGCACATCGTCCTTCCCGGTTTCCTCATTGAAACTCCAAAATCAGGGGCTTGTCTGGGGACTTCACTTTTGGTGTAACGATATATACATTTTAGGATATAAATGCCAAGGCCGGAAACACGTATGTTTGCTTGAGTTAGATTATAACTCCGAGGTTAGCGAAGTTCATCAAAAACTTGATAGCGATGTTGAAAATTCAGCCAGACTGATGAAGCTTTCATCATTCCTCAAGTTCTTATGCATGTTATCACATGGTGCAAAATTTTAATACAATGAGAGTCTTAACATCATCCTCAGACAAAGCTATTCATATTTTTATTAACATGGGCATCACACACAATTTGTGGATGAGCGTATGACTAAGAAATTAGAAGGTAAAAATACATCAATTTTTTTGATAGTTGTAATTGATGGGAATAAATTGCGAAGTTCACTAATGTGGTTTAAAATGGTAAATGCAAGTCATCAACCTCTTAGCAGACATGCTTATTATGTGATTATGTCGCTAGGAGACTGGCAGTGCTTCTGCGATTCCAGTGTTTGATTACATTAGGAAAAATTGCTTGAGATTTTCATCTACTAAAGATGAAATTTACAATGTAAAATAAAAAATCCCCTTGAGAGGTTCAGTCACTCCCACGCAATTGTTTAATATGATGTAAATGTAGAACTTAATTAAGAAATGAGTTGAATTGTTCAAATCCCAACTATTGGCCAACTTTGCTTATTACACCCCCCCCCCCCCCACACACACACCCCAAAGGGGAGACAAAAACCATAATAGGTTGTGAACCTAGTTTGTGGGAATTATTAATTGAATATGAAGCGATCTTTGTCCCTCTACAAGGCTTACCACCATTTATATCACATGCTCATCAAATAATATTACCAGAAGGCACAACACCGATTAATGTTCATCCCCGTAGAACCTAACTCTCAAAAAGACAGAGATTGAAATGCTCATTGATTTTTTTAAATTGGATCTAAGAGCTGGCTACCATTAAGTAAGGATGGTTGCATTGAATAAAACTATCTTTAACTCCCATAATTGACATTGTGAATTTTTAGTTATGCCTTTGGAGCTAGCAAATGCTCCCTCTTCAGAGCTTGATGAATGAGGTTTTAAGACACGAGATTTTGTTTTGAATTTTCACCCGCATAAAGTGACAATCGATATCTATATGTTTGATTCATTCGCAAAAGACAACACTAGAGGCGATGTGAACATCAACTTGATTATCTGATTGTAATTTTATAACTCTTTAAACATGGAATCCTAATTCATCCAAGATAGATCTGACGCACATTAACTCACTAGTAGTAAGTACAATTTTGCTTCAACAAATGATCGGGCAACAATATTCTATTTATTTTTTACTTTTTCAAGAAATTAAGTTTCTCCAACAAAAATAGGATGCCCACTATAGATCTTTCTATCAAATGAGGATCCAACCCGATCTGCATCACATTAGTCATGAATATTAAAATGATCATGATTTTGATATATAACACCTTTTCCTGGATCCCTTTAAAGATACTTAAGAAAGCGAAGAGCGGCTTCATAATTGTGGACTAAAGGATTGTGCATAAATTATCTAATCGACCCAAGCACAAAGGAAATATCCAATAAAGTAATAGTTAAGTAAATTATTTTTTCGACAATGCATTGGAAGGTCAACTTTCTTACAAGATCTGGGGAATCATCGTTATGAATATTGTAGTTATGGTCAGGTGGACAATTTGCTAGTTTAATTCAAAGAAATCTAGTTTCAAAAAGAAGATATAAGACATTTTCATTGAGAAATCATGACATTTTCCACATATCTAGCATCTCAATTCTAAGAAAATACCAAAGATGACTCAAATCTTTATTTTCAAAAACAGAGGCTAGCTCTCTTTAACTTGAATAATGTGTTGCTCATCAGTCAAATGATATGATTTCATCGATATAAACAATAACGATATTTGTACAACTAATTGTCATATGAATAAATACAGACTGATGTACTTCGAGGAAATTTCATGCTCATGAGTTTATTACTCGGTTTCTCTAACTATACACGCATGGATTTCTTAATCCATACATATCTTTCTCAAGAAGACACACGTCCTTTAGGCACTTGTTCTAGATGCAAGGGTTATATAGGTTTTTTTTCCTTTCAGATTACCATGGAGAAACATATTCTTCACAGGAAGTTGATGAGGTTGCCAAGACTTGTGATGACAATAGATGAGTATTCTGACGTAATCCAGTTTAGCGATTGGAGTAAAGTGTCATGAACTTGTCCCCTTGACAATGTCGCGTGCGACCTTAGCTCCTTTTCGCGCCCCTTCAAAGCTAGCTAAGTCAGCTTTCTCCAACACTAATCGTGGCAAGATGAAGATGAGCAAGTGAACACTTGAAAGAGGAGAGAGCAAGAGAGAAAGAATGCTTAGATTGCTTGAATTCTTGGATTGATCTACAAATGAGGAGGCTTTCCCCTTTTATAGGCCCCAAATGACTTTCCCTCCATAGGATGGAAGGATCTAAACTACCTCATATCTAGATTATTCCACCACTATTATGTATGTACATATCTCTTGAGTTCTCTAGAATGTTCTCATGAGACCATTCTATAGTGCTTCTATACTTCTCTAGAATACTATGCACAAAATACTCTACATGCTCCTAGAGTTATCTAGAAAACTCCATAGGTTAACCCCATAGAGGTTAAGTCGTGACATCCTCCCCCACCTAACCTGGCGACGTCCTCGTCGCCTGTACTGTTGGATGATGTCCTTGAATTGCCAAAGGTCTTCTAATGTCTCCCATGTAGCTTCAGACTCTGGTCTTCCTTTCCATTTGATCAGGTATTGTGTGTAGGTTGCACACCTCTTCGCCACACAATCTTCTTTGTAAGCACTTCCTCCACTTCTTTGTCAAAAGACGTTGTCATACACCAGAGACGCAATTGCTATCGCCGAGTCTCTTATTGAATTTCAACGCCAACCTAATCCAACCAAGGAGAGGAAGGATAAGCCCAACTATGAAAAAGGTGGGGGAGACCGACGTGACAACAAGACTACTCATTTCAAAGGAGGATCGAAGACTTTGCCCGACCCACAGAAGGAGTTCGAAGAGAAGAGGAAGAACATTACACCAGAAGCCTGACTTAGCTAGCTACGAAGGAGCGCGGAAAGGAGCTAAGGCCGCACACGACATTGTCAAGGGGACAAGTCCGTGACAAAAGTCTCCTGAAAGTCTATCCCATCAATTTGGGTGAATCCTTTGTCCACTAGTCTTGCTTTATAACAATCAAGTGTGTCATCTTGTAGGTATTTAATAATATATACCCACCTACATCCCATGATGCGATACCTCTTTGGGATTTGAACAATCTCTTAGGTATCTTGCATTTGAAGGTCTTCCAATTCCACTTTCTTAGCATTCCTACAATGAGGATTATAGCAACAAAAGAAATGGAAGCAAGATAAAATTTTAGTTAGGGGGGAGATAGAGTGATGTCCAACATATTTCTTAACATGGTATCTATTACACCCACTATGAAGTCGTGCTGCACCAAATGTATCTCCATGAGTCATCTCAGTATTCAAATTTGGTGTGGTGCGGTGGGAATAGACGGAGGATCATGAGTATCAACAGACTGATTTGAGCCTCTTGTTTTTTTATGGTAGATTTGAAGTTTCTTTCTTCTATTATAGACAAGCATATCAATAGCATCATCTTCTTCCCAACTAGTCCGGTTAATACAGGCAGAACATGCACAAATCCAGGTAGAGGTGGTATCATTTAATTACTCTTAGTTTCTTTATCCACTTAAAACATGACATTCTTCCCTTCTTCAGCGTAAAAAGGGGCTATGCTCAAGGAAGGTGACATCCTTGAAGATAATCCTTTTATATAAATGCGGGCAGTAATACTTGTAACCTTTTTGATTGGTAACGTACTCAACAAATGCACATTTTACAACTTGAGGTTTCAATTTGTCTTTATTAGATCCAACAATGTACACAAACTGATGCAACTCAAGATGCATCTTCAACTTATTTTATGCAACACATGTTTTTGCGCATTTTATATTTATCCGTGCTCGCTAGTCGTGCTCTTGTAAATCCATGTTTGCTTCACGCATTTCTTTTATGCTCGTTATTGCAACTTATTGACATGACCAACTAATAAGACCTTGAATAAAATGGTCCGTCAAATTAGGTTTAGTGTTAGTTTGGACAAACAATAAAATATAAATAAATATTTTATTAAAAATTAAAATATCATCCTAAAATTAAAGAAATACAAATAAAATATCGGATCTTTAATTCTAGTAAATAAATAATGAGGAGAATATTGAAATCTCTATAATGGGTATTCATTTTATATTATGGTAATGAACTTATTTCGTGATCCCCTCCTAAAAGCCTAATCCAAAATAACCAAAAGTTTATTGCCTTTAAAAACCCACCCTCCTGTTTCTACATCTTAGAAAAAATTGGGAAATAGAGAAATCTTCTCTGTTTTCTGGAAGTCCAGTCTGACAACCGTCAAGCACACGACGATGCTCTGCTCCTATTCCCAGAAAATCTCGTCGGACTCACAACCGCTTGACGACGCCCCCTAGGGCTCTGACGACCACTCCAGTTCCTGTTGTCTTCGACGAGTCTTTTGTTGAACCGTCTCCCTAGCCATATGGGTTCGACAGCCTCCTTTGACTCTCCTCCAGATTTCATCGCCGCCTCCGCCAACCACCTTGAGGGCCTCCGACTCCTCCTTTGTCACCACCGGCGAGCCTTCGTCGGACTGCCACCTCCAGCCTCAGCCTTCGTCGGACTGCCACCTCCAGCCTCAACCGATTCACACGACTGCCCCTCCCCCGTTCATCAACCTACCACCAGTGCCCTCCCTTTACATTCATTCATACCCCTTTTCTTGCTTGGATTGATTCTGATGCCGCACTCGTTGCCCAAAGGTATACCTCTCACCGATTCTCTTCCTCACATTCGGTTAGAATAAAATTATGCTATGTTTATTTGATCATTATAATTTCAGATCTTTCCATAATTCTCGTTGTGTATATTTGCCGTTAATTAGAAATTCTCGCGTTCTTTTCTTTCTTTTTACTCGTGCCTGTGGATTTTAATTTCATGACATATGTCGCTCGAATGTTGGTTACTCGAGAGCGACATGCTTGGCCTAGGTTAATCACCTAGTTTATTTACTCGGCGGCTCGAACGCTCTTCTCGCTTCAATTTGATCTCAACTTTATTTATTTAAATTCAATATAAAACACTTGGGTGTTGGTTTACTTCATAGAGGCAACACACCCAAATATTTTAGGAGGTAAGTTGAATAAAGGAACACTCGTAAGGACAGGACTCAATGAATGCATACCCCCCCCCCCCCCCCCCCCCCCCCCCCCCCCCCCCCCCCAAGGTGTCAAACTCCATCTGCTTAATCATATATATGGCAGTAGAGCATCATCATCATCCCACAACACTTTTGGAGCATGCATCTCTTGTAACAAGCCTAGTGGTTTCAGTACTATGTTGATTTTCAATTCCGCCACTTAATTTTGTTGAGGGGTTCTAAAACAAAAAAGTTTGAAAAAACATTTCTATTTTCTCTAAAGAGACAATGAGGTCCATTACCTATAAATTCAGTTACTCATAAGTATTTTGACATTGACTTCAAATTAAGTTTCAACATAATGATAAAATAATTTAAACAATTTAGAAACTTCATTTTTCTTCTTCAACAAATATACCCAAGTAGAGCAAGAATGATCATCAATGAACATCGCAAAACAACGAAATCCTTTTATAGAGCAAACATGGGAACTCCAAACCTCAAAGTAATTAATTCAAAGTAATTACCATTTCTACTATAGCTAGGAGTGCATAAAAAACTAAATAAAAAGACTCCTAAAGGCTCAAAACATATACTTGACACGATCAAGGTTGCAGATGTCGGATGTCGTGGACACATCAGTTTGGGTTTTCATGTCGATTTTTATATATCCGGGAGATATATCGGGGATATTTCATCTATTAGGTTTTAATATTTAATTAATCATATATATAATTATATGTTATTTTTTTTATACACGTTATAATATTAACTATTTTACAACTTATTGAACTTCTAAAAAGATATGTGAAATATTTAACATACAATACGTTAATGATAAAAATTTTGAATTTTAAGAAGTTTGCAATTATATATATTTTATAACATCAAAATTTTAAAAATTAAATTCCAAACATATCTTATTCTTCAATCTTCATCGCTTACATATTCATCAATAGTCGGCAAAGTAGATAGAGCATGACCATCATCTGATGAACCCTCTAGATCTGCTTCGTCCACATCATATATTTTTCTTTCCCTTTCTTTGATAACTAATCATCACGTCTTTGCTCTTTGCTATTCTAGGAGGCTTCCTTGCATCATGATCAACGTCGACAATATCTCCAAGTTATGCCCAAGTCAATCCCTCTCCAGGAAAGACTTCATCATCGTCATCATCATTATCATCCTCGTCATCAACATTCACCATCCACTCTTGTACCTTCCCCGAATCAAGCTCTTAGCTGTCAGTGGATCTCGAGATGTATCGAAATATTTTGATTTCAACAAAGCATTGAACTTTACAAAAACAAGATCGTTCAATCTTTTGCTGTCGAGTTTATTCCTCTTCTTAGAATGTATCTATAAAATTTAAAAAAATATAAATAATGCATACAATCATATAATATGATATTTATGTTAGGCTAAATGATTAAATTAATGCATATCATCTCAAAAATGTTCCAGTTCCTATCACAACCAGAGGATGAAGTAGTCAGACTCAAAATCTTCATAGCCATAATTTTAAAGTGTGACGTATCAACACCGTTAAGCCTCCATCAATGTACTGTAAAAGATAAAATGCTACACGCCTACACATTTCAATTATGCATCATTAAAAATTATAGAGTTAATAAAAAAATATATTAAAATGTATCTGGATTTAAGTTGTGCTTTTGTAGTTGTCTCTTTGCCATTTCTTTATCAAATAAACCTTGTTGGTATTGGTAAAGATCATGCTCAACACTAATGTGATCATGCGTAGAAGGATTTTTCCTATATATCCTTGAGAGACACTCAACAAAACCACTCATAAACCTTCGCCGGCCTCAATCTCCACTCGGCCGGAATAATAAAAATATGAGTTTTAGTAATATCCTGCAAGGCGCAGAGAGCTGCTCATCTCTTCTCCCACATGCTATCGATCAACTTCCATATAAGGAGGTATTTGTTCTCTTGGTGATCGAGAACAACAACAACCACTTTCCCAGTTTTTTTATATCTCCATATAATCACCCTATGGAAGTTGTATCCCCGTCAACTTTTCTCAAAACCTTCACAAATATGATGAATATACTAACAACCTGCTCGACATTCACCCAAAATCTTGCACTCATCATTATCATTGCAATCTAACATATGCAAAATAATTAAATAAGTAAATAATATAAAGCGTCAGTTTCAAAAAAAAATCTAAATTAAAGTGAATAAATATGCAGTACATTTACCTGCTTTCCCCTGACACTACTGGCCAACTTTGTTGCAGCCCACTTTGCAGATGTGAATAAGCCCCTCAGCTGATTCTTCTTTTCTAAAGATAGAAACGTTGTAGCGAATCTAGTCACACCTGGTCGAATAAGCTTATGAGAGTCCAATTCCTTCGTTGACTCTCTAAACATGTCGAGAGAGATGGTGTGACCATAGAGAAGAACCGGAGAGGGAGATTGAGTGGGAGAGGTAGGGAGAAGAACCAGAGAGAGATTGAGAGGGAGAGGCAGGGAGAAGAATGCACTTACTATGCCGTCTTAACGGAGAGGGATAGGCAAGGACTAGGAGAAGAACTAGCGAGAGAGTTCATGGAGAGCAGCATCAGCGAGAGAGTCGCAACCAGAGAGAAGAACCAGCGAGGTCGCAACAACCAGAGAGAAGAACCAGTGAGGTCACATCAACCAAAGAGAAGAATCCGCGAGAGAGTGAAAGCTCTAGCGAGAGAGTGAGAGCACCAACTAGAGAGTCACAACACCAACGAGAGAGTCAAGAGCACCAGAGAGAAGAACCAGCGACGACGCAACAACCAGAGAAAATAACCAGCTGAGAGAGCGAGAGAGTCGAGGGAGAGCACCAGCAAGAGAGGCGTAAACACCAGAGAAAAGAACCAGCAAGGTCGCATCAACCAGAGAGAAGATCTAGCCTACAGCGTGAGAGAGTCGAGGGAGAGCTTGGGCAGGAGAGTGAGAAAGGGGCGTAAGCTCAAAATCTTCTCAGTGAGGCGCAAATATAACATTAACATCGTAGAGCTTCTTTCAAATTAAACGGGATTAAATAATCCTAAACCTTAAACTAAGCAAAACATGTCGATATATTGCCCTTTTTTTGGGCGATATATCGGAAACTGGTGATATATCCGCCTGTTTTTTTTCAAAACTCCATGAACCAAAAATAAAACAGAAACGTGTCGTTTTGGGTCTAAAACCTTTATGTTGGCCGACATCTATAACACTGAACACGACACATACTCATATATATTATTATATAAAGAACTTAGCCTAGGGACAGGAATTTTGTCCTTCACCTACGACGTGCGTGCGTGCGTCGCCCTCGCTGCATCCCACCTGGAGCAGAAGCAGCAGTTTCCGAAAAGCTCTGATCATCGCCGCCTTAGCCAAACACTTCTCCTCATCTCCATTCCTTTGCTTCTTACACATCTTCCAAATCGTAGACACCGAAAAGTCTCTGTTGCCACATCCGACACCCGAAACATCTTCTTCACCTACACCAGAATGGTGAGGGAATGACCGGCGGTCTTCTCCCTCCTTGCCTCCCAGCACAGAATCCCATCCAACATGACGAGCCCTTTCTCACACAAATTCTTCTCTGCGTCGACGATCATGTTCTATATGACTGAAACAACCCCCTGTTCAGCAAACCTGGAAGCCACCCCTAGCTGGATTTCGTATAGGCAATGCTCACGACGAACCCATCCTCGACAGTGATTGGGAAGTCATCGACGACTATACTCACTCTCTCATCTTCCCCTCTAAGTGTCTTCCCGCCTTCAAGAAATTGCATCATGAACAGTAACTATCACGAACAAACTGCGTATGTGGGCTCAGTAGTAAGAGAGAGCAAAGAGACAGAGTCTGGGAATTCATATAGGAAAATTTGACCTACATTTATCACCTTTGATTTGATGGCGGGAATCTTGGTATTACTCCTGAGAACGACGTCGATGCATGTAATTTCCTGTTATTATATAATATATATATATATATATTAAATTTTCTATTTTATAATAATATATAATATAATTAGTAAAGTCATTCAGTATGGGAAGGGTGTGGTTAACCCATCATGCTGGCCCCTTCTCTATTTGTATTATATACGAGAGACAGTGCACGCCCCCCCCCCCCCGTGTCGCCGTGACGGTACCCCGACCACGACAGTGCTGTGACGCGACGGCGCTTTCGCGCTCGCACCCCCGGAGCGTGTTAGAAAATTGAGCGACAGCCGGAGGATGGCGCTCCGTGGGGATGCGAGCGCGAGAGCTCTGTCGCGACGCGACACTATCATGGTCGGGGTACCGTCGCGACAGCACAGGGGGGGGGCTGCACCGTCTCCCGTAATTAAAAGAGATGACTAACATAACTCATAATTAAGACAATAACAACGACAATAACAACGACAATAACAACGACAATAACAACTGCAATAAAGACCGTAACATTCCATCCCGTTTGAATTCAAACTTGTCCTCGAGCTCGGAAAGGGATTTCGGTTGAGGCCATCTGGTTCCTTTACCTCCTGCAAAAAAAGCCCTTTGGGAGGAGGTGTCAAAGCCGATACGTCAATAAGAAGTGAGCTTATGTTGTGCCCACTAATGTTGTGACATGTGGCGATATTGCCAATAGGTCGTATCTTGTGAAACAAAGGAATGAACCTGGAGGGTAGTGGCAGTGTGGTCGGGTTAAGGGTGCCCTGTGTCTGGAGAGGATCGATGGCGACTGATAAGCCTGCGAACTAGGAACAAGCGAAGGTGTAATAATTGTTGGAGGAACAACAAGATGATGTAGGTGAACTTCTCATTGTGTCAAGGTTGGAGGATGATGCGGCTTAAGAGGAAGCTGCTAGAAGGAGATAGTAAGAATCAACGTGGTGCAACATGACGTGTTGATATTGGTGTTCGTTCTCTATGCTCTGGTTGGATCAGGGCCCCCATCCGTATCAAGCCCTTGATCAGGCTGGGCAACAAGAGTCCTCCAATCTTCACGGAGAGTTATGCATGCACCGCTAGAATCGTTGTCGTTGATGCTGCGGATTACTCACGCATACGTACGAAGTTTTCACGTATTTCCTCACGCATCATGCAGAGTATCTCTCGGGGGTCATCGTTATCGTCAGAACGTGCCTCCATTCTCTAATTTATTAATCAAGCAATTAATTTCCGAAAAGGGATCATAAATTGTAGGCACAAGGCTCGATTGACATAGAATGTTGGGATCAGTAGACTAGAATATCGTCAAAGAAAACAAGTACGCAGCATCGTAGCAAGTCGTGGAATACCTCGTTCATGAGAGCTTGGAATGTAGACGACTCGTTGGTGAGCCCGAAGGGCATCACAAGAAACTCGAAGTGCTCATGATGAGTGCAGAAGGCGGCCTTCTCCACGTCCTCGGTGGCCACGCGTACCTGATGGTACCCCGAGTGAAGGTTAAGTTTGGAGAAATATCGGGCGCTGTGTAGCATCGAGCAACTCCACCACTGGTATAGGAAACTTGTCCTTGACTGTCAACGCGCTCAATTGGCGGTAATCCACGCAGAATCGCCACGTGTCATCCTTTTTTTGTGGACAAACATCACCGACGAGGAAAATGGAGACACGCTGTGGCAGATGTAAGGTTACAAATGTCTGATGTCTGAGATACGTCGGTTTAGGTTTTTCATGTCGGTTTTAATATGTTAGGGGATATATCGGGAATATTTCATATGTCAGATTTTAATAATTAATTATCTATGTATATAATTATATATAAATGTAATCATTTTTTTAATTTATATATATTAATACTTTAACATTTATTGAAATTCTAAATTTATCAAACTAGTATAAACATTTTATGTTATACAATTAATAACAGTATTGCACATGAAAGAAAGCAAGAGGAAGTTAGGAAGTCATCGATAATGATGAAAGATAAGGAACCTTCAGTCTAAAATCCAAAGGCCAAGCAGAATCAAAGTCAATGACGGACAGACGCTTGGAAAAAAGTCAGAGGAAGGACACAAAGTAACCTAGCAGCATAACAATTTCGGTTTATTGTCCATTAAACCATAGACTCTAAATAAAATAAATTGAAAATCACCTAATATAATGTCGGGATATATCGTCGAATATATCGGCCGATAGCGGATATATCGGACGATATATTCCAAAAGGATATTTTGTAAAATAATATCAGAAACGTGCTGTTTTGTCCACAAAACCTTTATATCGTCCGACATGTCGGCTATGTCAGAAGATATCCACAATATTGGGTGGATGATACCTTGACGCAGCTTAGCGCCACATTGCCGTTCGATCTCATCCTTCTGTAAAAAGGTAACGATACGGTCGGACGTCCACCAGAGCCATGTTCGGCAGGAGACATATGTGGTGGTCCTGTCGGTGCGGCGGACGGAGCCCGTTAGGGGCGACCATAGTGTTACTGTACTCCAAGAGGAGGGAGTCGAGGTCGGCGAACTTGGACGGCTCAATCCGTGTAAAAATAGCCCGAGGTGCCCCACCGTGTGCAGACCCGCCATACGATTTTGTGAGGCCCGCACCCCCAAGTCATTGAAAGATCATCGAAATTCCAAAGTATGGGTCCCAAAGTACGCAACCAACGAACTCCCAGAACAGGCTTTAATCTCCGCAGTGCGATTATAAAGAAATCTAACAAGAGTGGTAGCCCTCCACGATAATGGGCACGGTGCGGAAAAATCCCGTGCATGTCGTGGTGGAGCAGTTAGGCACAGTCACGCTGTGGTGACGACGAGTAGTAATGAATATCTGGAGGCTCCATACATTAAGGTCACTTATGAAATTGTGCGCGCTGC
Organism: Dactylorhiza incarnata; assembly: GCA_033032865.1. Lineage (NCBI taxonomy): Eukaryota > Viridiplantae > Streptophyta > Magnoliopsida > Asparagales > Orchidaceae > Dactylorhiza > Dactylorhiza incarnata. Next base: position 5,622,647 of record JAWHQI010000130.1, read on the forward strand.
CCGAGTCCATGTGTGCGCTCAATGGGTGATCCACCACGACAATCCGTATCTGAATTGTCCCCCCAGTGGGGGCCTGTCATAGCTTGCACGAAGATCTCGGGATCTCTCGTGTCATCGTCCTCCACGTTGTCATCGGACAAGCCCTCCACCTCTAGCCAAAGTAAAATTTTTGGAACCGGGCTCCAGATCCAAAGGAGCGAATTAGGAGATCGAAATGGTCTCCTAGGAAGATCGAAATGATCTCCTTGGTAAACGAAACGATCTCCTACCCAGACGGAAATTTTGATTCGTAGTCCGGTTCCAAAAATTCCTCCTAGCCAAAAGAGGCATTTGCATCGATGTCCTCGATTATATGGCTCATCACAATTGAAACAAATGCCCTTAGCCTGGAGATTAGCCATCTCCTGCGCCAAGAGTCGGCGGATAACCGGTGGGTGATCCCCCTCTTTCCCTTTACTAAGCGCCCCGGGTTGACCGCTGGATGGAGAAGGTGAGGAGCTGAAATTCTTGGAAGGCCCTTCGCCGCTACGACGACATAAGTAGGGCCGATCCATCAGAATACGCTTCTCGCAGATGCGTGCTAGGCTCATGGCCGTGGTGAGGTCCGACGGTCCCTGAAATTCCACATCCAAGCAAAGGCGATCGTGGAGCTCGACGATAAAGAAAGACACTTGATGTGCCGCCGGAACAGAGGGAGCGCAGGCTAACAACACTTGAAATTGCTCTAGGTACTCATCAATTGTGCCGTTTTGACGGAGAGAAATAAAGTCTCCAATGGGATTATTGCGTAGCGGAGGGCTGAAACATATATTACGGTGGTGCTTGAATTCCTCCCAGTGTAGGTGTAACTTCTCCCGCTGAATAGGGAGAACCATAATTGGGCTGAGCCCATGAGATGGAAGGAGGCCACACCGATCCAATCGTCCCACGACGTGCGCTGATTCGTGAAGAAATGCTCGCAACATGTAAGCCACGTTAAAGGGTCTTCACGGTTGTCAAAGGTCGGAAAATCCATCTTTACAAAGTGAGGGACGCCGCCCGCTTTCCAACGAGGAATCGGATAATCCGGCCGGTGCTGAGGGTAGTCGGTCCGTGGTGGTTGGGGTAAATCCGTTAGTCGGAGTGGCGGAAAGTCCTGAACCGGAGTCGAGGACCCGAAGGCGGGGGTAGGTCTCCCTTCGCGCGTAAGGACTTGACGAGAGCCTTGTTGTTGGCGACAATCAACTGCTGCATGAACTCGAGGAGCAACGATAAGGTGAGGTCGGCGAGGCCATCATCGACCATTGAGGCGGACGGGAACGAGCGTGGGGGCCGGTCCGGTGTGGGAAGGAGTCCTGTGCTGCTCTTTAGCAGCGGAGCGTCGACGGCAATAGCTCCCAACAAGAGCGGTTGGGCGGCACGATGAGTGGTCGGCACCGAGAACTCGCAGTGTAGGATGTGACCTCTGATACCAGGTTGATCCTTTCTGGGATCGTGTGAACGGTCGTTCGAGGGTGAAATCCGGGAGGAGATTGGGTTGCTCCCGCTTGGAACTCTGGTGACCTATGGAGGAAGGTGGAGTGCGACGGGCGAGAGAGGGAGAGAGATCCCGACTGGGTGGCGGCGAGGGGTTAGGGCATCAAGAGTTAGAATGAGGGTAGAGAGAGATATTGAATTAAAGAGAGGTTTTTATGATAATAAAACCTCTCCCTATGAGCCAAGCACCCGCCCACCGGTAAATATCGGATGTGCCCAACAAGTCCAAAATGTGACAATATTTAATGAGTCCAAAATGTGACGATATTTAATGAGTCCAAAATGCCCCCTCACAAGGATTAGCAAGCATGAGGTAATTAAGACTGCGACGATATCTAATAAGCAAGGTATTCGAAATGCGTCCGCCGAAACTACTTGAGCTTGGTGGGTCGTTTGTACGTGACCCTCCAGCGCGGGTTCGTAACACAAAGAAAGAGTTCTCTGTTATGGGCATAGCCCGTAATGTCGTCGGAGGTGGCGACGGAGGCAGAGATACAAGGGGAGCCGAGCTTAACCCTAGAAGAATGCGAGGGGAGAGGAAGAAAGAGAGTGAAAGTGCACAGTTAACCTCACTAGAATTCTCTAGAGGGGGGGGGGGGTGAATAGAGATTAAAAATATTTTGTGCAAAGTTAATATATATATATATATGTGTATGATCACAGATTAGAGCTTCCCACACACACCAACAAGAATTAAACAAATAAAGAAAGTAAATGCAAGAAAAGAAATCACAGCACAACACAAAGAGATATAATGGTTCCCCAAACTTTGGGTAGTCCACTCTTCTACCCCCTTGGTAGGAAATTCACTATCTTGTACTGAGTCTTTTGATAAGGAGACTCTTAGAACCACCCTGAGTCTTTTGACAAGGAGACTCTTAGAACCAACTGAGTCTTTTGAAAAGGAGACTCTTAGAACCAGTACACTGAATTTTTTGAAGAGAGATTCTAAAAACTCTTTTACAATGTTTAAGTAAGAATAAGAAAGAGGAAAGAAATAAGAACAAGAATGAATCTTCTTTCTAGCAAGAAGATTAGAAGCACAAGAAGTGAATTAAATCTTTCTTCTATAAAGAGAAGAAGATTTGTAGCTTTTCCCTCTTATGTGAGAACTATCAGAATTTGCAGCAGAGTGACTTCAGAAGCAGGAGAAGAAGAATGCTTGAATAATGCTGCAGGGCTATTTCTCAATTCTCTCTTTATCACTTGAGAGCTTTTCCTCTTTTTCAATGAGTAAAAATGGTGGATCCCTTGTTGTCTTTCTCTGCCGACCTCCTTAGTTATTTATAGCTCTGTTCATTAAAATAACACTATAGGAGAGTAATCAATTAGCAGGTAGAGTATTAGAAAGAAAGAGAATTTTTCATAACAGTTATATCCATAGAAGGAAAGTATTCAATCTGATTTCAAATAATGTCCATAAAGGATTTAATCAATTTAGCCAAGAATCTATTAGAGGTAAGAATGATTCAGAACGACTATAAAGAATAAATTGATTCCATATAAATCAGATCTATAAAAGAAGGAAAAAGATCTGACGATTTTTGAATTAATCATATAAATCGACGTGCGTCGATTACCATTCGACGTAGGCGTCGAATTCATCCTGGCAGAGCGTTGAGAAGAGAATAAGGAAGGTGCGTCGACTGGGGTGCGTCGACTGGGGTGCGTCGACTTCTCAAGATACGTCGACTAGAAGTCAGAGCTCCGTCGACATAGGATACATCGAATTCTGCTTGGAGCTACTTCGACTCATTCTGAAAGAAACGTCGATATAGCTTCGACATTGCGTCGAATACTATTCGACGCATATTGACTTAGGCTCTGTTTGGTTGGGCTGTTGCTGATGGAAAGCTGCTGATGAAAAGCTGCTGATAGGAAAATTGCTGATTCTGGAAAACAGAGTTTTGTTAAAAAACTGTTTGGGTGAAATGGAGTTTGTAAAACGGAGTTTTGAAAAAGTTGTTTGGAAACAAAACGGAGTTTTAAAGCGAATTTTTTTTTTACCGAATATCAGAAAAAGAAAACCCTAATTTTCAATTCAAACAAAATGCACAGCATAACTATGATGAACTCCAGGAAATAAAAACCCTTCCCGATTTATTAAGTAAAATCCACACAATATCCACAACAAAATTTCAATACAAATCACAGCAAAATTTCAATACAAATCACAGCATAATTTCAATACAATCTGTTGGAGGAACTCTGATACAAAATCCACATCAAAACAAGTCAAGTTTTGATATTCAGAAATCAGAACAAAAAATCAGAACAGGGACCAGAGGTGATCAGGAAAAAGAAATATCTATGCATACCTAGGAGCGAGAACAATGGAGTCGAGCTCAGAGAAGATGCGAAACAGGAACTGGAGGAGATCTACAACAGACAAGCGGAGAGATCGAGTTAAACCGGTCGGATTCGGAGGATACGCCGTCAATCTGCGCTAGGCAATAGGCGAGCTATCACTGCAGATCTGCTGGAGGAGTGGTCATCCTTCTTTCACCGGGAGAGGGGAGATCTATGGGAATCGAGGAAGAAGAAGCATTCGACGCTGGGAAATCGACGCTGGGAAGGGGGAGGAAGGGAAATCGTCGCTGGTTAGGGGAAGAAGAAGAACACGCGGCTTGCTTTTGCGGCCAGACGCGAAAAAAAAACAGCGGTCGGGTGATATAAGAAAAATGCGGAAGTAAGTAAACGCCTTTTTCGAAATAAGCCGCGCCAAACGCCGATTCCGCACTAAACACCGGTGCGTTTCCACCGCACAGCAGCCTATAAGCCGCGCCAAACGCCACCTTAACCTTGATTTTCATTCTTAGAATTCATATTTAACTCTTTTTCAGGGGTTAAGAGAAATCATTTTCCCAACAATCTCCCCCTATTTGTCTTAACCCTATTTAGAGAGAAATTGTATTTAACATATAATTAACATAGCAAAATATTTGTACAGATAATGAAGATTTCACACAATCAGAAGCAAACTTCATGTTCAGACCAATCATAAAGTATATGAAACATTGTTTTCAAGTATTATTCAGGAGGGGTAGGAGGAGTCTTTCTTTTTCTCTTGAATACTATTGTGGATTGCTCTTTCCCAGTAGCAGGTGACTCCCTCAGCTCCCCCTGGGTCTCAGCCATTTGCTCCCCCTGAGTCTCAGCTCCCCCTGCCCCTGACTCCTGAGCCCCTTCTTCAGCCATCACAACATCTGGCTCTTTCTCTTTTCCAGCATCAGCTTCATTTCATTTTTCAGTTCCAGCAGCTGGTTCATTTTCTTCTTGATTTATAGCAGTATTCAGCTCTTTCTCACCTTCTTCCTTTTCAGCCTCATTTTCTGCTCTGCTTCCCTCCCCTTGTAGTAGTGCCACTTGATTTGCAGCATCTCTTGCTATGTTGAGTACCTCTATTGTTTGTTCATCATTGTGTAGCTCAAGTACTATCTCATTTCCAATTATCTTGAGCAGTGCAAGACTGTCAAATTTTGAAGAAGGAGGGGATTTGTGTGAGGGAGGTTTAAGATTGGAGGTCTGCTCTTCATCTAGCTTCTCCCCCTTCTTGACCTTCTTGGCCAAGGAGGTTAAGAAAGACTTGGTAACTCTTGAGGAAGAGGGAGAGTTCTTCAGACTTTGCACAGAGGCACTGACCCCATCTATTTGGGTGTGCATGTGTAGGATTGGGGAATGAATCTGGGAGCAGTGCTCATCCAGCATTGCTTGGAATGTTTGAGCTGCTGATGCAATGCACTGAGTGAGGAGAGCTTCAGTGGATGCAGATGGTTCATGTTGTGGTTGAGGATGAGGAGAGAGTGGTGAAGGTGGTGATGAGGCTGGAGAGAAGTTAGTTGATACATGAGGTATGGGTGATAAAGGAGGTGGAGAGGATGAGAAAGTAAGAGGAGGAGGAGGTGGAGAAGCTGTTGTTTGAGGAGCAGGTGTTTGAGAAGAGGTATGTAGAGTAGGAGTTGTGAGGGTGGTAGAGACTATTTGAGTGGATGATGGTGGTAGAGAAGAATTGTCTCTTTGAGGAGAAGGTGGAGGAGATGGAGTCCTTTCAGGAATGGAACCAGGCTTGGGGATTTGCCTAGTCCATTTGGAGAAGAGGGCAATGGACATCCTCTTTCCAGGAGGGATAGGAATTCCTTTTGACCTACAGAGGTCAGGGAAGGAGTGGAAGAGTACTTGACTCATAATCCTCATGTAGGCATTCTCTTTGTGAGAATATCTAGAGCCTATCATCTTGAGCAGGCAGCTGACCCAGTCTATTTTCTTCTTCAATACAAGAGCCCCCATGATGTTCAGTTGCTGCTTGGGCACTGCATCATGGGCAGATATCTTACATAGTAGTATCTTTCCTACTATATCTGCTAGTAGTCTATACTCCTCAGAAAAGTCTATTTTCTTTAGATGGGTTGGTTTATCCCTTGAAAACTTCATGATGGTTAGCAGATTCTTGATTTCATCAGGTGTGAGGTCTATAGATTCATCACCTAATAAAGGAATAATTTAGACTTGTTTAGTCATTCTTTTAGAAGCTCATTTTCTTTCCTTATTTCATTTGAACAAAGAGGATATTAGGATATACCTGATGTAAGATCAAAGGTGACCCTAATATGTTCTGCTGAGATTAAGACTGGTGTCTCATATAGTGTTCCCTGGATTTCTCCTTGTTCAGATATCTGAACATGAGTTATTAGCTCTGTGAGCTCTGATTCCAGGAGCTTGCACCTAGTGGAGATGAGCTTGTCCAGTCCTGCTGCAGTAAAAAGAGCAATGATGCTCTTGTAGTTTTCTGCGGCTGCTTGGAAAGACTCAAGGTCAATGTCGAAGCCTGAGTTGATTTTGGGAGCCATTTTAGGTCAGTGAAAGAGAGGAAAAATCGGCTGGTCTGAGGAGCAAGAAGGATGAAAGATGCAGAGTCGTGAAGGCTTCTAACTGAAGAGACTATTTAAGTCAGGTGAAGCGTCGAAACTGGACTTAATTCGAGGCTTATTCGGTATTTCAGTGGATGTGACTGAAAGTATTGCCGCTCGTTTTTATGAAGTCGACGTTACATCGATAGGGGATCGACGTTACTTTGACTGAAGGAGATCAGTGCCAGCGTCGAGGTCTTCTCGACGGTGCGTCGATTATAAGTCGATGTGACTTTTAATTTTCCTAAAAGTTCTAGGTGTTTTATTTCTTTTCATCTCTTCCTAGCCCTAAAGATTTCTAAGTCAGTCTTGGACAACTTTCTACAGATAGTTTGATTGATTGTGCCAACATTGTTTGACAAGGTGTCCAGTTTTATTACATATATAACATTTGATTATCTTAGTATTGTGATAATTTAAGTTTAGAGAGGGATAGAAGTGTTGATTAGAATAGAAGGTTTGATTAAGATGGGAATTTTGTTTAGGATAAACATTTTGGTTAGGATAGAGGTGTTGATTTGGATAAAAATCATGATTGGGATGAATGGGTCCTGAATATGGGTTAGGATGAAAGGCTTTTGGAGAAAAGGTATTTAAGTTGCTCTGAACTTTTGTGCGTCGATATCTATTCGACGCATGTTGATAGTCGCATCGATTTGTATTCAGCGCTTTCTCCAAATGGCGTCGATCTGATTTCAACGCATAGAGAAAATTGCGTCGATTGGAAGTCGACGTGCTTTTGTTCAAGCGTCTAGAAGAGGTCGAGGCATCTGAGAGGTTGCGTTGAGTATAAGTCGACGCACTATCATTTATGCGTCGATATGAAGTCGACGCAATTGTATCTTCAATTTTCATTTTACCTTTTTCTGTTTTTACTCATTTATGTGTTGTTTTTCTTGAATTAGTTGTTTCTTCAGATGAAGTTTGTGAGTCATCAGCTGAATAATATGATGTCTCATCAAATTCCTTTATTTCTTTGAAGGAGTTTTCTTCCTTATCTTGTGAGTCTTTTTCTTGGTTTGTCCATTTGACAGGTTTAGTGAATTTTACAGGGCTCATCCAAGCAGGTTTGTTGGATGGAATTATGCTGATTAATGGATCGGCCCCTAGCCCAAGATTCTTGTGTCTTATTTTTTGTTTTTCTGTGATTTCCTTAAGAGTTTGGCTTCTCATTTTTATTGATTCTTCAAAGGCCTTTGCCTGGGATACCTTATCCTTAAGGAACTGATTTTCTATTTTAGCCTTTTCTACCTCCTTTTCTATGATGTTAGCCCTTAATTCATAATCTTTAGAGCATTTAACTTCTCTATTTCTCTGGTTTTAGCTACATTGATTTGTTCTTTTAGATCTTTAATTTCTTGTGTTGCTTTTAGTTGATCTAGACACATTCCCATAAAATCATTTCTGAAGTTATCACTTTGAAAATCTATTTTATCAAACATGCTTACCTCATCCTTATCCTCAGATTCCTCTATGAGAATAAGACTATCTTCTTTTTCATCTTCAGAAGATATGCTTTCTTCTGATCCTGTCTCACTCCATGATTTAGCACTATCATTATTCTTTGATCCTTTAAGGGCCATCAAGCATAGATCTTCTTGCTTAGATTTTTCATTGTCACTCTTGGAAGAGGAACTGTCCTCAGAGTCTGTTTCACTCCAGGCTTCTGCAATAAGACCTCTTTCTTTCTTCTTCTCCTTTTTCTTGGGATCTTTCTTTTTCAAAACTTTCTTTGTCTCAGCATTCTCTGGACATTCTGGGGCAATATGTCCAGATTTCCTGTAAGAATAACACACAATTTCTTTACTGGGAGTTTTGTCATACCTTGGTTTTGACTCCCTTCTTCTTGATCCCTCTGTCTTGACCCATTTCTTAAATCTTCTGGCCAGGAAACTGAATAGTTCTTCTTCAGTGACAGGAGTCCTTTCTTCTGTTGCCTTTAAAGCTATGTTCCTATCTTTTGAGAAGATTGGAGTGTTTTCTCTTCTCTTCTTCTCTTCTCTAATTTTCAGCAGTTGCTCATAGAATTTGAGTTTTCCTAAGAGAGCATCTGTTGAGATTTTCTTTTGTCCTCTTGTGTCTCTTATGACCCATGTTCTTGAGTCCCATGAACTAGGGAGACTCATTAGCAATTTGTCATTAATCTCAGTGAGAGAGATCTCTCTATCCAAGTTTTTCAATTGATTGATGATTAGACTGAATCTGTCATACATCTCAGAGATACTCTCTTCATTTTTCTTTTGGAAGTTCTCATATTGTGAGATCAATAGAGCCTTCTTATCTTTCTTTTCATCAGCACTTCCTTCCACCATCTTTGTAAGAGCATCCCAAATTTCTTTGGCTGATTCACAGTCAACAACCCTTTGAAAGATGTCATCTGAGAGGGTTGAGACAAGTATGTTCATGGCCTTTAGATCACATGTTCTTGCCTTCTTCTCATCTTCTGTCCATTCAGATCTTGGAACAAGTGTTTGTGTAACATTGCCATTTGCATCATTTCTATAAGGCTTTGGGGGACCTGTCACAGTAATATTAAACAAGTTATCATCAATAGAATTCATATAAATTCTAATTCTTGTTTTCCAAACTGCAAATTTTTCAAGATTGCACATTGGTGGCCTGGTGGAAGCATAATCTTTGATTTGTGCCATGTGAAAAATAATTGTTAGAAATATATATATATATATATATGAAAGATAGGACCTTTTTGATCAAGGAGTTATCCTTTTTAGATCAACCTGGCTCTGATACCAATTGAAAGTGCACAGTTAACCTCACTAAAATTCTCTAGAGGGGGGTGAACAGAGATTAAAAATAATTTTTGCAAAGTTAATATATATATATATGTGTATGATCACAGATTAGAGCTTCCCACACACATCAACAAGAATTAAACAAATAAAGAAAGTAAATGCAAGAAAAGAAATCACAGCACAACACAAAGAGATATAGTGGTTCCCCAAACTTTGGGTACTCCACTCTTCTACCCCCTTGGTAGGAAATTCACTATCTTGTACTGAGTCTTTTGATAAGGAGACTCTTAGAACCACCCTGAGTCTTTTGACAAGGAGACTCTTAGAATCAACTGAGTCTTTTGAAAAGGAGACTCTTAGAACCAGTACACTGAATTTTTTGAAGAGAGATTCTAAAAACTCTTTTACAATGTTTAAGTAAGAATAAGAAAGAGGAAAGAAATAAGAACAAGAATGAATCTTCTTTCTAGCAAGAGGATTAGAAGCACAAGAAATGAATTAAATCTTTCTTCTATAGAGAGAAGAAGATTTGTAGCTTTTCCCTCTTATGTGAGAGCTATCAGAATTTGCAGCAAAGTGACTTCAGAAGTAGGAGAAGAAGAATGCTTGAATATTGCTGCAGGGCTATTTCTCAATTCTCTCTTTATCACTTGAGAGCTTTTCCTCTTTTTCAATGAGTAAAAATGGTGGATCCCTTGTTGTCTTTCTCTGCCGACCTCCTTAGTTATTTATAGCTCTGTTCATTAAAATAACACTATAGGAGAGTAATCAATTAGCAGGTAGAGTATTAGAAAGAAAGAGAAATTTCCATAACAGTTATATCCATAGAAGGAAAGTGTTCAATCTGATTTCAAATAATGTCCATAAAGGATTTAATCAATTTAGCCAAGAATCTATTAGAGGTAAGAATGATTCAGAACGGCTATAAAGAATAAATTGATTCAATATAAATCAGATCTATAAAAGAAGGAAAGAGATCTGACGATTTTTGAATTAATCATATAAATCGACGTGCGTCGATTACCATTCGACGTAGGCGTCGAATTCATCCTGGCAGAGCGTTGAGAAGAGAATAAGGAAGGTGCGTCGACTGGGGTGCGTCGACTTCTCAAGATACGTCGACTAGAAGTCAGAGCTACGTCGACACAGGATACGTCGAATTCTGCTTGGAGCTACTTCGACTCATTCTGAAAGGAACGTCGATATAACTTCGACGTTGCGTCGAATACTATTCGACGCATATTGACTTAACCTTGATTTTCATTCTTAGAATTCATATTTAACTCTTTTTCAGGGGTTAAGAGAAATCATTTTCCTAACAGGGAGCATGCTCAACCCTAACCTAGAAATGCGATGAAGATGAGAGAACTAGAGAGATACAAAGAAATTGGATGTACTTTCATCTTGATTCTGATAATTATCAAAATACCTTACATGACATAAAAGATTCAAAACATCATAGTAAAACTAAATAACGACTCTTAAAAATGACGATAATAATATGACAATTAATAATACATTTAGACTCAAACCGACTCGACTTAGACTCGACTCATATAACTCGAACTCGACTCATATAACTCCAACTCGACTCATATAACTCGAACTCGACTCATATAACTCGACTCGATACATAAAGACTAATAGGAAAAGTATGTGTAAAAGAGTTGCTAATAGAGAACTGATGATGTGAGAACCTAACATCCTACCCGCCCTTTAAATCGACTCATATAACTCGACTCGATACTAAATTACGACTCTTAAAATGTCGACGATAATATGGCATTAATAATACATTTAGACTCAAACTGACTCGACTCGGACTCGACTTATATAACTCGAACTCGACTCATATAACTCGAACTCGACTCATATAACTCGAACTCGACTCATAACACGACTCATATAACTCGACTCGATACATAAAGACTCGTAATAAAAGTATGTGTAAAAGAGCTGCTAATAGAGAACTGATGATGTGAGAACCTAACATCCCACCCGCCCTTTAAATTGAGCTTGTCCTCAAACTCGGATGTTTGCACGGCGCGATCATCTGACTCTTTGATTTCCAGGCAGAACAACTCTCGATAGCGCGTTGTTGTGGCGGCGACTATATCGATTGGCGGGCCATCATCGTGCTCACGGATGATACGAGAGACTGCATGTATATTGCGTGGCAGAGGCGCTTGCTGAAGGAAGACCATCGACCAGTAGCTCTGGAGTCGGGGGGGAGTGTGCCAGGTGAATGCACGACAGTCGTGGGCAACAGCGGGCCGTGTGGAATATGAGTCGTGGCAATCAAAACGGCAACGCCGGTTGCGGGAGATTGTCGGAAATAATACCTCCAGAGGGGCCGACGGAGCCGGTGGTCGCAGTGGAGGTTGCAGGGTGGAGACCGCAGGGACTGACGATGACGACACAAAATGTGGCGGCACCATTGCTGGGCTGGGAGGCGACGACGCCGGTTGTGTAAACTGCGGGGAGGGAACAACTGGGGGTGGTGGCGGCGTGTCAAGAATGACAATGGGTAGTGGAACATTTGCGGGAGCCGGTGTGATCGATGACTGCTGTAGTGGAAGCAGCGGCGGGGAAGGTGGAAGCTGCGTCATGAGGTAGCTTGTAAGGTTCCGCAATGACATGGGTGACAGAGGCGCTATAATCAGCCTCGGTGTAGCAACCAAATGCGTTGGTGGGACAGGGTTAAGCTGGGATGGATGGCTGCGCTTGTGGAATCGGTGGTTGATCCGATTGAATCGGGCCCCTGCATCGGTCAATGCTTGCGGTGAGTCGCGCAAGTGTGACATCGTATGGCGCTGACATCTCTAGTAACTTCTGGAACATCGAATGGAGGGCGGCTTGCTCGTCGGAGCTCGTCATCATGCCGCAGTCATTAATTAAATCAATTAATCCAATGAAGAATTAATTAATTAATCAATTAATTGGATTAAAAAGTCTCGGAGAATATGCTAATGCCACGGGCCTTGTGAAATGGGCTGGTCTGCTGCTGTTTGGTGGGCTCGAGGAAGATAAGGGCGGCTCGATGAAGCGGCTAGAGCAGCGAAGGAAGGCTATGGCTGGTCTGGTCCGCGGAAAGATGGAGCGAGTGAAGCAGTGATGGAAGTCTCTGGCTGGACTGGTCCTCTGAAAGATGGTGCGGTGGAGATCCCGTGGATGATGGTGTCTGTGAGCACTGAGTTCGTGGTGCACAACTGAGGGTTTCAACAAGCGTAAGGCTAAGGGACGAAAGGATTAACGTGGTCTGCAGTGGGCGATCCAAACGAACATGACTAACGATGACAGAGCTTGAAGAAGATCGATAGCGTGGTGAAAGACTGATCGAGGGCCGGAAGAGCTGTTGTCGGAGGGGTCGAGTCGTCCAGGCTGCTGGATCGTGCACGGAAGATTGGAGAAGGATTTTTCGCTCTGAGTCTGGAAAATACACAATGGGTTCGTTGATTGCGGGCCGTTGGTGGCAGTTTACTGCATCAGAAGATCGATCGAAGTTATGTGGGGGAGGACCGAAAACCTCTGATACCAAGATGTTATGGCTAGCCCGTAACATCGTCAGAGGTGGCGGTGGAGGCGGAGATACAAGGAGCCGAGCTCAACCTGCGGAGAATGCGAGGGAAGAGGAAGAAGTGGAGCCATACTCAACCCTAACGCTAGAAATGTGAGGAGGATGAGAGAACTGGAGAGAGGGAACGAAACTTAGAGAGATAAAGAGAAATTGGATTTACATCTTTCATCCTGATCCATGACTCAAAGGGTCCCTTAAATAGAGGTTACATGACTCCGATAATTACCAAAATACCCTACATAAAATGTGTTGAAATAGCCCATATAGAGGGCCCGTATTTGGGCCCATGTATTCTTCCCCTCTTTAGTCCCACATCTTGTATATGAATATCTCTCACCTCCTCTCTCCTATATATATGTACTCACTCTCTATATTGTGTTAATAAGGAAAATATACAAGCTTTGATACTTTTCTACATGGTATCAGAGCTATCGGTCCTACAAAATATTTTGTTCTTGCTGCTCTTTTTTTTAACCGCAGCCTTACATCACTTCAAACCGCAGCACTGCGGTTTGCCTCTCAATCCGCTTCTTTCTAACCGCAGCTCTGCGGTTTGCCCTCCCGTGGATCCACCTCCAACCCCTCCTTCTCGACTGCTTTTATAGACTGTCTCCTTCTTCGAGGGTCCCACCTGCTCGCTGCCTCCTTCAGCGGCCTCTTGAAGCTCGCCGTAGCTTCTTCCTACTCGCTGCATCCGCTTCTTCCTCTTCAGCTCGACACAGCTTCTTCAGCGGCCTCTTCATCCGCTTCGTCCTAACCGCAGTTTTCTCGCTGCTTCCTTCAGCGGTTTCTCTGCTCTGCTCTGCTCGCTGCATCCTTCAGCGATCCCGTCTAACCGCAACACTGCATCCTTCAGCTCGACGCGGCTTCTTCCTGCTCGCGGCCTCTTCAGCTCGCCGCAGCCTCTTCCTGATCGCTTCAACGGCCTCTTCAGCTCGCTGCATCCTTCAACGATCTCTCCCGGCGGCCTCCCAGCTCGTCTAGACGCTGCGCTCTCCTTTTTTTTCAGCGGCCTCTTCTCATCGCAACAGATCGTGCGACCAGCAATTCGAGTCGCAGCGGTCTAGTTCCTGCGGCCTTCAAACAGCTCGTGCAGTTCTAGTCGCAGCTGCTCTTCTTCCAGCGGCCTCCAGCAGCTCGTGCGCCTTGCTGATCGTGCGACCTCCCAGTAGTCTAGTCGCAGCTTCCTCTTATCACAGTGCTCCCAAGTCGCAGCGGTCTCCTCTTCTCTCCAGTTCAGCGAGCTCCCTCTGCCGGCCAGGTTTTCCAGCGGCCTCTCCAACGACCTCGCAGACCGTGCGGTCTTCCTTGCTTCCTCTGATCGCGCTTCCAGTGGCCTCAAGTGGCGTCCTCGTGCGAGCTCTCAAGCAGCTTTCTCGCAGCCGACAGCTCCTGCGGCCTCTCCCAGCGGCCTCTCCCTGCTGGTCTCCTCTTGCTCCCTCTGCGGTTTGCGCTCTCTGCCGAGCTATCTCCTACTAGCCTTCAGCCGGTCTCCCCTCTATCAAGCGAGCTCTCCTGCTCGCCGCTCCCTTTGCGGTCTGCTCCTGCACGCAGATCATGCGGCCTCCAGCGGTCTGCCAGCGGCCTCCCAGCGGCTCTCTGCCGAGTTCCTATCCAGCGACCTCCCATCGGCTCCCTCTCCAACGACCTGTCTTCTGCAGCAGTCCGCATGGCTCCTGCTCGTGGAGAACATTCAGGGCCTTCGGGAATGGGTTGCGGTGGCCGGCCACGTCCTAAATGTTCCTTCTGTCGTAGGGATGGACACCTTGCGACGACGTGCTATCGCAAACATGGCCTGCCTTCCCGTCCGCTTGATTCTATTGATGTCGACAGTCCTCCTGCCACTCATGCTGATCTTGAAGAAGCCCGCCTCCAGCTCCAACAACTCTACGACACGCTCAACCGCCCACCTGCCTCCGTTGCCTCCGCTGCCTCCATCTCCAATGAAGATACTGTATGTCTCTCCACTAGTCCACGCTGGATAGTGGATTCAGGTGCTACTCACCATATCACCTCGCTAAAACCACATCAATACTTGGATTCTCCGCATCCTAAGTATATCACAGTAGCCAATGACGACACCGTTCCTGTCTCCGGTTCTGCTGATATCCTCCTCAATTCCACTCTTCCTCTCCGCTCGGCTCTTCATGTCCCGGGCTCCCCGTTTAATTTACTTTCCGTTAGTCGCCTCACTGCCGATTTAGACTGCTCAGTAACATTCACCCCTTCTTCTTTTCTGATACAGGATCGACGGACGCAGAGTATAATTGGTAAAGGACGACTGCAAAACGGGTCTACCTTCTTGATGTTTCTCCCACTATCCTGTCTTCAGTCTCCTCCGTTGAATGGCATCAACGTCTTGGGCATGCGCCTCTTCCTGTCCTTCAGAAGGCTCTTCCAGATATCTCTCTTCTTGCTTTCAAGTGTGACTCTTGTATTTTGGGCAAACAGCCGCGTTCTTCGTTTCCCGCACATTGTACTCGGAGCTCTGCTCCTTTTGATCTTTTACATTTTGATATATGGGGACCCTATAAAATTCCTAGTATTTCTGGGTTTCGATATTTTCTTACGTTTATTGATGATTATTCACGAGTTACTTGGTTATACTTACTTCGCGATCGCTCGGAGCTCCCTCGCGTCTTTCGGGCGTTTATCCTTTAAACTCGCACACAATTCTCCACCACCATCAAAATTCTACGAACCGATAATGCTCGTGAATACACAGGCAACGAGTTTGCAAATTTATGCTCTGAATTCAGAATTATCCATCAGACTTCATGTCCCTACACCCCACAGCAAAATGGTGTGGCTGAACGGAAGAACCGACACTTACTTGATGTTGCCCGCTCTCTCATGCTTCACATGAACGTTCCCAAAGCCTATTGGAACTTTGCGGTCTCCACAGCTTGCTTTCTTATTAACCGTTTTCCATTCTCTGTCCTCAACAATGTCACTCCTTTCAGTCTCCTCTTTCCTTCTACTCCGGCCTTTCCCCTCACACCTCGAATCTTCGGGTGTACGTGCTACGCTCATATTCTGGGACCGTCTAAGGACAAGCTGGATCCCAGGGCGGCCAAGCAAATTTTCGTTGGCTACTCACGTACACAGAAGGGCTACGTCTGTTATTCTCCTACTACTCGCAAAGTCTCTGTGTCGCCGGATGTTACCTTCCGGGAGGATCAACCATTCTTCTCTGCTCCAGTACCCACACCTACGCCAATACCTACCCCACTGCCTGTCCTCCGCCCTATCATTCCCGTTCACACACCGGCTCCTCCTTCCCCGAGTTCTGCTCCTGCCCCCACCAAGCCACCTCTCATCCATGTCTACTCTCGTCGCACTCGAACTGCCGTTGTCCCTACGCAGTCGGCCTCAACCTCGGGTACTCAGCGTCTGTCTGATCCGGTAACAGAATCAACCGCTCATCCGATGGCGAACTATGTTTCCCTCCATCGTCTCTCTCCTCAACTCCAGACACTTGCTACCTCTTTGTCCACAATTGCTATTCCTAACTCTGTGCAGGAGGATCTTCAACATCCTGGGTGGCGCGCTGCCATGGAAGAAGAAATGACTGCTCTTTGGGCTAACAAGACATGGACTCTGGTACCCCGTCCTCCAGGACAGAAACCCGTTGGGTGTAAATGGGTTTTTGTTATCAAGCATGCTCCTGATGGCACCATTGACCGGCTGAAAGCTCGCTTGGTTGCTCGTGGCTACGCTCAACAACAGTGTATCGACTATGAAGAGACCTTCTCTCCGGTGGCTAAACTCAACACTGTTCGTGTGCTTATCTCCGTAGCCGTACATCGCCAGTGGCCATTATTCCAGCTCGATATTAAGAATGCGTTCCTTAACGGAGATCTCCATGAAACTGTTTTCATGGAGCAACCTCCCGGGTTTGAGACCATGGGGGAGTCCTCTCTGGTCTGCCGTCCATTGCAGTCTCTGTATGGTCTCAAACAATCACCTCGCAACTGGTTCGACAAGTTTAGCAAGGCTCTTCGGGAGATTGGTTTTACTCGAAGCTCGGCAGACTTCTCCTTGTTCACTCGTCAACAGTCAACGGGAACAGTTATTCTTCTGGTTTATGTGGACGACATCATAATTACTGGAGATGACGCCAAAGGAATACAGACGGTCAAACAACATCTAAGCTCTGTATTTCAGACAAAAGATCTGGGTCACCTTCACTACTTCCTGGGTCTGGAGGTCGCCAGAAGACCAGTTGGCCTTGTCCTCTCTCAGAGAAAGTACTGTCTCGATCTCCTTCATGATGCAGGATACTCAGGCTGCAAACCAACGAACACCCCAATGGATGTCAATCACAAACTGTGTGCTCAAGCTTCCGACTCAGACCTGCAACTACAAAACCCAGAATACTATCGTCGTCTTGTTGGAAAATTAATCTACCTAACGGTAACGAGACCCGATATATCCTTCGCCGTGGGTATGGTCAGCGGATACATGCACTCCCCTCGGAGATCTCACCTTCAGGCTGTCGTAAGGACTCTTCGGTATCTCAAAACAGCTCCTGGTCAGGGAGTGGTTTATAAAACATCATCGTCAACTCCAAGATTGGTGGCATACTCTGATGCTGACTATGCTGGGTCCCTGGACGATCGACGGTCAACAAGTGGGTTCTGCACATACTTTGGAGGACACCTGATTACCTGACGAAGTAAGAAGCAAGCTGTTGTTGCAAGATCATCAGCTGAAGCAGAATACCGGGCAATGACATCTGTGGTCTCTGAACTCACATGGCTTGAGAGCCTCCTGATCGACCTTGGTGTAAAACTTCCTTCACCAGCTCTCCTCTTGTGTGATAGTCAAGCTGCTATACACATTGCCAAGAACCCAGTCTTCCACGAAAGAACAAAGCACATTGAAGTAGATTGCCATTTCATCCGGGAGAAAGTTCAAATGAAGAAGCTAGAGTTAAAGCATGTTCCGGGTACAGAGCAAGTGGCGGATGTCCTCACAAAGGCCCTATCCAGTACTCTCTTCTATCAATGCCTGTCCAAGCTTGGATCCTACGACTTGTACGCTCCAGCTTGCAGGGGAGTGTTGGAATAGCCCATATAGAGGGCCCGTATTTGGACCCATGTATTCTTCCCCTCTTTAGTCCCACATCTTGTATAGGAATATCTCTCACCTCCTCTCTCCTATATATATGTACTCACTCTCTATATTGTGTTAATAAGGAAAATATACAAGCTTTGACACTTTTCTACAAAATGAAAGACAAGAAACATCATAATAATCCTAAATAACGACTCTTAAAAATGACGACACTAATATGACAATGAATAATACATTTAGATTCAGTCTGAATCGACTCAGACTCAACTCATATTATTCGAACTCCATACATAAAGACTCATAATAAAGTATGCGTAAAAAATGCTAGTAGATAACTGACGTTGTGGGACCCTAACATCTCATTCTAGAAAGGTTCTGTCCAAGATACCTTTTTCGTGAGTCTATGCAATCCTTAGATATGCAACGAAAGTATTAAAGAGGTTGTATTAGATTTGGTACACAAGGAGTCGCAAAGGGAAAGCCGTGGAGTCATTTTTAACTCTTGATATTCTCCTTTTATCACTTAAATCCGAAAATGAATATTAATTCAGAAATAATAATGTCTTTAATAAAACACAATATGGGCACATGTTCTTTCTTGCCCCAGTAGGGGCACTTCATCTTATCCTTATCCTCATGTTGTTTAGGCTATGAAATATCATGGCTGTTGGAGTTTTTGTGTTCCACTTTCTGTGTTCAACTATGAGGGCGGATTTATCATATCCCACATTTACTCTAGTACGAAGAGAATTTATACGACTAATCTCCCCTAATATATTGTGCAGTAATCTACAAATTAGGAACATAAATCCTTCCCAACATTTGAACTCTTTGAAATTCTAACTCAACCGGAAGTCAGAAAGCAATTGAAATACACACCCTTATCTGCATAACTTCTCTCATGTAGTTCTCAACGGGATGAATACTAGAGTATTAGTTAATTTCTACCCACTTATAAGACATTTTAATAATACTCCTCAAAGTCATTCATATTTTTCAAGGATGTTTGCTTTGTTTGTAGGACTGTAACGGTTTGGTTAGGTTTGGTGGTTTGGTTTGGTTCGGTTTGGTTCAGTTTTTAAGCAAAACCGCAAACTGAACCACCCACATATGGTTCCAAAAAATTAGAACCGAACCATACAAACCATTGGAACCGAATCAAATGGTTCGGTTCGGTTTTGATGGTTTAAAAAAAGAAATATGAATACATAATCTTAGAGAAATTTTAAAAAACATTGTTGCATACTTGATATTTATCATAGTGACTCGCGTAAGAAGAGATCCAATGCATGACCAGTTAATAACTTAATGTAACACAAACTAAGTTTTTATTAAACTGCTACCATGTTAATGTAAGTGCTAATACGGTTCGACTGGATTCGGTTTGATATTCAAAACTGTGAACCGAACCACGTGTTTTTTGAAAAATTGAACCATGACCGAACCGCAGCCTACTAAAACCGAATCGAACCGTGCGGTTTGGTTTGGTTCAGTTCGGTTAGGCGGTTCGATTGGTTTTGACTTACACCCCTATTTGTTTGTTGATAAATCCTGGCCAATCTTTCCTTTTTGAACAATTCTTTACAAAGGCTCACATTTCCTTAGTGGTTCATCATGATAGGGGTTGATTTGGATCCAATAATAAAACCAAGTCTCTTTCGACTTCTAATAAGAATCCATAGTGATTGGGCCCATAGAAGATATTTTCTACTATTTATTTTGATTTGCGTGATTCCGTGGAAGGATCAAACTCTGGGGGTGACCCGAGCTTTCAGAATGGTCAACACCTTTTTGTTTATCTTCCATATTCAGAGGAAGGATTAAACTCAGACGAAATTCCATTGTTTAGAACCCAGGCAACCCTTGAACTTACAAAAAGTGAAAATGCAAAAAAAAGAAAGAAAGCTTAGCCATAGTATCAGAACACCAAGTAGCTCTGCACATAGGTCTCCGACAAAATGGCTCTGGCAACAAAAACAGATGCGCGGATCGAATCGACAACTGACACGAGATTTCCAACAAAGACGAGATAAAGGTTGTCACTGTAATTGGGACAAGATTTCCAGCAACATGGGCAGAATAGTCAATGCAATGAGGCTAGTCTCGTCTCCCATTGGAAGCCAGTCAGCTCACGTTGGTTCCGACACTGGATCGATCAGGCAATAGATACAGTGATTGACATCAACAAGCACAGAATCGGTAACCGTGTTCCTACCATCGACACAAGCACCCAACCCGATGAGCGAAGCATGCAAATCTCGCAGATGGAAGTCCAACAATCTCTGATGAAGCCGCAAAGACTCCGCAGATGGATGCAAAAACTCAGAAGTAAACCTAGGCCCTTTAGGGATCTGATAACATGTTAGGGATGAAATCCTAGCCACTCTTCATGGTATGATCACAACTAGGTGAACCTAAGCTAGCTTGACTTCTAACAGATTATGATCTCTAGTTGGTAGGTGATCAATATTTGGATACTGCACTTTCTTAAGAGGTAATATTTGAACTTTGAGGAGTGTGGAGAAACACGAAAATGAGAGAATAAAATAATTTTTGTATTAATTTCTCACTTTATATACATCTAGATACAAGACTTGTACATTTATAGGAAGAGAGAAATACACCATACTCTCATTCTAAGTTGTGAGACTAAAGCTTAAGGAGGATAATGGGCTCTTGTTGGGCCTTACAGTGGGCTTTTGTACATATTCATTTAACACTCCCCCGCAAACTCGATCATACATAACATAGGCACTAAGTTTGGACAAGAACTGATAATAAAGCGGTCGAGGTACTGCCTTAGTAGGAATGTCAGCAATTTGCCTTACAACAAAAACATGTTTCAGCTCAAATTTCTTCATTTGAACCTTCTCTCGTGTAACACCCCCATCCGTTAAGAAGCATATGACAGAAGGTCCGGCTGGGGCCCCACGCCATATACCACAAAACGAACGGGAACGTCACTAATTGAAATACCAAACGACACTAAACGACGAACCTATCTCAGAGCATTCTATGCGGAAGCAAAAGAGAGAGAGACAGAATTATAAACCACAAAACCCGAACCCGGGTATGTCCACTTCTATTAACTTGGAATGAAATGGTTTACAACAACTATTTTTAGGCACGACGGCCTTACAATTTACCAACATCGGCGCGCAGGCCGGCCATACATGAAAAGCAAAAGAACATCAAAAGGCCTTCAAGGGCCGCAGCAGCACATGGGCTTCAGCCCGCTATGTTCCCGCACGGTCCAGCACCTGTACAACAAGTCCACCAAAAACGGTGGCAAAACAGGGCAACGGTCAGCTAAAGCTGACCAAATTATAACGACCCCACCCCTTCGAGGGGGTGGCAGTTCTAACCATCCCTGCAAAACAACCTCAGCAGCATATATATATATATATAAGAGTGCGACTAGCAAAGCCCACAACAGTTCATACATATGCAACAATCACAAACGTGGGAATGACCTCCACGTCTCGTGCTCTCAGGCACTCTTTGGTGTACTCCGCCTTCCACCACCATCCCCTTGATGGTTTTGCCCTTCGAGGCTAAAGTCGGTGACCCGAATACCAGAGTACCCCGTACTTTAATTGTGAACTTCCCATAGTCCGAAGACTCTTCCCCATTGCTTCCCGACATGCTGAGCGAGGCTTACTAATCAGGCGCACAATGGTTCGGGTGCGGGTTCGCCAAATGCCCGTTGTTCACACACTCGTTGTACAACACGAAATGCGGGTATGACGTCCCCTCAGCCCAGGTATTCTCAACTAGCAAGGCCCTAAGGCGACTAGGTTCCCTCAACTGGACCCCTCACAGGGAAGGCGTACGCGCCTCGGGTCCACCCAGCAGGACATTACAAAACACAGGCACGCAGGCCGCAAGTCCCACAACAAGCTGGGCACAGTAAACATCACCAGAACTCAGTCTGGGCGCTATCGCCAGCGTTAACGCTAACGCCTGGCGATAGTGAACAGAAAACCCATTTTGGCTTCTAGCCGTAGGTGCTTCCCGGGGCACACTCCCAGGCACTGCTGCACATGCAGTAGCACTCCCACTGACTCAGAATGCCCAAAATCACCAGAACCAAATCTGGGAGTTATCGCCTGGCGATATTGCTATCGCCAGCGATAGTGAACAGAAACTCCATTTCTGCTTCTAACTTCGGGTGCTCCCCGGGGCACACCCCCAGGCGTTGCTGCGCATGCAGTAGCACCCTCTAGTCCTACGAAGCAGTATATCAGCACGGAGTTTTCCCCGACACGCACAATAACAAAAGCATCACCAATCCGGACGAACCGTCTCGGATGGGCTTCACACAGCGCGCCTACGTCCATTTTACGCATGGACTCTACATGTATGCAAGAGCGGACGAGGATAACACGAATCCACTCGTCGGGGGTCTCGACCTTACCCTTTTGGGTAGGGACCTCAACTATGCAAGGAACGGACTAGAACATGTCCAAATAAGGGTAAAGAGAACCGTTACCCTTGGGAGCCGCTTCGGAGCCATCCCTTGATTTTTGGCACGGATGGAAAAGAGCGTCTAGCCCTCCTCTACGCGTAGCCACCAACGTTGAGGGATTCCGATGAGTGTAGCTCCACCAAAGATGAGCTCTAGGGTTGGAAAACCCTATTCATCACCACTACCAAGCTCCTCCTTCTCTCCAAACCAAAACCCTTAAGGCATAAAGGAATCCAAGAGCCTTTCGGCCTCCTAAGGCCACATCCCGGGCACCTCTGTCCAAAACAAGGCCCCAAAGTCAATGCCCCATTAATGCCCACCATTTCGGCCGCAAAGTACAATTTGGCACTGTCGCCGGGCGGTAGCGCTATCGCCTGGCGATAGCTCTAAAGAACCGACTCCGATTAGTCAACGCCACTGCTTTGAACAGTGCATGACACGTGTCACCGGCGTTAGACTTACCGCCGTGCGACAGCCTCTCAACAGGAACCTTCTCAACTGAACGCTATCGCCGGGCGATAGCCGTTATCGCCGGCGATAGCGCTGGATTCCAGAAATCCAACTTTCTGATTTGAGGTCTTACATCTCGAATGAAGTGATAATCAATTTTGATGTGTTTGGTACGCTCATGAAATACGAGATTCTTGGCAATATGGATAACAACTTGACTGTTGTAGAAGTGAGTGGCTGGAGAGGAGAGCTTGACACCCAAATCACTCAGGAGGCTTTCCAATTATGTAAGCTCTGATACTACAGAGGCCATTGAACGACACTCAGCTTCGCAGATGAGCGTGCAACTATGGACTGCTTCTTGCTGCGCCAGGTGATAAGGTGTCCATCAAAGTATGTATAATATCCACTTATGGAACGACGATCATCCAGAGAGCCAGCGTAGTCAGCATCAGAGTAAGCAATAAGAGATAGGAAAGAAGAGGTCTTGTATACAAGCCCTTGTCCTGGAGCAGTCTTTAAATATCGGAGGATGCGCTCAACTACCTGGAGGTGAAAAATTCGTGGAGCATGCATGAATCGTCTGACAACTCCAATAACAAAGGATATATCAGGTCTTGTAACTGTAAGATAAATCAGCTTCCCTACAAGACGATGATATACTTTGGGTTTGGAAGGAGCATGTCAGTGTCAGAGACATGGTCGTAGAGCTTGTGATTGACATTTATAGGTGTGTCAGCTGGCTTGCATCCAGAGTAGCCAATATCATGAAGAAGGTCAAGGCAATACTTCCGTTGAGATAGGACAAGGCTATCAGGACGCTGCCACGCTTGGCTACCTCGAGACCAAGAAAGTACCGAAGATCTTTCGTTTGGAAAGCAGAGGTCAAATGCTGCTTGATCATGTGTATTCCATTGAGATCATCACCCATTATCAAAATATCAACATAAACCAAGAGAATCACTGTGTCTGTCGAACGATGATGAGTGAATAAAGAGAAGTCGACCGAGCTTTGAATGAGTCCAACCTCACGAACAACCCGTCTAAACTTGTCAAACCATGCTTGAGGTGACTGTTTGAGACCATAAAGAGATTTTTTTTGTGGTGACATACCGGACTCCCCCATGGTCTCAAACCCGGGAGGCTGTTGCATGTAGACAGTCTCAACTAGATCGCCATTGAAGAAAACATTCTTGACGTCCAATTGATGCAACTGCCACTGTCGATGAACAACTAGGGAGATCAAGACACGAACATTATTTAATTTTGCGACTGGTGAGAAAGTCTCATCATAATCGAGGTCGTGTTGCTAAGTAAACCCACGGGCCACAAGATGAGCTTTTAGACGTTGAACCATCCCGTCCGAACCATGTTTAATGGCGAAGACCCTTTTGCATCACACATGTCTGGCCAGGAGGAAGAGGGACAAGATCCCAAGTCTGATTTGCCCAAAGAACAACCATTTCCTCATCCATGACCGCCTGCCACCCCAGATGATGAAGAGCCTCCTGTAGAGAGTTAGGGGTGGAAATATAAGACAAAGATATTGCAAATTTGCGAAGCACCGGAGAGAGGCGATGCAAGGACACATAATTTGCCAAGGGGTGAGTGGTAGACACTTGTGTCGGATCTTCATGTCGCGCAATATTATTAGTAGAAGGCAACTGTCGTAGAGCATCCGAACAAGGTTGGCGACGAGTGTACACACAAAGTAGAGGTGGTTTGGAGGGTATGGTGGTTGGGGTTGGTAGGAGTGGTGGAAGTTCAGAAGTTACATGAACAATAGGGCGTGGAAGTGTATGAGGTGCTGGAGGAGCCATATGAAAAGGCTTGTCTTCGAGGAAGGTCACATCCATAGATGTAACCACCTTGCGATCGACGGGAGAATAACAAACATATCCTTTCTGAGTGCGAGAGTAACCAACGAACATATATTTGATGGCACGAGGTGCAAGCTTGTTGGTGGAGTGACCAAGATAGTGAACATAGCAGGTGCAGCCGAAGACGCGAGGCAAGAATGAAAAGGGGATGTGGAGGGAAAGAGAAGACTAAAGGGAGTCTCGTAGTTGAGAATTGAGGAGGGCATGCGATTGATGAGATAACAAGCTGTAGAAACTGCAAAATGTCAATAAAGCTTGTGAACCTGCATTTGAAACATAAGTGAGCGAGTGACCTCAAGAAGGTGACAATTCTTGCGCTCAGCGACACCATTTTGTTGAAGGGTATAAACACACGAGGTTTGGTGGATGATCCTTAACTCAGTATAGAGATTACTAAACGCATGACTTGTGTTTTCACGCGCATTATCGGTTCGAATTATAGTGTGTTGGAATTATGTTTTTTTCTTGTATGTTTCCCTTATTACCCATGATGTATCTCCCTCCTATATATAGGAGAGAGCCTTCTTTCATTAAGAAATTCCCTCATTTTCTATTCTCCAACATGGTATCAGAGCTGCCGTAACATAATTTTGCACTCGTCTGCTTCCGTCGGTTCGTCGCTCGCATCTCGCACGACCCGCGCTCCCATCTTCCGCGCGTAGGAGTCGTCGTCTACCGTCTTCCGCGCTCCAATCTTCCGCGACTTCGCTGGTCCCGTCGCCTCCCTCTTCCTCCGCAAGGGTCCACTCCCTCTTCCTCCGCAAGAGTCGGCCCCCTCATCCTCCCGTAAACGCCGGTCGGCGCCGGGCGTTCTCCTCCGCTTTGCTGCTTGAGCCATTTCTGACGCCGGATTCCTACAGGGATTATTCCTCTGACGTCCTTTTTTTCCCTTCTTGTGGGGATGTCTCTTCTCCTCCATGCGTGATTGCGCCCCCCCGTTGCTTCTCCTCTTTCTATGAGTGAGACTCCTCTACCCTAGCAGCCCAGAGTTTCTTTTTCCTCGCTTGCTATGTCGGAAGGTGGTGAATTTCCGGATATCTCCTCTGGTGGGAGTGCCCCTCAAAGTCCCCTTCCTTCTAGTGGCTCTCTTCGTGCTACCCATGATCATGGGACCCCTCAGATCACTACCATTAAGTTGGATGGTACCAATTATCTCCCGTGGGCTCGCTCCATCACTCTGGCCCTTAACAGCCGCCGTCTGTTTGGCTACATCAGTGGTACTACTAGGGCACCTACTACTATCTCTCCGGATTGGCCCCAATGGGAATCCGAGAACTCCTTAGTGATGTCCTGGCTGACCAACTCCATGCAGGAGTCTATTGCCCGCAACTATCTATTTATGGACACTGCGGTCGACATTTGGAAGCGTGTCGAAATTATCTATTCCTGTCGTGGGGATGTTGCTTAGATTTTTCAACTGAGGCGTCAGATTTTTCTCTTGCGCCAAGGGGATCGACCCCCCCCCCCCCCCCCCCCCCCCCCCCCCCCCCCCGCTGCCTACTACCGGGAGTTTACCCAGCTTTACCAAGAGTATGATCATTTCGATTCT
The DNA here is from genome assembly GCA_033032865.1 of Dactylorhiza incarnata. Lineage (NCBI taxonomy): Eukaryota > Viridiplantae > Streptophyta > Magnoliopsida > Asparagales > Orchidaceae > Dactylorhiza > Dactylorhiza incarnata. The sequence goes on from JAWHQI010000130.1 coordinate 5,648,825, forward strand.
CTTCCTCTTGTCTCCCCTGAGGATGAGGTGCTGGTCCGTGCACGGGAGGAACACAACAGGATATTCGAGTTTCTTCATGGTCTACACCGTGACCTCAATTCCATCAATGTTCAAATTCTTGGACGCTCTCCTCTCCCTTCCTTACCGGAGGTGTATTGTTTGGTTCAGCAAGAATCTGATCGTCGACAGACTCGTCTACCTGACACTGTTGCTAAGGGCTCTGCTTTTGCCATCTGGTTCACTCCCGCTGGTCGTTTTATCCGTAACACTCGGCCCAAGTCAATGGACAAAGTTCATTTGACATGTGATTACTGTGGGAAAGCTCTCCATACTCGAGACACTTGCTTTAAGTTTCATGGCTTTCCTCCTCGCGGGGGTCCTGCTCCTCGCGACGGTCGTGGCTTTGGCCGCACTCAAGGTCGATCCTCTCCATCTCGCTCCGCTTATCTCTCTGATGTCGTTGATGATCATGCTTCTTCTAGTGGACCTGTTGTACGCCTGTACCTGAGGTTCCTTCTGCTCTGTCTGCTGAGGAGATTCAAGCCTTCCGTCGTTTCATGCTTGGCCACTCCTCTGAGTCTGCCAGCTCTTCATATGCCCACTAGGGGATTCCAGATGCCCACTCTGCCATCGCTTGCTCTCCCACCCAGTGGATCATTGATTCTGGCGCCACTGACCACATGACTGGTTCGACTGTAGGTTTTGTGCCCTATATCCCTTTTTCTGGTAGGGACAAAGTGTGCATTGCTGATGGATCTTTGTCTCCCATTGTCGGGAAAGGATCCATTCCTTGCTCCTCTCTCACCCTCTCTTCGGTGCTTCATGTTCGTAAGTTTAACCGCAACCTGCTTTCTACTAATCACCTTACTAATTCTATGAATTGATCCGTAACTTTTTTCCCTCCTCGTGTATTCTTTCAGGACCTGAAGACGGGGACGGTGATTGACTCTGGTAAACTGTGTGACGACCTCTACCTGTGTGACCCCTCTAGCTCTGCCTCTCCTCCGCACGCTCTTTCTGCAACTCAGACCCCTGTGGACTCCTGGCATTGCCGCCTGGACCATCCTTCTCTATCTACCATGCATCTTTTATTTCCGACTCTGTCGAATGTATCTTTGAATGTTTTTAAATGTGATGTGTGTGCTCTTAGTAAACATCATCGTGCTTCTCTTAATCATGTATCTGCACCTAGTGTTTCTCCTTTTGTTGTGGTTCATATTGATGTTTGGCGCCCTTGCCCTGTCGCCTCTATTTCTTGTTTCCATTGGTTTGTGATGTTTATCGATTATTTTTCTCGTTGTACGTGAGTCTATTTAATGAAAAACAAGAATGATGTTTTTCCCTTATTCCAAAGGTTTCATAAGATGGTGGCTACTCAATTTAACGTTGTCATTAAAGTTTTGCGCAGTGATAATGGTCGTGAGTACGTTGACTCTTCCTTTGAGCGTTATCTCAGCGATCACGACATTATACCTCAGATATCGTGTCTACACCCCAGCCCAGAATGGCGTCGTCGAGCGCAAGAATCATCATCTTCTCGAGTTCGCTCGCTGCCTCCTGAAGATGCACCTCCCGAAGTATTTTTGGGGTGATGCGGTTCTCACTGCGGCGTACCTTATTAATCGTTTGCCGACTCGTTCTTGGCCACAAATCTCCTCTGGAGGCTTTCTCTGTCTCTCCCCCACATCTCCTTCCTCGGATCTTTGAGTGTGTGTGTTTTGTCCATGTGCACCCTAAGTCCAAACTTGATCCCGTGCCCTCAAGTGTATCTTTACTGGGCACTCTCCTACCCAGAAAAGATATAAATGCTTCCATCCAGCTTCCAAAAAGACCTTTGTTACTATGGACGTCACGTTTTGGGAGTCTGATTCCTAACTACGAGCCCTCACTTCAGGGAGAGTTACCCAGTGGAAGTGAGCTCTCTTCCTCTACCCATTCCTCATTCCTATCCTACTCTAACCCCTACCCTTACTCCTTATGTGCCCATGCCTGCTCTGTCTATATCTGTGCCTACCTTTGCTCCTACTCCTGTGACCGCTCCTCCTTTACAGATGTATTTTTGGCGAAATAGGGGTCCAGGTTCATCGGCTTCACTCAGGCTACCCGCTCCAACATCGGATCCATCTTTGGGGACTCAAGGTAACCACATCTCTACCCATCATCCGATGTCCCACTTTGTGTCCTATAACTCATTATCCCCGTCACATAAACTCTTTATTGCATCTCTCTCCTCCATTTATATCCCCTCAACTTGGCAGGAAGTTATTAATCACCCGAAGTGGCAAGATGCTATGTGCGAGGAGATGTTGGCGCTTGAAAAGAATTGCACATGGGACTTGGTTTCTTTACAAGACTGTGGTATGGTGTATGTGAGTGTTCTCCGTCAAGCAGAACTCTCAAGGTGTTGTTGAGCGATACAAGGCTCGCTTTATGGCTAGAGGCTATACTCAGACCATGGGGATTGACCATCAAGAAACTTTTGCCCCTGTGGTGAAGATGAATTCCATAAGAGTTTTGCTCTCGTGTGCTGCCTGCAAAGGGTGGACTTTGACCCAGTTAGATGTGAAGAATACATTTCTTCATGGGGGCTTGGAAGAAGAAGTCTACATGTCATTACCACCCGGTCTTACCCTGGCAGAATCTGGGGGAAAGGTATGCAGGTTGAAGAAAGCCTTATATGACTTTAAACAGTCTCTCCGAGCCTGGTTTGGGAGATTTCATAGAGCTATGGTCACATTTGGATACTCCCAGAGCAATGCCGATCATACTTTATTTGTAAGGCATAAGCATGAGAGGCTCACTGCTCTTATTGTCTATGTGGATGATATCATTATCACTGGCGATGATACTGAAGAAATCAAGATTCTGAAACAAAGACTGGCAAAGGAGTTTGAAGTAAAAGACCTGGGAAAACTCAGATACTTCCTGGGAATTGAGGTCGCTCGATCCAATCATGGTATATTCATATCTCAGAGGAAGTACATCCTTGACTTCCACCAGTCATGTGGGATGAGTGGGTGTAGACCTGCTGACACCCCAATTGAAGTCAATCACAGATTGAGAAGGGATGATGGAGAAGTGGTGGCTGATATCACGGGATTTCAGCGACTGGCTGGTCGCCTTATCTATCTATCTCATACTCGCCCAGATATTTCTTATGTCGTTGGTGTCATCAGTCAGTTCATGCACTCACCAAAAACCTGTCACTTTGAAGCAGCCCACCGAATCCTTCGGTATCTCAAGTTCTCTCCTGGAAAGGGTATCCTGTTCTCCACGGGTAAAGAACTGACAGTTGAAGTCTACACTGATGCCGATTGGGCCGGTTCAGTTGATGATAGGAGGTCCACCTCTGGTTATTGTTCACTAGTTGGTGGTAATTTGGTAACTTGGAGAAGTAAGAAACATGTGGTTGTCAGGTCGAGTGCAAAGACGGAATTCAGAGTTATGGCGCACAGAATTTGCGAAGGACTGTGAATTAAATCTCTTTTGAACGATCTTGACATGAAAAACAAGGACCCTGTGAGACTTTACTGTGATTGCAAAACCGCCATTAACATTGCTCACAATCCTGTCCAACATGACCGTACAAAGCATGCGGAGGTTGACCGCCACTTAATCAAAGAGAATATATAAAGAGGAGTTGTGAGCACACCTTTTGTCCCTTCAGATCAACAGTTAGCAGATGCTCTCACCAAGGGGTTAAGTCAGAATGTGTTTGGAAAAATTATGTGCAAGTTGAACATGCAAGATATCACACGCCCAACTTGAGGGGAGTGTTGGAATTATGTTATTTTTATGTTCTTTTTCTTGTATGTTTCCCTTATTACCCATGATGTATCTCCCTCCTATATATTGGAGAGAGCCTTCTTTCATTAAGAAATTCCCTCATTTTCTATTCTCCAACAGTGTGTTTGCAAGTGTCTAGCACTGATGCGCAATTTATAACATAAGGTTTTTGTGAACTATTGTGATTAAAACATACTCTTGATGACTATATAAAGAGATGGAACCGTGAAGTATGTTTACCATTCATATTGCTCATAAGCCAGTTAACTTGACCAAACTTAGCCTCTTTAGTTTGATAGACATTTTATAAAAAAGAAACTTTGTATAGTTTTTTGAAAATATCTGATAACATAGTCAATAACGCTCACTATTGGACTAAGTTTATTGGGATTGATAAACATTAAAAAAAAAGAAACATATTATGGTTTATTAGTTCTCCTTATATCCTTTGAAAAAATAGCATGAGGGGGAAGTGTTGAGTTACTGAAATCATTCCTATGTTGTATTCCTTTCTTCGTCAAGAAGTATATAAAGCTGGTGGAGTCTCTTTTTTTAGTCTGTTTATCACATGTATAAATCATGGTTATTGTTTTTCCTTGGTTATAATTTCCTTTATTGAAGTCTGTCGTATCTGATTTGGATTTGACCTTGTCTGTGGGGTAGATTAATTATTTTTCTGTATAATTAAGGAGAAAAAGGAAGGAGAGGCCTGAAATTAATTATTATAAGTTTAAGTAAAGTTAGATCGAACCATCCTGAGGCTCCTATTTGATTGATATATTATATTTAATTGCAAGATTTTAGTTATATTAACATTGCATAAGATATTGTACCGTATTTCAACCCATCTATATAAAGCATAGTGCTTCCATTATTGGAGCATTAAATGTGTTCATATAGCTTAATTATTAGATCATATCTATTGCAATATATCAAATGCCATTCTCATACAAAAAAACATGTATATTTAATTTAAAACTTACTGTATAGGATTTTGAAGTAATGTTATGGCAATTGTTGGAGAAGCTCAAAGAAAATTATTATTAGAGTAAAGAGGCACTCTCCTATATAGAGGAGATAGATACAAGGCTAAATAATAAAGCAACATAAAAACTCCTATAATTCCAACACTCCCCCTCAAGTTGGGCGTGTGATATCTTGCAGGCCCAACTTGCACATAATTTTTCCAAACACGTTCTGACTCAACCCCTTTGTGAGAGCATCCGCTAACTGTTGATCTGAAGGGACAAAAGGTGTGCTCACAACTCCTCTTTCTATATTTGATGAAGTGACGATCAACCTCTATATGCTTTGTGCGGTCATGTTGGACAGGATTGTGAGCAATGCTAATGTCGGCTTTGCTATCACAGTAAAGCCTCAAGGGATCCTTGTTTTCCATGCCCAAATCTTTTAGGAGGGATTTAATCCACAGTCCCTCGCAAATCCCATGAGCCATGGCTCTGAATTCTTCCTTAGCACTAGACCTGACAACCACATGTTGTTTTTTACTCCACGTTACCAAATTACCACCAACTAAAGAACAATAATCAGAGGTGGACCTCTTGTCGTCAACTGAACCAACCCAATCAGCATCAGTATAGACTTCAATAGTCAGCTCTTTTCCCGGGGAGAATAGGATACCCTTTCCAGGAGAGGACTTGAGATACCGAAGGATTCGATGAGCTGCTTCTAAGTGACGGGTTCGTGGTGAGTGCATAAACTGACTAATAACACCAACTGCATATGAAATATCCGGACGAGTATGAGATAGATAGATAAGATGACCTGCCAATCGTTGAAACTTGGTGATATCATCTACCACTTCCCCATCATCTCTACCCAATTTGTGGTTAACTTCAATTGGGGTATCAGCAGGTCTACACTCACTCATCCCACATGATTGGAGCAAGTCAAGAATGTACTTTCTCTGAGATATGAATATTCCATGGTTTGATCGAGCGACCTCAATTCCCAGGAAGTATTTGAGATTTCCCAGGTCTTTTACTTCAAACTCCTTTGCCAGTCTTTGCTTTAGAGTTTGAATCTCCTCAGTTTCATCGCCCGTGATAATGATATCATCCATATAAAAAATAAGAGCAGTGAGCCTCCCATGTTTGTATCTTACAAATAAAGTATGATCGACATTGCTCTGGGAATATCCAAATGCAATTATAACTCTGTGAAATCTCCCAAACCATTCCCGAGGAGACCGTTTTAAGCCATATAAGGCTTTCTTCAACCTACATACCTTTCCCCCAGATCCGGCTAGGGTAAGACCAGGCGGTAACGACATGTAGACCTCTTCTTCCAAGTCCCCATGAAGAAAGACATTTTTCACATCTAACTGAGTCAAGGTCCACCCTTTGCAGGCAACACACGAGAGCAAAACTCTTATAGAATTCATCTTCGCCACATGAGCAAAGGTTTCTTGATAGTCAATCTCCATGGTCTGAGTATAGCCCCTAACCACCAGGCGAGCCTTGTAACGCTCAACAACACTTTGAGAGTTCTGTTTGATGGAGAACACCCACTTACACCCTACCACAGTCTTACCAGGTGGCAACGAGACCAAGTCCCATGTGCAATTCTTCTCCAGGGCCAACATCTCCTCAAGCATAGCATCTTGCCACTTCCGGTTAGCGATAACATCCTGCCATGTTGAGGGAATAGAAATGGAGGAGAGAGAGGCAACAAAGATTTTATGTGAAAGGGATAATGAGTTATAGGACACAAATTGGGACATCGGATGTTGGGTAGAGATACAGTTACCTTGAGTTCCCAAAGAAGGATCAGATGTTGGAGCGGGTAGCCTGAGAAATGTCGATGTACCTTGACCCCTTTTCCGCCGAGTATACACCTGTAAAGGAGGAGCGGTCACAGGAGTAGGAACAAGAGTAGGCAAGGATGTAGACATAGCAGGCATAGACACATGAGGAGGAAGATATGAAGGAGGAATAGGTAGGGGAAGAGAGCTCACTTCCTTTGGGTAAGCCTCCCCCTGAAGTGAGGGCTCGTAGAAGGACTCGGACTCCCGAAAAGTGACGTCCATAGTAACGAAGATCTTTCGGGAAGCTGGATGGAAGCATTTATATCCTTTCTGGGTAGGCGAATACCCAATAAAGAGAGGAAGATATGAAGGAGGAATAGGTAGGGGAAGAGAGCTCACTTCCTTTGGGTAAGTCTCCCCCTGAAGTGAGAGCTCGTAGAAGGACTCAGACTCCCGAAACGTGACGTCCATAGTAACGAAGATCTTTCCGGAAGCTGGATGGAAGCATTTATATCCTTTCTGGGTAGGCGAATACCCAATAAAGATACACTTGAGGGCACGAGGGTCGAGTTTGGACGTGGGGCGAACATGGACAAGACACACCCCCCCAAAAAAAATACGAGGAAGGAGATGTGTGGGAGAGACAAAAAGAGCCGCAAGAGGGGATTCGTAACCAAGGACACGAGTCGGCAAGCGATTAATAAGATACGCCGCAGTAAGAACAACATCCCCCCAAAAATGCTTCGGGAGGTGCATCTTCAGGAGGGAGGTGCATCTTCAGGAGGAGGCATCGAGCAACCTCCAGAAGATGGCGATTCTTACGCTCGGCGACCCCATTCTGAGCCGGGGTGTAGACACAAGATGTCTGATCACTAAGATAACGCTCAAAGGAGGAGTAAACGTACTCACGACCATTATCACTGCGCAAAACTTTAATAACAACATTAAATTGAGTGACCGCCATCTTTTGAAAGTGTTGAAATAAGGGAAAAACATCATTCTTGTTTTTCACTCACGTACAACGAGAAAAACAATCGATAAACGTAACAAACCAGTGAAAATCCGAAATAGAGGCAACAGGACAAGGACCCCAAACATCAGTATGAACCACAACAAAAGGAGAAGAATTAGGAGTGGACACATGATTAAGAGAAGCACGATGATGTTTACCAAGGGCACATCACATTTAAAAGTATTCAAAGATACAGTTGACATATTCGAAAATAAAAGATGCATAGTAGATAGAGAAGGATGGCCCAGGTGGCAGTGCCAGGAGTCCACAGAGATCTAAGCAGCAGAAAGAGCCTTCGGAGGTGAAGCAGAGCTGGAGGGGTCGAACAGGTAGGCCATCCTGCAGTCTACCAGAGTCAATCACCGTCCCTTTCTTCAGGTCCTGAAAGACACAGGAGGAGGGAAAAAGGTTACAGAGCAATTCATGGAATTAGTAAGGTGACTAATAGAAAGCAGGTTGCGGGTAATCTTAAGAACATGAAACACCGAAGAGAGGGTGAGGGAGGAGCAAGGAATGGACCCTTTCCCGACAATTAGAGACAAGGAACCATCAACAATGCTCATTTTGTCCCTACCAGACAAAGGGATATAAGATACAGAACCTGTAACAGAGCCAGTCATATGGTCTGTGACGCCAGAATCAATGATCTACTGGGTGGGAGAGCAAGCGGAGGCAGAGTAAGCACCTGGAGTCCCTTGGTGGGCATATGAAGAGCTAGCAGACTTAGATGAGTGGCCAAGCATGAAGCGACGGAAGGCTTGAATCTCCTTAGCAGAAAGGGAAGAAGGAACCGCAGGGGCATCAGATCCTCCATAAGAAGCAGGATCATCAACAACATGGGAGAGATGAGCCGAGCGAGACGGGGGAAACCGACCCAGAGTGCGACCAAATCCACGACCACCACGAGGGGCTGGTCTACCGCGAGGAGGAAAGCCATGAAGCTTGAAGCAAGTGTCTCGAGTATGACGTGCTTTCCCGCAATAATCACACGTCAAATAGTCCTTGTCCATAGGTTTAGACCTTGTGTCCCGGATAGAGCGACCACCGGGATTGAACCGAGCAGCAAGAGCAGAGCCCTCAGCAACAGTATCTGGTAAACGAATCTGCCAGCGATCATATTCTTGTTGATCCAAACTATATTCCTCAGGTAAGGAAGGCAGAGGAGAACGGTCAAGAATCTGAACACCGATGGGATCGAGGTCACAGTGGAGACCATGAAGAAACTCGAAGATCCGATTGCGTTCCTCCCGGGCACGAACCAACACTTCATCCTCAGGGGAGCCAAGAGTAAGCGCGTCGAAGTGGTCATACTCCTGGTAAAGCTGGGTAAACTCCAGGTAATAAGCAGCGGGAGGTCGATCCCCTTGGCGCAAGAGGAAGATCCGTCGCCGCAATTGGAAGATCTGAGCGGCATTCCCACGACAGGAGTAAGTAATCTCGGCCCGTTTCCAAATGTCGCCCGCCGTATCCAGAAATAGATAATTGCGGGCAATAGACTCCTGCATAGAGTTGGTCAGCCAAGACATCACCAAGGAGTTCTCGGATTCCCATTGCGGCTAATTCAGAGAGGTAGCAGTGGGAGCCCTAGTAGTGTCGTTGATGTAGCCATGAGGGCCAGAGTAACGGAGTGAGCCCAGGGAAGATAATTAGTGTCATCCAACTTAATAGTAGTAATCTGAGGAGTCCCGTGATCATGGTTGGCACGAAGAGATCCAGTAGACGGCAGAGGATCATGAGGGGCACTCCCACTGGAGGAGACATCCGGAGTCTCACCACTTCCTGACATAGCAAGCGAGAAAAAAACACAAATCCGGGTGTCTAGAGACAAGAAATCTCACGCATAGAAAGAGGAGATGCATCGGGGGGACATAATACGCAATACGAGACAGATACATTCCCACAAGAAGGGAGAACGGGCGCCGGAAGAGCAATCACAGACTCAAGCCTGCATAGATCCGACGCCAAGAAAGGCTCAAACAGCCATGTGAAGAGGACTGTGCCGACGGGCGCTGGAGGAAGGCGACGGGACCGGTGCTGAAGTTGGCTGACTAGGTCTGGCTAACTAGGACTGGCCGACTAGGTCTGGCTGGACGGGCTGGAGACGCAGGATGCCCGACGCTGAAGACGCTGGATGCCCGACGCCGATGACGCTGGATACCCTGGAGAAGCTCGACGGGAGAAGCTCGACGCTGGATGCCCTGAAGATGCTGAAGAAGCTCGACGGGAGAGACGTGGGAGGCGCGAAGCTGAAAAACGACGAGGACGAGGCCGGATCTGGATCGGGAGGCGCGGAAGGCGACGGATCTGGACTTGGAAGACGACGGCGGGAGAGACTAGACGCGTACGCCGACGCTGAAAGAAGAACGCATACGGAAGGAAGATTAGGTCACGCCAGCCTCTGATACCATGATGGAGAAGCTCAAAGAAAATTATTATTAGAGTAAAGAGGCACTCTCCTATATATAGGAGAGAGATACAAGGCTAAATAATAAAGCAATATAAAACTCCTATAATTCCAATAGTAATAAATAAAATAAAGTCCTTCAAATGTTTAAAAAATCATACAGGGATGCATTCAAATGTTTAAAAGATCATACAGGGATTCATTCAAATGTTTAAAAGATCATACCGGGATGCATTCAAATGTTTAAAAGATCATATTCATAGTTCATAATTTAAATGCTTTAATCATGTATTTTCAGCTACTGCTTTCTCTAAAATGAAAATATGTAAAAAAAGTTTGTTTTGTGTGTGTGTTTGCATATATATATATATATTATTATTATGTTTCGTATGCACAGTAACACATAATTTATGTCCAACTTCATTCTTAACAAGTGTTTAACCAATAGCTAATTTGTGTTTCTAGAAAAAAACAAAAAAATCGGGCAAACTACTTTCGGTCAAATATTTCAATTACGGAGATCCAATCATTTTTGGACATTTCATCGAACTTAACTGGAGAAAGTATAAGACAAAGTTGCCATTTTTTGAAAAAATGATTATGGTTAAACAATGTTCCTTATTCAGAACTTAAACAGTGTGTTTCTTCCCTGAATTCTTTCCATAACTTGTGTCCTTTGATTTTCATATCCATTCTTTGACTTTCCATTACATGATTAACCATTTGGACATCCATAGTTTCTCACTGTACAGATAATTAAATTATTAGGAGAATTATACGGCCATTCTTTAGTACTCATGCCAATCTATTTTTGCCTAACAGGACCTATACCAGGAAGAAAGGAAGAAATAACGTTACAGTAGATGAACTTATTCATGTTATCACACCAAAAGGCAGAGGTAGATCCTTCTCTTTCTTTTCTATATTTTTCTTCATTGTTTTCATTTAACAGTTTCCTTTCTAACGCATGAAATGGACGTCATTTTATTCTATTATCTATTGTGTATGGTTGGATTTTGATCTTTAATGATATTTGGATTTTATATTGTTTAAAATCTTTTGCTTCATGGTGGCTCTTGAATGCTTGATACGGGTTCTTGTGCTCGGACAACCACTTATGACATTGAAGGATTAAGAGCGGCCGCGACAAGCTTGCACTTTTATTAATTATGTTACTTAGTGTTTGTCTTCTACTGTTTGTCTTTAGTGTTTGTCTTATAGTGTTTGTCTTTAATGTTCGTCTTGTAGTGTGTCTTGTAGCAGGGCCTCCATTCTATAAAAAGAGCCCTAGTGGGAGTATTAGGGCATTTTTGAAGTTCTTGTGTGTTCTCTCATTTAGAGAGGGGATTCCTTGGAGGATCGAACCTCAGAGAGTTTGGCGGAAATGTTGTTTCCTATTGGTATCTTGTATGTTTGTTATCTTTTAATGCAATTATGCATTGAGTAGTCACATTTTCGCCATTTTGAATGCAAGCATTTTACAGTCTGTAACGATGGTCGTACCTGCACCTGCCGCTTTTTGCTGATGTCTTTCAGTCGTCGGGTGCCAACGCCTCCCTCCACGAACACATTGTCACCAACCATGCCAAAGTCCCTTACGAAAAAACCATGGCACTCTTTTGCAGCATCTAGAAAAGTTTGGGCATCCACGACAAACCCCCACCTACGATGGCCCCTTCGACACAAATGAACCCAAAATAGGCGATCTCGATCCATGATCACCGTCAACTCCACTTTCCTCAAACAGACAATAACTAATCCGCTAAAAATTCATCCACATAACCATACCCTACACTGTTTGCAACTGTCGATGAAGTGCCACATGAGCAGGAACAACCAGAGACGATTAAGCAGACAACAATGATACTGTCAATCAGTGCAACCTCAGTCATCTGAAACCCACACATCTTACCGCTCGCATTCCTCGATCCAACAACGCCACCCCCTAACAACACGTCCTCGCCCTTCCACCTGCTTTACACATTCATGTTGTCACCTTCTCGTCTGCGTCTACTGAGCCCCCTGCCTACCTCGACACAACCTTTATCTCCCTTGGGCCACCCTCATTTGTGAATCTGCAGCAAGCACCATAAGCACAAGTGATTACACCTATCTCTTCCAATGAGCATATCTATCTCTCGGGCCGCACTCCAGCTTCCCCATTTATTTTCACTATTTTTTGCTCTCTTAGTCACTTGTTTCCCTATTACATATGCACACCAACATCAGGCATGCACGCTATGTTGTTAAAGGTGCGCCTAAGGCTCAAGGCTCACCAGGCTCAGAGGTTTGCGCCTTCGTGTACCTTTTGAGCATAAAAGGCGTGCATGGCGGCGATTTATGTTGTAATTTTTTTTCAAAATAAAGAAAAAATAATGTAAGAAATCAATAATTTTTGCATGATTTAGTGTTTGTGAAACATAATCGAGCTTTGAGACTTGGATATAATGCAAGTAACCACATTGATTCTATTTTTTAAGAGATATAAATGATAGTAATGAATGATTAATGTGTAGAATATATGAAGAATCAGCTCGAGAAGATGAAGTAATGTTCGATGCAGATTATTTAAAATGAATATGGCTGCGTCTTGCCCTTGTCAGGCGCGCGCCTGCGCTTAGGATCCAAGACCCCTTTGCGCCTTGGTGCGCCTTTAATACTAAGCCTGCACGCGACCCACTCTTCAGCCTTCTTGTAGGGCGTCCTTTTCAACAGACCTCAAAATACTTAAGCAATTGTTTTCTGCAATCCGTCCCTATCAACAAAGTTTCATGATACATTAACCAAAAACTTTTTTCAACTTGCATACAACTCTCCCATTCTCTATCAATGGTTTTCATCGTCTCCTCTTGGGGCCCCACCAGCTGCCAACTAGTACTTTTTCTTGCACATTTTTCTACCTCTTACTTACACATTCATTTACTTCTACCCACCACCACCCATGTCACTTTTCCCAAAACGAATGGGCCCCATCCGATCACTATGACAATTTATAATTCCAATGGGCACTCTTGTATTTGGCCACACCACATACATATTCCTGATGACACCAATATGGCACCACGATTGCGTCCATCTTTTTCCAGTGTATATATCTGGCCTTCTCTCGCTCGACCTTGGGTACAAGGTCCATTTTTCAGTGGGCATATTCATACAGACATTCGTGCTCAATCTTATGGTGTTGAAGGATTAAGAGTCCCCGCGACAAGTTTGCGCTTTAATTAATTATTATGTTACTTAGTGTTTGTCTTTAATGTTCAATTAGTAATGTTCATATTGTAGTCATTTTATATGGAACCCCTTTCTAAACGAGAGAACAAGCAAGAACTTAGACTTTGGCGGAAGCGTCGTCTTCCTATCTGTATCTTGTAGGTTTGCTACCTTTTAATGCAATTAAACTTTTTGAGTGGTCGTATTCTCGCCATTTCTAACCCTAGCATTTTCCCGTCGGTAACTACGTTCTTCAGCATTATCTAGGATGTGTTGTGCATCCATATCCTCTTCAATTATATTTGTAACTGGCTGGCTCAATGACCATATCCTCTTCAATTATATTTTTAAACCGCAGTTTAAAAATGGGCCAGACTTATCCCATTTACTCCCATGTTGCGTGTGAAGGGCCAAGGTGAGGATAATTGTAGCTTCCAACTATAATGTAAGTGGAAAGGATCCTAATATTTTGTGAAAAGGGATATTAGTTTATAAGTTCGGTATTCAAGACCTCTGTTTTGATCTTTTAAACTATTGCAAATTATGAGCAACTAATCTTATTATATTACGATGATTAGCTTCTTAACTATAATGTATTCTCTTTTCTGTTTCCTATTTCCCTTCTTCCACCAAATTGATTTTGCTTAAAAAACTCATGCCAACAAGCTTGCATAGAATTTTGCGAGTAGATTGTGACGCATGGTAAGGTCCTATTGAGACTATGGGTAATTTCTAAATGCAGACACAAATCCGATGAGTTAGCGTGATGTAATATTAATGAGAAAGTGCATGAATCACAAATAGACAAGCAAATGAGTACCAACACTAACCACAAATGGTGTGGAAACAAAGTTTACAGAAGATATAGTGCAAAGTAGAAAATAATCGCTGATTCAACATAAAATAAAAGACACCCATCTTGGAAACTTACACATTTATGACGTAGATAGCTTGGAGGGAATCCGGCGAGTCTCAAATGGTTGGGAACGATGCAATAGATGGGATTAGGACCTCCGGGGGAACTCTGATTGCTGAATGGGTGCTGTTGCAGAGCAGGAGACGTGAAAACAGCTGCTGGGGGGGGAGGCTGTTTGGGGTGGCCGGAGGCTGGTGGTGGTGGTGGGGAGTTGGAGGAGGCATCCTGCAGCATGGGTAATCCAGAATGAGTGTTGGACAGTAGCTGGCTGTAGGGAGAAATATGGTGTTTTGAGTGCAAACCGGTTGTTAAGGTGCAGGCAGAGGACTGGAGTGGGAAATAAATGAAATAGGGGTAGGGAAATGGTAAGGGGTGGCTGGATGTGCAGTCCCCAGGAGCCGACTGGAAGTTCTGGAGGTCGGGGAGGACTGAGGAACTGGGAATCGGCTGTCAGGGAAATTCCAGCACCTGGATGTAATGTTACTCCTTCCATGGACCAGTTTAGGCGGCAATCAGAGGGGCAGGGTGTTCAGGAGGTTGTGGAATTAGGAGATGAAGGGTCCGGCTGGTTGGGAGTGTATGGAGTTCGGTTGGAATGGAATGAAGGTGGCTCCACGTGAATGAGATAGAGAAGGTTGTGGGGAAGTTGGAAAATGGGAGAGAGTGAGTGAATGTAGAAGTACTGACCCTTGTTTTTAGGAAGTGTTTATGTTGGAGTAGTGGGAAAGTGGGGAGTTGGCTAGGGAGTGGGGATGGTGTTAAGAGGGTGGTGGCCGACCAAAGATGGCCAGAGAGGATTGCTGGAGGTGGTGGCCGGAGGTGGTTTCCTCTGATCACCGGAAAACTGAAAATGAAGGATACTTAGTGGGGGTGGTGGCGGCTTGATGGAGGTGGCCGGATGTGGTTTCTGGCGATCGTTGGAAATTGAAAATGGTGGAAAGGAAAGGGAATGCAACCATGCAGGTGGCTGGTTGGGAGGTGAATGTGGAGGGGCTTGGGTGGGAGGCTGCCGGTGATTGTGGGGAATGGATGGAGGTGGCCAGTTGTTGGTTGCAGGGGAGGGAGGGGAAGTGGCCGGCTGGTGGTTGTGGGGGAGGGAAGGCAATGACCGGATGGTAGTTGTGGGGAGAGATGGAGATGGCCGACTAGTGAAAGTTGTGAGCGAAGAAAGGGGGTGATCGGCTGAGAGAAGAGGGGAGAGGAGGGATAGCGTCCCAGCTTCGCACTTGGATTTCTGGGCTTCGACACCAGGAGATCAAAAGGTGGCTTTCTTGCTCAATCTTTCAATAGCCATTCATGGAGGCCTCTACCCTTATTTATAGATTAGTGATGGATAACAAACGGTCATGATTCTCCGTTCATTGTAACCCCCCAAAATACACAAATAAAATAAAAATATAAAATATAAAAAATATAAAATACTCTAATCGACGATCTGCTCGTGATGAGCGGTCCCAATCGGCACTGGGTTCGTGATCGACACGAATAAACCCTTACAGGTTGTGTGGCATGATCCCCATCACCTCCTCCCGCCTCAAAAGCATTCATCTCCGAAGAATGGAGATGATCGTGATGTTGTCATAGGGATGAGGTGAGTCTCTACTCTCTTGAGCTCTGTTGCGGAGATCCACATGTCGTTATTAAAAGTGCGGCTCTGTCAAGTATCAGACTTTGTCTGGTGTTAGTACGAACTTGTGGGCCACTTTCTCAGTGATGATGTTGAAAGGCCTAGTGTCTTTAGATGATAATGCACGTGTCAGAGAATATGGTACTGGTGTGGAAGAAGTCGGGACTGTAAGATTGTAACTAGATGACCAGTTAGTGTCGATGGTTGGGGTTGTAGTGAAGTAGTAGGCGAAGGTTGGGGTTGTAGTGAAGTAGTAGGCGAAGGCTGGGGCTGTAGTGAAGTAGTAGACGAAGGTTTGGGTTGTAGTAAAGTAGTAGGTGAAAATGGTCCTGTAATGAAGTGGTAGGCAAAATTTGGTGCTGAGGAGTTGGGGTGGCGGGCAGAGAAGGGTACATAGTCGTTTGGCTCAAAGAATGAAGTCAAATCTTCAATGTTGAATATAAGTGAAATTCTCATACTCTGCGGAATATCTAGTTCATAAACATTTGTCCAAATCCTTTTGATAACCGTGTAAGGACCCATTCACTTGACATTTAGTTGTTTCCTTGTGATTCACCTCTCAGTACGTATGCAGACTATCACCTGTTCTCCTTCTTTAAAGCTTTGCAATCTCCTGTGGCTATCATCATAAGATTTATAAATATCATTATTGCAAGTAATCTTACGTCGGATAGACTCATGCATACTATGAAGGTGCTTAGTAAAGGACTCGACAGACTCGCTAGGATGGAACTCTATGGGTAGAGGAATAAGATTTATGAGTTTCCTAAGTTTATAACCTAAGACTACATGGAATGGACTCAATTCTGTTGTCCTATTTATCAAGCTATTAAATGCGAACTTTGTTACATGTAACATTGATTCCCAAGAGGAGGTGTGGTCACCTACGAGGCATCGTAATAGGTTTCTTAGGTTCCTGTTCACTACTTCTGTTTGACCATTTGTCTGTGGGTGATAAGCGGATGAGAACTGTAGTGTAGTTTATGTCTTCTTCCATAGTGTTTTTCAGAAATAGCCCATGAATCGGACATTGCGATCGGATACAATAGTCTTTGGTAATCAGTAAAGTTGAAAGATGTCTAGAACGAATAGAGATGCAACGTGTGATGTATCTGCAGTCTTGCTGCATGCGATGATATGAGCCATTTTGAAAAATCGATCGACTACGATAATGATGGAATCGTGCTTGCGAAGGGTTCGAGGTAGTCAGAGCACAAAGTTCATACTGATGTCCACCAATGACTGGCGTGGGACTGGGAGTGGTGTGTATAGACCCGTGTTTTGTCATGACCCTTTGGCCATCTGACAGATGTAGTAATGTCGGACGACTCGAGCGACGCCTCTCTTAAGTGTAGACCAATATAAACGGTCTTCTACTAGTGCGATGGTCTTATCTCTCCTAAAGTGCCCAGCTGCCCCACTGACATACATCTCCCATACTAAATGATCTTCGATGGATGTCTGGGGAATGCATAAGAGGGTGCCACGAAATAAATAACCATCAGTGATCGAGAAGTCGGGGATGACCTCGTGTGGGTCCTGAGATAGTGTAGAGTATATAGTCGCAAAGTCTGGGCAGGTAGAATACTCTGTGATCAAGTGCTCGAATTTCGTATTATGACTGGTAAGAGTGTGGAGTGAGCTCACCCTGCGGCTGAGTGCGTCAACGGGTTTGTTCTGAACACCAGCTTGATTCTTGAGAACGTAATGGAAATGTTGTAAGTACTCAACCCATTTTGCATGACGATGACTAAATTTCTTCTGGGAGTCCAAATAGCGTAAGGTCTGGTGATCCGAATAAAACACGAATTCACGAGGGAGTAAGTAGTGTCTCCAGTATCGTAGAGACTGAACAATCATGTAAAATTCCCGGTTGTAGTTGGAATACCTCTTTTAGACGTCTTTTAGTTTCTCACTGAAGTAAGAGACTAGATGACTTTCCTGTCTGAGTACTTCTTTACTTACAGCGTAAGCGTTGCAAGCTACCTCGAATACTCGACTGAATTCGGGTAATCAAAGAACTGGGGCCGAGGTCAATTTAGCTTTAATGTCCACAAATGCTTGGGAGGCCACTGAAAATCTCCCTTTCGAAGGAATTCGTGGAAGGAGCCATAATGGTGTTGAAATATCTGACAAAGTGTCTGTAGAAGGTGGTCAATCCATGAAAACTATGAGTTTCATGTATACTTGTGAGGGTTGGCCATTCTCGAATGGAGTTGACTTTGTCAGGTTCTATGGACATGCCCAAAGTAGAGATAATGAGCCCTAGGAAGTGTATTGACTCTGATAGGAAAGTGTACTTTTTTAGGTGGATGTAAAAGTGCTCCTTACGGAGGATGTCGAAGAGCAGTCACATGTGTGTGAGGTGCTCTTCATGAGTCTGACTATAGACTAGAGTATCATCGAAATAGAGTACTAGGAACTCGCCCATATACTGGAGTAAAATCTGGGTCATCACGCGATAAATGTACTAGGGCGTTGGATAGCCTAAAAATCATGACCAACCACATGTACAAACCATCTTTTATTTTAAATGCGATCTTCCATTCATCGCTTTCTCCGAACCTGATCTGGTGGTACCCACTCCGAAGGTCTAACTTTGAAAAGATCCGGGCACTTGACATAGTATCTAGGAGGATACCGAGTCGGAGAATGAGAAACCGATATTTGATCGTAATCTTGTCAATATCTCCGCTATCTACGCACATACGCCAACTATCGTGTCCTTCTTACGGGTAAGGAGCGCAGATACGACGCAAGGGCTTAAACTTTCTCTAATAAACTGCTTCTGTAGGAGGTCGGCGATCTGAGTTCTTAGTTCTTCATGTTCACCGAGATTCATCCGATAATGTGGTAGGTTTGGCAAAGATAATCCTGACACAAGATCGATCGCGTGCTAGATGTCCTGTATTGGGGCCAGCTCATTCAGGAGTTCGTTTGGCATAATATCACTGAATTCGCCTAGGATGTGTCGAACATCAGGGTGAATGGTCTCTATGTCCATAATGCCCTCCATTGCCTGTGAGGCATCAATGACATAAATGATGCCTGTGTCGTGGCTCTCCTGAGTGAACTCACTATGCCGTAAGCAAGGTTGTGGATATCGGCCGACATGTCCGACATGTCGGCCGACATAACGTTTTGGGAGGTAAAACGTTTCATAACCGTTGTGAATTTTGGTTGTGGCGTTTTGAAAAAAACGGACCGATATATCGGTTTGGACCGATATATCGGTCCATTAAAACGGATATATAACCGTTTTGGGGGACAACATCGCAAGCGTGGTTTTTATTCTCTATTATTAAAGGATTCGTAACCCGCGGTTCATTACGCTGCTCGTCCTGCCCTAACTCTCCCTCGCGCTCTCCGCTGCTGCTCTCCCTCGCGCTCTCTCCACTGCTGCTCTCCCTCGCGCTCTTTGTTGCTGCTCTCCCTCGCGCTCTCCGTTGGTGCTCTCTCTCGCGCGCTCTCCGCTGGTGATCTCACTCGCTGCTCCTGCCCTAGCTCTCAATCTGGTTGTTATCTCTCTCTCGCGTTCTCCGCTGGTTATCTCACTCGCTGCTCCTGCCCTAGCTCTCAATTTGGTTGTTAGTCTGCTCGCTGGTGCTCTCACTCTGGTCGTTCTCGGCTGGTGTTCTCACTCTCTCGGCTGGTGCTCTCGCTCTCTCGACTCTATCTGCTGTCAATCTCACGGGCTCTCAACTCTATCTGCTGGTGCTCTCACTCTCTCGGCTGGTGCATTCTTCTCCCTACTTCCCCCTCTCATTCTCCCTCTCTCGGCACTCTAGCTCGTTGGTTGCCCTGCTGCCAGTCGGCCGGCCCTGCTGTCTTGCTCTCTGCTGCCTTATTGACCGTGACCCTGGTTGTGGGTTCTGTAGCATGGTGGTTGCTTGCTACTTGCTGCCCTGCTGCCTTGTTGTGGCTTGCTTGGTGACTGTAGCACGTGCACCCTCTAAATGTAGGGTTTTGGCACTTTGCACCCGAAATTGTTAAATATTGAAAAATGCACCCCTTAATTACAGAAAGCTTGGCACTTTGCACCTTGGAGGGGGGTGCAAAGTGCCAGCCTTTTTGTAATTGGGGGTGCATCTTGCAATATTTAACAATTTCGGGTGCAAAGTGCCAAAACCCTTTTTATTTGGCTCATTTATAATTTTGTTAGTCAACAAATGATTTGAAATGCCCCTATTATTAATTATTTATCCAACTTCATTTTGCAATCGATGGTGCATGTATATCCAACTTCATTTTCTAGTTGTCTTGCTGGCTTGCTGCTTTGTGCCTTTTGATAGATAAAATGTTGGATGCTTTATAGTATTTTCTTATTTTCTTATTAATTATTTTGCATATGAAAGGCTGCAATGATAGTGATGAGCGCTAGATTTTGGGCGAATGTCGAGCTGGCTGTTGGTATATTCACACCATTTGTAAAGGTTTTGAGACGAGTTGACGGGGATACACCTTCCATGGGGTGGTTATACGGGGATATTAAAAAAGCTAAGGAAGAGGTTGCTGCTGTTCTCGATCACCAAGAGAACAAATATCTTCCTATATGGAAGTTGATTGATAGCAGATGGGAGAAGAAGATGAGCAGCCCTCTACACCTTGCAGGTTATTACTTAAACCCATATTTTTATTATTCCCATCGAGTGGAGATAGAGGCTGACGGAAGGTTTATGAGTGGTTTTGTTGAGTGTCTCTCAAGGATATATAGGAAAGATCCTTCTACACAGGATCACATTAGTGCTGAGCTTGATCTTTATCAATACCAACAAGCTTGATCTTTATCAATTACTAGTTTTACAAATTTGCTATCATTAAAGTATTGTATATTAAATGTTATATATAGCTTTTAATATTTAAAAGTTTAATAGGTTATAAAATAGGTAGTACTGTGACATGTATAAAAAAATCAAGAACATTTAATTACATATATAATTAATTAAATATTAAAACCCGATATATGAAATATCCCCGATATATCCCCCGATATATAAAAAACCGACACGAAAACACAAACCGACGTGTCCCCGACATCCGACATCTGCAAGCTTGGCCGTAAGATGTGGATAGGTCTCAGAGCACTTGTGTTAACATAAGGCTCAACCCTCTCCTTAGGGGTTGGGTCGGGGACAATGCGATCTTGTGGCCCTTATCGAAGAAGACACGTGTTGGACCGTCCGTAACAAGTCATGTCCCTATTATATAGTCAGGGCCTACCTAATAGTGCATGTGCTACGTCTATAGGAATGACGTCGCACCATACTTTGTCCTCGAAGGAAGCAAATCAAATAGGTACTAGACGCCTCTGAGTGAGCTGAATTGTCATCTTATCTACCCAGACGACTCAATATGGGTATGGGTGGAGTTTTGCTTTTATCTTTATTCGAGCCCCTTTTGGGAAATATTATTTATGCAGCTGCCACTATCGATGTCGAGTTTGTAGGCCCCCTTTGTACTCAGAAAGTGAGTATAGAAAATGGTGGTCCGCCTCGAATCCTCATTAGTGCAGGGAGTATGAAGTAGACAACAAATAACATCCATCTCAATTGCACGATCTATCTCATCTTCCCAATCCCCTTCTAAAGTCAGAACAATATCTTCTTCGGACGGCTCTATTGACTCAGTAGTAGGGTAGGGGTTCTCCTCAATAAGTAGGTTCCATGTGGGACACTGTACTGACATTTGACCTCTACCTTGACATTGATAGCATCAGATTCCTCTGGGCTTGGCCAGCTGCCGTGCATGTGTCTTTCGTGTCAACGGGAGCACGAGTAGGCATGGATGGACTGGGTCCTGCTGGGGGGGGGGGCTGGAACTGCCAGATTGTGGGTTAGCCGGTTAGGTCGTCTTGGACTAAGTACGTATGTTGCTCATGTTCTAAGGCAAGCTGGAAGATCTGCTCGACCGACTCTAGGTGGTGGGGAATGAGTTCCCTACGATTGTCATCCCTTAATCCTACCCGAAATTGGGAGGCTGTCACGACATGCTCCTTATTGTTGTCGCTCCTAACGACAAGCTCATCAATGCGAGTCATATACTCTGTCGTAAGGCTTGAAGTTGATCTAGAAGCTAACTTCGATATGAAGGGGGGAGGTATTTTTCTTTGAGCCTTTGCTTCATGTCATCCAATAGGGTGATGGAATAATAACCCTCTCTATCGAGGGAGTGCTCATGTCTCTCCAATAAATTTTAACTTGCTTATGCAATTTCATCTTGATAAACCGCAGTCGTCTTTCGTCATACAGCTCGTACCAGTCAAAATAATTGTCCATGTCTATAAACAAACCACTAAAAGCTTTCAGATCTAACTGACTACGTTGTTAAAGGCGCGCCTAAGACTCAAGGCTCATCAACCTCAGAGGTTTGCGCCTTCGTGCGCCTTTTTGCGCCTTTGAAGCATAAAAAACGCGTTTAAGTGCAATTTATGTTGTAATTTTTTTTTCAAAATTAAGAAAAGAATAACGTAAGATCTCATTAATTTTTGCATTATTTAGTGTTTGTGAAACATAATTGAGCGTTGAGACTTAGGTATTGTGCAAACAACCACATTGATTCTATTTTTAAAAGATATAAATGATAGTAATTAATGATTAATGAGTAGAATAAATGAACAATCTTATCAAGAAGATGAACTGTTGTTTGATGTTGATTATTTAGATTGAATGTGGTTGCGCCTTGTCTTCGTCAGGCGCGCGCCTGCGCGTAGGCTCCAAGATCCCTTTACGCCTTGGTGCGCCAAGACCCCTTTACGCCTTGATGCGCCTTGCGCCTTAAATAACTAAGCTACTGGCCATCATAAGATTAGACATCGATGCGAATGCGGCGCGTGATATCATCCTCACCAACATGAGCTCTCAGGGGCTCATGATAATCCATATAGTCATCATATCTACCTTGGTCGAACTGTGTAGGGAACAAGGAGCTATTTGGGTGCATTTCATGTAGTTCGTGCATGGGGGAGAGCCCCTCCCCCTCATTTTGGTTTAATTCTGTTTCTAGTAGTTTTATTTGTCATATCTTTATTGTAATTGTGGATGCGTGGGGAGTTTGAGAGCACCCTTGAAACAATCTGTGAACATGCACGACCGCGCACGGTCTTTGCCCCACGACCGTGTGCTTTCACGTCTAAATTCCTTCTAAGTTTCAAGACTGCAAGTGCGTTTTAGACACGCACGACCGTGCACGTTCTAAACCCAAAACTGGTGTGCATTTAAGGTTTCCGCACGGCCGTGCACAATTACTCGCGCACGACCTTGCGCGTTCATTCCCCTCGATTTCCCAGGATTTCCTGCTTTCGGATTTTACTCGTGCGCCATCCTGTATGCCGGTCGTGCGTGAGTTACAGCGCACGACTGTGCGGGTTTCTTCACGCACGAACGTGCGGGTTCTTTGGACGTGTTTTCTGCATTCGGGTTTTGCTCGTGCGACTTCCTTCTCGCACGACCGTGCGTGGCTTATTGCGCACGATCGTCACCTGGCGGCTAGGGCGCACGTTTTGGCGCCCAGATTTTGGTTCCTTCACGCCTGATCATGCGCATGCCTCGCACACGACCGTGCGTGAACATTCTGGCAGACGGCGTATAAATACTAAATTCTTACGGGATTTCACAATCTTTCGTTCTTTTTCCGATTGGAGTGGCTGGATTTCACCGTTTTTCATTGTAGGGTTGCCTCTATTCATTCTGGAGCTTAGAGGAATTTCCTTGCCATAGCTATGGAAATCGACTAACAAGGAAGAAGGAGATTACGACGTGGACGTTACAGACATCGAGAAGACAGGGCATGCTTGTTTAGAGGTGACAACTCTTTCATGTTCTCGGACGCAACCAAGGATCATCGCGGGGGAAAGCACCTGCTTCGGTAGCTCCGTTGGGGTCCAAGGCACAGACTCGAGTAACGTTTTGTATCGCTTTCTCTACTTCCGCCCCTAGATTTCTTGGTAAGGTACTCTAACTTTATGAATGTATGAATGGTATTTTTATTGTAATGAACATGTGGTAAGTATGTCTAGTCGATGTTGTGAATACAATCAGGAGACATGCTCTCTCTCGACAGACTGAGCCCACGTTAGTCATGCCAATCTCAAGGTCTTTTTCGGCAGACATCGTGATCATTTAGCAAGAAGTCACAACTGACCCCAATCTTAGCAGGATATGAGCGGCAGTAGAGCACGACCCCACATCCTAACCAACTTTTTCTCTCGCAGGGGTTACCTCTATTATCAGGGCTAGCTCATAATGGCAACCACTTCATCCTACATTCACCGGCTACAGACAGTTCCACTCAACCCCTTCAACAGGAAGTGTCGGTGCCTTCCACATGTATAGGCGTCTCACGGCTTCCTTTTATAGGCGTTGGATGCTTCACAATATTGAACAAGTCGTGACATCCTGCCTCACGTTCCAACACGTCAAATATGAGACGACATTTTTAGTAGTCCTACTGCAGCCCTTACTGGTCTTAAAGCACTTCTAGGATGATATTGCCTTGGATTTCATCACAAAGCTGCCCAAGTTCGCAGGGTATGATTGCATATACCTCATCGTGGATCGCCTCTCGAAGTATGCTCATTTCAATCTCATGTGACACCTAACACGACACAGTTGCTGCTAATTTGTATATGGAGTGGTGCTCCTCAATGCAATTATCTCGTTCGATCATCATGGATCAAGATCCCATCTTTATGAGCAATTTCTAGCTGACATTGTTCAAACTACAAGGTACACCATTGCATATGAGTGTGGTTTATCACCGCAAATGGACGCTCAAACAGAATCTCTTACTACATTTCACATCTAAGCAGACACTCAAGCCGAGAACTTGGCTTGAGAGGGCGGAATACTCATACTCAACCTTATTCAAGGTGTTTACGGATGGCCGCCCCCTACGTTGCTTCATCACCTTCCCGTAGAATGCCAAGTGGAAAGTTTGGTATATCAACTCCATGACTGTGATGAGAACATGCGTTAGTTGAAG
This sequence comes from Dactylorhiza incarnata, assembly GCA_033032865.1. NCBI lineage: Eukaryota > Viridiplantae > Streptophyta > Magnoliopsida > Asparagales > Orchidaceae > Dactylorhiza > Dactylorhiza incarnata. The sequence goes on from JAWHQI010000130.1 coordinate 5,673,526, forward strand.
TTTCACTTCCATCAAGCCTAGTTGCGGATGACTATCCAAGCAAAATCGTTGCAGGCACATACCATTGGAGATAGGTGACATGGTGTGCGCAAGCTACAGCCACACTGCCAGATCATTGCTGACTCACGAATTCCATGCAAGCTATGGACACGGTACTAGTGTCCTTTTTCCATTATTGACCGCATATGAGAGGTTGCCTCCCGCCTTCATCTTCCACTATAGAGCTGCATGAACCCGTATTCCATGGGTCACATCTCAAGCATGTGATCGCCACCGGATCCACTACTTCAGACAAACGTGTGGTCGACTCTATTTGCCCATAGGATTCGAAGGCCATCATGGACACGTTTTCATCACATGCTACGATACTCCAGTCTTTGATTCTCATCCAATTAAAGAATCAGCTTGTCGCATATGCCAGTTGGGTGAACCGCTGCGATTTTCAGCTCCAGTTTCTAAATTTCTGCCTTGAGGACAAGACAAGTTTCCCAAATTGAAATATTACTACAAAGAAGAATGACATCACGGTACCAAATCAAGCTTGGAGAGTCTATTTGTCTGTAACGCCGAAAAAATGGCAAGGTAATTGAGGAGCTGATTGAATTATTTCAGATCAGTTACTTTCATATCTCTTGTAAATTTTTTAAAAAAAGGGAGAAAGGATTTAGACATCAAGCATAGATAATATTAATTTGTTTTTATGTTTATATAAAATTTCCTGTTAAATATTCTCCCCTGCCTGCTCATACTCTGGGAATAATAGGTTATGCTGGGAATACATTTTCAGGCTGAAGAATTCATAGTCTTGTTCATTTAATATGAATCTCCACCTATAGGCTATAACTAGTTACTTTTAAGTTGAATTAGGTTCTAATATGTCATAAGAGCGGGCCATGCCCGATGGCCCCACTCCCATGTCTTCCAATTAAAAAATAATCCCAGTGGAGGTCAAAAATCTTGTTCGTGATAGAGTTGTGTTAAGAATATTGTTTCACATCGAGAAATTCATGTAGCCTTGTTCACTTTGTATACATTCTGGCCCTTTCCACCTATAACAAACTTCATTTTAAGTTAGATGCCTATGTTCTAATAGGATGAATGGACTAATTAATAGAATTATATTTGACCTCCTATTTTTGTTCCAACTGTCAAGTCTTTATGCTGGTGCTAACTGATCTTCTGAATCTACAATGATGGTTAATTAGTAGAAATTACTTACTTATATGGCTTGCGGCATCTCTTTTATGCCATTTCAGATTATTTTGCTCCGGTTGTACCTTTACTCGATTAAGATGGTTCGGACATGTACAGAGAGCAGACCATTAGAGGCACCTGTTTGGCGTTGTGGGAGCTTAGCCACTAGGCATGTTAAACGCGGGCGGGGTAGACCAAAAAAGACTTGAAATGAAACTGTAAGGAAAGACATGATGCACTTAGGCGTTAGTGAGATTATGACTAAAGATAGGGCGCAATGGCGACAAAGGATCCATATAGCCGACCCCATTATCGTGGGTTAAAGGCTTGAGTGTTGTTGTTGTTGATCCCAAAAGCTTATCCCAAAAGCTTATAGCTGTTGCTTATCCCAAAAAGCTTATCCCAAAAGCTTAAATCTATCATTCCATCATGAATGCGAATGGAATAAGCCAACATGGCGCTGACTGGACAAGCAATAGAAAATCAAATTTTAAAAACATAAAACTTCACGGCTATTTCCTCCTCCCGCACGGATTTAGTACTTATAAATGGAAAACAAATTGTTTATTTTTATAATATTAAATTTTTTATTACACATTTTTTCAGTATTCATACTTAAAATTTTAAAGCAGTTAAAGACTTTTAGACCAATTTCAAGTAACAAAAAAAAAGTTTGGGGCTTATTTCAAATTACCCATATATTTAAGGAATGAGTATTAATAATTTTCCCTATTTTTCACTGTTTTCGTCTACTCAGAATAGCTCACTCACTTTTTCCTTAAATTTTTCTTCTGTTTTCTCTTCTGCTGCTGGTGGGTTTCAGCTTTAGTGCCCGACTCCGTGAAGACTGAGCTGCTGCAACGCATCCGTGCATTCCTCACATCAGCTGCCCTTTAATACGGCTGTCAGTTTTTTTAAATGTCTGAGATTTAAGGTTTAACTTTGTAAAATTTTCTCCTCAACAATGATTATCAAAACTGTTGAAGGGATCAGTGTGGACCTCAGCCTCCCATTTTAATGGGATAAGTGCTTCCGGCTCTGTTTGGGATACTGTAGGTCGACTGTTTGGGCTCCCGGTGTTTGGATTTCCCGAGATATTCATAAGCACCAGAACGTCCTTCCTGCACCAGCCGCTCCGAAGAGAGATCCCAAGAGCAAGAGCATCTTGTGTATATACAGTTCAAGGACCCTGAATTAATTCATAATTTTTTTCTAATGTTTTACTTTCTGCTGGTTTGTTACAATAAGTGAACTTGCTTGCTTGCTTGTTTTTTTATTAGGATATGCTTAGATAAATAGTCTTATTATTCCTGTGTTGTATGAGGTCCAAATGAATTTGATATGATAGTTGGCAGGGTACCGGGTTTTGAACCCCACAATTTTACATTGAGGACATTTCTTATTACACTAGAAAGCAGGTTTAGGATTTACATGATTTTAATCTCTTATGTATTAGATTTACCTATTTTGCTGCTAAATGTACACACCAAGTCTTGTTATCTCAATAGTGGGTGCATTAGTCTATTAGATATTTTTTCTTTATAATTTGTGAGTTGTATCCTGTATAAGTAATATTTGCAAACCTCTTATCCCGTATGTACATGATCGCACTGTCGTAAACCTCTTATCCCGTATGGACAACATGTAGACATCATTGACCGACATTCTCCACATCTCATGCCAGGATCACCAAACCACTCGACACCGCCTTCCTTTGACTTGATCACCGTCAAATCTACGCACTGACTCACCCCTTACCTACACCTATTCCGCTTCCTGCCCCCGGGAAATATCCATCATCAAATCGATATTCTAATGCTTGAAAGAATGTATCCATTGCATGCTAGATTAAATTTTCATACTCCAATACACACTTGACAAACAGTGTCATTTTTCCATGGTTTGCATGAACGGCTCGACTCTGCTTCGGTTTCATTAGATCCTTAGCACCAACCCAACTATGACATTGACAATCTGTTATGATGCTCGAGAGCTCATCATTCGAACGCGTATGTGTTGTCCACCTGGATCACTAGGTTGTGAAGTTTGATAACAATGTTCGGTTCTCGCATCAACACATTATATGCTCTACCGCGCGCATGACATCAAATCTTATGTTCGGGGCGCTCCTTTTGCATTCATAATCTCATCACCACCTCCCTTGAACTGCAACATGCTCATTTTCTGGAAATTGAATATTCCAAACCCCTTGCTTCAACCATTCTAATCTTACACCTTCCCAAAAGTGTACCCTCCACATTCCACCTAAAATTCTATCATTGACCATCCACCGCCCTCCATTTGAAAATTCACCAACACTTCGATATGTACCCACTCATTTGCGTTCTCTGGACACGCTTGTCCCTAAGCTGAACAACCAACCCCAATGACCATCTCATCGTAAGTACCTCAAGTTTTTTTCCCACTAGGTCTAAATTTTTGTTGGAGATAACCCTACTCCGCTAGGGGAAAAAAACCCTACTCCCCTAGGGGGCGGTAAAGTGCGGGTGATGCACTTTACCATGCCCAAACAATCAACTAGTGCTCCTTAGTGAGCTGTTATCATCTTTGACTCCCAAAGGTTAGCATCGGATACATTCCTAGGCCAGGAAACCTGCCTTCGTAGTATCTTGAGGCTTGCATTCAATCATCTCCTTCTAGTTCTAACTTTGGCCCATGATATGATATTTATAACCATATTTTGTGTATGATATTAATTGTATGTGATGATCACATTGTTGTACTTGTCTTCGGTATGCATTCGTTCAAGCACGATGTAATATTATTTTACTATATAATAAGAGAAGTTATTTTGATGCAACGGTATATTTATGATTATTAAAAGTATCCTAAAACCGCTAATGCATTACATATTAATGTGACCCTTCGGGTTTTTCTTTTTATTCATTATTATTATTTTTTTACATAATTTAAACTCTCTCTCTCTCTCTCTCTATATATATATATATATAATTAAAATAAAATAACATAGAATAAAATCAAATAAAAGCACATAAATGAGGAAAATAAATAAATAAACTAGAAAGATATAAAAAGATGAAGAAAAATAGAGTAAAAAATAATTAAAAATAATAAAGTAAATAAATTAGAAATGTTTAAAGAGGAAAAAATAAAATAAAATAGAATAAAAACATCAGTTGGGAGGAAACTATACTCAAGGTATTATTGATGTCAAATATTGTGCGTGAAGAGACATTTGCAGTATTGTTAATTTCAGTTGAATATTATGCACAGAAGATCTCTTGATCTCCCATCTCACTGGTCTATCTAAATGAATTTTACAATTACATCATTTAATCTTAGTTTAAAAACATGGTGGCCTTGGATGCTAGCCTTATAGACATTAACTTTTACTATGTGATTAAAGATATATGGAGAGTATTGGAATTTGTATGGCAAATACTTACATAAACAAAAAAATATTACATTGCCAACTTGTAAGCCACCCCCACCACCACCACACACACACAAACACAGGTAATTGGGACGAGGGACCTTATGTTTAGGACAACTGCCCTATGGCAGCGGGTAGCACATAATTCGCCTTTTAACCGCAGGACACCCGTCCTGTGAGGCAACTCTTCGTCACAATATAAACACATTTATATAGCGGAAGATTAATATAACAGTAATAGAGTATGAAAATAAAGCCAGCTGCATAAAATAAGTTCATAGTCAAAAGGTATACACGGATATTTGGGTCGTACATATGACCCTAAAATCAAATAATAAGAATATATAAGAAAGTAAAAGCTAAGCTAGAGAACCATCAACCATGCTCACATCTCTAAATACTAGTGTAGTAGTAGTTATTGTCGTCGGAATTGGGTCCAAGGTCGGCATCTCATCTAGCTATGTTGTCTCCTCAATTATGTGGGGCTCATAAAACTGGATTCAATGAGAGGACTAGTTAATGGAGTAAGTGTGTACAACCCCCATATTCACCGAGTATACTCCCAAAGGCTCATTGGAGCATCATGGTAGCATCGACCCATGCAGGAAGGGAGGTGGAGGCAAGGAGGACGAGAGGTGGAGGCGGAGAAACCCCCCCCCCCCCCCCCCGCTCGCCCAGTTCATAGAGGAGGCGAGGAGGGGGAGGGGCGGTTCGCCCCCCCCCCCTTCTCGCCCAGCTTGGAGGCGAGGAGGGGGAGGGGCGGTTCGCCCCCCCCCCCCCCCCCCCCCCCCCCCCCCCCCCCCCCCCCCCAACTTGGAGGCGAGGAGGGGGAGGGGCGGTTCGCCCCCTCTCTCGCCCAGCTTGGAGGCTTCCCTTTCGCAGCCCAGTTTTGGCTATTCGCAGTCCAGTGGTCTGCGTTTAGTGCTTCAGAACAGCGGGATTTGGCTATTCGCAGTCCAGTTTTGGCTATTCGCAGTCTAGATCCGAAAATCCTATAAATAGGACCAAGGGGGCACCATTTGGGAGATCCGGTTTTTAGGCTAGCTCTCTCTATCTCTCTCTCTCCCTCCCCAAATCTCTCCAGTGGGGTGAGGAGAGCTTCCAGTGGTGCCCAAGCTAAGTAGTGGCTTGGGAGGGGAAGTTCCTAAGGGACTTCCGGGTATGTGGCGGGACCTCCCCACTAAGCCCTTGGTCCAGTTCCTAGTTCCAACACCTTCAACCTAGAGCTCTCCCTTGGGAGGACTAAGGATTGGTCGCCCCTTGGCTAGCTGAGGGCCCCGAACTCCACAGAGACTAAGTCTTGTTCGCAAGTCTCGGTTTCAACACATGGTGCGGTGAGCGTGGAGTGTGACTGATTCAAGAAACTCTTAAGATGAGCTCCATGACTGGAGGTGGAGGATCCGACCCAGGTCGCTCGCAACCCCTGGTGGATGGAGCGACGTTGGAGATGTTTGAAAATTTCAGGCAAGAGATCTTGCAGACCTTACAGCTAACTTTCGCCACGATAGGCGAAGGCATGAGAGGAGGTGGTCCGGAGGTCTCGCCCCAGCAAGTAGGTGAGAGCCCTCCAGGCCAGCAGCCCAGGAAGGAAGTACCAGTAGGGGGCGAGTGGGGAGGTCCCAGACCCCCACTCGCCCAGCCCCAAGGGGGAGAGTGGGGAAATCCCATACCCCCATTCGCCCAGCCCCGGGGGGGGGGCGAGCTCCGGAGGGGGGCATCCTCTCAGCTCGCCCCGCCCAGCTCGCCCCGCCCAGCTCGCCCAGCCCCCAAGGGGGGCGAGCAACGAAAGCCCTTTTTGTGAGCTGATCCTCTCGGCCCCGGTTCCAGAGGGGTTCGGAAGGTTGGAGATGTCTCACTACTCCGGCACGGATGACCCCGTCTTACACCTGCAGTGGTTTGAGGACATGGTCTCCATTAGGCCCATAACGAACGCTTTCAAGTGTCGACTCTTCGCGACAACTCTGAAAGAGAAGGCTAGAGATTGGTTCCACCAGCTCCCTGCGGGATCCATCTATGCCTTCGAAGACTTGCGCCGAGTTTTCCTGCTACGCTTCTCGACGTCAAGGAAGAGGAAGAAAGATGTCGAGGCACTTTTCAAGATCAAACAAGAGCCAGGGGAGTCGCTGACTCACTATCTGGAACGGTTCAGGGATGAAGTTCTCCTAGTCCAAGAAGTGCCCGGGTACACCCTCAAGCTTGCCTTCACGTTGGGGCTGCGGGAGGGTTTCTTCAAGATGGACCTCAAGAGAAGAGCTCCTTCATCCTTTGAAGAGTTGATGGAAAGGGTGGCAGAAGAAGTCGAGAGTGAGGAGGCCAACCCGGAGTTCGCGAGAAGGCTGGCCAAGCTGAAAGGGGCTCCCAAGAGAATGTTCGACCAAGAGGAAGACAACTTCCAGGAAGAGGGGGTTGACCTCCCTAGGTGGGGGCAGAGGCCAAGGGCATCCCCTCCACCGCCTCAACAGACCATGGCGATTGGCTGGGAAAAAAGGAGGAGAGTCAGAAAAGCAGGAAGAAGAGGAAGAGGGGGTAGGGTGGAGTTACCCTATTGTGACCTCCACGATGAGGAAGGCCACGCGACGACCACCTGCCCTGAGGTCTTGGAATTGAAGGAAGCAAGGGGTTTGGTGCAGCAACAACAACCAAATGGGAACGAGGGAGATCACCCTCAGCAGTAGGAGACCAAGTTTGTCTAAGTGCTTAGTTTCTTCTCTCCACCCTTAAGTTCATGTAGCGTGGTTGTTTACTTAGTTTTTTCTTGCATGTAATGTGATGATTAATGTAGTGAAAGTTCCCAAGTACTTAGTCCCGATGCTGGCCCGCTGACTAGGCTCCCATCATGCTGGCAGGTCCGAGGATCGCTCGGTGGCAGGAAAGTCCCAAGTACTTAGTCTCGATGCTAGCCCGCTGACCAGGCTCCCATCAAGCTGGCAGGTCCGAGGATCGCTTTGTGGCAGGAAAGTTCCAAGTACTTAGTCCCGATGCTGGCCCGCTGACCAGGCTCCCATCAAGCTGGCAGGTCCGAGGATCGCTCGGTGGCAGGAAAGTCCCAAGTACTTAGTCCCGATGCTGGCCCGCTGACCAGGCTCCCATCAAGCTGGCAGGTCCGAGGATCGCTCGGTGGCAGGAAAGTCCCAAATACTTAGTCCTGATGCTGGCCCGCTGACCAGGCTCCCATCAAGCTGGCAGGTCCGAGGATCGCTCAGTGGCAGGAAAGTCCAAAGTACTTAGTCCCGATGCTGGCTCGCTGACCAGGCTCCCATCAAGCTGGCAGGTCCGAGGATCGCTCGGTGGCAGGAAAGTCCCAAGTACTTAGTCCCAATGCTGGCCCGCTGACTAGGCTCCCATCAAGCTGGCAGGTCCGAGGATCGCTCAGTGGCAGGAAAGTCCCAAGTACTTAGTCCGGATGCTGGCCCGCTGACCAGGCTCCCATCAAGCTGGCAGGTCCGAGGATCGCTCGGTGGCAGGAAAGTCCCAAGTACTTAGTCCCGATGCTGGCCCGCTGACCAGGCTCCCATCAAGCTGGCAGGTCCGAGGATCGCTCGGTGGCAGGAAAGTCCGTGTACTTAGTCCCGATGCTGGCCCGCTGACCAGGCTCCCATCAAGCTGGCAGGTCCGAGGATCGCTCGGTGGCAGGAAAGTCCCAAGTACTTAGTCCCGATGCTGGCCCGCTGACTAGGCTCCCATCAAGCTGGCAGGTCCGAGGATCGCTCGGTGGCAGGAAAGTCCCAAGTACTTAGTCCCGATGCTGGCCTGCTGACCAGGCTCCCATCAAGCTGGCAGGTCCGAGGATCGCTTCGTGGCAGGAAAGTCCCAAGTACTTAGTCCCGATGCTGGCCCGCTGACTAGGCTCCCATCAAGCTGGCAGGTCCGAGGATCGCTCGGTGGCAGGAAAGTTCGAAGTACTTAGTCCCGATGCTGGCCCGCTGACCAGGCTCCCATAAAGCTGACAGGTCCGAGGATCGCTCGGTGGCAGGAAAGTCCCAAGTACTTAGTCCCGATGCTGGCCCGCTGACCAGGCTCCCATCAAGCTGACAGGTCCGAGGATCGCTCGGTGGCAGGAAAGTCTCAAGTACTTAGTCCCGATGCTGGCCCGCTGACCAGGCTCCCATCAAGCTGGCAGGTTCGAGGATCGCTCGGTGGCAGGAAAGTCCAAAGTACTTAGTCCCGATGCTGGCCCGCTGACCTGGCTCCCATCAAGCTGGCAGGTCCGAGGATCGCTCCGTGGCAGGAAAGTCCCAAGTACTTAGTCCCGATGCTGGCCCGCTGACCAGGCTCCCATCAAGCTAGCAGGTCCGAGGATCGATCGCTGGCAGGAAAGTCCCAAGTACTTAGTCCCGATGCTGGCCCGCTGACCAGGCTCCCTTCAAGCTGGCAGGTCCGAGGATCGCTCGGTGGCAGGAAAGTGCCAAGTACTTAGTCCCCATGCTGACCCGCTGACCAGGCTCCCACCTAGCGGGCAGGGTCAGGAACCGCTCAGTGGCCGAAAATTCCCTTAAGTATGTTTCCCCCGAGACGGCTCCGCTGGCCGGGCTATCACTAGCCGGCAGAGTTGGAAGACCTCTCGGGGAGGCTACGTATTTTTCCCCCGAGGTGGTCTCGCTAGCCGGGCTCTCACTAGCCAGCAGAGTTGGAAGACCTCTCGGGGAGGCTATGTATTTTTCCCTGAGGTGATCTCTCTAGCCGGGCTATCACTAGCCGGCAGAGTTGGAAGACCTCTCGGGGAGGCTATGTATTTTTCCCCCGATGTGGTCTCGCTAGCCGGGCTCTCACTAGCCAGCAGAGTTGGAAGACCTCTCGGGGAGGCTATGTATTATTCCCTGAGGTGGTCTCGCTAGCCTGACTCTCACGAGCCGGCAGAGTTGGAAGACCTCTCGGGGAGGCTATGTATTTTTCCCCCAAGGTGGTCCCGCTAGCCGGACTCTCACTGACCGGCAGGGTTGGAGGACCTCTCGAGGAGGCGCTGTGTTTTTTCCGAGATAGCACCGATGACCGGGTTCCCATCGACACTCGTCGAATATGCAGGGTTGGACATTTCTTTCCGAGCGTGAGCCACGCTCGAAAAGAGCGGGGATTGTGTACAACCCCCATATTCTTCGAGTATACTCCCGAAGGCTCATTGGAGCATCATGGTAGCATCGACCCATGTAGGAAGGGAGGTGGAGGCAAGGAGGACGAGAGGTGGAGGCGGAGACCCCCCCCCCACCCCCCGCTCGCCCAGTTCATAGAGGAGGGGGAGGGGCGGTTCGCCGCCCCCCCCCCCCCCCCTCTCGCCTAGCTTGGAGGCGAGGAGGGGGAGGGGCGGTTCGCCCCCCCCCCCCCCCCCCCCCCCCCCCCCCTCTCGCCCAGCTAGGAGGCGAGGAGGGGGAGGGGCGGTTCGCCCCCCCCCCCCCCCCCCCCCCCCCCCCTCGCCCAGCTTGGAGGCGAGGAGGGGGAGGGGCGGTTCGCCCCCCCCCCCCCCCCCCCCCCCCCCACCCCCCTCTCGCCCAGCTTGGAGGCGAGGAGGGGCAGGGGCGGTTCGCCCCCCCCCCCCCCCCCCCCCCCCCCCCCTCTCTCGCCCAGCTAGGAGGCGAGGAGGGGGAGGGGCGGTTCGCCCCCCCCCCCCCCCCCCCCCCCCCCCCCCCCCCCCCCCCCCTCTCGCCCAGCTTGGAGGCGAGGAGGGGGAGGGGCGGATCGCCCCCCCCCCCCCCCCCCCCCCCCCCCCCCCTCTCGCCCAGCTAGGAGGCGATGAGGGGGAGGGGCGGTTCGCCCTCTCTCTCGCCCAGCTTGGAGGCTTCCCTTTCGCAGCCCAGTTTTGGCTATTCACAGTCCAGTTTTGGCTATTCGCAGTCCAGTGGTCTGCGTTTAGTGCTTCAGAACAGCGGGATTTGGCTATTCGCAGTCCAGTTTTGGCTATTCGCAGTCCAGATCCGAAAATCCTATAAATAGGACCAATGGGGCACCATTTGTGAGATCCGGTTTTTAGGCTAGCTCTCTCTCTCTCCCTCCCCAAATCTCTCCAGTGGGGTGAGGAGAGCTTCCAGTGGTGCTCAAGCTTAGTAGTGACTTGGGAGGGGAAGTTCCTAAGGGACTTCCGGGTATGTGGCGGGACCTCCCCACTAAGCCCTTGGTCCAGTTCCTAGTTTCAACACCTTCAACCTAGAGCTCTCCCTTGGGAGGACTAAGGATTGGCCGCCCCTCGGCTAGCTGAGGGCCCCGAACTCCACAGAGACTAAGTCTTGTTCGCAAGTCTCGATTTCAACAAAGTGGATTCCTTTCTCAACCCCAAAGCCATCCTATATGCTCAAGGGAAGGAAGTTATATAGCTGAAGTACGATATGTATGTAAGTAAAACATGTAAAAAGTCAAGTAAAATATTTTAAATAACCAATTCTATAAAGACGTCGTTGTGAATCTATATGACTTAGATCTTGCATATACTAAACTACTTTAGATAGGTAAATATGAGTAAACAAATTATGCACTATTGACTCTCACGACCGATTATAACATCATATGTCGACATAATTTGACCTTCATTTTAAGTGTGGTAGCTAACCGTAGGGGCCTCACTGTCACGGCAAGAGAGTAACAATGTGACAGTCTTCTCACTCCTAGGTTGGTTTCATAATACGAACCTAGGCCCTATCGTATGTGAGTGCGTACTCTGGATGTAACTATGTAAGAGACATTCTCGCTCTGTCAGTGATATAAAGCAACAGCTAACTAGAAGAGTAAACCTCAAACATTATGCTAACACTTTGGAACACAACCTAAGTTAGGAAAATCTTAGGGGTCCTATTCTCTAGACCAAAGAGTCGTCAAAAGGTCTCGCGTCAGTTCGATCTAAGCGAGAGAGTGACCGACGCGCCACAATAAGCACACATCAATTATACTAATACATAATCATAATCAGAATAACTTTTAAGTGATTATAGAGCACTATTATTACATATTATATTTAAAGTGTGAGAGTTCTGATTTCACTTTACACTATTTGTCTTAATTTCGCAATTTAAGTCTGATTAAATTAAAACTTATGACAGGTCCTCTGTCTTAATATAAGTAACATTCAATTTGGAGCGCACAACCCTGAGTCTAAGAAGCTCGACCAAATCAGGGTCAATTTTAAGCCAACTTTAATTATCGATAACTTTCTTATTATTATTCCAAAATTAATGAAATTAAAACCTTGAGCTCTATGTCCCTGCCTATATGAACAACTTTCATCTTGGTCACAATGAATTAATGGCTCGGAAGCCTAGAGTAATAGGTAGCATAACATATCAATTAATTAAGGACTAAAACATTTGGAGCTAACTTTAGAGGAATGCAACATCTCCACAGAAACTCCAATTATGATGAAAATTAAACCTTGAGTTCTCTGCCCTAAGGAGACAATTTTTGTTCATGTGGGAGAGTGGGTGGGGGTCCACAAATAGTAGTTCACCAAAGAGCAACAAGGCCTCCATATACTTAAGGATTTAAGGTTAACTTTGAAAGTGTATAACCTTGCCATTTGAAGTCCAAACATGATGAGATTTAAACCTTATGTTCTTTAATCCAATATGATCAGTATCCCCCTTGGGGGCAGAGTGAGTAGAGGTCCATATTTAGGGTTTCTCTCAGTAGCAAGGACATGCCTTTATACGTAGGGTTTAAGGCTAGGGTTTTATGAAAACTTTATACACCGGTCAGTTGACGGGTGGCTGAAACCTCCCTCCTGGCTCCTGTCCTCTAGGGGGTCCCTGGAACCCCTGCCACCTCGGCTCTTCCCTTTTTCTCATCTCCTGTTGCTGGGATTCTCCTCCAACCTTCTCTTCTCCTCTGGCCCACTTGGCCAACTTCGCCACGAAAGCGTTGTTGGTGGACTCTCCTGTTGGAACATGATTTTTCGCATCTCTTTGTTTTGAGAATAACAAATTCTGCTTGTATTTGATCGTGGTTGTCATTGTGTTTTTAGCATGCAGGCTTGAACAGATATGACACTAGAATGCTATATTATTGGTTTGGACCTGCCCACAAGCTGAAAGTGGAATAACGTCGAACGCCAGGCGTTAGGACTTAACGCCGGCGTTGACTCCCGTTCCCACCAAGACAAATATGGCAAGGAGGGAAACTGTCGTGATTGAAGGAGCACTTTAGGAATAATCTGACCTAATGTCAGCGTTAGCCTCAACGCCAGCGTTAGGGTTGCCTAAAATGAATGTTTCCTAAAGTGCAGTATCTCCTTCCTGTTTTGAAGATCCGAGCCATCAAAACATTTCTATACTGGGTCAACGCCAAACGTTAGCCTTAACGTCGGCGTTAGCTTCCAGTCCTATAAATAGGTGGATTTCGTCTTCTCCAACTACTGATCATATAGAGCCCTATTCCAGCACTTCTGAAACTCCGCAAGGGCCGTATTTTTCCAGACCACCATCTCCACACAAATTCAAGAGAAGAATTCAAGGAGGATCAGATCAATGCTTACACAACGCGAAGAACGCACGCTTCGACTTCGACGATATTCAGCGAGCCTTCGCCATCTCCAGAATTCTTCTTAGAGAGTTTTTATTTGTGTTTTTGTATTTTTGTTTGTAACTCTTATTGATCGTGAAGTAAATTCGCCTCGTATCGGCGATTATGTTTGGGTAGGACTTAGGGAGGAATTCGCCTCGTGTTGGCGACTAGGTATAGGGAGTAGATCTAGAGGGTGCTCAAGGCCTTTTTGGGGATAGAAAGGCTAGAGCGGCTTGAGGCCGTATCTAGGGAGAGATAGGCTAAAGCCAACCGGTTCTTAGTGAGAAGAGTCGGAATAGAAAACAAAAAGAGTATTTCATATTTCATCCTGGATTTCTAACGTCATAGAAATTAGATTTTGTAACCAAATTTTATTAATGATAATCATCTCTTTTTCTATTTAATAAAATTGATTTACTACTCTTTGTTTTTGATTCACTCTTATTGAAATAAAATATCAAAAAAATTCTATAAAAACTTAAAGTTTTCTAAAACCCTTGTTCACCCCCCCCCCCCCCCCCTCTAAGGGCGCCTCAAGATCCAACATCTCCCTCGATCTTTCGTCGTGCCCGCTTGATCAATTCCTCGTATGACAAAGGGGGATCTCGGGCAAGTCCCATCTTGAACAGCCCTTGTCGCAGCCCGAGGGTGAAGGCGAGTTGTAGGGTGTGCCCTGACACCTCATGGACCAAGAGGACCTCTTCCTGGAACCGGTCCATGTAGCTTCCCAACGACTCTTCGACCTTCAGCTGGATCAAAAAGAGAGCTTCGACCCCCTTCTTCCTCTTCTTCAATGTGGCGAACCGCAACAGGAAACTCCGACGGAGGTCTTCGAAACTGTATATGGTCCCGGAACGGAGCTGGTGGAACCAGTCCCTCGCCTTGCCCTTGAAGGATATGGAGAACAGCTTGCACTTGAACGCGTTCGTCAGCTGCCTGATGGAGACGACGTCGTCAAACCACTGGAGGTGCTGGAGGGGATCATTCTTGCCTGTATAGTGGGACATGGCAGGTTCCGTGAATCCCTCCGGAATAGGGGCTGAGAGAATCAGCTCACAGAACAGACTCCCTGACCCTTCTTGGCGAGCCGGGGGCACTCGCCCGGTCTCCTCGCCTGGGTATCGAGCACTCAGCGGGCTGGAGAATAACACTCACGCGTGAATGGCACGTTCACCCTCCTCCACCTGCGCCTCCTTCCCGGGTCGCCCTCCAGGTGTGTCCTCGCCTAGGGCTGGCAGGGCGAGTACTGGGATCACGGGGGTCGAGCACTCGCCCAGCGACAATAGGGCGATTCGCAGGGTCTCCAGGATTGACTTCCTGAATTCGTCGAAGTCGCTCTTCTTAACGAACTCGCTCGAAAGGGGCGAGTTCCCAAGGTCGCCTCCTTGTCCTTCACTTCCAGTCATTGAATCTTACTCGGGATTTTATAAGCAAACTACGGTCCACGCTCACCGCACCAAAAATGTTGAACCAAGAAACCACAGTTCAACCTTTGAGCCTGGAAACCACGGCTCGAGGAGTTCGGACTAGTGTAGTTTGCTCTAACTTCTCCTGAGTTCAACCTTCAGACTGGGCACTCAGGACTAGGAAGCCCACTCACAAAGGGTGGAAACTGGAAACACACCCCCGAGCTGCAGCGAGGAGGTCACGTCACTAACCCAGAAGATCTATAAAACTCCCCTCCCAAGCAAATTGCTGAGCTGGGCACTTTAAAGGATGCCAGAGAGTTCTTGCCCACCCACCCGAAAACTACGGTGAGCAGCAAGTCAGATCTCCCTAACAGACCAAAGCTGACCAGAGGAGAAAGAAACAAGTGAGAGATCTTCTCCAAAGGTGCCCTTGGGGGTCTATTTATAGTTTTCTTAAAACGGTCTGCCGACAGTGGAATCACGCCTCTTGGTTTTGCTAAAAGCATCCCAAAATGGTCTGCCAACATGGAATCCCACTATTTGGAATGGCTAACTGCAGACCGGAATGGAATCATCTGGGAAAAACAGACCAACAATCAAATAGGCGAGTCCAGACCACTCTGCGCCGACTCGCCGGAACGGCGAGTGCCCACTAGAGCTGGGACTTGCCACTCGCCACTGAGCTGGGGCGAGTGCAGGCTATAGGGGGGGTGCGAGCTGGAACCCGCTACTCACCCAACTCGCTCGCCAAAGTCCAATCTTGCTCCAGGTCGCCTGATGGCTTGATGAATCCACTCGGCAAACACAGGGTTGTACAAGCGGTGTGATTTCAACGGCCACCCCCTCCCCTTTCGGCGTGACACCGGCAACCCTCCCTCCTTCCTCTGACCGGCGAACCAGCGAGGACCCTCTCCTTGATGTGAGGACCGACGGGCTGCGCCCCCACTCCAGATCCGTTGGATCTTCTTTCTCCGACGACGGACCTCCCCTTCGGGCGCGAGTAGAGCAGTGGGATCGGTAGTGGTACTTCCCAGCGATCTCTGACGCACCTCCTAGCTCCAGGTGCGTGCATGTTGTGGGCGGGCTAATCGGAACTCATCCGGTTGGGTAACACTTTTCTCACCTCATCCTCTTGTGAGATTCGTCTACATTGTTTGGTCATTTTCAGTTCTTGTGTGTGAATGAATGATTTAGTGTAAGCCCGGAAATATCAAACGAATCGGCACAAGAGTCGTGCGATGTCGTTCCCATACCAATTGGCCGGAAGGATAACGCGCCCGGTAGATTAATTTCGTTGGGACTTTTCATTAATCAAAGAAATCTCTAAGCGGAAACGTTGCGCCAGTTAACCTCATCGCGGAAGTTTGATATTGCATGTGGTAGTGAAACGCCTTAATAGATTTGTGGGTTGCATGCGACGTGTTTGAGTGATTGCTTCATTCACGCGTGCGAGGTAAATGTGCGCAAGTCCTAAGCTTGATGCATCAATTTGGTATCATTGCTAGGCATCAATTTGGTATCAGAGTTTGTCGGTCCTATTGTGTCAACATTAATTTTTATGCACACACAGTCGGGGAATGACTATTCCCGGTCCTCATCCGTGTCTGATACGATGGATGACAATCCCGATAATCGGGAGGTTACACAAGCACAACTCGCGGCCGTTCAACGTGATTTGACCGACTAAATCGCTCACCTCATCGCCGCATTTGCCACCTTAACTCAAACACTTCAAACCGGTTTCCAAAATCCCCCCCCCCCCCCCCCCACAAATAATCACCCTCCTCGCAACCCACCACACAACCCTTCGTGCTCACATACGAATGCGGCTGACCATGTACCACATGCGGATTGGAACAATGACCTCACACGACGCATTAAAATTGATGCCCCAACCTTTGATGGCATGGGTGACCCAAAACAATTTAAGGATTGACTTATCAAAATGGAGCGTTATTTTGAGTGTCAACGATTGGAGGATAACCAAAAGGTTATCGTCGCTCGCATGAAACTTGAGGGTCTCGCTCAAGTGTTTTTGTTAAATGAAGAGCGTCGCATAGGCGGAATAGCTCACATGTGGCCCCAAATGTGTAACTTACTCACCACTCACTTCGTCCCCGCCTCCCACCGCACTAATATGTTTGATGAGTTCACTTCCTTGCGCCAAGGTAATCGTTCGGTGAACGAGTACATGGGAGAACTCAATGAATTAATGATTCATTGTGAGATTCAAGAGATGCCTGAACTTACCATCTCGCGCTTCCGCAAGGGCCTCCGACCGGAAATCCAAAGCCAAATCCGGCGCTATGATCGCCATGCTCTAAACACCGCCATGAGTGATGCCCTTGACATTGAAAAACATATTTCGATGAACACCACTCTGCGGGCGACCTCCTCCAAAAGTTTTTTCCACTCCAAATCTGTTGGATCAGTAGGCACCCTTAGAGGGGGGAGGGGGTGAATAAGGGTTGTAAAACTTTTGTTATATTTTGATAAACTTGGAAAGTATATTAAAATAGTGATTTAGAATGAAGATCTAAATTGTTTTATAATGAAAGAGTAAGAGATAAACAATTTAGAGAAATAAAGAGTAAATCAATTTCATTACAAAAAGAGACATGATTATTATTGATAAAAATTGATTACAAAACTAAATTTCTATGATGCTAGAAATCAAAGACGAATAAGTAAAAATCCATTTTTGTTTTCTATCCTGACTCATATCTCCACGAACCGGTGGCTTTAGCCTATCCTTCCCTGGATACGGCCTCAAGCCGCTCTAGCCAATCCTTCCCCGGATATGGCATCGAGCACCCCTAGATCTACACCCTAGACTTAGTCGCCAACACGAGGCGAATTTCTGCCCTAAGTCCTACCCAGACCTAGTCGCCAACACGAGGCAAATTTCTGTCCTAAGTCCTACCCAGACTTAGTCGCCAACACGAGGCGAATTCACTACACGATTTAAAAGAGATGAAACAAATAACAACAATATAAAAACTCCCTATATGGATCTCTTGGAGAAGTAGACGAAGACCCGTAGAGTATGATCGTAGTCGATGCGATCTTTCATCATAACGATGAAGCGTGTTGAAATCTTCTCCAATGATATCCTTAAGCCTTCATGGATTTGTGGGAGTCTCTCTCTGAATCTTCCTCTATATGCTATGACACGAAGCTCTGGAATTTAGGATCATAAGAGGATGAAGAAGACGGATCCAAGGGGTCCTTTTTATAGCCTTGGAGCTAGCGCCTGCGCTATCGCTACCGTCGGCGCTATCCCGGCTTAGGAAGTATTCTTCGCGTGAGAATCTTTCATTTTAAGCAAACCGGTCGCCTTCCTCTATTGGTTTGCGCTACCCGCCTACGCTACCTGATACCGTCTGTGCTACCTGATACTGCCTTCGCTAGATGCTATCGCATACGTTAGATGTTATCGCCTAGCGCTAGCACCTTCTATAATTGCTTCCAAAAATTACTTTAATCAGAGCTAGCACCTGCGCTATGTGCTACCGCTGGCGCTAGTGGACATATTGGAATTCTTGCTTCAAATTTGAGGGCAACCTTCATATGTTATCCTTGAGTCATATGACTTTGTTTCTTGCACACTTAAACACACAAGATCAAATACACATAAGATTTGTTATTCTCAAACCTAAGAGATGCGGAAGACCATGTTCCAACAAACTCCCCATTTTGATAATAACAGATCCATTAATGATAAATCAGAGCATTAATATATAAGCATGATGAAACCTACTTGTATGTGTGTGTGAGAGAGATGACTTAGGATAATTGTCGATTTTAGTATTTAGAATTGCTCCCCTAAATACATGCTCCCCCTATGTGAATGCTCCCCTGATATGAAAGCTATCATCTTAATCATTAGTCATGTTAGTTTTCCCATTTGATAGCGATTATTATTTATCATGTTAGTTCTCCCTTTTTTGTTATTAGCAAAAGTGGGTAAGGAAACAAAAGACATAAAAAGAGAATTTTTGATAAAAAAAAATAAGGCATGATCGAGCTTTTTAGAGGAAATGAAATGATAAGGAGTTTTAAGCATAATAAATTAATGATTTCCAAGTAACCAATCTACTCAGACAATATGTCTACACCCTTGCCCTGTACTAAGTGACGGATGGTCATGAGGAGCTGCATACATGTCGTAGGTTGGGGTGTTAGTCCCATATGCAAACACTAGAAAATACTCAACCTAGCACTTTTTCCCCCCAGTGCCTCGCAAGGCCCCACGAGAACCCTCCCCAATTAAGGACAAGACATGACTTAGAGGTTAGGTTATCTAATGTCTACAACCCTACGCCCCTGTTATGGTGAGATATGTAATCATGAGATAATAATCATTGGAAACATTAAGCATTTAAATCTAATGATAAGTTCATAGCCTATGAGTTTATATTTTTATTTGATTTTTTCTATTAACTCACATAGCTATTTGAAATCCATTAATGAATCAGAGTTTTTAGCATAAAAATGAAATTCGTGTCAGCACAACCAATATAAATTATACCAAGCAAGTCTACCACTTGTTGAAAAAGTATTTTTGAGACTTAAGACTTTGATATAAGCATGAAAGCGCAAGGTAAAAAATATATGGTGATGATGTGAAAGACTTATAGAAATACAAGAAACATTTTTTTTATAATCATGACTATTCATAAGAAAATATGAGTTATATTCAAAAAGAGAAAATGTTTTTTTGTAAATCATGCTCTTGTAAAATCTTTAAGTTTGACAATAAAGTAACCAAACATGAAAGAAGGATGTCAAAAAGAAATTACTACAATGTTATTATAATTCACAATTCAAAGCATACCAAACATTGTAGAGAGCATGCTAGGTTATCTAGTGCATTATATATATAAAGAGAGTATAGAATTAGCATTAGGATCCAATTCTCATGAGAAGAAGTGTTATGGAAGATAATGATGTGCACATAAGTGTATTTTGAAGAGAGTAATCATATGATTTAATCAAAAATATAAGACATATGTAGAGTAAAGTGCACAATAAAATACAAATTATTTTACTTCCACGCACTTCACTGCACAAAAAAATGTACAACTACCAAGGTGCTTTACACACACTCATTAAGACTTATCAGGGTGCAAAGTAGTGTTTGGGGGATCACATACTTTAATTTTTTCAATATTGATTTTTGTGATCCGGTGTACTTTAAGAATAAGTGGTTTTTTTGTAAGAAAAAGAAGGTTTGCACAAGACACTTTACTATTCTTTCCAAGGTGCTCAACCTCACAACGCTTATTAAGACTTATCAGGAGGTTCAAGTAGTGTTTGGTAGAGTTTATCTTTGTCAATTTATTTCATGATTTTTGTTTTGTACAAAGATCTCCGAATACACTTATTTTGCAAACCAATTTAATATTGAAACACAACAACTTTTCTTAATTTTTAAGAGTGCAAATAAAAGTATTGTAGGTAAGATACTTGTGTACTTTTAATTCATTGTACTATTACAATACATACTGTTGAAACTGATTTCTCGATCTCTTGTGAAGCTCAGGCCCTCAACGAGTTGAGGGGCAGCTAGCCCTTACTGATCCCTCGGAAAGAGCAGACTGGAGATTCAGAACTGGATTTAGACCTTAGTTGCAGCGAGGAGGTCCCACCACAAACCCAGAAGATCGTTGAGCGCTTCCCATCCCAAGCCAAAGCTGAGACTGGCACCTTGGAGAGATAGAGAGCTAAACCAAGGTAACCTAGGGAGGAAGAAGCTCAGAATTTGAGATTGGAATCCTCTCCCAAGGTGCCCTTCAAGGTCTATTTATAATTTTTTGTTCGTGGTCTGTTAATAGAATTCCGCCTTTTGGTTCTACTAACCGCACCCCAAATGGGTCTGCTAACAGCCAAACTCCACTGTTCTAAAACGCTATTGGCAGATCCCTGAGGTAGAAGGGTAAATTCACCTCTAGCCCCCTTTGCCGAGCGAGTGGTCCTTCCAGGCACCACTCGCCGACCCTCGGGCGAGTACCAACTCACGAGTGGCCCGTAAGGGCGCCACTCGCTACCCGGCCCACTCGCTTAACTCTTGTCACGAGTGGCCCGTGAGAGTGCCACTCGCTACTCTGGCCTATTCGCGCTCGCGCGGCTCTCGCCGTGAGTAGTCCGTGAAGGACTACTGTTGCGCTAGTTACTTCTTGCTCGCTCTCGTGCGAGGGCACTACACGCGAGTGGTCTATGAGAGCCCCACTCGCTGTTCGCTCTCGCCCGAGATGTCGCACCTGGCTTGATCCCGCGCTAGACTTCTTCCTATTGAAGCTTGACCCCGGCTTGATTCCATTTTCTGGCTCTGGGCGAACCCGAGGTTGTACACAATCCCCGCTCTTCGCGAGTCTTAAGCTAAACTCGCGAAGAATCATCCAACCCTCGACGTTCACTGGACAGATGCTGACCTGGTAGGAATCTTTTGGTGGGGCCCAGCCTCCCTGCTATAAATATCATCGATCGTAGTTAATGGGTTCCCCGCTTCCTCCTTCACCAATTCTCGCCGCTCCGTACTGTAGTTGTCTGAGGATGCCTATTTACGAAGAGACCGGGGCTCGCATCAACGCGGCGAGAACCTTTGAGCACGCGTCCCTCGCCAAACCTGCTCCTTGGGCCCCGAAGCCGTCTTCTCCAAGAATGCTAAAAGCGAAATCAGTCTGGCGCCAGACTAGGAAGGAAGGATCCTTGGCCTTATACCCGTCACCTGACCTTCTGCTCGCAGACCAGGTACTCGGGTCGACAAGCTGACCCACCTCATTTTCCTACTGATATATACCTTTTTTCTTTCAGGCCTCGCTTTTACCGGGGAACCTGACGGATGAATCTGAGTGGACGCTCGCCCTGTTACTCCTCGGGGAGGCGGCGTGGAGATCCTGGACCTGGACGTCCCCGTCCTTCACTCGTCTTCGCCTCAGCACCGTAAGCCTTCTCGCACAATTCTTCGATGAACTCCCCATGTTGACTTGGTGACCTTGTCTCTCGCAGAGTCTCCTCTCGCGACTTCCGATGGACGAGCCACTCCACCGCTCTCGCAACCTCCTCCAAAGATAAATGTCTCTATCCCGGGGTATACCCTTCTGGACCACGCGAATCCTGAGAATTCGCTTCTAGGCGTCGTCCAGGGTGAGGGCCCCGCACTTCGCCTCTCGAGCTTAGGTAAATTGGTGACCCTGCCCCACGGAACTCCCTTCCAGGGGTGGCCCAGCTCTTCTCGCGCACATCAGGGTATGGCGACTCCCAACTCGCCCGATTGGCCCAAACCGGTCAGCTATCGATCTCTCTCTCATTTCTGCTGACCTCTCCCTCTCGCAGGCCTTCCCGAGAGTTCCAACGACTTTGACTTGGGGGAAGAGGAGTTGTCGCCCTTTCCTTTGCCGGAGGAGATTAATGCCTTCCTTGGCGACCCGCTAGATCCGGTGACGATGAAGAGGCGAACCTCAGAGCTTTTCCAGAAACATGGGCGGATGTTGCAAAACCTGTACAGCCAGGTGAAGAAAGACAGGGAGGCGGCTGAGGAGCAGATTGCCTTGCTGAGGGATGAATGCGCTCGGCTCCAAGCTGAACTGCTGCAAGATTCTCGCGAGAAGGTTACTTCTCCGGGGGTGCACCTCACGCGAGTGATAGACCATGCTCGCTTGATTCAGCATGAGGCCCACGCCGCCCAACCGTATCATTACCCTAGGAGACCGCCTAGCTCGGGGGTGCGAGGATGAGGCCGATGGAAATGGGTCCAATACTGACCCCCCCCCCCCCCCCCCCCCCGCACTCGCGTTCCTTCTCTACACAATAATTTCCCTTTCTTGTTCTGTGATATCTGGACGATTTATGCCCCATAGTGGCGATCCGAACACTTCTCGCCCGCCCTCACGAGCTATTTTTATTTGGATTTGTTTTTTAGTAATACCGCATCGTATTTGCCTTTTCTTTTTATTCACATTTATGCTGCTCTTGTCGCGCCTACGTATTCGCCTAGCGGACTATATGCGCTTCTTAATTAGTCCTTTTCTGCCTCTTATCGTTCGAGCACGTGACCCGCAAGGGCTCTCCTAACCTGCAAGGGCTCCCCCTACTCGCAGCGTTGTTTTTATTGTTTGTGAGTCAATATTTCCAGGTTATCACGAGTGACTCTGAGAGAGGGAGGCTCTCATTTCGAGGTGCATCATAACACGCTTTTGCTAACCGCACCCTCTGGCGCTTCGATTACTCCCCGCCGCCTTGGTTTTTCTATAAATAGGGCTGGCATTTATGGCTAACTACTGCTCTGATCGTCTTCTCCCTTCTCCTTCCTGCCTCCTCGCTCTCGCCACCTTCTCTCTTTGTGCTCGCCTCTCTCTTTGCAGGAAAACAATGGGCGGCGATAATGCGGACACCGAAGGCCGGGCTAAGTGTGCCTGGACTTTTCACGAGCACATTTTCCTGAACTGCTCACTCACGGAGAACGAGCATCACCTGGTCGTGGCGAACTATATTTTGCCAGGATTTGTCGCCCGGCTACCTACGAACGAGGATGCGATCAACTTTACCTTCGCAGATGAGCTTGCCATCCCAGTGTCTCATTTTGAGGCGGGTTTGCGATTGCCCTTCTGGTCGGAGATTAGCCAGGTACTCGCTCCTCCCTTTCACTTTCCCACTGCATACCCGCGTGAAGTTCTCGTTTAACCGTTTGTTACGAACCCCTCAAATACTCAAATATTTTGGCGTGATCCCGGGTCAGCTGACCCCCAACGCCGTTGCTACGATGGTAGCCTTCGCAAGCTACTTGCGAGAGGAGCGGGTAGAGTTCAGCCTACCCGTCTTCCGCAAATTATTTTTTTCAGGGCGAACAAGGACGGGACTGCTTTTTTCGCGAGCAGCCATGCCAAAGTCCAGGAGACGGTCAACAAGAGCCATTATTTGCCCCAAATATTCGTCATCGTGAAGGGTCCATTCGACAACGTGCCCTTCTCGCCCGTCCAACGATCCAAAGCCACCTTCATCGTGAACTCTCGGCGGACACGAGGCCGATCTCTTTAAGCATATGTCGACCAACTTCGAGGTGGTCTACCTCAGGAGAAACGTCGACTCGCTTCTTCCCGTGCCGCCAGGAGCAGGTTTGACTCGCGCCCGCTCTGCTAATTCTTGCATTGCTTCTTCTTTTTCTAACTCAGTTTGCTTCTTACTCGCAGGAGAGCGGGACCTCCCGCTCAACCCCCCTTACGCAAAGGGGGCATATCTCGCCTGCCCTTCAGCTTGCCACCTCTGCCGCCGAACTCTGCCGAGAGCCTGCCCCCACTTCGACCCCGTCCTCTCATAAGAGGCCCGCTCCTGCGAGCCGCGGGTCGAAGTCTCTACCTCCCCCCCACCCCCACCAAGAAGCCGAAGACGCTTCTTCCGACTAAGGGGAAGGGGTCCTCGAGGTCCCGTCCGGGGGAGATCGCCTAGCGACCCGGCCCAAGAAGAAGGTGCCCAGCGAGCCCTCTACGGTGGTGGACGGCACCTTGAAGGTGCCTGCTCCGACACGTCACCAGAACTATGGCTAAGGGGTCAAGCATTTGGACGAGGCCGGCGCGCCTCTGCTGGTCTGGGACGAGGAGACCAACCAGGCCTTGATATCGACTCTCCTCCCCTCCTGGGTGGAGGAGGATACGATTGGTGGCGACGATTTTGCCATGTCCTTCTTCCTTTATGTGCGGGAGGACGCGAAGGAGTTCAACTCGATGACCTCTCAGGTACTCGCTCATGAGGGCGCGCGGTCCCAACACCGCTCTCTAGAGCTCGCTTATATGCTGGGTCGGTGCAACTTCCAGCTGGAGAGGAACTCGGAGGAGCTCACGCGCGAGCTGAAGATCGCCGCGAAGGAGATCACGCGCCTGAGGGAGGAAAAGAGCTCTGAGACTCTTCGGGAAGCGTTGAAGGTTGCGACCGAGGAGGTGGCCGACCTCAAAGAAAAACTAGACGTCTCGGACGGTCTCGTCGCCAGCCTCCAGGGTGGAATGGTGAGTTTTTTTATCATTCGCCTACCCTTTCTTATCCTTCCATACTCACGCCTAATTCTTTTTCTTGCAGGATGTCGAGACTGCCAGCGAGCTCCTTACTCGCAACACCGCCCTGGCGCAGCAAGTAGAAGGGTTGAAAGCCTTGAACCTCGAACTGGTCCAGGCCGCCCTCCCGCCCATTCCCAGGTCGTTGACGGCCAAGCAACGGGAGCATAAGACAGAGATGCGGGAGGGAGCGCTTCATGCGGCGACGTTCGCCTTCCGCACCCTCAAGCAGTTTGGCCTACTCACGGCGGAGGCGGCGGAGCTCACCTTGGAGGACTTGATCCCAGAGATGTTCCTGCCTACCACACCCTCCGAGAGGAGCGAGGGCGAGCAATCCGCGGATGAGTCATGATTTTCAGTGTTTTGATTTTCTTTATGACTTTTTTGGCTGGCGAGAACGCCACGGAACTCTGTAAAACTTTTGGACGAAAATAAAAATAATATATTTCTCACCTGTTAATTGCTTGCTTGCTGTCTCTGTGTACGTTTTTCCTTTAATTCATTTCTCTCGCTCCTGTCGTTATTAGCACGGTGCTCATAGTGTTCGCTCTCGCCTATCTCTCGATCGCTTAGCTCAAGCGTTTAACTCACGATTTATCTCTACTTTATCGCCCTTCTGTTCTCTCAGGGGTTGTGGTTTCTTGGGATACTCCGTCGCATATCCCTCCCGCGAGGAGTACACCTTCTACCCTTTAACCTTTGCGAGCGAAGCTTTTGCCTTGGCTTCTTTCATAGTCTTAAAGGCCGAACAACTTATTCCATGTCCAACACCTCCGTGTCAGCGAGTACCCGACCTGCCTATCTGGGGCGGCTATTCCTTTGCTGTGAGGACCCTGTTGCGCGAGGCGTCCCTCGCCTTATGCGAATGAGTCAGGTTCTCTTCCCCTGTTATGCGAGCTCGTCTCAATCCGGCGAGCGAGACGGCCTTCTTCTGGTGTAACTTGACCCCGTCCCGCAGCCTACCTGTTTTCTCATGCTTGCTTCGCCCGCCCCTCCAGAGATCAACCTGACCCACCGTCTATGAGAGCCCGGCAGCGGAATCGATCTGGGGCATTCCAGCACCAAACCTTTGTCCCCTTGCCTGCCTCTCCAGAGATCAACCTAACCCACAGTCTATGAGAGCCCGGCAGCGGAATCGATCTGGGGCATTCCAGCACCAAACCTTTGTCACCTTGTCAGCCTCTCCAGAGATCAACCTGACCCACATCTATGAGAGCCTGACAGCGGAATCGATCTGGGGCATTCCAGCACCAAACCTTTGTCCCATTGCCAGCCTCTCCAGAGATCAACCTGACCCACCGTCTATGAGAGCCTGGCAACGGAATCGATCTGGGGCATTCCAGCACCAAACCTTTGTCACCTTGCCAGCCTCTCCAGAGATCAACCTAACCCACCGTCTATGAGAGCCCGACTGCGAAATCGATCTGGGGCATTCCAGCACCAAACCTTTGTCGCCTTGCCAGTCTCTCCAGAGATCAACCCGACCCACCGTCTATGAGAGCCCGGCAGCGGAATCGATCTGGGGCATTCCAACACCAAACCTTTGTCCCCTTGCCAGCCTCTCCAGAGATCAACCTGACCCACCGTCTATGAGAGCTCGACAGCGGAATCGATCTGGGGCATTCCAGCACCAAACCTTTGTCCCCTTGCCAGCCTCTCCAGAGATCAACCCGGCCCACCATCTATGAGAGCCCGGCAGCGGAATCGATCTAGGGCATTCCAACACTGAACCTTTATCGCCTTGCCAGCCTCTCCAGAGATCAACCTGACCCACCGTCTATGAGAGCCCGACATCGGAATCGATCTGGGGCATTCCAGCACCAAAGAACTTGTGGATTTGTGTCCAGAAACAATCACATATGTTATAAGAAGAGTAAAAACATACAGCTAGTTATAAAACCCTTAAGGGTAAAATCGTTTCATGTCATCCCCACTCCTGGCCCGGCCGATAGGTACCCCTTCCACATCCTGGAGATGGTACCCTTCCGACTTGAGCACTTCGCTTACAATGTAAGGCCCCTCCCAATTGGGCTCAAGCTTACCTACAACGACCCCTCTTCCTGCCGCATCTACCTCCTTCAGGACCAAGTTCCCCCTTTCGAACTGTTTTATTCTGATGTGTTGGTCAAAGTACCTGGCCATCCGCCTCTTGACTTCCTCCTGTCGAACAGCAGCGAGGTCTCAGAGCTCTTCTACTAGGTCCAACGACAGCCTTTGTTCTGCGCCATTTTCCACTAGCCATTCTTCATCCCCTTCGCCCGCGGCGACCACCCTGGGGGTTTTTACTTCGAACTCGATTGGGAGGACGAACTCGGACCTGTGAGAGAGTTTGAACGGAGTCTCCATGGTGGCGGTATTTGGAGTACTCCTCGAGGCCCAAAGGACTGAGGGCAGCTGCTCTACCCAGTTGCCCCTGAGGTTCTCCACTTTCTTCTTGAGTAGGTTGACAATTACCTTGTTCGATGCCTCCACCTGGCCATTACTCCTTAGGTGGTGGACCGACGCGAACCTAAGGTCTATGTCGAGTTGGGTGCAGAAACTGACAAACTCTTCGCTGGCAAATTGTGACCCATTGTCCGTCACTATGGCCAGTGGGAGCCCGTGTCTGCAAATTATCTCACCCCACACAAAGTTTCTTACCACTTGGGACGTTACCTTGGCTAGCGCTTTTACTTATACCCACTTGGAGAAGTAATCGATCATTACCAATAGAAACTTCCTTTGGCCACTAGCTTGTGGGAAAGGGCCCACTAGGTCCAAACCCCATATAGCAAAGGGCCAGGGGCCGTGATGGTTCGGAGTCTCTGAGCTGGCAAGAGCTGGAGAGGAGCGAACAATTGACATTTTGAACATTTTCTTGTGAACTCCACCGCATCTTTGCTGAGGGTGGGCCAAAAATAGCCATGCCTCAACACCCTACCTTCGAAGGTTCGGCTCCCGGAGTGACTGCCGCATTCTCCCGAGTGGATTTCTTCAAGGACTCTCCGGACCTCCTCCTCTGATACACAACGGGCCAGGAGTCCCGAGAGCGTTTTCCTGTAGAGTCCTCCTGCATGCAAGGAATAATAAGCCGACTTGTACCTGAAGCGTCGTTTATCCACGTCCCCTTCAGGGAACTTTCCCGATGCCAGGAATGTGACGAAGGGATCCATCCATGATGCTCGTTGATCCACCTCCATCAGCTCCCCTTCCTCGATGGAAGGTCGGAAGAGTTCCGATACTGTCCCCCCAGCTCGAGGGCCAAACTTGGCTAGGAGGTCCGCCGGGGTGCTCTCCTCCCTTGACACATGCTTGATGAAGAAAGTGCGAAATTGCCCGATGACCCCCTTGGCCTTCTCCAGGTAGCGTTGGAGGGTCGGCTCTTTTGCTTCAAATTCTCCCCTGACTTGCCATGCCACTACCATGGAGTCCGTTGAGACCTCCACGTCTTGTACTCCCAGCTCCCTGGCTAGCCGCAGGCCCGTTATCACTGCCTCGTACTCGGCCTGGTTGTTGGTAATTGGAAAATGGATGCTCAAGGCTTGCTCAATCTTTGTCCCTTGGGGGCTTATTAGGATGATTCCTCCTCCATAGGAGTGCTTCCCTGACGCACCATCCACCAGCATCTTCCATGCCACCGGGGGAGGTGATTCATGCTCCCCCACTTCGGTTGCGTAGTCCGCCATGAAGTCTGTCGCCGCTTGTGCTTTGATCGACATCCTAGGCACAAACGCGATGTCGAACTCACTCAACTACGGACCATTTTGCTAGCCTCCCCAAATGCTCCACCCCTTCCATGACTTTGCGAAGCGGGTGACCGGTCACCACTTTGATTGAGTGCGCTTGGAAGTATGGTCGGAGCTTCCGTGCCGATACCACCAAAGCGAAAGCCAACTTTTCTAAAATTGGGTATCGGAGCTTCGCCTTCCTCAGCACTAGGCTGACATAGTAGATGGGGAACTGCCTCCTCCCTTCTTCCCGGACCAACACCGAACTTACTGCCTCGGATCCTACCCCCAAGTATAGGGATAGATCCTCTCCCTGTCTTGGTCCCTGGAGTAGAGGAGTCTGGGTGAGTTGCCCTTTCAAAGCTTGAAAAGCTTCCTCACATTCCGAGGTCCATTCAAATTTTTTGTTTCCCCGTAGCACCTTGAAGAAAGGTGCACACTTCTCACCCGCCTTGGAGAGGAACCTACTGAGTCCGGCCAATTTTCCCGTGAGACTCTGAACCTCCTTCGAGTTTCTTAGCGACCCCAACTCTATGATTGCTTTAACCTTATCTGGGTTAGGCTCCACCCCCGCTGGGGTGAGCAAGTGACCCAGGAACTTTCCCCAGCTAGCCCCGAAGACACACTTTAGGGGGGTTGAGCTTCATCTTATACTTCCGCAAGGTCCCAAAGGTCTCTTCAAGGTCTTGGAGGTGAGACTCGAGGTCCCGGCTCTTTATCATGAGATCATCAACATAGACCTCCAAGTTTCTTCCCTTCTGCTCTCGGAAGACCATGTCCATCATTCGTTGGTACATGGCCCCTGCATTCTTGAGCCCAAAGGGCATCATCTTATAATAATAACACTCATCCCCCGTGATGAAGGAGACGTCCTTGACATCGCGGGGGGGGGGGGGGGGGGGGGGGGGGGGGGGGGGGGGGGGGGGGGGGGGGGCATGCGGATTTGATGGTAACATGAAAATGCATCTAAAAAAGACATTATAGAGAAACCGACGGCTGAATCAACCAGCGCGTCGATTCTAGGCAAGGGGTAGCAATCCTTGGGGCATGATTTATTAAGTAGTGAGAAATCAACACACATGCGCCACTTACCTCCCCCTTTTTTTACCATCACTACATTGGAGACCCAGCCTGGGTACTGAATCTCCGATACAAAACCTGCTCTAAGGAGCTTGCCCACCTCCTCCCTGATGGGGTCTTCCAGCTTGTCGGCGATGGCTCTCTTCTTTTGGCGGATGGGTCGAGAGCCGGGATCGGGGTTGATATGGTGGCATGCCACGTCCGCGTCAATCCCGGGCATCTCTGACGCGCTCCAAGCGAAGACATCCACGTTCTTTTGCACGCAGGCTAGGATTTTCTCCTGCTCCTCCAGGCCGAGCTATCCGCTGATTCGGACCTTCTCCACCACCCCAGCCCGGGTGGTGACCTCGAGCTCCACGACCTCCTCCACGGCTTCCAGTCGGGACTGCTCTCCCCAATCTCTTTCCTTCCCCTCGCCACTAGCGAATGCTTCGGCCTCCTCCTCCCTTCCTTCTTCTCTGGTCGCCATCAGCTCTTCCGCCCTTCCTTCCTAGGCCTGACCCTCTACCTCTTCCTTCTCCTCCTCTGCTTCCTCTCCGAGACCCGCCGGCTCCCCCACCTCCTGATCTCATTTCTCGGCTTCAGCTATCCAGGAGATGGTGTTTACTGCTGTCACATAACACTGCCTTGCTACCTTTGGGTCCCCTGTTACCCGAATCTGAACTACTCTCGAGTTGAATTTGAGACATTGGTGGAAGGTGGAGGGGACGTAGCAGAAAGCATTGATTAGCGGCCGTCCGAAGATGGCACTATAGCTGCTGGGGGAATCCACCATGACGAAGCGGCAATTCCGAGATTGCCCGCCCAGGACCACATGAAGCCCCACTCCCCCCTCTACCTCCTTCCTCTCTTCGGAGAACCCGAACAATGGGCCATTCGAGGCCAACACCCTCTTGGTTTCCACCTTCATCTCATCGGACGCCTTCTTGAAGATGACGTTGACGGAGCTTCCGTTGTCCATGAGAATCCGGGACACCGTGAAGTTCTCAATGGGGGTCTGGATGACCAACGCATCGCAGAAAGGGTCCTCATGACCCAGCATGTCCTTTTGAGAGAAAGTAATTTTTTCTGCCGGGGGTGGGGTCGTGGATGTCGAAGCCACGCTCCGACGGTAGATGGTATAGAGGCTCGCCTTGCGGGTTGCCTCCACCCCAACTCCTTCGTGGATCACTATGATCCCTCCCCGCGTCCCCACATCGACCCGGTCCTCGCACCTTTCCTCCTCATCCTCCCGAGGCAGGACCTCCTCAATCCTCACATGCTGCTGCTACCGCGGTGCCGGCACTCTGGCCCTCTTCGTCTCCAAAAAATCCGGGCAAGTGGCCGTTGCGTGACCTTCCTCATCATGGAAGTCACAGTATGACAACGTCACCTCTCCCCTCTCGGCCTCTGCCGCCTTATTCCCCCTTCTACTTCCTGCTCCTGCTTCTGCTCCTGCCCCTTCTCTCCTTCCTCTTCCTCCCCATCCCTCGCCTGATCGCCATGGCCTGCTGAGGCGGGGGAGGCACTGCCTTGGACCTACTCAACTTGCAACAGTTCTGGCCGAAGCTCTGCAAAGAGGACCAGTCCCATCTCTGAGATCCGGATCTGATTCCACCCATGCTGAAAGATGGTTGGACATCTTCATGCGGACAGGTCCCCCAGAGTTTGCAGGCTCAACAAACCCACTCGTAGCTGAAGAGTGGCTTCGTCAAGTAGAGAGAATATTCGAAGGAATTGAGTGCCCGGAAGAAAAGCGGGTGACTCTTGTCGAATTCATTCTGCAAAAGGATGTTGCAGCCTGGTGGAACAATCACAGACGCATCCACTTGAAGGGAAGGAAGACGACCAACATCTCTTGGAGTGAATTCGTAAATGGATTCCACAAGTGGTATTGGCCTGTGTCAGCACAACAGAGGATGAAGGAGCAACTTGCCCAGTTAACTCAGGGTACCCTTTCTGTTACCGAGTATGAATCGAAATTTTCTTCAATGCTTGAGCATGTCCCCGATTTTACTGGATCATTAGACCAACAAATGTTTATGTTGCGACGAGGATTAAGAGAATCAATCCAAGATGCTCTAGCCCCTTTCGACTTCTCCGACTATGAAGCACTAATTGAGGCGGCTCGTCGAGTCGAAGAAAGACAACGAACAGTGCGACCACCTCAGTCAGGAGAGAAACGGAAGAATCAAGACCTCGACCGTCAAAATCAATCAAAGCACCGGAACAATCCAACTCAGCCTACCCCAATATGCCCTAAATGCAACAAACAACATTGGGCGTCTGCACTTCAGACAAGAGGGACAGCACTTGTTTCTAATGTCATCAGTCAGGCCATATCATTAGAAATTGTCCAAAGAAGAAGGAGGTCGAAGGGCAGTCAACCGAAAGATCGAGGCAACAGG
The DNA here is from genome assembly GCA_033032865.1 of Dactylorhiza incarnata. Lineage (NCBI taxonomy): Eukaryota > Viridiplantae > Streptophyta > Magnoliopsida > Asparagales > Orchidaceae > Dactylorhiza > Dactylorhiza incarnata. Next base: position 5,705,242 of record JAWHQI010000130.1, read on the forward strand.
CACCAACTCAACCTCGCATCTATGGGATGAATCGAGAAGAAGCTCGGGAAGCAACCGATGTCATATCAGGTACAATAATGTTTGAAAGTACCTCTTCAACTGCATTATTTGATTCTGGTGCAACGCATTCTGTCATACCTGATACAATAGCTAGTAAGTTCCCAATACCGAAACAAAAACTAGAAGAAGAAATTCGTATAAACTTACCCAATGGTGAGAGGGTCAAAGTTAATAACTATGTCCATGGCGACATAAGAATTGGGGAACGAAAGTTCGAGGCCAATCTTATTATTTTCCCTCTTGATCATTTCGATATAATTTTGGGTATGGATTGGTTAGCAAAATATCGAGCCACAATCGATTGTGCTAAGAAGGAAATCACTTTCCATCAACCATTCCAACCCATTCTCAAGTTCCGAGGAGAGGGCGGAATTATCCCAATAATATCCGTTCTGAAAGCATGGAAATTTATGAAGCAAGGATGCAAGGCTTATTTAGCCAGTGTATCTGAAGTCGAAGAAGTGAAGCAAAATGTCGAAGATATACCCATAGTCCGAGAATATCCAGACGACTTTTCCGAAGACTTATCTGGACTTCCTCCATGTAGGGAGATTGATTTCTCAATGAACCTACTTCCAGGAGCAGAGCCCGTCTTTAAAACTCCTTATCGCCTAGCGATACCTGAACTGCAAGAATTGAAAGAGCAGTTACAGGATCTGTTGAACAAAGGATTCATCCGTCCAAGTACTTCTCTATGGGGAGCCCCAATTCTATTTGTGAAGAAAAAGGATGGTAGTATGCGGATGTGCATTGATTACCGCGGATTGAACAAAGTCACTATCAAGAATCGGTATCCATTACCGAGGATTGACGACTTGCTCGACCAACTTCAAGGTGCGGCGCTTTTCTCAAAGATTGATTTGCGATCTGGTTATCATCAATTGCGAGTGAAGGATGAAGATATCCAAAAGACGACATTCCGCACAAGATACGGTCATTATGAATTTCTTGTGATGCCCTTGGGAGTTACCAATGCTCCAGCGGTATTCATGGACATGATGAACCGAGTCATGAACCCCTTTCTTGATCGATTTGTCATAGTTTTCATTGACGATATCTTGGTGTATTCAAGGACTGAGAATGAGCATGAAAATCATCTGCGTCAAGTACTTCAAACACTAAGAGAACATCGATTATTTGCAAAATTCTCAAAGTGTCAGTTCTGGTTAAAAGAAGTAACCTTCCTTGGCCACATCATTAGTGTTAAAGGAATCTCCGTAGACCCTGACAAGATCTCTGCCATTATTGAATGGTCTCGTCCGACTAATGTTACTGAAATTCGAAGTTTCATGGGGTTAGCAAGATACTATCGAAAGTTTGTAAAAGATTTTTCAAAAATCGCGACCCCAATAACTCGATTAACTCAGAAGGCGGTAAAGTTTGAATGGAGTGATAAGTGCGAAGAAAGCTTCCAAAAGCTTAAACAATTATTGGTATTTGCACCAATCTTATCCCTTCCTGATGGCTATGAAGGTTTTCAAATCTATAGTGATGCATCCTATCAAGGGTTAGGGTGTGTACTGATGCAACAAGGAAAGGTCATATCCTATGCTTCGCGACAGTTGAAAGGATCCGAGAAGAATTATCTTGTTCATGATTTAGAGCTAGCCGCGGTAGTATTTGCCCTGAAGATTTGGAGACACTATCTTCTAGGGACAAAATGTCAAGTGTTCACAGATCATAAGAGCTTGAAATATTTCCTAGACCAGAAGGATCTGAAAATGCAGCAAAGAAGGTGGCTAGAACTCATCAAAGACTACGACTTGGAGATTCTCTATCATCCGGGGAAAGCAAATGTAGTAGCGGATGCATTAAATCATAGATATGAGGCAAAGCTAATGGATTACTCTCTGATAGGCGATTTAGAAAGGTTAAAGTTAAGCTCGGGATCATCAATTTGAAGATCGACTCTAGCGTAGCTAATCATCTCCCCCGTTTGGTTGCGGAAGATTCAAGAAGGGCAACAAAATGAAGAATGGAGAAAGATGGTGAAGTCCTTGGTGGAGAAACCACAATCCAAATTTCATATTGATGATCATAATATCTTGCGATGTGGGAATCGATATGGGATTCCCCCTATTGATGATATTCGAAGACAGCTACTGAAGGAATCACATCAGTCCAAACTCTCTATCCATCCCGGTGCCACAAAAATGTATCATGATTTAAAGATGAATTTTTGGTGGCCGGGCATGAAAGTGGATGTTGCAAGGTTTGTGCAACAGTGCCTAACATGTCAACATGTAAAGACTGATCACCATCAACTAGGAGGCATACTTCAACCACTACCAATCCCTGCTTGGAAATGGGAAGACATCTCAATGGATTTGGTAGTAGGACTTCCAAGAACGTCAATCGGAAATGATGCAATCTGGGTAATCGTCGGTAGACTCACCAAATCAGCCCACTTTTTACCAATAAGAGTAAGCGAATCCATGTCAAGATTAGCCCAGAAATACATCGATCGCATCGTAGCCTTGCACGAAGTTCCAATAACAATTGTATCTGACCGAGATTCGAGATTCACTTCAAGATTTTGGAAAGCATTTCAGGAGGCTCTGGGAACACGACTCAATTTCAGTACTGCTTATCACCCTCAAACAGATGGACAGACTGAAAGAACCATCCAAACGCTTGAGGATTTATTGAGAATGTGTGTCCTAGAATTCGGTGAAAGCTGGGAACAACACCTTCCTATGGTACAATTAACTTATAACAATAATTACCATTCGAGTATTCAAATGACACCATATGAAGCTCTATACGGAAGAAGATGTCGAACTCCTATATGTTGGTTTGAAGTTGGAGAGAAGACTATGCTGGGGCCACAACTGATAGAAGACTCTGAGAAGGTTATCAAATTCGTCAGAGATCGACTTCGGACCGCTCAAGATAGGCAAAAGAAGTACTACGATAAGAAGCATCGCGATGTGGACTTTCAGATTGAAGAACATGTATTCTTGAAGGTAAAGCCAGGGCCAGGCATCAAAAGATTTGGGAGCAGTGGCAAACTAAAACCAAGATATATTGGTCCATTTGAGATACTAGACAGAATTGGACCAGTTGCCTATAGACTAGCATTACCCCCGATTATGAGTGGAATACATAATGTATTCCATGTATCAATGCTAAGACGATACATCTATGATCTATCTCATATCATCCAGTTCGATACAAAGATGTTAGAAGTACATCCAGACCTCTCATATGAAGCTATCCCAGATCAAGTCATAGACCGCATGGAAAAGCAACTAAGGAGCAAAATAAACCAATGGTCAAAGTTATTTGGAAAGGACGACGGTCAGCAGAAGAAGCGACATGGGAGCTCGAAGAAGATATGCAGAAGAGATACCCTGACCTATTTTGAGGTAACAAATTTCGAGGACGAATTTTTTGTAAGGGAGGGGGGAGATTGTAATATCCCGTGTTTATATAATCCGAATGAGAGTAATTCATAATGATGTTCGAGAACTAAATTGCACAACAAATCTGAATTTCAACAAAATAGAGTCCACAGTGAGGTTCAGAAGGTCAAAAAACCTTAGAATCGACATATTATTTGCTACAATATGAGATTATTAGGAAAAACACGATTTTCGGCGCAACCTACACGAATTTCGAGAAACTGAGATATTGAGCAAGAATTTTTAAGAATTTGAGAAAACCGAGCCCGAATTTGGAATCAGGACGTCGAAAAACCCCAGAGTAGGTATATTCATTTTTTACATGTGGCGACATGCATGGACGCCACTTGGCGACATATATGGCCGCCACGTGGTGACACGTGGCTCCAGTGGCGGACGCAGGAATTTTTTCCAGTGTGGGCGAACTTAAAAATTGCAACAAAAAAAATCGAAAAATATGAAACAAGCACATTAATATGACAAAAATTATACAAAAGTTGTGTATACAATAGTAGAAAGATATATTTATGCAGCGAGATTCCATGAGTTATAAGTAGAAAGTTCGAGAGACGAAACGTGAAAGTCATAGTTTTATCTCGATCCACAAGCATTGAAAGGTCGCATATTTTTACTGGGACATATTCGGAAAATAAATTCGGTCCCTTGGGTTTTCATATTCCTCAGCAAACTTGAAGGCCATTGTCTGTAAATATAATTCAGATTATAGATTAAAACCTCAATTCATTATCGTTATGAACTATTTGAATACCACCTTTCATTTTAAATATTTTTGATATTTTTCACACAATAACATAATCATGAACTTATTTATCAAAACACTTTAAACAACTAACTTATTTATAAAAAAAAATAACAATATATATAACAATTAACTAATTTATATAAAAAAAATTATACGACATAACAATAAACTTTTTTGCAAAAAAAAATTTAAACAACAATATAACAAAGAACTTGTTTATAAAAAAAATTTAAAATTAGCATAATAACAAATTTATTTACAAAATAAAAAACATTAAATTTTGCTGTGGGTAAGATTTGAACCCATGACCACTTGAATAAAAATTACTACCCCCACCAACTAAACCAAGACACAAATGTGCTAGTCGTACAATATATTTATTTTGTAACTTAACTGTCATGGTAAATAACCTGCTCACTCTTATCGAAAATATTTTTTTTAGAATTCAGTGTGGGCGGCCGCCCACGCTTGCCCCTATGTGGGTCCGCCCCTGCGTGGCTCCGTGCATGACCGCCATGTGGCGACATGCATGGATGCCATGTGGAGATGTACATGGCTGCCATTTGGCGCCACATGGCTGCCATTTGGCGCCACATGGCGCCTCCATAGTTTCATGACCACCATATGGCGACATGTGGCGACACGTGCCACCTCGGAGAGCAAGTAAAGAGCGATTTGGTTTTTTGGACTTTCCAGGAGTTCTTGAACTCAGATTTAAGTGATTTCAGTGGCGTTTGAAAACTACTATAAATATGGATCCAATGAAAGTATTCATTCATTCCAGATCCATTCAGTTTTTGGGAAATCAAGAGAGAGAGTGAGAGAGAGGAGAGAGAAAGTATCAAAATTCTGCCAAAATTGTGGGAGATCTTTGGGAGAAGTTCTAGAGCTAGAGTTCGACTTTGGATTCTATTTAGTTGCTGCATAAGCGCTGTCAAAACCCCGCCAAAGTAATAGTCGTGGTGCAGAGTACTGTGGAAGCGCTGCTAAAATTCTGAGCAAGGAGCAAGAAGACTGAGGTAGGTGGAAAATAATGCAATACGTATATGTCACGTAGTATTCAGTAATGCGATAATTAGCAGCCATTATGTTGAAATAATGCCAAAGTTATGACATAAATCAGTTAATAAACAGAAATAATGCTGAACTTCTGATAAACGTAACGAGGGGTGGAATTACGTGTATTCATGTAATAATGATGTCCCGAGTTCTCGTGCATGCATATTAACAATATGAAATTGTGTATTCTGGAAATATGAAATTCTGAAAAATATCATATACAAGTACTTGTGATGTCAAAATTTATCTTGCTCAATTGGTGTCTAGGAAAGTGGTTAGGGGTGAGCCAGTATCCCCCGAAAGGAAGGTGGTGTATAATGGTACATTGTGCGACCACTGACCTTACACTTACCTGGCCAATATGCTAGTTAAATGAGAATAACACGTTACTTAAATATGATATACAAATAAATGATGTGTATGATTATGTTAGCCCAGTATTTGGCTCACCCTACCCGGGTGCCCTGTCTATGTGAGGGGAACATCTCAGGAGTAGCGCTCCCAATCCGGCAAAATTAGCCACTTGCAATCCGCCCGTGGAGTATCGAGCCCACAGTGTTTTGTCCGAGGACCATCCCAACTGATGGGGTCTTCCCTGACCCCCATGGAAGTTACCCCCTCCTGGGGCGTAACCTCTCCCTTGACCCTGCATTCCTCCGCCCTGCTGCCTTCATCCCCCCTCCGGGGCCCGGGGCTCTTCTCTTCTCTGCACCTCCTGCTGCCTGACCTCCGGCTCACTAAGCTTTGCTAGCCTCCTGGTGAGCTCCGAATTGGCCTCCTCACTTTCGATTTCCTCCGCCACCCTCTCCATCAACTCCTCGTAGGAGACGGGGGCCTTTCTCTTCAAACCCATCTTGAAGAAACTCTCCCTCAGCCCGACCATGAAGGCGAGCTGGAGGGCAAACACAAGCATCTTCTCGGTGAGTAGTACCTCCTCCTGAAACCGATCCCCATAGCGAGCCAACGACTCCTTGGGCTCCCGCTTCACCTTGAAGAGGGACTCGGCGCCCTTCTTCCTCTTCTTTGAAGTCGAAAACCGTAACAAGAAGTTTCGACGCAAGTCCTCAAATGCGTAGATTGATCCAACAGGGAGTTGATGGAACCAGTCCCTGGCCTTCTCTTTCAGGGTGACGGCGAAGAGCGACACTTAAAGGCATACGACATCGGCCTGATAGAAATAGAGTCCTCGAATGACTGCAGGTGCTGGACAGGGTCGTCCATATCGTGGTAGTAGACCCTGTCCCATTCCCTGAACCCTTCCAGAACGGGTGCGGAGAGCACCAGCTCGCAAAATGGGCTCCCTCCACCTGCTACCCTTTCCTGCTCCACTCGCCCTCCCCCCCCCCCCCCCCCCCCCCCCCCCCCCCCCCCCCCGAGCTCCCTCGCCAGGCTTGAGCTCGCTGGGGGCATGCTCGTGAGAGCCATACTCGTCGGAAACGCCTTCACGGATGTCGCGCTCGCCGGAACCACGCTCTCCTGCGCCGCACTCGCCTGCGCCGCACTCGCCTGCACCGCACTCGCCGACACCGCACTCGCCTGAACCGTGCTCGTCGGTGTCGCGGTCGCCAGAACCTCGCTCGACGGGCTGGCGAAAAGCACTCGCCCCTTCAGGTCCTGCACTGACCTCCAGCCACCTCCTTTCTAGTCCTTCCTCCCGGGGCATTCTCGCCAACCGCTGTCGGAGGATGGAACGCTTGAGCCGCCGGGGTCGCGAACTCGCTTTGCAATGCTGCGACTGCGAACCCGAGTGTGTCGAGGACTTCCCTCCTGAAGTCCGAGAACATCCTTGGCGTCACCACCGGGGGTGACCCGCAAAACTCCTCACCCTGCTCTTCATCTCCTGTCATGTCCCTTCCTTGGAATTTTCCTGGACTAGCTACACTCCATGCTCACCGCACCAAAATGTTGAAACCAGTTTCTCGGTCTCTTGTGAAGCTCGGGCCCTCAACGAGTTGAGGGGCAGCTAGCCCTTACTGATCCCTCGGGAAGAGCAGACTGGAGATTCAGAACTGTACTTAGACCTTATTCGCAGCGAGGAGGTCCCACCACAAACCTGGAAGATCGTTGAGCGCTTCCCCTCCTAAGCCAAAGCTGAGACTGGGCACCTTGGAGAGCTAGAGAGCTAAACCAAGGTTACCTAGGGAGGAAGAAGCTCAGAATCTGAGATTGGAATCTTCTCCCAAGGTGTCCTTCAAGGTCTATTTATAGTTTTTTGTTCGTGGTCTGTTAATAGCGGAATTCTGCCTTTTGGTTCTACTAACCGCACCCCAAATGGGTCTGCTAACAGCCAAACTTCACTGTTCTAAAACGATATTGGCAGATCCATGGGGTAGAAGGGTAAATTCACCTCTAGCCCCCTTTGTCGAGCGAGTGGTCCTTCCAGGCACCACTCGCCAACCCTCGGGCGAGTACCAACTCGTGAGTGCCTCGTAAGGGCGCCACTCGCTACCCTGTCCGCACGCTTAACTCTTGTCGCGAGTGGCCCGTGAGAGTGTCACTCGCTACTCTGGCATATTCGCGCTCGCGCAGCTCTCGCCGCGAGTAGTCCGTGAAGGACTGCTGCCGTGCTAGTTACTTCTTGCTCGCTCTTGTGCGAGGGCACTACACTCGAGTGGTCTGTGAGAGCCCCACTCGTTGTTCGCTCTTGCCCGGGGTGTCGTACCTGGCTTGCTCCCGCGCTAGACTTCTTCCTATTGAAGCTTGACCCCGGCTTGATTTCGTTTTCTGGCTCTGGGCGAACCCGAGGTTGTACACATACGTACACATCTTTAGATTAAAGACACATGTAGACTTTGCCAAAATAAGTGAGTGAAAAGATATCATTATCAATCATAAAATATTTACTCAAACTTAGAGGCATGCTAAGCTTGGTTCTACACAATTTTTACAATATAATTGATGCACTTGTTATTAGATATATCAAAGCATGATAAAGACAACGTTCAAAGTAGTTTGAAAAGATGAATTGCAACATTGTATAATGTCTAAATGATAGATTACATTATGCTTGATATTCACAATAAATTCCATTCAGTTTTTTTTTTTTTGATATTTTGAAAAAATAATTTTGATTTAAGATTTGAACTCTTATAATTGATCTTGGACTTCCCGAGGTCTACCCTATGAGGGGTTCGCACCGGTACTAGGAGATGTGATGAGGTGACATCCCAAATCTCCCTTTCACAAGATACATGTAAATAGAAAAGTTAAGTTCAAAGAATAATTTTTGATAATTTTTATGCTTTATATTTTTGTATTTTAATTTTTGCATATAAAAATAGAAATCAAATAAATAAACACAGAAAGGAAGAGAATAAAAATATTTTTTTGTAATTTGGCTTTTGTAAATTTTTATTTTGAATTTTCAAAAATCAATTGAAGGTAGAAATGCAAAAATAAGTAGTACATATAAAATAACATATTTTTATTGATTTCTTAAAATTTAAAAAATACAGAAAATCGGACACTCAAGCTAGCACGACAAACAGTACACTATTTTTCAAGATTTTGGAAATTCTAATTATTGATCTTCATTAAGTATCCAAAGAGTAGTTTCATGCAGAATTTTCAGAATTTTTGGGGATGTCTAGATATGCAAATTATATGAAACGTTAGCGATTTCTTATACGACTTGACAACGCATGATATATATTTTCTTATATCTTCATTTTGATTTTTCTAAGGCTTATATTTATCAATATAATGTAAGTTGAAAATGATAGGAAATGTAAGCACAAGATATCATGTTCGAATAAGCCAAATAAGCATGATTTAAATGATTAGTATGAAATGATGTTTATACAAAGAATAACATAGATATGACCTAGATAAGAATAATCAGCCTGTATATCTTGGTAAACATATAAAATCTAACCTAGATATTGATATTCTTTGGGTGACAATGTTAGTATGATAAGTTTGAGATTAATGATATGTCAAAGTATGATAGTGTTTCAATTTATAGACCTAGAATGAAGTGAAGATTCTCTTTGATTTGATCTTATTGATATCAAGATGATTCTAAGGTCTAAATTTAAAATAAATCACAATACACACATAATACACCGACCATGGTATGCACTTATAATATCAATTGTCATCATATAATTCATATAAATGTGATAGAAATAGTTATTTTTAGAAGACTTTTGATATGACTTATGATATATAATTGTAGAGAATTTTAGCAAAGGACATCAATAGATCATGGTGGTGCATGTGAATTCAATATTCATTAGATGGTAAATTCTTTCAATACATTTTAGTGATTTTCTTTCTAATTATGAATTTTAAATATATATGTGATTTTTGATAGGTGAACAATAGTGATGGTTTAGATCATGTTTGACATCAAGGAGTGAACACAATGGAATTTTTGTTTTGAAAAGGAAAAAGAACATATTGAAAATTGAACTTTCTTTTAGATCTTGAACTTTCTTTTAGATCATGTTATTTCTCTAATTTTGTTGATGAAGGCTAAAGTGCTTAATATCCTAATAACTTGATTAAATTAAAATATCTTATAGCAAATTTATAGTTCAATTTATATGAATACTATATGATATATATAGACAATGACTTTAATAATAGAAGATTGGTCATTTATAAATGAAAGAAACTGACTTTTACTTTTGATTTAATTTGATTTGAAACTTCATTTAGGCTTTAAAAGTCACATTTCAAATATTCTATTAGGTGACCATGGCATGATGGCTTAAGAAAAAAAGAAAATAAAAAGGAACATTAGACATATCATGAAGTATAGAGTATTTTGTAATTCATTTTGATTTATTTTTACTTCATGCAAATGAATGATACTAGTAGATGAGAGATTTAGGTATCCAAAGTTGACCATGTGAGATGGTTCCTTTGGGTACCCAAATACATCGTGATGATTTTTGGGAAGACAAAGATGAATGAGTCCTTTCAAGTGAGGGTAGTGTGTTCTTTTTAATTGTGGGTCTCCATTCATATTTTGGTTTGATATTATTATAATTCACATTTCCATGATGATTTTTAAAAGTATTACTAGTAGGAAATTTGTGAACTTCAAGTTAAAGTTGGGAGATACCAAATGAGGATCAACATTCATTATGCTTTTATTATTAAATATTTTACTAGATGTATGTTTTATAAAATTTGAAAAACTAGTAGATGGTTTACATAATTTTGAGGATAAAGTAGAGATAAGATATTTTAAATTATTTAATCCTTTTTGAAAGAGTGATTTTAAAGATTATAGTTTATGGGATAAAATATTATTTTCTTTTATCAATTTTTCTTTATGCTCTTTTGAAATCAAAAGTTCCATTTCAAAATTCTTGAATTTTTCTTTAATATCATTATAATCAAAACAAGGTATATCGTTTTCAAATGAAGAGCATGATGGAGATTCAAACACATCATTTTTGGATTCTACATTCACATTTGCTTTCAAAGTTTTATTTTCTAAACGTAATATTTTATTAGTAATTTTCAATTGCTTGATTTTACGTTTAGCCATTTATAGTATATGAAAAGTAGAAATAGAAGTTATCACACAAGAAAAAGAATTAGACTTTCTTACAGCGCTATCGGAAAAGGCAAGATGTGAACATGAAGTTCCTTTTTCGTCTTCTAGGTCTTCCTCCTTTATATGAATTTTCAGCTTCTCTTGATGAATTGCTCTCTTCGTCTAAGTCAATTTCCATGATTTCCATGGTTTTGCTACGAGAGAGATCTTCTTGAATAATGGTGGATGCTTGTATGTCCTTATCATCATGTGTTTGTTCCATACCCAAGAGAGGAAGATCATACATTTCTTTAAGAAATTTCCATATTTTGTATGCACTAGAAAAACAATATATTAATTTGAAAACTTCATTTGATAGACCACAAAATAAATAGTGTTTGGCTTTTACATTTAGATGACGTTCTTTTTTATTTGATTCATTCGCTGGTCTTACTATTGCTAAATTCCATGCTTCGATATCTAAAGTTTTAATAAAATTTTCAATTAAATTTTCCATCCTTTATAATTTGTCCCTTTAAATAAAGATGGTGCTAGTGATTTCTCTTCTTCATAAAGATTTACCCCACTAATAGAAGCGAGATCATGAGACGACATATATTCCCGGTTGTTAAGCTGATTTGGAATAACCTCGCTCTGATACCACTTGTTGGATCGGTAGGCGCCCTTAGAGGGGGGGGGGGGTGAATAAGGGTTTTAAAACTTTTGTTATATTTTGATAAACTTGAAAAGTAAGTAGATTAAAATACTTATTTAGAATGAAATCTAAATTGTTTTATAATGAAAGAGTAGGAGATAAACAATTTAGAGAAATGAAGAGTAAATCAATTTCATTACAAAAAGAGACATGATTATTATTGATAAAAATTGATTACAAAACTAGATTTCTATGACGCTAGAAATCAAAGGCGAATAAGTAAAAATCCCTTTCTGTTTTCTATCCCGACTCGTATCCCCACGAACCGGTGGCTTTAGCCTATCCTTCCTCGGATACGGCCTCAAGCCGCTCTAGCCAATCCTTCCCCGGATATGGCCTCGAGCACCCCCTAGATCTACACCCTAGAGCTAGTCGACAACACAAGACGAATTTCTGCCCTAAGTCCTACCCAGACCTAGTCGCCAACACGAGGTAAATTTAATACACGATTTAAAAGAGATGAAACAAATAACAACAATATAAAAACTCCCTATATGGATCTCTTGGATAAGTAGACGAAGATCCGCAGAGTATGATCAGATTCGATGCAATCTTTCATCGTAAAGATGAAGCATGTTAAATCTTCTCCAATGATATACTTAAGCCTTCATGGATTTGTGGGAGTCTCTCTCCAAATCTTCCTCTATATGCTATGACACGAAGCTCTGGAATTTAAGATCATAAGAGGATAAAGAAGACGGATCCAAGGGGTCCTTTTTATAGCCTTGGAGCAAGTGCATGCGCTATCGCTACCGCCGATGTTATCCCGGTTTAGGAAGTATTCTCCGCGTGAGAATCTTTCATTTTAAGCAAGTCGACCGCCTTCCTCTATTGCTTTGCGCTACCGCCTGCGCTACCTGATATCGTCTGCGCTAGAAGATACCGCTGCGTTAGATGTTATCGCCTAGCGCTAGCACCTTCTATAATTGCTTCCTAAAATTGTTATAATCAGAGCTAGCGCTAGGTGCTACCGCCGGCACTAGTAGACATGTTGGAATTCTGGCTTCAAACTTGGGTGCAACCTTCATATGTTATCCTTGAGTCATATGGCTTTGTTTCCTGCACACTTATACACAAGATCAAATACACATAAGATTTGTTATTCTCAAACCTAGGAGATGCGGAAGGCCATGTGTGAGGCCCCGAGCCAGACCTCACAGAAATTCTGTATCTGAGTCTCTTTGTAAGTATTTATCGCAGCATAGTAAAATATGAGTACAATGAAAATACATAAACAAAACTCATACCTTTGCTCGTTCTTCAGTTCTAATCAGTCTAGCTTTTCTCGGAGCACTCGGAGTCACATCCGCTACCTAAAAAGATAAACCACGACGGGTTTAGTCATAAAGAATATGACTAAGCGAGTAACATACCTCTTTAACTGATGTACATGCAAGCAACAAATGTCAGTAGCAATATGCATAAATCTTCAATTTCAGTGTATAAGTAAAACAGTAAGGTATGCAATTTCAGTGCATACTCAATAACAATAACTACAGTTTTCGTACTATAATTGTTTTCTGTTTCAATTTCTGGTATTTGATCTATTTTATTAACAGTCATGTCATTCATTCGTATCAAACATTTCAGCAATTCAGTGTCACTTTCAGAATCAGATTTCATATTCTTTCGCATTATAGCTCATTCAATTTATTTTCACTTTCTGAAGTAGATTTCTTGTTTATCTTTAGTTTACTTTAATTCGGAAATCATAAGGGTTGTTGTAGATTCATTCCTTCTTGGTCTTCAACGACCTCTTGGCCTTCAACGGCCTCTGGCCTTCAACGGCCTCAAATAATTTCAAAAACACATTCTGTCGTAGCTTATTCACACCCCCACTACGGCTACTGGGTTAACCCTTATCATTTCAAATTTTCTTATGCATCGATGCAATCTTCTTATTCAATATGTAGTAGTTTTATTTAAAATATTTCCCTCAGAATTATTCATCGCTTATTCATTGCCAATTCGATATTTTCCAGCGATTCTTGGATTTATCAGTGATTCAAAATCGAATAATTTCAATTTCATGTTAATGCACATTCACTAAAATACTTTCTGTATAAAAATCTATCATATGTATAATCAAAATAATTCAAAGATATGCATAATTACAGAAATAAGTACTCACCATGTTTCCTTTGCCTTTAATCGTACCAGGATTTTCATCGGGTCTATCTCCGGACGTCATCCTCTGCAGTATCAGTGAAATCATTTACTTTAGGGTTGCGTCGTGAAATAGTTACGATCTACTCCTACTACGATTACAACTACGACTCGATAGGAGTTGTCTAGGGAAAGATAAACTTGGGTGACTTGAAAAGAAAGCGTCAAAAGTCGAATCTACGCGCTACGGAAATTCAGAATTCAGCAGCTATAAACTTCTGAAATTAGCCACTTTTGTGGCCAATACACACCAAAGAAGACAGCCCACATTAACTATACAAAGGCAGCCCAAAGAGGAAACACATATGGGCTATTAACAGCAATCCATTTCTAAGGCAACAAAAAGGTAGCCAATAACCCAAGGAAACAATGCATCAAGTGAAATAGCCGGTCCACAAGCAATAATCCCATCACGAATTAGATCCCATCAGCATATAGTATTGTACAATATGCAAAACCAGCCCACAACACGCATCAACAGCAGCCCATAAATTCAAGGCAGAATTATCAATTTCCCCCATCTAAACATCACAACTAGGAACTCAAACAACACCAAACAGGAACTCCAAACAGCAACCTACAACAAAAGCAACATCCCAAAAGAAATAGCATATTTTAGAGCCACTTAAGAGCCACATAATTAACACGACAGGCCAACACAAGCAGCAGTCCAAAACCAGTGACCAAAACAAGGAAATCGGCAAAGTTCCCCTATTAGAAACCCTAACCGGCCAACCTTGAAAGCAAATCCAAAACCCTAACTTTTATATTTTCTAATTTCAGCAGTTAGTAAAAACAAGACAAACATCTGGTAATAAGGAGAAGAGGAGGAAAGAAGAAGGAGAGCTCACATAGAAGAAGTTCAGCCCCCAACTGCCGGCCAAACTAAATCAGTTAACCAACGAGTTCCAAAGGCCCTGAAGGTAGCAGCAACAGAATGAACAACACGTTCCCAAGCTCCCTCAGCACAGGAGGAATAAATCAAAAGAGTCGAGAGGTAGGAGAGGAGAATCGCAGGAGAAGCCAAGTCCGGCGCTGTCGAGGTTTTCCAGGAGACGGAAGAGGGAAAAGAACCATATAACAATGTAATCCACCGCCTCAATGAACATAATGATTCCACCGCTTAATATCTCCTCTCTATTATATCTTATATTATTATACTGTACAATAACCAGCCCAGCAAATTTAGCAGCAGCCATATAAAGATCAACATTAAGAAGGCTATCAGCAGCCCAAGTAATAAACCAACTAGCCCAAAACAGCAGGAGGACCCAAATGAACCCCAAAGCCAACAGTCCAAAATCAAGTCAGCCAACTTCATCTCTACCATAATACCAATAGATATAATGCGAGGTGCCAATAACATAAGAAAACATAAATCAAATTAACAAATTCAAATTAAAACGAAACGAGCGTCGCAAAATCATCGAAAAATTCAAAATTTCAAACTTAAAGTGCGACGTCGTCTCAACACTGATTTTTCTATTATTTCATCATCGGGAATTTTATTCATTTATGTCTCTTTCAATTTCGCTCAAACGTTTAGACTGTTACAAACTCTTCCCTTCTAATAGAAATTTTCGTCCTCGAAAATTACAGCAAAACTGACATTACGTCAAACAAGAACATTGTTTATACTGAAAGATAACTTCAAAAGCAGTTTGATTTACACTATTCACAGATAAGACGTCTACTGACATAACTTCGACATATTACATAACACAACATATGAGTTTTCATACAAAATGCAAAAGATGATTTCACTTCCTTCCTTCCGTCCTTCCCAAGGTTGACCTAAATTAAATGCTCGGGTCTCGATGCAACGTTCTTCTGGAGCTGCTTCTTTTTGTGCTGGGGTGGACGCTAATGATTCAGCCCCGATATGGAATAGCTTCTGCTGCGGAGGCCTCGGAGCGTCTCTACATTCTTTTGATTGATTCAACTTTGGGCAATCGACTCGCCTATGCCCTGGCTAACGACAATAAAAACAAACGCCCGTAAGACATTCTCCCTTATGAATCTTCCCACATTTTACACATTTTATGGATACCTGAGATGCCTGAGATGCAGTGATACTTTCGGCAGGTGCAGCTTGCGATACCTTTCTTTCTTTCCACTGCGGCTCACTCACATTTTCAGTCACTTCCTTATTCAGACCTTCTCTAAACCTCTTTCTGGCTTGTTCCCGTCTCCACCGAGATTTCTCTACATCAATTTCAACCAGCCTGGCTCTTTCCACTAATTTTCCATACTCAAGGATATCCATAGGTACCAAAAGAGCACAAATTTCATCGCGAAGACCTTGCTGGAATTGACGACACCTATCTTCTTCAGTTGCAATTAAGGAGTCGGCATAATAACCTAACTTTGTAAATTCTGCTTCATACTGCAGTACTGATTTACTTCCTTGAACTAAACGAAGAAATTGATCGTGCAGCAACCTTTTCTCAGATCTCGGAACGAACCACGATGTAAACTCTTGCAGGAATTCTCTCCAAGTAATGACTGGCATACCACGAACTTCATACTTTCTCTTCATGATACTGGTCCACCAGCGCTTCGCCTCCCCTTCCAAAATAAACGCAGCTAAACTCACCTTCCTATTCTCAGGGCACTCCATTACTTCGAAAATCGTTTCCATTCGCAAAATCCAATCTTCGGTTTCAAGCGGGGGCCTCTAAACGGTGGAGGCTTCAATTCTAGGAATTGTTTAAGATCCACATCTAATTGACGGTGCTGAGGCGGGGCTGCAGGTACTGCCGGAATGACAGGAACCATCGGCAACTGAACAGGAATTGGATTTACGGAAGGCACAATCCCAGGAGGCAATTGCACGGGTGGCGGTACAGGATCAACACGAGGGGCAGCTGGACCAGGTGCAAGTAGGGTTGGCAAGACCAACTTTAAAGCTTCGGCAAGAGCTTGGGTGAGGTCATTCACTGGGGGACACGGCTGATCTCCATTATCACTCTCCGCTGACAACATATCTTTATTTACCTCTTGTTCGTCTCGACCTCCACGGACTCGCTTACTTGCATAAACATGGACGGGGTCCTTGGAACACAATGACATTAGCATTTCATAAACATTTTCAAGATCGTTTATGTATCATGTACTCATAACTATCTACTTGCTTGATAAACCTCCCTCTGATACCAAATTGTGAGGCCCCAGCCAGACCTCACAGAAATTCTGTATCTGAGTCTCTATGTAAGTATTTATCGCAACATAGTAAAATATGAGTACAATGAAAATACATAAACAAAACTCATACCTTTGCTCGTTCTTCAGTTCTAGTCAGTCTAGCTTTTCTCGGAGCACTCGGAGTCGCATCCGCTACCTAAAAAGTTAAACCACGACGGGTTTAGTCATAAAGAATATGACTAAGCGAGTAACATACCTCTTTAACTGTTGTACATGCAAGCAAAAAACGTCAGTAGCGATATGCATAAATCTTCAATTTCAGTGAATAAGTAAAACATTAAGGTATTCAATTTTAGTGCATACTCAATAACAGTAACTACAGTGTTCGTACTATAATTGTTTTCTGTTTCAATTTCTGGTATTCGATCTATTTTATTAATAGTCATGTCATTCATTCGTATCAAACTTTTCAGCAATTCAGTGTCACTTTCAGAATCAGATTTCATATTCTTTCGCATAATAGCTCATTCAATTTATTTTCACTTTCTGGAGTAGATTTCTTGTTTATCTTTAGTTTACTTTAATTCGGAAATCATAAGGGTTGTTGTAGATTCATCCCTTCTTGGTCTTCAACGACCTCTTGGCCTTCAACGGCCTCTGGCCTTCAACGGCCTCAACTAATTTCAAAAACACATTCCGCCGTAGCGTATTCACACCCCCACTACGGCTACTGGGTTAACCCTTATCATTTCAAATTTTCTTATGCATCGATGCAATCTTCTTATTCAATATGTAGTAGTTTTATTTAAAATATTTCCCTCAGAATTATTCATCGCTTATTCATTGTCAATTTGATATTTTCCAGCGATTCTTGGATTTATCAGTGATTCAAAATCGAATAATTTCAATTTCATGTCAATGCACATTCACTAAAATACTTTCTGTATAAAAATCTATCATATGTATAATCAAAATAATTCAAAGATATACATAATTAAAGAAATAAGTACTCACCATATTTCCTTTGCCTTTAATCGTACCAGGATTTTCATCGGGTCTATCTCCGGACGCCATCCTCTGCAGTATCAGTGAAATCATTTACTTTCGGGTTGTGTCGCGAAATAGTTACGATCTACTCCTACTACGATTACAACTACGACTCGATAGGAGTTGTCTAGGGAATGATAAACTTGGTGACTTGAAAAGAAAGCGTCAAAAGGCGAATCTACGCGCCACGGAAATCTCTTATATATGCTATGCTTAAACTCTTTATCATTTCATATATTACGAAAGCTCGATCATGATTTATAACTAGCCTAAAGAACGCCTCCTTACTACCCTCACCCCACCTTCTTTTGATAATACCAAAAGGGGGAGATTAATTGAAGAAATCTATATAGGAGAAATATAGAAGATTAAGGGGAGAATAATTCATTAATTCATGTACTATCATTTAGGGGGAGTAAAACATAAATTGCATTTATGTAGGGGGAGCATTAAGATAAGGAGAGTATGCACATTATCATGCTTATCATTTACTATAGTTGCAATATCATCTTGCTTATCGTATACTATAAACACTATTGTTGATTTCTTGCTTAGAGGATTTGTTATTATCAAAAGGGGGAGATTGTTGGACATGTGTGTCACATCCCTTTGTTTGAGAATAACAAATCCCATATTGTATTTGATATTGCTTGTAGTGTGTTTATAGTGTGCAGGAACTATAGGTGTAATACTCCACAGGTAGAAGGCAGCATGGAATCAAACTTTTGAAAGGAGCAGCACTAACGCCAGCGCTAGCGCTACCGCCAGGCGCTAGCTCGTTCGACGAACTTCAAGCTCCGTTCGACGAATGTGGAACGTCGTTCGACGAAAATTTCCGTTCTACGAATGTGGAACCCCGTTCGACGAAAATTTCCGTTCGACGAATGTGGAACTCCGTTCGATGAAATTCCATTCGAAAAATATTCCGTTCGACGAAAGTTCGTTCTGCCACGCCACCGACGGTTTCGCAACCGCTACCGCCAGCGCTAGCGCTACCGCTAGGCGCTATCTCAAGTTCGTGCATAGCGCCACGCCACCGACGGTTCCGCAATCGCTCCACACGAACACTACCGCAGGCGCTAGAGAGCTACCGCAGGCGTTATCGTCAAGGTCTATAAAATGGTGGGCTCTCTCTTGTTTCAAGGTGTGCTTCCAGAGAGATTACCTGTGCCACAATTCCAGTGTTGTTATGCTGCCGAAGATGGATCTCCCACAAAAAGCTTAAGGAGAATTCTGGAGGAGGACTACATCACGCTACATCCGAAGGATGATCGCATCGACCACGCTCATACTACAGTGATCCTTCATCTCCGACTTCAGAAGATCTCATATAGGGAGTTTTATTATTGTTTTTCATTATTTCCATTCCATACTTTTTGTAACCGTTTAGAGAATTCGCTTTGTGTTGGCGACTAGGTCTGGGTAGGACTTAGGGGGAAATTCGCCTTGTGTTGACGACTAGTTCTAGGTGATTAGATCTGGGGGGCTCGAGGCCATATCCGGGGAAGGATTGACTAGAGCGGCTTGAGGCCTTATCCGGGGAAGGATATGCTAAAGCCAACCTGTTTATGGGGATATAAGTCGGTATAGAAAAGGAAAAATTGTTTTACTTTGTACGCCTCCGATTTCAAGCGCTATTGAAATCAATTTTTGTAAACACCTTTTTCATATAATATAATCATGTCTCTTTTGTGTTTACTTGATTTCTCTCATTTGGCATAATCTATAAAATTGCAAATTACTAATTGTTTCCTCCTTTAAGTTAAATTGATTATTTAATTCTAATTTACTCTAACAATTTAGCAAAAAGTTATAAAGAATTTTTATTCCCTTATTCACCCCCCCCCCCCCTCCCCTCTAAGGGCGCCGTAAGATCCAACAAGTGGTATCAGAGCAAGGTTATTCCAAACGGTTTAAAAACCAGGAATAATGGCGTCTCATGAACTCGCTTCTACTAATGGGAAAAACTTTCTTATAAATGAAAAATCTTTAGCACCACCTTTATTTGAAGGCAAAAATTATAAAGGGTGAAAAATATTAATGAAATCTTTTTTTAACTCATATGATATAAAAATTTGGAATACGGCAATTATAAGACTAGCGGATGAATCAAATAAATTGGAATGTCATTTAAATGCGAAGGCTATGAATACTTTATTTTGTGCTTTATCAAAAGATATTTCCAAATTGATTTATTGTTTTACTAATGCTTACAAAGTTTGGAAATTTCTTGATGAAATGTTTGATCTTCCGTGTATAGGTTTGGAGCATGCACAACATTTGGAAAACATTCAAATTGGCACAAGCAATCAAGAAAGAATCTCTCAGGATGAAACCATGGAGAGCACATCAAGTGGAAGAGAAGATGAAATGTTGTCTTTGGAAGAGGAGTGCCAAAAAGATGTTAAAGGAACTTTATGTTCAAATCTTGCCTCTCCTGATAGCAATGTAAGTAAATCAAATTCTTCTATCTTTGTGACTAATTTTATTTCCACGTTACATATGCTACAAATTGATAAACGTAAAATTAAAAAATTGAAAATTACAAATGATTAATTACGTTTAAAAAATAAAAAATTAAAAGCTAATGTTAATGTAGAATCTAATTATGATGTGGCTTCTCTATCTTGCTCTTTAGTTGAAATTCCTACTCCTTGTTTTGATTGCAATTTATTAAAAGAAAAATTCAAGGAAATTGAAAAAGGGCTCTTAACTTCAAAAAGGCATAATGAAAAATTGATGATAGAAAATGATGCTTTATCTTGTAAGTTATTACAATTAAAATCTTTTGTTGAAAAATTTCAAATGTCATGTAATGAATTTCATCATAAGATTTTGAATAACAAGAATAAATTAACTTACAACATCATTTCTAAAAAGGACCATTTCACACTTTAACTCAAAAGGAGTTTAGTTTCAAAAAGAATTATGATCCTCACAAAATTCTTAAGAGTCATTATTATAAGTCTCAATATATTTTCAATCATGACTCAAATTTAAAAACTCCTTTTCAAGTAAATCAAACTATAAATTATTATCCTTCATATTATAAGAGTATGTCTATAAGAAAGAGTGGAAATGAAAATCATCTAAATAAGGACCAATCATTTAAAACATATTGTAACCCACTCTTTCAACAATCACTTCTAAAGAAAGACAATCACTCTTTTAAAATTTCAAAGAATCCATATACTAAAAATCATGATAATTATCAACATCATGCTATCTTGAAAAATAATTTGAATAAACATAAATACCCATTGAATTATTTTTCAAACAACTATCATCATAAAAAGATGTCACATAATCATTATATGGATTTAAGTAATAAACAACCAATGTATGAATGGAGAACCATAAAGAAAAATGACATATCAACTCTAATTGAAAAAACCCATTCATCATTATCTTCCCAAAAGCCATCACGATGTATTTGGATACCCAAAGGAACCATCCCACATGGTCCCCTTTGGATACCTAAATCTCTTATTAATTAGTATCCAATCATTTGTATGAAGTAGAAACAATTAAAAATGAAATATCAATACTCTACTTCATGATATGCTTATTGTCTCTTTTCTTTTGCATATTTTTTATTATTTTTTGAACAAACATGCTATGATCACTTTATATATAATGAAATATGACTTTCATACATTAAGCTTAATGTTTATCAAATCAAATTTGAATTAAAATTGAACATTAAGTCATATATTTTTCAAAGTGATCTATCTCTCATCTTAAATTGTTTAAATATATCCTTGTAAATCCTTTACCCATCAATGTCTTGAATTAACATTATCATTTGAATATTGAAATTATTTTCAAGACTAATGAAATTATTTTAAAAAAAATGGATTTAAATGGTTTATTAAAGGGCTTAAGCTAAAAATTAAAATGCGCAACGTTTTGATTATTTTTCTATTTGTTGCATTTGATAGCCCTTATAATGAAAAATATTATCAAATAAAATCGAAAACAAACATTCACAAAATGCGTGTTTAATTTTTTCAAAAATGCGAGTTTTAGATCAAAACTTCAAAAGCCATATCTTTTGATCCGCTCGTCCGAATTTCACGTTTAATATCTTTTTGGAAAGAGCACAGAAATCTCCATCCAACGGAGAACCAAACTTGTTCATTTAAATTCGTTTGGTGCTGTCAAAATTGCCCAAACTCAACTTTGTTTAAAAGTTATATCAGTCTTCTAATTTCGGCAATTTCTGTGTCTTTGAATTCCGCATCACATGATATTCTTTGTATATTGTGTGTAATGTGTGTCATCATTGTTTGCATGTTAATTTAGACCTTAGAATCATCATGTATCATTAAGTTCAAATCAAAAGTTTAATCATTTCATTCTAGGTCTAAAGAAAATTAATTTGAAAACTTCTCATATTACATGCAACATTATCTCCATTAATCCTATGTAATAACATTGCATTCAAACTCATCATCCTAGCATCACTTCTTGGTTTATGCTTAAATTATATGCTAGGTTTAACATTTACAATGTTATTAAAATATCATGATAACTATGTGATTTGAAATTATAATAGAATACTAAAATTCCAACAAACACATAGTTTATGGATTAATCATTAGAATATATATGAATATTGTATCATAAATCATATATTATCATGCAAAACCAAAGATCAATAGATTCAATTATTGAATGCAAATTTTATTATAAATTTCAAAATATTATATATGTGATCTTTGTCTTTAATATGATTACATGATCATCATTTTCTAGACTTAAAAATCAAACATGTTTATTCAAAAGAAAATCACCAAGTCATATTGTCATAAGTCTAGAAAGAATAGAAATCACATACATCATGATGATCTAACATATATTCTATGCAAAATTCTCTATAATCATAAATCATAATTCATATTTTATCAAGAAATATCTCAAATCAATAATAAGAATTATGAATCTTATGATAAAAATATGAATATTGCTTTCTTTACATTAGTTGGTGTATGGATATGCTTTGACATTGATTGCATGTATCTCACATATATATAGATTCTAGAACCAACTTAGGAATAATAAAGATACATCAAACTTAATCATCACTCTATTCTAGATTTATAATTTGAAATTCTATTTTGGAATACATGCAATATTAATATTAGTCTTATGACATGACATTAAACCCAAAACTCATCATACTAGCTTTATCACTTATTGAATATTAGTAATTGTGCTAGTTATCACATATCGTCATCTCATAAAAGTAGAAAAACTATGCAGCTTTATAACTCATCACATTAAACAAAACCCATAGTTTATAAATCAACCCATAGTTTAAAAAGCATAGGTTGTCCAAAGATTATTCACCTTTGACTTCATATCTCACAATAGCGGGGGCGTAGGGTTGTATGCATTAGAGACCTAACCTCTAAGTCATGTCTTGTCCTTAACCGGGGAGGGTTCCAGTGGGGCCTTGCGAGGCACTGGGGGGAAAGAGTGCTAGGTTAAGTGTTCTTTAGTGTGTGCATATGGGACTAACACCCCAACCTACGTCATGCGTGCAGCTCCTCATGCACATCCGTCACTTAGTACGGGGCTAGGGTGTAGACATTTAGTCGGGGTAGTCTTTAATCTTAGGACATACTTATATTACTCACTACATGAACATTTTTATTCAATTATTACTTAAATCATGCATATTTTGGGTTGTTTAATAAAAAATATCCTCTTGTGTCTTCATAACTTATCTTTTCATGATTAAATGGTTTTGTAAAACACAAGAATTTGAAAAAGCCCTAGTTTGATGCAAATTTGATCCACCTAGAGATCTCCAAAAATTCTGAAATTTCAGCATGGAACTTCTCTAAGGACACTTAATCAAAATCAAAAATCAAAAATTTAAAATTCTCAAAAAATCACGTACTGTTTGCGGCGCTATCACTAGCGACGGGCTAGCGTGGGTGTTTGATTTTTCTGATTTTTAAAATTTCCAAAAATCTATAAAAATATGTTAGTTCATATGTACTACTTATTTGTTGTGTCTCTGACTTTTGTTATTTTTGTTTTATTCATATTATGAAAAAAAACAACTATAAAAGTTCAAAATTCAAAAATACAAAAAAAATATATGTTTTTGAGATTTTTTGTTTTTATTTATATTATGGAAAATCAATTATAAAATTTCAAAATACAAAAATACAAAAATATGTTTTTGAAATTTGTGTGTTATTCATATTATTAAAAATCAATTACAAAAGTTCAAAATTCAAAAATACAAAAATATGTTTTTCTGATTTTCTGTTTTTTAATTGATTTAAAAATGATAAAACAAAAAAAAACTGTATGATCTTTATTGCCAATATCAAGCATGTATGAATTATATTATTTAGAATTATTTACAATGTTAAAATTTATTTCTTGAAAGTACTATGAATATTGTTTTATTTATCATGCTTTGATATATCTATTTAAAGTGCATCAATTGTATTGAAAAATGTGTAGAACCAAGCTTAGCATGTCTCTAAGTATGAGTAAATGTTTTATGATTAATAATGATACATTTCACTCACTTATTTTGGTATTCAACATGTGTGTTTAAATCTAAAATGTTTGCTTGTGTATTGTATTTGTACAATGAATTAAAACTTGCATAAGTTTATTGTCTGCACTACATTTGAATTGCACTTATAAAATTTAGAAAAGTAGTTAAGTTAAAAATTTGGGGTTTGCAAAACAAGTGTATTCGGAGAATGTTGTCTCACAAATGTGAACAAAAAAATTATATATATAGACAAATATCACTCCACCAAACACTACTTGAACCTCCTGATAAGTCTTCATAAGCATTGCGAGGTTGAGCACCTTGAAAAGAATAGTAAAGTGTCTTGTGCAAACCTTGGTTATTACACCACTTTGTTAAAAATTATGTGCATTAAAAGTGTGTGAAAGTAATTTACTCGTTTTATATATGTTATGCTTAAACTCTTTATCATTTCATATATTACAAAAGCTCGATCATGATTTATAACTAGCCTAAAGAATGCCTCCTTACTACCCTCACCCCACCTTCTTTTGATAATACCAAAAGGGGGAGATTAATTGAAGAAATCTATATAGGAGAAATATAGAAGATTAAGGGGAGAATAATTCATTAATTCATGTACAATCATTTAGGGGGAGTAAAACATAAATTGCATTTATGTAGGGGGAGCATTAAGATAGGGGGAGTATGCACATTATCATGCTTATCATTTACTATAGTTGCACTATCATCTTGCTTATCCTATACTATAAACACTATTGTTGATTTCTTGCTTAGAGGATTTGTTATTATCAAAAGGGGGAGATTGTTGGACATGTGTGTCACATCCCTTTGTTTGAGAATAACAAATCTCATATTGTATTTGATATTGCTTGTAGTGTGTTTATAGTGTGCAGGAACTATAGGTGCGATACTCCATAGGTAGAAGGCAGCACTAACGCCAGCGCTAGCGCTCCCGCCAGGGCTAGCTCGTTCGACGAACTTCAAGCTCCGTTCGACGAATGTGGAACGCCGTTCGACGAAAATTTCTGTTCGACGAATGTGGAACCCCGTTCGACGAAAATTTCCGTTCGACGAATGTGGAACTCCGTTCGATGAAATTCCGTTCGACAAATATTCCGTTCGACGAAAGTTCGTTCTGCCACGCCACCGACGGTTTAGCAACTGCTACCGCCAGCGCTAGCGCTACCGCCAGGCGCTATCTCAAGTTCGTGCACAGCGTCAGGCCACCAATGGTTCCGCAACCGCTCCACACGAACACTACCGCAGGCGTTAGAGAGCTACCGCAGGCGCTGTCGTCAAGGTCTATAAAATGGTGGGCTCTCTCTCGTTTCAAGGTGTGCTTCCAGAGAGATTACCTGTGCCACAATTCCAGTGTTGTTATGCTGCCGAAGATGGATCTCCCACAAAAAGCTTAAGGAGAATTCTGGAGGAGGACTACATCACGCTACATCCGAAGGACGATCGCATCGACCACGCTCATACTACAGTGATCCTTCATCTCCGACTTCAGAAGATCTCATATAGGGAGTTTTATTATTGTTTTTCATTATTTCCATTCCATACTTTTTGTAACCGTTTAGAGAATTCGCCTTGTGTTGGCGACTAAGTCTGGGTAGGACTTAGGGGGGAATTCGCCTTGTGTTGGCGACTAGTTCTAGGTGATTAGATCAAGGGGGCTCGAGGCCATATCCGGGGAAGGATTGGCTAGAGCGGCTTGAGGCCTTATCCGGGGAAGGATAGGCTAATGCCAACCGGTTTGTGGGGATACAAGTCGGTATAGAAAAGGAAAAATTGTTTTACTTTGTACGCCTCCGATTTCAAGCGCTATTGAAATCAATTTTTGTAAACACCTTTTTCATATAATATAATCATGTCTCTTTTGTGTTTACTTGATTTCTCTCATTTGGCATAATCTATAAAATTGCAAATTACAAATTGTTTCCTCCTTTAAGTTAAATTGATTATTTAATTCTAATTTACTCTAACAATTTAGCAAAAAATTATAAAAAAAATTTATTCCCTTATTCACCCCCCCCCCCCCCCCCCTCTAAGGGCGCCGTAAGATCCAACACCCTGAAGGTAGCAGCAACAGAAGGAACAACACGTTCCCAAGCTCCCTCAGCACAGGAGGAAGAAATCAAAAGAGTCGAGAGGTAGGAGAGGAGAATCGCAGGAGAAGCCAAGTCCGGCGCTGTCGAGGTTTTCCAGGAGACGGAAGAGGGAAAAGAACCATATAACAATGTAATCCACCGCCTCAATGAACATAAAGAATCCACCGCTTAATATCTCCTCTCTATTATATCTTATATTATTATACTGTACAATAACCAGCCCAAAAAATTTAGCAGCAGCCATATAAAGATCAACATTAAGAAGGCTATCGGCAGCCCAAGTAATAAACCAACTAGCCCAAAACAGGAGGAGGACCCAAATGAACCCCAAAGTCAACAGTCCAAAATCAAGTCAGCCAACTTCATCTCTACCATAATACCAATAGATATAATGCGAGGTGCCAATAGCATAAAAAAACATAAAATCAAATTAACAAATTCAAATTAAAACGAAACGAGCATCGCAAAATCATTGAAAAATCCAAAATTTCAAACTTGAAGTGCGACGTCGTCTCAACACTGATTTTTCTATTATTTCATCATCAGGAATTTTATTCATTTATGTCTCTTTCAATTTCGCTTAAACGTTTAGGCCGTTGCACCATGTTCCAACAAAATCAACCTCTACGCACTATAATAACTCTAAGGGGAAGCATGTCTCATAAGACAATCCCAAATCCGTTATCATCACCGTTAGAAAGGCCAACGACACATCGGGCGAGCGCATCCCCATAGACAAAACTAGCAAATCATATGTCACTTACTATGCGTGTAATCAAATCGGCCACTATGCGGTTGAATGCCCCACTCGTCGCAAGTTAGTCATCTTGATCGAACCTACGGCCGATGATGATGATATCGTCTATGAGGAACATATACAGTTACGTTGAGGAGTCCGACATTCCTAGTGACATGAAAGAGGATTATGCCTCCCACAACCTCTCGGTCATGCGTTGCATCTTGACTACCCCACGTAGTAGTCATGATTGGAAGCGCTCAAGTATCTTCTCCTTGTATTTTAAGAGCGGTGAGAAATCACGCAAACTCATCATTGATAGTGGGAGTTGTATGAACGTAGTTTCTGCAGCCGCGGTTTCTGAAGCCGCGGTTCTCCGAATAAAATTAAATCTCGAACCACACCCCACTCCTTACCAAGTGGCTTGGGTCAATAAGTCCCCTATTCCAGTTACCAAGCGTTGTTTAGTGCCCCTTGTTATTAAGGATTATGTCAACCAAGTTTGGTGCGACGTTATTTCCATGGACGCATGTCGTGTCCTCTTTGGACGTCCTTGGCTTTACGACTACAATGTCACTCACTTCGGTCATGCCAACACGTATGAATTTAAATTCAAGGACCAACGCATCACATTATGTCTCACCGCACCTAAGGACCTTAAAACCAAGGACACGTCCGTCCCCGCCGTCAAGCAACCACACTTTAATACATCCTAAAGCATTTGAAAAGACTAGTTTTTCCGGTGGTATGATCTATGCATTAGTGTTACTTCAAGTTAACGACATTCCCCTCCCCACGTCATCCTTGCCCCCCGATATCTTGACATTACTTGAGGAGTTTAAAGATGTCCACCCCGAGGAAGTCCCCTCCGAATTACCACCCATTAGGAGTATCCAACACGCCATTGATTTCATCCCGGGCTCCTCCCTTCCCAACCTACCGCACTATCGTCTTAATCCTAGTGCCTACGCGGAGCTCCAAGCCCAAATCTCGGATTTGCTCTCCAAAGGCCTCATCCTGCATAGCTAATGTGCATGTGCGGTGCCGGCACTTCTTGCCCCAAAAAGGATGGCTCTTGGAGGATGTGTGTCGATAGCCGAGTAATAAATAAAATCACGATTAAATATCATTTTCTCATCCCCCGGTTGGACGACTTATTGGACATGCTTAGTGGTGCCACAATCTTTTCCAAGCTTGATCTTAAAAACGGCTACCACCAAATAAGAATTAGAGAAGGGGATGAGTGGAAAACCGCGTTCAAATAGAAAGAAGGCTTATATGAATGGTTAGTGATGTCTTTCGGACTTTCCAACGCCCCAAGCACATTTTCCCGCATGATGACTCAAATCTTCAATTGTTTTATGGGAAAAATTTTGGTGATCTATTTCGATGATTTAGTTGTTTATAGCACGTCCGCCAACGAACACATATCACATTTACGGTAAATATTTGAGGTTTTGCAGACAGAAAAATTATTTATCAAATTAAAAAATGTGGTTCATGGACTCTTCCGTTTCTTTCTTGGGTTATATTGTTAGCGTGGATGGTATAAAGGTCGATCCCACAAAAATACAAGCAATTGTTGATTGGCCGACGCCCAAATCTCTTCGCGATGTTAGAAGTTTTCTAGGTTTGAACACCTTTTATAGACGTTTCATTCGTAATTTTAGCACGATTATGGCCCTAATAACCGAATGTATGAAGCTTGGTGATTTTAATTGGTCTAAATCCGCTTCCCACGCCTTCACAAAAATTAAAACGTTGATGATCGAGGCACCAGTTCTCCGGTTACCCAATTTTAATAAAGTTTTTGAAGTCTCTTGTGATGCCTCGGGTGCGGGAATAGGTGGCATTTTAAGCCAAGAAGGTCATATGGTTAGTTACTTTAGAGAAAAATTAAGTGGGTTCAAATTAAATTATTCCAACTACGAGCATGAATTTTATGCACTTATCCAAAGCCTACGCCATTGGCGACACTACTTATTACCCACGGAATTCATTCTCCTCTCAGTTCATGGCGCTTTACGCTACATCAATTCGCAACACAAGCTTAGCCCCCGCCAAGCCAAATGGGTATTTTCCTACAAGAGTACACTTTTGTGATCAAACATTGCAAGGGCAAATATAACCGTGTTGCCGATGCGCTTAGCCTGTTAGTTTACTTTTGACTACACTTGATGCTAAAGTCCTTGGCTTTAAACATGTCCGTCGTGAGTATGTCGAATGCAAGGATTTAAAGGATATTTTCACTCACTACAAGCGCAAGCCCCACACACTATTTCGGAATATTTCCTACGGGATGAGTATTTATTTCAAGGGTCTCATCCCCCGGTTGGACGACTTTTGACTACACTTGATTCCTCATTTCGCCTTTTTATTATTTGGGAGATGCACGGCGGCGGTTTGGGTGGTCATTTTGGCCGCGATAAAACCATCTCTTTGGTTGAAGACAAGTTCTTTTGGCCCGGTTTAAAATGCATGGTTCACCGTAGTTGTAACAAAGTCAACTCGCTAAGGGTACTAAGCACAATACGGGCATATACACACCACTCCCCATTCCTTCCGTGTCATGGGACGATGTTAGCATGGAGTTCATCTTGGGCCTCCCACCAACACCACGCTGTCACGATTCTATTTTAGTCGTCGTCGATAGATTTTTCAAAATGACGTATTTTATTTCTTGCATCCACACAAATGATGCGTCGCATATTGCAAAATTATATTTTAAAAAAGTCGTTAGTCATCGCGTGCTCCCTAAAATTATTGTTTCGGATATGGATGTTAAATTAACGTCTTATTTTTTGAAAACATTATGGATCTTGGTGGGTACCAAACTTCTATTTTCCGCGGCTTACCACCCCCAAACAGATGGTCAAACCGAGGTGGTAAATCAGAGTTTGGGTAATTTATTGCGATGCCTCGTGGGCGACCACAAAGGCACTTGGGATCTCATCCTTCCTCATGCGCAACTTGCGTATAATAATTCTAAAAATCGTTCTACGGGCCTTTCACCGAACGAGATTGTGCATGGTTACAACGCGCGTGTGCCACTTGACTTGATTCCGTTACCGCCCTCATATAAATCAAGTTAATTTGCCCATGATTTTGCTCATCACTTACATGCATTGCACCACGAGATCCACCAACGGCTAGTCACTTCATACAAAGCATATCAATCCGACGCGAATGTGCACAAACGGGCTCAAATTTTTGACGTCGGAGATTTAGTCTTGGTTAAGTTAATTCCCGAACGGTTATCCACAGGTGTTGTTAAGAAATTGGCCAACCGCCATGCCGGACCTTTTAAGATTTTAAAGAAGTTGGGTGATAACTCGTACGTGCTTGACTTGCCCACCGATTGGGGAATACATCCCGTGTTTAATATTTTCGATCTTACACTATTTTACGAAACACCACAAGAACTATTTTGCCCCTCTTCTTCATCTCCTCACGTCCATTCTCATGGGTTAGAGAGTGAACCCCCACCCTTACATGTTGCCACCTTGGACGTACCCACCTCCCCTTCACGTGGGGGTACGGTCGACTCTATGTTTGTTCCTAACGCTTTTCCCAGGTTCTCGAATAGTATCTCTGTCCCGGATGGTATTTTAGATGACCAACTCATTGCTTCAGCGGATGGCGACGTGCACCGCTACTTGGTTCATTGGAAAGATCGCCTGCTTTGCGAATACTTGGGTGACCACCGAGGAGATGGAGCGCCTTGATGAAGACATGTTGCACCGTTACCGTCGTTACCGCTTGGACCACTCACCGATGATGAGTGATTTTGAGTGGGGGAGGATTGATGGCGCCGACCCGGTTCCACTCGACGACGCACCGTGCGGTTACAACCTTCGCCCCAATACGAGGAAATCATATCGCGACATGCTCCGCAATTTTTAAAATTCTATGTCATTTTATTTTCGGCATTTCCGTTCCGTCTGGCTCGACCAAATTGTTGGGAGGTCAAGAGCCGACTTTTATTTTATTTTTCTGCATTTTAGTTTGGCCAAGAAAAATTTGGATGGCCAGGATTTTTGGACTCCTTGATGAGGGGCTAGGGATGCTCCTCTTGGCGAGTATAAATGCCCCTCTTTTGTTGTATTAGGGTAGAAAATTTTGGAGTTAAAAAAAGAAGCAGGTTGCCTTTTTCTCGGTTCCATCGTGATCGCCCCCCCCTCCTGTGCGGTTTGAAGCCGAAGCCAGTCCGACGGTGTGATTCCGGCGGCCACCCCTCCCCCCTTCCGGCGTGACACCAGCATCCCTCCCTCCTTCCTCCGACCGGCGAACCAGTGAGGACCCTCTCCTTGACGTGAGGACCGACGGGCTGCGCCACCACTCCAGATCCGGTGGATCTTCTTTCTCCGACGACGGACCTCCCCTTCGGGCGCGAGTAGAGCAGTGGGGTTGGGAGTGGTACTTCCCCGCGATCTTCGGCGCACCTCCTATCGCCCAGAGAGTGCATGTTGTGGGCGGGTTAATCAGATCTCATCTGGTTGGGTAACATTTTTCTCACCTCCTCCTCTTGTGAGATTCGCCTACATTGTTTGGTCATTTTCAGTTCTTGTGTGTGGATGAATGATTTAGTGTAAACCCGGAAATATCAAACGAATCGGCACAAGAGTCGTGCGTCGCCGTTCCCCAACCAATTGGTCGGAAGGATAACGCGCCCGGTAGATTAATTTCGTTGGGACTTTTCATTAATCGGAGAAATCTCTACGCCGAAATGTTGCGCCCGCTAACCTCATCGCGGAAGTTTGATATTGCATGTGGTAGTAAAACGCCTTAATAGATTCATGGGTTGCATGCAACGTGTTTGAGTGATTGCTTCATTCACGCGTGCAAGGTAAATGTGCGCAAGTCCTAAGCTTGTTGCATCAACCGTCTTAGCTCGAGAGTGAGCCAAGCGCGCAAACAGTAAAAAGTGAATCAGTAGCAGTGACAATGTGACGCTCTACGTAGAAAAACTCAGAAAAGAAAAAAACCACGACGTCGGTTCGGTGCCGACCAAATTCCAATATTTTGTACATGGTAACATGAGTTAGAGATTCCAGGAGGGTGACTAACCATCACTCAGTTTAGAAGCACTTAAAGGCGAAAAAGGGTGAAATCTTCCTTAGTACTCGCACGAACGGCTTCTGGAGCAGGCACTGGAGCGAGCACATGGAGAGCGAAGTCCAACTTGAGCGAGAGAGCGTGCAAAGTGAACACTTGAGCACTTGCAGCAAAGAGAGTAAGCGGAGTTCCAAGCTTTCGCTGAAAAACTTCAGAGCTCTTTCTTCTTTTCTTGGTTGTTAATTTGTCTTCAAATGAAGGTATGAGAGCCTTTTATAGCTTTTCTGAGGGACGTGCTGGTAATTGCACGTAACTGGATTTTGAGTTGGCGAATGAGGCCGCGCAATTTTGGTGACCTGGATCATCAATTTTCAGAAAAAAGACTACCCCCGGGTGGTTCGGGCGGGCAGAGTAGTTTTTTTTTCGGTGAGGCGGTGGGGGCTGGAGGCCTCCCGGACGGAAACATGGCATAAAAAAAAGGATTGTGGTGCGCGCTGGCCGAGCGTGCGCATGCACGCGTGTCGGCCTGCACGGGCCGACCGCGCGCGCCGGTGCGGGTGTGTCGGCATGCGCATGCCGGCCGCACACGCGTGTTGGCATGCACGTGCCGTCCGCACCTGTAGGGGCGGGCGCGTGTTGGCCGCTCCCGTAGATGCGGGCGCGCGCGTACTCCTCGCTTACTATCTTTGCCGGTTTGCTTTATGAGTATGCAATTCTTGCGGTGATTGCAAATATTCCAGGCCACCCTTTTGTGAATGATATAACTGAAATACCTTGATGAACTTGTCAAAGATAGATAAGTGGCGATCTCAACTTCCCCAGGCTGCTCCTTAATAGAGGATGGAAGAAAAACTTTAGGAGCGGTCTTACATACTCCAGACTGTCCCTTGATAGAAAAGATACGTAGAGAAAACTTTTAGGCGGCGGTCTCAATTTTTCCAGACCGCCCCTTATAAGGATAAATAATAGAGAAATTCCGAGGTGATGGTCTTAAATTCCCCAGACCATTTTTTAATAGAAAAATGTATAGAGAAGACCGTCCTTTAATAGAATAGATAATCAAAGAAACATTGGTGGCGGTTTTAATTGCTCTAGACCGCCCCTTATAAGAATGGATAGTGAAGAATCATAGACTGTCCCTTAATCAGACAAAGAAAACCTGAACAGGCGATCTCAAATATTTCTGACCGCGCCTTGTTAGAATAAGTAGAAATCCCGAGCTGTTTGGTCTTAGATGCTCCAGACCGCCCCTCTCTTATTGAAAAAGATAGAAGGATGGAGAAGGTGACCTTCAGCTTTGGAGAAAGTCCATCAGGATGGTGAGAGTCCGATGGGACAACTATGACCGCACGGAGCTGTCTTGGGAGCCACATCACATCATGCGCGAGGAGTATCTGACCTGTTTGCTCAGGTATGACGAGTTCTTATTGAGTTTCATTCGTAAATTTCGGGTCAAAATTTCATTAGGGGGGATTGTAATGACTTTAAGACATAAGTTCCGTTTGGCACGACGGTGACGGTCGTGAACGTGGTGGTAAAATCGTCATTCGTGGACGAGCATCTAAGGAACTTCATCCATTTTTATGTTTAAGTGGATGGAGTTTCTTAGGTGGGCGTTCATGAATGACGATTTTACTACCGCTTTCATGACCGCCACCACTGTACCGAACAGTGCCATAATAAAATTTAAATAGCTGTGGTGTGCGGATAGGTAAATAGGGTGTGCGAATAGCTCCTATTAGGTTAAAATCCTTAGACCTCATTACTCCCAAGTCCCATCTCCCGATTTCTCTGCCCAGATTCGCTCCCTGTGCGCCGTCGAGCAAGGAGAAAGGATAAAACTGCTGAGCCGGCGTGCACCGCCGTTCCTTGCTACATCCACGACCGGGAGAAAGAAGAAGATCTAACCTAGAAGCACTACTATCTGAGGGGCTGCTTCTACCCTGTCGCCGATCTCGAAGGAGAAGAATGGGTAAACAACTATCATCACGAATTTAGCTCCCCGAATTTGTTTCATTCGTCTTCTTCTTCTTCTTCTTCTTCTTCTTCATACAGGTATCTCACGAGATTCTCTGCACAAGAGGCGCGCCACAGGAGGCAAGAAGAAGGCTTGGAGGAAGAAGAGGAAGTAATCAACCTTCACTTATCCTTTGTTCATTCAATCCAAATTATTCAATCCCAATTCTATGTAGATCTTGCTTCAATGCGGTTTTCTTTTAATCTGTTTAAAGGTATGAGCTCGGCCGACAGCCGGCGAACACCAAGCTTTCCAGCAATAAGACGGTGAGGAGGGTTAGGGTTCGCGGAGGAAACGTCAAGTGGAGAGCTCTTCGTTTAGATACAGGAAACTACTCTTGGGGAAGCGAAGCTATCACCCGCAAGACTAGAATCCTCGACGTAGTTTACAATGCGTCGAATAACGAGCTTGTGAGGACGCAGACCCTCGTGAAAAGCGCTATCATACAGGTTGATGCCGCCCCTTTCAAGCAGTGGTATCTCCAGCACTATGGCGTTGAGCTCGGGAAGAAGAAGAAGGCCCCTGCTGCCGCCAAAAAAGATGCACCTGAGGTAACTTCTCGTTTATCATGTTTTTTTGTTTTCACTTGAATTCAGTTATTTGAAATATATGCTTTTGGGTATCCAGTTATTAAGCGTTTTTTTTATTCAGAGATGTTTTGGTGGAAGTTGGAAGATTATTTTGATTTTTGTTGGTTACAGCACTGGTTTCTGAAATCCTTCAATATTTTAAGATTTCATATTGTCTATTTCTTCATATAATGGTAGGCAAACGCTTTATAGTGAAAACATTTTATGGTTAGTTTTTTGGGATTGAAGGCTTAAAGTAGTGGGTTATTGTTGCATCCCCACTAGGAAAAAGTTATTGTATGCTGAAAATTCTCATTAGAGATATGTTTGGAATTGCAATGTGGATATATAAGACTGCTCTTTGAACACTGTAAATTTTGTAGATATCAGTTCATTTCTTTATGTATTCCCTGTGTGTTCGATGTGTATTGTTGTTTTAAGGTCACAAAGTTGTATATTTTTTACACAATAACTGCATATTACCGTTTAAAGCTATTTATCACCTGAAATTACTATTGTACATACATTATTCCTTGAAAAATCTGTGCAAGTCATTCTACAATCTACACACAATACATAGCTGTAAATTACTGAAGAACTCCATTTCTTCGGCACTACATATGGAAACACATTTGCAAATAGCTCGAACATTATTGTTATATATGCAATATCCTTATCATTATGAAGCAGAAATACTCATCAATTACACAGTGAATAAATAATGAAATACACAGGTCCATGATGAAATATGCAACTCTGCGGTTATAGTATATTTCCATGATTTTTATTGATTTTACATGTTGCTTTAAACTGTGTTTTCCGCACTTAATTATTTATTTTCAAAGGCGAATTCGTTCGAGTGTTTATCTATATTTAATCTAAATGTGTTTGATTTAAAGAGCCTAATGATTTGAGATTCTTATTTATATTTTATTTAATAGAGGGGTTGCATGCACTCAATTGGCATCGTCAGACTTTTCTCATTTTCTGATTTGTTCTATGAAAATGCACTTCTTGCGTAAATTATATGTGCTTAATCTGCATCATCAGGCTCATCTCATTTTCTGATTTGCTTTATGAGTATGCGATTCTTGCGGTGATTGCATGCATGTTCATTCTATTTTGTTAAAATGTTTTTTGTATAGCTTTTATACATGCGGATTTTGGTCTATTATTTTCCCCATTAATTATACCTTGTAAATTTTTTCTATTTATTTTATTGATGGATTTTTACCCTTCAGTTTGACAAGCCCAAACCACTTTATTTTTTCCTCTTTGGCTATGTTTGGCACCTTAGTTATTAAAAGCACGCCTGAGGCGCCGGGCGTACCGGCCTCGCCTCTACAAGGCAGAGGCAGGCGAGTTACCCCAGGCGCGTGCCTTACTCAAACGCTAGGCGCGCCTGACGGTTTCAAGGATCTTTCAGTGAACTGGTTGCCCAGTTCACTGAATTTTTATTTGAAATCTAATTTTTTAATGCTGGTTATTTTTGGGGCTGTGATATATGCAATTCTAGTGTGTTGATATGGTGATAGATTTATTTTATGTGTTTTTTGTATTTAATAAACTGTTTATATTTTTTCATTTTTGCGCCTCATGTGCCTCAGGTGCACGCTTGCGCCTAGCCTTTAGAACCCCTTTGCGCCTCAGTGCGCCTTGTGCCTTTAATAACATAGTTTGGCGCGTGGTGGCGATCACGAAAGCGGTGGTTTTGATTTGTCGTTCGTGAACGTCTGGCCGACCTCACCTAAGGAACTTCATCCACTTTTATGTTGAAAACTAATTTTCTTTTTTGATGGTGGTCATAACCGTTATCGTGCCAAACATTCATTCTATGACGGTGACATTTTTGTCCAATTTCTCCGGAGCAAAAAAGCTGCGCCAAACGGAGCATTTATCTTCAATGATTGCTAGTCCTATCTTCTCTAAAGGAGCTTGCTTACCTAGTGCATGAGCATTAGTACAAGTTTCCTGATTGTTCAAAGCCTTCTCACACTTTTCTTTTTATTATCTTTTTCTGTCAATCAATTCTTTCTAAAGTTTTCACAATGCACATCCATCTGACAATCATGCATGAAGAAAATACTTTCATAAAGAAAAATTGTGGTGTTCATCGCTTATTGATCAAGTGTTATTTTTTGAGTTGACATGAATCTAATTTTTGAGATCATTGTCACTTCAAGCTAGTATGAACAGGCCAAACCCGCTCTGGTTGCTCAATAATTTATTTTTGAAGTCATACTTAATATATTATATATCTTATACTATTAAATAAGACTATTTTTTCATGTGACGACCATATCATCTTGCTTGCATGTGGGCGCAGCCCGCCTGAGATTATCGAGCATGGGCGTAGCCCGTGTGGAGATGCGTGTATATATATATCTTATACTAATAAATAAGGCTTTTTTTATCGTGGACGACCATGTCTCACAAAAAGAGCTTTATTTTTTAGTGTGGACGACAGTCACATGAAAGAGAGCCTTATTTTTTCCTGTGGAGGAGCATGTCGCACGAAGGGCAGGAAGAAGACGGGAGGAGGGCGTGGAAGTGAAAGGAGTGAAGGGCGGTTGCCCCAAGTGACAGTACCCATGCCGCAAAAGAACACCTTTACTCGCCATCTCTGCCAACCGTGACAATTGCGCCGGTACTTGACTACGACTCAACATAGCCATACATAGTATGACACATCAATACATGTTATTCATTCGACATCACACGTTGCTTGCCGTCGACCCTAAAATTTGCAAGGACACCAACTTTAGCAATGACAATGAGAAGTATACATGAAATTGTACGAAGAAGAATGATACATTAACAATTGAGGGACATGCTCTCAACCAATTGAAACTGATACACCCTTGGGAGGCACACATGTCTTTCATCTAGCTTTGAAGTCCAGTTTCAATTCATAACTGATCCTATAACCATCATCTTTCTCTCTTTACATAGACTACGAGCTTACTAATTGATGAACATAAATTAATATGTTAATTAAATAATAAATATTATTCCTCTTCCAAAATAGCCCCTCTCATTAAGACATTTCTTTAATATTACAGCGGTCCCTAAAATGTCATGGTCTCCGTTCTGCATTCATTTTCTTGCCTTGGCGGAGATCTCTCAGTCTTTGTGTAATGATACACCCCTTTGGGAAAATTGCCATGGCCTCAAAGTAGGTTGGAGAGAGAAGTTGCCATGAATTGTCTAAATTGTAACGGTGAGTTGAAGCATAGGTCCATGGTCATTGCGGAGCAGATTGTGGTTGTGGCAAACTCAAGTGGTTAGAGAATTCTTGAATTTAGTCATTACTACGGAAGGTGCAAATGCAACCATGAGTACGAAGGATTTGACTCGGCGGTGAAGAGGGCAAAGATGTTGAGTTCATTAAAAAAGAGATGCAAGTTATTGGATTTGCAAGGAAGAGGTCATAGTGGATTTGGGAGGACAGGCCAAATTCAGGGGGGGAAGAGGAGATTGTGTCGGGTTTCGGGAAAGCTGACAAGGTTGTTGAAGTGGGACTGTGGGAGAACAACTTAGGATTTGTGGGGACCAGCCAAATTCAGGAGGGAAGAGGAGATTGTGTCTGGTTTGGGGAAAACTGACAAGGTTGTTGAAGTGGGACCGTGGGAGAAGAACTGTGGATGCAGGATGTGAGAAAACTTGTGTTACTGAGATGGTGGTTGGCTCGACTAGGGTGTATTGCTCAACGGTCATAGTTGGATTGGTTCTTTGTGCTAAAACAATTTTTGCCATGAACATATTGTGAGTAGTATAACGCGCGAATGTATGGTTGTTTTGTGGGTTGCATATATTGAGAAAGTATGGAAAGGAAGGGTTTGAAGAAGAGGGACGTGGTTTTGTGCGTAGAATGTATTTAATAT
This sequence comes from Dactylorhiza incarnata, assembly GCA_033032865.1. NCBI lineage: Eukaryota > Viridiplantae > Streptophyta > Magnoliopsida > Asparagales > Orchidaceae > Dactylorhiza > Dactylorhiza incarnata. The sequence goes on from JAWHQI010000130.1 coordinate 5,743,992, forward strand.
CGTTGATGGTACCATCCATATAATCACAAGTAGTGGAGAAAGATGGTTTACATATCTTAATGACGTAGTGGCTCATGGCGTCAGTAGTGGCTCATGGCGGCTCACAACAATTGTGTTGTTTTTGGTATCTTGTGCCAAAAGGAGACGACATGGGAGGGCGGGTTGGACCAATTGTTAGGTAGCGAGGGAAAGGGTATGATGACGAGTACATGAGAGAATGCACAAAGAAAATGAATACATTAACAATCGAGATACATGCTCTAGCTTAATTTCAAATACAAGATAGATCCCCTAACTGTTATTTGTCTTTTCACATAGATTCATCGACATGCTGCTTTAGAAACATAAACTCACACATTAAACAAATAATTATTATTAGACCTCCAAAATAGTCCACCCTGTAAAAGCATTAAACATACAAAGCAATTCATAAACTTATGCATGTTTTTTGTTACATGAAATAAATAAAAAGCTCATGTATTTAGGCCCATAAGGTCTCTCCTCTCTAGCTCCTCCTTTAGTCCCACATTTTTAGTTTACATTTAGCTCTCTCTTTTTTTCTATAAAAGGAGACCCTTTGTACATTGTAAAGTGAGTAGAAAATGATTTTATGAGAATAATAAAATATTGACCCTATTTTATTCTCAAATTCCACATGGTATCAAAGCCAAAATATTCGATCCCTCCAATATTTTTTTCTCGGTTAAGCGTTTGCTCCCGTCAAACGGCACCACCCTCGCTCCCGTAAAACTTTTTTTTTTCAATTGAGCTTTCAGGTTGACCTTTGAGCTTTCACTCCGGCAACCAACCCACCCTCTCTGGCAGTCCGTGGTTCGCTGGTTTGCCCGCTGAACGCGTTGGTCTGTTCGCTGGTTTGCAGCGCCTGTTCGCGTGCTCCCTCTTATTCGCGGAGGTGCTCGCATGGTCTGCGTTGTTCGACTGTTCGCTGGTTTGCGCATTTGTTTGCAGTGATTGTGCGCGCTGCTTTGTCCGCTGGTGTGCCCGCTGGTTTGCAGCGGCTGCTCGACTGTTCGTAGCGCCGTTCCTGTGACTGTTCACAGCGCCTGTTCGCTGGTGTTCGCAGCTCCTGCTCGCACTCGCCGAGCTCCTCCTGTTCGCAGTCTCGCCTTGGCCTATCCTGTGGACTCTTTCCTGCGATTCCTCCTCGAGATCGTCCGATCGACGACCCACATTTATGTTAGCGAGCTCTTCCTGTTTGCAGTCTCGCCGAGCTCTCCTTGAGATCGTAGTCTCTCAAGCAGATTCCTCTGTGAGGTCGTCGTGCTCCTGCCAGCCCGCCCTCTCTGCGTTCGCAGTGCTCTTGCCCGCAAGTGTACCTGCTTGCTAGTCGTGTTCGCCAAGATCCTGCTCGCCAAGCTCCTTCCGCGGCCTCTTCATCTGAGATCGTCATCTTCCGCGCATGTGGCTGAGCCCTGCTAAGACCGCCTTTTTCGCTTCTGTCGAGGTGTCTTATGTATCCTGTCATGAGAACACCAGTGGCTCCTTCTACACCCGAGCAGCACCAGAAAACAAACAACTCCCTCCATTAAGTTTTGCGGTCGTCGATGCACTGACCGTCTTTGTTCGCTCACTGGAATCAACATTCTGTGGAACGATCTCTGCCACCTGCAGACGCTGATTGCTCGCAACTCTGTACCTGAAATCGACATTCGGTGGAACGATCTCTGCCACCTGCAGGCGCTGATTGCTCGCAACTCTGAACCCGTGGCCTCCTCATCCCATGCCTGTCTCTCTACCTTTCCTCTTGGCTCCTCCTGGATTATGGACTCCGGAGCCACTCATCACGTCTCTCCACAACAACCTCCTCAGTACTTGGACTCTCAGTATCCGAAGTTCATTACAGTAGCAAACGACGACACCACTCCCGTTACTGGATTTGGCGATATGTTGATCACCCCTTCTCTACCTTTACGCTCTGTTCTTCATGTCCCTGGCGCTCAATTCAATCTGTTCTCTGTCAGCCGCCTAACTCAAGATCATGATTGCCTAATTACCTTTTCTTCCTCTTCTTTTGTTGTGCAGGATCAGCAGACGCGGAATATCATTGTTACATGACGGTTGTGCAATGGGCTCTACACTCTGAATCTTCCTTCCTCTACTCTCTCTTCCGTCAGCTACTCAGCTCTACTGATTGGCATCGGCACCTCAGTCATGCTCCTCTTCCCATTTTCCAAAAGGTTCTTCCCGATGTATCTTTTTCTCCTTTTATGTGTGAATCATGTATCTATAGGAAACAACATCGCTATGTTTTCCCTCCTCATTGTACTCGGAGCGCTGCTCCTTCTGATTTAGTTCATTCCGATGTATGGGGCCCCTACAAAACCTCCGGTATATTTGGTTATCGCTACTTTGTTACGTTTATTGATGATTATTCACGCATGACTTGGTTATATATGATGCGTGATCGCTCTGAGCTTTTGTCCATTTTTCGCTTCTTTACTGCAGAAACCCACACGCAATTTACCCGTACAATCAAAATTCTTCGCACTGATAATGCACGCAAATACACTTGGCATGCTTTTCAAGAAGTCTGCACCTCGTTGGGTATCATCCACCAAACCTCCTGCGCGTACATGCCACAATAAAATGATGTTGCTGAACGGAAGAACCGCCACCTTCTTGAAGTTGCTTAGTCTCTCTTATTCCAAATGCAGGTCCCCACTACCTATTGGAATTTTGCTATCTCCACTGCTTGTTATCTCATCAACCGCATACCCTCGTCCGTCCTCCAATTTGCAACTCACTTCTCTCTCCTATTTCCTGAACGCACTCCTTTTCCCTTGACCCTACATGTCTTTGACTGCGTCTGCTATGTTCACCATATGGGTCCTCCTGTCGATAAGCTAACCCCTTGTGCCATGCGTTACATGTTCGTTGGGTATTCGCGCACCCAGAAGGGCTATGCCCGTTATTCTTCCTCCACTCAGAAGTTGATCACGTCTGCTAATGTCACTTTCATGGAAGATTAGCTTTTCCATCAATCCGTCACCAAGTCAATACCACCTCCTGATATCCCACGTCCTCTTGTTCCTACCAATTCTCCTTACCACCTTTACTGCCGACACCACAACCCGCCTCGTCTCCTCCTCTTCGTTTCTACTCTCACCGCTATCCTCGATCTGGTACCCCACGACAACCTCCATCTACTACTGATACTCAACCGACTGCTGATTCGGCGACACCCTCCACCGCACATCCACTTTTCAATTATGTCTCCCTGCATCGTCTCTCCTCTGATTTACGCAGGTTTGCAACCTCTCTATCGTCTATTTCCACTCCCTCTTCTGTGCAAGAAGCCCTTCAACATCCGGGGTGGCGCGCAACAATCGATGAGGAAATGGCTGCTCTTTGGGCCAATCACACTTGGGACCTGGTTCCTTTTCCTCCTAATCAACATATCGTGAGCTGCAAGTGGCTATTCATTGTGAAGCATCATCCGAATGTGACTGTTGATCGCCTCAAGGCTCGTCTTGTTGCTAGAGGTTTTACTTAACAACACGGTCTTGATTATGAAGAGACATTTTCTCCGGTGGCAAAACTCAACACCGTCCGTGTCCTCTCTCTTGACGTTCATCGCCTTTGGCCTCTTCATCAGCTTGACATTAAAAACGCCTTCCTTCACGACGATCTTGGGAGATGTGTACATGCAACAGCCTCCTGGTTATACAACCACGGGGGAGTCCCTTGTCTGTCATTTGAAGAAATCTCTCTATGGTCTGAAACAATCTCCACGAGCATGGTTTGAGAAGTTTAGTCAGGTGGTTCGTGAGTTTGGCTTCACCCGAAGCTTGACAGATTTCTTTCTTTTCATTCGAAAACGTTCATCTGACACAGTGATTCTTCTAGTTTATGTTGATGACATCCTTATGACTGGTTATGATCTTCCCGACATCACTCAAATCAAGCAACATCTTGCCTCACATTTTCAAACTAAGGATTTGGGATGACTCCTCTACTTCTTTGGAATTGAGGTGGCCCGACGACCTGATGGTCTTGTCTTGTCTCAGCGGAAGTATTATCTCGATGTACTTCATGATGCAGACTACTCCAGCTGTAAGCCTGCGGATACACCTATGGATGCAAATCATCAACTCCGCGATCACGACTCTGACTCTGATCAACTTCTCCCTTATCCGAAGTATTATCGTCGCCTTGTTGGCAATTAACGGTCGGCGTGGTCAGTCGCTTCATGCATACCCCTCTCTCATCTTCAGGCCGTTGAGCGTATTCTTCGATACTTGAAGAATGCTCTGGGGCAAGGGATGGTATACAAGCATCTACTTCTCTGTCTCATTGTATATTGCGATGTTGATTATGCTAGGTTCCTGGACGATCGGCGATCCACAACCGGCTACTGCACATATTTTGGTGGGAACTTGGTTACTTGGCGAAGCAAGAAGCAGATTGTGGTTGCTCGGTCTTCAGCTGAAGCAGAGTATCGCCCCATGGCTGCCGCCGTCTCATAACTCACATGGTTTGAAAGTCTCCTCACTGATTTAGGTGTTAAACTTCCTTTACAAGCTGTTCTCTTTTGTGATAGTCAAGCTGCTATTCATATCGCCGAGAACCCCGTGTTTCATGAGCGTACAAAACATATTGAAGTTGATTGTCATTTTGTCCGGGAAAAGGCTCAACTTCGGAAACTGATTCTACGACATGTGAGGGCTGCCGATCAAATCTCCGACATTTTCACTAAGGCCCTGTCTCACCCACTATATCAACAATTCCTCTCTAAGCTTGACGTCTACAACTTGTACGCTCCAGCTTGCGGGAGATTGTTACAAGAAATAAATAAAAAGCCCATGTATTTAGGCCCATAAGGCCTCTTCTCTCTAGCTCCTCCTTTAGTCCCACATTTTTAGTTTACATTTAGCTCTCTCTCTCTCTTTCTATAAAATTAGACCCTTTGTGCATTGTAAAGTGAGTAGAAAATGATTTTATGAGAATATTAAAATATTGACCCCATTTTATTCTCAAATTCCACACTTTTTATGGAACTGCCTCTAACTGTTACTGTGAATTTTTTCCTATTGCAATATATTTATTTTTGGTCAGCTATATCTTTGTTCAATGCTGGATACAGTTTAAGTTGCCAAATTTTCATTGTCTCCAGATTGATTGCTTATCTTGATCGACATAATGGTGCTAATATTGAAGTTTTTGAAGATATTTGATCTTTGTACTGTATCAGTGTGTTATCTGCTTATTTAGGAGGTTTGTCAGAGGTAGCGGAGAAGGGGAGATACACGGGGCTAACCCTAGAACAGAGAAGAAGAGAAGAGAAACTAGAGGAATAGAAGAGGAGACTAGAGAGGGAAGGAGAAGAGTTATAGAGATAGAGAAATTGATTTAATTCTTTGATACCAAATATGACCCAAGGGTCCCCCGACTCCCCTTATATAAGAGTATAAGACTCAGGTGGCATGGGCGTAAATACCCAATATAAAGAGATGCGAGAACATTAAAACACTATGACTCTAATAACCCTTAATTCGACTCATAATACTCATACAACTTTACTTGATACTTAAATACTCATAATAATAAAATTGTTAGATTACCGACGGTGTGAGACCCATAACACAGTGTTTACTGTTTAGTATATATTTCTTCGATAAAAATAGTAATTTTAATTTGTAGAGAAATACGAAATCTTGTATATATTTCCACTTGTATTAAAAACAGAGTATGAATACATATATATAGGAGAGAGGAGGAGAAAATAAATCCTATACAAGATGTGGGACTAAACAACAAGATGCTACATGGGCTCCAATCTGGGCCCTTACATGTGCTTTTCTAACACTCCCCCGCAAGTTGCAGCGTATAAGTCATAAGCACCCAGCTTGGACAGGAATTGATAAAATAGAGTACTTGGTAGGGCCTTGGTGAGAATATCAGCAACTTGGTCAGTACCCGGAACATGCTTTAATTCTATCTTCTTCATTTGAACTTTCTCCCGAATGAAGTGACAGTCCACTTCAATGTGTTTCGTTCTTTCGTAGAAGACTGGGTTCTTAGCTGTGTATAGCAGCTTGACTGTCACATAATAAGATAGCAGGTGAGGAAAGTTTTACTCCTAGATCAGCAAGGAGACTTTCAAGCCATGTGAGTTCAGAAACAACTGATGCCATCGAATGGTATTCTGCCTCAGCTGAAGATCGAGCAACCACATCTTGTTTCTTACTACGCCAGGTAACCAGGTGACCTCCAAAGTAAGTGCAAAAAACCACTGGTAGACCGCCTATCGTCCAGGGACCCCGTATAATCTGCATCTGAGTATGCAACCAAAGTTGGAATAGAAGACGAGGTTTTATATACCAGCCCTTGACCAGGGGCTGTTTTTAGATATCTCATGATGCGCTCAACAGCTTGTAGATGAGATATCCGAGGAGAATGCATAAACCGGCTGACCACCCCAACTGCAAAGGATATGTCTGGTCTCGTGACTGTCAAGTAAATAAGCTTTCCAACAAGCCGTCGATAGTATTCTGGATTCGGAAGAGCAAGATCATCATCCGAGGCATGTGCACACAACTTGTGATTGACATCCATATGAGTGTTAACTGGCTTGCATCCAGAGTAGCCATCATCCTGAAGAAGATTGAGACAATACTTCCATTGAGAGAGGACAAGTCCATCAGGACGTCTGACAATCTCAAGACCAAGGAAGTATCGAAGGTTCCCCAGATCTTTGGTTTGAAAGACGGAACTGAGATGCTGTTTGATCGCTTGTATTCCCTTTGAATCATCGCCTGTGATTAGGATGTCATCGACATATACTAACAGAAGAACCGTGCCCATAGTTCGATGTCGAGTGAACAGAGAGAAGTCTGTCGAGCTCCGAGTAAAGCCAACTTCCCGGACAGCCTTACTGAACTTATCAAACCATGCCCGGGGGGATTGTTTGAGACCATAGATGGATTTCTTAAGATGACATACTCGGGACTCCCCCGTGGTCTCAAACCTGGGAGGTTGCTGCATGTAAACTGTTTCTTGTAGGTCGCCATTTAAAAAGGCATTTTTGATATCCAACTGATGGAGAGGACATTGACGATGCACAACCACAGAGAGAAGAACACGAACTGTGTTGAGCTTGGCCACCGGAGAAAACGTTTCCTCATAGTCGAGACCTTGTTGTTGAGTGAAGCCACGAGCCACCAGACGGGCTTTAAGACGGTCAATTGTCCCATCCGGGGCATGCTTGATTACAAAGACTCATTTGCAACCAACAGTAGTGTGGCGTGGAGGGAGAGGAACAAGATCCCATGTTTGATTAGCCCAGAGAGCTGTCATTTCGTCGTCCATGGCTGCCCGCCAGCCCGGATGTTGGCGAGCCTCCTGCACAGAGTTAGGTATAGAAATAGAAGACAGAGAAGTAGCCAAGGTTTGTAGTGGCGGGGACAGGCGATGTAAAGATACATAGTTCGCCATGGGATGAGCGGTGGAGGCCGGTGCCGGATCAGCAGGTTGCAGAGTGTCAGAGGTTGAAGCCGACTGCATTGGGGTGACGGAGAGAGGAGGGCGACGAGTGTAGACACGGAGAAGAGGAGGTTTATTTGCTGTGGGAGCCGGGAGAGGAGGGAGGTTTGGTTGAGAAGTAACTGGGATTACAAGTCTAGGTACGGATGGTGGTGGAGGAGGGGGGTTTTGGGTGGAGAAGAAAGGTTGATCTTCCTGGAAGGTAACATCAACCGATATTGTCACCTTGCGGGTAGTAGGAGAGTAGCAGACATATCCTTTCTGAGTACGGGAGTAACCGACGAACACGTGTTTGGCTGCTCGTGGTGCCAACTTGTCTGTGGACGGACCAAGTAAGTGAACGTAGCAGGTACATCCAAATATTCGAGGGGTGAGAGAGAATGGTGGAGTAGTTGGGAAGAGGAGACTGAACGGAGTAGCATTATTAAGGACGGAGGAAGGTAGACGGTTGATGAGATAGCATGCTGTGGACAACGCAAAGTTCCAATAGGCTTTTGGCACCTGCATTTGAATCATGATGGAGCGAGCAACATCAAGAAGATGTCTATTTTTGCGTTCAGCCACACCGTTTTGTTGAGGTGCATAGGCACAAGACGTTTGATGAATAATCCCAAAGTCTGAGCAGAGGTTGGTAAATTCATGGCTAGTGTATTCGCGAGCGTTATCCGTTCGAAGTGTTTTGATTGGTTCGGAAAACTGAGTGCGAATCTCAAGGATGAACGTGCGGAACACACGGGGAAGCTCGGAGCGATCACGAAGTAAGTATAGCCATGTCGTTCGAGAATAATTATCAATAAACGTTATAAAATAGCGATAACCAGAAACACTTGTAATTTTATACGGCCCCCAAATATCAGAATGTACTAAAACAAAAGGAGCAGAGCTCCGAGTACAATGGGGAGAAGACGATAAGCGGTGTTGTTTACCCAGAATACATGAATCACAACTAAAAGAAGGAAGATAAATCTCTGGAAGAGCCTTCCGGAGCACTGGAAGAGGAGCATGTCCGAGACGTCGGTGCCAATCAACTGAGGAGACGGAAGAGAGGATGGTAGGGGGTCTTCAAGAAGGTAGAGCCCATTTTGCAGTCGTCCTTTACCAATGATACTCTGCGTCCGTCGATCCTGCATAAGAAAGGAAGAGGAGATGAATGTCACAGAGCAATTCAAATCTGTAGTGAGGCGACTGACAGACAGTAAATTAAACGGGGAGCCCGGGACATGAAGAGCCGAGCGGAGGGAGAGAGAGGAATTGAGAGGAATATCAGCGGAGCCGGAGACAGAGACGGTGTCGCCATTGGCCACGGTGATATATTTAGGATGCGGAGAGTTCAAGTATTGTGGAGGCTTCAGCGAGGTGATGTGATGAGTAGCACCTGAGTCCACTATCCAGCGCGGACTAGTGGAGAGACAAGTGATACCTTCATTGGAGATGGAGGCGGCGGAGGCAACGAAGGCGGGCGGGCGGCTGAGCATGCCATGGAGTTGCTGGAGCTGTAGGCGGACATCTTCGAGGTCAGCACGAGTGGCAGAGGGACTGTCGACAACAATATTTGCAGCAGGACGAGGAGGATGACCATGTTTGCGGTAGCAGGTCGCCTCGAAGTGTCCATCCTTACCACAGAAGGAACACTTAGGACGTGTCCGGCCACCACGACCCCTTCCCTGGGAACCTGAACGTCCCCCACGTGCAGGAGGAGGGAGAGGGAGTAATGGTGCAGAAGCTTTCTGAAGTAGAGCTGGTGAGTGAGGTCCCGTATTATCCGGAGGAGGTGATACCTTGAGGAGCATGGAGCACACATCAGAGAGAGACGGAGTTGCAGCGGATGAGAGTATCTGTGCTCGAATGCTCTGAAGATGAGGCGGGACACGAGCCATCATCATGGCAATACAAACTGCTTCCTTCTGAGAACGTTGAGCAGCGAGGTCCGTAGTAGCGGGCTGATGTCGGATCCAGGCTTCAGCCAGTGTCTTTGCCTGAGCAACAAAGGAGGTCAAGTCTGCTGCACCACCAGTGTCAAGAGTTTGAAGATCCGTGATAATGTCATAGAGATGTTGGAGACTGTCCTTCCCGGAGTAGAGAGAATGGAGCTCGTCCCACATTGCCTTGGCCGTCTCGTGATACATGGACATTCGATAGGGTTCGCCATCAAGAGAGTTGAGGAACCAAGTCTGAACACGACCATCATCCCGTAGCCATTCATCCGTAGGTGCAGAAGGAGGATCCTTTTGGAGATGATGCAGAAGTCCCTTAGATTGGAAGACCCGTTTGACAGAATGCACCCATTCGACAAAGTTCTTCTTCCCGACAAGGGAGATGGTGGTGATCCGTAGCTCATCACGCACCTCCGGAGTAGGAGACGTGCGACCTGCAGGAGAGGATGCGGGCAGCTCTGAGGATTCCGTCGAAGATCCCATGGAACCACAACGGAGAGGGGACTCGGGTCAAGAACGCGAGCAAGATCGTAACTGGGAGAGGTCGCTGGAGCTCGGCAGAGATCGCAACAGGGAGCAGGCCGTTGGGATGAGATCGCTGGAGCTCGGCAGACCGCTGGGAAAAAGGTTGCTGGAGCTCGTAGGAGGAGGCCGCTGATCGCTGTAGAGGAGGCCGCTTGATCGCAGAAAGCTCGACAGACCGCTGGGAGGAGCGGCAAATCGCTGTATAGGAGGCCGCTGGAGCTCGTAGGAGGAGACCGTCGAGAAGAGCAGCTGGGAGAGGGCCGCACGAGCTCGGCAGACCGCTTGGGAGGAGAGGTCGCTGAGGAGACCGCAGAGGAGCGCGCAGGAGGAGCAGACCGTCAAGAGATCGCTGAGCGCAGATCGCTGAGCGCAGAACGCTGAGCGTAGACTGTCGAGTGATCGGGAGGGAGAGATCACTGAGCGCGGATCGAGAGTCGAGAGGAGATCGCTGAGCGCTGATCGAGAGGAGATCGCGGGGGGGGGGGGGGGGGCACTTGACAGAGAAGAAGACTATAAGTAGCCGATTAGCATTTGCAGGTGGAAGAGCGGCAGAGGTCGCAGGGAGGGGGGGTGCGGTCACAAGAAAACGAGACCGCCAAGACAAGGAGCTCGCAAAAGATTTGAGACCGCAGGGGGGGGGGGGGGGGGGACGATCACAAAAAAATGAAACCGCAGGTCTGGACCGAATGCTCTGATACCATGTAGAGAAATACGAAATCTTGTATATATTTCCACTTGTATTAAAAACAGAGTATGAATACATATATATAGGAGAGAGGAGGAGAAAATAAATCCTATACAAGATGTGAGACTAAACAACAAGAGGCTACATGGGCTCCAATCTGGGCCCTTACATGGACTAAACATCAAGAGATCGCTGAGCGCAGATCGCTGAGCGCAGACTGTCGAGAGATCGGGAGGGAGAGATCGCTGAGCGCGGATCGACAGTCAAGAGGAGATCGCTGAGCGCTGATCGAGAGGAGATCGCTGGGGGGGGGCACTTGACAGAGAAGAAGGCTATAAGTAGCCGATTAGCATTCGCAGGTGGAAGAGCGGCAGAGGTCGCAGGGAGGGGGGTGCGGTCACAAGAAAACGAGACCGCCAAGACAAGGAGCTCGCAAAAGATTTGAGACCGCAGGGGGGGGGGGGGGACGATCACAAAAAAATGAAACCGCAGGTCTGGACCGAATGCTCTAATACCATGTAGAGAAATACGAAATCTTGTATATATTTCCACTTGTATTAAAAACAGAGTATGAATACATATATATAGGAGAGAGAAGGAGAAAATAAATCCTATACAAGATGTGAGACTAAACAACAAGAGGCTACATGGGCTCCAATCTGGGCATTTACATGGGCTTTTCTAACATAATTCATCATTCCTTAATTTTATTCAATTATCATAATATAAATTCTTTAATTTATTCTCTGTAATATATGTAAAAGTAATATTGAAGTTCACTTTCAAGCTGTTGTAATTGACATTTTATTTCTCACCTTTACCTTCATGGTGTTGAGTTCCAGCACGAGTAACTTCTGTTTATTCTTCCCAAAACCAAAGCTTAAATTTATTTCATGAATAATAACATACTGAAGTTTGTTAAATCTACTATTTATTTGAAATTTTGGATCATAACAATTAATTTGGATATTTTTCTTAGCCGAAACTCTCTTGAAAATGATTTTCATTTCACTTGTAAAATGCGTGGATAGAATCACTATTTACCGAGACATCTATAAGCAACTAATGAGCCCTATTTTGGTTGCTACATTTCTTATCTCAAGTAAAGAGGATACTAATTGTTTTACAGTAATTTTTTTGAAATGCTTAGCACGCATGGGTAAATAATCAGGCATGCATATCTATTAAAATGGAAGCTCTGTTTGGTATGACGATGTTGCTATGGTGAGTTTGGACAAAAATGTCACCGTCATAGAATGTATGTTTGGCATGACAACGGTTATGACCGCCATCAAAAAAATGAAAATTAGTTTTGAGCATAAAAGTGAATGTATTTCCTTAGGTGAGGTCAGGCGTTCACGAATGATGGTTCATAACCATCGTGCGGCGGTGGCGCTCGTGAATGCGGTGGTTATGAAATGTCGTTCTTGAACGTCTGACCTTGCCTAATGAATTTCATCCACTTTTATGTTCAAGACTAGTTTTTTTATGGTAGTCATAACCGTTGTCATGCCAAACATACATTCTATGATGGTGGTGTTTTTGTCCAAACTCATCGGAGCAAAAACACTGCGGCAAACAGAGCTTTAGTGAGGAAGAGAGTGTGCAGGTGGTGACTGTGCTATTAGAATATAAGAGTCTTACAATGTTACTTCTACCGATTAGTTCCTAGTTGTTTTAGAGGACAAGTATTGCTTATTTTGTTTTTCCTGTTTTTCATAGACTTTTTCCTCCAATCTGACAATCATGTTTTTGCTCTCTCACCCCCCCATTGGTTTGCTTGTTCTGTATAGGAACAAGAGGGCGAAGTTGTGCCCGAAGAGGTGAAGAAGAGCGACCACGTGAAAAGGAAGCTCGAGAAGAGGCAGGATGGACGAAAGCTTGATCCCCATATCGAGGAGCAGTTCGGCGGCGGACGTCTTCTTGCCTCGATCTCCTCCCGCCCTGGCCAATGTGGCCGAGCTGATGGGTAACGACCATTCAAAATTCTCAGAAAATGTCATGTGCACTATTTCTGTCACCTTAATGTTTTGCCAATCTGCTTAATGTCTTCTACAGTTACATTCTCGAAGGCAAGGAGCTGGAGTTCTATCTGAAGAAGACCCAGAGGAAGAAGGGCAAGGGCGCCACCGCCTGATTCCCAACTTCTCGTTAGGTTTCGTTTGTTATTTACTAGCTCAAGTAATGTGCGATAAACTTTGTTGTTGTTTTCATTTTAAACGTCGCACTTTTTCCATCGTTTTCGAATCTTTTTAATTAATTTTCCAAACTGACTCTCAACTGTTGACTCTTTTGATTGATTCTAAGTATTATTGTTTCTTTTTGTTCCAGTGATTTTTTTATGAATTTACAAATTATGGCCATTGTATATCTGATCCTGTGAGAATCATTTGATTTGATGTCGAAGTACACTTAATTACATGTGAACTTTGGACTTGTGAATGCTTCGATTTGAGTGGTAAATGTTTTTCTTTTGTGATCAGTGTCTGACCTTGGCTCTGTTTTGCGCATTTTTGCTCGGGTGAGTTTGAACTTGTCACGAACGATGGTTCATAACCACCGCGTTCATGACCGCCACTGTCGTGCCAAACGGAGTCGAGCTTATATTGATATCTGACAGTCAAATTCTCAATTCAGTGTCTCTCTATATATATTCTCGTACATATTTTCATATATGTTGATAAATATGCATTAATATATTCTCCCTTCTTTATGGTTTATGAATCTGGTCTATTCCTATTTCCTATTTCCACACACCAACCCGACGCCCCCCCTCCCCCCCCCCCCCCCCCCCCCCCCCTTCCTTTCGCATGAAAGGTTTCGTTCCGCCCCTCCCCCGTCTCCTTGCCGACGGGCGACTCCCCCATCAATTCCGGCTATCGGCGTGTCCCCCATCCCTCTCTCGGAGTCATCACATCCTTTTCTCTCGAAGCTTGGAGGTGAGTCTATTATTTCTGCTAGCTAACGAAGCTTGGAGGCGAGCCTACTTCGTCCTATTTTGGCTCCCTTTTTCTTGCTTTATTTCTTAACTATGCTGGGCTTGCAGGGAGAGTGTTGAAGAAGATGAGAACAATCTTCTCCATGAATCTCTTCTGAATGGGGTTAATATTCCTGATGAAAGTGGCTTTGGAAATGTTATGAAAGCTTTCTGAGCATTCTCACACTTTAGATGATTTGTTATCTGTGTTGGTCATAAGAAGACTTTGGACCCTATCTCATAGATTTCTTTGTGCAGTATCTTAATTGTAACCAAACATTTCAATTTCAGAGTGCTTCATGGAAGTCTAGTTTTGCTTTCTTGCATCCTAGGAGAGGTTCTGAAATTTGATGGAACGGTGAAGTTTGCGGGATGATTGCTTACCTCGCACAATCAACACACATGCTGGATGGGGGGATGCATAAGAAATTTAATTTTAAGGACATTCATAAAGTTCATTCCAAGTCTTGAAGATGTTAAAAAAAGAAATTGTTAGAGACACCACATTAGCGGTTGGCTTACCTATAATCATTATTGGTGTGCCTGTAGCACCATTTTTTTAGCAAACTTCAATCTTCGGGCTATATATTTAAAAAGATTGCTCTTTGTTACCATAGTAGGTTTGAACTCAAAATAGTATAAATAGTATATCCTTTTTTGATCTATAAACATTCGCATGCATCGGGTTGGTTCTAAACCCTAAACTCTAAACCTAATTTCTGATTTCATCTTTTTTATTTAAATCTAGCAATTCAATTGGAGCATGTATGTGATTTGATTCGTGACCCTAAATTGTGTCTTGCTGCATTTTGTACAATAACATTTAATGGATTTTATTCCCTTTTTAGTATGCTCGCACGCCGAAATGCTTTTTGATGGAAGAAGATAATTTCTCAGATCAACGACTCTCAATTCTCAATCCAGTGACCATCGGAAATATGTTCGCCCCGTGAATCATCATCATCAATGGTTGTGATGAAATCCTAACTCATTCTGGTCAGAACATATTTAAACCTCGAGGCATTTTACCATCATAGAAGAGGTTTCACTCTTCGTGTTGATTTTTTTCGTAAGAGAGTCTTTTCGAGTTAAATTTTTCTCGCAAAACAGTCCCTTCTTCGAGTTATAGAGCATTGCTGAAGTGACTTTGTTCAATGAAGAGGCTCCATCGTTCGGGGGTAATTTTATAAAAGCCCCTCGGTGAAGGGGATCCATCCTTCATGTTGACTTTGTTCAATGAATTTAACCCAAACTCAACCAATGTAGTTGAAATTCCGAGTTAAATCTTGACTACAAGTCTAAGACAAACCCATTGTAGATGAATCTGAGTCAAATTTCGATAAATTATACCAAACAGTTATAAATGGACACAAATCTTGACATGACTCTTAATGTTTGATTTGCAGAATTGATTTGGCAAAAAGCTCCAAATCTCTCTGATTAACACTCCGTTTGGGGGGACTTATTTTTACCTGTCAAGAGGTTACGACCGCATGAACCGGAACTTAATTAAGGTCCGGTTCATGCGGTTATAATCGCTTGACCGGTGAAAATAAGCCCCCCCAAACAAAGACTAAGTTTTAATATAGCTCACCAAAGTCAACAATGCTCTTTATACGCATTTTCTATTTTCCACCGCACTTTCATTATTTGGCGCTGACATTTTTTGTTTCGGTGAGTTTGGCCAAAAAAATGTCACCATCATAAAATATAAGTTTGACATGAGTGGTTATGACTGCCACCGGGAAAATAAATAAATTTTGAAGTAGAAATGGATGGAGTTACTTAGGTGACAATTCATAACCGCTCCGTTCACGGCCACCACGGCTATGTCAAATGAACCCTTAATTACATCATTAATAGGCTCAAGTACTAAATAAGACGTAACAAACCCGTTTTAAAAATCTACGTCCTACATGTGCGCTTGGACGTATTCGCTCCTTTACAAGTGACAATTAGGGCTGACATGTCTAGCTCATGTGAAAAAAATCACATTAAGTTGTTAAAACTCCAAGCTCAGAAATCAGTTCATGTAATGTTTATATTATGAGTAGAAGTTACCTATTAGCTTCACAAATATCATTGAAGGGTCATTTACCTAGACCTCCCATGTAAATATGCTAAATTACATGTTGCGCCCCTCTATCTTTTAAAATTACAAACACACCCTACTAGAGAGAGAGCGTCAACGGGGTATTTTTGTACATGAATGTTGTGAAATGTAAACTTACACAGGGAGGTTCTTATAATTTCAAGAGATAGAGAAGTGCAACCTTTAATTATGCAAACTCGCAGGAGAGAACATTCTCCCCAATGGTTAAAATGCATGGCAGCAAAAACAAAATTGAGCATCATCTTCAAATTTGTTCAAAATGAGATTATACCATTGAAGTAAACAAACATGAATAAAAAAAATCCCTCTAATTGAACCAAAAAATCTCTCTACACCTACATAAAAGTTATATGAAGCACTTGAGAATCTTTTTGGAGAAAAAGATATATAAGTGGGAAGGATAAAATCCCCTAAGAGTCCGTTCGTTTGAATGTAATTGACTTTCTAGAATTAGCTTTTCGACGAAAACCAATATCTATATGAATTGGCTTTGTACAGAATTCAAATTTTTTTGTTCGGCTGTAAGATTGAATTCAGTCAACAGAATTGGAATTAAAACACAAAAGTTCGGCTGAACGGTGGAATTGATATTGGAATTGACATTATATAATAATTTTATAAAACTCAAAATAGGCGTCAGCGCCGAACGCATTAAATTGCATAATATGTTTTAAGATGCGCGTTTTTCGTCCAAGCGCAATTTTTTCGCCCAGGTGCGCGTTTTTTGCCCAGGCACACATTTTTCTCCAGGACGTGTATTTTTCGCCAAGGTGTGTTTTTTGGCTCATGACCGCATTTTTCGCCCGATCGCGAGTTCTTCGGTTGGGAGTGCATTTTTTGGCACGGAAACACACTTTTTGTCTGGATGCACATTTTTTGCCTGTGCGCGCATTTTTTCACTGGCGCACGTTTTTGCCCGAGCGGGTGTTTCTCGGCCCAGGTGTGCGTTTTGCGGCCCTGGAAAAAATGCATGGTTGGGAGAAAAATACGCAGTTGGGAGAAAAATGCGCCCCCGAGAAAAAACGAGCGCCCGGGCCGAAATAAACGCGGTTTGACAAAAAATGTGCGCCCGGGCAAAAAACGCGCGCCCGGGCGAAAAACAAGTGCCTGGAGAAAAATGCGCTCCCGGGCGAAAAATGCGCGTCCGGTCGAAAAACGCGCGCCCGGCCGAAAAACGCGCGCCCGACTGCAAAACGCGCGCCTGGGCTAAAAACGCGCGCACGAGAGAAAAACGCGCGCTCGGAAGAAAAACGGGCGCCCGGGAGAAAAACACGCGCCCGGGTGAAAAATGCGCTCCCGACTGAAAAACGCGCCCAGACCGCAAAAACGTGCGCCCGACCGAAAAACATTTGCGTTATTCAAAAAATGCGTGCCCGAGTCAAAAAACATGCGCTCGGCCGAAAAACGCGCTCTTGGGCGAAAAACGCACGCCCGGGCGAAATATGCCCGGCAGGCCGAAAAACACCCGGCCGGCCGAAAAAACACCCGCCCGGGAGAAAAATACGCGCCCGAGTGAAAAACGCGCGCTCGAGAGAAAATCCGCGCTCCCTGGCGATAAAACGTCCGCCTAGGAGAAAAATGAACGTTCGTTCGAAAAACACGCGTCTGACCGAAAAACACGTGCCCAGCCAAAAAACACACCATGCAGGAAAATGCACGCCCGGGCAAAAAATGCGCATGTAGGCCGAAAAACTCTGGCGAAAACACTCCATTATGCGGAAAACCTATGGACGGAGGTAAGAATTGACGATTTGACTTTTTAGTTCAAAGTCAAAGCCATGAGTTTTCACATGAAAGCCGATATCCGCATAAATTCCGTTGCGCCAAACATTAGAATTGGATTTCTAATCGCTAAAGCCAATTCCAGAAAGCCAATTCCGTCCAAACGAACAGACCCTAAATGTTGATGTTAGGCAAGTGATTACATGTCTTGAGAAATAAGAGCAGAATTGAAACCACCACCCTCCAATCATACAAGGAGAAGACAGTTCACAATGGCAGGTTTGGGATGGATTTCGCCTGGACAAGCTCTTTGAGGAGAGCTTTCTTTTTGTCGATCTTCTTCTTCTCCGATGGATTTTGAGGCTTTGCTTTTCTTTTCTCTTCCAATATCCACTTGAAGAGAGCACGCTTATCTTCCTCCGTAATGGGAGGGAGGGCCTTTGCCGGGAGCACGGAAGATTCCGAGCTCTTCTCGGCAACTGCAACACTCGCAAGTGCAGCTGGGACGGACGAAACTTTCTCGATGGCTCCCTCATCCTTCAGATGTGGCTCTTTCTTTGAGTCCTTAGGAGTACATAAGCTGCATGTGAGAAGAAGTCAGATGAAAAAAAATGATGGCTGACAAATATTACTCAGCACAAACTTGAAACAGTTGGATTAGTAGAAACCACTTTTGAATTTTAAGAGGAAAACTCCTGAAATATGAAATTAACTAAAACATAAAAAAAAACTTCCAATGTTTGGAGAGGAGAACCTCTTTCCCCTATTTCCACAATGTCCCCCAATGATGAGATAGAGGCGATTTTCGGTGGTACAGAGGAGGAGACTGAAGGGAGCTCACCAAGTCGTGGGGGTAATGAGGATCCAGGGTAAGGAGGAGACTGAGTCATTTATAGCTTATATATACATTCTAACAAAGAGAGGTCTTGTGGAGTGTTTTAGAAAAGAAAGGTGTAAATGTATCATACGTTGACGTAATCAAAGATATGTATGCAAATTCAGCGACCAGGGTGAGGACTTCTGGAGGATTAACACAGGAATTCCTTATCGCTGTTGGCTTACATCAAGGGTCAGTTTTAAGCCCTTATCTATTTACCCTTATCTTAGATGAGCTCACCGGATATATCGTACAAGCAATACCTTTGTTGAAGCCAGAAAAATCCTGACTCCAAAATTTGGATCAATGCAGCCGGAGGCTACTCGCCCAGCAGTCCAACGAGATGACTTGGATGACAACGACGAAGAAGCTAGAAGAGCAACAAACATGACCCCAGGTGCTGCGGCAGGCAGGTCCCACCACGTACCCGGAAGCTCAAGGGAGTCTTCCCCTCCAAAACCAAAAATGGCCGAGCTTGGTACAAGGAAGGCAGGGACCTGGCGAGTATCTCGCCTGAGGGGGTCAACCTCGTCCAAAAGTCCTCTTTCTTGTACCACTAGAGGTCTATTTATAGACAAATCCTGGGGGGGGGGGGGGGGGGGGGGGGGGGGTAGTTACGTGACCATACTCGCCCATACTCGCCTCTTGCTCGCCATACTCGCCCCTTGCTCGCCATACTCGCCCCTTGCTCGCCATACTCTCCCCTTGCTCGTCATACTCGCCCCTTGCTCGCCATACTCGCTCCATGCTCGCTTCTGCTCGCCTCTTGCTCGCCATACTCGCCTCAGCTCGCCCCTTGCTCGCCTAGCGAGGTCTGCGAATAGGCGTCTCCTTAGGCCTTTCTGATCTCGACGAATTACGGGTGGTACACAATCCCTGCTTTTTTCGAGCTCACTCGCGAGGTCGGAAAAATAATGTTGAACCCGTGGTTCGTAGAGATGGGCACAAGAGAGTAAATGCGCCAGGTCCTTCCCAGGAGGGGATCTCAACTGTAGGAGGAAAAAGAGTCGATACATCGCCGAGCTTAACTGGAGGAAGAGAGAACGCCGACACTTCACGGGAGCCGAGCTCAACTGGAGGCGGATACAGGGTCGACACCTCACATGAGCCGAGCTCAACTGGAAGAGGAGAAAAGGTCGACACCTTCTAAGAGCCGAGCTCAACTATAGGTGGATAGAAGGTCGACACCTTCTAGGAGCCGAGCTCAACTAGAGGTGGATAGAAGGTCGACACCTTCTAGGAGCCGAGATCAACTAGAGACGAAGACAAGGTCGACATCTTCTAGGAGCCGAGCTCAACTAGAGGTGGATAGAAGGTCGACACCATCTAGGAGTCGAGCTCAACTAGAGGTGGATAGAAGGTCGACACCTTCTAGTAGCCGAGCTCAACTAGAGGCGGAGACAAGGTCGACACCTTCTAGGAGCCGAGCTCAACAAGAGGTTGAGACAAGGTCGACACCTTCAAGGAGCCAAGCTCAACTAGAGGTGGATAGAAGGTCGACACCTTCTAGGAGCCGAGCTCAACTAGAGGTGAATAGAAGGTCGACACCTTCTAGGAGCCGAGCTCAACTAGAGGTGGAGACAAGGTCGACACCTTCTAGAAGCCGAGCTCAACTAGAGGTGGAGATAAGGTCGACACCTTCTAGGAGCCGAGCTCAACTAGAGGCGGATACAAGGTCGACACCTTCTAGGAGCCGAGCTCAACTAGAGGTGGATAGAAGGTCGACACCTTCTAGGAGCCGAGCTCAACTAGAGGTTGAGAAAAGGTCGATACCTTCTAGGAGCCGAGCTCCACTAGAGGTGGAGAGAAGGTCGACACCTTCTAGGAGTCGAGCCCAACTAGAGGTGGAGAGAAGGTCGACACCTTATAGGAGCCGAGCTCAACTAGAGGTGGAGACAAGGTCGACAACTTCTAGGAGACGAGCTCAACTAGAGGCGGATACAAGGTTGACACCTTCTAGGAGCCGAGCTCAACTAGAGGTGAAGATAAGGTCGACACCTTCTAGGAGCCGAGCTCAACTAGAGGTGGAGACAAGGTCGACACCTTCTAGGAGCCGAGCTCAACTAGAGGCAGATACAAGGTCGACACCTTCTAGGGGACGAGCTCAACTAGAGGTGGAGAGAAGGTCGACACCTTCTAGGAGCCGAGCTCAACTAGAGATGGAGAGAAGGTCGACACCTTCTAGGAGCCGAGCTCAACTAGAGGTGGAGAGAAGGTCGACACCTTCTAGGAGCCGAGCTCAACTAGAGGCGGAGAGAAGGTCTACACCATCTAGGAGCCGAGCTCAACTAGTGGTGGACAGAAGGTCGACACCTTCTAGGAGCCAAACTCAACTAGAGGTGGATAGAAGGTCGACACCTTCTAGGAGCCGGGCTAAACTAGAGGTGGAGACAAGGTCGACACCTTCTAGGAACCGAGCTCAACTAGAGGTGGAGACAAGGTCGACACCTTCTAGGAGCCGAGCTCAACTAGAGGTGGAGACAAGGTCGACACCTTCTAGGAGACGAGCTCAACTAGAGGCAGATACAAGGTCGACACCTTTTAGGAGTCGAGCTCAACTAGAGGTGGAGAGAAGGTCGACACCTTCTAGAAGCCGAACTCAACTAGAGGCGGATACAAGGTCGACACCTTCTAAGAGCCGAGCTCAACTAGAGTTGGAGAGAAGGTTGACACCTTCTAGGAGCTGAACTCAACTATAGGTGGAGACAAGGTCGACACCTTCTAGGAGCCGAGCTCAACTAGTGATGGAGAGAAGATCGACACCTTCTAGGAGCCGAGTTCAACTAGAGGGGGAGAGAAGGTCGACACATTCTAGGAGCCGAGCTCAACTAGAGGCGTAGAGAAGGTCGACACCTTCTAGGAGCCAAGCTCAACTAGAGGTGGAGACAAGGTCGACACCTTCTAGGACCCGAGCTCAACAAGAGGTGGATAGAAGGACGACACCTCCTACCAGCCGAGCACAACTAGAGGTGGATAGAATGTCGACACCTTCTAGGAGCCGAGCTCAACTAGAGGTGGAGACAACGTCGACACCTTCTAGGAGCCGAGCGCAACTAGAGGCAGATAAAAGGTCGGCACCTACTAGGAGCTGAGCTCAACTAGAGGTGGAGAGAAGGTCGACACTCTAAGAGCCGAGCTCAACTAGAGGCGGAGAGAAGGTCGACACCTTCTAGGAGCCGAGCTCAACTAGAGGCGGAGAGATGGTCGACACCTTCTAGGAGTCGAGCTCAACTAGAGGCGGAGAGAAGGTCGACATCTTCTAGGAGTCGAGCTCAACTATAGGTGGATAGAAGGTCGACACCTTCTAGGAGCCGAGCTCAACTAGAGGTGGATAGAAGGTCGACACCTTCTAGGAGCTGAACTCAAGTAGAGGTGGAGACAAGGTCGACACATTCTAGGAGCCGAGCTCAACTAGAGGCAGATACAAGGTCGACACCTTCTAGGAGCCGAGCTCAACTAGAGGTGGAGAGAAGGTCGACACCTTCTAGGAGCCGAGCTCAACTAGAGGCGGAGAGAAGGTCGACATCTTCTAGGAGCCGAGCTCAACTAGAGGCAGAGAGAAAGTCGACACCTTCTAGGAGCCTAGCTCAACTAGAGGCGGAGAGAAGGTCGACACCTTCTAGGAGCCGAGCTCAACTAGAGGCGGAGAGAAGGTCGACACCTTCTAGGATCCGAGCTCAACTAGAGGTGGATAGAAGGTCGACACCTTCTAGGAGCGGAGCTCAACTAGAGGTGAATAGAAGGTCGACACATTCTAGGAGCCGAGCTCAACTAGAGGTGGAGACAAGGTCGACACCTTCTAGGAGCCGAGCTCAACTAGAGGCGGATACAAGGTCGACACCTTTTAGGAGCCGAGCTCAACTAGAGGTGGAGAGAAGGTCGACACCTTCTAGGAGTCGAGCTCAACTAGAGGTGGAGAGAAGGTCGACACCTTCTAGGAGTCGAGCTCAACTAGAGGCAGAGAGAAGGTCGACGCCTTCTAGGAGTCGAGCTCAACTAGAGGTGGAGACAATGTCGACACCTTCTAGGAGCCGAGCTCAACTAGAGGCAGATACTAGGTCGACACCTTCTAGGAGCCGAGCTCAACTAGAGGTGGAGAGAAGGTCGACACCTTCTAGGAGTCGAGCTCAACTAGAGGTGGATAGATGGTCGACACTTTCTAGGAGCCGAGCTCAACTAGAGGTGGATAGAAGTTTGACACCTTCTAGGAGTCGAGCTCAACTAGAGGTGGAGACAAGGTCGACACCTTCTATGAGCCGAGCTCAATTAGAGGCGGATACAAGGTCGACACCTTCTAGGAGCCGAGCTCAACTAGAGGTGGAGAGAATGTCAACACCTTCTAGGAGCCGAGCTCAACTAGAGGGGAGAGAAGGTCGACACCTTCTAGGAGCCGAGCTCAACTAGAGGCGGAGAGAAGGTCGACACCTTCTAGGAGTCGTGCTCAACTAGAGGTGGAGACAAGGTCGACACCTTCTAGGAGCCGAGCTCAACTAGAGATGGATAGAAGGTCGACACCTTCTAGGAGCCGAGCTCAACTAGAGGTGGAGACAAGGTCGACACCTTCTAGGAGCCGAGATCAACTAGAGGTGGAGACAAGGTTGACACATTCTAGGAGCCGAAATCAACTAGAGGTGGATAGAAGGTCGACACTTCATAGGAGCCGAGCTCAACTGGAGGTGGGGAGTAAGAGTCATCTGAGGAGGCAAGTAGTCGGCTTGCTGGAGAAGGGCTTGAGCAGAGGCCTGAATTACGACAACTCCACAACTCGATGACTTCCTTTCACTCGAGGGGGCAAGTAGCCGGTATGCAGGAGAGGAGCTCATGCAGTGACTCGCGCTAGTTCAACACCGCGCTGAAGGACTTCCTGTCACCTGAGGGGGTGAATAACTTCGAGCTAGGAGGGAGGCTTCCAACTTTACTCTGATAATCTCTCCAGACGGATGAGAAGTACAATCGGGGGGGGGGGGGGGGGGGGGTAGCTCGGCCAACGTGCAAGGGGGGAGCTGACCTCGACCTTCAATGCAGGGGCTTGGTCTTAGGAGGACGCGCCAAAAGCCCGATGTACTATCCCATCACCCGCTCTGGATGTTATGAGAGCTAAGCAGGATACTCATCCTCTAACCCACTCGTGACGTGAATAGATGACCGCTTTGGCTGAATTTCGTCGCATTGCCTGGATAGGGCGTGACTCTCGGGGGTCCTTCTGGACACACACACTCGAGGTCTTCACTCTGCCTGCTGAGAAGTTTTCAAGAATCACAATAATAATAACAGGAGTAAGAACAGGTTAAGGCAAGTAGGGAGTGACAGTCGGGGAGGTCCAAGGGGACACACCATCCCGAGGCCTTTATCTTACTCGGATGCTGGATGTCGACCAGTAGGGAATGACAGCCGGGGAGGTCCAAGGGGACACATCATTCTGAGGCCTCCATCCTACCGCGTTGCTGGAAGCTAATCAGTAGGGAATGACAGTTGGGGAGGTCTAAGGGACACACCATCCCGAGGCCTCCATCCTATTGCGTTTGCTAAATGCTGGTTGGTCACATCGACCATCTCTTCGTCAAGTTGGGGGAGTTGGCGTCCAGACTCTCCTCTGATAACCTCTCCAGCCGGATGGGAAGTGCAGTCGGGGGGGGGGGGGGGTAACTCGGCCAACGTGCAAGGGGGGAGCTGATCTCCACTGTCAATGCAGAGGCTTGGTCTTAGGATAAATCTCTCCCGAGGCACTATCCCACCACCCAACTTGGGTTTTTACGAGATTCGAGTCGGAGGCCTGCCCCCAATCGGTCGCCAGGTTGCGGAAGAGTCTTCATACTGTCACTCAACAATCAGAGGGGATTAACTGCACCAACTCATATGATTAGAATAATTGACAAGAGATATTAGGCTTTGCCGCAAGAGGTCAAATAACACATTTATACAAGGGTCCCTCGGTCAGTTAAATCGATCATCGCTTCGTCGAATTGGGAGGTCGGCGTCCAGAATTTCTCCTGATAATCTCTCCAATCAGATGAGAAGTTCAATCGGGGGGTAACTCGACCAATGTGCAAGGGGGGAGCTGATCTCGACCGTCAATGCAGAGGCTTGGTCTTAGGAGAACTCACACCCGAGGCACTGTCCCATCATCCATTCTGGGTTTTATGAGAATCAAGTCGGAGGCTCGTTTCCCAACCTAGCGTGGAGATCAGTTTTACCTACTTCGAAAATCTCTTGCCAGAAGAGAAAAACAACTCTCGCGGCCCATGTTTCAGGGGGCGAGGAATTTTTATTCAAAATGGAATAAACACAGGGAGGGGGAGAATACACCTTCCCAGTAATTCCCCTTCATGATTCTGCAGGCGGTATACACCAGTCTCGAATGCCTCTTTAACGATGAAAGGTTCCTCCTAGTTCAGTTCGAGCTTCTCAACAACAACTGATCTCCATGTTGAGCCTTAGGTACTTCTGATCAGTTCCTCATCTCATAGAGGTGAGTAGTTAGAGATATCCTTGCTAGTATGAGTCGTTGAAGATATTAAACGAATAACATAGCTGCATTGTTGTTGAAGCGATTACCTCACAAGCATGACCAGCTTAGAATTATCATGGAATGTTCGTTGTTGGAGAAGATCACCGCGAGCAAGAGCTTATGAAATTAAAGAGTACTATAGTTGCTGAAGAGACGACCTCACGAGTATGGAACTCGTGAATTTGAAGGGGAGAATTATAGTTGTCGAAGAGATCACCTCGCGAGTATGGATCTCGCAGAACAGCAGCTCGAAGACGTCATGAGTAAACCATTTCATGGAAAGTACGCTCTTGGTGAAGATCATCGCGAGTAGGATCTCGCAGAATACTAGATTGAAGACGTCACGAGTAACCATTCTCGTGGAATATAAGCCCTTGATGAAGATCATCGCGAGTAGGAACTCGCGGAATGCTAGCTTGAAGACGTCACGAGTAAGCATCCTCGTGGAATATAAGCCCTTGATGAAGATCATCGCGAGTAGGAACTTGCGGAATACAAGATTGAAGACGTCACGAGTAAGCATCCTCGTGGACTATAAGCCATTGATGAAGATCATCGCGAGTAGGAACCTTGTAAGCATGAAGATCATCGCGAGTAGGAGCTCGCAGAATAGTTTATATGCTTGCTCATGGTAGTGAATTCATCATGAATACCGCTGCTTGTTAGTTCCACAAAAGTAATCACGGACTTTACCAAAGCACCAGTAAGCATATAGATGTATGAAAATCACTGCAATTGAAAAAGGAGATAACTTGCCATCTGGAACTCGCCAATTTGCGAGTAGAACACTTGCAGGAACTCACCAATGGGCGACTAAGGAAGGATCTCGCCAAATTTGATGTTCGCCGCCTGCGTAAAGTTTCCTATGCCGAGTAACAAGGAAGCTCACCTTTGGGCGAGTAAGGAGGGCGAGTAAGGAAGGAGCTCGCCACTACCCAGGAAGCTCGCCTCTACCGAGTAAAGTCGTTGGTCTGAACTTATCTCTGGATCTCGCCTTTAAGAACTCGCCTATGGGCGAGTATGGAACTCGCCTATGAGCGAGTATGGAACTCGCCTCTTGGAAGTAGCCAATTCTGATGTTGCGATCAGGATCTCATCAACTAAAGTCGACATCTAGAACTCGCCTATTGGCGAGTAAGGAAGGAGCTCGCCTTACTTGTGAGAATTCGCCATACTCGTGAGTTGCCAACAACTTACTCGTGGTCGCCAATTTCTACCATCTCGCCTTTTCACCAAACTTTCTTCCTCTGGCTACGATCCACGTTCACCGCACCGAAGTGTTGAAGCCAGGAAAATCCTAACTCCAAAATTCGGACCAATACAGTCGGAGGCTACTCGCCCAGCAGTCCAACGAGATGACTTGGCTGACAACGACGAAGAAGCTAAAAGAGAAACAAACATGACCCCAGGTGCTGCGGCAGGGAGGTCCCACCACGTACCCGGAAGCTCAATGGAGTCTTCCCTGTTGGAGCCTATGTTCCGCATCTCTTTGTTTGAGAATAACAAATATCGTGTTGTATTTGATCTTGTATTTTGTGTGTTTATAGTATACAGGTTGTACAGGAACTATAACTACACATCCATATGAATAATTTGCTGATTAGAAATGACTCTCTGGAAAGAGAGCTAACGCCCCGCGTTAGTTGTTAACGCCCCACGTTAACTTCTGTTGAGAAGAAAACCGCTGAGAAGGAATGTCGTCGAGAACAAAGCCGTCAAGCTGCGTTCGACGAAAGAGAGCTAATGCTCACATTAGTTTTTAACGCCCAGCGTTAACAAGAGGAGGAATGCCATCGAGTTGCGGTCGACGAACCTGCGTTCGACTTACTTGGAGTTCCGTTCGGCGAATTTGTGTGCGTTTGACGAAATTGCGCCCGACAACCTGCGTTCGACAAACTTGGAGTTCCGTTCGACGAATTTGCCTGCGTTCGACGAAACTTTGCTCGACAACCCGCGTTCGATGAAATTAGTTTCGTTCGACAAAATTTTGTTCCGCCACGCTCCCGACTTTGTGCACGATCTCAGCAACTTCCGTACACGTTCACTAACGCTGCGCGTTAACCTTAACGTCGCGCGTTAGCTCCCGTGGCTATTTAAAAGTACAACCCTCTCATTCTATGAGCGTGAGATGATTTCAGAATTCTGATACTTTGGAGAGAGGTTCATCTACAACAATTAAGAGATCTCCCTTGGGCTAACATAAAGATCTAAATAAGGATTTTGAAGGAGAAGGTCTACAATGCATATCTCATACGAAGGACGATCGTTTCAAGAACGCCAACATCTACATCGCCTTCATCCTCACCTTCAGAATTTCTTGGGGAGTTTCTCTTTACTTATCTTGTAATCTTTTATTTTACTCTCTTTGTAGTTTGTGTGGAGAAATCGTTTAGGGAGAACGTCGGATTCCGGGAAGGATTCCGTGGGTAAATTCGTCTTGTGTTGGCGACTAGGTCTGGGTAGGACTTAGGGAGTAATTCACCTTGTGTTGGCGACTAGGTCTAGGTGATTAGATCTAGGGGGCTCAAGGCCATATCCAGGGAAGGATTGGCTAGAGCGGCTTGAGGCCATATCCGGGGAAGGATAGGCTAAAGCCAACCAGTTTGTGGGGATACAAGTCGGTATAGAAAAGGAAAAATTATTTTACATTGTACGCCTCCGATTTCTAGCGTTATAGAAATTAAACATTTGTGTACTCAAGTTATTATGAAATAAAATCATGTCCTTTAATGTTCTATTCAATTGATTTTATTTCCTCTTCAAGAATATTTTAATTTTTATTCCATTAAAGTATTAAAATTAACATTTGTTTAATTATCTTTGAAATACAATAATCATTCTTAATTATCTCTGATTTTCTGGAATTGTATTTCATTAATGTTTTCATTAGTAAAATCTCATTGACATAATTTTGAGCAGATTAATTTTCTGAAAAGCTAACGCCCAGCGTTAACACCTAACGCCAGGCGTTAGCAACAGTAAGGAAAAAGTTCTGTTTCCCTTATCTGAGATATTAAAATATATTTTTCTATAAAATATTCTGAAACTTCAGTCTCAAACTCTGATAAATTTAATTAAGATCTAAATTCCATAAAACCCTTATTCACCCCCCCCCCCCCCCCCTCTAAGACGCCGTAAGATCCAACACGTGGTATCAGAGGGAGGTTATTCCAATACGACTTCACAACCGGGAATAATGGCGCTTCATGATCTCACATCTTCTAGAGGGGATAATTTTTATGATAATGAAAAATCATTATGTCCACCATTATTTATGAGTGAAAATTATATTGGGTGGAAAACACTTATGGAAAAATTTCTTGAAACTTTGGATATTGAAGTTTGGAATATTACAATTAAAATGCCCCCAAGTATTTTAAATAAAAATGAAATGTTTTTAAATGTCAAATCTATGAATAGTCTATATTGTGCTTTAGATCAAAATATTTTCAAACTTATTTATACGCTCCCTACTGCTTTTGAAGTTTGGAAATTTCTTGAGAATACTTATAGTCTTCCTTCCACAGATGATGAACAAGAGGAATTCCTTATGGATCCAAGAGAAGAAATCGACGAGGACTCATTCTTGGAGGAAGATCAATCAAAGAGAGAAACAATATTGAACTCAATTGATGACAAAACATCAAGCAAAAGAGAAGATGGAAACTATAGTAAGGTAAGAAAATCTAAATCTTCTCTTTTAGTAACTAATTCTATTTCTACATTTCGTGTGCTTAAATTTGCTAAACGTAAAATTTCAAAGTTGAAACATGCTAATTCCAAATTACGTTTAGAAAATAAAACTTTAAAAGCAAATGCTAAAGTAGAATCTTATATTGATGTTTCAAATTCACTTTCATGCTCTTTATTTAAAATTCCTACTCCTTGTTTAGATTGCAATCTATTAAAAGAAAAATTCAAGGATATTGAAAAAGGGCTCTTAGTTTCTAAAGAACATAATGAAAAATTGATAATTGAAAATGATGCTTTAACTTGTAAGTTAAGGCAATTAAAATCTTTTGTTGAAAAAGTTCTAATTTATAGTAATGACTTTTATCATAAGATTTTGAATAACAAAGATAAATTAACTTACAAAATCATTTCTAAAAAGGACCATTTTCATACATCAACTCAAAAGGAGTTTAGTTTCAAAAAGAATTATGACCCTCACAAAATTCTTAAGAGTCACTATTATAAGTCTCAATATATTTTCAATCATGACTCAAATTTAAAAACTCCTTTTCATGAAAATCAAACTACAAAATATTATCCTTCATATTATAAGAGTATGCCTATAAGAAAGAGTGGAAATAAAAATAATCAAAATAAGAATCAATCTTTTAAAACATATTGTAACCCACTCTTTCAACAATCACTTCTAAAGAAAGACAATCACTCTTATAAACTTTTAAAGAATCAATATAATAAAATTCATTATGATTATCAATATCAAGCTATTTTGAAAAATAGTTTGAATAAACATAAACCCACAATGAATTATTTTTCAAACAACTATCAACATATAAAGATGTCACATAATCATTTAATGGATTTAAGTGATAAACAACCAAAGTATGAATAGAGGCCCAAAATTAAAAACGAAACACAAGCTCCACTTATAAAGGCCCATTCATTACTATCTCTCCAAATGCCAACACGATGTATTTGGGTACCCAAAGGAACCATCTCACTTGGTCCCCTTTGGATACCTAAATCTCTCATTCAATAGGAATCATTGTATTGCATGAAGCAGAAATAAATTAAAAATGAAATATCATTACTCTACTTCATGATTTGCTTAATTGCTTTTTCTTTTGTTTATTTTTTATTTTTGAGCCAACTTGTTTATGATCACTTTATGTATTATGAGATATGACTTTCATTTTAAGCCTAATATTTAACAAATCAAATTGAATTAAATTGAACATAAAGTCATATTCTTTTTAAGTGATATATCTTTTTTTTATGTTTTATCCTTTTTAAATTCATTGCCTATAAATGTCTTATATTATCATTTTAAATTGGATGCTAAATTTGCTAAATGATATTATCAAGACTAATGAAATTACTTTCAAAATTGGATTTAAATGGATTTTTAGGGGTCTTAGGCTAAAATATTAAATGCACAAGTTATTGCATATTTGTCTATTTTTCGTTGCTGCATATAATAGCCCTATATTGAAAATCATAATCGAGAAAAATCGGACAAATAATTTCAAAAACAATGTGTTTTAAAATCAAATATTGTAACTCTGTTGCTAATGCCAGACGTTATCACTAACGCTGGCGGTAGCATATTTTCCTAAAAATTCTGATTTATCTGAAAAATTATTTTACTATCATTATTGTCAAATACCTTGTATTTATTTTTGTCTAATTTCTAAAAATTAAAATCAAAAAGAAAATTTACAAAAATGATGAATATGATTTCACAATCACCACCATGATCTATTAATATCATATGCTAAAATTTACTATAATCATATATCATAATTCATGATCTATCAAGAACTATCTTAAATCAATTATTTCTATCAACCATAAGAATTATGAAATATATGATTGATATTGATATTATAGTTTCATATCTTGTTTTGTGTGTGTGAAATACATCTTTATTATTTGCATGAATCTCATTATCTTTAGACCTAAGAATTAACTTGATATAAACAAGATGAAATCAAATGGAATTGTCTCTTCATTCTAGGTCTATAAATTTTCAAAACTCTAAAATTGATTACATGCAAACCAATTATATATATTTAGCATATTTTGCATAACATCCAAATTCATTATCCTAGCCGCACCTCTTGGTATATGCTCAATTTAGTGTTTATGCTAGGATTATCAATATAGTGACATGCTAAAGGTAGAGAAATTTGAACTTTAAAATTCGTGAGTACATTATGGTTTCAAAATCTACTATATGTTCTAAAACTAAAACAAACTCAAGTTTTATGAATCAATCCTTAGACTAAAACGCTTAGTATATCCATAATCATTAACCTATGACATGTGTCTCATAATAGCGGGGGCGTATGATTGTGTGCATTAGAGATCTAACCTCTAAGTCATGTCTTGTCCTTAACCGGGGAGGGTTCCAGTAGGGTCTTGCGAGACACTGGGGGGAAAGAGTGCTAGGTTGAGCGTCGTCTTTTGTATGCATATGAGATTAACACCCCAACCTACGACATGTGTGCAGCTCCTCATGCCCATCCGTCACTTAGTACGAGGCTAGAGTGTAGTCATGTAGTTAAGGTATCTTGATCTTAGATATACTTATATTATATTCATTGCATGAACATTATCTCACTCTTTATACATAAATCATGCATATTTGTTTTTGTTCTAACATTGCATCTTGTGTTTGCATATTTTATTATTTTGAGCTTTAATGATTTTACAAAACACAAGTATTTGAAAAATCACCAAAAACATGCTAAAGGAGCCTTCAAATCTAATCAATATACTCTGAAATTTCAACTAAAGGAAGGCCTCTTTATAATACAAATGAATTTTGAAAAACATTTTTCAAAATATCAAGAAATGCAGTTCTGTTTTGGCGTTAAGAAGTTAACGCCTGGCGTTAGCTCCTTTGCTCCAAAATAATTTTTTTTGGTTTTGAATAATTTCTGGTATTATTTTAATATTTTGTGTGTCTTTTATTTCTCTGTTTGTAAAAAGTTTTCTATCTTTTTATTTCCTTTAAAACTAAATTTTATTTCTTTGATAATTTTGGGTTTATTTCTCTGGCATAGAATATCATTTACTGAAAAAGATATTAAAGACTTCTATATTTTCCAGAGAATATATAAAAAAAATCAAATACAAAATTACAAAACAATTTCAAAGAACAAAAATATTTTTTTCTTTGTGTGTTTATTATTTTGTGCTTTTATAAAAAATTATTAAATAAAAAAAACTGATTGTTATTCATTGCCATTGTCAAGGATAATTAATTATATCAAGTAAAGATTAAATACAATGTTTAATTTAACTTTCAAGTTTCTTAAAAACATTGATTTGTATTTGTCATGCCTTGAAAATTATCTTTTTATGTGCAGTGAAATTGATTGTAGATATACATGTGTAGAAATGCTTAGCATGCCTCTAAGTATGAGTAATGTATTATGTTTGATAATGATTTATTCACTCACTTATTTTGATAATCTACATATGCTTACAATCTTATACTTGCATGATTGTGTAGTGTAATAACATAAATATTTAAAATGCATAAATAGATTACCTACACAACATTGAATTGGTTGTTACAATTCTTTGTCTTTCATGCACTTATTCGTTAGAGAAATGTGGTTTAAAAAATGCTATGTTTGCAAAACAAGTGAATTCAGAGTCCTTAGTCACTGAACTAAAAAACAAATAATCAATGACAAGGAAAACTCCACCAAGCACTACTCACCCTCCTGATAAGTCTTAATGAGAATTGTGAGGTTGAGCACCTTGGCTAAAGAATTGTAAAGTGTCTTGTAGCAAACAATTTATACACCACTTCTCTTAGTACACCGGATCACAAAAAATGAAAATAAAGCTAAAAAGTATAGAAGTGATCCCCAAGCACTACTTTGCACCCTGATAAGCCTTAATAAGCATTGTGTGTGCAGAGCACCTTGGTAGTTGTACTCTTTATTTATGTGCATTGAAATATTATGGAAGTAATAATATTTGTGTATTTTAATGTTGTGTTATTTCATTATATATATCATGTGTTTTTTGATTGATTCACTTGTATACTTTATCAAAACACTATTTTGTACACATCATTATCTTTCATAAAACTTCTACTCATGAGAATTGGATCCTAATGCTCATCTACTCAAATTTCTACAAACTTAAGTAAATTCACTAGATAACAAAGCATGATCGCTACAATATTTATGTTTACTTGAAACGCAAATTTTATTACATTGTAGTTTGTGTATTTTTTCTTGATATTATGAAATCATGCTTGCAATATTATCTTAATAGAATAACATCTCTTCAATCTTTAACTCAAACATCAAATTTTCAAATTTAAAACTCATTATCCTTTATATGATTTTATCTTCTAAAAATGATGTTTATGTTTAAGAGTGCTTATTATATTCATCTGCTATGTTTACCACTTATGCTCATTCACATCTATTATTTTTAACACCGTGGTTTCAACAAGTGGTATCTTAAAATAGAATGCTTACTTTATCATGTTAGATATGTCGCTTACTACTATATGTTACATCATGCTTATATTTTTCTCAACAAGTAGTATTTAACAAGCTTTTGATTGCATCCTATTTTTCTTCTCGACATAAAATATACTAATCCTTATTATACATACTCACTCCTAAACCCTCTTTTAATTCTACCAAAAGGGGAGATTAAATTGCATAAATCTAATATTTAGGGGGAGTGCATTATAATAATATTAAACTCAAAAAGGGGTATATTTGTAGGGGGAGTAATCATATAGGAGGTGCATACACTATGCTCGATCATGACAATCCTTCAATAGGTAGTTCCTTATCTATCTTAGAAGATATACACTCATCCCTACCCACTTTTGCTAATAACAAAAGGGGGAGAAGAAATTGAGAAATCTAGTCAAATAGATATTTAGGGGGAGTAAATTATAAGAGAACACTTATGTAGGGGAGGACTTCATATAGAAAGAGTATGCATTATCACTATCAAATATATCTTGCATTTAACCTGTTATTCATGCATATATTATTACCTCACTTATCTATAAATACAAATGGTCTTAATCTCACTAATTTCTCATACATGTATTTGTTATTATCAAAAGGGGGAGATTGTTGGAGCATATGTTCCGCATCTCTTAGTTTGAGAATAACAAATACCGTGTTGTATTTGATCTTATATTTTGTGTATTTTTAGTATGCAGGTTGTACATGAACTATAGCTACACATCCCTATGAATAATTTGCTGATTGGAAATGACTCTCTGGAAAGAGAGCTAACGCCCCGCGTTAACTTCCGTTGAGAAGAAAACCGCTGATAAGGAATGCCATCGAGAACAAAGCCGTCGAGCTGCGTTCGACGAAAGAGAGCTAACGCTCGCATTAGTTTTTAATGCCCAATGTTAATAAGAGGAGGAATGCCGTCGAGTTGCGGTCGACGAACCCGCGATCGACGTACTTGGAGTTACGTTCGACGAATTTGCGTGCGTTCGACGAAATTGCGCCCGACAACCTGCGTTCGACGAACTTGGAGTTCCGTTCGATGAATTTGCCTGCGTTCAACGAAACTGTGCCCGACAACCCGCGTTCGACGAAATTAGTTTAGTTCGACGAAATTTTGTTCAGCCACGCTCCTGACTTTATGCACGATCTCAGCAAATGCCGTACACATTCACTAACGCTGCGCGTTAACCTTAATGCCGCACGTTAGCTCCCGTGGCTATTTAAAAGTACAACCCTCTCATTCTATGAGCGTGAGATGATTCTAAAATTCTGATACTTTGGAGAGAGGTTCGTCTACAACAATTAAGAGATCTCCCTTGGGCTAACATGAAGATCTAAAGAAAGATTTTGAAGGAGAAGGTCTACAACGCATATCCCATACGAAGGATGATCGTTTCAAGAACGCCAACATCTACATCGCCTTCGTCCTCACCTTCAGAATTTCTTGGGGAGTTTCTCTTTACTTATCTTGTAATCTTTTATTTTATTCTCTTTGTAGTTTGTGTGGAGAAATCGTTCGGGGAGAACGTCGGATTCCGGGAAGGATTCCGTGGGTAAATTCGCCTTGTGTTGGCGACTAGGTCTGGGTAGGACTTAGGGAGTAATTCGCCTTGTGTTGGCGACTATGTCTAGGTGATTAGATCTAGAGGGTGCTCGAGGCCATATCCGGGGAAGGATTGGCTAGAGCGGCTTGAGGCCATATTCGGGGAAGGATAGCTAAAGCCAACCGGTTTGTGGGGATACAAGTCGGCATAGAAAAGGAAAAATTGTTTTACTTTGTACGCCTCCGATTTCTAGTGTTATAGAAATTAAATATTTGTGTATTCAAGTTATTATGAAATAAAATCATGTCCTTTAATGTTCTATTCAATTGGTTTTATTTCCTCTTCAAGAATGTTTTAATTTCTATTCCATTAAAGTATTAAAATTAACATTTGTTTAAATATCTTTGAAATACAATAATCATTCTTAATTATTTCTGATTTTCTGGAATTGTATTTCATTAATATTTTCATTAGTAAAATCTCATTGACATAATTTTGAGCAGATTAATTTTCTGAAGAGCTAACGCCCAGCGTTAACACCTAACGCCAGGCGTTAGCAACAGTAAGGAAAACAGTTCTGTTTCCCTTATCTGAGATATTAAAATATATTTTTCTATAAAATATTCTGAAACTTTAGTCCCAAACTCTGATAAATTTAATTAAGATCTAAATTCCATGAAACCCTTATTCACCCCCCTCTAAGGGCGCCGTAAGATGCAACATTCCCCTCCAAAACCAAAAATGGACGAGCTTGGTACAAGGAAGACAGGGACCTGGCGAGTATCTCGCCTGAGGGGGTCAACCTCGTCCAAAAGTCCTCTTTCTTGTACCCCTGGGGGTTTATTTATAGACAAATCCTGGGGGGGGGGGGGGGGGTAGTTACCTGACCATACTCACCTCTTGCTCTCCATACTCGCCCCTTGCTCGCCATACTTGCCCCTTGCTCGCCATACTCGCCCCTTGCTCGCCCAAGATCACTTCTGCTCGCCTCTTGCTCGCCATACTCGCCTCTGCTCTCCCCTTGATCGCCTAGCGAGGTCTGCGAATATGCGTCTCCTTAGGCCTTTCTGATCTCGATGAATTACGGGTGGTACAACCTTGGTGTTTATTATTTGTAGATGATGTTGTTTTGGTCGATGAGACGCGCGAGAGTGTAAACGCGAAACTTGAATCTTGGCGAGAAACTTTAGAAAAGAAGGGTTTTAGGTTGAACAAGACGAAGACGAAGTATATAGAGCTTAAATTTAGTAGTTCAAGAAGGTCGGATGACTCCGTCATTAAATTGGGTGACCAAGATATTTCCCGTAGTGAGTGCTTTAAATATCTGGGATCGATAATTCAAAAAGATGGAGGTGTAGATAAAGATGTGAAACATAGAATCCAAGCAGGTTGGTTGAAGTGGAGAGGCGCGTCTGTGATCTTATGTGATCGTAAAGTACCATAAAACTTAAAGGCAAGTTTTATCGTACTGCAATTAGGCCAGCAATGCTCTACGGTTCTGAGTGTTGGGCAGTGAATGGTGTACATGAGCAAAAAATGGGAGTTGAGGAGATGAGAATGCTTAGGTGGATGTGTGGTCACACGAGACTAGATAAAATTAGGAATGAATGTATTAGGGATAAGACAGGAGTGACACCAATTGTAGAGAAGATGCGAGAAGCTCGTTTAAGATGGTTCAGACATGTACATAGGAGACCATTAGAGGCACCTGTTAGGTGCTGTGAGAGTTTAGTCACTAGACATGTTAAACGGGGGAGAGGTAGACCAAAAAAGACTTGGAATGAAACTATAAGGAAAGATATGATGTACTTAGGCATTAATGAGGCTATGATTGAAGATAGGGCGCAATGGAGACAAATGATCCATATAGCCGACCCCACTATGGTGGGATAACGGCTTGAGTGTTGTTGTATATACATTCTAACAAATTCCATCTTAAGATAAATTTGCTCATACTTCTTTTCAAAATCTCAAAATAAAACAATAGATAAATATATGAATGACCAATGGGGGTCATACACTTGAGGAAAGCATGATGTCTTTTGCATGCTTGTGTGCAAGGAGAAGGTCAAGCAAATCTAAGGTTGTCTTGAAAAAAAATACAAGTGAAATTCACTCATGGTACATCCTTTAGACTAAGCTTCGTTTGGTGCGGCGGTGGCGGTCGTGAACACGGTGGTTATGAACCATCGTTCGTGAATGCCCAACCTCACCTAAGGAACTTAATCCACTTTTATGTTCAAAATTAGTTTTCTTTGCTTGACGGCGGTCACAACCACTGTCATGCCAAACATACATTTTATGATGGTGACATTTTTGTCCAAACTCACCGGAGCAAATAAGCTATGCCAAACGGAGCCTAAGTTGGTCAAATGCTATTATCCTTACAAACTGCCATAATGTTAAATTTGAAGGGCCATTCCTCTCCTAGAGAGATCATATAGAAAGTGAATAGCTTTATGCAGCAACCAAAAGCAAGAATAATAGATCAATATGTAGGAGAGGATTGAAGGGGTTGGGGTGAAATTCATCGTCTAGTTGTGTCCACAACACTGCCTGAGAAATATTTTTGCACAATAATCAATTTCTTGGCAAAGAAAAACATACATTTCTGACAATGAATGATCAACATAGAAGAAGGCTTATGAGATTCCAGCTCTCATTCTCATCCCAATTTTGAGTCAAAGTAGATCTTTGACATTAATTAGTTAATTTGTAAGCTTACGCTTCAAGGAACTCTTTCTGAATCTATAGAAACCCAGAAAATTTGATTTACAGGCTCCTGACTATCCACTGATTAGAATAAGGTCATCATAAAAGTTATATACCCTCAAAAATTAAGGGGAAAAGGGATAAAATACATCTCAACCTAAACAAGAGAGGAAATTTTAGTCAGGGAATCGAGAACTAAATAGGTTGTAACGGCCCCTTTAGTGGCTACCGCTACAATTATACTAACTTACCTACATCAGAGAGCAAGGCCAAATATCCAGAGCGAAGCAATATATGAGAGAGTACAAAAAGAAGAATGTAATACAAAATAAAACCATTTCATTCCATTAGCTTTTGATAATAGATACAAGAGTACAACTGGTAGCCCTATACACATCAAAAGGGGGGTCTACCAAAAGTTTACAAACTCGCAAACTATTTTACATATTTACATGAGAACTATACTACAGACTCTATTTGAAATAAAACTGAAAATCATCGTGGGGACACTCCAAGTCTTTGCACCTCTCCCTGTGCGCATCCAGAACTTCAAATACAGCTGTAGACACCTCCACCCAAAGGCTATACCTCTTTACTTGACGAGAAGAACTAACTATAATGGAAGGAGGAGGGACCTCTTCTTTGACCTGTTTAGTATTTTATTACATTAGTCATAAGACTACGTGAATTCTTAATCATATATTGGGTTTATCTCTTTTTTTTCTTAAAACTCTTTCATTACACAATGTCTTTATCTTAATTTTCTCTTGTGGGTATTATGAAGGGTAAATTCAACTTCATATATATTTTACGTGCCCTTGACTCGCACGACTGGCAACGCGTACCCTTGACTCGTACACGTATTTGCCAATTATTATTCGTACCCTTGACTCGTACGAATCTTTTTAATATATATGTGAAAAGGTTATTCTCCCCGCCTTTTCGTTCGGGTTAACCCTTAATTATACCCAATGCGCATATTTATTTCTTTTGCTTTACTTTACTTTTCTTAGCATTTTTCATTACTAAACAAGATTATACAAATAATATGAAAAGTAATGACATGAAAAGAAATAAACTAAGAACTCACATCAACTTTGCCTTTGCCTTTATCCTTGTTGGGCTCATTTCCTCTTCCTCTACCTTGAGACGCCATGTCCTAAAAGATGAGCATAACTTAATAATAAAATCTTTTCTTAATAGGCTCCTCATATTACACTATTTCCCTCTTTACTAGTGCTGCCCTAGCATTTTTAAAGTGGATATATACGCATATGGTATACTTCCCTTCCTTACAAGGTAAATAGAAGGCTAATGAAGTTAGGGTTTGCTGCCCTAACTTCAAACATATGGCATCTACACTATTAAGGTAGGGGATTTTCATAATAAACCCTAAAATACTTAATTTCAGATATTTGGCGTCAAACCCCTAATTTTTGGTGGTTGTCCTATTTAATTTTTGATGGAACTTCTGCTGCCCTAACATGGAGACAAGTTAATTTCATAGGCCAGCATCCACTTAACCTAATTTACCCCTTAATAGGAACTAGGTAAGTGAAATTAGAAGTAGAATAATCAATTATCAAACTAGGGTTTTGGGATTTCCTGCATGAAATTAATAGAAAGGCATGACATAAGCTTAAAATCTCTTCTGAAACTCAAGAGGAGTTGAGATATCAAAATTAGAACACTTAGAGACCTTTTAGGGTTTTCGGCTAAGCAAAAACGGGGCATCCAATCCAAGTAAAACTCAAGAGGGTTTGAGAGGAAGCCCTTACCTTTCTATAGGAAGAGAAACGAAGGAAATCGGAGGAGAAATGAGGCGGCTGGAGGGTGCAGCGTCGTGCGCTTCTTTCCGCCTGCGTCGAGGCTTTCTCGCGTAAACAGGGAGGAGAGACGGGTCAGCGGCTTCTAATAATAACCCGCACCGCCTCTTGCAAGCCCCCCAC
Source organism: Dactylorhiza incarnata (assembly GCA_033032865.1). NCBI lineage: Eukaryota > Viridiplantae > Streptophyta > Magnoliopsida > Asparagales > Orchidaceae > Dactylorhiza > Dactylorhiza incarnata. The sequence continues at coordinate 5,783,245 of JAWHQI010000130.1, forward strand.
ACGCACAGTGACTCATCCGCCCCCCCTGGACCGGCTAAATGTATTAAGGACCGGTTCAGCCCTTCTCCATCCTTGTTTGCCAATAAACATTTCCCTAACCCTTTCTTTACACTCCTAATAAATTAAATATTTGTACACCACATTAATGAAATTAGTACCTATAATAATTTTAGCGACGTCACAATTCTCACCTCCTTATTGAATTTCCGTCCGCGGAAATCTTCATTCTATATCTGAATCAAACAGGAAGGGGAAAAGATTTCGCATGACCTCTTGTTTTTCCCAGGTAGCTTCATCTATACTATGTCCTTTCCACCAGACTTTCTCTGTTCCGAAGTTGCTTATTCTGCCAATCCACTATTTTATAAGGCTCGGTTGGACTTGATAAGTCAGCTTCAATTCGGATCTGTTCAGAAGGAACTATCTTTTCTGGATCTGCTATATACCTTCTCAAAGAAGACACGTGAAACACATCATGAAGATTTTGGAGAGTATCAGATAACGCCAAGTAATACGCTACCTCTCCAATCCTTTCAATGATTGGGAATGGTCCTACGTATCTTGGACTAAACTTTCCAATTCTTCTGATTCGTGATGTACCTTTAAAAGGTTTTATCTTAAGACAGACCATATCACCCACATTGAATTCCACTTTTCTGTGTCTGGCGTTATAATACTTTTGTTGTCTATCTTGAGCAATTTTCAATCTTTCTCGAACAATTGTTATTGTATTATGCATTTTGTCTACTTTCTTTGGTTCCAATAATGTTTGCTCGCCATCTTCAGACCAACTTAAGGGAGTTCGACATCTTCGCCCATACAAAGCTTCGAACGGGGCCATCTGAATGCTGGACTGATAACTGTTATTATAAGAAAATTCTACTAATGACAGATATTTCTCCCACGATCCTTTAAGATCTAGAACGACCATTCTTAAAAGATCTTCTAGTAACTGAATGGTTCGCTCAGATTGACCATCGGTCTGAGGGTGAAACGCAGTACTATATAACAACCTGGTTCCCAGTCTTTTCTGAACTAGTCGCCAAGTGTCTGATGTAAAACGTCCATCTCTGTCTGAAATTATAGATCGGGGAATCCCATGATACTTTACCACAACATTGATGTATTGGTCGACTAACCTTTCAACTGGTCCATCTTTCTTCATAGGAATAAAATGTGCTACCTTTGTTAGTCGGTCAACAATCACCCAAATGCTGTTGCTTCCTGATTTGCTCCTTGGTAAGCCTATAACAAAATCCATAGTTACATCATCCCACTTCCACTCAGGAATTGGTAAGGATTGCAAGTTTCCGCCAGGATTTTGATGTTCTGCTTTTACAAGTTGACACATGTGACATTTGGCAATATATTTAATTATGTCAGTCTTCATTCCTGGCCACCAAAACTCTTGTTTCAGATCTTGATACATTTTCGTCTTTCCCGGATGGATAGAATACATGGTATTATGTGCTTCATATAAGATCTCTGCACGAAGGGCATTCACATTTGGAATACATAATCTTCCATTCAAAAACAACAATCCATTATCTTCTACGAATGATGACGATTGGTCATTTCTAACTTTTTCCAGGAATTTGACAAAGACAGGATCTTGATTCATTGCATTCCTTACTCTTTCTTTGATTGGATGTTCAATTGTCATTTGATACAATTGGCCTTGAGTCTGGGATGAGGAGATGAAAGTGAGAATTTCTAGTTTCTATAGTTCTTTAAGTAATTCTTTTTGTTCCGTCAATTGCACTGCTATGCTTGCAACATTCTTTCTGCTTAACGCATCCGCTACTACGTTAGCTTTGCTTGGATGGTATTTGATGTCTAGATCATAATCTTTAATAAACTCTAGCCATCGCCTTTGTCTGAGGTTTATTTCCTTTTGGGAGAAGATATACTTCAAACTCTTGTGATCCGTAAATATTTCACATTGAGCGCCATATAAGTAGTGTCGCCAAATTTTTAAAGCAAACACGACCGCTGCTAGTTCCAAGTCATGAGTAGGGTAATTACGTTCAGGATCCTTCAACTGTCTTGAAGCATATGCTATGACCCTTCCATTTTGCATAAGGACGCAACCAAGTCCTTTTAAAGAGGCGTCACTAAAAATTTGAAAACCTTCAGTACCATACGGCAGTACTAATACTGGTGTTGTTGTTAATCTTTCTTTTAATTCATCAAAAGTGCTTTGACATTCCTCAGTCCAAGCAAATGTAACATTCTTTCGTGTTAGCTTAGTAAGAGGTAGAGCGATCTTTGAAAAATTGTGGACAAACTTCCTATAATAACCTGCTAACCCAAGAAAACTTCGCATTTCTGTTACAGTGCTTGGTTTTGGCCACTTTATAATTGCTTCCACTTTTATCGGATCCACGGACAACCCATCAGCTGTAATAACGTGGCCCAAAAAGGAAACTTCATTCAACCAAAATTCACATTTCGAAAATTTGGCATACAGAGCATGGTCTTTCAAGGTTTGCAGTACTATTGTCAGGTGTTTGGTGTGTTCCTCTTGATCTTTTGAGTAGATAAGAATGTCATCAATGAATACAATAACGAACTTATCCAAGAAATTAGTAAACACCCGATTCATTAAATCCATAAACACTGTTGGTGCATTTGTCAAGCTGAAAGGCATTACCACAAACTCGAAGTGCCCATACCGCGTACTAAAAGCTGATTTGTAAATATCCACTTCCTTAATTTTCAGCTGATGATATCCAGACCTAAGATCAATCTTTGAAAAGACCTTTGCATGAACTAATTGATCGAACAAATCATCGATGCGGGGTAAAGGATATTTATTTCTGATGGTCAGTTTATTTAATTCGCGATAATCTATACATAATCGCAACGAACCATCCTTCTTTTTAACAAAAAGCACAGGGGCTCCCCATGGTGATGTACTGGGTCGGATAAAGTTCTTATCTAGAAGTTCTTGCAATTGGATCTTCAGCTCTGCCAATTCTTTAGGAGCCATTCGGTATGGTGTTTTTGCAACAGGTGTCGCTCCTTCAATAAGGCTAATAGTGAATTCAACCTCTCGCGTAGGCGGTACACCTGGCAGATCTTCTGGAAATACTTCAAGGAAGTCACAAACTACTGGAATTGTACTCGGTTCCCCAGTTGTGATACCGCTCCCTTTTACCATAACTAGTATTGCCTCACAGCCTTTTCTAATTTTCTTCATTGCTTTTATCGAGGAAATCATCATTTTAGCTACTTCATTGATCCCTTGAAAGAGACATCATTTTTGATCAAATATTTTGAAGGTGATTTCCTTCTTTCTACAGTTAATAACTGCTTCAAATTTTGATAACCAATCCATTCCCAAAATTATATCAAAGGCAGATAGGGGCAGCACTGCCAAATCTGCTTCTAACGATTGATCACCTATGCTTAACCAAATTCTACATCGAAGCTGAGTATACATTTCGGCATTGTTGGGCATCGTAACCTTTAATTCATTATGGGATTTATAAGGTTCCATATTCAATCGCTTCACTGCCATTGTCGCTATGAAGGAGTGACTAGCTCCGGTGTCAAATAGAACTTTCATAAGATGACTGTGAACATAAATCATACCTGTTATCACATTATCATGTGATTTTGCTTCTTGCTGATTCATATTGAAAACTCTTGGTTGTACTTGTCTTTCTTCCTCTCTATATTGCACTGATCCTGATGCTATTGATTCGACACCTTTTCCTGTATCTCGTGTAGGAGTATCAAGATGATGCAAGGTAGATGATTGACCTGGTCCTCCTTTTGGATTCCTCCCTGCTTCAGTTTTCCACAATGGGCATTCATGTTTCAGATGTCCAGGACGATAGCATTTAAAACAAACACCGGATCCCTTCAGACATTCTCCGGGATGAGCTTTCCCACATTTCACACATGTGGGGTTACTAAAACTAGCAGTACCACTTGTTGCGGGGGCTGGCAAAGGAGGACCCCTTTTGTGCTTCTTCCATTTGGATCCTCCACTTTTCCCCGAGAAAGTTTTACTCTGTTCTTCTGGTAATCTCTTTTGCGCAACATCAACTTTTCTCTGCGAGCTTTCCACATCCCTTTCAATTAATTTTGCCGTCTCCACCAACTCATTATAATTTTTAATTCTCTGGGAAATCAAGTGCACCCGAACGTCTTCCCGTAAGCCTAACTGGAAACGAAAACAACGTTCTCGTTCATTCGGCACCATCTCACTCGCATAATAAGCCAGCTGAGTGAATTCCATTTCATACTGGACTACTGATCGATTTCCCTGCAATAAACGAAGGAATCTCTCCTGAAGAATTCGCTTCTCAGATGGTGGCACAAACAAATCGATAAATTCCTTCAGGAAGTCACTCCATGGAATATCGGCATTCGCACGTCCAGTAAAGTGGCCTTGAGATAAACTATCCCACCACCTACTGGCCTCTCCTTCCAGGAGAAAGGTAACTAAATCAATTTTTCGATCCTCTGGACACCTCATCGCTTTAAAGATTAATTCAATCTTTTTGATCCAGTCCTCTGTCTCCATCGGAGTTAAACCACCATGAAAGATTGCGGGTCTCATGTCTAAGAATTGTTTTAATTGCATATCAACCGCTTCATGGGCTGGTGCTGGTGTAGTATTGCCCATCCTAATAGCCTCTGCCAACGCGTGCATAATTTCCACTAAAGGAGGGTTTGACCTCCCAGAACTATAACTTTCCTCTTGTTCTCTTTCTCTTTCTAATTCTTCCCTTTGTCTTCTACTCATATACGTTCGGGGAGGTTCCTGTTATAAGGAATTTAAAGTCAAATTTCGGGAGAGATGTTAACATGTCATAATTCGGTTTAATTTGTCTTACATTTCCTTCCTTCAAGTACTCATATCACCCCAAAGATTCAAACCTGCTCTGATACCAATTAATTGTAACGGCCCCTTTAGTGGCTACCGCTACAATTATACTAACTTACCTACATCAGAGAGCAAGGCCAAATATCCAGAGCGAAGCAATATATGAGAGAGTACAAAAAGAAGAATGTAATACAAAATAAAACCATTTCATTCCATTAGCTTTTGATAATAGATACAAGAGTACAACTGGTAGCCCTATACACATCAAAAGGGGGGTCTACCAAAAGTTTACAAACTCGCAAACTATTTTACATATTTACATGACAACTATACTACAGACTCTATTTGAAATAAAACTGAAAATCATCGTGGGGACACTCCAAGTCTTTGCACCTCTCCCTGTGCGCATCCAGAACTTCAAATACAGCTGTAGACACCTCCACCCAAAGGCTATACCTCTTTACTTGACGAGAAGAACTAACTATAATGGAAGGAGGAGGGACCTCTTCTTTGACCTGTTTAGTATTTTATTACATTAGTCATAAGACTACATGAATTCTTAATCATATATTGGGTTTATCTTTTTTTTTTTCCTTAAAACTCTTTCATTACACAATGTCTTTATCTTAATTTTCTCTTGTGGGTATTATGAAGGGTAAATTTTACGTGCCCTTGACTCGCACGACTGGCAACGCGTACCCTTGACTCGTACACGTATTTGCCAATTATTATTCGTACCCTTGACTCATACGAATCTTTTTAATATATATGTGAAAAGGTTATTCTCCCCGCCTTTTCGTTCGGGTTAACCCTTAATTATACCCAATGCGCATATTTATTTCTTTTGCTTTACTTTACTTTTCTTAGCATTTTTCATTACTAAACAAGATTATACAAATAATATGAAAAGTAATGACATGAAAAAAAAAATAAACTAAGAACTCACATCAACTTTGCCTTTGCCTTTATCCTTGTTGGGCTCATTTCCTCTTCCTCTACCTTGAGACGCCATGTCCTAAAAGATGAGCATAACTTAATAATAAAATCTTTTCTTAATAGGCTCCTCATATTACACTATTTCCCTCTTTACTAGTGCTGCCCTAGCATTTTTAAAGTGGATATATATGCATATGGTATACTTCCCTTCCTTACAAGGTAAATAGAAGGCTAATGAAGTTAGGGTTTGCTGCCCTAACTTCAAACATATGGCATCTACACTATTAAGGTAGGGGATTTTCATAATAAACCCTAAAATACTTAATTTCAGATATTTGGCGTCAAACCCCTAATTTTTGGTGGCTGTCCTATTTAATTTTTGATGGAACTTCTGCTGCCCTAACATGGAGACAAGTTAATTTCATAGGCCAGCATCCACTTAACCTAATTTACCCCTTAATAAGAACTAGGTAAGTGAAATTAGAAGTAGAATAATCAATTATCAAACTAGGGTTTTGGGATTTCCTGCATGAAATTAATAGAAAGGCATGACATAAGCTTAAAATCTCTTCTGAAACTCAAGAGGAGTTGAGATATCAAAATTAGAACACTTAGGGACCTTTTAGGGTTTTCGGCTAAGCAAAAACGGGGCATCCAATCCAAGTAAAACTCAAGAGGGTTTGAGAGGAAGCCCTTACCTTGCTATAGGAAGAGAAACGAAGGAAATCAGAGGAGAAATGAGGCGGCTGGAGAGTGCGGCGTCGTGCGCTTCTTTCCGCCTGCGTCGAGGCTTTCTCGCGTAAACAGGGAGGAGAGACGGGTCAGCGGCTTCTAATAATAACCCGCACCGCCTCTTGCAAGCCCCCCACGCGCACAGTGACTCATCCGCCCCCCTGGACCGGCTAAATGTATTAAGGACCGGTTCAACCCTTCTCCATCCTTGGTTTGCCAATAAACATTTCCCTAACCCTTTCTTTACACTCCTAATAAATTAAATATTTGTACACCACATTAATGAAATTAGTACCTGTAATAATTTTAGCGACGTCACATAGGTAGTGGTTAAAATGAATAACCTCGGACGGCAACGTTAGCGACAATGAGGGCGGGCACAATGCGATGAAGAAAGGTCTTCTTCGCAATGGGAAGAGGTGACTGTTGTGATGTATTGGCTGAGGAGGACGAATACGCCATCCGAGATCAAAGAAACCAGAGCTCCGATTGTTCGTTCCAGTCCGAAGATTTCTATGCAAGCAATTGTCAGAAGTAATCTGAACATCGGGAGCCTAAGTTGGTATTTTCATTATTATTGAAGAAGTTGTGGTGATATATATTTCATGTGATGTAATTATCTAGATTGTCTGATTTTTAATCTAGGTTGGGTAGAGACCTAATTTTTTGGTTAGGTCAGATTTTGTTTTCTCTTCCACTCCCCCATTGAGCTTTAGCCCTAATTTTGAGCTAAGTCATTTTAGTTGTGGGGGGTCACCTCTGACAATGGGGTGGGGTATCCCCCTGACATGATTGCCTATAAATGTGACTTATTGTCGATAGAGAGAGGCAGTGCAAACGGCTCCCAGGTGTACTCTCTCAAAACTATTGAACATGCTTGTTCTTAGCTTGAGCTTGTATGTCTCCCTCAAAGTCTAGCACAACATTTGGTTTGGGAGGAGGATTCCTATACAATCTAGGTACGTGGTGAGACCTTCTAGTTGTGAGACCTTCTAGTTGTAGCTCACCCACATTCTTTTGTAACCAGCGCAATAAAGATTTTCTATTTTTGGCCATGTTGCGATTATTGCTTCAGTGGGCATTAAACTGTTGACCATACTATGTACTGTTACAGGGCTCTTAGCGCTCTCACAGAACGGACAAAGTGGACCGTATTAGCTCGATAGTGAGCCGAACGCATAAACAGTCAAAATAGAGAACTAACAATAGACAACAAGATTTTTACGTGAAAAATTCGGAAAGGGAAAACACGGGGCCAATCCTAGTTTTGAGGAAATCCACTAATAACAATCAAGTACAATGATTAGTTTTTTAGAGGGTGATAGACCACCACTCATTTACAAAGTACAATCCACTCAGCTCTTCGGGTAATGCCAGCTTGTATGCTACCGAACCAATCTTTTACAAGATCTTGAATGGATCAACAAAATGAGGACTTAGCTTGACCAAGCTCTTTATTTTGGCCGCACCATGAAAAGGTTTGATTCTCAAGCAAACTTCATCGCCTACATAAAACTCCACCATTTTGTGTTTGGCATCAAAATACTTCATTTATCTATCTTGTGAAGTTTTGAGCCTCTCTTGAATAACCTTTAAAATATCATTGATATCATCAGGATATGATCTACCCAACAACATAATATCCTTTCTTTCTCTCCAACAAAGCAGAGTTTTGCATCTCCTCCCATAAAGTGTCTCAAACGGGGTCATCTTGATGCTTGATTGAAAACTTTTATTATAAGATCAATAAACAAGAGGAAGATGGTTTTCCCATGATCCTCCAAAATTGAAGGCACACATCCTTAAGAGAACTTCTAAAGTTTGGATAGTTCTCTCTGAATGTCCATTGGTTTGTGGATTGAAGGTAGTGCTATAGTTTAATTTGGTACCCAAGAGTTTGTGAACCAATCTCCATTCTTTAGTTGTGAACCTCCCATATTTGTCTGATATAATCGTCTTAGGGACCCCATGAAGTCTAACTATTTCCCAAATATATAAAGGTGTTTGTACTTCTTCTGAATCAATATGCTTTGTTGGCAAGAAGCTAAGTGTGTCGAATTGGTGAGTATGTTAATTATCACTCAAATAGAGTCGTGTCCCCTATAAGTTCTGGGTAGACCTTGTACGAAATCCATAGTTATATCCTCCCACTTCCACTCAAGGATGGGCAAAGATTGAAGTTATTTGCTATGTCTTTTGTGTTCTCCCTTTACTACTTGAGAAGTATGACATTTGACGACAAATTGAATAATATCATTCTTCACGTGAGGCCGCCAAAAATGTTGTTTCAAGTCTTGATACATCTTTGTACTTTCGGGGTGAATTGAATAATCTGACTGGTGAAATTCTTGCAAGATTTTCTCTCTAAGTTCTCATATTTCTGGAACACATGCTCGTTCTTTAAAAATGACAAGTCCATCTTCAAAAGAAAAGTCTTTTCCTTCACCCATTAGTTTAACCATTTTTGTTAAGAAGGCGTCATCTTTAGTTGTTGAATTAATTTGATCTTTGATGGTGTATTGTATTTCCATATAGAAACATATAACTTTGTCTACTTCTTCTACGAATTTCACCACAACCACTTCAAGTTTTTGAAGGCAATCCATTTGTTCCTTTTGTGAAGTAATCATCCAAAAGCTGATGGATACACTCTTCCTTCTCAGAGCATCTGCTACCACATTACCCTTCCTAGTATGGCATTGAATCTCCAAGTCATAGTCTTTAATTAACTCTAATCAACACCGCTGCCTTAAGTTTAGTTATTTTTGTGTAAAAATGTACTTAAGGCCTTTGTGGCCAATCAAAAATTTGCACTTAACCCCATATAGGTAGTGCCTCCAAATTTTAAGGGCAAAGACTATGTATGCTAGTTCCAATTCATGAGTGGGATAATTTCTCTCGCAGTCTTTGAGTTGTAGGGATGCATAAGTCGTGACTCTCTTATGCTGCATTAAGACACACTCAAGACCCTTCAAGGATGCATCGTTGAAGATCTAGAAACTATCAATTCCGGATGGCATTACCAAGATTGGATCTGTCGTAAGTTTTGCCTTGAGTTAAAAAAATCCTCACCACACACTTGATTCAAAAAAACAAACTCTCTTCTGAGTTAATCTAGTCATTGTCAAAGCTACTTAGAAAATCGTTTAATAAACCTTTTATAATAGCTAGCCAAGCCTAGGAAACTCCTGATTTCTATCACAGAGGTAGACCTATGCCATTTCTGAATTGACTCAACCTTCTGCGGGTCCACTGCTAACCATCTTTGTTAATGACATGTCCAAAGAAAGATACTTCTTCTAGCCAGAAATTACATTTGGAGAATTTGGCATAAAGTTTCTTCTCCTTCAAGAGTTGTACAATCGATCAAAGGTGCAGTGCATGCTCAGTTTCATTCTTAGAATAGATCAAATATAGTCAATGAAAATGATGGCATATTTTTTTAGGAACTCCTTGAACACTTGATTCATAAGGTCCATGAAGACTGTCGGTGGATTAGTTAAGCCAAAAGACCATGAATTCAAAATGGTCATATCTCGAGTTGAAGGCCATTTTAAAGATGTCTTACTCCTTGATCCTCAATAGGTGATACCCAAACCTCAAATCTATCTTGAAAAATATAAAAGATCCATCTAATTGGTCAAAAATATCATCAATTCTTGGTAGCGAGTACTTGTTTTTTATTGTCAGCTTATTATGTTCTCGGTAGTCGATGCAAAGATGTATGCTACCATCTTTCTTCTTAACAAATAAGTCTGGGGCACCGCATGGAGAAGAGCTGGGTCGAATGAATTTATTATCAAGAAGTTCTTGAAGTTTTAGGGGCCATCATGTATGGCACCCTAGCAACTGGTTGAGCTCTTGCCATGAGGTTAATGGAAAACTCAACCTCCCTTCTTGGAGGATGCCTGGTAGTACATCAGGGAAGACTTATGAGAACTATAACACAATAAGCAAATCTTCAAGTATAACTTATGCCTTAATTTCTTCTCCGATTAATAACAGAAAAGATTCATGCCCCTTTTTAATCAATTTAATTGCCTTCAAGGAGTAAATGAGAACATTTGAAATGCCCGTGATTCCTCTGAATATGAGTTCATAACCTTGAGGAGTTCTGAAGACAACATCCTTTCTTTGACAGTGGATGGAAGCATCATTAAGGGATAACCAATCCATTCTAAGGGTAAAGCAGTTGCATCAAGATCTATTTCATGACTTTTAGTGATAACTTTACTGCACATCTGAAGTTTGTTGTAGTGACGGTGTTATTGTGCATGATTACATTAAGAGCAGCGGTGGACTTATAAGGGTGTAACCCTGCTGATCTTACGAAGTTCTCGGATATAAAAGAGTGTGAAGCACCCGTGTCGAAAAGAATTTTTGAAGTATGCAAAGATATGCAAGCAATACCTGTGACCACCATGATCATTATTTACTTTTTGATGCCCGAGAGAGAATATCCTAGGATGAACATGTGTTCAGGCATCTGCAAGTGGAGATTAAGAGGCAACCGACTCTCTCATCTCCACCTTCTCTTGATTGCTAGTAGAAACAATGCAAAACAATATCTGAGGTGGTGGCCCCCAACTTCTGCTATCATCACTCTTCTTGGGTGCATTGGTGCAAGCATTTGCTATGCCCTGACTGCCTACACTTGTAGAAAACACTGGATCCTACAAGACATTCTCCAATGTGCCTCTTGCTACATTTCTTGCATGGTGTTGTACATGCATCCCTCTGACTATCCTTACTTCTAGGCTGCACTTCTGATTGAGAATGAGTGGTCTTTTGTTGCTTCCACTTAGAACTTGTCGATTCTTGCATTTTGATACCCTTGGAATGATTAACGAATTTCCTCTTCTTGAAGTCCCTCTTTCTTTGAATTTTTTCCTCATCCTTCTCTAACATTCTTACCATCTCGACCAATTCATCACAACAAGTAATTCGTATTGGGATTAGAGGGTGGCGAATGGAGTCTCGAAGTCATTTTTGAAAAAATGATAGTATCTTTCTCCTTCTGAAGCAATAAGGTTCTCAGCATAAAATGCTAGATCCAAAAACTCTTCTTTATACTGGAGGACTTAATTGCCACCCTAAGACAGCCTTAAGAACTTCTCCTAGATCTCCCTTTTTGCAAAGAGGGGAACGAACTAGTGGGTGAACTCCCGAACGAACTCCTCCTAAGAGATTATTTACACTTCTCTGTCGACAAACCTTCCTTGGAGAAGTCTTCCACCATCGTTTTGCTTATCCTTCAAGATTGAAAGCTGCCAATGCAACTATCCACTCGGCAGGGCACTCCATAGTATCAAGGATCTCTTCAAGTCGGGTGATCCATTCCTCTGTCTCAAGTGGTGGAACTCCTCAAAAAGTTGTCGACCCGAAATCTTGAAATAGTTTGATGAAACGCTCCATGCATAATCCTTCAGCTGCTGGGATGATTAGCTCAAGAGCTGGAGCTGCTCGAATGGCTTTAGCTACTTGGGTGAAGACTCATGTCAAATCCTTTAGTGCAAGTCTTGCCCTAATAACACTCTGGGTACACTCAGATGCCCCATGTTGGGCATCCAAACTCTCCTCAGACTGTGTTTCACGGTATGTTCTCGTACTTCCTGAATATGACGAGGGGATGTCATTATTGATGATGATGGAAATAAAGACTAATTCTTGTGGCTCTTTCATGTTCACGTGATCTTGGACCTAATCTGACTCTGATACCAAAACTCTAAGCTATAACATCTAAGATTCTAAAGTGTAACCTTCTATATGGAGCTTTAAGGATTATCACAAGCGTACATGCAAAATATAAGAAGTAGAAACATAATGACACCAATACCAATGATCATAAAAGAGCTTTCTAAGAGGAGACATCAAAAAATATCCATCATCAACATTAAAGTTTAAATCCCTACATCACTTCATAAGATAATAATAGTATATCAAAATATTTGGCTTGCAGGCCACAAAATCTTTCTAAAATTTTCTAAATAAAAAAGGGTTAGCTAATAAAAAAGCGGTCAAAGAAGCCATCGTCATACACAAGCATCATTTTTTGTCCCGGTTCCTGCTAATCAAGATGCTCCAAAAAACTTTAAATCATGCAACTAAAAAATGTTAAAATGAAGAGTGAGAAAAATACTCAATGAGTGTTTCCCTCACTCTAAAATTTCATAACGGCTTAAAATTTCGCTTCATTATTGATCTTGTGTTTTTCTATAATTCCCTCTAGGATTTTCTCGTTTACTCAAAAAATTCATGAATATTAGTGTCTCTATTTTTGAAATTCTTCTTAAACCTTCTACTTTAGTTTGTCATATGTGAATTTCCTTCGGAACAAAACTCAAGACTAACCCTTGCAGAGTGTTGAGATTTCTTTATCTCGTGCGTGATCTATAATTATGGCAGTGTAACCTTACCGCCTTAAGGGAATTCTATGGTGATGATATACCTCATCCCTTTGGGGCAATAACTACGGTGATGCATAAAGCAACCCCTCCCGAAGGTTTAACCCCTCCCGATCAGGCGAACCATGACATAGATTTTGGTGGGGATCCACCTAACTATCGCAAGAGTAATTAATCATGCCCTCAAGGGTTTACTCCCAAGTAAAAATTATTTATAAGCTTACCTATAATATTATGCTCTTGCATCTTTTTTTATCACTTGAGTAGTCTTCTTTTATATGAAACTTTAATAGTTCAATATTTGGACTTACCTCTAACGGTCCGTTCGTTTGGACGGAATTAGCTTTCTGGAATTGACATTGGCGAATAGAAATTCAATTCTAATGTTCGGCGCAACGGAATTGACGCGGATATTGGCTTTCATGTGAAAACTCATGGCTTTGACTTTGAACTAAAAAATCAAATCACCAATTCTTACCTCCGCCCATGGGTTTTCCGCATAATGGAGTGTTTTCGCCAGAGTTTTTTGGCCTACGCGCGCGTTTTTTCGCCCGGGCGTGCGTTTTCCTGTAGGGTGTGTTTTTCGGCCGGCACGTGTTTTTCCGTCGGGCGCGTGTTTTTCGAACGGACGTTCATTTTTCGCCCAGGCGGGCGTTTTTTTCGCAAGGGCGCGCGATTTTTCGCTCGAGCGCGCGATTTTTCGCTCGAGCGCGCGTTTTTCACCCGTATTATTCTCCCGGTGGGCGTATTTCGGCCTGCCAGACATTTTTCGCCCGTGCACTCTTTTTTCGCCCGGGCGAGTGTTTTTCGCCCGAGAGCGCATTTTTTGGCCGAGCGGGCGTTTTTTTACTCGGGCGCGCGTTTTTCGTCGGGCAAGAGTTTTTGCCCAAGAGAGCATTTTTTTGCCCAAGAGGGCATTTTTCGCTTGTTTTTCGCCCGAGGGCGAGTTTTTCGCCGGGCGCGCGTTTTTCTGCCGGGCGCCCGTTTTTCGCTATGGCGCGCGTTTTTCGCCCGGGCGCGCATTTTTTGCCCGGGCGCGCGTTTTTCGCCCGGGCGCTCGTTTTACTGCCCGGGCGCGTGTTTTTCGCCCGTGCGTGTGTTTTTCGTCCGGGCGGGAGTTTTTCGGCCGGGCGCGGCTTTTCGTCGGCCGCGCCTTTTTCACCCGGCGCGCGTTTTTTTTGGCCAGGGCGCGCCTTTTTAGGCCCGGACATGCATTTTTTCGCCTGGGCGCGCATTTTTCGTAGTGGCGCGTGTTTTTCGTCGAGCGCACATTTTTCCCCTGAAGCGCGTTTTTCGTGCGGGAACATGTTTTTTGCCCGGACGCACATTTTTCGCCAAACCGCGTTTATTTCGTCCAGGGCGCTCATTTTTTTCTCGGGCGCGCATTTTTCTCCCAATTGCGCATTTTTTGTCTAGCCCGCAAAACGCACACCTGAGACGAAAAACTCCCGCTTGGGCGAAAACGCGCGCCAGCGAAAAAAAAGCGCGCACGGGCAAAAAATGTGCGTCCAGACAAAAGGTGTTATTCCGTGCCACAAAATGCACTCCCAACCGAAGAACTCGCGATCGGGCGAAAAATGCGGTCATGGGCCTAAAACACACCTTGGCGAAAAATACACGTCCCGAAGAAAAATGTGCGCCTGGGCAAAAAATGCGCACCTGAGCGAAAAAATTGCGCTTGGGCGAAAAATGCGCGTCTTAAAACATATTATGCAATTTAATGCGTTCGGCGCTGACGCCCATTTTGAGTTTTATAAAATTATTGTATAATGTTAATTCCAATACCAATTCCATCATCCAGCCGAACAATTTTTGTGCCTCAATTCCAATTTTGTTGACTGAATTCAATCTTACAGCCGAACAATAAAATTGGAATTATGTACAAAGCCAATTCATATAGATATTGGTTTTTGTCGAAAAGCCAATTTCGTTCAAACGAACGGACCATTAGACCATAAAGAGTTTATTTAAGTAATTTGGAACTCCAAGATAACTAAAATAAATTCCTAGTAACATATTCATTGATGGTTGACTTATTAATTTATGTATTTTCCCCAAATATGAGGTTTAATAGGCTCATGAGGCTTAGGAAATCTCCAAAGAGCAACAAGGGTTGTTGATTGGTCTTCTACTTTATGGATTTTCCCTGAATATGAGGTTTAATAAGCTTACAAGGCTTAGGAAAACTCCAAACAACAACAAGGGCTGCTGGTTGATCTTTTAAATTGCGAGTTTAATATAAAATACGATTTTAAAGTTCCTCTAAAGCTTATAAATTTTCCAAACAACAATATAGATTTGTTGTTTGGTCAAATATTTTATATGAATTGTGAAATTAGTGAGTTCTTAGCTCTTACTTATCTAACATTATAAGCTAAGTTGATTGGGCTTCATATTACGTAGTAAATATACATGACTAAGGGAATTATAGATAGCGCACAAGATAAATAAGAGGCATGTAATTATTTTAGAACTCTAGGACTATAAACCTTGCATACATTAGCATATCATGGTTTTAATAAGGAAAATCAAACACATCGTGCCTTTTTATGATCAAATTAAGTAGAGACTGTCAACTATCAAAATACATTTAATAACTCCAATATCTCTTTTTAAATATTATAACCCTAGTATAAGTTCTACGCATTTCTGAAATTAAAGCAAGAGAAATCGTTTGCATAATTCACAATTCGCCAACTTGAATACATTTTCACATTGTTTTAAGTGCGTAAAAGAGAGACTTTGACAATTTAATTTTACGGCGTTTTGAAAATTAGGGCAAAAGAAAATGCTTGCATTAATCATGAATTCTAGCTGAGCTCAGTTGGTGATGAGAAGTGAAAGTATTCCGTAGTTAAGCGTGCTCGGGCTGGAGTAGTCACGGGATGGGTGACCTCCTGGGAAGTCCACGTGCCGCCGCTTAACTGGCTCACTTCTCACCGAAGGGAGACTGCATGTCTCCAACAACCCGCTGGGCCCTGTGGTGGGCCAGAGAGGGGTTGGGGTGTACGGCCTGCAGGCTTGTTGTTGACCAGTTGTGGTCAGGCTGAATCGATGGTGCCAGTGTCCTAGGACGGGGCCAGTGACCCGGGATGGGCTTGGTCAGGCCGCTCCCAGAATGGGCCTGGGTCGTCGGTGCCGGCAGTTCCTGGGGGTCAGTGACCCGGGGATTTTCAGGAGCCTTGTGCTCAAACTTTAAGACATAATATCAATCGAAGTGTGGCCTTTACACACCCAGAGCAACTCAGTGACAAGCTCAACTAGGAGTTGTTGGGCATGGGTGAAGCCCGTGTGTAAATCACGGACATGTAAAGCCATTTCACAGACC
The DNA here is from genome assembly GCA_033032865.1 of Dactylorhiza incarnata. Classification (NCBI taxonomy): domain Eukaryota; kingdom Viridiplantae; phylum Streptophyta; class Magnoliopsida; order Asparagales; family Orchidaceae; genus Dactylorhiza; species Dactylorhiza incarnata. Next base: position 5,799,485 of record JAWHQI010000130.1, read on the forward strand.
ATGAGTTGGCGAAGCACGTTCGTAGGGATGAGCAGTTGAGCACGAGTGTATCTCATTTATAACCCATGGATGGGTGGAGTCCCACCGTAAATCACAGGGGGGTGCTTATTTGCAAGTGCTGTCGAGCAAGGTCTTAGGCCCATGTCTGGCGGTTTCGCAAAAAAAAACCAGCATAGGGATATAGCCCATCACTATCACAGTTAGGGATAGGGGCGAACCCCCATGCTTCCGACATCAACAAAAAATCCAACACTGGGGCGAAGCCCCATTACGATCACAATTAAGGATAGTGGAGAAAACCCATGCTTATCACTTGTAAATATAATAAGGAATCCTCATTTATCCTGCTTCTACTTCACTCCGTGCTTTGTGGCACCCCCGAGAAAAAATTTAGCACAGTGACAGAGCTAAGGCTGAGCATATTATGTTAGAAATTTTATTTATAAAACATTTATTTCACAAATGTTCTTTGGAGCCTTGTATGGTGTTTGGTGTTTGGCTATTCATATTTGATGAAAAGCTCCAAAACCAAATTGGAGGGAACCCAAATAATTTGGAGGGAAACCTTTCATGAATGAAAGGATGAACCCATTAATCCCACCATGCTCATTTGTTTTCTAGCTAGATGGTATATATATGTTTTCACTCATTCTTATTTGTTCAAAAGAACATAAGGAGAAACTATGAACCACACGCGCGCGCACACGCACTGGACCGGACCGGATTTGGATTTGGATTTGGGGAATAATTGAATTGTATTTTTTGTACAAAATAATTTCAGAGCTTTTACTCGGAGTTGCGTCGAATAGAAATCGGAGCTGCGTCGAATAGATTTCGATGTAGCGTCGACAAGCCCGCTGAAGTTGGAGTGGCGTCGGATAGAATTCGATGCACCCGACTTGCGTCGAATAGAACTCGGAGCTGCGTCGAATAGATTTCGATGTAGCATCGACAAGCCCACTGGAGTTGGAGTGGCGTCGAATGGAATTCGACGCACCCGACCTGCGTCGAATGGAATCGCGTCGAGTAGAACTCGAAGCAAGCTCCTTGCGTCGACATGGTCTCGACGCAACGTCGAATTCTTTTCAACGCGTTCTCCCGTTTTACACGTTTTCTTAACCGCTCTTTTACGCGTGTTTCTCGCCATTATTTACGTTGGAAATATTCAACGTTTCTCTTCCCGATTATAATCCTTCCAATTATAACCCTAAATACTTATTATGGTTTTAATATTGCCGTTTTCAAGATCCTCCTTTTCCGGAGATTTTCTGTCTTTATATATTGTCGTTCTTCTCAGAAAGAACGATCGCTCTTATATGCTCTTCTGCTCTCTCTGTTTTAACGATCTTCTACGTGATTCCTCTTCTTTACATTTGCTTCATCAAGTGGTTGTTCGGGTGCTCTGTGCTTCTTCGGTGTCCGCGCACATCGAAGTTTCGGGATCTAGTCGGGTGTTGTACCTTGGAGGAGTGAGCATTGGTTGAAAGCCCTGCCGGAGGGTGGTGCAACTTCTTTAGGGCAGTGACCACACGCCTTACCCAGGCTCGATTCTAAACTATAAATTACTCTATTTTATTTCTCATCCTCTTCATGCAATTTTATTAATATTGCTATTCACATATATATATAGATTTGTTGTTTCTGTTAAAGTTTTAAAAACAACGAAAATATATCACTTTGTATATTAATATAGGAATATAGAAGAAAATATTCCAACAATCTAAAGAAGTTGCAGTTCCACATCAACAGAATAAATAAAATCAAATAATCAAAATGATTATCTCTGTTTTATTGTTTACATGCACTATTATTTACTATATATTTTATAAATTCCAGAAATCTGTAATGACATCTAGATCTGAGGATTCTGCCGGGATTAAACCGGAGAAATTTAACGGTAGCGGTTTTCGTCGTTGTCAAGCACAGGTCGAATATTGGTTAAATACCCTAGGTCTTTTGTCTGCCATCTTCGATGCCCCTCCCACAGAAACTGAAATCCTTAGCGCTGCAAATGCAGTTGCTTCGACTCTACCATCGTCCTCATCTTCAACTGCAAACACCACTAGAACCTACGTAAGACGTCTCCCTTATAGAGATCCGGTAGATGTTGAATATCATTATCGTAACCGAATCCTAAGTGCTTTGTCCGATAGCCTTTACGATGTCTTCCTTCAATATCGTACACCCAAGGATTTGTGGTATGCTCTTGAAGCACGTTATAACCTAGACAATGCGGGTATAGAACGTTACAACGTTTCTAACCTCCACAAATTTAAGCTTAATGCCTCCAAGCCCATAAATCCTCAACTCCATCAACTTGATGAGATGTTGTCCAAGATCCGAGCCGATGGCTCAATTCTTTCCGAAAATTATTTAGTGGCATGTCTCATTGATGCACTTCCTGATTCCTGGTCTGACTTTAGCACTAGACTAAGGCATGATCAATCAAACCTTACTTACGTTCAAATCCAAAATGCTATCCGCATAGAGGAGAAAAATAAGTCTAAGAGTTCTAAAGCTCCCAAAGACCATGCTCCTAAAGTTAATCTAACCGAATCTCATGGCAATCCTTCCTCCAACCATCACTTCAAAGGCAAAGGCAAGATCCATAAGAAGCCTTTCCGTCCAGGTTCCCGCCATCAGAAACCAAATCATCCCAAGCCTGGTCCTTCAACCCAAAACCCAGGTAAAGGGAAATGGTGCTTCATCTGCGGCCGCACAAACCATCTGTCTACCAACTGCTTCTACAAAAAGACAGAACCCGTGATTGGCAAGTCTCGTGGAGACAAGCCTCAGGCCAACATGATCCAAGCACCAGATCAATCTATCTTCAGGTTAGATTATTCTCCAAGTCTTCTTCTCACTTGTTCATCAGATTGGTGGCTTGATTCTGGAGCAAATGTTCATACCTGTTTTGATCGTTCCTGCTTTGCCACCTTTCAGGACATCAGTGGAGGAAGCGTGATCTTAGGAGATGCTTCTTCGGCACAAATACTTGGACGCGGGCGAGTGGATCTTAGGTTGACATCCGAGAAGACACTAGCCTTGCAAGATGTGCTTTATGTGCCGAGAGTTAGGAAGAATCTTGTGAGCGGATCCCTGCTAGTGAAGAAGGGTTACGTTATAAAATTGTCTTAGAGTCAAATATAGTTGTAATGACATTTAATGATGTTTTTATTGGTAAATGATATATATGTGATGGTTTATTTAAATTAAATGTTGCTGATTTAGAAATAAATCAGATTTCATCTTCTTCTGTTTCATACTCAAATTCAGATTTTTGGCATGCTAGGTTAGGACATGTAAATTCAGATTCTATGAAATGAATGATGTCTTTAAATTTAATTCCGAAATTTAATACTGCGCCAAGTTCTAGATGTGAAATATGTGTACAATCTAAATTTTCTAGAAAACCTTTTAAAATAGTGGAAAGAACTTCAAAACCTTTAGAGCTAATTCACTCAGATGTGTGTGACTCAAACCGCCAACATACTAGAGGTGGAAATAAATATTTTGTAACTTTTATTGATGATTTCACTAAATTTTGTTACATATATTTATTAAAAACTAAAGATGAAGTCTTCTCATATTTTAAGATTTTCAAAGCGGAAGTAGAAAATCAATTAGGATCATCGGTCAAAATTCTCAGATCTGACCTAGGTGGAGAATACACTTCGAATGAACTAACCCAGTTTTGCGAAGAACATGAGATTATTCATCAAGTGACTGCTCCATATTCTCCCAAATCGAATGGTGTAGCTGAACGCAAAAATCGGACCTTGATGAACATGGTCAATGCCATGTTAGCCGAGTCTGGTGCCCTAGAAAATCTTTGGGGTGAAGCGTTGCTCACCTCCTCTTTCATCTTGAATAGAATTCCTTCAAAACATAATGACAAAAATCCTTTGGAATTATTTAAATTAAGGAAATCTAACCTCCTAATTCTTCGAGTGTGGGGGTGTTTGGCTAAGGTAGCAATTCCTGAACCTAAAAGAAAGAAAATAGGACCTAAAACATTAGATTCCATCTTTATAGGTTATGCTTCCGATAGTAGTGCTAACAGGTTTCTTATCACCAACTCTCTAATTAGTGAAATATCAAACAATACTATAATAGAAGCCAGAGATGCCGTTTATTTCGAAGATAAATTCCCATATAAAATAGACACCACATCTCAACCTTCTTCTAGCTCAATTCAACCTTCCTCTTCTATAGATCCATTAGAAATTGGTGAACATAGAAGAAGCAAAAGGGTTAGAACCGAAAGAACATTTGGAGAGGATTACTTCACATACCTAGTTGACGGAGATCCAAATTCATATGAGGAAGCTATGACATCATCTGACTCTCCTTTTTGGAAAGAAACCATAAATGCCGAAATTAATTCTATTCTAGAAAACAAAACCTGGATTCTAACTGATCTTCCTACCGGTACCAAAGCCATAGGTTGTAGATGGATCTTTAGGAAGAAATTAAATCCTGACAGTTCCATAGAAAAATATAAGGCTCGCCTTGTTGCTAAAGGCTATGCGCAAAAACAAGGGATAGATTATTTGGATACCTATGCTCCCGTAGCTAGGATTACATCCCTTCGCATTCTAGTAGCCTTAGCTTCGATCCATAAATTAATTATTCATCAAATGGACGTAAAAACCGCTTTCTTGCATGGAGACTAAGATGAAGAAGTCTATATGTCTCAACCCAAAGGTTTTGTAGTTAAAAGACAAGAAACCAAAGTATGTAAGTTAATTAAATCTCTGTATGGTCTCAAACAAGCATCAAAACAATGACACCAAAAATTTGACTCCGTAGTATTATCATTTGGATTTAAATCTAATGAATATGACAAATGCATTTATGCAAAACAAGAAGAAAATGAATATGTGATTTTATGTCTCTATGTAGATGACATTTTAATCTTTGGAAGCTCAATTAAAATTGTTAATAACACTAAAAATAATTTGTCATCTAAATTTGATATGAAAGATTTAGGAGAAGCTAATGTCATTTTGGGAATGAAATTAGCGAAATCAGATTCCAATGTTTCATTATCTCTTTCTCACTCGATTGAGAAAATGTTACATAATTTCAATCTATTTGATTCCACACCTGCTTCTACTCCTTATGACGCTAGCATTAAGTTATGTAAGAATTTAGGTGAACCTATCGACCAACATAGGTATGCATAAATGATAGGGTCACTGCTTTATATTGCTAATCGCACTAGACCCGATATTTCATATGCTGTAGGCAGGCTTAGTAGATATACTAGTAATCCAAGTGATGATCACTGGATAGCCTTAACTAGAATATTTAAATACCTTCGCGGAACTTTAGACCGTAACTTAGTGTATACGGGTTATCCCGAAGTTTTAGAAGGATATTCAGATGCCAATTGGGTAACTGATTTCTTAGACGTTAAGTCTACTACCGAATATGTTTTCCTCTTTGGAGGAGCCGCCATTTCATGGGCATCTACAAAACAAACTGTGATTTCAAGAAGTACCATGGAATCCGAGATGATAGCTTTAAACACTACGTGTGCCGAAGCCGAATGGCTTAAGAATTTACTCTCTGAAGTTCCTTTAGTTAGAAAACCTATACCTGCTATTTCTTTGCATTGTGATAATAAATATGTGATTGATTTAACTGCTTCAAATAACACTAATGCAAAAATGAATAAGTTCATGAGAATCAGGTACAAGTCCGTGAAGCAAAGAAGAAAAGAAATGATATCACTAAATTACGTAAAGTCAGAATTGAATCTGGCTGATAATCTTACCAAGGGATTATCCCGAAGGGAGATATTGTTGTCATCGAGGGGAATGGGGCTTATGCCCACATAATTTGCTGCCAACGGTGGATACCCAACCCATGTGATTGGAGATCCCATGAAGTGGGTTCAATGTGGTAGAAACGAAGCCGTTGATGTAGCGTAGTTGGGAGCACAAATTTAAAAGGTTGAGAAAACCTTCTCCCCATTCCTATGATGTTGTGCTCTACGTAACAGTTCAGGATGAACGTTAAAAGTTCTTAATAGTCGCCAAAGGCATATATCTTTGCGAGATATTAGTTACGAAATATCTCTTGAGGCACCACCTATGTGGGGGTTGTTGTGAGGCCGCAACTTTGGGATCCGGGCTGAACCCAAAATAACTCCCATGAAAAATCAAGGAATGCGCATGGCCATTAACGCGCCCACCGCCATAACCCAAGAACAACCAATCCTTTGTGTGCTTATCTAACTTACCGGTCCAAAGTTTATAATTCAAAGCCTCTGGCATATTATACTCTTCGGTAGAGGAAATAAATACCAAGTGTAGGTTCAAGGTAACCATTCCACCTATACTCATTACAATAGATACAACTTGATGAAGCAAATTTGTATTTGATTTTATTTATTATTAGTAATATCATACTTATGAAGTTCGCATTTTTGTTTTTCGCTTTTGTGGGGGATTGTTAGAAATTTTATTTATAAAACATTTATTTCACAAATGTTCTTTGGAGCCTTGTATGGTGTTTGGTGTTTGGCTATTCATATTTGATGAAAAGCTCCAAAATCAAATTGGAGGGAACCCAAATAATTTGGAGGGAAACCTTTCATGAATGAAAGGATGAACCCATTAGTCCCACCATGCTCATTTGTTTTCTAGCTAGAGGGTATATATATGTTTTCACTCATTCTTATTTGTTCAAAAGAACATAAGGAGAAACTATAAACCACACTCGCGCGCGCGCACGCACCGCACCGGACCGGATTTGGATTTGGGGAGTAATTGAATTGAATTGTATTTTTTGTACAAAATAATTTCAGAGCTTTTACTCGGAGTTGCGTCGAATAGAAATCAGAGCTGCGTCGAATAGATTTCGATGTAGCGTCGACAAGACCGCTGAAGTTGGAGTGGCGTCGGATAGAATTCGACGCACCCGACTTGCGTCGAATAGAACTCGGAGCTGCGTCGAATAGATTTCGATGTAGCGTCGACAAGCCCGCTGGAGTTGGAGTGGCGTCGAATGGAATTCGACGCACCCGACCTGCGTCAAATGGAATCGCGTCGAGTAGAACTCGAAGCAAGCTCCTTGCGTCGACATGATCTCAACGCAACGTCGAATTCTTTTCAACGCGATCTGCTGTTTTACGCGTTTTCTTAACCGCTCTTTTACGTGTGTTTCTCGCCATTATTTACGTTGGAAATATTCAACGTTTCTCTTCCCGATTATAATTGTTGAAACCTGCAACAGGCCTCTTGAGTTCGGACCCACCGGGGGTGCAGCCGATGCTTACTTCTCCCTCACTATACTCTCTTGACGGTGGATGTGAGAATAAGAAAAGACCCAAGGCTGAAGCGAGGAGGTCCCGCCACACACCCGGAAGATCTTAGAGAGCTTCCCCTCCCAAACCAGAGCTCAACCGGGCACCTTGGAGGGCACTAGCAGCCGACCAAAAATTAGCCTGGAGGAGAGGATTCTCTAAAATCGGATCTCCTCCAAGGTGCCCTTAAGGGTCTATTTATAGATTTTTCTAGGCTGGTCTGCAAATAGCATGAATCCGCCTTTTAGTTTTACTAACCGCACCCCAAATTGGTCTGCTAATAGCCTAACTCCGCTGTTCTGAAGGGCTATTTGCAGCCCACAAGGGGTATTATGGTCATTTCCCCCTCAAATCCTTTTGGGCGAGTGGTCCGTGAGGGCACCACTCGCTGGGCACCCGCTTAGCTGGGCGAATGCCCATGCTTCCGGGCGAGTGGTCCGTGAGGGCACCACTCGCCTAGCTCCTTCTCTTCCGCAGCTTACCCCCACCAAACCCAGGGGTACCTCAACCTCCTAGCCGGGGCGAATGATCTGGCTGACCCAGGTCTCGCCAGTTGGCTTGAGGGACCCACTCGGCGAATACAGGTTGTACACAATCCCCGCTCTTTGCGAGCGGTTACTGCGCTCGGAAAGAACAGTCCAACCCTGTATTTGGTGAGTGCTTGCTGACTGGACCCACAAGATTCTGTGGGTCCCACCGTTGCCCTATATATATCTCTTCATGTCAGATTTTCCTGGAGCGCTGTCAACCCTAGATTCGGAGCTTCTTCCTTAGTCTTTCACCGATATTAATGTCTTCCCACAAGCCTTCCGCGAGACCCCTCTTGCAGGAGATGATCGAGCATCTGGCTGCGGCCCAAGATGTAACTGCCCCCAAGGCAGCCAAATTTGCTCCCTGGCTGATGTTTAAACGGGATCCGAGCGCCCCCTACGTCTCGCGTCGAGCCAAGGCGATTCGGCTAAATCGTCAGAGAGGCGAGACTGCCTCGGAATCTCCTGCGGATACTCCACCGGCGAACACTCCGCCGGCGGATACTCTTCCGGTGAGGAATCCCCCGGACCCCGGGATGCAGGTATGAGGATTCCTCTCGCCCTTCTGTTTAGTTCCTCCCCTTACCCTGCATTGGCTCTGACCATTCGCAGGGGATTTCGATGTCCGAGACCGGCCACGGGGCCGTCTCGAGCAGTGTCGCGGTGCCACCTCCCCCGGATGAGAGGCCTCCAAATCTGGACCTCGCTCCCCCACCCCCTCCGGGCGAGACTATACTACAATCCTGTAAGTTGTGAACCCTCTCGATTTTCCTTTCATGTTGCTTGTGACTGACCATTACCCTTTCGAAGCCCTCAACCCTGACGTCCCGCTGCGGGACTTCATTCTCCAAAGTTCTCCTGCCCAGCAGAACCCCTCTGTTACCGCGAATGAACGGAGGGTCTCCCCTGAGCGGGAACTGGGTCAGCACCTCCGTGCTGATGATCGTGCGAATGCTCCGGCTCCTCCTCCTCCGCTTTACCGCCCCGGGAAAGGGAAGGTCCTACCACCTTCCGCAGGCTTGTCTGGGGTCCTCCCCTATTTGTCTCGCCCTTCAGGTCATAAGGACCCCACCCCAGGTCAGTTCACTCACCTGCCCCTATCGTACTCGCATATTTTACCGCTACTGACCTAGTTGTGATTTCGCAGGCTATCGCGAAGCCTCCCCCTTTGATTCCTACAACGAGGGGGAAGAGGGGATGCTCTCGCCTCTCCCTTCCCCTGGGGATCTCGCTGACTTTCTGGGCGACTCTTCAGATCACGCGACCCTGAAGGAGCGGATCACGGAGGTCTTGGGGAAGCTCATCCACAACCAGCGGAACGTCGCCGGCCAGGTGGACGACGTGCGGCTGGGAGTCGCGTGTGAGTTAAAGGACCTTCGGCGGGACTACTCGCGCATTCTCGCGACGGTGGAGCGCCTGGGGGGTGAAGGAGGGGAGTTGTCCCCCGAAAGACACGCCGCGCGAGCCCGGGACCAACTCCAACTCGCGTATTACCGCCCGTGAATGCCCCTGGAAGCTGGGTCGCGAAGGCGAGGTCGGTGGGTCTGGGAGGAGTATTGAGCTAGTCTTCATTCGCCCATCTTGTTATTCTTCTGTTTTCTGTACCGCGGATGCTGAACTTTATTTCTGTTTGTAATAATCTTATGCCCTGTGATTTGCGAATGCTCTATTCCTTGTCTCTTATTTCCTATATCTTGCTTGGGTATTGCCGAATGCTTTGCTATTGCCGAATGCTTTCTTAACCTCTTTCGCGTAGTCGATGAGCGAATAGCCACAGGGCATTTGTCATTAATGGGCGAGAGGGATCGGCCCGGGTTCCGAGGCGTCGGGAAGGCGCGACTGCTATCCGCACACCCGTTACCTCGAAAGCCCAAACGCCGTTTAGCCCCTCTATAAATAGGCCTTTCAACCACCGTATTAAATACCTTACCATCCGCTCCCTCTCTTTCCTCGCGCTAGCACTCGCGCTTTTCTCTTCTCTGCTGCTCCCTTATCCTTCGGCATTCGCGAAATGGGTGGTGATGCGGAAGGTAGGGCCAGGTGTGCCAGCGCATTCGTCAATCATACTTTCGATTCATGCGACCTCTCCGAAGAGGCTTACTTGACTGCGGTCGCGGATTACATTCCGCCAGGGTTCGAGGCGTGAAAGCCCAGGCCGGACGAGCGCCTAAACTCCATCTCGCCCTGTGCTCTCGCGATCCCGCTAGAGCACTTCGAGGTGGGGTTTCGCCTTCCCATCTGGCCGGAACTCCGCCAGACCTTCAAGTACTACGGAGTCGTGCCCGGCCAGCTCAACCCCAACTCCATCGCCATGCTGGTCGGGTACGCGAGCTATCTGCGAGAAGAGGGGATCGAGTTCTCGCTGCCCGTCTTCCGCAAACTCTACACCTTCCGCTGCACCAACGGCATCTCGTTCTTCTCGGGTCTGAACCCACTCAAGCACTACGGGCTCCCTAACAAAAAACCACGACTGGGTTCGCCGTTTCATCTTCGTCAGCGGGAGCCTAGGAAACACCCTTCTCGCCCCGGTGCAGGAGGAGGAGTCAACCTTCCGCCCCCCGACCCTAGGGGGGCACAAGGCCAAACTCCACCAATATATTCTGGAGCACGGGATGGACCTCGTCTATCTCCGGCTAAACGTCAACTCGCTCCCGCTCATTCCGCAGGGCGAGGGTAAGTTTTTGGGACTTCGTTCGTTTCGGCCTTATGATTCTTACACCATTCGCTAAACCAATCGCAATATTATGCAGGCGTGCGTAGCCTCCCCCTTCATCCGTCGCGTCCCTCTGGGGCTTCCGTGTCCTTTGCATAGGCCGCCGCGGATGCCTGTCGGGAGGAACCCTCCTCATCCAAGAAATCAAAAAATCCCCCCTCCTCCAAGGGGAAGGGAGTCCTGGATGAGACCCTAGGGGCGAGTGCTCAGACTCAAACCACGGGGGTGGGTGCGCCAGGTGAGACTACCCTTCGTGCGGGATCGTCGTTGCCGCCGCCTCCATTGCCCAGGGACCACCGGAACTTCCCCAGCGGCGAGAAGTACGTGGACCCCTCGGGGGCTCCCCTGGTAAAGTGGGACAGGAACGTCAACAGGGTCTCGCTCTCCACCCTCCATCCGTCGTGGATAGAGAGCGACCTCGCCAGTGGTGAGGCTTATGCCATCGCGTATGCCCTCTATGGCCGGGAAGATGCTGAAGTCTATGATGCCGAGACGACCCAGGTTCTCGCCCATGAGAGCGCCAGGGCCATGCTGCGGGCGCTCGAGCTCGCGCATATGTCTTCGCGCCGGAGCATCAAACTGGCGCGGAGCTTGGCGGAGGTTGAGGAGTCCAGGACCATCGTTTCTGCCGAGGCGCAGGAACTCAGGACGAAGTTGGCAGCTGCGGAAGCCCTTCTCGCCAGCCGCCCCGTTGCAGAGGTATATATTTTCTCCCTCCCCGCGAGTGACCTGTTGCTGATTGATGCACTTTCTTCTTACCACCTTTATTATTATTTTTAGGATACCACAGTTGCTGAGATGCTTCGTGCTCGGGTGGCCGGCCTTGAGGATGAAGTCCGGCTGGTTAAGGCCGAGGCCCAGCGGTCGCGAGAAGCCGAGGTCTCGGCACTTGCCTTGGGGAGTGGGGGGCACTTTTACCCCCACCACGAACTGGAGCAGTTGATGCAGGAGAACGCCCAGAGCGCCGTGAAGCACGCGCTGCAGGTGTTGCGGCAGGCTGGGTACCTGAAGGAGGAGGCCGAATGCCTCTCTGCCCGACAGGTCGTCCCTGAGCTCTTCATTCCGATCCCCTTCCCGAAAGATGGGGATGGCGAGCCGCGAGAAGACGCCCTCCTACCGGATTCGGGCGAGAGCGATGGATCTTCTGGCGAGAAGCCTGCCGACCCATGAGACGGGCCCTGTGTTTTTTACTCTTTTTTATTCATCATTTTGAATGTAATCACGAACCGGGCGAGCCCCTTTGTGAGATATACCTGGGTTACAATTTTTGTGCTATCTTATTTTTTCTCATTCGCCGCTATATCTCGCTAGGCTCATTAGGACGTTACTTCTTTCTCATTCGCCGCTATACCTCGCTAGGCTCATTAGGACGTTACTTCTTTCTCATTCGCCGCTATACCTCGCTAGGCTTATTAGGACGTTACTTCTTTCTCATTCCCGCTATACCTCGCTAGGCTCATTAGGACGTTAGTTCTTTCTCATTCGCCGCTATACCTCGCTAGGCTCATTAGGACGTTACTTCTTTCTCATTCGCCGCTATACCTCGCTAGGCTCATTAGGACGCTAGGTCGTAGCACGACTGTCCTGGCCACCCAGCGAATGCTCGAAGATGACTTAGGTGTGCTGCCCCCTTTTTGACTTCCCGCTTCCTGCCCCACTCGTACCTCCTTACCATTCGCCCAGACCGGGGTTTTGCTTAGGTAGTCATGAAAGTGGGGTGAGATCACCTTTCCGGCGCGTGGTCTATGCGAGTGCTCTTGAGGTCACCCTTTGAGAATTTATGACCTGCCACCGAGTGAGCCTTCGGACCTGCCAGCTAGATGAGAGCCTGGACAGCGGGTCTGCTCGGGGCCATCTTTTCTTCAACATAGAACCTGCCTCCGAGTGAGCCTTCGGACCTGCCAGCTAGATGAGAGCCTGGACAGCGGGTCTGCTCGGGGCCATCTTTTCTTCAACATAGAACCTGCCTCCAAGTGAGCCTTCAGACCTGCCAGCTAGATGAGAGCCTGGACAGCGGGTCTGCTCGGGGCCATCTTTTCTTCAACATAGAACCTGCCTCCGAGTGAGCCTTCGGACCTGCCAGCTAGATGAGAGCCTGGACAGCGGGTCTGCTCGGGGCCATCTTTTCTTCAACATAGAACCTGCCTCCGAGTGAGCCTTCGGACCTGCCAGCTAGATGAGAGCCTGGACAGCGGGTCTGCTCGGGGCCATCTTTTCTTCAACATAGAACCTGCCTCCGAGTGAGCCTTCAGACCTGCCAGCTAGATGAGAGCCTGGACAGCGGGTCTGCTCGGGGCCATCTTTTCTTCAACATAGAACCTGCCTCCGAGTGAGCCTTCGGACCTGCCAGCTAGATGAGAGCCTGGACAGCGGGTCTGCTCGGGGCCATCTTTTCTTCAACATAGAACCTGCCTCCGAGTGAGCCTTCGGACCTGCCAGCTAGATGAGAGCCTGGACAGCGGGTCTACTCGGGGCCTTCTTTAGAGCCTTCGGGGTTTTTTCTACAAGCTGCAGTATCAATCTCAAACACATACGTTAAACAAAATATTCTTATTTCAAAACATTTTTATTACATAGTTTCAGGGATAGAAACGTTTAAGATCGTCACCACTCCATGTGTGGCTGAGAGGTTGGCCCTCCACATTCTGAAGGCGATAGCCCCCAGACTTTAGTGCCTCTTCCACGACATAGGGGCCTTCCCAGTTGGGGTTAAGTTTTCCCACCGCGGCGGACCTTCCGGCCGCGTCGACCTTCTTGAGCACCAGATCTCCCTTCTCGAACTGCTTGACCCTGACGTGCTTATCGAAGTACTTGGCCATCCGCCGCTTGACCTCTTCTTGGCGAATGGCTGCTAGGTCCCGAGATTCTTCGATGAGGTCGAGGGAGAGCCGCAACTCCTCCTCGTTTTCGGCTCTCCAATCTTCCTCTCCACTTGCGGCGGCCTTTACCCGTGGTGTCATAACCTCGAACTCTATGGGGATGACGACCTCGCAGCCGTGAGAGAGCTTGAAAGGGGTCTCTCCCGTGGCGGTGTTGGGGGTAGTTCTTAGGGCCCACAGGACCGATGGAAGCTGTTCCACCCAATTGCCCTTCAGATTTTCCACCTTCTTCTTGAGCAGGTTCACGATGACCTTATTTGCCGCCTCCACCTGCCCGTTGCTCCTGGGATGGTGAACGGATGCAAACCTGAGGCCTATCCCCAGCTGGCCACAGAAGCTGATGAATTCCTCGCTTGCGAACTGCGGACCATTATCCGTGACTATGGCCTGTGGAAGCCCATGTCGACAAATGACCTCCCCCCATACGAAGTTGCGGATTACCTGGGAGGTGACCTTAGCCAACGCCTTGACCTCCAACCACTTTGAGAAGTAGTCAATCATGACTAGGAGAAACCTCCTCTGCCCACTAGCCTGGGGGAAGGGTCCTACCAGGTCCATCCCCCATATGGCGAATGGCCAGGGGGCCGTGATACTATTTAGCCTCTGAGCTGGCATGAGCTGAAGCGGGGCGAACATTTGGCACTTCTGGCACCTCTTGGCGAAGGCTGCCGCGTCTTTACTTAGGGTTGGCCAGAAGTACCCCTGCCTCATTATTCTGGCCTCCAACATCCTGCTCCCCGAGTGGCTGACGCACTCGCCGGAGTGAACTTCTTCCAAGATCCTTGGGACCTCCTCCTCTGAAACGCATCGGGCCAGGAGGCCCGAGAGGGTCTTCCGATACAAGTCCCCCTCGTGGAGCACGTAGTAGGCGGACTTATATCGGAAGCGCCTCTGGTCCGGAACCTCCTCCGGAAACTTTCCCGTTGCAAGGAAGGTGACGAAGGGATCCTTCCAGGAGGGCCGCTGCTCTACTTCCATGAGTTCTCCCTCCTCAATCGAAGGGCGGAATAGGTCTGTCAGGGTCCCCCCGGCTCGAGGACCGAATTTGGCCAACCGATCCGTCGGGGTGCTCTCCTCCCGAGGGACGTGCCGGATGGAGAAAGTTTTGAACGTTCCCACGAGACCTCTCACTTTGGCCAAGTACCTTATGAGCGCGGGCTCCCTCGTCTCGAACTCTCCCCTGATCTGAGAGGCTATTACCATCGAGTCGGTGAGGACCTCCACATCATGGACTCCGAGCTCCTGGGCCAACCGTAGACCGGCGATCACCGCCTCATACTCCGCCTGATTGTTGGTGATTGGGAAGTGTACCACTAGTGTCTGCTCGATCTTTACTCCGTGGGGACTCTCCAGCACCACCCCTCCTCCGAGAGAATTCTTGCCCGAAGCCCCGTCCACCAGCAGCTTCCACGGAACGTGACGAGGGGCTCCATCTTCCTTCATCTCGGCCACATAATCTGCCATGAAATCAGCCACCACCTGCGCCTTCATGGATAGTCGAGGGACGAAGGTAATGTTGAATTCACTTAGCTCTATCGACCATTTTGCGAGCCTTCCCGAGTGTTCCACTCCTTCGAAGATCTGGCGGAGAGGGTGGTCCGTCACTACTTGAATTGAATGAGCCTGGAAGTATGGCCTGAGCTTCCTTGCTGCGACGACCAGAGCAAAGGCCAACTTCTCCAAAATCGGGTATCTGAGCTCTGCTTCCCTCAGGACCCTGCTCACGTAGTAGACGGGCAGCTGCTTCTTGCCTTCCTCCCGAACCAGGACGGAGCTTACGGCCTCTGCCCCGACCCCGAGATATAGGTATAGATCCTCCCCCTCTTTAGGACCTTGGAGCAGTGGAGCCTTGGTGAGTTGGCTCTTCAAGGCCTGGAAGGCCTCCTCGCATTCTTTTGTCCATTCAAACTTCTGGTTACCTCGTAATATTTTGAAAAAGGGGGAGCATTTCTCCCCGGCTCGGGAGAGAAACCTGCTCAGCCCCGCGAGTCTTTCGGTCAAGCGCTGAACTTCCTTGGCGTTCCGTGGCGACCCCAGCTCCATTATGGCCTTAACCTTGTCCGGGTTAGGTTCTACCCCCAAGGGGTGAGAAGATGCCCCAGGAATTTCCCCTTACTGGCCCCGAACACACACTTCAGGGGGTTCAGGCGCATCTTGTACTCGCGTAGGGTGGTGAAGGTCTCCTCGAGGTCCCGGATGTGAGAGTTCACGCACTTGCTCTTCACCATAAGGTCATCCACGTAGACCTCCAGGTTCCTTCCCCTTTGCTCCCTGAATATCCGGTCCATCATCTTCTGGTAGGTTGCTCCTGCATTTTTCAGCCCGAAGGGCATCATCTTATAGCAGTAGCATCCCTCCCTGGTGATGAATGAAACGTCTTTGACGTCCGGGGGGTGCATTCTGATCTGGTAATAACCTGAAAAAGCATCCAAAAAACTCATCACAGAAAAACCGACGGCTGAGTCAACCAGCGCGTCAATCCGAGGCAGGGGATAACAATCCTTAGGGCAGACCTTATTTAACAATGAAAAATCCACACACATACGCCAGCGGCCATCGGCCTTTTTTACCATTACGACGTTGGAGACCCAGCCTGGGTACTGGATCTCCGATACAAAACCTGCTTCGAGGAGTTTTGCCACCTCCTCGCGGATGGGTCCTTCGAGCTTGCTGGCGAAGGTCCTTCTCTTCTGCCGGATGGGACGGGCTTCTGGATCGAGGTTGAGACGATGGCAAGCCACGTCCGCCTCGATGCCTGGCATATCAGCTGCGCTCCATGCGAAGACATCCACGTTCTTCTGGATGCACTCCAACATCTTCACCCTGTTCTCCGGGCCGAGGCCCCCGCTGATCCGCACCTCTTTCACCCTTCCCTCCTGGGTGAGGACCTCCATCTCCACCACCTCTTCTGCCGCCTCGAGCCGGGCTGGCTCTTCCCATTGGCCCTTTGCTTTTCGCCCTTCTACCCGGGCCTCTTCCTCTGCGACTCCTTCCGCCTCCACCGGCTCGACCTCCTGCTCCTCCTGAGCGACCTCCAACAACTCGACCTCCTGCTCCTCACGAGCGACCTCCATATTCTCCTCTCGGGCATCGCCCTCTCCCCCTACTTCTCTCTTCTCCACTTCTTCTCCTGGCCCCTCCGGCCTCGCCATCTCCTCATCCATCTTCTTAGCATCCGCCATCCAAGAGATGGTGTTGACGGCAGTCACATAGCACTGTCTCGCCACCTTAGCATCTCCTCGGACGCGGACCTGGACTCCTCCACTATGGAGATTTAAGCACTGATGGTACGATGAGGGCACGCACCGGAAGGCGCTGATGAGGGGGCGTCCGAAAATGACGTTATAGCTGCTCGGAGCGTCCACAATGACGAACCGGCAGTTTCTTGGGACTCTTCCTAGCGTCACCTGGAGACCAACACCTCCCTCGACCTCCTTCCGCTCTCCTGAGAAACCAAACAGCGGTCCGTCGGAGGCCTGCACCCTCTTCTTTTCCACCTCCATTGCGTCGAAGGCCTTCTTGAATATCACGTTCACTGAGCTCCCGTTATCCACCAGGATCCGGGAGACCGTGAAATTTTCAATCGCCGTCTGAATCACCAGAGCGTCGCAGAATGGATCCTCATAATCTGGCATATCTTCCGAGGAGAAGGTGAGCTTCTCCGAGGGGGGTGGGGTCTGGGAAGTCGACGTGACGTCCCTTCGGAACATCGCCTGGAAGCTCCTCTTGCAAGAGGCCTCTATCCCAACCCCTCCATGAATCACCCCGATTCCCCCCTGGTTCCTGTATCCGCCCTGTCCTCGCATCGGTCTTCTTCCGCCTCCGGGAGCATTTCCTCGATCCTGACCTGCTGCCGCCGTGGCTGACCTCTCTCTCTCATCTCCAAGAATTCTGGGCAGGTGGCGGTCGCGTGACCTTCTTCCTGGTGAAAGTCACAATAAGGCAACGCCACCCTGCCCCCTCTTCCTGCTCTTCCTCTCCCTCCTCTTGCTCCTCTGCCTCCTCTTCCTCGGCCTACTGCCATAGCTTGCTCCCTTGGGGGGTGAGGGGGTCTGGGACCCTGCCTCCACCCCGGATTCATTCCTCCCGCTTCCCTTCCTTGGTATCCTTCTTCCTGACCTCTCGCCGGTCCTTCCTGGTGCCTCCAACCCAACCTGTTGTTGGGCTCTTGATTCCTCCAATTCCGAGGCGGTCTTTCGAACTCCTGACCCCTGGGTTCATCTCGCCTTCTTCCTTCTTGCTGCCTCACCTCGGGCTCGCTCATCTTTGCCAACCTCCTGTAGAACTCCGGGTTGGCCGCCTCCCCTTCAATCTCCTCTGCTGCTCGCTCCATCAATTCCTCAAAGGATGAAGGAGGCCTTCTTTTTAGGTCCATCTTGAAGAACCCGTCTCGCAACCCTACGATGAACGCCATCTTGAGGGCGAATCCCGACACCTCCTGCATAAGGTGTATCTCCTCCTGGAACCTGTCCACGTAATGTGCCAGAGACTCCCCCTCCCTCTGCCTGATCTTGAAGAGAGCCTCCGCATCCTTCTTCCTCTTTTTTGACGTCGAGAAGTGCAGCCGAAAGAATCGGCGCAGATCGTCGAACGTGTAGATGGAACCTGCGGAAAGCTGGTGGAACCAGTCCCTTGCTTTCTCCTTCAGGGTGGTTGCGAAGAGTCTACATTGAAAAGCATCCGACATGGGAAGGATTGATGTCATGTCCTCAAACCACTGCAGGTGCACGACTGGATCCTCCTTGTCGGTGTAGTAGGACATCTCCGGCCCACGAAACCCCTCTGGCACTGGGGCCGAGAGGATCATCTCGCAAAAGGGGCTCCCTTCCCCTGCTCGGCGAATGGTCTTCTCGCGCGGACCCAACTCGCACACCTCAGCACTCGCCGGACTGCTGAACAGCTGCCGCCCCGGGAGATCTCGCGCACTTCCTTCTGCTGGCACCTCCTTCCCCGGCCGCTGCCCCGGTGCATTCTCGCCGATCTGCAGGGGCGGAACCACGGGGACCGCCGGGGTCTCGCACTCGCTCCTTGCTGCGAGAACTGTCTGCAGGACTTCTCGCTTGAACTTCTCAAACATCTCCAGCCACTCCCCTGTCGCGGGTGGCTGCGAGTGGCCTGAGTCAGAACCATTCCCTCCATCTCCTGTCATCGAACCTAATTCGAGATTTTCCTTCACCGGCTACGGTCCACGCTCACCGCACCAAAAATGTTGAAACCTGCAACAGGCCTCTTGAGTTCGGACCCACTGGGGGGTGCAGCCGATGCTTACTTCTCCCTCACTATACTCTCTTGACGGTGGATGTGAGAATAAGAAAAGACCCAAGGCTGAAGCGAGGAGATCCCGCCACACACCCGGAAGATCTTAGAGAGCTTCCCCTCCCAAACCAGAGCTCAACCGGGCACCTTGGAGGGCACTAGCAGCCGACCAAAAATTAGCCTGGAGGAGAGGATTCTCTAAAATCGGATCTCCTCCAAGGTGCCCTTAAGGGTCTATTTATAGATTTTTCTAGGCTGGTCTGCAAATAGCATGAATCCGCCTTTTAGTTTTACTAACCGCACCCCAAATTGGTCTGCTAATAGCCTAACTTCGCTGTTCTGAAGGGCTATTTGCAGCCCACAAGGGGTATTATGGTCATTTCCCCCTTAAATCCTTTTGGGCGAGTGGTCCGTGAGGGCACCACTCGCTGGGCACCCGCTTAGCTGGGCGAATGCCCATGCTTCCGGGCGAGTGGTCCGTGAGGGCACCACTCGCCTAGCTCCTTCTCTTCCGCAGCTTACCCCCACCAAACCCGGGGGTACCTCCACCTCCTAGCCGGGGCGAATGATCTGGCTGACCCAGGTCTCGCCTGTTGGCTTGAGGGACCCACTCGGCGAAAACGGGTTGTACAATAATCCTTCCAATTATAACCCTAAATACTTATTATGGTTTTAATATTGGCATTTTCAAGATCCTCCTTTTCCGGAGATTTTCTGTCTTTATATATTGTCGTTCTTCTCAGAAAGAACGATCGCTCTTATATGCTCTTCTGCTCTCTCTGTTTTAACGATCTTCTACGTGATTCCTCTTCTTTACATTTGCTTCATGAAGTGGTTGTTCGGGTGCTCTGTGCTTCTTCGGTGTCCGCGCACATCGGAGTTTTGGGATTTAGTCGGGTGTTGTACCTTGGAGGAGTGAGCATCGGTTGAAAGCCTTGTCGGAGGGTGGTGCAACTTCTTTAGGGCAGTGACCACACGCCTTACGCAGGCTCGATTCTGAACTATAAATTACTCTATTTTATTTCTTATCCTCTTCATGCAATTTCATTAATATTGCAATGCACATATATATAGATCTGCTGTTTCTGTTAAAGTTTTTAAAAAACGAAAATATATCACTTTGTATATTAATATAGGAATATAGAAGAAAATATTCCAACATATTATTCGAAACTCGAAAGTCGCTCGAAAATCGCTCGAATATTGAGCCAAATCGGAATTGGTTACAATTGATTCGACTCAATTTGAGTCGATTCAATTTGAGTCGAATCTGATTTCGAGTCGATTTCGAGTCAGCCCTGAATCGCTCGAAATATGATTTGAATCAACTCGATCGAATTGATTAAAAATATTATGTATTTATTAATATGTTGTTATTTTAAAATTAAAAACACTAAATTTTAAACCTAAATAAAAAATTGAAGGCTTTAAGTGTTTCATTTGGTAAATTTAGATGTTTTCCAATTTAATTTCGAGCCAATTACGAATAAAGAGAAAAATTGCTCAATTTCGAGACAGTTTGATTCGATTTTGAATCAGCTCAATTCGATTTCGAGCCAGCTCGATTCGATTTCGAGCCAACTCGGAATCGAGTCATTTCGAGTCGACTCGAAATCGATTTCGAGCCGAGTTCGACTCGAAAATTTTGATTTCGAGCCGAGCCAAAATTACTCGACTCGATATCAGCCTTAGGCAGAGCCCCGTCACGATCGCAGCTAGGGATTAGAGCGAAGCCCTATAACATATCACTTGTAAATAAATATAATAAGTAATCCCCATCTATCCCACCTCTAAAACTGCAAATGAGCCGGCTCCATAACAATTGAAACTACTGTCGTCCATTTGAAGTATATACGTGTAGTTGTTTTATGAAGTTTTTTAGGGTATATTTAAGTACTATCGGATCACAAAAAAGTACATGCTAAGTTTTAGTTGTGTTTTGAAGTTGGTTGCATTGTTTAAGAATTGTTTGAAATTTTACTTATACTAGCAGTGGCGCACGGGATTCTCCCACGCATGAATGCGTAACATGCGCAACCCATCCGAGCGCACGCATACCTGATTGTATATACTTATTGAGCATACGTGTGGAGCATTGCATGCTTTATGCAATTGCGCTCTAGACCCGTATAAGACTGCTAGTTTTATATTACAAAAAAAAAAAAGCATTATTATATTATATTTGTATCGATAAAAAAATATAAATATTTCAAAAAAATAAAAATAATCAAAAGAAGAGTAATTCGGGCCTTCCGTTTTTCTATTTATAGCCCGCACGAAAAGTTGAAGCTGGACAGCCTCTCGAGTTCAACTAATTTTAAGCCCTTGAAAGACAAGAGACAATAAGGGAGGCACGGTTGAGAACTCATCGTCATTCCCCCCGCGACATTCCGTTCAAAATGAACCACCTGCCGGAGAAACGCGCCGACGATCATGACCAACCACCGCCACCGACACAGCCAAAGAAGTCTCCAGACGCCTCACCGGCCGCCGTCTCCTTCGGCAACGACATCCATCATCGCTACTACGATAACAATGCCGGGCTGGAGAAGGAGCTATCGAGCTCCTCTTCCGACTCCGATTCCGACGATGAAGATTTCTTCCAGCTCGAGGCCACCGAGCTCGCCATCCCGGCGGGGAAGCCGCCGATGGCGCCGGTATTCGTGGAAAACGAGATCGGCCTATCGGCGAAGTACATGCAGGGATGGAAGCCCCCGCCGCCGGCGAGGTACGATGTTCCGGATCCTAATAGGATCCCGATGTCGGTCTTTGCCAGAAATCCGGCGTCCTCGGCGCCCAAGGATTGGAGCGTGGCGTCGAACGAGTCGCTGTTCAGCATTCAGATGGGGAATTCGAGCTTCTCGAGGGAGCAGGGATTGCTCTTGATGGGGAGATCGGGTGAGTTGGGGAATGCTACCAGCTGGCCTTCGGAGTACCCCCCACCACGTCCGCCTCCTACTAGGGCGACGACGGAAGTTGCGGCGGCCGGGGGGAAGGAGATGCTCGCAGAGGCGAATGAGGTGAAGAAGGAGGAGCCGGAGGAGGAGGAGATGGTTGTGGTGGTGGTGGAGGGGCCAACGAAGGAGAAGACGTCGGGACATCTGCTCGGCCATAGCATTTCCAGGCAATCCGATTGCAGCAGCACCACAAGCTTCCGCTCCTTTGCCTTCCCTGTGTAGGCTCTCTCTCTCTCTCTCTCTCTCTCTCTCTCTCTCTCTCTCTCTCTCTCTCTCTCTCTCTCTCTCTCTCTCTCTCTCTCTCTCTCTCTCTCTCTCTCTCTCTCTCTCTCTCTCTCTCTCTCTCTCTCTCTCTCTCTCAAACACACACACACGCACACACACAATGTCTCCGTCGCCTCTTTTTTTAGGGTAGATTGACTGGATACATGGAAATTTGAGAATTGGGGGAGAAAATAAGAAGGGTTTGAGATTTAGCTTAACTTTGATCTGATTTTGATATACTATAGGCAAAATTAGGGTTTCAGTTCCTAAATTTTGACACATTCAAGAAATCAGTCTCTCTCTCTCACACACACACACACACTCAATGCCTTCATCGCCTGTCTTTTTTACTTTGAAATTTGAGAATTCAGGGAGAAAATTAGAAGGGTTTGAACATTTAAGATTAGCTTAACTTCGAGCCGATCTTGATATACTATCAATGTTTTCAAAATCCATAGCAGTGTAACTAAACTAATTAGATGTTTTATGGGCATATCTGTTGCCCGGGTAAAAAAAAAATTTACAACTATAATTCTGATAAAATTTGTTAGGTTCTTCAAATCCCAAAACTTCTCCAACCATGATGATATTGATATTTAGGGTCCGTTTGTTTAAGAACCGTTCATGAACCCCCGACCTCGTCTAAGGAACTTCATCCATTTTTATGTTCAAAATTTGTTTTTTTTTTCTTGGTTGCGGACCTGCGGTCATAACCGTTGTCCAAACTCCCCAAAGCCAAAATGAACGAAGCCTTAGCTTGAATATTACTTCCGTTTGTTTGGGCGTTTTTCTCTGTTGCGGTTTTGAAAAAGCCACAAACACTTTTTTTGCCGGTTTGCGTAATCTCCATTTGAAACTACTAATTCCCAAAAATATCATTTTATGTCTGATTTCATCCGCCCTCCCAAGCAGACCCAAAAGTATTAAATAACTCTTCTTCTAAGAACCAAATATTAAAAACTAAGATTTTAACTTAGAAAAGGAGGCCCGAGTGATCGCCGAAACAAAGATTGCGTCAATCATTTAAAATTAAGTCCAGAGAGAACTCAAGCAACACAAATGTGACTGTCTAGATACAACAACACTCAAGCCTTTATCCCACCATAATGAGTCCGGCTATATGAATCCTTTGTCGCCATTGTGTCTTATTTTTAGTCATAATCTCACTAAACCCTAAGTACATACAAATGTGACTGTCTAGATAGAACAAAAAAACCCTAAAATTAATTTGTTATGTGTATAGATAGGTCTTCAATCCGTATTAACTACAAGGCTGCGTGAGTTTTCTGATATGTGACTATATTCTCATCACATCTCCTCACATGTACAATTTAATAATCATATGTGACCTTATTTCAACTACTAAGGCTTCGTTTGGCTCGGCTTATTTGCTCCGGTGAGTTTGGACAAAATCGTCATTGTCATAGAATGTATGTTTGGTATGACAAATGTTACTACCATTATCAAAAAAAGAAACTAGTTATAAGCATAAAATGTTTGATATGACAATGACGTTTTTGTCCAAACTCACCGGAGCAAATAAGCCGAACCAAACGAAGCCTAAGTAGTAATCGAATTCTCATTCTCCATCCGTTCTAACTCGCTATCGTCATCAGATTGACCCGCGATGAAAAAAACGAATCGATAAGAGTCATGGCTAGGCAACACACAGAGCATCAGCCTCCTCCGCTCATCGACCCCCTAATGGTTGCCACTCCACCTCCTGTCGCCGCCACCGGACCCTGGCCGCAATCCGCAACGGGCGCGATTTCTGCTAAGAGGAGATGGTTTCCATGCTTCACTTGGTGTGGACTCTGTTGCTGAGTAAGAGGCAAGTGAATCTCCACTTCTCTTCACTTTTCATATAGATCAAATTTTTTTTCTTCTAATCAATTATATATATATATATATATATATATATATATATATATAAATATATTTACATATATATATTTCCATTTACAGTTTATTCAGGCATTTGAAGCTTTCACAGTTCAACAACCCAACAGACTATTTGGTCTGTCTGCAATTATGCTGTTGTGGAGGGGCTTTAGAGTAAAATACACAGGGTGATACTATGTAACTAAAGACATGAAATAGAGGATGAGGAACAGTCATTACAGGTGTCTGAGAGAATAGTGCTATTGTTAGAGTATTTATTCATGTTATTTGTGAGATCTATTTTTCATCTTTTTTTTTAAAGGCAATTGTTATTAGCACACCAGTTTTGGCTATTTGCACACCAATTTCTATGAGTTATTACACGCCTTTTGAAAATACGTCTTGTACATGCATTTTTAGGAAAAGTGTTCAACACAAAAATTATAGATCTCGTCGAAATCTACAACTTTCGTGTTGAACACTTTTCCTAAAAATGCATGTACAAGGCATATTTTACAAAATTCGTCAAAAATTCGCTATAGTTACAATCAGGGCGGCAATACGCCTTGTGCGTGCATTTTTAGGAAAGGTGTTCAACACGAAAGTTGTATATCTCGACGAGATCTACAATTTTCGTGTTGAACACTTTTTCTAAAAATGCATGCACAAGACGTATTTTCAAAGGCGCGTAATAACTCATAGAAATTGGTGTGCGAATAGCCAAAACTGATGTCCTAATAACAATTGCATTTTTAAGGAGTTATCTACCTAGACCTCCCCTCGAAGTTTGTGTAATCAGCTTGCACCCCTCTAATTTTCGAAATTACAAAAAACTCCCATCAATGTTTACATTTCATAACATCAATACACAAAAGTATCCGCTTGGAGTAAATCTTCAGGGAGTTATATTTTTTGCATATATGTAATGAAATGTAAATATTGAAGAGGGGTAATTGTAATTTCAAAAGTTAGAGGGGTGCAAGCTGTAATTACACAAACTTCAAGGGGAGTCCCGGTAAATAACCTTTTTTGAAAATTATTTTTTCTGTGGTGGCTAGATTATGCTCTCTTAGTGTAAGTGTGTAGTTCTTTTTAGAGACTACAAATAAAAAATTCTTTTCGGTCGGTCTTTATGACCTTTTCTGTTCTCCAAAATGTATCACATATGTAACGGTATATATAGGGGTGCAACTCAGGTCGAATCGGATCAGTTCCACTCAGAACAATGAACTGATTCATATATGGTTGGTTCTAACATTTTGGAGCCAGAACCGACCCATGTACTCGAAACCTAGAACCACACCGAAAATTTCAGCTCGACTCCAGTTCGATTCTCGGTTCTACTTGTCGTCTTACTTCATATTATTCATTACTTATAGTTATATAACAAGTTGCATGTAAATGATAATAAAAAATTGTACCTAAATTTTAGATCCGCAGATTTGAAATTTTTATCGTATCAATAGTCTAAGAATATAATATTCGCATGATAAGAAAATTAATATTTACTATTATTAATTTGAAGTAAGTTTAATATAGTATTACTATTTGAAGATTCCGACATTTTCAAATTCTACGAAAAAAAAGAATATTATTATTAATATATTTGAAATCATTATAAACAATAATATATATATATATATATATATACTAATTATTCGGTAGATATATATTAGGCAAAATTGATAAATCAGTCCTTAGACTTTGGGGCCTTTTTCAAATCAGTCCCTCAACTTTCAAATGATTCAAAAAGATCCCTAAACTATTAAAACCATTTAAAAATAATCCCAAGCTATTTTAATAATTATAGGCATTATCTTATTTATTTTTTTATTTCTAAAAATAAACCCCCTCTCATTTATTACTCCCTCCACCTGCTACTTTTCAATACCCCTCCGCCTGCTACTTTTCAATTTCAACGCTGACTGTGCATTTCTTCACCATTTCGCCGGAGCTCCTCCATCCTCCCAGCCGGTGACATTATTGAAATGGTAAGTCTCTATTTCTCCCGCCGACTTCTTTTTCTCCCTCCGCATTCTATTTCTCCCGCCTCTATTTCCTCATTTTTTGCATTTCTTCCCCCTTTTTTGTTTTAGGGTTTCATTTTCTGGATAGAAAATGTGAGGTTGGCATTTTTCTGGATAGAAAATGTGAGATTGACATCTTTGTTAATGGTCTTTTTTGTTTTGTTAGTATTTCTGAATTTAGCTTTGTTTATGTTGATATTGGAACTATACATCTGGCTTTTATGAGTTCATTAGTAAAAGTAATTTCAAAAACGTGCACTAAGATCAGTGCATGAGTTTTTTTTATATTAAATCGATGGGTTTATGGATTAGATTTAAGCAATTCATATGGGCTTGCAGCGTTTGTTTGTTTTGGCTGTTAGACATTTTTATATCTAATATTTCTAGTAGTATGGTCAAATGAAAATTAAATTAAACAAGCAAAAAAAAAGGAATGAAAATAATCGTTATTACCTATATTTTTCTTTAAAAACAGGTAATGAAAACCACTTTGGGACTATTTTTGAGTGGTTTTCATAGTTTAGGGACCTATTTGAATCATTTGTAAGTTTAGGGACTGATTTGAAAAAGGTCCCAAAGTTTAAGGACTGATTTATCAATTTTGCCTATATATTAAATGCAACATAACCTACTAATCGGTTTCTGGGTTGGTTCTCAGGTACCCGACTCCAAGAATGGAGAACCGAAAAATCAGTTCCAAATTTTTTTTGGAACAAGAATTGAACGAGAGCCTCTAGATGTGACTCAAATTGGTCTACTTGATTTTTGATTGGTTCCCAGTTCTTTTTGCAAACTCCTAGATACATATTTTAGCTATCAAAAGTAACTCTATAGGTCTTCCGTAATGATCATGCACATCTCTCTCTCTCTCTCTCAACACACGCACACACACGCACGCGCCCACGCGCCCACGCGCCCACGCATGCACGCGTGCACACACGCATGCACACGTGCACGCACACACGAGTGATAGTGCATGGGGGACCCCGTGCCCCGCGCGACAGTACCCACCCCGCGGTGACGTGCTTCGCTTGCCCCCTGGGCTTATTTTAATTTTTTGGTTATTTATTTTTTAAATTATTTCACTTTTTTGCATTTTTAATAAATTTTTTAATTATTTATACGATATTTTATTATAATTTTTCGAAAAAAAACTCTACGCATGTGGTTTGCGAATAGCCAACCAGCGCAAAACTATTTTGATATTCGCAGACTACGGTGGTCTGCGAATAGCCAACCAACGCAAAACTGAAAGGCTATTCGCAGACCACCTGCGAATGGATAGGATCATTTGGATCTTGATCCGACGGCTCGTATTCGTTTGTCGATCATGTTACACCATAAAGTGATATATATATACATATATACATATATACACTATCTTATAAAGAAATAATGTGACATGAAATTTAAAAGTCATTAAGAAAATCAGATCCGTCAATGATGACATGATTAATACGGAACGTTCTATTACTTACAGTTTTTTTACTAAAACTCCTACACCTATTATGTTATGGTGTCCTAGGCTTATAATAAGATATAGGGCACCATAAAATATGAAATTACGGTTTTATCCCTAATTTTTTTGAAAAATAAGAGTCATATGACTCGATTTTTGATCTCACAAAAATATCAATGGTGAGAATTGAACTCAAGTTTCCACTATATCAAGCAAAAGTGACAATCAACACATCATAAGGTTTTTGTTGAACAATATTGAACTATGTTTTACACACGCATGCACGCACCCACCCACCCACCCACACACACACACACCCACACACACACACACCCACCCACACCCACACCCACCCACCCACCCACCACCACACCCACCCCCACACCCACACCCACACCCACCCACACACACACACACACACACACACACACACACGAGGCTCCTCCCCTATGGCGAACCGCGATAGTACACTGATGACAGTACTCCAGACACGACATTGCTCGATGCTCTCGGGTGGGCTATATATCTAGGAAAATACTGCACACACCTAATTAAGAGCAAAAACCCATAAAAAGTGGGCCCCACAGCTCCACTCAACACAAAAACACCCGGCGGCACTTTGCAAACCTAATTTTCTCCAGGCTTCTCTCTTCCGGCGTTGCTACATCGGCGATTTACCCGGCTTCCCTCTTTCGACATTCCTACAGGCAACCGTCGGCCGTTTCCAGCCTTAGGGACAGGCGCATTTTCCCCGACTTCCCTCTTCCGGCGTTCCTACAGGCTACAGGCGGCGACGATCCAACGTTCATACAGGCGCATTTTCCCAGCTTCCTTCTTCCAGCGTTTCTATAGGCTACATGCGGCCGTTTCCAGCGTTCCTACAGGCACATTTTCCCCGACTTCCCTCTTCCGGTGTTCCTACAGGCTACAGGCGGCGACGATTCAGCATTCCTACAGGCTACAGGTGGCGACGGTGAGCTCTGAAAGATAATCATGTTTATTTGTTCTGCTGTATTATTTTTGCTGATAGATTTAAATTTCAGACAATTAGGCTTTGAATCTTTGACCTTTTATGTGCTTGTGGCTACCACGTTGAGTTCCAAACATATGGAGTAACTAATCCTTGTATTCCTTTTTTGTTTTCTGTTTAATTTTTATTTTAGGTAGGGTTTCATCCTCCATTCGATAAGTAGCAACCATATCAGATGATTTCCATGTTTGAATGAACAAGATATGTGATCAAAGTATGTCGTAGTTTTCCTTTTCTTATTTGTAAGTCATATATTTTAGTCTCATATTATTTGTATATCATATGTTAGCGAGAATTCTCTGTATGCATGAGGCTTATTCTTGCCCCTTATTAATTGTGATGCTCAGTTTTCTACAGGAAATTAAACCAGAATTTCATTGTGATGCTCAGTCTTCTACAAGCAATTAAACACTGATAATATGGATTTTGCGGCCGTTTTCAGCGTTCCTACAGGCAATTAAACACTGATAATATGGATGATGCTCAGTCTTCTAGTATGGGCATTAATGATGAAGAAGTCAATCAAAATATTGTGACAAATAATGAAGATTTGCTTGAGCCTCCAAAAATATTGAGCATATATATGATTATTACAGAAAATATGGAATGTGGTTTTGAGGTATCTAAGAGATCTTCTACAAAGTCAGAGAGGATACCAACATATATAACAATTAGATGTAGCAAATTTGGAAAATCAAATATTTCTTCACAAAATGTTTTGAATCCCCACCCTATTACCAAAACACAGTGTAAATGCATTTTTTGATGGTTATGTAAATTCAAAGACAACACTGAAACAATTTGTCGAACAATATGATAACGCTATACGGAGTAAAGTTGTCAAAGAACAGAATGCAGAGTTTAAGTCTTTCAACTTCTGGATACTTGTGAAACATTTTATGCAATGGAGAAGCAAATTCAGACATCTATACTAATTCAAAGTTTAAAAAATTCCAACATGAGTTAACATATGTGTTATGTATTGTAAATCTACTTTGCTGGATTCAGTGGATTTAAAATATTATTATGAAGTGTCAGAGCTGAAAAAAATATGGGGAAAATGAAGGGCAAATGAGAAATTGAAATGCAATGTATTTGCAAATTATTTAAATTCTGTGGAATATTATGTAGGCACATATTATTGATTATGGTTGAGAATAATATATTTTTGATTCCTTCAAAATATATTTTACAACGATGGAAAAAGGATATTAAAAGACATTATACTAAGAGCAAAGTCACTTATAGCAATTGGAAGGATACATACGGAGGACACAGATTTGACAAAATGTCATCAGTTTCCCTGTAGGAGACGGCGAAGCGAGCGATAACGAAGTTGTTAATCTTTCATATGAATCTGAAGAGAACTGCAATATGATGATCGAACGACTTGAAGATCTCAAGATAGATTTGAAAGATAAATGTGTCAACAATAGAAGAGGTTCAAGTATATCAGCTAATTTAAGTAAGACAACATCAATGACAAACAATCATATAAAGTCACCCATAGTCAAAAGATGCAAGGGTCGCCCACTGATTAACAGAAAAAGATCTAAGATGGAGCAAATCGTTGATAATATAAGAAAGAAGAAATCTCAAGTCACCAAAAGATTAAGAAGGCAAAAGAAAGAGATAATATTTAATTTTAAAATTTAAGGGTGTTATTTTGTCCATAATTTTGTTTTATTTTGTACCTAGCTGCACGAGACTGCAAAATCAATTTTAGAGTTAAATGACAACCTACAACAAAGTCGTTTGCCACTCAATTTTAATCTAAATGTAAAAAATCTTATTTTTTAAATACAATTTAATTATTAATACATTTCTTAATTAATTTATAAAAATTTTCGCCGTAGGACTAGTCACAAAAGGTGAACTTGTCGTCGACAACAAGGCTAAAACAGCCTTAGGGAGGGGCAACGATCGGTGCAGCAGCAAAAATACGAAAGCAGAATGATAATTTTAGGGAACTTTATAAAATTAAAATTCACTGTTTATTGAACAAAAAATGTACCGCATGGTGTTTTTTGTGTTGATAATTTTTGCATGATAATTTTTTACGTTCAGTGTTTTTTTGTGTAAAATCTTATTTTTTGTAAAATTAAAATTACAAATTTATTTGCTGATAGATAAATACGCTCCGCGCCCAGGTGATTTTCGCCGGGTGTTTTTTGTGTTGAATGGGGCTGTGGGGCCAACTTTTTGTGGTTTTTTGTTATTAATTAGGTGTGTGTAGCCCGATCTATATATACCTATATATATATATATATATATATCTTTAACTACTATAAGGAAGTAGTTTGAAGGGGTAAGCAAAATCTTAGCCATTCAAAATGAGACAAGCTTTTGATCTCATTCTTACAATGGAGAGAGAGAAAGAAAGAAAGAAGAGAGAGGAGGAGAGAGGGAGAGGGAATATTTATAGCCCTCCTATACCTACATAGAGAGGGATAGGAATAGAGATAGTGAGAGAGAGAGGTAGAGAGATTGATTTTTTAGGTAAAAATATAATTTTTTTTACAAAATAAAAATATGAATATTGATTCGTATTTTTTTACGGTTATTTCAAGTACTCATATGTATATGTTTTGAATAAAAATCAGTGCTCATATGCGGACGCAGTCCGCTCAAATGCGGGCGCAGTCCACTCATAGGCGGACACAACCCGCTTATATGCGGGGGCATCCCACTCATATGAGTGTGCAGCCCGCTCGAATGCGGGCAAAGCCGGCTAAGAGTCGGCGATCACAACAAATGTCACCACCCCCGACGAGAGAGAGAGAGAGTCATCGCCCACGACAAATGTCGCCACCATCGCAAAATATCGCCGCCCACGCCGTTGCACCCATATAGGGCTGGAGGCCCGTGCCGTTTCACTCGTGTGTGTGTGTGTGTGTATAAGCAAAGTCTCTTATCTATAATAAAAAATATGCTATCTCCGTCAATCGCATATTCCCGTGCACACAAAAAACATGAGCGACGAGTGAACTATAGAGCTCGGGGGTTTGCGAGCGGAGAGAGCGTCATCGCCCTGAGGTAATACCGTGGCCAGAGTACTGTCGCGTTGGGCACTGGCCGCCCACCCCCCTCGTGCACTATCGCGGTTGGTTGTAGGGGCGGAGCCGTGCCTATCACTCGTGTGTATAGATATAAGAAATATGCCGAGAATAAAATAAATATATCTAAAATAAAATAAAAATAATTGAACTAAAAGAAAAACTATACATCAGCCAAAAGTAATGTAAAAGGAAAAAAATGTTCATGCATACAACACACCAAAGATAACCGTGTTATACGTTATCAATTCATCGCTTTCTGTAAGTATGATTGATCGAAAATATGGTCTCATTATGACTGTATTATGTCTATATTTTCACTCAAAAAACTCCACCGTAGAATCGCAGATAGTAGGTCTATATTTTATCCAGCACAATGGGAACTATGTTTACCCGTACCTAACTATCTCTCGAAACTTATACACTATAACTGAAGTTAAAATATACCGCCACAAACTAAACAAAATGCTCACATTTGTTCACATAGCATCTATTTATAAATCGAAAGATTTTTGGGTCCGGGACCCGGATCTAGATTTTTCTGGGTCCGGGACATCTCAGATTCCCTTTTGAATTAAGGTGGGACATCTCGCGAACATCTTGGGTGTGACATCTCGGCTAATTTATTGTTGTCCACGAGATGTCTCCGAGATGTCACGCCTTAATTGAAATGGATATCTGAGATGTCCCGGACCCACAAAATTCTAGGTACGGTCCCGGACCCAAAAATTAACGTAATAAATGAGGGTTATCTAGAAAGAAATACCTAATCGTTGTGATTTTGTCATCCTTTCTTGTGCTATAAAAGGCGGCCCATTAACTTTTATAAATGTTTTTTGAAAAAAAAATGATAATTTGTTTTACCTTCAAGAGTATGTTGGCTGTAACAAAAATGTTGATCAATACAAAACAAAGAACTGCAAGAGATGAGGCCTCTTTGGGTGGGTGGTGACTATTGTAGAATAAAATAATGTTGTTGAACCTAATTCTAGGGGTGTGAATAAAATTTCAAATGAGACCGAACCAATTTTCGGACAAAATAATCAATTTGATTTATGGTGCGTTTAGTTGGGGTGTTACTGATGAAAAGTTGCTGATCAGAAATGTTTTAAAAAAGAGCTGTTTCTGAAAAATATAATTTTGTCAAAAAAATTGTTTGAGTCAAATGAAGTTTTCAGTGCTTATTGAAATAGAGTTTTAAAAATTTATTTGGTAACAAAATGAAATTTTTGATAATTTTTTTTAATATGATACTGTTTTTGATGAATTTTGTCAAAGGGAGTTTCGAATTAGGAGTGCTAAAAATCAACACCATTTCAAATTAATTGTTGGGTTAAACCAGAAAAAAAAACGAACTGAACCTCTTCCTTTCAAGTGGCACAAACTAATTCTAAAAATCAATAAACTAATAATTTAAAAAATTATGAATGCTTAATTTAAGCATCAACTTGATTAGTTCCATCATAACATTATCCTAAGTTTACTATAATATATGACTTATATTCAAAATTAATTAACACTAAATTACATGCAGCACAAATTATACATATGATGTAATAAATTACTTTTAAATATATAAATTTAATACTAATTACTTCTAAATTAACCATAAATCTAAATCATTTTTCATCTAAATCAAAAAATTAATCAACCCAAATAGCATTTTGGGCAAATTTTATTAAGAATTAGCTATTACGGAAAACCGAACCAAACCAAAATTTAAAAACTGAACTAAATCATTTCGATTCGATTACGGTTTGAAGTGTGAAAACTGAACCAAAATCGAACTGAACCACTAACAAGCCTATGTAATTCCGTCCATGCAATTGGAATCAAACATTAAACAACAGTTTTGGGGATTTGGGGTTCTAAATGAAAATGATTCAAACCTCAACAAATACCAACACCACAGAGATCTCATGGACAACTACTCATCTATTATATGAATTTCACTTGAGAATTAAAGTTAAAAGTATTTTGATTATATATACTATAATTTCATTTAATAAATTAAAATAAATAAAACAATCTCATTTTATTGTAAAAATATATAAACAAGATTGAACTATTGACTTGCATTTTTATATGTATGATATAAAAAGGGAATTAATACGCGAAGGTTCCAATATCCTCTCCAACACATTTAAAAAAAGACGAGTTTAGGGTTGGAATTATTTGGTGTGCGGATAGCTAAAAGTGCTTCTACATCATAATTCACATTAAAAGCAAGTTCGACAACACATCCATGCTCCATCCCGTTCCCCAGCCAACACCACTCGAGCGATTCCCACCTCAGGAATTAGAGATAAATCTACATTTTTTGCGAGAAACCTTGCGTCTGAAAACGACGAACGATGATAATCCGCCTCCAGACAAGCTCACAAGCTGGACGGAGTTTGAAAGAATTCCCAACCAGAGCCCAAGAACAACAAAAATCATTCTATATATCAAGGGGAACAAGCTGTTGTAATTTTTTTATCAGCTTTTAAACTTCAGACAAGCTGGCAAGAATAATACACAACTACTCTAAAAACTGCAACAAAATGCTGCCCAAATAAACTTGTGTTAAAAAAGGATAAATTATAAATAAATTGTGAACATATGCACAGAAATTCAGTGAGGGTGTGGTGAGAGATGATGTACCCAATGTATTGTAGCATCAGATGACTATCTGCTGTTTATCTTCTGGAGCAACCAGCTGCCAGATCGACCTGTAGGACGAGATATCTGCTGCTTTGACCCCGAGCGAAGCAAGATTACGGCCATACTCCTATTGGATAACAACGAGCGTTAGGAACAACTATTCCGCCGAGGGGGATCGTTTCATAATAGTCGAAGAAATGCGGAACGAAAAGATAAAAGTTAGTTAAGTTTACAGTCATGAGAACTAAGTGAATATGCTGAAGTTGATTGTCAACACGGTTCTTGACGTGGGGCGGAGATATACAAGCGGTCTTGTGAAGTACTGGGAGCAATGCTTTGTACATATGCAAGGAATTTATTATAAGGGCAAATCATTTTTGGCTAGGTGCAAATTGTGGGTATGTGCGAACCCAAATAATTTAAGTACAGATTATATGCTGACCAAAACAAATCGGTGGCACTCTTATATTAGCACCTACGTTGCACGGGGACGAATACGGGATACGGGATACGATACGAAACGGATACGATAAACATGATTTTTTATAAAAATACGGATACAGGAAACGTTTTTAATTTTTTTTTAATTGTTTTAATATAAGTATTAATCAACATACAAAAATACAACTAACTAAGGTACCATCTCAATCACCACATTCAATAAGATGTAATGTTGACCATCAAACTCTTCACATAATATCTAATGCAATAAGATAGAAGAAATAAGCCTAAATCAGCAATACAACAATAAGCCTAAATCAGCAACTAAATCAGCACCTAATCGGCAATAAGAAAGAAGAAAATAAGCCTAAATCAGCACCTAAATCACAACAATAAACCTAAATCAGCACCTAAATCACAGCAATAAGCCTAAATCAGCACCTAAATCACAGCAATACAGCAGCCTAAATCAACACCTAAACTAAATCACAGCAATAAGCCTAAATCAGCACCTAAATCACAGCAATACACCTAAATCACAGCAATACAGCAATACAGAAGAAGAAATACAGCAATACAGAAGACCTAAATATCACAGCAATACAGCAGCAGCAACAACAGAAGAAGAAGAAGAAGAAGTTACTGTAGAAGAAGAAGAAGAAGTTGTTGTAGAAGAAGAAGAAGTTGTTGTAGAAGAAGAAGAAGAAGATGAAGAAGAAGATGAAGAAGAAGTTGTTGTAGAAGAAGAAGTTGTTGAAGAAGAAGAAGAAGTTGCTGCAGAAGAAGAAGTTGCTGTAGAAGAAGTTGTTGTAGAAGAAGTTGCTGTAGAAGAAGTTGTTGTAGAAGAAGAAGAAGAAGAAGAAGAAGAAGAAGACGAAGTTGCTGTAGAAGAAGAAGAAGAAGAAGAAGAAGTTGTTGTAGAAGAAGAAGAAGAAGTTGCTGTAGAAGAAGAAGAAGAAGAAGTTGCTGTAGAAGAAGAAGAAGAAGTTGTTGTAGAAGAAGAAGAAGAAGTTGTTGTAGAAGAAGAAGAAGAAGTTGCTGTAGAAGAGAAGAAGAAGTTGTTGTAGAAGAAGAAGAAGAAGTTGCTGTAGAAGAAGAAGTTGTTGTAGAAAAAGTTGCTGTAGAAGAAGAAGAAGAAGTTGTTGTAGAAGAAGAAGTTGCTGTAGAAGAAGAAGAAGAAGTTGCTGTAGAAGAAGAAGAAGAAGTTGCTGTAGAAGAAGAAGAAGAAGAAGAAGAAGAAGAAGTTGCTGTAGAAGAAGAAGTTGTTGTAGAAGAAGAAGAAGAAGAAGAAGTTGTTGTAGAAGAAGAAGAAGAAGTTGCTGTACAAGAAGAAGAAGAAGTTGCTGTACAAGAAGGAGAAGAAGTTGCTGTACAAGAAGAAGAAGAAGAAGTTGTTGTACAAGAAGAAGAAGAAGAAGAAGTTGCTGTACAAGAAGAAGAAGAAGAAGTTGCTGTACAAGAAGAAGAAGAAGAAGAAGAAGTTGTTGTTGTAGAAGAAGAAGAAGAAGGAGAAGAAGAAGTTGCTGTAGAAGAAGAAGAAGAAGAAATTACTAGCGAGCAGAAGAATAGCAGGAGCGGCGAGCGGCGGGGAGCAGCAGGAGCGGCAGAAGAATAGCAGCGGAGGCAGAAGAAGAAGGAGCGGCGAGCGGCTGGGAGCAGCAGGAGCGACAGAAGAATAGCAACGGCGAGCGGCGGGGAGCAGCAGGAGCGGCAGAAGAATAGCAGCGAGCGAGCGGCGAGCGTAAGAAGAATAGAAGCGAGTAGCCTAAACCTAAGTAAAAGAGGCGAGTGAGCGCTCAAGCAGGATACGCGATTCCTGTTTATTTTTTTTAATAATTAAAATAACGTATTCTAGAATTTCGAAAACGCGTTTCCGGACGTTTCCCGTATCCGATACGCGTTCGAGCCGATACGTAGAGCATTTTTAAGTATCCGTGCAAGGTAGATTAGCACTTCCATACACTCCCAATCAAGCTCAGTGCGCTAACTATATATTTTCCAATACTGCCTAGACTTCCATTCAGTAAAAAATGGAGAACTCACACGCCCTTTAACGGGACGGAATTATACCACTGCTTCCCAATCCCATCTTTTTGCCCCAGGGTTTAAAGTTGCTGAACAAACTCTCCACACATTTAGAATCAGTAGTGCCATGCATGATATGCTTGGTGGGCTGTGAACTGCTACCTATTCAAGTCGGATCGTGGAGTTGTTTCCACGGAAAGGAGATAAGTGATAGCGAGGGGAAGCTTATCTTCCTTTGTGCCTCACTTTAAGTTGACTAAGAAGCCGATTTCTATCTACATTGTCTTTAATTGACATTTCATTCTCTACACTACAGAATGAATCTAATGCTGTGTTTTTCTCACCCAACAGTATTGTGGCTAGATTTGTGTGCTTTTCAATCACCTTCTTCCTCTCAGTAAGTTCTGGGAGTGATTTGACGACATTCATCAGACGCTTTGCGTTTCCAATTGGATCGGTGCCATCAAACTCGGCACCCATCTGCCCACCAGTTCTTCGGTTTACCTCCTCCACATCCTGCTTGTACTTGTTCAACCGGGTGTCAATCTCTAGAGCTACCTTCTCAGAAGGGGAGGCTGTTTGAAGCCCAAAATGGATCTGAATCATCAAACTAATAAGATTTGACGGGAGATTTCTCCCCTGGACACTGACCATATTGAGCTTCATATCAACGTTGCAAATATCGGATGTCGGCGATGCGATGGGATGAGTATTAAAATGTCGGATATCGGAAGTCGGAGATATTTTAAAACATCGGATTCTCATATCTCCTAAATAAAAAATTATTTTTATGGATTCTCATATCTGAATAAAAAATTATTTTTATGGATTCTCATATCTCCTAAATAAAAAATTATTTTTATGTATACCAAGTATAATAATATGTTCTAAGATTAAAAATTAATATAACAAGTTTACGACCACTGAGTCATGTATATCCCAAAATAAATTCAAAGAGTATCCAAAATGAAATATTAGTAATACACTACGACCCTACAAAGACGGATAACACTAGTTTTATAGCAACTAAAAGTTTTAAAAGCTAAATATTTTCAATTGATTATAAGTGTTTTCATGCTAAACAAATTTATGTTAAAATTATAAAAATAATCAACTAATGAATGTGTTGATTAAAAAATTTAATTATAAGAATACACAAAAAAGAGAATGAAATAATAAATCCTATCGATTTAAACATACGCAACACATATAGGAGAAATATATTGCTAACATAATATAAAATAAAAAATCGGACGATATGTTCAAAAATAGTGTCGGCCAATATATCGGGAAAAAATCAGATATGTCGGTCTATATTTACAAAAGGACAATCATTTTTTTAAATGTCGTTTTGCTCTAAAAAATGAAACGTTTGTATAAAACATCGTGCACCAACGATCGGTAGCTCCAATCAAGTTGCAAAGCGACTACCAGTTCAAAATTTTGATCGAATAAATAGAGTATGCGCAGTTGGAACGAACTCACGATATCGGCGGGGTTTCCTCGCAGGGGCAATAACAGTGGCAAGAATCTGCAACGGGAGCAAAGGGAGACGACCTAGGTATCGAGGAAAAACCCATCGCGTGGTGCCAGGGAATAATCGAGGAGTTTTAATTAGGCTGCATCTAGGAGATTTTTTAGGATAGAAGAATTACACCTATAAATAATTCTTAGGATTTTTTCCGGTTTGCACCTAACAACATTTGGTATGCACTTAACGTCACTATTCTTTTTATATGCCGATAATTTATTTGGTATTTGAGTCATTTCATGTATTTAAGTTGATATCGGGCCATGGGTTATGAGCTGTAAAGGGTTATTGGGTTGCCTGATCATATACATGCTTCTCCATCAACTTTTTTCATATTCTCCTCGATCCTTTTTCACACTTCTCATAACTCCCTTTGCACCACATTTCATCCCCTCCTTGGAAACTTCCATGCTCCATTGGAGGTGAGTTGCTAGTTTCTCCAAGGTGACTTTAACCTTTACCTATGACATACATCTCCTTAGGAAGTGAAATTTATGAACGAATTTGGATCTGCTTCACACATTCCAACCTCATTTCCACGAGAACGCCCTAACCCATTCTTTTATTTATTTTGTATCTTTTGACTCCTCTCCCAATATATATGCATAGTACTTATTTCGGTATGAACGATTAAAAATAAAGATTGATTTCACTTGTTCTTATGCGCTCTCCTACTTAATCATCGTCAATTCGTGCGTGTCGATCAACTTATAAGGTTTGAACGGCTAAAGTCACAGCAAAGGACCACTTGTGGCTACAACTTTTTGAGGTTGGGAATAGCAGAGTTACAATGAAAAG
Organism: Dactylorhiza incarnata; assembly: GCA_033032865.1. Lineage (NCBI taxonomy): Eukaryota > Viridiplantae > Streptophyta > Magnoliopsida > Asparagales > Orchidaceae > Dactylorhiza > Dactylorhiza incarnata. Next base: position 5,838,290 of record JAWHQI010000130.1, read on the forward strand.
GCTACCCGTGGTTAAGACCTTCTGGTTGCCCAATATTTTCACTATATTACAATTTAGTTTTGTTCTTCCTAGATCACTACTCTCCAGAGTTGAGAAAATACAGATTTTTGCAACCATGTCATAGGTGGCATTACCATAAACTGAAAGATTGTCAACTTGCAATCCTAAAAGCCTTCAAGATGGTTACCACCCAAAAATGAGAACAAATTAAGGTCAATAGTAAAAGCTGAATTCTGAATCACCTAAACTGAGGATTATACTTCCATCCGAAAAAATAAGTTCGTTTCTAAAGCTTATATACAGTAGGTAACTGTTATGGGTCTTTAGTTAATTCTATGGGTCTTTAGAATAAGGGGTAATTAGAAATTTTTAATTAATGTTATGTCTTCTATTTAATGCCAGGTAGGTTCACAATTAGTCTGTTTATTTGGACTCTTTTGCATATGCATATGCGTGAGTAGTATCAAAGAACCTTCTTGGTAAAATGAAAGTAAGCAAGAAGTTTAACTTATCTAAATCCTACGGGTCCATACGATTGGACATAATTGGGGCCTTAAAATTAGAACTCAGGTCACTTTTCATTAGAACCAGACCTTCAATTCAAATTCGGAAACTCCAATGCCATAAAACCATACGGACCCTAAAGGAGATTTAGTCAGCTCTGTCCTCCCGAGCAGCCCTGCCCTAGGACAAAATCTCCATTGCATCTCTCTCGCATCTCTACCCCTATTCAACAGAGCTCCTCCTCCCAACCAATTTTATGCCGTGTAAATGTGTAATGAACTAGATTAAATTCAAAAGGTCAAAATACACTAGTCCTAACAATACCTGAATATCTAGGAACAACTGCATGCAAATCTTCTCCCTGTCCGATATGTTGTTATCCAAGGCATCGGAGCTTGCTCCTGCCCGTCTTTGTGCACCTTGACGTAATCTCAATAACGAAGACTCTGTTTTTCTTGCCTGCCAAAAACATTTTAGAATATGCAAATACCATCACATGGAGATGGAAGTTTCTTAGATATCAATGGGAACATAATCCCACTAGCTTACCAAATTGACGACATCAGCCACCATTTCATAATATCGACTGGTAATTTGTTCTGCAGTACTGTAGAGTAGTTCATTTAACAGTTCCTTGCTTAAATATACAACATAGTCACCATCAAGAAAAGCCTGCACAACCACAGAACGAGTCAAAAGGGAAATATCGCCAGGCCTTTTTTATTGTGAAAGAAGTTCCAATGATTTTTGAAAGAAAAATAAACATAACCAATAGTGATGGAAGATTCCTCTCTCTCTCAATATATATATAGGATTAATTACCAGGACCTCTCCTGGGAGTTTACATAATTACAAGTACATCTGTGAAATGAGATCCTCTCCATTTGAAGGCAAATAGTTATTATCCATTTTATAAAAAAGTATTTCTTCCTTCGTCTGATGGGTTAAATAATCTCATCCTTTATTATTTTTCATTAAGACAAAATATTTTGCACCCATAGATAAATAAGAGTCAATCTGGACTGTTAAATGGACACCTCCATTTGGTCACAAATGGAGAGGATCTCCATCCACTCTAAGTTAGGTTTGTCTGCAAATGCCCTCTTCCGTTAGAATAATGGATGAAAAGTGTCATAATTATCAAAAATATTTCATGATATTCCAAATTTATTCTTGTAATACTAAAAATCGGAAGGGTTTTTTTTTTATCTTTTTACTTTCTATAGGGGTGTTTTTTTATGTTATTATTTTCAATAGGGGTGTATTTGTATTCTGCAGAAATGTGTTTGTAAAACCTTTTTACTTTCTACAGTGTGTATTTGTAAAACCTTTTTACTTTCTACAAGGATTGTGTTTATAATATTTTACTTTGTCAATATATAACAAACAACAACAACAACAACAGAACCCATATAGTCCCCAATCATTGGGGGTATGGGCGGGGAAAGATTGGAAACAGACCTAACCTTTGGCCCTATGCACAAAGTGGCTTCTCTCAAAGGAGAAAGACCGAACCTTTGACAATAAATGCACAAAGTGGCTGCTCACAGATTACCACTGAAATAGTGGCCCCCTATACTGTCACGTTTGCTGCAGAATCATGCCCTCAAATCAAAGCCAAAGACATCAGAGAGGGCAGACCAAAGAATCCATTTTGATTTATGTGCACATAACCATGCTTCCTTCATTCAACATCCAGAGCATTGGTGAAGCACATAAGTAACGAAACAACAATGTTACAAATTTATTTGAATTGGTAACGAAACAACAATGTTCAGAATTATAGTTTTTTAAATGATATATTGACCACTCTTCGCTATGACTTTGATAAATATAATTTTTTTGTCACTGCACAATCTCCAAATGATGGTCAACTTTTAAACAATTATGTCATCATTGTTGAAAAATTTGCAAATAATGTGTCATATCTTGCAACAAGAAATATATAAATATTTTCTCCACACTTCACAAAAAATCATTACATATAGATATTTTTGGGAATTTTACCTTTCTTGATAGAATTAAACGATCAAGGCAAGCCCAAGTCAAGACATTTGAAGCATGAAACGTTATTGAAAATGAACATTGTTGTTGCATTATGTTTGAGAAAAATGAACATTGTTGTTGCATTATGTTTGAGAAAAATGAACATTGTTGTTGCATTAAGTTTGAGAAAAAAGGACATTGTTGTTGCATTATTTTGGGAAAATAAACATTATTGTTGCATTATTTTGGGAAAATAAACATTATTGTTACAATTATTTTTTTTATTGGGGAAGTGATGATTTTTTAATGTGAGGAGAATATATCTATATGTATTTTGCTAGATGATATAGGATATTGTTTGCAAACTTCTTAACAAAAATCATTTACAAATTTTAGACAGTAAAAATATTACAAACATCCTCACGAAAAGTAAAAAAAGCATTACAAATACAACTTGTAGAAAGTAAAACATTACAAACACATTGTTATGAATCGCGTATTATGATTGTACCACACATTATTATTTCTTTTATCTAGGTGTCTAGTTGTCATCTTTATGTAGGGGGCCTCGAGCTCCGGGTCTACTATTAGGCGTCATCATTATCATTATGTCTTATTATATGTTGTAGCATATATAAAGGCATTAGAGGTGTTGTATGAAGGAAGCAAGAAGAAATCTAATTCCCATCCTTGAGTGTGAGGTCTTGGTAGCTCTCTCCTCCAACGAGCAAGCCCCGCTTAGGCAGCCGCGGTCATGGCTCCGTAGTATCTCCGCCATCACCGTCCCCACCTCCGACCATCTCCGACGTAGGTCCATAACAACTTGGCATCAGAGCTATCAGTCCTCTTCCGCCAAGCACGTCATCAACTTCCTCCAGTCCGTTCCAAGTTCCAACCATCGGCAACCACCACAACTTCAGTCGTCAACAAACGCCCTCTTCCGCACGCGCCTTCGCCTTCTTAAGCAAATCGCACCGCCGACAAGCCTCCTGCGAGACCTAGTTTGTTTTCCGCAGGGCTGGGAAGCCTCCTCCAAGCGCAACTGCCCTCCATCCCCGATCAGTTTTTCCGACAAGACTGGGCTTCGTCGACGGCCTCCGCCAGCGACGATCCTCCGCGCTCGCTCTACAGCCGAACCATCGTCAACAACGCCTTTTGCTTCGTCTTCCACAGGGATACCAGGCGGCTCCTCCATCCCGACGTCCGTGCTTCTTTCCGCCCGCTGAACAGGCCGACAACAGCTACTACGCCCCACGCGGGATTTCCTCAAGCTGCACTGCCTGCTATCCGTTCAAGCCTCTGCCGATTAATTTTTCCTCGAGCCCTGGGCCAGTAAACAACCGTAGTCAGCCTTCGGCACTTTACCCTGCCAGCACACCTTTTCAATTTGTTTACTTTCCGTGGACCCCACCATCACTCTCATTCCTCTCAATTATTATTATTCATTCTCATTTAAATACCTAAGCCACTTCATTAATTACCTCTAGCCGCACACCCAACTAGCCCATTTCTATTCAACTATTCACCGGCGCATTATTATTTGAAAATATTGGGCGCAATCGCGGCACCCGTGGCCACTCCCAATCATCTGCTCGGTGCATTTTAAACGCCCTGTCACCTGCTCTTCTTCTCGCTCCTCTTCTCGCACTATGGGTGACACATCTGACCAACTAAGTCAAATTATGACCATGCTGCAGGCCGTCATGGCACAACAGGCCGCACAAACTGCACTCACGGAACGCCAACAGGAGGCCATTACTACGCTCTCCAAGCGCCTTGATGATCTTTCTACCGCCCCCGCACACGATCGTACAAGCAGCAGTCAGGCACCGCCACTTCTCCGCCAAGCCCCGCCACTGACCGCCCACGAGCCACCGCTTCCATTCCCCACACACCCAGTCGCTGCGATTGAACCACGCTACACCAGATTAGAATTTCCCACCTATGACGGGAAAAGTGATCCCTTGTGCTGGCTCACCAAATGTGAGCAATTCTTCGGCCACCAACAAACTCCGGCAGCAGACCGAATCCATCTAGCATCCTTCCATCTGCTCGACTCCGCGGTTTTGTGGGCCTCAACTTCTCACCGATCGACCAAATCTACTATGGGACGACTTCAAAAGGCTATGCAACTTGCGTTTTGGACCTCCTATCCGCAGCAACCCCCTCGGAGAACTCACATCTCTACAAAAAACGGGGTCAGTAGACGAGTACCTGGAACAATTTCAGCTCCTCTTGGCGCATGTTCCCCATTCCCCGGATATGCAAGTCAACATTTTCACCGTTGGACTTCGCGAGTGCCTGCGACTGGATGTCGAGTTTGAGGCACCACCAGACTTAGTGACTGTTATGAGTCTGGCCCGGTTCTGCGATCGTCGCCTCCAGCTAACACAGACGGCCTACCCTCCTGCCACCAACATCGTTCAACAAGGTCGTATCGAGGGTCCTCCAGCCCCACCGGTCCACCGATTATCTCTGGCAGAGATGCTGTAACGACGCGCCCAGGGATTATATTTTAATTGCGACGAGCAGTACACTCGCGGCCACAGGTGCAACCGGCTCTTCTATCTACACGTCGAGGACTCCGACGATGAGGGCATCAGATAAAGCTTAAGGACAAGCTCTTTTTTGGAGGAAGGGTGAGATGTTACGGATCGCATATTATGATTGTACCACGCATTATTATTTCTTTTATCTAGGTGTCTAGTTGTCATCTTTATGTAGGGGGCCTCGAGCTCCGGGTCTACTATTAGGCGTCATCATTATCATTATGTCTTATTATATGTTGTAGCCTATATAAAGACATTAGAGGTGTTGTATGAAGGAAGCAAGAAGAAATCTAATTCCCATCCTTAAGTGTGAGGTCTTGGTAGCTCTCTCCTCCAACGAGCAAGTCCCGCTTAGGCAGCCGCAGTCATGGCTCCATAGTATCTCCGTCATCATCGTCCCCACCTCCGGCCATCTCCGACGTAGGTCCATAACACATATCTTTGTAAAAGTAAAAATATTACAAATACATCCATGTAGAAAGTAAAAACATAACAAACACACCTCTGTAGAAAGTAGAAGCATAACAAACACACCATTGTAGAAAGAAAAAATATTACAAGCACGCCCCTACCAATTTTAAGTAGTTACAAAGTGCAAAGTTGGAATATTAGAATTTTTTTTATTGATTATGGCACTTTCCCGCCCTTAACTCTAAAGAAAGGGGAGTTTGTAAACAGGCTAACTTAGAGGGGAGATCCTTGTAATTTCGAAACATAGAGGGGATGTACCTATAATTATTTCGAAACATAGAGGGGATGTGCCTATAATTATGCAAAATCACAGGGGAGGTTGTATATATAAATATATATATATATAAAGGCTTCTTTCTTTAATTTTTCAGTCTCACGCTTCTAATAATAGTTTGGGGTCTCCTCTTTTATGTATATATAGATGTGAATGTAATACCTTATACAAGATTTGGAAAAAATAATAATCTCCTTTTCTCAATTTGGCATCAGAGCTAGACATATTTTGCAGCTTTTTTTTTCTATCTACAAGTTTTTTTCTCCAGTCCTCCGCGAATCCGGACAAAATTAAAACAACTCAGTTGGCTTTACAGTTTTTTTCGTCATACCTACTTGTGCACGTTTTCCAATGCACGTCTTCCGCATCGTCCGTGTTTTGCTTCTTTCTGCGAGACGGATCCCCGAGAACCTTCTGCGTCGAGACTGCCATCTGCAAGACTCCTCTCGCGAGTATTGCAACCTGTCTATGTGACTCTGTCCCGTCTCGACAACAGGCACCGACCTCTAGTTGTGATCTCATGCGTGCTTCCTCCTGCGAGCTCTACCTTGGGCGCATGTTTCTTCCTTCTACAAACTTCCGTTGTGATCACATGTGAGCTTCCGTTGTGATCTCATGTCAGCTTCCGTTGCGATCTTTTGTGAGCTCCCGTTTCTGTTGTGAGTTTTGCAACATCTGCGGATTATGGATCCACATGTGACGAGACTGACTCCCAGCTGCGGCAAGACCTCCCAACTTTAGCTTCGGCGAGACCGGCTTCCTGCTACAGCGAGCTCTGCGTGTTCTGGACCTGATCCATGAGCGATAATTCTTCTGACACTATAATTCATGCTTACGAGCATCTCCTGCGGCTTGACTTTGCGAGTTCCTTTTTTCGCGGCTTGAAATATCTAGATGGCTGGCTACTCGAGTTCAAGTGTTCAGACCCCCTCTCCGCTTACAAACCCTCCGAGTAATGATTACCCGCGAATCCATGGTTCCTCCAGATCCTTACGGATTACCACAGTGCCTTTGGATGGTTCCAATTACCTTGAATGGTCCCGAGCGACACAACATGCAATCCACAGCCATCAACTATATGGGTACATTGAAGGGACCATTGTTCAGTCTCCCACTACTGAACCCTCGTGGAGGAAATGGGATGGTGATAATTCTTCGGTGGTCTCGTGGCTCCTCCACTTAATGCCCCATTTGGTCTACTGCAACTTCATGCTAATGGACTCTGCTTTCGAGATTTGGACTCGGGCACGAGAAATGTATTCTCAAATTCGTAGCTCCACACAGGTGTATGAGCTTACTAGACGTCTGATGGTGCCAACCCGCCCTTGCTTGAAGATGTTCGTCGCTACAACCAAGCTTGCAGATGTCGGATGTCGGACTCATGTCGGTTTTGGTTTTTTATGTCGGATGACGGATTGCGGGGGATATATCGGGGACATTTCAAAATGTCGGATTTTAATTATATATATATATGTTTTTAATTAGATGGTAATTATTTTTTAATTATTTTTTCTAATTATATATATATTTATATGTTTTTAACTATGTCGGATGTCAGATTTTAATAATAAATGGCAATTATTTTTTCTAATTATATATTATTTTAATTATATAATCGGATTTTAGGTTTTACGGGTTCGAGAAATGAAGTGAACCGGGAGAAAATAAATGGGGTTTTAGTATTTTTTGGGTGCTATTAGCCATTAATAGGGTGATAATTAAAAATAAATGTTCATAGCTAATGTCGTCGCCATAAGCCGTCATAAACCGACATGTCGGGCCGACATGTCGGGCCGACATGTCGGGCCGGCATGTCGGTCGCCATACTGAAAAATGCCATTTTTCTCATCTGTGTCACTAACGTTGCGATTTCCCCTTAAAAATGACATGTCGGCCGACATGTCGGCCGACATCTACAAGCTTGGCTACAACCTCCGCTCGCGGACGCATCGCTGCAACACTCGAGTTATTGACGATACCCGCCGCGTCGACCCCCGCGCTCGACCACGTGCGACCACTTAGTTTAATTTAATGTTAACATTAAATTAGTTTCATGGTTTAATTTCAGCTTTTTTAGTTTAATGTTTTAATTTGGGTTTCATGGTTTAGTTTAATGGCTATTTGTAAGACTTTATAAAAGGCTTGGTGGAGTAATGAGAGGAATTAAATTTTTTTGCTGCTAAGAAAAAAAAAGGCCCTGTTGCTTTAGCTCTCCTGTTCCCCCTAGGGTTCGGTCCCTTCCCTTGGCGAGCAGTGCGACGCAGCCGCCCCCCCTCCCCCTCGTCTGTCCGGCGTGAGATTCGCCGCCGACCCCCCGCCGCCCAGCGTGTGCCTCGTCGCCGCCCCTCCTCCGCCTGGAGCGATTCCAACGCTCCGCCCCTCCGCTTACTGGTGCGACGTCGGCGTCCCCGACCCCCTCCCTTCTTCAGCGAAACTCTTGTTGGCGATTCCCGTGGCTCGCCTCCGGTGCCACTCCGAGGAAGGTGGATGTGCCTCTCTTCATCTGGTGTGCCTCCAGTGGAGCCATGGTTGAGCAATCCACCATCAGTTTACATATTCTCGAGCGGGGATAATGAATCCAGATCCTTACGGATTACCACAGTGCCTTTGGATGGCTCCAATTACCTTGAATGGTCCCGAGCGACACAACAAGAACAGACATGACTAGGAATGTAGAATACAATTAGGAGAAGAATAAAAGATTAAATTACGTAATAAGTCTCAGACTAGTGACATCGTACTTATATGTGCAGCAGTCCATATGAGCCTCAGACATGAGGTCGACGACCCACTTTTTTAGATCTAGAAATATTCATATGCGAGTCCGTGCTCTACGCAAGGGACACAACAGTTCAAGGCACCTTCGGGTCGACATTTGGACTCCATAATCAGAATGGGTTCAAGAAGCCATAAGACAGGGTTAATAAGGGGAACATGAAATTTAATCACCCTAACTTTAGAAAGAATTCAAGACACAAATCATTATATAAAAGAATTAGAGATAATAAGACAGAATTAATAGTGCGACAATATAGAAAATGAACTTATGAAACTACAGCCAGTTTATTCAGAAACATGCATAATTACTCAAATGTTCATATTTTTATATACAAGCAAATTATTAAATTATGTATTTTTAATGTTACTGGGGAAGTAGTCTTTCTTACTCACCAGTTGGGCTGGTCCGTCTTCGGATATTTCTTTCCAGGGGTCACAGGTGGGGAGATACATTTAGGATAAGTGTTCACGGTTCTCCACTTTTGTTTGTCTTTCATTCAATTATTTTCATTTCAATTGTTGTATTACTTATTTATGAACTCAATGTAACCGAATTATCTAAAAATTTCAATGTATCAGAACAATGTCTAAGTTGTCAGTGTTTCAGATTTATGGTTCTTTTCATTTCTAGTTGGCTTTGTGAATCAGAAACTTGAGGTACATTTTTACCCATAGCTTCATACTTTACTTCCGCCATAATTTTTCAGTTATTACTTTCATATATGCCTGCTATGAACCAGTTTTATTATCGTTGTTTAGTTTGGTTCATATCACAAGTGTCGACAGGACTTATGACTTGATGTTAAACTCGGTAGGGATGTTACTCATATGGCGTTAGAATAACACTTTTTGTGAATTTTTAAAGTCGTTTGGGCCTTGTTTAAAGAAATCATGAGTGGTGGTAAATCTATCTAGAATAACAATATTGATCATCCACTAGTTCACCTAGACCAGTTGAAGATGAGAAGAGAGAGTAAGAAAACTTTTCATATTTTGCGACCATAAAGAGATTATCAGATAGTTAAGGTTGGGCTGAGCTGTGAAATGGTTGATCATCCCATGTTTCCTCTAATCAAAAGCTCATGGTGGTCAAAGCTGGTCATAAAAATTGGCTGGGCTTGACGATAGCCCGGATAGTGTTTTCTTTGAGGATTATCTCCTCTTTATGCAATCTCGTACGCAATTGTCTCTTTATGAGGATTTTGTCAAAGGCGAAGTTAATCTACAAAACGATGTGTGAAGCTAGAGCAAAAGGAAAGATCCTATTAGTTCAAAGATCCAAGTGTTCTTGTCCCCAAGCCAAAACAAGAACTTGATTTGTGTGCTCGAGGGCAAGGTGGACAAGCATGTAATCTACGAGAGGAAGCGATCTAATTTTACACTGATTGGATCAAGTTCCTCGTGCTTGGCAATGCTTGGCTTCACACTCCGATCATTATGGATGAAATAATTATTGTTGTTAAACATGCATACCCCAACAAGGCTTTTAGTCCTGAAGGGTTGCACACAATTTTTTTAAGAGAATATAAAGTTCTTCATGCTTGATGCAATCCGGGGATTCACTGTAACTGGTAGACTATTTCGAGAAAGCAACCAAACCTTCCTAACCTAATCCTTATGCATAAAGCCATGCGGTCCCTCAGTGCCTATTATAAGATTATCACTAAAATTATGTGCAATCAAATCCAATCTATCTTGGTGGAATTGGTGGCAAAGAATCAACTAGCATTCATTAAAGGAGTGGACTACTGCTCTTGCACATGAGTTGGTGTGCAAATTCAACAAGTGGATGAGCCATAAGTTGCATTCATTGAATTTTGGTAGGTAGCATGCGTTGTTGTTTCGACAAACAAACTAGCATAACAACCTTTGGTTAAAATGTAAAATCTTGCCTTATGTCCAGATAACTGTAAATCTATCAAAATCATGTCTAAAAAAACACATGCATGTCCCACGGCTAATCTGCTGTTTCTTCATTAAAGGTCCAACATAGAAACCATGAAAAGGGTTAGTGGCAACCATTGATTCAATTACTGTCTAGCGTACATGTCTTAAGACAATGGATAACTTGAAACTAGAACTGAACGAGTACTTGAGAGGAATGATAAGTTCAGGTTAAGATAAAATGGAATGTAAGCATGGTAGTGCAATAGTCTAAGAGATATGTCGGCTTCAGATGCACCTAAAATAGTTCATAGCAGAAAATCAATAATTATCAAGTAAAACTATGGGACATTTATCTAATGAGAATTCAGCATCATAAACTTCATTTTATGGGGAGCAATAGTGGCTGATCATATGTCAAGGAAAATCTTGTGACTGCGCTGATTATTTAACGAAGTAATATAATATACTTCATATTTATCATCTTAGATTAACTGAAAGCCATAATATCTGCTAACACAATTAAAACTTGTCCATTAGTGTGTGAAGATTACAAAAGGATAATTCATAAGAATTTCACCATAACCTGAATGCCAAATTGTTTTCAACATTTGATATGAAAAACAGCTTTTAAGGTTAAGTTACTCAAAACCAACAATCATAATTTTAATGAGCTGAAATCATGGAATGGTAATTAATATTTACTGGTTAAGATGAGAAGACCACCAACCTTCAATGGGCGCAAAATTCCAGCTACATAAGGCGAATGCCTCACAGGAAGTTTATTAGTCATCCTGTAAGTTGCCGTGATTCCTTTCAGCTGCTTCAAATCCTACAAGAAAATAGTAAGAAAATTAAAAATGATAATGAAAAATCAATGTGTCGGCATAGATTGATGCTTTACGGTAAGAAAGGATTACTAAATCATCTTCTTACCAAACAAAGAAAGCAAGATGAATTCAAGGACTTGAAGCCAGGTAAGACCATCATTTAGTGACATTAACGCACATCTTCTTAAGATGTACCTTTATGTACTTTCTTCAGATTGACAGAATTAGAAATTCTATCTCATGTTACCACGAGTTTGTATTTACAAATCAGTAACTATCAACTAAATATAGGGATAGCTTAAATTGATGAAATTTAATATCCAAATAGAAATGATAACAGCTATTATGTTATCCCTGCCGCAGTCAATACTATTATTATAGACTTTTAGTGATCAAATCAATTCTCACATACTAATATGAATGTTTCTCGAAACAATAAATAAATCCCATGTTAATAGTAATTTGAAGGGATACACCAATGGGATAAAAGAACCAAAACGAGTCTCTGACTAGTTAGAATGTATCAATTTTGATACCTAGCATTTGTTTGTCCAAAAATCATCACTAGACTAAACAAAATGTGATCATTATAGTCTTTTGTTGGTGCAATCATCAAAAACCAAGGGAAAAAGCTTGTGTGAAGCATATGCCATGTGCAAAAATGACATGTTATGATCCAAATAAATGTGTTTTCCTCTAGGGCAGCTAAGATTTAACACTATGTTACTGAAAGATCATAATTGTCGTGTCTAGATCATAAGGACCACAAATTGTCATGTTTAGATAAATCCACAAACATGGAGGAACCATGGTGAAATCAACACAATCATAGAATTAAGGGAATATTCTGATCATTTTTGCCTACGAAACCGATCAAGAATGTTGAAACTTAAAATTTTTGTATAAAAAATAAGGTATTCCTAGAGAATTTTTATAAGTTCATGTTCTCATATTTGTTAATTGTCCTTGTTCAGAATGCTTAACTTGGGGAATACTTATGAATGCTTTGATATTTACCATATTAGTACATTTAGAAATTAAAATATATAAATATAAATACATTGAAATCTAATATTTCAAAGTGTTCACTATACCCCTTGCAATCTGATATCTGAATTTCAAACTCAAACCCGACATCCGCTAACTGCAACTTTAGCCGTTGTAAATTGTCATTTTGAGAAACTATATCAATCATATCATTACATAACACTAAAGTTTTCTTCAAGAACGAAATAGCAGATTATTTAAGTTATTATATTACTTTATATTTTAATCCTAGTAATAATGATCACCAATTGCCCGAGCATACATTCACTATAAATGCAAAAATTCGTATGGGTTGACTTGAAAGATCAATTATGGAGGGAAAGATCAACAAAATACTTAATTAGGTTACAATTTACGGCCTTGATATAGAAAAAGAAAAGGACCTAAAATTACATGACAGCTTCTTAAAATTTAATCCTAACACCCCCATCAAGTATGAAAATTACCCATACCGAGTTGCAGGAAAGATAAACACTCAAACTTTTAGCACAATTATCTACTAGTTGTTCTTCAGACTTAACAAGGATACAAAAGGAGCATTATCAATTTTTTCATTATAATTTTTTTTAATCTTTACATGCTTAAGAGCGATCATGCTGGACTGGATGCTGTCAATACTAATGCCAGCTTTATTTTCACAGTGCAAACGAACCAGATCCTTCGTGAGCATCCCAAAATCCCTCATTAGACTCATGAGCCAAAAACCTTCACATATGCCTGGGATCAGCATCAATATTTAGCTTCAAAACTGAACTTGAAGATGTACTTCCTTTGCTAGTCAATGAAAAATCTACCTCGCGAAAGAATCACAATATTACAAGATCCTTCACTTAAAATTCCAAAGCAAGATTGTATTCGAGGGATAAGATTTCTAGAGTATTATCTTAGGTTAATAAGATATTATCTACATATACAAAAAGAGCGGTTAATATCCCTTCCTTTTTTATGAACAATGTATGCTCATCATTATTTTGTGTATATATAAAAAATATATCTCTGTTTTGAACAAACAAAGCAAGCTCCGGGGGATTGTTTTAATCTATATATTGTCTTTCACAACTTGTACTTTCCCATTTGAGTACTTTGGGATGAACATGAAGCATAAGTATGCTTCTTTCTCTAGATCCCCACCAAGAAATGTAATCTTGACATCTAGTTGTTAGATATGTTACGCTTTGTTAGCAACATTTGAAAGTAAGACCATAATGGTATTCATCGTTGCTACCACAGTAAAATTATCTTGATAATATATGTCAAAAGTAATACTCACTTGCATATGAATACTTTTTCCCTTAGAGGAAGATTAGTCATTTCTTAGATAAAAATAACATTTCTCAAGCTAATATACCAGCTTACACACCACTAGGACTTATTTGAGTTAATTAACTGATCAATCTCAACATATCAATTGGTCCCACAAGACTTAGGGCCAGTTTGGTTCGGCTGATGCTGATAGAAAGTAACTGATAGGAAATGAAGTTTGAGAAAAGTGCACTTTCTGAAAAACAGAATTTTGTTACAAAACTGTTTGGGTGAAATGAAGTTTGAAGAGCTGATGGAGATGGAGTTTTGGAAAAATTGTTTGGGAACACAATGGAGTTTTGGAAAAATTGTTTGGGAACACAATGGAGTTTTTGGTGAATTTTTTTTTCATAATATGATAACCAACACAGTAAAAATATAAAACAGGACAATAGTTAATGTGAAACATAAAAAATAATGTTTGTCATGAAAAAGACAACCTTTTTTGCTTAGCCAGTTACCCTCGTGATCTCGGTCTATGTTCTAGATTCATACAACTTATGAGTTATAGTCCCATGTAGCGCGATTATCTCGTCCACACCACCTGCAGTATCAGAGCATGTTTCTCGACGCCCTTGTGAGCCTACCCCATCATCTCGACCCCCATGCTCGCACTCACTGAAATCAATATCCACGCGCGAAGGGTGCCGGTGAATGAAATTATGTAAAGTCATCGTGACCATCACAATATCTTCCTGTTTGTCAAAGCGATAGTTTGGCATGTCCCACAATATGACCCACTTCTTCTTCCAAACGTTGAACGATCGTTCTATCACACTTCTAAACGATGAGTGTGCATGATTGAACATCTCTCGACGTCCTTCTGTTGGACGACCACCACGAGCAAAGTCCGACAAATGATACTGTGTATCTTGATATAGTTTCAAATATCCTTGGAGAGGATAGTCAGAATCGATCAAGTAATATTTTCCTGGAGAATATAAAAATATGTCTAATAACGAAAAATTTGAGGAGTAATAAATAGTTGAACAATTTTTTTAGTAGTTACCTTTAGGTGGATGGAAGAACTTATAAAGGGTATCACTTATGGCATAATTGAAAATGCGACTATCGTGCGCAAATCCCTCCCAACCAGCCATAACGAAAGTGAAACACATGTTGAAATCACAAACAACCATAACATTTTGTGTTGTTTTGCCATGTATCCCAATATATGGTACTTGATTTCCAACTGGTATGCACGCGTCAACATTCCATTTATTGCCCTAACGCAATCTTTAAAAAAGGGCATGTAACACGTGTCATACAAAATCTCTGGCGGCGTGCTCCTGAAATATTTATCTGATGGTTGAATCACTTCCTCCGCCAACTGCAACAAAGCGCGAATACCTTGAGCAAAAAATCTGCTAGCTTCTCCGTTGAGTGTTGAAAGCATTCGCATGTTTTTCTCATTGATTCATTATGCGACAATATATACAATGTCATCGCTAGCACTTCTCTGGATGCAGTCTTTCTTGTCCCTTCAAATTCGTGCTTCTCTTCCAGAGAATGCAATAGATCCAAAAATATTTCTTGAGACACAAATCCTTCGTATGATTTCGAAAACAAAAAATAGAAATCCACCCCAAAACAATCTACAATTTCAGGAAGTAAAAACAAAATTCAGATTTACAAAATCTGTGAAAAGGAGGAAAAACTAGAGGAAGGAGGATACCTCACAGCTCTGTTGAAGCAAAAAGAAGGGCACTGGATCAGGGAGCTTGACGTCGGAGAGAAATAGGAGGCGATGAGGACCAGTTTAAAGCTCCCTTATCTAAGAGATCTGGGGTTCAAGCCCCAACCTCAACAACCCGCCATTGGAATTAGCGGCTGCGACAATCAGATCCGTGGAGAGGGGTTGGGTTCACCGGTCTGCAGACCTGTAGCGCACCCACAGTAGTGCACTTTTTATGTAACGTCACGATCTACTGTGGGTGCGCTACAAGTCTGCAGACTAGTGACCCCAACCCCTCTCCACGGATTTGAATGGCCGCAACCGCTAATTCCAATGGCAGGTTGTTGAGGCTAAGTCTTGAACCCCGGACCTCCTAGATAAGGGAACTCTAAACTGGTCCTCGTCACTCAGGAGTTGGGGTCACTGGTCTACAGACCTGTAGAGCACCCACAGTAGACTGAGGCATTACAGAACATGCTTACAAAGTTCTTAAACACAGTAGGATTGCGGTTGGTAGTAGATAAAATAGCTTGAGCAAGGAGCTGACGGTCCAAAAAGTACAGGCCCCGGCGGTTCCTATTACAGTCAATATCCTGCCTTATACCCAGATCATGAAAAACACAAGAGTTTGGAAAGAAGGTTACAGAACAATTTAATGATCTAGTAATATTACTAATAGAAAGTAATTTTCGAGGAAAAGAGGGAGTGTGCATAACAGAGGTAAGAGAAATAGAAGGGGGAACATAAGATGCTGCCCTTCCCAGCAATAGGGGCACGAAGTTGTTGGCTAAGATGACTTATAAGAAGTATAGGAGACAAAACTTGAAGAAGAGGCATTCATAAGATCTATAACACCAGAGTCAATGATCTAGTCAGAGGAGGTGGTGGAAGCAGTGTGAGCGCTGGGTATACCTGAAGTAGCAAGAGCTGTGGCGGAGGCACCTGAAGATGAATCACTCTAGCAGATATTTGAGGGCATCACGTTCATCAACAGTAAAGGTCCCAGAGTCAGGGGCAGGTAACAACATAGATAGATACGCAAAGATAATGGACTCCTCATAAAACTCAACAATATAAGCAACATCATCAGATCGTAACCCTAGCTGTCGTGAACTCCCTCTTCCTGGCCCCTGACCACGTGCAAGGTGAGGATGAAGACGGAAAGAAAATTCACGAACATGTCATATTTTACCACAGTAATCACACAAAAGAACCGAAGTGTTTGATGTTCCACGACCGAAAGTACTCAGGGCAGAACGATCAGGAGTCATACTTGAAGTTAAAGATCTCATGTGGTCTTCATCACCATGTGCAATGTAGAAGGTCTCAAAGAGAAGGTAGAGGGGAGCGATGGAGGGTGTGGGTACGCACAATATCAAACTCCATCTTCAAACCCATCAAGAATACATGCACACTGAAGCGCTCTTATTTCTTCTGCAATTGGATACCATCGGCACGCGGAGAGAAAAACTCAAAGTAATCCACTTCTTGATATAATCTTTCAAACTCGGAGAAAAAAAAAGGAGACATTCATCGACCCCTGCAAAAGTTCAAGGATCCGACGAGTCGGTTCATACACCTGAGCAAAGCTGCCAATCATGGAGTATGTCTCACGAGCATGAGCCCATATCTTATACGTTGAATTCATAAGCACATAGCTCCGAAGAACCTTCAGTGATATAGAGTGAAGGTGTGAGACTCCCCTCGAAAATTAGGCACGAGAAGGGGATTTTATCACACACCACCTCCAATTCGCAACAAAGAAGGGAATAACGGAAGAGTAGAGACATAAACGTCTCAACCCTCTCCCGTCATTCTCTAACATTACGAACCGACGATGGTGCTAAGCTAATAACCTTCACACCACATATTGAGTACGTTATAAGCAGTAGCGGAAGATGCACTAGCGGAAAACTAACAACCACGTAGTAGATCACAGTAACATACGAGTAATAGGAGAAGGCAGAAAACAACCACAACAACAGCACGATAGCCCCACAGTCCAAGTACAAAAATTTCAGAAAGTCTCGAGGCTCACAAGTAAATGTGTCAAGCCGGATAAATACTAATATACAAAATGTTGTAAATCTATAAACTTACTAAGCTAACTAAAGGATGATGATGTTGCTAAAAGTAACAACAATCCTCTGTAAGTCTTCTATCTCCACGTCATAGCTCCTGGAACACCTGGGGTGTCAACCGATGGTGAAGGTTAGCAATATTATACATATTTGCTAAGTCGTTCCGCCTCTCCCCCTGAGCCCCTAATGTGCTCAATGGAGGTGGTAAATTGTCATGCAGTAAGTGTCAGCACAGTGCCAATATGTGACATCCTGGAAAATATCGTCATGCTAGGTAAGCCCTATATGTATTAATGTAAGAAATAAGAGATTCGTCACGTAATTTAATTATGTTTACATATAGGTACAACTTATAATTATATATATAGAAAGAAATATGTTGGCTTAGCATTTTAGGCTAAATACTTAGGATAGTTACAAAATATGTTACGGTCGTAACCCCGGGCCAGGCTGGGCCAGGTCCCAGGCAGGCACATACATCCACCTGGACAATACCCTCCCACGATTCCTAGCCCGGTACCGTAACAGGGCCGCGGCCCATACACCCCAACCAAATCTCCGCCCCCATTTAATCAGGCGGTAGGTTGTTGAGGCCAGGGATCGAACCCCCGACCCCCTTGATAAGAAGTCCTTCCATGGACTCTCATCACCAACTGAGCCGACTGAGGCTTCATATAAAACAATAACATAAAATAATTTAAGTACTCCCATATTAAACCCCCCCAGCCGGTCCAACCCCCTTATTCCCGTCGGTTCACCTCCAGAACACTCCACGTGAGAACGCCGCACGACGACACCTCTCCTGCGCCAGTAGCTTGCGTGGGAGGCTTCCTGTGCGTTCGTTCCTGCTCGTCGACGCCTGGAGACCTCCAGTCGAGCGGCAGCCGAGCTTCTCCAAGCCTCTCCAAGGTATTTTAAGTCCTCCACCACCCTCTAGGTCAATTTCTTAGACAAAATCCGTGAGCCTCCTTCTAACCCTAACCAGATTTCGAAACCCTCCTGGCTTCCTCTTGTCTCCAAGGTCTCTTGCATGGATTCTAGGGCTTATTCAAGGAGAGGGAAGAAATCCATGGCTCATGAAGTGAGATTCTCTTCTTGTCCTAGTTTCTAAATATTTTTAGGAACCCATATGAAACCAAATGTGCTTGCTTCTAAAATGTTGATGGCTTTCAGTTACTTTGTTCTTCACTTGATAAAGAATCTACTTTTGAAACTCTAGTTATATGAGTAAAGAAAGTTCAAGATTATCCAAGTTTTAAAATCCTTGATTTGCTATTATTAAATTCTCTTGACATCATATAACCATGTCAAAACAAATAAATGTTAACGAACTCCTATATGTAAGATTCTCCAAGCTTTAAAAGTTGTACATACCATTTCAAAATCTTATCACTTGTTAGTACATGAATATTTCAATAATTGGAGGAGGGAAATTTTTATGCTGATGAAGGATTTCTATACAAGTCATATGTACATGTAATTATAATGTTTATCAAGAGACATTATTTGAAGTATGATAGAAGTTTTAAGTTAGCATGTTCTAGGCCTATGATAATACATTGATTTCCACTTGTATATTTATAAATTTATGTCAAGTTGAAAAGGGGTAATGAAGATATTATTAAACCCTCTTTGTTTCATAATTATTGCTTTTATGAAAACTTAGAATAAGTTAAGTCTGTTTTTATATTACAAGGTGGAAATATATGGAAAATAATCTTTTTGTAGTCCCATTTTGCAGTAAATCTTCCATCTCTGTCTGATACAATTGTTTTCGGGATTCCATGAAGTCTAACAATTTCTCGTATGTATTGCGGTGCTAGAACTTCTCCTGAATCAATGCGTCTGTTTGGCAAAAAGTGTGCTGATTTTGTGAGTCTGTCAACAATCACCCAAATAGAATCATGTCCTTTATAATTTCTTGGTAAACCATGCACGAAATCCATTGCTATATCCTCTCATTTCCACTCAGGGATGGGTAATGATTGCAACAATCCACCGGGCCTTTTGTGTTCTCCTTTAACAACTTGGCATGTGTGGCACTTGGCAATGAATTGAATAATATCATTTTTCATATGAGGCCACCAAAAACGTTGTTTCAAATCTTGATACATTTTCGTGCTGCCGGGATGAATTGAGTATCCTGATTGATGTGATTCTTGCAAAATTGTCTCCCGAATTTCCCACATCTCTGGAACACAAACTCGTCCTTTAAAGATGACAAGTACATCTTCAAAAGAGAAATCTTTTGATTTTCCTTCATTAACAAGTTTGACCATTTTTGATAAGAATGCATCGGTACTGGTTGCGGTTTTAATTTGATCTTTAATAGTATATTCTATTTCCATGTAGCAACATATAGCTTTGTCTACTTCTTCCACTGAGCGAACTACCTCTATTTCAAGTTTCTCAAGTTCAAGTAACAATTCCTTCTGCTGGGTAATTATCCAGGAACCTGTGGCCAAATTCTTTCTGCTTAGAGCATCTGCTACTACATTACCTTTGCCAGGATGATACTGAATATCTTAATCATAGTCTTTTATTAATTCTAACCAACGGCGCTGCCTTAGGTTTAATTCCTTCTGATTAAAAATATATTTAAGACTTTTATGATCTGTAAAGATTTCGCATCTTATCCCATAAAGATAGTGTCTTCAGATTTTAAGCGCAAATACTATAGCTGCGAGTTCCAAATCATGAGTAGGGTAATTCTTTTCACAGTCTTTGAGTTGTCGAGAGGCATATGCTATAACTTTTCCATTCTGCATTAACACACATCCAAGACCTTTCAAAGATGCATCGCTGAATATTTGGAAACCTTCTGATTCAGAGGGCATTACTAAAACTGGAGCTGATGTAAGTCTCACTTTAAGTTCTGCAAATGCATCTTCACATTCTTGATTCCAATGAAAGCGAACTCCCTTGCGAGTTAAAGTAGTCACTGGCTGTGCAATTTTTGAAAATCCTTCAACAAACCTTCTGTAATAACTGGCCAAACCTTCTGTAATAACCGTCTGTAAAATCAAGAGACATTATTTGAAGTATGATAGAAGTTTTAAGTTAGCATGTTCTAGGCCTATGATAATACATTGATTTCCACTTGTATATTTATAAATTTATGTCAAGTTGAAAAGGGGTAATGAAGATATTATTAAACCCTCTTTGTTTCATAATTATTGCTTTTATGAAAACTTTGAATAAGTTAAGTCTGTTTTTATATTACAAGGTGGAAATATATGGAAAATAATCTTTTTGTAGTCCCATATTGTTCAAAACCCATTATGTTTTTACAAGCTTTTAGACTTTAAATACCATCAAAGGTACTCTTTTATCATGAAAATACATGAAGTAAAATTTATCAGCAATCACTATTGCTGAATGGAAGATGTTTAAGTCTATGGAAGCACAATAAGTGTAAAATAAGATCAAATGCATAGACTAATAAACCAACCAGCAGCCCCATTGCTTCGAAAATCTAGTAAACTCACTAGGGAAGTGAAGTACGCAAGTGACAAAGTCAACCAACAACATATAGTGTTGTTTGTAGTTAAATGACATATAAAGAACCTAAATTTTATGAAGAATACATGCATTTAAAACTCAACCAGAAATCTTTAGTGCTGTTTGAAACATTATGCAACTTAAAAACACCTTAAAAGTCATATTAGAGTAACAAATTGAAATATCCAAAGGACCACTAACCATATAAAGGCAATATAAATCATTAAAAGAGCCTTAAATGACTCTTTGGCCCTATTATAAAGCGAAAGCAATAATTCAGAGGTAAGCTTACCAGTGAAGGCACTTAGAAGTAAGTCCATAAGGACATGGTTTTACTATGTCAAAGTGGGTGGAGTTCCACCATAGTTTATAGCATTTTATGACTATTTCAGAGGGGTTAAACCCTCGGGCGGTGAGGCTTTTACCCACCATAGTTATTGCCCAATAAAAGAGGTAAGGGTTACCTTACCATAGTTTAAAAGTCATGCTAAAAGATCCTAGAGCTCTTATTTAACCGCAAGGGTTAAATTGTGGATTTACTTCTAAGGTATTTCACTAATGATAAGGTTATGAGAAGTATTTTAAATAAGGTTTAAATTATTAATTGCAAATAATAATACAACCGAAAGGGAAAAGACGAGTTTAATGAAAATGAATTAAATATGAAACCGTAATTCTAAAATATTATAGAAATTAGACTAAGAAGACTTTCTCACTGGGTATGTGTTATACTCACCCTTTCGTTCTACATCTTTTTCAGGGATTAGGAAATGCCCCTGAAGCTGGTGATGATATAGATCTCCCAAGGTCCCATGCAGAAGTATGTATTAGTTTAAAAAGTTTCTTTTGTGGCCTACGGGTCAAGTTGTAAGTTGTTGTAAGTTGTATTTAATTAAGTGATGTAAACGTATATGTGTCTAAAACATTATGTATTAATAAAGGTTGTTTTTAGTTGGCTCTCTGTGTTCATGGGGTATGGCTTCATTGCGTATTAATATTAAGCTTACAGGTATGTTATGAAATAATGCTTGCTAAAGAATAATATGAATAGCTTATGCCTGTGTGCTAGAATATCGTTGTCTTTCCAGATGTTACACAATATATATATATATATCACAATATGAATGAATACAAAGAATGGCATATTTTAAAGAAGTGTTGTAATAGAGTATAAAAGTGTGCGGTAATAATAATGACAATAAGTAGACGCATCATTGTTTCTATCCTAGCGGTGTCCACAACACACGCACACTCATAGCGCATTAAATGTTATAAATAAAAGCGTAGCATAAAGTAACCAATCATATAAAAATGCCTATACGAATTTATATAATTGGGGTCTTGCACAATCTAAACTACACTATCAGGTATAAACGCAACTGTGATCTATCATCACAACCAATGCAAGCTAAGCAAGTATATCCTCGTCAGAGGAGTGCCACAACCCATAACCTACACTACTCATCGGAGTCGCATGATGTAAATACACATATCGCTATCATCACACCCAAGCATGCGCATACACACACATTAAGTCGACATAGAATCAACATGCAAAGTGTCGAGACGCCAACACCCGATTGTAATCGAGTGCAAACTAACAACAAAGATCTCTTATTTGTAGGGTAGCTAGTCCCACAGGCACTACCATCGTGACCAAACGGTGGCAGTGGCCCGTCCTTGTCACTTCTAGGATATTTAAGCGCAATAATCCTTAGGCCTTACGTACGGTGATACGAATCTACGACGAAAAAACTAGAAAAACAGGAAGAAAAAGGAAGAAGACGGCTAGGGTTTGAAGAAAAGAGAAATAGCTGAAAATGTTTAAGCATGAGAACCAAAAGAGGGGGGAGATAGGTATTTATGCGAAACCTTCTCCCCTAGGGCCGGCCGGCCCCAGTGAGGGCTGAACCGGTTCGGTTCAGCCCTCCTCTCTTATTTGATTAATTGCGGGCTGAACCGGATGGTTCAGCCCGGTCTTTTCCCGGCGCTCCTTTTGGTCTCCTGGAGTATTTGAATCCTCGAAAGCGCATGTCGTCCGGGGGCATAACACTCCCCTCCCCTTCAAGAGGCAGCTTGTCCTCAAGCTGAAAGTCCGGAAAGAACTCCCGGAACTCCAGTAAATCCACCCATGTGTTGTGGGCCTCGGACAGATCCTTCCACTTGACCAGAACCTCTGAACGGTATTCCGTGCCATGTTTCTTCCAGCGGAACAGCAGTATATCCTCGGGACTAGGGCGTAGCTCGCCAGTCGTAGTAGCCTCGGGAAGGAAGGGAGTCACAGTGACCGCCGCTCCCAACTTCTTCTTCAGCAGCGACACATGGAACGTGGGATGAATTCGGGATCCTTCAGGAAGAGCAAGAGTGTAAGCAACCGGTCCCACCCGATGAGTAATGCGGAACGGGCCATAGAATCGGGGAGCTAACTTCTGATTGGCCCGGCGAGCAACTGAAAGCTGTCTGTATGGTTGAAGACGGAGAAAGACCTCGTCCCCTACTTGAAAGGTCCGCTCCGTCCGGTGCTTGTCAGCCTGTAACTTCATCCGGTCCTGAGCAGAGCGGAGATTGTCCCGCAGGAGGACCAAGGTCTGATCTCTGTTCCGTAGAGCTCGATCCACGGCAGGAAGAGCAGTGCTACCCGGCTCGTAGGACCGAAGAGAGGGTGGTGGTCGTCCGTAGACAACCTCGAACGGAGTGATCCTGCTGGCGGTGTGAAACGAAGTATTGTAGCAATATTCCGCCCAATGTAACCATCGTGTCCAAGAACGGGGCTCATCCATGACAAAACAACGGAGGTACGTCTCCACCCCCCGATTGAGTACCTCGGTCTGGCCATCTGTCTGCGGGTGATGCGCCGTGCTCATGCGCAACCGGGTCCCCTGTAGCCGAAACAGCTCCTGCCAGAAATTGCTAATGAAAACCGGGTCGCGATCGGAGATGATCGAACTCGGGAGACCATGTAGACGCACCACCTCTCGAGCAAATAGATCGGCAACTGTCTCCGCGGAGTACGGGTGGCTGAGGGCGAGGAAGTGGCCGTATTTGGACAGTTTGTCCACTACGACCAAGATCACTGTCTTGCCCTGAGAGCGGGGCAACCCGTCGATGAAGTCCATCGAGATCGTCTTCCAAATGTGCTGAGAAATCTCCAAGGGCGTTAGCAGCCCTGCAGGTGAGGTCGTCTCGTATTTCTGTCGCTGGCACACGTCACACTGTTGTACGAAACGCTGAGCATCCCGGCGTAGTCCCTTCCAAAAAACATTGGCCCGAAGCCGTTGTAGGGTACGGAGCACCCCCGCATGGCCTCCCGTCGGGGATGAGTGGAACTCCTGTAACATAATCTCCTAACAGGTAGACGAGGCGGAAACGACCACCCTCCCGTGGTAGTACAAGTGTCCCCCAACCAGTTGGTAACCCGGAGGAGTGGGTTGGCCCTGGGACAAGGCCTCTACAATCGGTCGGAGCTCTGGGTCCGCGGCGACCTCCCTCTGAATGTCATCCAGTGATTCAATCAGTGGTCCCGAAAGGTGGAAGATGGTGCTCTCCGGTAGGCGGGAGAGAGCGTCGGCCACTAAGTTCTCTTTGTCTTGCTTGTACACGATCTCATAGTCATACCCCAACAATTTGGTCAGCCACTTCTGTTGGAGAGGGGACGCTAGCCTCTGGTCCAAGAAGTGCTTCAGGCTCTGGTGATCAGTGCGAACTTTAAAATGATGACCCAGCAGGTATGGGCGCCACAGCGTCACGGCATGTAAGATTGCCAGCATCTCTTTCTCGTACGTGGAGAGGCCCAGTGTCCGGGGCGCCAAGGCTTTGCTGAAATAAGCCAATGGCCTCCCTTCCTGCATCAAAACTGCCCCCAATGCCTACTCCGGAGGCGTCCGTCTCCAGGACGAACTCCTTGGTGAAATCCGGCAGGGCGAGTACCGGTGTGGTCGTCATAGCGTCCTTGAGAGCGGAGAAGGCCCGCTCAGCTTCATCATGCCAGGTAAAGGACTCCTTGTGGAGGAGCTGAGTAAGAGGGCGTGCCAGTTTACCATAGTCCTTCACAAACCTCCGGTAGTATCCAGTCAGGCCCAGAAAGCCCCGTAGTGCCCGCGCTGTAGTGGGCCGTGGCCACTCCACCATGCTCTCGATCTTCCGTGGGTCCGCCCTGACCCCCTGGGCCGAAACCAGATGGCCCAAGTACTCCACCTCTGGTTGCCCAAACGAGCACTTCGACAGCTTGGCGTAGAGCTGATGTTGCCGCAGGATGGTAAGAACATGTGCCACGTGCTCGATGTGCTCCTCCCACGTCCGACTGTAGATCAGGATATCATCGAAGAAGATGAGCACCGACCGCCTAAGTAGAGGCCGAAAGGTCTCATTCATCACCGCCTGGAAGGTCGAAGGGGCATTGGAGAGCCCAAAGGGCATCACCAAGAACTCATAATGCCCATCGAGTGTGCGAAAGGCGGTCTTGTGGACGTCTTCTGTCTTCATCCGTATCTGGTGATAGCTGGACCGAAGGTCCAGCTTGGTGAATAAGCTCGCCCCATGCAACTCGTCCAACAGCTCCTCTATCATCGGGATCGGAAATTTATCCTTGATCGTGGAGTCATTCAAATTGCGGTAATCCACGCAGAAACGCCATGAACCGTCCTTCTTCTTCACCAAGATGATAGGGGAGGAGAAGGCGCTGGTGCTCGGTCGTATGATGTCGGTCGTCAGCATCTCCTTCACACTCCGCTCGATCTCGGCCTTCTGGATGTACGAGTATCGATAGGGTCTGACGTTTGGGGGGGGGGGGGCAGCCCCCTCTTTCAACAGTATGCCATGATCCCTGAACCTGGGCGGAGGAAGGCCCTTTGGCTCCCTGAACACATCCTCGAACTGTGACAGCAGCGTCTGTACCTCCTCTGGAATGTCTGGAGGGGTTTGGCCCGCCGCCTCCACCCCCACCACCATGGCCATGGGGGAGCCCTGCTCCTCCAACAGCTGTAAGCTCCGCACCGAAATCTCCTTCAGAGGAGAGGACTGAATGCCCTGCAGGCAGTAGTCCTTCCCCTGCTGGGTGAACTTCATCGTCAGCCGCACCCAATCAGTAGTCACCCTCTGTAACTGCCGCAACCACTGGACCCCCAACACCACGTCCGAGCCTCTGATTGGCAGCAAATACATGTCAGTGTGGCACAAGTAGCTCTGCACGCGGATTTCCACCCCCTTCAGTGCTCCCTCGCACTTCAGCTTGCTTCCATCTGCTACCATTACCTGGAATGCCGCTTCCTTATCAATCGCCTGCCCCACCTTCGACGCCACTGCTGGGTTGATGAAATTGTGGGTACTCCCACTATCCACCAAAATGGTTACTCGCTCCGTGCCCACCTGGCCTGTAAAACGTAGGGTCAAAGGGGCCGCACTCCCCTCCATGGCCTACATGGAGATCCCGAACTCTGCTAAATCCAGGTCCTCCACCTCGACATCCATAAGAGGATCCTCCTCTCCATCCTCCTCTCGCAGCATAAACACCTGGACCTTCTGGCAAGGGTGCCCTCGAGTATACTTCTCATCACAATTAAAGCACAATCCTTTCTCCCTCTGGGCTTGCATCTCTGGCCATGTCAGCTTCGTCACCGTGGGCCGTATGGCGGTGGGTGGATCTCTCCGAACTCCTGTCGGGGCCGCAAGTGGTTTAGTAGCCGTCCGACTCTTTTGTCTGTTGAAGCGCTCCTCCTGTATCCGAGCAATGCTAATGGCGTGGCTCAGACTGCGAGGTAGGTAAGCGTGAATCTCGTCACGCAAATGGTCCTTCAACCCTGAAATGAAGCAGCTCAGCAGTGTCTGCTCACCCCAGGTCACCCGGTTCGCCAACCGCTCGAACTCTGTCCGGTACTCCGTAACTGTGCCCCTTTGCCTCAACTTCTGCAGAGTCGCCTCCACATCCTCATACTCCAGTGGCCCAAATCGGGCCGAGAAAGCCTCCGTGAATTCCTCCCAGGGAGCCGTGGCGCGCCCCCTGAGGAACCATGTCGTCCACTGATACGCGTCCTCCTCCAGATGGAAAGCCGCCAACTGTACCCACTGCGCCTCGGGGACCTCCTGATATTTGAAGAACAGCTCCGCCTTCTGAATCCACTCAAGCGCGTTGCCCCCCTTGAATTTAGGGAAGTTCATCCGGGTCAACTTCGGCTGCATGTAGGGACGCTGATGTGCTCCACCAAATCCACCTCCCTCCTGGGCCATCTGCCCTAGTTGCTCCGGACCCCCCTGTTGTACCCCTTGGTTCCACACTGGGGGTCTTCCTTGTCCTCCCTGGTTCCCCATTTGAGGTCTCGCCGGCCCCATATATGCGTTTCCGTACCCCAAATTGGGGGGTGCCGCTGGTTGAGGATGTAGAATTCCAGCCGTACCCCCATGAAGGGGAGGAGCAGCTCCTGTCGTGCCTCCGAGAGGGACCGCATTCGCGCCGGTAGGGCGAAACAGCCCGAAACCCTGATGTTGCGGCCTCCACGGCTGTCCGGGGTGTTGGCCGGGTCCCCACTGGGCTCCCCCTCCCTGTCCGACACCTCCTCCTTGCCGCTGCAGCCCCGCTGCCCCCTGGACAGGAGGAATGGGCCCCCAAGTGGCTGCATATCCTCCAGTCGGCCGCAGCAGCCCCGCCGGGCCTGGTAGGGGAGAGTCGACTCCCCAGCCACTGGTGGTAGACCCTCCGGCCGCCGCATAGGGCCCCGCCCCTCCTCCTGGCGCTGGATAGTAGCCGCCGGTCTGCCCTGTTGATGCGTAAGGGCCGACGCCCCCGTTCCAAGCCTCCGCCGCTCTGCTGGGGCCCGCGTGGACGTCGTGCGGCCCTAGTAGGCCGTCTGGTCCCCAGCCGGTGGTCCCCCAGCCCTCCATCCGGCCGCTCGCAGGCCGGAACCCCGCAGCTAGGGTTCCCGCCGTCACCTCCTCCGCCGGTTCCCTTCCTCCGCCGTTTTCCCCGCCGATTCCTTCTCCGTGTGGGTTGTTCGATGCGTCGATGTCGGAACCGTCGCCGGAAGTCCCCTTCCCTTTCAGATTTTGCAAAAGGAGGGATTTTAACTCCTCCATCCTCGAATCGAATCGTTCTTCCAGATTTTTTTGAGAGTCCCTCATGGATTCTTCGAACGCCGCCACCGAATCCGTCAAGACGATGTAGTTTTCCTCGATCGCGGCCAAACGTGCCGTCTCCGCTTCCGTGCGTGTCACCATGGTCGCAGGAAAGTGGCTCTGATACCAAATGATACGAATCTACGACGAAAAAACTAGAAAAACAGGAAGAAAAAGGAAGAAGACGGCTAGGGTTTGAAGAAAAGAGAAATACCTGAAAATGTTTAAGCATGAGAACCAAAAGAGGGGGGAGATAGGTATTTATGCGAAACCTTCTCCCCCTAGGGCCGGCCGGCCCCAGTGAGGGCTGAACCGGTTCGGTTCAGCCCTCCTCTCTTATTTGATTAATTGCGGGCTGAACCGGATGGTTCAGCCCGGTCTTTTCCCGGCGCTCCTTTTGGTCTCCTGGCGTATTTGAATCCTCGAAAGCGCATGTCGTCCGGGGGCATAACATACGGCTGTCTGAACCCGTACTCATTCTTCGCCCATAGTGGAAGTGTAACCAAAAGAACCGAAGTATAGCTCATGTCGAACTCCAGATGGCTAACACCTAAAAAAATAACTAGGCTAGGACACACTTTGCCGTTCGAACATGACAAATACAACTAGATTTAAGTATGGTAAAACACACATTATTTCAATCTAGACTCGATCAAATATATTGAACTAAACTAACGAAGTGATTTTGTGATTTATGAAGAGACTGATTCGTTAGACGTGCAACCATTTATATATCTCTAAATTAGATCACTCAATTTCCTTAATCCAACCTCAATCAGTAATCACATTAATCATACTCTACTCTATATTCGTCGAAGTCATCTTATAGATTCATAACCTCGAGACTATAATCATCATTTCGTACTCGATCATGGTTTCATAATTGCCTAAACCTACTAATTATCCAAAATCTAAGTTCATTATATTTGTTTTGGTCATCGTACTTGCCTAAGCATTCCAAAGGTTAATATCCCTCATTCTAAACCAGGATTTGGACTATCAGTTTCATATGCACCAATTGCTGGCAGAATTAGCTACGCCCTTGTAGAACATCATGTCGTTGATTAAATATTATTGCAATCGACGATGCTTCCGGAGCTTGGTTGGACGATTCTACTCTTAACTCTGAACTATGTAAACAATAGTCTTGAACTCGTCTTCGACGTAAGTCTCCGCCGCACACTACCATTTATTTTCATCGCAAGATTCATCAATGATCTCCGCGACACGATCCAAAGTCGCTTTTCGTCGCACTATCCATCGTTGATCTCCATCACACGATCCACCGTCGATTTCCGTCACACTATCCACCGTCAATCTCCATCACACGATCCACCGTCGATTTTCGTCACACTATCCACCGTCAATCTCCATCACACGATCCACCATCGATTTTCGTCGCACGATTCGATTTTATTTTTCGTCGCGCGATGCGATATTATTTTCCATCGCGCGATCGTCGCTATTTCAATCGCACGCTTCAATATTATTTACCTTCAGGATCGCGTTATTTCGATCGCGTGCTTTAATATTATTTACCGCCGTGCGAACATCATTATTTTGATCGCGTAAAAGCCCACCTTATGTGATCCACGGCGACCCCGAGCATGACTAAGCTCGGGTGTTCGTGGGTCGCCGGAAAAACGAGGCATTTACGGGAGAGCCTCTAATAATTAAGAACCTAAGATCTAAGGTTTAGCGGGTGGAGGGAACTCACATAGCGGAGGGTCTAAGATGGTAGTGCATTTGTCCATGACAATATATTCTGATATCAGATGTTTTCTGCCTTTTATAATGCCTTGTGAGGACCATGGTTGTTGGTATTCGTTTGCATGTGGCATATGTTGCCGCAGGATCCGACATCATGATTTCAAAAGGACTCATGGATTTGATGATGGAGAAGGATTATAACACCCACCGACAAATCTCCTCAAACAAAGCCATAAGTATCTCCATTAAAACTTTCTTTGTGAAAATCTCAAGCTCAGGTATGATATTGGCATGAAACTCATCTATCTCTCCAATGCAGTACTCTTTCATGAGCTCTCTTGCAGTTTTGTTGTGCCTGACGTCTTCGAAATCTTCAACTGAGTCTCTCCCTTATGCAACAACGGTAGTTGGAGACGAGGTTTTTGTTGGAGGGGAGCTGCTGCTTGTGCCATTTGGAGGAGAAAAGAAGGGGGCTCGGTTTGAGGAGCTGCTCGGTTTCAGAAAGAGTAGTTGCAAGCTTGGTCGCCGGAGATGGAGGGTTTCGCCAGAGTAACTCTCGTAGGAGAGACGGCTTCGCTGGAGGTGGAGCGTCGGCCAGAGACGAGGGAGGAAGGGAGAGGAGGCGGTTGCTCGATTTTGTCAGTCGGTTGCAAGGGGGCGATGGCTACTGCTCGTGAGGTGGGACGTAAGATTTCTAAAACAAATAAATTATAGTAATTATATTATATTAAATTATGTTAGAATTTTAGGAAGCCCTTTTAATATTTCATTCAAACACTCATAGATTGCTCTATGGGGCTCGAAATTTATCTCGAACGGGCTCATTATGGTTGTCTCGTCGATACACACTCACCGATACGATCTGAGGTCAATTCTGAGTTCGTTTGCTCATTTTATGCTTCTCAGAGCATTTCTGATTTGACTTGATCGTCGAAAATCATTCTAACGATGTCAGAATCGCAGACGAACAAGTCTGTTGGACTCATATTGTCGTCACGAGTCTAAAGAAACTAACTGAGGTCTATTCTGAGGTTGTTTACATGATTTCACCTTTTCGGATAATTACGATACTTAAGACCGCATTAGTACGTCAAATCCTTCGATACTCATCGGAATTGAGCGCGGACAATTCCGTTGAACTCGTATTGACTTTATGAGTCTAATGAAACCAACTACCCAGTTGTAAACCCCTACCCAATTGTAACACTCATACCCAGTTTATTAACATTTCGAAAGTCTGGCTGAAACTCGTGATATGAAGCAAACTAGACAACAGTAATAAAATTAGTATCATAACAAATAACTAAAGTTTACAACGGAAGTAAATGACTGAAATTAAAACTAATAAAATACCTTACAGTTTGAAACACAGAGCCCACTAGAAAATATGTACAAACAAACTGATGTGTACTCCCTGTAAAGAAAATTCCGAAAATGGATCAACCCACTGGCGAGCAAGAAAGACTTTCCCCCAGTGACACTAAAACATAACGAAAACATGCATACATACTTTAAAATTATGTATAATACTAAGGAAACTAAATTATAGTTATATGCATGCTTTTCTATGAAAGTAACATTGAATATAAATCATCATTTCTCCGATTAAATCTTATTTTGAATCTTCTCTGAGTTAGGGATTATTAACGTGTAGGGTTCTAGGACCCGACTTCATTTTTCAAGTGGAGAGAACATGTATTCTATTTTCTTCTTATTCCTAGTTGTACAGATTCGTATGCACATTCTAGCGATTTGAGTCCCTACTAGCGAACATAGGAGTTCTTGTGTCTCTCGATCATGAACACAGACTCGTATTTAGTAATGAGGGGTTGACTCCCCAACATGAGGCTCATAAGGACTGTTAAGCCCTATGAGTAAGATAGTGTGCCTCTATCTATCACGAGAGAAAATCTCGATCGTGTCTCCTAATTATCTTTTATTAGTGGCCGACATGAACATAAAAAAGAATACTCATTTAAAGCCACTAATTTAAATTTAGCGTTCCATTAATCTTTTACCTTCTTATTAATGGTCTGCAAGACAATTCTTAAGGGAACATTCACATTATACATCATCCTAAATTACGCATTTCATCACCTTCAGTCTATGTCTTGTCTTGGTATTACTGGTGTTAATGCTATAAATCTGTCATGACATGATTTCCTTTTTATATAAATATCTAATTATGTGATTCCCTGGTCCATGTACTTATATTCTTCTTACTTTTTTGCATGTGTGCGTAGGGGAAATCCCTAAAGTGTTTCATATATCTTAAAATAAGTTCTTCGTAATAACGTGATAAATGACATTCATATTTTAAAAATTTCACGTTTCTAAAGATACGATTTTCATATAATAACATTTATCAAATTTCTTCGTGCCAAGGTAGATTGCATAACTAGAACTATACACATTTATCTATGTGGTATGTCTAACCAAAGAGAAGTAGAATTTCTCATATTCTAATATAAGTTATTTGTATTATCATCGCAAGACGATTAATTCATAATCTTCTATTACCTTATATACCTAAGGTATGGCATTTTAAATTTGGCGATCATATCATGTTCCTTCATGACCATATATAATGTACAGGAAATTGTATAGACTTTTCTTGCACCTTAACATTGTTCATTCTTGCATCTTAACATTGTGCATCTTAACAATTACGATACACATAATTTCATGTTGCAACATATTCCTACATAACAATGTCTAATGCCTAATTTGAACTAGGTGGTATGTCTAACCAAAAAGAATAGAATTTCTTACATCGATGGCGCGACGTTCGCACACACAGCGGGGCAGTATGATTTCTTTAGGTTAATTCAGAAATTATGCAAGGCTTCTCCAATCTAGCACTAAGTATAAATAATACCTGAAATTGAAAGGAAACCCTCAACAAAAAAATATATGAAAGGAAAAATTCTAGGATCACCCTATCTCCTTCCTCCTAGGATTTTATTGGAAACACCTCATTTCAAGTGCTGGAAGGAAGCATGAAGAGTGAATCGAAGAAAGGAAGAGTGAAGAGAAACCTTTACCTCTTTCCACGTGGAAAATTACACAAAGGTTCTCCGATCTATCACACAAAAGCCCTTCCGTTTCCACAGTGTGGAATCCTCCAAATCTATAAAAGAACAAAATTTAGGAACCAGAAACATCTATGAATCTATCCTCCTAAGGTTAAACAAGATCCCTCATTCAAACTTCCTATGAAAAATAGGACATAACGGATATGCAGCTGCAAGAGAGGAAAGTAACTGGATATTCATAAAAATGTTTAAAATTTGCAAGAGAAGGAACAACGGGAAGTAATACTTACCATCTCCCTCAAAATGCCAGTGAGAAGTGGGGAAGACCGGCGGTTGTAAGAGGAAGAACATCGGTCTACTTCACTGCGCCCAACGGTCGGCGAAATCATCAACGGTGCATCGTCGAGCCTCCACGGCTAGGAGGAGAAGTCGACTATGGTTTCTAGCGAGGAGACTGGAGGAATCGGATTCTCATATCGACGGAAAGAAGGGAGCCCCCGAGTCACGATCCCGCTCTCCCTTTCTACTCTAGACGACGAAAACGAAACCAAACCTACTTGCAGTTTTGGGGTCATTGTGGTTTTTGAGTCATAATGGTGTGTGGTTACGGAAGGAGCGTGAATGGCGTAATGGCAATGCGTGAATTGAAAACCATTACTATCGGTTTCTAAAAGATGACCACAACTTTCCATTTTTACAACATTGCCATACTTACCAAGTTATTAATTCATCTTGGATAGTCTCTGAAATTTTAGAAAATTAACTTAATAATCATCATGCATACTAAAACTACAATCAAACAACGCATCGAAGGCTAAGACATATATTTTCATATCGATTATCTTAAACCTTTTTTCCCAAACATAAGTAATCATGCTAGAATAAATCTTTCACTTTACTTTAAGATAAATTCTTGATCTGCACATACAATAAGGTCTCCAAATCTAAATTTTATACATTAAACTCTCTGCCATTAAAAGGTCGATCTATTTGTATACGGAGTCTTAATCTTAACATAAAAGATCTTCGCATTGAGTGAATGTTACCACACAAAAAAGCTAACATTTATTTGAACATGATAAAATAATTATTGTATACTAAAGATTTAAAGTTAATTCAGAATAAATATTCTTTTCTCCCTACTCATTTTCTAGTGGACAATCTTATCGGGAAATATCTCAACTAACTCGCATGCATAACAATCATCTTTCACATTTGCATCATCTAAGATCTCTTAATTACCTTTAAAAAAATGCAAGCATATAAAAATGCTCTAAAATCAACATTCGTGTACAAGTACTCAAATAATTCTACATTTTTTTCCAAAATCACTCAAATATAACCTTCACGCATTTGAAACATACAAGCTCATCTAAAGTTAGCATGTAGTATGAAATAGGTGTGCATGCAAGTGTATCATCATTAATGGTGTGGGCTTCATATGATCAATCCGGAAAGTTCAATATCGATCTAAGATACAACTAATCTTTTAACAAATCTCATTGTCGAAGCTTTAAATTAAAAAATTCGTAGACATAATAAAATTTATTTAATTCATTCATCACAATAAGGACCTATCATGTAAATCATCATCAAGAGTTTCGAGCATTCATCGAACCTTAATGAAATCCTACATACTTCCCATATGAGTTTATTAAAAATCAAAGAACATTAAAATTAATCAATACCATCTAACATTTCAAAGTGGGTACCATACATAAAATTAAGAAAATCTTACATGCGATTGAGAGTCTCAAACAATCTATGTTACTAATGTATTTAGTGACTTAAGGGAAGAATAAATCCTACCAATTTCTTTTCATAATCTACGAACTATAAAAAAAAGTTTTTTAGCACATACGAATTTAGGGCTATAAAAAGGAGTTCATAAAATGGCATCTTGAAATCATTTTCTAATAATCGAACGTGATTCTAGCAAATTTAGTTCTCATAGTTCATAAGAATAGGTAAAAATGCAAAGAATGCTCACATTATTGATGAATGGAGCCTTCCCTTACAAAGCATTACTCATGGAAGCCATGGGATGGACCTTGGTGGCAAGAGGAAGCACTAAATCTCCCGAGTAGAAGCTAGGGTTTCAGTTTCTCTTATGGTTTGACAAGGAAAATCCATAGAGGAAAGGTGAGGGGTTTAAGAAGAGAAAGGGCACATGGGGATGACCAACCATCGCCCTTGGAGAAGCTCCCACGCGGCATCGACGGTGGAGAGCACAAGGAAGGAACTCCACGCTGCTTGGGGGAGAGAAAGGGAGAAAAGTAAGCAGTCTTCCACCAGTGGAATGAGAAGGGGCTCGATTTAGGCTTCCACGGAACCGGTTGCCTCTAAGAGGAAAAGGCAAGTGTTTTAACCCTATTTAATCTCATCCAAAGAAGTAAGTATGGGTGTGGATGGCTAGGATTTGTCCACTTAAAGAGTAGAGCCAATCCTTGAAAACTATATAGGGAAATAGATGGCTAAACATGATTAATTAGTTCCCATGCTCAAACATGGGAAAAATCCAAATAAATCTTAAAACATATTCTAGGTCTAATGAACTATTTCATTACATTTTCTTATATTAAACTATTCTTTTATCATATTTCCATTCAATAAAATAGAATGACTCTGAAATAAATATCAAAAACTTCTTTAAAATTCTCCATAAACTAAATAGGTTGTATAGTGCTAAAATACTACTATTAATGCAAATTACCATTTAGGGGGTTAATTTTATGAGCAGAAAATATAATTTGTCATAAACTGTGAGGATGTCACAAATCTTCCCTTGTTACAAAAAATTTCGTCCTCGAAATTTCAGTATTCTATTCATCCATCTCACTAGGGAAACATTAGTATGATAACCCTTCAATAAAAATGATACCCTTCTCACTAAAATTCAAAGTAAAATATGATCTTTATTTGATGGTCTTGACTATCCATACCCCCCCCCCCCCCCCCGCGCAAAAGTTTTCGTTGTTGATCTACACATATTTTACTTAAGTATCATCTAAGTCATAGAAAGAAAGAAATGTTTTGCATGGATCTTAATCGTGAACATATTGACATTAAATCCAAAATGAATCGTCTTAAACAATCATAAAGAGGATAACTATTATTAGTTCTCGAGTCATCACACCAAGTTCTAAGTTTAATATCATGTATCTATTAACTCCAAGCATTATCAAGATTCACACTCCATATAATCAGTGCTTATGATCTATTCGTCTCTCTAACCCATGGATTTTTTTAAATTATACTCAAAACCACTGAGTACAAAATCCTTTCATCCATATGGCACAAAGAAATCTAGATCTTATTTCTGATCTCTAAATTTTGCTCTTCAAGTGCAATGCCAGTTTGAATTCATTTAGATACTTTACTTCTATCTAGCTTCCATGAAGTATTAAATCATAGCTATAACTAGAAGAAAAATCTTACCTTACATAGTTTTCTATGAACCTAAATTTTGTGTAGAATGTCAAAATAAAATTTTTAGTTCTAATTTAATTTAAAGGTGAATAACTTAATATTCTCCTGGAAAGTATGAACGATAAGTTGATAAAAAAACCTTAGTAACTTAATAATGTTAACATATAGATGCAGTAGTTGCATCCTTACGTTTACACCTTAATTAGTTCATTCAAACTAAGTTTTGGTTTAGTTCTCCTTGGACAATCTTCCCTTATCAGTAGATTGCAATCTTCCTTTGGATCTTAAACACACAATTATTTTACAACACAGTGGATCATCTAAATAAAAAAAATCATTTTCTAATTTCCTTAATTTAGTGCAATAGAACACAAATTTCAATATGGGACTATATTCTTTCCAAATTTGATGGGAGATTGGTAAAATAAGTAACTGTTGAAATGCATACGAACTCTTCCCATGTCATTTTTCTAAATCCATTTCAAAATTCAAATTCTTTAAAGTTCAACTATTTGCGCATATCCATCTAAAATCCATCTCTCAAGATGTCCATCTTCCAATAGAACTTTGATGAATAGAAGCTCAATGCTACTATTCTTATAGGGGAATTTGGAAAAACCAAATATTTTCACATCTTAGTTGCTTGCTAGACATAATTACCCCATAATTACTCCATATCATGTAATTTCTTTGAATTAATCTGAAAATCTTATTTATATATTCATTCTTCTCTATCTTCAGCGCTATCTCTGCCGGTTAGCAAAATATCAGTTTAAAATACTCTTATTAAAGTTTGAGTTAAATTATCCATTTTCGTATTTGCTCCAACAAGACTTTGACTACTGTCCTTCGCATTATCAAAGAAAATATTGATAAATGAAACTGCCAATTTCTCATGGGCTTCTTTGTTCTCTCATGAAATTTCTTCTATCACTTCAAAATTTTCTTAGTAACTTCTAACATCTACAATGTGGATATTCAGAGGGGTGAGTCATAAACTCAATGAGAGATTCCCTTACTCTAAAAATCTAAATGCCCCTAAGGCGAGGGCTTTCAAATCTAAATCTTTTCTTTGAGATAAATTTTACTAATTACATCAAGAAGTAATCTCAAAATCTGTTTTCATAACGTACAATACATACATAGCTTTTAAATTTTAATTTTCTTTAAATCTTTTCTCATGTCTAAAAAATTGTGAATTTTTCTTAGAGGGATGTTAATACGAACTAGAAAGAGATCGCTTGGATTAATGAAACAACAGACACAATCCGGAGCAAGCTCCGACCAACTCTCGGAGGATGGTTCCTCCAAAGAGCTTCTCTCTAATGAGAACCCAAAAGACAACAGATCTCAAGATAACCTAACTCCCCAAAACCACCTCCTTATATAGGGGGGGCTCACATCAACCCTAATAATAAAAGAAAACAATAATAATAATCATAAGACGCCGCATGCGCGTAACAATACATCCCGTCAGAAAAGCGACTTTGACCCCAAGGTCGGCACGCCGCCCGCCGATCAGTAAGGATATGCTTGCGGTTGGGATGTCGTTGATGCGCCCGGGGGGTCTCCTTGTAGTCTGTCTGAGAGCAGTAGGAGGTCAAAGTCAGCGGCGGAGAGCGCAGCCACGTCGTTGCCGATGAGGACCAGACACTCCTTCACCGAGCACGCATGACCAGGAGAGTAGGGTTGCTTGCAGCGGAAACACAGACCCTTGCTCCGTAAGTTGTTGTACTCCTGATTGGTCAGGCGGTGTGTAGGGACATGTCGAGTGTTGGTTGGCCCATAATTGGTGGCCGGGGTAGGGGAGGTGGCAGAGGTGGAGGTTTGGGATGGGTCGAGAAATAAGGTTGCGAGGGATGCCTGGAAGAAGGTGATGGGAAAGGAATGCCGTCGGACGTCGCGAGGAATTCCGCCTCCACAAGGGGGGAGAGGTCGATGGCTTGGTGGACCGTTAATGGTTTGAGGGTGCGGAGATGGGAGCGGAAGTGGGGTTGCAAGTCGTTCATGAAGAACCCCAAGTAATGGTCTGGGGGGAGTCCGGGAACATGAGTGACCAATTCCACGAAGGCATCAATGTACGAGTCAATGGAGCCGGTGTGTCGGACCCCGCAAAGTAGCTCGATCATGTGGGCGGAGTAGCGGTCGTCATACCGTTGAATGAGGGCCTCGGTGAGATCTGTCTAGGTAAGGTTGGGAGAGGTCTGGCCGCCAATGGAGGGCAGACCCTTCCATGTCGATAAGTGCGGTGGAGACCCGTTGCGTCGGAGGGGACTGGTGGATGTCGAAAAACTACTCGGCGCGGGCAATCCACCCGAGGGTGTCAGTCGCGTTGAATGTGGGGATGTCAGGTCCACGGTACGGTGGAGTAGGTAATTCCACCACTGCGGTTGTATCGGGGATCACAGTGCTGGGGGATCCCACAGCCGAGGTGGTAGGAGGCCCGAAATGCTGGTTGGGCTGTAAGTTCTTGACCATGGTCAGAATCGAGGCGAACTGCTCGGCTTGTGCCTCGAGGCGAGAGTTGATGGCGGTGAGGGAGTGTTCGAGGGATTCCACGCGGGATTCCATCCTCCCCATTGGCATATGAGGATGCACAAGGGATAGATGTCGCCGGAGAGTGTCGGAGAGGGTGGGTAGGTGCGAGTTGGCGGCGGAAAGCAGGCTGGGCGCAGCGGCTACGGCCCGGAGACGGAGTAGATGGTGCTGATCAAGGTGCGAGATGGCGGGAGAAGCAGGCGCTAGAAGTAGCGGGGGATCGATCGTCGAAGCGAGTGAAGCAGCGCCGGATCGATCGAAGCGGGCGAAGCAGGCGGGAGACGCAGGCGAAGCCGGCGTAGGAACGATCGAAGCGGGAGACGCAGGCGCTAACTAGATGGAATCGCCGAAGCAAGCGCGACTGGGTCGAGGGAGCGGTGTGGTGCGGCGTCGGATCGCGGAAGCGGGCTGTGCGAGCTCTCGGACAGCGGAGAGGAAGACTCCGGCGGCTGTACCAGGGAACGGAGCGGCATGTCGGACCAAATAATACGAACTAGAAAGAGATCGCTTGGATTAATGAAACAACAGATACAATCCAGAGCAAGCTCCGGCCAACTCTCGGAGGCTGGTTTCTCCAAAGAGCTTCTCTCTAATGAGAGCCCAAAAGACAACAGATCTCAAGATAACCTAACTCCCCAAAACCACCTCCTTATATAAGGAGGGGGGCTCACATCAACCCTAATAATAAAAGAAAACAATAATAATAATCATAAGACGCCGTATGCGCGTAACAGATATCCATGACAAACTGACGCAGGAGGTTCTAGCAAAACATATGTTGATTCTATGGCTTGAATGAATTAGACACGAAATCGGTGACTATGCTTGCAACAATTGAAATTATAAATAATACAAAAAAATAATCATGGTCAAGTAGAGTTTCTATTAAGGTAACAACTACTGTAATATACATGCAGGAGACTAGAAAATCAATATGTGAACAAATGAAACCCGACAAGTAGGAGGATAATATTGAGACAAAAATTACAAAGTTATATTACCCAAAACATGGAATAAACACACGATTCAACACAAAAGAAAAGAACACCAATCAATAAGCGTACAATGCTTGTAGGATAGAAGGGCTCGGAGGATGTAAAGTGAGAAATCTGAGGTCGAAGTGACAGCAGATGGCTGGCTGGAGACTATCCTGATGCCGACTGAGAACAGAAACTGATTTGGAAAGATTTCCGGGCTGTCCAGACTCATAAGAATGATCTGTATGGGGTTGTGGAGGTCAGTAGATGTGTGGATGGGTCTCTGGATGTCTTGGGAGGATTCTGGAAAGGCAAAATAGTGCTGGGATTGATTCCAGCACTCAAAAGTACCTCCCAGATACAGTTTCGGCACAAAATAGGGGAAGATTGGCCGATTCCAGTGGCTGGAATCAAGTACTGGTGAGGCTGTGGGAGGGTTGAGGGGGACTGCCGTCGGTTGGGAGGTGACTGAGAGGTGGTTGGGGAGGAGAAAGTTGATGTAGGTGAAAGGGGAAAGGGTTGTGGAGGCTGACTGGAGGTAGGGAGGGGCTCACGGGTAGGGAATAATGGAGAGTGGAGGGAGAGGGGAGTTAACTGGTTGTGGGTTAATGGGGGAGGTGCCCAGTTGGAGTAAATGGAGGACTTGTGGTGAGTGGAGGAGTGAAAATTGAGGAGGGTGGGGGTGGAACGATGTGAGTAAATTTAGTAGTGACCCTTTTTCATGTAGTTATGAGTGGGGTAGTGGAGAGGTGGCTTGGGGGGGTTAGAATGGAGGTTGGAGGGTGGTGGCCTGCCAAGGTTGGCAGGAGGTGATCGCCGGAGGTGGTGGTGGTCAAAGGTGGTGCGCGATCGCCGAAAAACTAAAACATATGGGAATTTAGGTGGTGGTGGTGGTGGTGGTGATGGGAATTCTTTGGGGAGGAGAGGGTTCTATGGAGTGGCCGGCGGGAAATATAGAGGGGGGAGTGGTGTGGCCGAGTGGGGATATGGAGGGGGGAGCAGGGGAGTGGTCGGCTATGTGTTGTGGAAGGGGATGGGGGTTGTCGGCTAATGGAGGTGGGGAGGGAAGGATAACTCCAGGCTTCGCGCTAGGATTCCAGCTACGGCATCGGGTGATCAAATGGAAAACTTTTACTCAAAATTTCAATATCTTTTAAATGAGTCTTATATGCTTATTTATAAACTAAGGGGCCAGGCACCATAAACGGTCATGATTCTTCGATGATAACGGACCTCAAAATATTAAAATAAAAAATTAGAAAAATTCAAAAAATAACTAAAACATTATCGATCAGCACAAAATAGACGACTCTGATCGTCGTGTAGGCTCATGTGTGTCGCGATCTCCATCACTAACTCTTGCGGTCAGTTGAAAATTTAGTAACATATACAATCAACATACGTGTAAAAATATTCAAATAATTCTACATTCCTATTCTCTGATATTTTTCCGAAATCACTCAAATGTAACCTTCATGCAATTGAAACATACAAGCTCATCTAAAGTTAGTATGTAGTATGAAACAGATGTGCATGCAAGTCTATCATGATTAATGGATTGAGCATCATATGATCCAGTAAGTTCAATATGGATCAAAGATATTGTAGAGATTATTATTATTATTAGTGTTATTTCTTGTAAGGTGTCTTAGTCCCACATTGTCTATCCGTGTTAGGTCTCACTTGTAACTCTTATATAAACCCTCTATGGATGAATAATAGAATTAATCTTTTCTCTCCTTTCAACATGGTATCAGAGCCGTAGGGTTTCTCCCACGGGCTCTCGTTTCCGATCCGCCATCTCCTCGCGTTTCCGCTGCCATCGTCGATCCTACAGCAACAGATCGTCGTCTTTGTTGGTCGTCGATCTCCTTCCGCCAGCCCTTGCGCATTCGCAGCCCGCGTCGTCCGCGCATCCTCGCGCATCCGCGTCTTCCGCGCATCCGCTTCCGCAACCGCAGCCCGCAGCTTCCGCCAGCCCGCAACTCTTCTGACTTCCGTAGCCGCAACCTGCAGCTTCCTCCCAGCCCGCAGTCCTCCTCGCCGCAGCTTCCTCCAGCCAATAGTCCTCGCCCGCAGCTTCCTCCAGTCGCAGTCCTCCCACCGCCAGCGACAACGCCTTTTTCTTGGCACCTGAAATGCAGCCCTAATCTGATGTCATTTCTGGTGTTGCACTATCTTGGAGGTTCCTGCATGACCGTGTTGTCGTTCCTCACTCTATGAGGCAACCCTAGATTCTATCTAGGTGTTTGTCGTGTTCCTTCTTTGGCTCCTTGATTTCTATTCTTGGACCATCATGTCGGGGACGGACGACTCTACCTCTCTCTCTTCCGGTGTCGGCGTTTCCTCAGCCACTGTGATGTCTAATGGCTCCACTCGGACCGGTCATGACCACAATACTCCTCAAATCACGACGATACGTTTGGACGGCTCAAATTTTCTTCCGTGGTCTCGGGTTATTACTCTAGCCTTGAAGAGCTGGCTGTTGTACGGTTATGGTCAGGGCACGATTCCGGCACCTGCCCCGGGTTCTTTTGACTTGGCCCAGTGGGAATCTGATAATTCCCTCGTTATGTCTTGGCTAACTAACTCCATGACTGACTCTATTGCCCGGAATTATCTTTTTTAGAGACCGCCACAGATATTTGGAAGAGGGCTGAGACCACTTACACCAGCCAGGGCAACGCCGCCCAGATTTATCAGCTGCGCCGGAAGATTTTTCTTCTTCGTCAAGGTGATCGCCCTCCCTCTGTCTATTACCTGGAGTTCACTCAGTTGTATCAAGAGTATGATCACTTCGACCGTCTCACTCTCACGTATCCTGCGGATGAGCTTCTTGTCCGAGCTCGTGAAGACAGGAACCGCGTTTTTGAGTTTCTTCATGGCCTGCATCGGGATTTTGATCAGATCAGTGTCCAGATCCTTGGGCGCACTCCTTTGCCCTCTCTTCCAGTGGTTTTCAGTCTCGTTCAACAAGAATTTGATGGGCGGCAAACGCGGATTCCTGATACTGCTCCGAAAGGTTCTGCCCTGGCTGTTCAGTTTGAGAGTAGAGCTCCTCGAGATTCCAGGCCCAAGTCCCTTGACAAAGATCATTTGCTCTGTGATTACTGCGGGAAGTCTCGTCATACCAGGGCCACCTGTTTTCGTCTCCATGGTTTTCCCACGCCCCGTGGGGGTTCTCTACCGCGTGACGGTCGTGGGTCTGGTCGCTCCCAAGGTCGCCCTACTCAGTCCCGCTCTGCCCACCTGTCTGATGCTTCGGAGGAGACTCCCCCTCTCCCTGTCCAGCCTGCCCCTCCTCAAGCTCTGTCTGCTGATGAGATCCATGTCTTTCGCCGCTTGATGCAGGGCCAGTCTCTGGAGTCTTCTGTGTCCTCGTCTTCCTATGCCCATCAGGGGCCTTCAGGTGCTCATAATGCATCTTCTCGTCCCTCTACTCACTGGATTATTGATTCTGGAGCCACAGATCACCGGCACTCCTACAAGTTTTGTGTCTTACCTTCCTTTGTCTGGTAGGGACAAAGTGAGCATTGCGGATGGTTCCTTGTCTCTGATTGCTGGGAAAGGAACCATATCCTGCTTCTCTCTTACTTTTTCTTATGTCCTTCATGTGCCCAAATTTACTCGTAACCTTCTCTCCATTAGTCATTTAACTAACTCTATGAATTGCTCTATGACTTTTTTTCCCTCTTCCTGTGTTTTCCAGGACCCGAAGACGGGAACGGTGATTGACTCTGGTAGTCTGGTGGATGGGATCTACGTATTTAATTCTTCCTCTCCAGCTTCATCTCCTCAGGCTCTTCATGCTGATCAGGCGGTCACTTTGAAGTCTTGGCATTATCGTCTTGGACATCCTTCTATTATGTCTATGAAACGCTTATTTCCTACTTTACCTACTGTCTTAGTTGATAATTTTCATTGTGATGCTTGTGAACTTGAGAAACATCATCGTACTTCTTTTAATCATGTTTCTTCTCCTAATTCTGCTCCTTTTCATCTTATACATAATGATGTTTGGGGGTCTTGCCCTGTTGCTTATACTTCTGGTTGTCGTTGGTTTGTAACTTTTACTGACTATTTCTCCCGCACAACTTTATACCGGATGAAGACTAAAGATGAAGTTTTCTCTTTATTTCAGCGTTTTCATAAAATGGTTTCTACGCAATTTGATGTCTCTATCAAAATTCTTCGGACTGATAATGATCGCGAGTACATTGATTCTAAATTTGAACATTGACTTGCTCATCATGGCATTATCCATCAAACATTTTGTGTTTACTCCCCCCTCAAAATGGGGTGGTTGAAGGAAAAAATCGCCACCTTTTGGAAGTTGCCCGGTGTCTTCTTCTCCAAATGCACCTTCCTAAGTTTTATTGGGGGGATGACGTTCTCACTGTCGCTTACCTTATTAATCGTATGCTCTCACGTGTCCTCGGGTATACTAATCCCCTTCACACCCTTCGGGTGTCTCCTACAAATCTGCAACCTCGAGTTTTTGGCTGTGTTTGTTTTGTTCATATTTATCACAGGTTTAAACTTGATGCTCGTGCGCACAAGTGTCTTTATTGGCTATTCTCCGACCCAAAAGGGTTACAAATGTTAAGACCCTGTTCACAGGAAGGTTTTCGTAACTAAAGATGTCACGTTCCGTGAATTTGAGAGGTATTACGAGCCCTCGCTTCAGGGGGACTTCTCTTACGTTGGAAGTGAGCTCTGTTCCTTCCACTGATTCTCTTTTGACTCCGTCTACTACCCCGTTACCCATTCCTCCATTGTTTCCGCTTCACTCGACCCCGTCTCCTATGCCTCATGTGCCTACCCTTACTGCTCCTCAGGTCAAACCCCTTACTGCTCCTCTGGTCAAACCCCTACAGGTTTACTCTCGTCGTTCTACTGGAACAAATGCACGAGCTCCTATCAGTATCCTAGAGCTGGACGCTGATCCATCGTCAGGGTCTATTACCCTAAGGGAAGGTACATCTACTCAACA
The DNA here is from genome assembly GCA_033032865.1 of Dactylorhiza incarnata. NCBI lineage: Eukaryota > Viridiplantae > Streptophyta > Magnoliopsida > Asparagales > Orchidaceae > Dactylorhiza > Dactylorhiza incarnata. The sequence continues at coordinate 5,882,958 of JAWHQI010000130.1, forward strand.
CCCGTTATCCCAGTTCGTCTTTTATTCGTCTCTAACGGCTTCACATAGAGCTTTTGTCTCTTCCTTGTCTGCTACTTCCATTCCTACATCGTGGCAGGATGCCCTTTCTGATGACAGGTCGAAGGCGACTATGTTGGAAGAGATGCATGCTCTAGATAAAAATCACACATGGGACTTGGTACTGCTGCCCAAAGGGAAAACCGTTGTGGGATGCAAGTGGGTCTTTTCTGTCAAGCAGAACACCCTGGGTGTCGTGGAGAGATACAAGGCAAGGTTGGTCGCAAGGGGTTACACTCAGACGGCAGGAACTGATTACCAGGAAACCTTTGCTCCAGTCGCCAAGATGAATTCTATAAGGATTCTTTTATCCTGTGCAGCTTGTAAGGGATGGAATCTTAGCCAACTTGATGTGAAGAATGCGTTTCTCCATGGTGATTTGGAGAAAGAGGTATATATGGCCCTACCTCCTGGTCTTTCGCCTAAAGGATCTGAAGGTAAGGTGTGCAAGTTGAAAATTGCATTATATTACCTGAAACAATCTCCTAGAGCTTGGTTTGGTAGATTCCATAAGGCCATGACATGCTTTGGGTACTCCCAAAGTAATGCGGATCATATGCTTTTCATCAAACACAGTAAAGGGAAGGTGACAGCTCTGATAGTTTAGGTGGATGACATCATTAACACTGGAGATGATCAAGATGAGATTCAGACTCTAAAAGAGAAGCTGACAAAAGAATTTGAAGTAAAAGACTTGGGGAATCTCAAGTATTTCTTAGGCATTGAGGTTTGCGAGGTCCAGATATGGGATTTTCATATCGCAGAGAAAATATATACTTGATCTCCTAGAAGCTTCAGGAATGAGTGGGTGTAGACCGGTCGACACCCCGATTGAAGCCAACCACAGACTTGGAAAAGATGATGGTGAAACGGTTGAAGACATTCCCAATTTTCAGAGGCTTGTAGATAAACTGATGTACTTGTCGCATACTCGCCCGGACATCTCCTATGTGGTGGGAGTGCTTAGCCAGTATATGCACTCTCCGAAGACCCGTAATGTTGATGCTGCTCATCGTATCCTCAGATACCTCAAATCCTCTCCTGGGAAAGGCATCCTTTTTTCACCAAATAAAGAGCTGACGATTGAGGTTTATACTGACGCAGATTGGGCCGGATCAATTGAGGATCGACGGTCCACGTCAGGATATTGCACTATGTTGGGTGGAAATTTAGTTACCTGGAGGAGCAAAAAGCAACATGTGGATCCAGCGCTGAGGCGGAGTTCAGGGCCATGGCTCATGAGATCTGTGAAGGGCTATGGATCCTAACCATCATGAAAGATCTTGGCCTTAAAAGAAGCGAGCCTATCAAATTGTACTGTGATAACAAAGTCGCCATCAACATTGCTCACAACCCAGTGCAACACGGCCGAACAAAACACATTGAGATCGACAGACACTTCATCAAGGAAAATATAGCCAAGGGCATTGTGGTCACTTCGTTCGTGCTATTCGAACAACAAAATTTAGTCACCAAGGGATTATATACAAGTGTCTTTAGAGAGCTTGTTGGCAAGTTAGACATGGTTGACATCACACGCCCAACTTGAGGGGGGGGGGGTGTAGAGATTATAATTATTATTAGTGTTATTTCTTGTAAGGTGTCTTAGTCCCACATTGTCTATCCGTGTTAGGTCTCACTTGTAACTCTTATATAAACCCTCTATGGATGAATAATAGAATTAATCTTTTCTCTCCTTTCAAGAAATACAACTATTCTTTTAACATCTCTCATCGTCGAAGCTTTAACATAACAAATCCGTAGGCATATAATAAATTTATTTATTTCAATCATCACCATAAGGACCTAACATGTAAATCATTGTCAAGGGTTTAGGGCATTCATCGAACCTTAACCAAATCTATCATTCTTCGCATATGAGTTTATTAAAAAAATCAAAGAACAGTAAAATTTAATCAATACCAACTAACATTTTTAAGAGGGTACTTTACATAAACTTAAAAAAATCATGCATGTGATTGAGACGCTCAATCAATCTATTCTACTCATGTATTTAGTGACTTTAGGAAAAAATCCTACCAATTTCTTTTCATAATTTATGAACCATAAAACATGTTAGAGTTATTAATATTCAGGTATTAGCATGTGAGTGGGTTTAGTCCCACATCGTGAGTCATGTTTGTGTGTCTTTATGTAATCCTATATATTGTCCCCGTTGTAGAAGAATAAAATTGCACCAACTATTATCTCATTCTTACTTTCTAACAAAGCATTTTAGCACATACAAATTTAGGGATATAAAAAGGTATTCATAAAATGGCGTCATGAAGTCCTTTTCTATAAATTAAGGCGATTCTAGCTAATTTAGCTTTCATAGTTCATAGGAAAATCAAGATTCTAAAGCACCTAGGAAAATAGGGCAACAAGAATACTCACATTATTGATGAATGGAGCCTTCCCTTACAATGCATTACTCATGGAAGACATGGGATGAACCTTGGTGGCAAGAGGAAGCACCAAATTTCTCGAGTAGAAGCTAGGGTTTCAATATCTCTTTTACGATTTGGACAAGGAAAATCCACAGAGGAGAGGTGAGTGGTTTAAGAAGAGAGAGGACACATGGGGATAACCAACCACCGCCCTTAGAGAAGCTCCCACGCGACATTGACGACAGAGAGCACGAGGAAAGAACTCCACGCTGCTTGCAGGCGAGAGGGGATAAAAGCGAGCGGTCTTCCACGCATGGAATGAGAAGGGGCTCGGTTTAGGCTTTCACGTGAACTGGCTGCCTCTAAGAGGAAAAACCAAGTTTTTAAACCCTATTTCATCTCAACCATAGAATTAGTAGGGTGTGGATGGCTACGATTAGTCCACTTAAAGAGTGGAGCCCATCCTTGGAAACTAAATAGGGAAATAGATGGTTAAATATGATTGATTAGTTCTCATGTTCAAAAAGTGCTAATAAAACATGGAAAATTCTAAATAAAGCTTAGAAAAATATTCTAGTTCTAAGGAACTATTGGACAAAAATTTATTATATTAAATTAATCTTTTTATCCTATTTCCATTCAATAAAATAGAATTACCCATGAAATAAATATCATAAAATTTCCTAAAAAACCTACGAATTTTAAAAATAAGATTTATAGTGTTAAAATGTTACTATTAATGCAAATAACCATTTAGGAGGTTAATTTTATGAGAAGAAAATATAATCTGTCATAAAATTTGAGGATGTCACATCCTAAGGGCAAAGACAAATGCATGAGATCTAATAAGATAATTCGAATAATCAAGTAATAATAGTGGGGTGGATCTCATGTCCACTACAAGAATTAGATAATAATGTGGATTCAATAGTAGCATCTGACATAGTAATATGTTCTCTACCTAAACCAATTATGAGATCAATCGAGAAAATTGTTTTAGGCTTGCTCAGAGCAGGAGAATTGATAATATTGAAGGATGGAGTGAGTTGGAAGTTTCTTTGTATTGACAGTGAACATCATCGAGAAATACAGTCAACGCTATAAGACCAATAGCAACATAAATCGCAGTCGACGCAAGAAAATGCAATTCAATGAGTTTTCTGCGCACAATATCAAAACATTGATGACTCGTGAGAAAGGAGCTATGCGACGAACTTGGGAGGGAGGAGCTTGTGGACAGGAACTGACAAGATATGGTATCAACTGGAGCCTGAAGCTCGGCGAAGACAACATTGAGAGCAAGGTGAGGGGAGGGGATATCGTTAAGGTAGCCTAGCTCTAATACCATGTGAGGAGAAAGAATCAATTGAATGGTTAATTAGGTTACGAGGGTATTTATATGCTAAAAAGGGGAACCCGAAATTACATGGTTAGCCCTTACTCTAACATTTAATCCTAACATCAATATGGCTAGCAATTGTGTGTGATTTACTTCAATCGTAATGCAATAATCACAGGGAGGGAGCTCAGAAACCAACCATCATGCATTTGAAAGTTACTCCTCTTCTATCAATGCTTTGCATCCTCCTTTTTCTTGATTTTATGTTTAACATCAACTATTCAACGATTTAACAAAGTTCTCATAAAATATGGCAAACTTTACTTTCGTTTAGATCTATTTACAATTTTACAACAAATGGAACATATGAAGCAGAGTGTTAAATCAGGGAGGAAAATTTTGGTAGTCATTATGTTAACGAATCATCTATGCCATTTGCTAGAAAAAAGGGTGGAGATAATGATCATCAGCTACCATATCAAACATACTCACCTCGACAGATCTCTCAGCTATTCCTTCAACCATCATATCCTTCACAATAACTAATGAATCCTTCAAAGGTGTTACACCTTGTAAAAAGCTGCGTCTGACAAGATCAAGTACTTCAGTGGAACAAGACTCGAGAAGTCGAAGTATAAGTTTGAGATAGTTTCCACTAAGCTCAGCAACAAGAAAGCCTACATCATGCATCACCTGTGCATAATAATTTCAAATAATATATAAAATGTTAGAACTCCGTAAAATAGCATGTATTACCCAAACCAATAAGCACCCCCTCTTATATAGTGAGGGGAGAGTACAAGGCTAAAGGCACACCAAGCAAATTAAAATTAACATAAATTCTAACACTCCCCCTCAAGTTGGGCATGTTATATTTTTCATGCCCAACTTGTCAATCAAGCCATAGTGAAGATTTGCCCCAAGACTCTTTGTAAGAATATCTGCAAGTTGGCCCTCTGAGGGAACAAAGGGAATACATATGATCTTCTTCTCAATGTGTTCCTTAATGAAATGTCTGTCCACCTCAATGTGTTTTGTGCGATCATGCTGAACAGGATTGTTGGCAATGCTAATGGCAGCCTTGTTGTCGCAGTACAACCGAATAGGAGCAGTTTCACTCAACCCCAGATCACTCATGAGGGAGCGCAGCCAGAGTCCTTCACAAATGCCATGTGCCATGGCACGAAATTCAGCTTCAGCACTTGACCTGGAGACGACTTGTTGCTTCTTGCTTCTCCAAGTGACAAGATTCCCACCGATAAACGAACAATACCCAGACGTGGATCGTCTATCTGCAACACTTCCTGCCCAGTCAGCATCAGTATAAACTTCGATCTTCAGGTCAGAATTGGAGGTGAAAAGGATTCCTCTTCCAGGTGAAGTTTTCAAGTATCTCAAGATCCGATGGACAGCATCAAGATGTCTGGCCCTCGGAGAGTGCATGTATTGACTCACAACTCCAACGGCGTAAGCAATGTCAGGTCGAGTATGAGACAAGTAGATCAATCTCCCTACAAGCCTTTGATAACCTTTAACATCTTCTATAGGATCGCCATCATTTCTTCCAAAATTGTGGTTAACCTCCATGGGAGTGTCAGCAGGTCTACACCCACTCAGACCCGTTTGTTTTAAGAGATCAAGGATGTACTTCCGTTGAGAGATGAAAATGCCGTTCTTAGATCTGGCAACTTCAATACCCAGAAAATACTTCAGTTTGCCAAGATCTTTCACCTCAAATTCTTGTGCCAGGTGTTTCTTTAAGGCTTTTACTTCATCAATGTCATCACCTGTAATAATGATGTCATCAACAGACTATTAAAATTGTTACCATGTTGGCCCTCTTTTTGATAAACAGAGTATGATCAGCATGACTTTGTTTGTACCCCAGGGAGACCATAGCGCTATGGAACCGTCCAAACCACGCCCTTGGGGATTGCTTCAGGTCGTAGAGAGCCTTTTTCAATTTGCAAACTTTTCCATCTGAACCCTGAGAGATAAAACCGGGTGGAAGAGACATATACACTTCTTCCAGATTGCCATGAAGGAAGGCATTTTTATCATCCAATTGGATGAGATCCCAACCCTTGCATGCAACACATGACAGCAGGACTCGAATAGAATTCATTTTTGCCACAGGAGCAAAGGTTTCTTGATAGTCAATGCCAGGAGTTTGAGTGTACCCTCTCGCCACTAATCTTGCCTTGAAACGTTCCATTATGCCTTTGGAATTTTGTTTGACCGCAAAGACCCACTTACAACCAACTGTTTTCTTCCCATGTGGAAGGGTGGTTAAGTCCCAAGTATTATTCTTCTCCAAAGCTGCCATTTCTTCTACCATTGCCCTTTTCCAATCAGGATGTTCAAGAGCCTCCTGCCAGGTAGATGGAATAGAGACCGAAGCAAGGGACGACACAAACCCTTTATAAGAAGGAGTCAACGTATCATAAGAGACATACTGAGATATAGGGTGTTGAGTACTCAATCGGATACCTTCATGGAGCGAGAGATCTTCTGACAGAGTTGGCATTGGGTCTGGGAGCATGGGATTAGTCGTTGTGTTCTGACCTTTACGCCGTCGGGTGTAAACCTGTAAGGGGCGAGTAGGCGGAGGAGAAGAGATAACAGGAGGAGCAACGGGAGAATCTGTTGGATGATCAACCGGTATGATATTCTCGCTAGAAGGAGGAATCGGAAGGGAGAAGGTAGGAGAACTCACTTCAATAGCAGGCTCCCCCTGAAGTGAGGTAGCATAATAAGGAGTAGAATCACGAAAAGTAACGTCAGCAGATACAAGTGTCCGACGAGTAGGAGGGTGATAACATTTATACCCCTTTTGAGTAGGGGAATAACCAATGAAGACACACTTGAGGGCGCGGGGGTCGAGTTTAGACCTCCCAGGAGATGGAATGTGGACAAAGCACGTGCTCCCAAATATGCGAGGAGGAAGAGAGGATGTCGGAGAAACTCCTAAGGTGTTGAGAGGAGTTTGGTTACCAAGGACAGGAGAGGGCAAACGATTAATGAGATAAGCAGCGGTAAGGACAGCATCCCCCCAATAGAACTTGGGGAGATGCATAGTAAGCAAGAGGCACCTGGTAACATCCAGCAAGTGACGGTTCTTTCGCTCGGCTACCCCATTCTGTGACGGGGAATGAGCACAGGAAGTTTGATGAATAATGCCATGAGTGGTAAGGTAGTGGTCAAAGGGAGAGTTGATATACTCTCTACCATTGTCACTGCGTAAAATTTTTATGGATGCAGAAAACTGAGTAGATACCATCTTATGGAATCGTTGAAAAATAGAAAAAGCTTCACCCTTATGTTTCATGAGATAAACCCATGTCGTTCGAGAAAAACAATCAATAAAGGAAATAAACCAGTGACATCTAGAAATAGAGCCAATAGAGCAAGGCCCCCACACATCAGTATGAACAGTATGAAAAGGAATAGTACTAGGTAAAGAAACATGATTAACAGGGAGACGATGATGTTTTGCAACGTCACATACATCACACACAAAATTTTTAAAACAACTAGAGGGAAAAGTAGATAAAAGACGCTGCATAGTGGAAACAGAAGGATGGCCAAGACGACGATGTCAGGTGAGCAGCTAGGATGACTGGGTGGCATGAAGAGCGTGTGGAGAGGTGGACCCGGTGGAGGGGTCAAACACATACAGGCCGTCCTGCAGGCTACCAGAGTCAATCGGCTTCCCCGTCTTCAGATCCTGAAAAACACAATAAGTAGGAAAAAAGGTGACTGAGCATTGAAGAGAAGTAGTCAACTGACTAACAGAAAGTAAACTGCGGGTGAAATTTGGAACATGGAGGACAGAAGATAAAGTGAGAGATGAACAAGGTATGGACCCTTTCCCAGCAATGGAGGAAAAAGATTCATCAGCAATACTCACTTTATCTCGACCAGAGAGAGGGGAATAAGACACAAAACCTGAAGCCGATCCAGTCATATGATCAGTAGCTCCGGAGTCAATAATCCAATGGGGAGAGGAGCCAGTAGTAGCAGAGTGAGCACCTGGGATACCTGAATGGGCAATGGCAGATGAGGAAGAAGCAGTCGTAACCGGCTCAGTAAGAAGGCCCTGCATCAAGCGGCGAAGAGTCTGCATCTCATCAGCAGAAAAAGAGGACATAGTTGCAGGAGGAGGTCCAATAAGACCCGGAGAGCTGCTCTCAGGAATCTCCGTCAGATGGGCAGAATGATGTGAACGGGCAGAAGTGCGTCCACGACCTCGCCCCCCACGGGAAGAAGACCCCCCCCCCCCCCTCCCCGAGAAGAAAATCCAGGAGGGAAGCCGTGCAGACTGAAACAGGTATCCCGGGTATGACGGGGCTTTCCACAATAATCGCACATGAGATGATCCTTATTCGTGGCACGAGGCTTGAAATCCCGAGAGGCCCTGCTACCAGTGGTGGGAGGATGAGCAACCAAAGCTGAAGCCTCAGGAGTGGTGGTCATGTTCCAGGACTGTCTACGATCGAACTCCTGCTGAATAATGCTAAAGAACTCAGGCAAGGAGGGAATGGGAACACGGCCCAAAACCTGCACAGTAATCTGATCAAAATCGCGGTGAAGCCCCTGGAGAAATTCGAATACCCGATTGCGATTTTCACGAGCCCTTAATAGTAGGGCATCAGCATCACAGACCATTGCAAGAGACTCAAAATGGTCATACTCCTGGTAAAGTTGGGTAAACTCCAAATAGTAGGCAGAAGGAGGACGATCTCCCTGACGAAGATGAAACAACTGTCGGCGAAGATGGTAGATTTGTGCCGCATTCCCTTTGCGGGAGTAAGTAGATTCAGCCCGTTTCCAGATGTCAGCAGCAGTGTCGAGGAAGAGGTAATTCCGGGCAATGGACTCCTGCATGGAATTGATGAGCCAAGACATGACCAGCGAGTTTTCAGAGTCCTATCGGGATCAGGTAGCAGAGGTGCGAGCAGGCGCAGGAGTGTCGCCATTAACATAGCCAAAGAGACTCCGACTCTTTAAGGCCAGAGTAATAGAACGGGACCAAGATAGGTAGTTGGTGTCATCCAGACGAATCGTAGTGAGCTGAGAGAAACTGTGATTCGAGCCAACCCGGGTAGATCCAGCGGGGGGCACGGAGGCAATGGGGGGCACGGAGGCACCGGAAGCACCGGAATCAACGTCTGACATGGCACCAATGAAGAAGAACGGTCCAAAGGAGGAGAGAAAACTTAGGGCATCAGAGATCTGAACTGCCGGTAGTAGAAGAACGACGGTTAAAGAACGGAGAGAAAAGGTAGATCTGAATCTCCGGAAAATCGAACCGTTAAAAACCCCCAAGAATCAAGTATGATAATAAGGAGAGGAAAGCGAAACTATTCCCAGAATTTCATGTCAATCGGACCATGGAAGGTTGCCGGAAAAAAACAGCCCGCCGGTTAATCCATCGCAAAACCGGCGGGTGCAGGCAAGAGAGAAAAGAGAAGAGGCGGAAGAGAGAGGAGAGGAGGCGGGGGGGGGCGCTGCTAAGGACGCAGGCGGGCGGCGGCGGACAGACGCGGGCGCAGGCGGGCGAGCGGGCGGCGGACAGGCGCGGGCGAGCGGGCTAGGTTACACCTAATACCATGTTAGAACTCCGTAAAATAGCATGTATTACCCAAACTAATAAGCACCCCCTCTTATATAGTGAGGGGAGAGTACAAGGCTAAAGGCACACCAAGCAAATTAAAATTAACATAAATTCTAACATAAAACTCAGATATTGTTAAGAAAACAACTAATCACAAGATGTTAAATACATGGTAAGATAACTTTAGATGCAATTTGATTACACAAACAATTTGATTACACAAGAAAGCCTACATCATGCATCACCTGTGCATAATAATTTCAAATAATATATAAAACTCAGATATTGTTAAGAAAACAACTAATCACAAGATGTTAAATACATGGTAAGATAACTTTAGATGCAATTTGATTACACAGAAACATAGATCATCGCAGCTATCAATTTTATCAATAATTGATCATAATATCAATCTGTAAAACATATAATTGCACATCGGTGAAGAGCTTCACGCATAAGAACGAGGTAACTCTTTTTTACTGATCGCAAACAGTGAAAGTAATGATAATTATGATAATTCTTACTGCTCAAGGTGCTAGTCATGATTCAAGGATACACTTAATAAGCTAACAGTTGAATTGTTGCATATAAAGCCCACTGTAAAGGCCAATAAGAAGGTCCAACACCTTTATTATTTTTTGTTGAAGCCCATTTGTAAAAAGCTCAAAAGGAGATTCATTGTACATTTATACCTTTTGTTGTATTTAGAGTTGTCACTTAAAACCAAAAACCATAAATCGAACCGGAACCGAACCGAAACCGCAAAGAACCAGACCGAACCGTTCGCGAATTATTCAGGTTACGGTTGGAATTTTGGAGCCTTAAATAACAATGGTCCGGGTGTGCTTCCTTCAATTTATTATCCGGACCGGAATCGGAACCGGAACCGCATCATAAATGTCTCGAGTGGTTTCAGAATTTGTAGACTCGATCCGGACCGAAGCAGAACCGAACCGCAATCCGTTTATTATTATTATTATTCTTTATAATATATATTTATTATTAATATTATTAAAATATATTTTTATAATATTAATGATATATATTTATTATTTATACAGCTATATCTATATCAGACGTCTGATTGCAGCGACGTCCGATTGCAGTGGGATTCAAATACCCATACACAGGCCGAGCGACATTAGGTCATTTCTGTAACATCTGAAGAGGAAATCATATCCCATCACACATGCAGGATAACATAAGTTATACACATTATTCTTTAGTAAAATATTACTTAATAATATACTTGTAAACTTAGTATTAATACGCAGTGATTCTATAGCCCATGAAGACAAAAAACCAACTATTACAACAACTTTTATTATCATAAAACACGTTTTAGAAACAAAAGAATACAATACTTAATTAAATACCATTACAACTTAAAACTTACAACTTGGTTCGTAGGCCACAACTTTTAACATAATACACATACTTCCGTTTGGGGTCTTGGGAGATTTATATCATCACGAACTTCAGGAACACCTCCTAAGCCCCGAAAAATGGTAAAATGAAAGGGTGAGTATAACACATACCCAATGAGAAATCCTTCTTATTCTAACTTCTATAATATTTTAGGATTACGTTTTCATATTTAGTTCTTCTTAATTTTACATCAAGCTTTTCTTTTTTTCTTTTTTATTAGATTCTTACTTGCAATTTATGGCTTAAAATTTTCTTAAAACATTTCTCACAATTTCATGCTTGGTGAAACACCTTAGGAGTAAAATCCAAGATTTAACCCTTGCGGTTAAACGAGAGCTCTATTATCTTTAGCATGATTTCTAAACTATGGTAAGGTGACCCTTACCTCTTTTGTTGGGCATTAACTATGGTGGGCAAGAAGCTTCACCGCCCGAGGGTTTAACCCCTCTTGAATAGCCGTAACATGCAATGAACTATGGTGGAACTCCACCGAACTTTGACATGGTAACCATGTCCTTATGGATTTACTTCTAAGTGTCTTCACCGATAAGCGTACTTTTTTCTTAAACACTCTTATGTTGTTAATATTTAACTTAATTTAAGAGGCTATTTGTTGATTGCTTATTAGAGTGTAAGCAAAAGAGCTTATGGAGGCTCTTTAACAGTTTACACAGCATTTATATTGTTGGTTGCCTTTTTTATCTTATGTAACTATCTTCAAAAATGAGTTTAAGGCATTTTTGAGGCTTATAATACTTCCAAACAGCAATAAAGGTTGTTGGTGGGGTTCTAAATGCATGAGTATATCATAATATTTTGATTCTTTACTTATTTTGTAATTACCCGTTGCTGGTTGGCTTGTAATATTTGCATCTAACACTTCAATATTAAGTGTAATAGGTGTTTTGAGACCTAGGAAACGTCCAAACAGTAATAGGGTTGCTAATTGGACTTCTTAAAGTAGGAAAAAGCACTTTTAGCAATCTATGTATAGCTTAAGAAATTGCCAAACAGCAATAGTGTTTGCTGATTGGGATTTTAATCAGAGATTTGATCATTTTATTGATCTTTTGGACACCCCACAAATGTTGGGAGAGTTTCTGATTAGTAAAGGGACTTGTTGGTAACAAAGATCAATACTCTTCATAATAAAATAATTGTTCCATATATTTTTTTACAAGATTTATCATCATAATACAATGATGTAATTTACATTGTGTATTATTAAACAATTATCATGAAGCATTAGAGTGATTTATTCTCCAAGTTTATAAGATTTTCTAGAATAAACAATTGTCATGAAACACTAAAAATTATAACTTAAGCATATTTGTAACATCGGAAAACAAAGCTTACATGAGAGTCTTAGTTAGAACAAAATCTCATTCTTGTATAAAATTTAAAACATTAATTTTTTGTGTTGTGTTGTGCTTGTGTTTCTGTGTGCTTTTGTTCTTACATTTTTTAATTCCGCGAAAAGCCATAGAATCTACCTATTCACCCCCCTCTAGGTGATTTAGGTTACGACTAGATACTTTCAAGCTCAATACCAAGACCTCTTGCTATTCCTCCTTCCATTGCTATACCACTGATAACTGTGCTTCCAGAAATCCAAGCAAGATTACTGCGGCTGAATCACTGCTCAAACCTCTGTCCCTCTGATACCATGTTGAGAATTTCTAATAAGCGGAAAAATGGGAACTAGGTCGCAGGACACTCCAACCATACCAAGCACCAAAAACCAGAAACAATGAAGGAACAAGAAAAATCTTGTATCAACTATCTTTTGTACATTTCGAGACATACATTGCGAGACATGATTTATCAGTACACACAATGATGAGGAGAGAAGAAAACCAACTACAAGAAGCTGGCGGTTACAACTAGAACTCGCCAAACCGCCCGGCTAACAAAGGTTGTCCGCGCAAACCGCCAAGTCGCCAAACCGCAACTCAACACGCGGACTACCCGTTATTCCAATGCTCACTCTGTTCGCCCAAGCAAGGCCGCATGACCGCAGTCACTTAACCGCTTCTAACCGCGAATAAGCTGCTGAAGAACTGAGCACAGAACAGTCCGGCAAAGGCAAACTGCCTACCCTCCGCGGACTGATCCTTACTGAAAGCTGAAACGAACCAAAGAAAATTGCCTTGTCGCTAACCGCGACCTCATGCTGCTACCCGCCGCTGACTGCTACCGACTTATCCATCGCGGTCTCCTCTGATCAAATCAGAACCACAAGCAAGCCGCACAACCTGCGAACACAGCAAAGGCAAATCTCAAACCGCGCGAACAAAAAAGTCTATCTGCACCACAAACTCGCGAGCTCTCACTTACAGTTCTTGTTCTTTCTTCGAGCCGGGGGGTCCTATTCATAGTAGAGGTGAGGAGTGCAGTCCTACACGATAGGATAACCGCCCACATCAGCAGCGGGTAGCAAACAACTCGCGCGGCTTGCTGAGTTAATCCTGCCGAACAGTTCGTCGACTTAAGAACAAGCCGCGCGGACTATTCGCAAAACTCCAGCAATACCAGCAGACACCTGCCAGCCCGTGAGCAAAAATATCGGCCAGATCACAATACCTAGAAGTAACCGCTGATGCTAACCGCCCGGTTACAACCAGATAGCTAACCCCAGATGGTTGACGAATCAAAGCCATCTGCCACTGGCTAGCCGCCAGTCCAATGCAGGAAGACAACCCGCGCGGTCTCCTTAACAGACCGCCCGACCTCTACGGTTTACCAGACTGCCCAGTCTGATGCCCAAACCGCCCGACCTCCACTTCACTCACTTCAACAATTTCAGCAAAGTTAAAGGGGCTTTTCTGATGTCGTTGTTTTTCAACTAATCAAGTGATTTTGGTTATTTCTTCTAATGATGCATTTATGTAAAATATTTATTTCATTTCATATGACAAATATTTATTTCATTTCATATTCCATAGAATGGATTCTTCTGCTGGATCTATTAAAGTGCCCCTTTCAATGGTATCAACTGGTTGAGATCCGTTCTGAGCATTTGGTGAGAAGTTGGTTGCAAATGAAACCAACTGAATCAAATGCAACTACTGTAAGCAGATGGTGAATAGTAGAATTACTCGTTTCAAACATCACTAGGCTGGGCGGAAGGGTAATGTCTAATGTTAAGCCATGCCCTCAAGTTACCGCCGAAGTTAAGGCGAAGACTGAGTCGGACCACAATTCAAAATTGGAGAGCAAGAGAGTGAAGAGTACAAAGTTACAAGCAAGCTTCAATGAGGTGATAGTTGGAGGAGTACATGATGAATTAGAGGAGTTTGCTACATGTAGGAGTTTGCATTCGGGCACAGGTTCCAAGGGTCCAATGGACCAATTTGTTCAAGCTGTTGCGGAGTCAAGCAAAGGAAAAGATTCCCAACATAATATAATTGAGAGCGAGTACAAAACGAAAGCCAGGGATGAAGTTGCCTTGTATATAGGTAGATGGGCTTATAGAAATGGTATCTCATTCAATGTCATATGCAACTCCTCTTTCCAACAGATGGCACATGTTATTGGGTTATGTGGACCTGGGATGAAGATCCCTACATTTTATGAGTTGGCAGATAAATTTTTGCGAATGGAGGTGGAGAGGACGAAGGAGACGTTGGGCACATTCACCTAGACTTGTAAATTGAATTGGTGCATGTTATACACGCGCGTATTGGTCTGTTTCCAATCTTCCCCCGCCCATACCCCCAATGATTGGGGACTATATGGGTTCTGTTGTTGTTGTTGTTGTTGTTGTTGTATGCATCAGGTAAATGATATGTGAGCCCCCCACCCCTCCCTATATAAGGAGGTGGGTTGAGAGTTAGGTTTATGCTTTTATCTTTTAGGTTTGAGATCTCTCGTTTGGAGAGGGGCTTCTAGGAGGAACTAGCCTCCTGAAGTTGGGCACAAGCAGACCTAGTGATTATATCCAGTTATTTCGTTTAGTGCAAGTATTTTCTCCTACAGGTAGCATTGGTCCGACCTAGCCTCTCTATCTGCATCACGTGTCGCCGAGTTTCGCAGTTGCAGTCCTCGTCAACATCAGTGATCCAACGTCTGCTTTCGACCGAGTCGTCGACGTCCTCGTCGATATCAGCGATCCAACGTCCACTTCAGTCCTCGTCAACAGATGTGCACCAGCCTGCATCAATCGAGACAGCCCAGCTTCCGTCGTCCCATTCGAGCCCGACCGATCGCGCCTCGACCTTCCGTCGTCCAGATCATCGTAGCTTCCGACGCCCAGCTCGCTTCCGTCCGATCCAGACAGTGCCCGCCAGATCCGCGTGTTTCCTTCGGTCAGCACCCGATTCCGTCCAGCAGAGCAGCCCACGGTTTCCACTCGGCAGCCCACTCGATTCCTAGCTCACAGTAGCTTTGCAGTCGTCTTTCCACTCCTTCCCTTCTCTTACCGCCAGCTATCGCATCTCTGCCGGCTCCGGCGCTCTCCTGCGAACCTCCAGCTCTTGTGCACTCTTCTTCATATGTCAAAGGGTCAGATGGAATCCCGCGTGGAAGCCCTCGAACACGCCCTCACCGCCATCAACTCTCGTCTCGAGGCCCAAGCCGAGCAGTTCACGTCGATTTGACCGTGCTCCACAACTTGCAACCCGGCCAGAAATCTGGGCCTACTGCTGCCTCTGCCTTGGGATCCCCCAGCACTTGGCCCCCGAAGATCCCGCATTGACAGGATTGAGTCAGCAACTCCGACGCATCGACATCCCCACATTCAACGGGACTGACCCCTCGGTTGGATTGCCCGCACCGAACAGTTTTTTGACATTCACCTGAGTCCTCCGACGCAGCAGGTCTCCACGGCAATTATCGAAATGGAAGGGTCCGCCCTTCATTGGGTCTGCTGGCTCCGACAGTCCTCTCCCGACCTCACCTGGACAACTCTCATGGAGGCCCTCATTCAGCGGTATGATCACTGCTACTCCAGCTCCATGATCGAGCGCCTTTGCGGGGTCCGTCAGACTGGCTTCATTGACTCATACGTTGATGCATTTATCGAGTTGGTCACCCATGTTCCAGGTCTTCCACCTGACCATTACTTGGCCTACTTCATGCACGGCTTACAACCCCATATCCGAGCCCACCTCCGCATCATGCAATCGTTAATTGTCAACCAAGCCATAGACCTCTCCCCACTAGTGGAAGCCAAATTCCCGGCGACGTCCGGGGACCCTCCTTCCCCATCTCCTCCTTCCAAACCTCCCTACCAACCATATTTTCCTCCCCCCGTCTAAACCTCCACCACTGCCACCTCTTCTACCTCGGCCAACCATTATTGGCCCACGCAATAACCGTCATATCCCTACTCACCGTGTTTCCAACCATGAGTACAATGACTTGCGGAGTAAGGGTCTGTACTACCGTTGCAAGCAACCCTACTCGCCTAATCATAATTGTCCTGTCAAGGAGTTTCGGGCCCTCATCGGGGATGACTTGGACGAGATTGGCATGATTGACTTTTTGCCTTTATGATCACGGATGTACCGCCAGACGGAGCTCCGGGCACCTCTGCGGCAGCCCACCCCCGGCACATCACTACTAGATGGCAGGCGACACTACGACCTTGGGGTCAAGGTCGATTTTCTGGCGGGATATATTATTACGCGCGCGCGTATTGTTATTATTATATTTCCTATTTTTAAATTGTATGCTTTAGGTAAATGATATGTGACCCCCCCCCCCCCCCCCCTCCCTATATAAGGAGGTGGCTTGGGAATTAGGTTTGTGCTTTTCTCTTTTAGAATTGAGATCTCTCATTTGGAGAGGGGCTTCTAGGAGGAATCAGCCTCCTGAAGTTGGGCACGAGCATACCTCGTGATTGTATTCAGTTATTTCGTTCAGTACAAGTGTTTTCTCCTACAGGTAACAATGCACTATCATGACCGATGCATGGACTGATCGGAAGGGTAGAAATGTGATGAACATCATGATACATTGCAGTTCCGGAGTGGCATTCTAGCTTTCAAAGAATGTCTCCTCCTCCAAACATGACGAAAAGTTCACCTTTGACTTCTTGGATGAGGCGATTGATACCCCTGGGAGCCCAAGAGAGGACAGTATCTTGCAGATTGTGACGGAAAGTGCGTCCAATAATATGATTGCAGCAAAGCTTATGGTTTTGAAGAGGCCCAAGTTTTTTTGGACTTGTTGTGCAGCTCATGAAATCAATTTTTTGTTGCAAGATATAAGAAAGTTGAATCCAATAAAGAGTTATCTCCTTGGGCCGACAACTTTCTGTCTTCATCTACGGTCACACCATCTCTCTCGACATGTTTAAAGAGTCGACGAAGGAATTGGATTATCATGACCTTATTTGACCAGGTGTGACTAGATTCGCTATAGCGTTTCTATCTTTAGAGAGTATCTTAGAGAAGAAGAAGTGGTTGAGGGGCCTATTCACATCTGTAAAATGGGCAACAACAAAGTTGGCCAGTAATGCCGAGGGAAAGCAGGTAAATGTATTGTATATTTATTCAATTTAATTTATAATATTTCTTTGAAACCGACGTTTTATATTATTTACTTATTTTGCATATGTTAGGTGCAATGATAGTCATGAGCGCAAGATTTTGGGCGAATGTCGAACAGGTTGTTATATTCGCCACATTTGTGAAGGTTTTGAGAAGAGCCGGCGGAGATACACCTTTCATGGGGTGGTTATATTGGGATATTAAAAAAGCTAGGGAAAAGGTTGGTGTTGTTCTCGATCACAAAGAGAACAAATACCTTCATATATGGAAGTTGATCGATAGTAGATGGGAGAACAAGAGGAGCAGCCATCTGCACTTTGCAGGATATTACTTAAACTCATATTTTTATTATTCCCGACGAGTGGAGATTGAGGCCGACGGAAGATTTATGAGTGGTTTTGTTGAGTGTTTCTCAAGGATATATAGAAAAGGTCCTTCTACGCATGATCACATCAGTGCTGAGCTAGATCTTTACCAATACCAACAAAGATTATTTGGTAAAGGAATGGCAAAGAGACTACAAAATCTCAGCTTAAATCCTGGTGCATTTTAATATATTTTTTTGATTAACCCTATAATTTTTAATGATGTAAATAAGTTTTCATTTTATTTTATTTTCACATTACATTGGTGGAGGCTTAACGGTGCTGATACGCCTCACCTTAAAACTATGGTTATGAAGATTTTGGGTCTGACTACTTCATCATCTGGCTATGAGAGAAACTGGAGCACTTTTGAGATGGTATGTAGTATGCATTAATTTAGTGATTTAACCTAACATAAATATCTTATTATATGATTGTATGCATTATTTATATTTTTTAAATTTTATACATACATTCTAAGAAGAGGAATAAACTCAACAGCAAAAGATTGAACGATCTTGTTTTTGTAAAGTTCAATGTTTTGTTGAAGTCGAAATATTCCGACACATCTCGAGATCCATTGGCAGCTAAGAGCTTAGATTCGGGAAGGTACAAGAGTAGATGGTGAATGTTGATGATGGCGATGATGAAGTCTTTCCTGGAGAGGTGTTGATGTGAGCGCAACTTGGAGATTTTGTTGACACTGATCATGATGCAAGGAGACCATATTCTATGCCGACTTTTGATGAGTATCGGCTCGCGTATCTTCTTCTTCTTGCTGATTTAGGCTTATTTTCTTCTATCTTATTGCTGATTTAGGCTTATTTTCTTCTATCTTATTGTTGATTAGGTGATGATTTAGGCTTATTGCTGTATTGCTGATTTAGGCTTATTTTCTTCTATCTTATTGCTAATTTAGGTTTATTTTCTTCTATCTTATTGTTGATTCTGTATTGCCCTCTTCTGTATTGCTTCTGCTGTAGAAATGTTATAGAAATGTTGTAGATATGTTATGTATTGCTGATTTAGAAATGCTGTAGAAATGTTAGGTATTGTTGATTTTAGAAATGTTGTTTACTGATTTTTGCATTAGAAATATAGTTCACTGATTTTAGAAATGTTAGAAATGCAGTTAGAAATGCAGTTTACTTATCATTGAGATTATTTATTGTTTAAATTAGGACTTAACTTGCGTAACATGGATTCAAGTAGCGGTGTTGGTGTTAATGAAAATGACGAAAAGCCTCTTTGGAAATATGTGACAAGAGGGAACAAGTTAACTGAAGGAGGTGGAAGTATAAGTTGGACTTGTAATTTTTGTGGTAAGCCTTACAAAAGCTCATACACTCACGTGAAGAGCCATTTATTGAGGATCAAGAGTAGCGGGATCGGAGCATGTAACAAGGTTTCGGCTTCCACATACAAGGATATGTTGGAAGAAAGATAGAGATGCTCAAGAGCTTATTGAGCGGCGACTTCCAAAATTTATACTGGTGGCTCCAAGTACTTCAAGTGGAGTTGGAAGTGTTGGAAGTGTTGGAAGTGTCGGTGATAAGCGGAGAAGAAAAGATGATCCAAGAGGTAGCGAAAAGAATCCAATTTCTAGTGCATTCAATAATGAGGATAGAGCTCATTTGGATGCTTTAATTGCTAGGGCATTTTATTCGACGGGGTTGCCTTTCAATCTAGCAAGAAATCCTTATTGGAGAGAATCATATTCTTTTGTTGCTAGTCATAACTTTGTAGGATATGTACCACTCGGATACAATTCACTAAGAACCACCTTGTTGTTGAAGGAGAAGATAGAAATTGAAAAAAGATTATCTCTCATTCGAGGGATGTAAGTAGAGAAAGGAGTTAGTATTGTAAGGACGGATGGAGCGATCCACAAAGAAGACCACTCATTAATTTTATGGCAATAACCGATTCAAAAGCAATGTTCTTGAAGGTGATAATTGTGAAGGTCAAACTAAAGATAAGTACTTTATTGTCTCTTTGATCAAAGAGGTAATTTTAGAAATCGGATATGAAAAGGTTGTTCAAGTTATAACGGACAATGCGGCAAATTGCAAGGGGGCGGGCCAACTAATTGAGAGTGAGTTTCCATCAATTTTTTGGACTCCTTGTGTGGTGCACACTCTCAATCTAGCTTTGAAGAACATATGTGCCGCTAAGAATTCGGAGAATAATGCGGTTACATACGAAGAATGTTCGTGGATTACTCATATTGGTGATGATATCATGTTCATTAAGAACTATATAATGAATCATTCCATGAGATTAGCTATGTTTAATGAGTTTGTGAGCTTAAAATTATTATCCATTGCCGAAACTCATTTTGCATCAATGATCATCATGTTAAAACGATTTAAACTTATAAAGAATGGACTTCAAAGAATGGTTATTAGTGATCATTGCCTTTTATATCGTGACGATGATATGGAAAAAGCGAGACATGTGAAAGAGAAGGTGTTGGATGATGATTGGTGGGATTCCATTGAGTATGTTCTTTCATTCACCGCTCCTATATATGAAATGATTCGTTTTTGCGATACGGATAAGCCTTGTCTTCATCTTGTATATGATATGTGGGACACAATGATTGAAAGGGTGAAGAAAGTTATCTACTCTCACGAGAGGAAAAGAGAAGATGTGTCTACCTTCTTTGAGGTAGTACATGATATCCTTGTGGATCGTTGGAACAAGAATAACACTCCGTTTCATTGCTTTGCGCATTCCTTGAATCCAAGGTACTTATTTTTTTAATTATAAATATATATTTTGTCTTTTGTATGATTGATTTTTAACTTAATATTTTTTTTAAATCAACTAGGTATTATAGTGAACAATGGATAGCGGAGGATCAAAATAGAGTTGCTCCGCATAAAGATCCAGAAGTTAGCAAGGAAAGGATTAAATGCTTGAAAAGGTATTTTCCAAGCTTAATGGAGCGCAATGTGGTCGCCAAGGAGTATGCGGAGTTCATTGACAAATCGGGATATTTTAACGAATATGATTCAATTCAAAATCGTTATCTCTTAGATCCAAAGAGTTGGTGGATAAATCATGGCTCACCGTCCCCTTCACTCCAAACCATTGCATTGAAGCTATTAGTACAACCATCATCTACTTCATGCGCCGAGAGAAATTGGAGTACTTACTCCTTTATCCATTCAATGAAAAGAAATAGAATGAAACCGCAACGTGCATAAGATTTAATAAACATTCATAGCAATCTTCGACTTCTTTCTAGATGAGATCAAAAATAGAATGAAGGAGAGTCTATATTGTGGGATATTGCGGGCGATGGCTTTGAGTCATTCGAAGATGTAGGTACACTTGAGATAGCTAATCTATCGCTTGATGAACCAAGGTTGGAGCTCTTCATTATTGAAGAAGATGATGAAGTTGATACTATTAGAGAGAATGTTTAATTTTTAAACTTGATATTTTGCATGTGAATGTAACGAAACAATGATCAATTGATGTAATGATGTGGACATGTGATATATTATTTTTTATGATGTTTGTTTCCTTAAATCTTCTATATATTCTTATAGCATTATATGAAATGTTATTTTTTGTGATGATCATCATTACACATTATGTGAAGAGTTTGATGGTCAACATTAGATCTTATTGAATGTAGTGATTGAGATGGTACCTTAGTTTGTTAGTTGTATTTTTTTATATTGATTAATACTTATATTAAAATAATTAAAAAAAAATAAAAACATTTCCCGTATCCGTATTTTTTTAAAAATCACGTTTCCCGTATCTGTTTTGTATCGTATCTCGTATCCCGTTTCCATCCCCGTGCAACGTAGATCATAGGTTGAGTTTACTTAATGGCCTCATACAAGTCATCGCTAAGCTCCTGAATCACATAAATGTGATACTCATCAAAAATCATATTGAAATTGCAATAATCTAACACATAAGGGTCAACTTTATATCTTTCTTGTGGATGAGAAGGGTGGGTAGAAGGGGCTAAAACTAGTTTGGTCAATGCTGGCAGCGAGCATCTCAGCTACCAAAAGATAGATCTCATCATTTTCTTATGACCACAATGGTATGAACGAATTCATAGAAACAATGCTCACAATGATTCGATGATCAACTTGGAGCGAAACGCTGAAAAGAGGGCTAGCAGTGTTGCATGTGTTGTTGGCACTGTTTTAAATGACCTCCGACATGTCCGACATGCCTCCTGGCATGTAGTTTTTTAGGGAAAATGATATTTTTTCCTAAAAAAATTGATTGCGTTTTTGTAAAATATAGGTCAGACATCCAATATTTTCTAATATATCGGTCGCATATCCGATTTTTCCTAATATATCGGCCGACAACTTTTAATATATCGTTCGCTATTTTATTTTATGTTATATTAGTAGACAAACGGTATATGTTTAAATCATATATATGTATTATATTATGTATGCTTAAATGAATTACTTATTGTTTCAGTTTTTTAACGTTTTATTCTTACAACTAATTTTGTATAATTATTTCACATAATTTTTTTATTTCATATTACTAAAAATGTGAAAAAGTTTAACATATTTATTAGATGATTATTTGTATGTTTTTAATATAAATTTATAAAGTTTGGAAATACTTATAATCAATCAAAAATATTTAATTTTTAAATCTTCTTTATTTATTATAAACTTAGTGTTATCAAAATAAAATTATTATATAATATTAAATATATTTAACAATGTATCATTTTATATTTGTTAATAATATTTTATCTTAGATACTATTCAAATTTATTTTGTAATATACATGACTCATTCTTCAACTATTTGTTATCTTAATTTTTGTTTACATTTAAAACATATAATTATAGCTGGTATGCATACAAAAATTGTTTAAAAGATATGGAAATCTGATATTTTAAAATATCCCCGACATGTCTCCGACATCCGACTTAAAAACTCAATCTGATATGTCGCCGACATCCGACATTTACAACCTTGGTTGTTTGTGAGCCAAGTCAAGGATGCTACGAGTGCTGGTGGTTTTGTTAAGCAGTAAAATGTGCTAAACATAGGTATTGAATTAAATGTCATAAGTTTTAAGTACTTATAGGGCATTCGAGGGAGATCAAGCAAAGGACAAGTTATGAAGGGCGTAAGATATGCCATGTTAGTCAAAAGTCATAGTCATGGTCGACTAGATGAATTATGAATTCTACCAAGGTTTTTTTAACCAAGAAACAAGATATCATTAACTCCTTCGAGCCAAAAGGTACATAAATATATATGAATAGTATAAGTGCTCATGTGGAGCAAAATGTTGCGGGATTGCTTGCATGTGGGGGAATGGTGGTCGTCATTGAGGGATATAGCGAATCCATGGGATGATTCGATGGAGATGGATAAGGGAAACAAAGTCATGGTATATAAAAGTGTGGTTAGTGCCAATATCAATCATGACAATGCCATAAAATGTGCTTAATCGTTCCCTGAAGGTTAATGGTAGATGACCCTGTGATGGTTAATGGTAGATGACCCTGTGATGCTGCCGACAGAATATAAAGGAAACTAGCATTTGCAAATGGTCAGTGGTGTGTCCCTATTCAGGAAGGAATCCTCAAGTTCCAAAGCCTCAGAACCAAACATAATATTGTCATCATCATCGTCGATGAGTGTGCAAAGCTATTTTAACGGGTATTGGTGTAATTGGTAATAAAGTAGTGTTGAGTTTGCGTTATCGTTATTTTTATGTTGCGTAGTATTATTATTGTTGTACGGGTTATCTATATATACCCGAATGTTGTATTGGAATAGTTGCTCTCTCATTTTAGTGACATTTCAACATGGTATCAGAGCCATAGGGCTTCCCCGATACCGATCTCCTCGTTTCCGCACCTGCGCCGCTCGATCCGCCGTCCGCTCTGCCTCGCATCGATCGATCTTCCTCGCTCGATCCTCGCGCAAGCCCGCGTCCAGGCGTCCCTCTTCCGGTGTCTCCCGCAAGCCCGCGTCCGCCTCGCTTGATCCTCCCGCAAGCCCGCGTCCAGGCGTCGGGAGTTCCGCCTCTTCTTCCGGGCATCTTCTTCCCGTTCGTTTTTCTCCAGTTTTCTTCCTCTCATCTTTTCTTCCTCCTCCGCCTAGGAGTCAATCCGATTCCACCTCGATTTGTTCCGTTTTTTTGGACACCGGAGATGCAATCGTCCGTTTGATGCCATTTCCGGTGTCTGCTCCTTTTTTTCTCTCCTCCCTCTTTATATGAGGCAGCCCTAGTTTCTATCTAGGCGTTTTTTTTTGTTCTCCCGGTCTCCTCGATTTGTATTCTTGGTTACCATGGCCGGAACTGATGGATCTCCCGCTATGTCTTCTACCACCGGTGCTCCCGCGGCCCCTGCTACACCCAGTGTTTTCTTCCGTCCTGGACATGATCACAATACTCCTCAGATCACGACGATTCGCCTGGATGGTACAAATTATCTCCCGTGGTCTCGGGCTGTTACCCTCGCTTTGAAGAGCAGGAGACTGTTTGGGTATGTCATGGGTACTACACCCACCCCTACCTCAGATTCCCCGGATTGGGCGCAATGGGAATCAGAGAATTCCCTCGTCATGTCTTGGTTGACGAACTCCATGATTGATTCCATTACCCGCAACTACCTGTTCCTTGATACTGCTGCCGATATTTGGCGAAGAGCCGAGACTACTTATTCGGGTCGGGGCAATGCTGCCCAGATATTTCAGCTGCGCAGGAAGATTTTCCTCTTACGTCAAGGCGACCGTCCTCCGTCGGCCTACTATCTCGAGTTCACCCAGTTATATCAGGAATATGATCATTTCGACTCGCTCACTCTTGTGTCCCCGAAGGATGAAGTTCTTGTTCGCGCGAGAGAAGATCGGAATAGAGTTTTTGAGTTCCTTCACGGTTTGCATCGGGATTTCGACCACATCAGTGTGCAGATCCTTGGCCGCTCCCCTTTGCCCTCTCTTCCTGAGGTCTTCAGTCTGGTTCAGCAGGAATTTGATAGGCGACAAACTTGGACTCCAAATCCTCCTCCAGATGGTTTTGCTTTGGCGGCCCAAACTGGGCCTCGGGGACCTCGTGATTCTAGATCAAAGCCCAGTGACAAGGATCACCTGCTCTGTGACTATTGCGGGAAGGCTCGTCATACACGAGAGACTTGCTTTCATCTTCATGGGTTTCCTACACACCGTGGTGGACCTCCCTCTCGTGGAGGTCGTGGTTTCGGCCATACCTCTGGTCGTCCTCCTCAGCCCCGCTCGGCGCATCTGTCCGAAAGTTTTAAAGAGTCGCAGCCTCCTTCTGTCTTGCCTACTCCGACATTGACTCTCTCTGCCGATGAGGTGCTTGCCTTCCGTCGCTTGATGCAGGGACAGTCACCGGAGTCCCCTGCCCCATCGTCTTCGTATGCCCATCAGGGGCCACCAGGTGCCACCAGGTGCTCATGGTGCTTCCACTCGCCCCTCTACTCACTGGATCATTGACTCTGGAGCAACAAATCATATGACCAGCTCTTCCTCAGGTTTTGTGTCCTACTCTCCATTGTCAGGTCGTGAAAAGGTGAGCATCGCTGATGGGTCCCTTTCCTTGATTGCCGGAAAGGGTTCCATCCCGTGCTCCTCCTTCACCCTTTCCTTTGTTCTTCACGTCCCAAACTTCACTCGGAATCTTCTTTCCATTAGTCATTTAACCAATTCGTTGAACTGTTCCGTAACTTTTTTTCCTTCCTCTTGCCTTTTTCAGGACCTGAAGACGGGAACGGTGATTGGAACTGGTAAACTGGTGAATGGGCTCTACGTGTTCGATTCCTCTGCCCCGATTTCCTCTCCCCAGGCCCTTCATGCGGATCAGGCTGCCACCTTAGAGTCCTGGCACTGCCGGCTGGGACATCCGTCTATCGTTTCTATGAAACATTTATTTCCTGTTTTATCATCTGATGTACTTCGTAATTTCCATTGTGATGCTTGTGACCTTAGTAAACATCATCGTACTTCCTTTCAGCATGTTTCTTCTCGCAGTACTGCTCTTTTCCATTTGATACATAGTGATGTGTGGGGGCCTTGCCCGGTTGCGTCTATTTCTGGTTGTTGTTGGTTTGTGACGTTCATCGATTGTTTTTCGCGTACCACGTGGGTTTACTTGATTAAGGCAAAAAGTGAAGTGTTCTCCTTGTTTCGACGTTTTCATAATATGGTCTCCACCCAGTTTGCGACACCCATACAAATTCTCCGCACTGATAATGGCCGGGAATTCATGGATTCGGCTTTCGAGCAATACTTGGCCGATCACGGGATCATTCATCAAACATCATGTGTCTACTCTCCTGCTCAAAATGGAGTGGCGGAACGAAAAAATCGCCACCTCCTGGAAGTTGCTCGATGTCTTCTCCTTCACATGCATCTTCCAAAGTACTACTGGGGTGATGCGGTTCTCACCGCGGCGTATCTTATCAACCGTATGCCTTCACGTGTTCTCGGTTTCGAAACTCCCCTTACCATGCTTGGCGTGCCACCTACCATTCTACAACCTCGTGTCTTTGGATGTGTTTGCTTTGTCCAAATCTACCACCGCTCGAAACTTGATGCCCGTGCGCACAAGTGTGTGTTCATCGGATATTCCCCTACTCAGAAAGAGTATAAATGTTATAACCATGTCAGCAAGAAGGTTTTCGTCACCATGGATGTCACGTTCCGTGAATCAGAGAGTTATTACGGGTCCTCACTTCAGGGGGGGCCCTCTCCTACGTCGGAAGTGAATTCCCTTTTTTCTCTGGAGATCATCCCTTTACCTATTCCTCCCGCATATCATCCCACTCTACCTACTCCCGCTAGTCCTATTCCTCCCGCATATCATCCCACTCTACCTACTCCCGCTAGTCCATATGCCCCACCTGTAGAGGTCCAGGTCCATAAACCCCTACAGGTTTACTCTCGTCGGCAAAAGGTTTCAAACACGCAGCCTAACATCTGGATATCAGATCACCCACCTGACCCGTCGGAAGGTACTCCTACTCGGCACCCTATATCTCAATTCGTGTCTTATACTTCTCTAACAACCTCCCATAGAGTGTTTGTTTCCTCTTTGTCTTCTGTCTCTGTCCCAACTTCGTGGCAGGATGCCATTTTCGATGACAGATGGAAGTTGGCCATGTTTGAAGAAATGAATGCCCTGGAGAAGAACAACACATGGGATTTGGTTCAATTACCTCCAGGAAAGAAAGTGGTGGGATGCAAATGGGTGTTCGCTGTCAAACAGAATCCCTCGGGAGTTGTGGAACGATACAAGGCAAGGCTGGTGGCGAGAGGCTACTCTCAGACGGAGGGTATTGATTACCAGGAGATGTTTGCTCCTGTTGCAAAGATGAACTCAATCAGGATCCTTATTTCTTGCGCTGCTTGCAAGGGGTGGAAACTTTGCCAATTAGATGTCAAGAACGCCTACCTTCATGGCGATCTCGAAGAAGAGGTGTACATGGCTCTTCCTCCGGGGCTCACTCCACAGGGATCCACAGGGAAAGTGTGCAAGTTAAAGAGGCCGCTATATGGCCTAAAACAATCAGCCAGAGCTTGGTTTGGAAGGTTCCACAAAGCCATGCATAGTTTTGGATACAGCCAGAGCAATGCAGACCATACTATGTTTATAAGAATCAGCAAAGGGAAATTGGCAGTCCTAATAGTGTATGTGGACGATATTATAATAACTGGGGATGACGACGTGGAGATTCAGGCCCTTAAGGGAAAATTGGCTAAGGAGTTCGATGTGAAAGACTTGGGGGACCTCAAGTACTTCTTAGGCATTGAGGTTGCGAGGTCAAAGCACGGTATTTTCTTATCTCAAAGGAAATATACGCTCGATCTTCTCGATGCTACCGGAATGAGTGGTTGTAGACCTGTCGATACCCCAATCGAGACCAACCACAAGCTAGGTAGGGATGATGGTGATGTGATTGAAGATATCCCCGGTTTCCAGAGGCTGGTTGGGAAATTAATCTACTTATCTCACACTCGCCCTGACATTTCTTATGCAGTGGGAGTTCTCAGTCAGTTCATGCACACTCCCAAGACCCGACATGTTGACGCTGCGCATCGAGTCCTCAGATACCTCAAGTCCTCACCAGGGAAGGGCATCCTATTTTCAAAAAATGAAATATTGACTATTGAAGTCTATACTGATGCAGACTGGGCTGGATCGCCATCTGACAGACGTTCCACCTCGGGATATTGTGCTATGGTCGGAGGAAATCTAGTTAGTTGGAGGAGCAAGAAGCAACATGTTGTTGCTAGATCGAGTGCTGAGGCCGAGTTTAGGGCGATGGCCCATGGCATTTGTGAAGGACTATGGATCTCTACCATCCTTGGGGAACTGGGTTTGAAGAGGAATGAGCCTGTCAGGTTGTATTGCGACAATAAAGCGGCGATTTCTATAGCGCACAATCCAGTACAGCATGATCGCACGAAGCACATCGAAATCGACAGGCATTTCATTAAGGAGAATATTGACAGGGGGACAGTGATTACCCCATTCGTACCATCTGATCAACAGTTGGTTGATGTTCTCACGAAGAGTTTGAGCTTCAATATGTTCAATAATCTTATCGACAAGTTTGGCATGGCTGACATTACACGCCCAACTTGAGGGGGGTGTTGAGTTTGCGTTATCGTTATATTTATGTTGCGTAGTATTATTATTGTTGTACGGGTTATCTATATATACCCAAATGTTGTATTGGAATAGTTGCTCTCTCATTTTAGTGACATTTCAACAAGTAGTTTGCAACAAAAAGAAAGAGTTTAAAAATCAGAATACTCCTAGTTGGAAAGAAAACAAGGGGCTTGTGCGAGCCTACTTGAATGCAAGATGGGGTGGAAAATTTATGCCTGGGACTTAGTGGTCAGGTAGGTGTAGCCTAAGAGAAACTGAGTCGTGGATGTGTAAAGATAATTTTAGTGGAGTTGTACAAGGTATGGGTACTGGGTAAGGTAGAAGGGGTGTTGTCAATGGCTAAGGAACTGGTCAGGTTGAACTCTGCTTCAATACTGATGTCCATGGGTTATGTAATATTAGTGGGGTTGTGAATGTTGAGACGAGCTTCAATAACTGAATGCAATCCATGTAGAAAATTGCCCAAGAAATTCTCAGTGCAGAGGTCGTGAAAATAAGCCACAAATTCGATGAACTAGTCCACATAAGCATCAGTATGATGCACGTCATAAGTGCAAGATGTCCTGTGAACATCCTCCGCAAGTACCAGAACTAGAATATAGTTGATCATAGGTTGAGTTTACTTAATGGCCCCATACAACTAATCGTGAAGCTCCTCGATCACGGGAATGTGATACTCATACAAAATCACGGCGCGATTGAAATAGAAATAATCCAACACATAAGTATCAACTTTCTATCTTTCTTGTGGATGAAAAGGGTGGGTAGAAGTGGCTAAAACTAGGTTGGTCAATACTGGCAGTGAGCATCTCAGCGACCAAAAGATAGATCTCATCCTTTTCTTATGACCATAATGGTATGATCGAATTAATAGAAACAATGCTCGCAGTGATCCGATGATCAACTTGGAGAGAACCGCTGAAAAGAGGGCTAGCAGTGTTACATGTGTTGTTGGTGAGCCGAGTCAACGATGCTACGGGTGTTGGTGGTTTTGATATGCAGTAAAATGTGCTAAAGAGAGATATTGAATTCTATGTCATTAGTTTTAAGTACTGATAGGAAAGCCGAGGGAGATCAAGCAAAGGACATGCTATGAAGGGCACGAGGTATACCATGTTAGTCAAAAATCATAATCAAGGTCGACTAGTTGAATTGTGAATTCTCCCAAGGTTTTTAACCAAGAAACAAGATATTGTTTATTCCTTCGAGGCAAAAGGTACATAAACATGCATGTAGTATAGGTGCTCATGTGGAGTGGAATGTTGCGGGATTGCTTGCATGTGGGATAATGGTGGTCGTCATTGAGGGATACCGCGAGCCCATGTGATGATTCGAAGGAGAAATGGATAAAGGAAACAGAGTCACGGTATATAAAAGTGTGGTTAGTGTCAATATCAATCATGACAACGCCATAAAATGCGCTTAATCATTCCCTGGAGCTGGAGGTTAATGGTAGATGGCCCTATGATGCCGCCGACAGAATATAAAGGAAGCTCTAGAATTTGCAAATGGTCAGTGGTGTGTCCCTATTCAGAATGGAATCCTCAAGTTCCAAAGCCTCAAAACCAAATATAATATTGTCATCAACATGGTCGATGAGTGTGCAAAGCTATTTTAACAGGTATTGGTGTAATTGGTAATAAAGTAGTTTGCAACAAAAATAAAGACTTTTAAGAATCAGAATACTCCTGGTTGGAAAGTAAACAAGCAGGGGGGCTTGTGCGAGCCTACTTGAATGCAAGATGGGATGGAAAATTTATGTCTGGGACTGAGTGGTCGGGTAGATGTAGCATAAGAGAAACTGGATCATGGATATTGGGTAACGTAGAAGGGGAGTTGTCAATGGCTAAGGCAGTGGTCAGGTTGAACTCGGCTTCAATCATGATGTCCATGTGTTATGTAATATTAGTGGGGTTGTGAATGTTGTGTCAATCTTCAATAACTGAATGTAATCCATGTAGAAAATTGCCCAAGAAATTCTCAGTAAAGAGGCCGGGAAAATAAGCCACAAATTTGATGAACTGGTCCACATAAGCATCAATATTATTGGATTGATAAACTGCATCTACTCATTTGAAAGAGTTGTCAGTTTCTAGGTGATCATAACACTAAACAAGTGCCTTTATGAGAATAGGCTAGGTCATGGCTGGAGTGGATTGGTGTAGTAACTTATCCAGTGATGAGCGAGCCCTCCGAATCGAGCATGGTGAAGGGGGGAATTTTGGTGCTCTTCCATTTGCTAGAGTTCAAACAATTTTGGCATGACCTATCCATCCCATCGACAGTTTCATTGAAGATAAGAATCTCCAAGAGATGGGGAAGTACTTGGGTGCCGATGAAAGTCTGGGGAGGCAGTAGAAGGGGATTATATGTGATACTAATAATGGGGGATTCTGGAGGTTGCAAAGAGATCGATGATGGAGTCGGTGATGTGGGTTTGTAGTAGATATAAGTTGATGAACGAGAGAGATGAGATTGAAAATTGGCGTGGTTGTCCAAGCGGAACAAGAGGTGCACCATGGACTGCCCAAGCTATTAGTTCATCTTCTCTAGGGTGTCAAATCATATTTTTGTCATGTGACAGACAATGGGAAAATTTAGTGGAGAGGAGGAGCCTCGGGTCTAGCCAATTGATACAAAAGTGAAAAATAATGGAAGATTGTGAAGCAAAATACAGTGAATATAAGATTTTAGAACCTTGGCCGAATCCCACTGGGTTCAAAACTTGGACTATTTCCAATTACATGACTCTTCCTTAAATAATACTGCAATCAAGCATAATTAATACTTGAAGTAATTATAATTTAACCTTTCACATTCCATAACATTAAAACTATTACTTCTCTCATTTATGTTCATCCTCATGCATTAATTTATGTACATGCATCTCCATCCTTCCTTAGAATGTGCATAATATACACCACCCAGAGTGCTAGTTGGGTTTAACAATGAGCTATGTGGGTCCATCCAATTGGCACTGTGGATCAAATCGGCAAGGTAGTAGGCAATGTAACATATTACCCAATGTTTGGAAGGAGCATAACTGTCATGTTTGACTAAGTCTAGGAACCAAATCAGGAAAAAATAGAAGTTTGGTGTCATCATAAATAGTCACAAACCATTTTGGTAATTTTCTTCTAGCAAAGTTAAGATATTACTTGATGTTTAGTTCACGGACCATACCAGTGACATTTGGATAAAGCTGGGAATCATATCAAAGCAAAAGAAAGAAGTCCAGTATCAATGTCAACACATCCTAAATAGTCAGAGGATAGTAATAGCTTTTATAATTTATCATGTAATATCATGACTGAAAAATACACAGAAAAAAGATTCTTCAAATGGAAGCACTAAAAAGATTCTGAAGGAGATTCGAGATGCAAACATACATATATAAAATCTTCTGCAGATGCATTAGTAGCCCACTCAGAACTAGAAGCAGGATCAGACTTGTGCTCTTTACGAGCAACCAAACCAGAGTACAACCAAGTGGAGTATCTGAATGCATAGCCAAGGAACCAAGGCATCTTCAATTGTCAAAATAGTCGTATGTTCTTTAGAAAGCATTTGCAGGTCCATTGATATGTGCGGAAAAATGCTGACCTTGAAAGTAGCTGCAATGAAAGTCTAAAGAACTTGTCGGAGTAGGAAATAAGAAGAACATCATCACTCCAGCATGATCTCAAACTTTCTAATAGCATAACACTTTGTTTCAATGTCAAGGTTTGCGATTTTCCTTGATTGTTATACAAATTATCAACTCGAGTAATAGTAGCAGCCATTAGAGCAGAATCCAAAGCCCCTGCAATTTCCTGAAATCTGTGTAATTACACCATTAGCTTCAAATCATCAGATAGCATTTTAAACAATCTTTGATATAAAACCAGTTGTCTCAAAATTATCAAATATACCTCAGAGAGAAATAAACCCCAATATTCCACTGTCTCATGAAGTCTACATAGACTGCATGTTCTCTGAATTTAGAGACTGCCGAATTCGAAGAACAGTAACCTTGCATGAATATGGAAATGCTGTTAACTAGTGGCAACTTATTAACTCATAACAGGGGACATGAAAATATGGCTTCAAGATATCCAGGAAAAATACAAGAGAATGGACAAAAATAATAGCATGGTTTTGCAATATGATTGTTCCAGATTAACCCGATGAGGAAAGAGAGAACATGTGCAGAAAGAAAACTTACCGCAGGATTTCTACTAGATTTACTTCCCTTTCTCCCATCACATTTTATATTTATTAAATCAGAAAATGAGTTTCCTAGAGTATTCATCCAAATGAATAAAAAAGTCAACTTGTAAATATGTATGTTCCCTTAACAGCATTACCTCGCATAAAAGGGCAGTTTAAGTTTCTATTGCTCACTCAAACAGAGTTAAATAAGGGAAAAGGGAACAGCACAAAAGAAACGAGTATAGTAAGTGTTTCGAACCTTCTTGCAGGGATTCTCGGTCGGGGTTAAAGAGCCGGTGGAGTTGAGAGTCGCAACCCTAGAGAGGAGGGCACTTCTATGTTGCATGGGGACAGGGACGGGATACGAGATACGACACGATACGGATATAGGAAACATAGCTTTCAAAAAACTTAGGATACGGGATATAATTTTGAAATATTTAATTATTCAAATATAAGAGCAAATTAATACGAAGATATGTGACATTCACATCATTTTCATTTTTTCATCATTATATCTCACATACCATATATTAAATGAAAACGAGGCTTATGTATCACAAAACGTATCATATCCTAAATAGGAGTCATGAATAAAACATGTAATCAATTGATAGTCACACCACTTATTATTCAATACATGTCTTTCTCCATGTCACCATCGCAAAACAGATAATATTTGTGGATTTTTTAGCATACTCGGGCGTGTCCGGTAGTGTCTGAAAGTATCCGTGAATATTCGAATTTTCTTATCTAAAATTAAAAGAGAAAATTTCTGAGAGTTTCGGGGACGAGTTTCCGAGAGTTTCCCGACTCCAAAACATTTTTGGATATAATTATTCATGCTTCATAGGTGCACTTTGACTCTATCGGTGCGTCCGGAAGCGGAAGCGAAGCCGGCGAAGATAAACAGAGAATTGTTGTGGCTACTGGAGGCGGGTTACTCAAGGGGGAGCTCCAAAATCCTTTGCGATAACCTTAGAGAACTTGAAGAGGAAGAACTCAAAATAACTTTTCTTATTATCTTTCATGCATGACCTCAAAGGTCTATTTATAGAACTTAAAAAGACAATGGCATGGACTATAAATAAGTTCGAACATAAAACAACCCAAAATATTAAAATACCCTAAAAGACGACGACTCAAAATAAGATACATGAGCATTGGCTCACAATAAAAAAATGTAATAACGGACTTAACATAAAGATACATAACAAATACATCCCCCTTCAATTCGAACATTTCCACAAGTTCAGAATGGGGCTCTAATTGAAGTTGTATGGTTTCGTTATTGGCACCAAAACAACTTATAACGAGTTGTCGAGGTCGATTCTTTATCATCAAGTAAGCCTTCGTCGTGCTTACTGATGTGGAGGAGGGTGATGGTGATGTCGGGGAGTTGTTGCTTCCACGAAGGTGGCGGTGGAAAATTTGGTAATTGGTGGCAATGAACTTTCATGTTATAGAACTGGAAGTGTGGGCTCGTGAATGAAGGGGGAGGGGTCCGCTGGATGAGAACCGTGGAGATCAGCGCCTGCACGAATTGTTGTGGAGTAATCGTCAAGCTCGATGGCGGACGTGCCTGCTGCGCGAACTACTAGAATGAAACAAGCGGAAGCACTGATGGTGTTGTGACTATTAGGGAAACATTAGAATGATGCGGGTGAAGCTCCTGTGGCATTGAGGTTGGAGGATTTTGCAACTTAGGAGGAAGCTGCTGGTTGGAAACAATATGGGCCAATGGCGGTACGACGTGACAGGCTGAGCTTGGTGAGGGTTCTTTATTCTCTGGGCGGATTGGGCTCCCAATTCGTCCAAAGAATCTATCAATTTTGTTGGCGAGCTTTGAAACTGCGAGTTGTATTGTCATCGAGATCTGCAATAGCTTCCATAACATCGCACGTATTTCATCTTGCTCACTGGGACTCGTCTCCATGTTCAATAAATATAATAATAAATTAATCAATACCTTAACTCAATAAAGAATTAACCAATTAATTAATAATTGAAGACTTTGATTTCAAAGGGTCGACTGTTGGAGTGGGACTTGAGACATGCGGCTAGATTGAGTGGATGCTGAAGCAAGATGGATGTAGTGAGTGAATGTATTTATGCCCTAACGAAACTCTAATGGGAATGCAAGTGTAGTGAAGTATGGAAACTTAAATTGATATGATGCACATGGGTAAATCCAACATTCAATTGCAATAAATTCTGAAATTAATAGAAGAATTCACAAACATGCATGATTGAAATTAGGCATTAGAAATACAAGTAAGATCCAAGTATAATTAAATTAAGGGAGCTTCAATTAAATATTCGGGGAATGCATCTTTCAAGCAGAATAAAGGAATTGAGCAAACGTACAAATTTGGATCACGGACAATATGTTTTCCGATAAGTATTCAACACAAAGTAATGTAAGCTTCCAAATTAGAACTTACACAAGTTATGAGAGTCCTAAGAGGAGGTAAAGGACGGCTTTAAATGGCTGGGTAGCAGGTTTACTGAAATCCTGCACAATTTTCGGCTTTCGGAACTAAAATTTTGCGTTGTTTGGGTTCCAGGGGTGAATTGATGCAAGTGGGAAAGCAGTGGGATGTGGGAATGTGTTCGGTGGTCAGATAGATGGTATGGCGGCTGGAACAGAGTGTAGAGGTTGGCTGGCATGTTCAGGAACCCTAGAAAGGGGTTGGATCTTGTTGGAGTGTAGAGGATGGCAGCAATCGTACTCGTACAGGGTAGGGAGGGGCTGTGCAGAAGAATTGATGAAGGAATAAGGTCCTTGTGTTGGATCTACTAGGAAACCATAGAGAGGGGAGAATAAGGTTTTGATGTGACCCTGCCTAGGACACTCGAGTTATTATCTTGTTATTTTCTTTTTGTCTTTAAGTTTATGTACGTTTATTTTCATGTTATTACTCTTTTTGTGGTCTGGCACGTGAAATTAACCACCTCACGTGACCCTGAATAAAATGGTCTGGCATGTAGTGAGTGGAGCGGGACAGTGCGATTCTTTTGTTTATGATGACTTGCTGAAATTACAAGAAAGTGCTTTAATAAATCATTAAATTATTTGAGAGGAAGCATTCAGCCTATATATACATCTCCTAAGGTTGCCCTAAGGGAGAGTTGGAATATTAAGAAAGAAGTTAAAACTTCTTTCTCGGTATTCCCAACTGCCAGCCTCTTCCACGCGGGCCTAATCTCCTTCACGCGAGACCCGACGCCGACGCCGACGCCGATACCTGCACCGCCCGAGTTTCCAAACGTTGCTCCTCCCCAGTGAAACCCCCGTGAAGCCATCAACTACCGCCGAAGCAGTCGCCGGAGCCTCCCTAGGGCACCGACGACTTTCTCCTGCAAGCTTCCCGTCGAATCCGACGATCCCCAGTTCTCCCTCCCCGTGCCCCTGCTCCAAGTCCACCGGTTTTCTCACTCCACCGCCACTACACGTCTCTCACCCTACCTCCATTGCCACGGCACGGACCAGCAGTCCTCTCCACCCCCTACTCCAGCCACTATTTCCAGACTTCGTCTCCACCCACTCCTCCCTACACCTCCTTCATCCATTGTTGCTTGTTGTCGATGTTCGTCCTGCCGTGACTGCGCCGTGAAGAGGACCAATGTCACGATGTTAGCGTACCCCGGTGAGATCTCCCTTTTCTCCTCCTCTCAATCTCAATACTAGTGGTTTATTACTACAGTAAGTAATGTCTTTCAAGTGTAGCGCACGTTCCATTCTTATTATTCTGTGTCGTTATTTTTCATTATGCTCTTTCTTATTGCTAAGATTGTGATTCTGCCGCATTTATCTAAATTCATTGATTGTTTATGGGATGAGTTGTTTGTTTTCAGTTACATGGTTGCATAGTTGATTTAGTTAGTATTTTAATCTTGTGCCAAGAACAACTTTAATTATAAGTTAAGGTTTCGCAAAGCGCGGTTTGCATCAGGTTTTATGATAAATTATAAAATTTTCTTCTACAAATGATTTAACGTTGCATGACGGAAATAAAATATTAGAGAAAATTAAAGCAAAAGCATGAGTAAAAGAAAACCTTTATTATATTTATCAATATGAATTATCACAGAAGTTCTAATCTTTTAACGCAAAGACCAAAGGCAATAATTCTTACACTTAGATTTTTTATACCATTGGCACCTCGAACAGTTTGGCCCTTGCACATCCAAGCCTAAGCCTAGTCGCCTAACTAAGGCGAATTTTCACCCTAGATCTCCCTCAACCTAGTCATCACACTCAAGGCAAATTTTTCTCCCTAGACCTAACCCGATCTAGTAGCCACACACGAGGCGAATTCACACAGATTACAATATTCAGCGTTCAACTCAAAATAAAAGAGAAAATACAATAAGTATGTAAACAAGATAAAGAGAA
This sequence comes from Dactylorhiza incarnata, assembly GCA_033032865.1. NCBI lineage: Eukaryota > Viridiplantae > Streptophyta > Magnoliopsida > Asparagales > Orchidaceae > Dactylorhiza > Dactylorhiza incarnata. The sequence continues at coordinate 5,919,897 of JAWHQI010000130.1, forward strand.
AACTCTCCTCTAAAACAACCCTTTGATTTCGATGTCGTTGTTTTGCAAAGGTTCGGTCTTTATAGCATGGGATGCTTCCTCTTGTGTCCTTATGAACCTCGAAAATCTCCACTTGATAAGAATTTGTTGCACCGAGAAACATTGGATCTTCAAGAGAAAAACTTCAAGAGAATGTTGAGAGAAGGCTTCTGGATCACCGTTTAATAATGATGGGGATCCGCAGCATGTTCGTGATCGGAAGAGATCGGGCCACCACTCGGCGGGACCCGGATTTGCAGATTTGTCGGAGATGTGTTATCCGAGACCGCGAGTGCGTCCGGGGCGTCGTTTTACATTTTACATGTATTTTATTTTATTTTTTGAGGCTTGTATTTAGTATTTTAGAACATCGGGCGTAACAGACGATCATAGTCTTTCATGTCGGGTGCACAACCGTCCCTCTCGTTATAAATAGGGGCGGGTGTTCTGATTTTCATTTCGTTGTTGATTTGTGAGAGATTCCAGATCGGCAATCATTCGTGATGCGACGCCGCGAGACTCCGGGGTGCGACGTCCCGGTTTTTTTATTTTCTATTTTTTTTCTTCTAAAATTGTCATGTCCTTTGTTTTATTCTCCTGTTACCCGTAATCTGCCACTGTTTCCATTTCGTACCCACAATTTCTTCATCGACGAAGGAGGAAGTCGCCACTCCAGTTATTGTTCGTCTTCCTCGTCGTAACTCCCACAACTTCACGCCTTAATTGAAAGGAAGTCGTCGTTCCCTCTCTTCCCACGATTGATCGACGACAACGCCATGGTTCGCTGAAGCCTTCTCACGCCATTCCTTCCCCCATGGGTACGAGGAGACTGTTCATCGCCTTCCTCGCCATTGCAGGCCCTTCTCAATCCCGCGTCCCAAACAATTGATGCATACAGATCCCAGAACTCCTCCTCCGACTGTCCCCAGATGCGGTTTCCAGCGCTGGGAACTTATCAGAGAGCGGCGCCTACCATCCCTGTTGTCAGAGCCTTCCATCCAAAGCCGATTTGGAGTCACCAAGAAGCAGTTTGCCTCCTGTCCAGCCCCTGTCCAGCCTTGTCGAGCTTGTTCTTCACGTCCAGACAACCCCGCAAGTACTCCAACAGCAGGTTCTCAAATCCTGAGACCAAATCAGTGCAGAATTTGGCCTTTCCCTGACTCTAACAGCAATCACAAGGTTGTCCAGGATTTTGTTCAACATCCCTTACCTTCCATCACAGCCATTGCATCCCCTTTTCCACATTCCAGCACCTCAGCCCACTGTGTCGTTGCTTCCCGGTCCTCGGATTTTCTTCGTTGCCGCATCCCGCCGCCGCCGCTGAACCCCGATGTTTGTAAGTGCTTTTATAGTAGCGTATTTTATTGTTCTATATTAAATATTTGGATGTTGTCGCATATTTTCAGTCGAAATCATGACTTGATTTTGTATTTGTTTCCTTACTTTATTCTCTTATAAAACATTCGGAAAATTTGTAGTTGAAAGCACCACTTGTGAAAAGAACGTGATTAATTAGGCGCGCGAAAATTATTGTGAAGACCGTGTTGATTTGCTGGTAGTTTATAAATTTTTTGTTAACATTGAATTCCGAATTAATTCAAAACATGCACGCGTCATTTAATTTGGGCTTGGTCGCATTCATTCAAAACATTCACGTATGTTTGCATTAGAGTGTCGACACCGCCATCTTTACATAGGACCGTCCTGCGTCTATTTGGTATCAGAGCCCAGGTTAGGGCTTATTTTAAAATACACGGGACTACATGCTATGTCACCCAATGTCTTATCATAGTGGTCTTACTACACTGATCCTCAATTTGAGGAACCACAATCCGTCTATGTTCGATCTCATAGAGTGCCGTCAGAGAGGTCTTCACATTATTATGACGATTATCGTCGTCCTTATCCCCGCACTCGAGTGGATCTTATTGATCCTTCGACGCGACTTTATGAGGGTAGAGTTGAGTATCGTTCAGGTCATCATCGCTACACATCTCCTCTATTTGAGGAACCTGAGTCTGTATATGCACGACCACCACCGCACGTTCGTAGGACTCGCGTCCACCAACGAGGACGACCTGATTACCCTCAAGAATCATATAGAGGTCACCTTTAGCGAGGTAACATCACGTGTAGTGGTCTTCCTAGTGTTCCGAAAACGTACATGACGAAAGCCGAATTTCTGCAATGTGTTTTTAAGAAGTTTGATCGATTGGATGCACAATATGATGATCTACGCACCCATGTTGCCGCCATTGAGGGTCGGCGAGAGCACTTCACTTCCCAAAGCAGGGAAACCTCACCCACTCCACCTGATATTCTCTTTGAGGAAGAACGGACTGCCCTCCTACCACAGGATGTGCGTGCTAGGAATCAGCCACCACGAGAGGCCGCTCCACTTAGAGAGCCCGCCCTCGACACTATACATATTAGCTCACTATTAAGTATAGACTTTTCTCACACTTCACCCGATGGCGCACCGAGCCACATCACGATCAGGAGCCGAGAGCCTAGTAGTGATCTCATGGTAGTCACCTCACCCCTTTTGGGGAACACGACCCCTTATGATGATTTGCTTTTGAAGGACCATTCCCCTGTTGACAGGTTCTTTAGCAACCCCCTTGTTGAGCCTCCAGTTGAGCCACCTTGTCCTTGTAAGGATGAGATTCAGATGAGTGACACACTTATGAGTATTGAGATGTTGACATCTCTCCCATTATCACCCTTGATATTGATAGTGCTCCGGAGAGAGGATCTTGAGTGTAGCATCCAGTATGTAGGGTTATCCCTAAGAACACTTAAGTATAACTCAGATGTTTTGAGAGTTTGTCATCTGGTCACTCGTACTCGTGATGAGTTTAGGGCCGTACCACCTGCTGACCCGCCATATGAGTCCTTTCTTGTGAGGACACTCACCACACACTAGAGTCGCATCCTATTGTCGATGCCTACGATTTTCACTTAGGTGATGTCACCTTTAGCGAGGTAACATCACGTGTAGTGGTCTTCCTAATGTTCCGAAAACGTACATGACGAAAGCCGAATTTCTACAATGTGTTTTTAAGAAGTTTGATCGATTGGATGCACAATATGATGATCTACGCACCCATGTTGCCGCCATTGAGGGTCGGCGAGAGCACTTCACTTCCCAAAGCAGAGAAACCGCACCCACTCCACCTGATATTCTCTTTGAGGAAGAACGGACTGCCCTCCTACCACAGGATGTGCGTGCTAGGAATCAGCCACCACGAGAGGCCGCTCCACTTAGAGAGCCCGCCCTCGACACTATACATATTAGCTCACTATTAAGTATAGACTTTTCTCACACTTCACCCGATGGCGCACCGAGCCACATCACGATCAGGAGCCGAGAGCCTAGTAGTGATCTCATGGTAGTCACCTCACCCCTTTTGGGGAACACGACCCCTTATGATGGTTTGCATTTGAAGGACCATTCCCCTGTTGACAGGTTCTTTAGCAACCCCCTTGTTGAGCCTCCAGTTGAGTCACCTTGTCCTTGTAAGGATGAGATTCAGGTGAGTGACGCACTTATGAGTATTGAGATGTTGACATCTCTCCCATTATCACCCTTGATATTGATAGTGCTCCGGAGAGAGGATCTTGAGTGTAGCATCCAGTATGTAGGGTTATCCCTAAGAACACTTAAGTATAACTCAGATGTTTTGAGAGCTTGTCATCTGGTCACTCGTACTCGTGATGAGTTTAGGGTCGTACCACCTGCTGACCCGCCATATGAGTCCTTTCTTGTGAGGACACTCACCACACACTAGAGTCGCATCCTATTGTCGATGCCTACGATTTTCACTTAGGTGATTGTCGCATTCGCGATGATTTTTCATACATCCCCCTGGTGAGCCCCCTGATGCGTCACATTCACTTAGAAAACATGTCATGTTTGTTATGCTTCACCAGCATCATCGTTTATATGAGGACACTCCAGATATTTTTGGGACTTACGTTGGTACTCGTCGCATTTGTGACGAATTTTATTATACCCCTCCCGGATGAGCGACGTGTCGATCCACCCATCTTTTGGGATATATCCATATTTAGTAGGACACTCTAGTTTGAGGGTGCACTCACTGACCCGCTGATCATGTCTTACTACCCGCACTTGTAGAGACAGTTCGCACACTACGTTGACACATCTTATTGTTGATGTCTCTGATGTTCACTGGAGTGTTCGTTAAGCCTGTGACGAATTCTTTCATGTCTCACCTTCTGAGCCTCCTGATCATGTACCCATTTTAGGAGTTTCTTATAGTTCCAAAGCCCCCAGTTTACGGAGTTAGTCATGTTAGTAGTTTGGCTTTTACATTTGTTGCTTGTTCATTTACATTTAGTGCATGGTTCATTTGTGTTGCATGATTCACACATGTTGTATGTTTTGCATCAGTTGTGTGAAATGCATAAACTAATCCGGAAGAAAACTACTAGCAATATTGAACTATATATGGTATGAGTGCACAAACGTGAGCAACATTTTCAGGTGTGCGAGCATGTCATGGTCGAACATTGCAAGGAGGGGCTCCCAAAAGGAGCCGCTATTAAACTACAACTTAAGCTAATGAGTCCTTATGGGGTTATAAAGAAAATTGGGACATGCCTACGGGATCGATTTCACTGCAAATATGGGTATTCATTCCGTATTTAATATGAAAGATTTGAGACATTACTTTGAGCCTCTCGAGCATAGGGACCCATACCCTGAGCCTCTTCCGCCACCCTCCCAGTTACAGCTTGCCACTTCCCATGTTCACCTTTGACGAGCACCCGCGGACTTGCCCGCACCACCCATGATTCCACCGGTTGTTCTGGATCCACCAGCACGAGAGGTGAGAGTTGAGAGCGTTATTGATATTATGGCGCACGAGTGCATCACCACTACAGTCGGTTGGTCTTGTCGTTACTTGGCGCACTGGAGTGGACGCCCCACCTTTGTTGATACTTGGATACCAGCGACGGAGCTTGATAGACTTACCCCCGATCTTCGACTACAGCTCAGTCATCTTCATTCCTTGGAGACGAATGTTTTTCAGTCTGGGGGAATTGATGGGGATCGACCGCATGTTCGTGATCGGATGAGATCGAGTCACCACTCGGCAGGACCCGTTTTTGCAGATTTGTCGGAGATGCGTTGATCAGATCGGCGATCCGAGACCGCGAGCGCGTCTGGGGCGTCGTTTTACATTTTATATGTATTTTATTTTATTTTTTGGGGCTTGTATTTAGTGTTTTAGGACAACAGGCGTAACAGACGATCATAGCCATTCACGTCGGGTGCCCAACCGCCCCTCTCGTTATAAATAGAGGCGGGTGTTCTGATTTTCATTTCGTTGTTGATTTGTGAGAGATTCCAGACCGGCAATCATTAATGGTGCGACACCGCGAGACCCCGGGGTGCGACGTCCCTGTTTTTTTTATTTTCACAATTTTTTTCTAAAATTATCATTTCCTTTGTTTTATTCTCCTGTTACCCGTAATCTGCCACTGTTTCCATCTCGTACCACTGCGATTTCTTCATCGACGAAGGAGGAAACCACCACTCCAATTATTGTTCGTCTTCCTCCTCGTCGTAACTCCCACAACTTCACGCCTTAATCGAAAGGAAGTCGTCGTTCCCTCTCTTCCCACGATCGATCGACGGCGACGCCATGGTTCGTTGAAGCCTTCTCACGCCATTCCCGTCCCCATGGATTCCAGGCGACTGTTCATCTCCTGCCTCGCCATTGCAGGCCCTTCTCGATCCCGTCCCAAACAACCGCTGCCTAACGATCCCAGAACTCCTCCGACTGTCCCCAGATGCGGTTTCCAACGCTAGGAACTTATCAGAGAGCAGAGCCTACCCTCCCTGCTGCTGGAACCTTCCATCCAGAGCCGATTTGGAGTCACCAAGAAGCAGTTTGCCTCCTGTCCATCCCCTGTCCATCCCCTGTCCAGCCTGTTCTTCAAGTCCAGACAACCCCGCAAGTACTCCAACAGCAAGTTCTCAAATCATGAGACCAAATCAGTGCAGAATTTGGCCTTTCCCTGACTCTAACAGCAATCACAAGGTTGTCCAGGATTTTGTCCAGCATTCCTTACCTTCCATCACAGTCATTGCATCCCCTTTTCCATATTCCAGCACCTCAGCCCACTGTGACGTTGCTTCCCGATCTTCAGATTTTCGTCGTTGCCGCATCCCGCTGCCGTCGGTGAACCCAGATGTTCGCAAGTGCTTTTATTGTAGCGTGTTTTATTGTTCTATAATAAATACTTGGACGTTGTCGCATATTTTGAGTGGAAATCATGACTTGATTTTGTATTTGTTTCCTTACTATGTTCTCCTATAAATCATTCGGAAAATTTGTAGTTGAAAGCACCACTTGTGAAAAGAACGTGATTACTTGCTTACGCGGGCGAAAATTATTGTGAACACCGTGTTGATTTGCTGGCCATGTATAAATTTTTTGCTAACGTTGAATTCCGGATTAATTCAAAACATGCACGTGCCATTTAGTTTGGGCTTGGTCGCATTCATTCAGCACATTCACGTATGTTTGCAATTTTGCATTAGTGTGTCAGCGCCGCCATCTTCACATAGGACCGTCAAATAGCCTTTAATCTTATTGCATGAATATCTTTTGATCTCCCTTGAAGAAACCTCTCTTGAATCTTGGAATGACCCCTCCAATCCCTCTTGACTGGGTGAACACCCTCAGAAAATGTCATCAAAATATGTCAAGTAGAATGAAATCTTGAGCCGTTTAAATACCACCAGCGGTAGCGTTGAATTTCGAGTATCCCGCTCTCATTTTAATCATCTGCACTGCGAAGGCTTCCATATATAGTTCGAGCTAGAGCTGGGTAATAACAGCTACCGCGGTGTGGTCGTAAATTTGAATTGTCCGCACTTTTTCTCCTCTGCACCGCGGGATTTCCATGTGAAGCTTAACGCTAACGTCGTGCGGCGGTGTCCTCTGGAATGCAGTGTTCAACACTTTGTATTATTAGCACTAACGCTAGCCACTATTGTTGGGCGGTAGTGCCTTTCATGAACTTTCTCCAAGCAGCCCCAGAAATCTCCAAGTCAACAGCCAATCGTCGACAACAGGTCGACGTAAGTCGAATACTACCGCGAGCAATACGAGCTACCATTGGCGGTAGGTGCATATTTCTGAACTTTGTTGTTTGCTTTCAGCCTGTTTCATTCCTTATCATTCATTCCTTGTATCAGCTATTATTCCTGAATATGTACACTATAAACCACTTGCAAAGATAGATTAAAGACTTATCAGGATTTATTATTCTCAAACCAAGATAGTGTCGAACCATGTTCTAACATCTGGAAGTGACGTCCAGGGCATGAGAAGGAGTGGGCGTTTGTGTCAGGGCTGGAATGAAGGAAAACCGCCAATAACCGCCTTGGTAGTGGGCAATTACAGCAGTTACAAGTGGTTCTTAGTGGAGTTGCTTGGTAGTTACAATGAGTTACAGGTAGCTGCTACTTGGGTGATAGATAAGAGAAATTGGTATGGTGGCTAGAGATGTCACTTAGAACTGAGAACCGTTAGCCAAAACTGAACCGAAAAGAACCGGACCGAACTGTTCGCAAATTATTTGGGTCTGCTTTGAATTTTGGAACCGTGGACAACAATTGTCTGGGTGCAGTCCCTTCATTTTATTATCCAGACAGGAACCGGAACATACAAATTTCGAGTGGTTTCACAATTTCTAGACCCGGTCCGAGCCGAAACAGAAGCGATAATATTTTTCATCCTTCATCTTAATACCCCCCCCCCCCCACCCACCCACACAAACAATATTATTTTGTCGCTTAGAATCGAGAAGTTGGTCTGGGTGCAACACTGCATTATCAGTTCGCACTATAAACATAAAATATATATATATATTATGTTTATAAAATAAAAACACTTATCCACAGTAAATCTATACAGTTCGTAATTTTGCATCCTAATTCCCAAGTGTCGACTTGTCTCCAACCTATCGAGCTCTCGTTAATCTCCCTCCCTCTGCATTTCCGACCAACGACGCTTCCCATCGACCTAGACCCCAGCAACGCCTCGTCTCCAACTTCTCTGCATTCTCGACGAAAAAAACACTCGTTCTCGCTTCTTCTCGGTAAGGGAGAGGTACTCTCCCTCCCCCCCCCCCCCTTTCTCTCTCACTCACATCATCTCCACAAATACCTATAATTTCCTTTTTCTTCCCTTTTTTAGGAGAGAATGCGGGTTTAGATGATGCGAACAACCTATAGTTCGAAATCAAGACGCGACTTCCCAACTTTGAGATCTATACACTTTCCGGTAGCTCTCGAATCTTATAATTTCATTATTAAGTCTTGGGCTAATGTCTTTCCAACTCACGATCACTCGACAATTGGATTCCTGAGGTTGTGTTTGTTTTATTGTATGCAGTACTACTTAATTACCGATGTGTTTGTATTTTCCACTTGTTTTTTATTTATGTTCCTAGTATCCTTGCGCTAATGTTCTTCCATGTGCAAATGTTGAAGATTCTATTTACCTTGGACAACAATATGTGTATCAATTTGCTCTTCTGGTTGAAATTTCTATAAGAGTATTCATTGATTTTACATCTGATGATATTTTTAGCCAAATTCCATATTTTGTATTTCCTTATTTCAGTCTTGCTCATTAAATTAATTATTGTTGTTATAATTCAAGATATTTGATATTACAAAAATATAGGAGCATCTTGATATTAGCAATAATTGATATGCAAAAAATATTGTGAGAAAAGCAGTGCCCGGCCTGAATTGTAAGACAAAATCTAGCCGACATTTCTTGTTTAAATGATAAAAAAAAATGGGTAGAAGTTACGATATTTTGAGGTTTTTGTCGTGTTGAGTTCGTCTACAGAACTCTTTCATCTCCGAGCATGGTTACATATTAACTTTTTGTTTGTCAGTGATACTTGTGGTATTTATAGCTAGTAGTTTAGTGTTATTGATCTGGGTTACATTTGAATACCTTCTGAAAATTTCCTTATCATTGAATGCAACTACAGCTAGAAATCCCCTGTTTTGGATCAATTACATCAAAACTTCCACGACCAAAGGCTCAAAAACTTCTATGATTCCTAGTAACCACCTAAAGACGTTGCAAAAGTTCCATTTTATTGTAGGGAATGTTGCTTACGATTGATACTCAAATGATAAATATATTGTTGAAGACTTGCAATGTAACCATGCATCTAGTAATGTTCATTATTTAGAAGGAATAGAAATTGAATCAGAACCACATAGAACCGGACCGAGCCACTAGTGAATAATTTGGTTTTGGTTTTTGTTGAATTGGAACCGCAGGCACGACGGTTCCAAAAACTATGTTGAACCAGAACCACAACCGGTCAAACCAAATAAGGTTTTGATTCACCTTAACGGTTCGGTTCACGGTTTCAGTAGAACTGGAACCGAACCGGAACCGTGATAGCTCTGATAGTGGTTGGTCTGTCTCTTTGGGGGTGTTTTCCGGTGGCTGGAAGGAGGGGCAAGTAAGAGAATGGACGGCCAATGTAAAGGGGGTCGGGGTTTAGGTTTCGACACCTAGATTCCATGGCTTCAGTACAGTAGAAAGATCGCAAGAATCTGAAAATTTATCCAATTTTTGCACAAATCTGAAAAATCAGACCCTAAAATCCTATTTATGGACTAGGATTTCACTATGGACAGCTATGATTAGCCAATACAAATATACATAAAACAAGCGTAAATAAAATTACAAAAATGCAATAAAAATACATAAAATGTGTTGTCGCTCTGAATGTGACTACCGACTCAAATCATTCATACGACGGTCCAATCTCCACCTCCTGCATATGTAAACATGTGCGGACTCCGATAAGTGTCAGCCCGCCCTCTATCCGGGATCCCCATCAGACGTGCAAGATGTGCTCTGAAACAACAGGTCGTCGACTTGCTTTAGAAGGAGGCGAGTTGCTTGATCTTGTTGGGAGCAAAAGGAAACCAGTGTGTAGAAAGGAGAAGGCGTTGATTCAAAAATTAAATTGGAAGGAACTCACTGAAAGAAGCTCTACGGGGCTCATGGAGAATATTTGGGGCCGATCAACGACTGGTTGCAAGGAATAGACGCTCACAAAAGAGGGTTGATCCCAATTAGTGCCTCACAAAGGGAGGTGCGTCAACTTGGATGTGTCGTATAGAAGAAATCACTTGCGGTCCCAACGTTGAAGCAGGCGTAGTCAACATGGGCATTGGATGAAAGCTCGGTTGGGATCTGGCAGGTGTGCGACCAATCGTTGGCTTAATTCTGAGCACAGCGGCGATCAAAACAGAGAACGGAAGAGAGGAGAAGGACAGAATAATCTGATACCAAATGTTAACATGAACTTCCTCGCAAGGACTCGCGATCGGGGTTAGGGAGTTGATGGAGTTGAGGGTCTCAACCCTAGAGGGGGGGTGTGCCTTGACTTTATCAGTGTGGCCGAAGACAGAGGCGAAACTCGCGAAAATAAATGTTGTCTTGTCGTGATTACCGAACACGAGGTGCTCGAGGGGGAGCTCCAAAACCCTCTGTCTTAACCCTAAAAGAACTTGAAGTGGAGGAACTCAAAATAACTTTCATTCATATCTTTCACTCATGACCCGAAGGGTCTATTTATAGAACTTGCAAAAAACACAATGGCATGGACCTAAAGACAACGACTCGAAATAAAATATATAAACATTGACTCATAATATATACACGTAATAACAGATTTAACATAAAGATACATAACAGTAAGCTCTTGTTTAAGAGAATGGTGCAGACTTACTTCTTTCTTGTCCTTAGGCTGATGTACTCAAAATAATCACATTCTGAAATACAAGACAGCCTGGCTCACATGGATTGATTTCTCCCTTTGGCTCACATGGACTGATTTCTCCCTTTGGCTCACATGGACTGATTTCTCCCTTTGGCTCACATGGACTGATTTCTCCCATTGGCATGCTGATATAGTAAATCTCATATTGTTTTCTATTTCAGTCACCATCAGCAACCACCCACAATCTAAACCCCCCCCCCCCATCCCACGGTAAATTTGTTTATGTGTAGAGTGCACCACAAGCACTCAATTAATTTACATACTTCATCTCCAATAAAATTATTTAAAGGGCTGTCTTTAGACGACTGCAAAATTTGAAATTTGAAATATACCTTCAAGATAGCCCAAAAACTCCAAGCTTGACTTGTAATTTTTAATAAACTCTGTAGGTCTTCCAGGAGAGAATGCACCAGGTTTCCACTTTTGAATGTCTAAAAGAACTTGTCTAAGGAATGAATTGGCCAGGAAATCAAACGCATGCAAACCTGAGTTTTCTGGAAAAGGAAAAGGCGTTAAGAATCTTATAACACAGAGAAAGTGTCTAGAAAGTTAATACAAACGAAGATGCAAAAAAACCTATTGAAGAGATATCCAATATAAACTTGCAATCACTCTTAATGCATTGCTTTATTTCCTTATAGTACTCCTCAAGCTCTATTGTGGAAGTCCCATCAATGATATGAGACTGGTCGAAGGAAATAACTTTCTGAAACAAAGGGGCTACAATAACTATACGAAAAATCTCTTCAGCTGCTGCCGTGTTATCAATAGCAGCATATGCACGTAAACAGTTGTAAATTGCATCTTCATCATGATGCTCGAGGCCTTCTTTAAAACAATTTCCTAAGCTATGATCCAGAAGTTTAGTAGCATTTTGAATTCTCTTCTCCAAGTTCACGATAAAAGCAAGATCCTGTGCAACCAGAATTCAGGAATGGGATTAAAGAGCAAAAGTATGATCCTGCAGAAATTCATGTTAACTAGCAATATGCTAAGTAGAAAAGATACAGAAATGATAAATTAGAAAAACTATTACCATGACCCAAAACACACAAAATATAAATAGAAGTAAACATATATAATACAATACATGGAGATGATTTATGCATATATATTGTTAATATAACCTAAAATAAAATAGTGGACGATATTTCAAAAGTCGTGTCGGCCGATATTTCGGAAAAAATCAGACGTTGCATTCTATATGTTACAAAAGAAAATCTATTTTTTGACAAAAAAATATTGTTGTCTTTAAAAACTACATGTTGGCCAACATGTCGAGCATGTCGAAGGACATTTAAAACATTGAATAGACAACTAAATACAATAACTCGTTTATCAAGGTAATTAGTAAGAAAAATTATTAGTTGATAAATTTAATAAAATAGAAATAATGTTGAGATAAATAATAAATATTTTCTGCGAAGTAATTTAGATTGTTGGACAGAACATAGTTATTTGAATTGTTGGATTGAACATATTTACTTGAATTGTTGGATTGAACATAATTACTTGAATTGTTGGATTGAACATATTTACACGAATTGTTGGATTGAACATATTTACTTGAATTGTTGGATTGAACATATTTACTTGAATTGTTGGATTGAACATATTTACTTGAATTGTTGGATTGAACATATTTACTTGAATTGTTGGATTGAACATATTTACTTGAATTGTTGGATTGAACATATTTACTTGAATTGTTGGATTGAACATATTTACTTGAATTGTTGGATTGAACATATTTACGTCCATGTTGTTTTTGATGTATCCGGTAGCAGACTATTAAATAGAGATTGAATTTTCATTTAGCTTCCTGACTTCTTCAGATTGGCTGATCAAACGAAGTGATCGAAAATTATTATTGACACCATGGAGTGAACTTATTAGGGTTTCAACACGTAAAGATGGAGCGTGAAAGGTGGTTGATTCGTCTCCAGTTCCTAATTGGGATTTCTATAGGTGCAAGCGTGCAATTCGTATAAAAACAGATAGAGCAAAAGATAGGGTCCTAGTCTGGATGATATGTTATTGAGTTATAAATATATCATTTTATCTTGTATTTATAAATCATTCCAATAGTTGATTTGAATATGATGCTTATTTAGGTGTGATTTATCATTATGTCATCATAGTTGGTCTCTTAATCCAAATGAAAGGCTGCAGGTTAATATTAGGCTATGATGAATACATAAAACTAACATCAAGATAAATAAAATGAATCCAAAATTAATTTTACTAGTGCTAGGGCATTCCCGAAAGGTGACTTGCCATTGCCCAACTTGACCGAGTGAGAAGTACAAGAGTTGGTAGGACATGATTGTGGTGAAAAGTAAGCAACGATCGTTGAGGTTCAACATTATGACTAGATTTGCTAAATGGGATTTAGGGGCCTTAATCGAAAAGACGAGAATTATTAGATGAATGATTAGAAGAAGCAAGACAAATATTGTTTGTTTACAATAGATAAAGCAAAAAAGGAATATGATTAGTAATGAGTGTGTTACGAGCCCTTACGCGATTTAGACCCGCTCTATAACAGGGTCGCAGCCCCCAACCACTTCTCCGCACGTGTTCTCGGCGCGGCAGGTTGTTGAGGCCGGGCTTCGAACCCCTTACCTCCTTGATGAGAGGCACTTAACGCTTGCTCAGTTGGTGATGAGGGCAAGCGTTAAGTGCCTCTCATCAAGGAGGTACGGGGTTCGAAGCCCGGCCTCAACAACCTGCCGCGCCGAGAACACACGCGGAGAAGTGGTTGGGGTGTACGGGCTGCGGCCCTGTTACAGAGCGGGTCTAAATCGCGTAAGGGCTCGTAAACCCTAAACCCTAAAAACCTTAAAAACCCTAAACTATAAACCTTAAACCCTAAACCCTAAACCCTACAAAACCCTAAACCCTAAAAACTCTAAACCCTAAACCCTAAACCCTAAAAACTCTAAACCCTAAAAACCCTAAACCCTAAAACCCTAAACCCTAAATCCTACAAACCCTAAACCCTAAAAACCCTAAACCCTAAAAACTGTAACAACCCTCCCTCTTTTGTCTAGCCGCAACCCATGATTTTAAATCAAAGTCAAGTGGGGGGTTAAATTAAAGGCATAATTGTAAAAATTTGCTAAAAATCCCTCTATTCCCCTACTTAAATATGTAATTATATATATACCTATATATATTTGTTTTGGCTAGCCGCAACCCAAGTCTCCCCCCCGGCTTAAATCCCGCTCCTCTCTATTTTCCCGCATCAGCTAGGGCTTCTCGCAAATATCCCGCAAGCCGCTCCTCCCGTCTCCCTCTCTCGCTCCCGTCTCCCGCGCGCAGAGCCGACGCCGCCTGCCGCTCCTGCTTCCCTTGTCGGCGCCGCCTCCAGCTCTTCCAGTCGTGGCCGCCGCCCCCTTGCTCTCCCTCAGGCCGACGGGATCTCCCTCCCAATGTCGGCAGCCTCCTGCTCTCCCCCTGTTCTGGACGGCAGCAGCCTTCTTCCTTGAGGACGTCGGCAACTCTCCTCCCTCCAGCAGCCTTGTTCCTCCCTTCTTCTAGGGTTTTGCAACCCTAATCCCTCTTCTCCTTCATCGTTTGGCCGGTGCTTGCAAGAGGAACGCCTAGGGTTTTGCTTGAACCTTCCTCCGCTCAGATTTTGGACTCGGATTCGGCTCCTTGAGCCCGACCTTGTCTTCCTTTGGGTAAGAATTCTTCCTCCTTCCCCTTTATTCAGATTTCTTTTGAATCCTTCGCAATTTTCATGCCCTAAGTTGCATATATTGGTGATCCAACATGTTTGCCCCCGTTATAACTATCTAATTTCAAGGTTTTCGTGCTTCCCGGTGCCATTCGTCGCCCTAATTGGCGGGATCTCTCTAAAGACCTCTCCGAATTAGGGTTTCCGCAACCTAAGCGTCGCCAAGTCTCCGTCTCCGCGTGGAATCTCTTCTCCCCTCACTTTTGAGGAGGTAATTTTGCTAAGCCCTCGTTATTTAAATTTTCGCGTCATAGAATACTTGCATTAGCGTAGTAATTTATGCTATGTCGCCTTCGTTTTGCTTGATCAGGTTCGAAAATATGATTTCTGACTTTTGCTTGCGCCGCTTCGCCGCCGCCGTCAGCTTCAGCCTCATTTAAGGCAAGTAGAGATCATCCTCTCTTGCAAACATTGATCGTAGATTACCTTGTCTGCTCTTATGAATTTATGACTTCACTTTTGAATGCTTGTTTCATCATATAAGCTTAGATCTCGAACGTTGAAATGACTTGTTAGTAGTTTGAGGTTTTACGCATTTGAGATGATACGAATCTGTGAACATGAATGATTTTATTTGGATAGACCTAGATGAATAAATTTCTTATTTGATGAATAATTCGAGAAATGATAGATTGTTGAACATGAGTATTAAGCATCATGATAATAATAGTAACGGTTTATGGCTAGCAAATATATGATCGATGTCTCTCTATCATGCTTGTATCGTACACTCCTTATTTGAAAGTTAATCGTGCCATAAAGTGGCTTAATGTAAATGAGTACTTGTTATCCCAGAATCGATGCATGTCAAACTTACTCCTGCGCTTCTTTTTACTGGAAGAGTCTTCTTGTTATTGGAATCTTATTATCTCGAACACGCAAAGTTCAAAACTCACTTCCTAGTTTTCGGTGTCATCGAATCTTGTTTCTTATTCCTGTCTGGTTCCAAGACTTGGTTAAATAACGTTCTATAACTTGATTCCCCCCGTTTCACGTTTGTAAAATATACTATCGTATATCCGAATCAAAATTTGGTTACATGTCTTGATATGTTTGAATCACTCAATCATGAATTACTTCATTAATAACTTAAGTAAACAATGAAAGGTGGTGTTTAATCGATGCAACTCCTCGACTTGGGTTCCCTCTTGAATCCCTAACGGGAACAAAGGACCGGTCATAGCAAGCATGAACTCCCTGGCTCAAGGGTGAGGGTTCGAAAGAGCCGCCCCTTAGAGGCTACGGTTAGAAATCCTGAATTTCCGATAAGACTTGCATCTGAATCTGAATCTGTCTGAATCACGAATCATGTGCGTCAACCAAAAATACCCACACTTTCACTTGTTACAACTTAAGTTATTACTTGATCATCTATGTATGCTATACTTCGGAGTAGTCTAATAACTCTAGATATTTCTGCTTGTCTCACTTGCTTGCCTGTTTTGTTAGCTCAGCTTCATGAAAAGTGGTACTCAATATGTTGTTTCTCCTGCTCGTATTTTTATTTAGCTTTACTCCTGTTTATATCAATGTTCTGAGGCTTTTCCTTCTTGTTTTGGATTTGCCTTAGTGTTTGCGCATGCGCCGTCTGCTCGCTGAGGCCGATCTGCGTCAAGTTTCAGGTTTTGTATTTATGTTTCGTTTCTTTTACTGTCAGGTATTTAGGCTATGTAGTAATTACGATCAGCCATTTTCTCTTGTTTCATGGACAACTGTTAGGCTAAATATTATATGTACTAGAATTTATCATGTTTTGCATGCTCATTTATCTGCGATGAACACTGCACAAAAATCTGTTTCAAAACTTGTATCTTGAGCTTTTACTAAATGCATGTGCACCTGTTTCAACTAGCATACTTTAAAGCTTCCGCGTCAATTTAACCTGTTTTTACTCAAAAGTAACTCTTTTAAAACTATTTATAGTATTTCTGTCTCCGCCTTAGCAGGCATGGTTTTCCTTCCGCCCATGTCTGTGGCATCACGGCTCGCCCGAAGCGCGCTCTGACTCTTGTCGAGACGGGTCGTGACAGTTGGTATCAAAGCGAGGTTTGTTTCTAAAGATAGTATTTTGCAATTATCAAATATTTTGAATCTCATTTTATAAATATTTGCATCATTTCTTCACGCACCTTGTCATTATGTGTTGTTCGCGGCTGAAACACGCACACACTCACTCATAAGCATGAGTAGTATGCACACGAATGTTAAGGGGTTATGGGCAAACTTAACATTTTTGTGCATATGAATTCCACTAGGATATACACCGCTTGCGAATATTAAATGGTTATGGGCAGTTTAATATTTTCAAGTGCGTTGGCGCTTAACATGGCATGTGTATCCATTCATTGCATTCATATCATAAATCATTGCACAAGTGTGAAGCCAAGAACAACAATAATGATTGAACACGCATGGTTTTACTATTTGCTTGACATCGCACACGATTTCAATTTTGCACTTGCATGATCATACCTAGAGTTGTCCAATCGAAATGCTGTAATTATTACATAATTTATGTACCTGACAGTAGGAAATATGTTAGAATCTCTAGTTTCAAAATCTCGGTATTCGTAATCAGTGCTTCCTGTTCTGCTTGTCTATCGATCTCATCTGATTCTCCAGTATCTCCTTCTAGTTAGCTCTTAAGCGTCAGCATCGCAAGTAAGTTATCCCCTTCGTGCAAAGATTTTTCGCTCCCGAATTCTCGAGTCTTGTCTCTCAATTTTGAGCTATTTGAAGAAAACTCTGTGATCCCTGAAATCAATCCTACGTGTTCCTCTGAACCCGCTAATGTTTGAAGAGTTCCCTCGAGAATTTGAATCTGATATGCGAAGCAATTATCCGCAAATTTTCTCTTGATCTCGGTTAGTCTCCGCGCTTGTTTTCCTTTCTGTTCCAGCATGTTCATAGTTAGCTTTCATGTCTTGATCTGCAAATCATGTTTAGAATGAATGACATCTGAATCTTCGTCATGAGAAGTCCCATCCAGGGAATCCTCAGAAAATTTCGGGACAAAACTTCTTAAGTAGGGGAGAATGTAACAACCCTCCCTCTTTTGTCTAGCCGCAACCCATGATTTTAAATCAAAGTCAAGTGGGAGGTTAAATTAAAGGCATAATTGTAAAAAATTGCTAAAAAAACCCTCTATTCCCCTACTTAAATATGTAATTATATATATATACCTATATATATTTGTTTTGGCTAGCCGCAACCCAAGTCTCCCCCCCCGGCTTAAATCCCGCTCCTCTCTATTTTCCCGCATCAGCTAGGGCTTCTCGCAAATATCCCGCAAGCCGCTCCTCCCGTCTCCCTCTCCCGCTCCCGTCTCCCGCGCGCAGAGCCGACGCCGCATGCCGCTCCTGCTTCCCTTGCCGGCGCCGCCTCCAGCTCCTCCAGTCGTGGCCGCCGCCCCCTTGCTCTCCCTTAGGCCGACGGGATCTCCCTCCCAATGTCGGCAGCCTCCTGCTCTCCCCCTGTTCTAGACGGCAGCAGCCTTCTTCCTTGAGGACGTCAGCAACTCTCCTCCCTCCAGCAGCCTTGTTCCTCCCTTCTTCTGGGTTTTGCAACCCTAATCCCTCTTCTCCTTCATCGTTTGGCCGGTGCTTGCAAGAGGAACGCCTAGGGTTTTGCTTGAACCTTCCTCCGCTCAGATTTTGGACTCGGATTCGGCTCCTTGAGCCCGACCTTGTCTTCCTTTGGGTAAGAATTCTTCCTCCTTCCCCTTTATTCAGATTTCTTTTGAATCCTTCGCAATTTTCATGCCCTAAGCTGCATATATTGGTGATCCAACATGTTTGCCCCCGTTATAACAATCTAATTTCTAGGTTTTCGTGCTTCCTGGTGCCATTTGTCGCCCTAATTGGCGGGATCTCTCTAAAGCCCTCTCCGAATTAGGGTTTCCGCAACCTAAGCGTCGCCAAGTCTCCGTCTCCGCGTGGAATCTCTTCTCCCCTCACTTTTGAGGAGGTAATTTTGCTAAGCCCTCGTTATTTAAATTTTCGCGTCATAGAATACTTGCATTAGCGTAGTAATTTATGCTATGTCGCCTTCGTTGTGCTTGATCAGGTTCGAAAATATGATTTCTGACTTTTGCTTGCGCCGCTTCGCCGCCGCCGTCAGCTTCAGCCTCATTTAAGGCAAGTAGAGATCATCCTCTCTTGCAAACATTGATCGTAGATTACCTTGTCTGCTCTTATGAATTTATGACTTCACTTTTGAATGCTTGTTTCATCATATAAGCTTAGATCTCGAACGTTGAAATGACTTGTTAGTAGTTTGAGGTTTTACGCATTTGAGATGATACGAATCTGTGAACATGAATGATTTTATTTGGATAGACCTAGATGAATAAATTTCTTATTTGATGAATAATTCGAGAAATGATAGATTGTTGAACATGAGTATTAAACATCATGATAATAATAGTAACGGTTTATGGCTAGCAAATATATGATCGATGTCTCTCTATCATGCTTGTATCGTACACTCCTTATTTGGAAGTTAATCGTGCCATAAAGTGGCTTAATGTAAATGAGTATTTGTTATCCCAGAATCGATGCATGTCAAACTTACTCCTGCGCTTCTTTTTACTGGAAGAGTCTTCTTGTTATTCGAATCTTATTATCTCGAACACGCAAAGTTCAAAACTCACTTCCTAGTTTTCGGTGTCATCGAATCTTGTTTCTTATTCCTGTCTAATTCCAAGACTTGGTTAAATAACGTTCTATAACTTGATTCCCCCCGTTTCACGTTTGTAAAATATACTATCGTATATCCGAATCAAAATTTGGTTACATGTCTTGATATGTTTGAATCACTCAATCATGAATTACTTCATTAATAACTTAAGTAAACAATGAAAGGTGGTGTTTAATCGATGCAACTCCTCGACTTGGGTTCCCTCTTGAATCCCTAACGGGAACAAAGGACCGGTCATAGCAAGCATGAACTCCCTGGCTCAAGGGTGAGGGTTCGAAAGAGCCGCCCCTTAGAGGCTACGGGTAGAAATCCTGAATTTCCGATAAGACTTGCATCTGAATCTGAATCTGTCTGAATCACGAATCCTGTGCGTCAACCAAAAATACTCACACTTTCACTTGTTACAACTTAAGTTATTACTTGATCATCTATGTATGCTATACTTCGGAGTAGTCTAATAACTCTAGATATTTCTGCTTGTCTCACTTGCTTGCCTGTTTTGTTAGCTCAGCTTCATGAAAAGTGGTACTCAATATGTTGTTTCTCCTGCTCGTATTTTTATTTAGCTTTACTCCTGTTTATATCAATGTTCTGAGGCTTTTTCTTCTTGTTTTGGATTTGCCTTAGTGTTTGCGCATGCGCCGTCTGCTCGCTGAGGCCGATCTGCGTCAAGTTTCAGGTTTTGTATTTATGTTTCATTTCTTTTACTGTCAGATATTTAGGCTATGTAGTAATTACGATCAGCCATTTTTTCTTGTTTCATGGACAACTGCTAGGCTAAATATTATATGTACTAGAATTTATCATGTTTTGCATGCTCATTTATCTGCGATGAACACTGCACAAAAATCTGTTTCAAAACTTGTATCTTGAGCTTTTACTAAATGCATGTGCACCTGTTTCAACTAGCATACTTTAAAGCTTCCGCGTCAATTTAACCTATTTTTACTCAAAAGTAACTCTTTTAAAACTATTTATAGTATTTCTGTCTCCGTCTTAGCAGGCATGGTTTTCCTTCCGTCCATGCCTGTGGCATCACGGCCCGCCCGAAGCGCGCTCTGACTCTTGTCGAGACAGGTCGTGACAAAAACCCTAAACCCTAAACCCTAAAAAGCCCTAAACCCTAAAAACCCTAAACACTAAACTTTAGACTTCTTATATACTTGTATCTTCTCCACTTGCACTCATATGTAAGGCCTTTATAGAGTAGCAATAACATCTTATTTCCTACATAGTATCAGAGCAAGGTATGTTCCTACCTTATCCACATTTTATTCTTCGAAGCAGCAAGGTATGTTCCTACCTTATCCACATTTTATTCTTCGAAGCCCTACGCCACTCTTCTTTATGGAAGCCCCTTCAAATAGATTTTCTTCTTTGTCAACCGCTCTTCCTCAAGTAATTGTTCCCTCCATCAATTTCACTATGATTTCTCATATTTTCATTATCTTGGGGCAAACCATCTTCTTCGGCGATGACCCTTCTACGAACAGTTTTCTCTCTCTTGTTCTCATGATTTCTTTGCTTCCATTGATAACCCTTTTTCGACAAGCACCTTATGTCGTTTTAGACCAGATCCTCTTCCTTCATCGATGACTCAAGCCACAATTTACATCCACTTTTTCACAAATCCTGAGTGTGGGACCACCTTTCTTCCAACGAACCACCCATCCAGTTCTGTCGAGACTCGAGATCTGTCTCTCACTGTTTATGCAAATGCAAAGATCACTTAGTCATCCTCGGTGTCACTTCTTAAACAAGAAGTGCCTCAAGCTTTCCTTTTATCAAGCTTATATCATCTGTCTAGCTCCGCCGAGATTTGGTCGAGCTCACATGTTGGCCTCTACTGATAGGGATCGCGCCACACAGACCTACACGACGATCAAAGTCATCTGTTTTGTACGGATCGACGGCCGGTGAATTTTAATTATTTTTTGTACTTTTCTGATTTTTTTTTGTATTTGAGAGCCGTTGTGATTAGATAATCATGACCGA
Source organism: Dactylorhiza incarnata (assembly GCA_033032865.1). Lineage (NCBI taxonomy): Eukaryota > Viridiplantae > Streptophyta > Magnoliopsida > Asparagales > Orchidaceae > Dactylorhiza > Dactylorhiza incarnata. The sequence continues at coordinate 5,941,219 of JAWHQI010000130.1, forward strand.
CAATGGTGGAACCTTAATCTATATATAGAGATGGGAGATTCATTTGGAGGTAGTGAAAGTTTGAGTGAAGAAGAAATCCTCCTTTCGATCACCCGGTGCTGAAACCGGAAAATCCAAGTGCCGAAGCTTGGAAGTTATCCCCTCCCTCCCCTCTTCCATCTAGCCGGCCACCTCCTTCCTCTCCTCCTCCATCCAGTCGGCCATCACTTCTCCCCACCCCCTCCAACAGCGCTACACTCTTCTGATCCCAACTGTCCAGGAGTCCCTCCAAAACTGGCCCTGCTGCTGGAAAATCATTCCAGCAACCTGAAAGTTGTTGCTCCACACTGCAGGCACCCCCTCCAGCCTCCCACCACCTCCTGTCAGCCTCTGGCCACTCCCAAACAGTCCCCCAGCTTTTTCCAACAGTTGTTTTCCCTTCACACATCCCTGCAGCAACACAATCCAGCAGTCTTGGATTCCCGAGAATCCAAATCCAATCCCATTCTTCCATACCGACCACCGGAGACTTGCCGGAGATCTACCAAGCCCTTTATTTCCTAGTTGTGTAAGTTCCAGGTTGAGTGTCTATTATTTCATGTTGAATTAATGATTGTTGTCTTACTTTGCGTTATCTCTTTGTAAATTGTTTCCACGATGTTTCGTCTAAGTGTTGATATCCATGTGTCTGCTTATTCATGATTCGTGCACTCTCACATTAAAACTACAACGCGTGCTCTTTATTTTGCGAAGTTTTCTTCTATTGTGGTTATCTTAAATTTTGATTTATAAAAAAATAATTATTGCAAGTTTAAAATTCGTAGGACGTGTGTCTGCATTTAGAAATTACTCATAGCCTCATAGAATTGTCCTGCGTCGGATTGGTATCAGAGCGCAGGTTCAAGTTTTAGCTTAGAATACGCAGGACTACAGTCTATATGTCACCCCATATCATATCATAGTAGTCGTTAATCCTCTACTTGAGGAACCCGAGTCCACCTATGTTCGAATTCATTAAGTTCCTTCGGGAAGATCTTCATACTATTATGATAATTATCCTCGTCCCCGACCCGCCACTCATAGAGGTTGTGTTAACCCTTCGACACGACCCGATTATGGTAGGAGTTACTACATTGAACATCATTTTGAAGAGAGTTTTGAGTGTAGGTTTTGTAGAGTCGCCCCACCGTTTGATGGTTTGTCAAGTCCTGAGGAATTTAGCTATTGGCTCATGGACATATGATATTATCTAGATCGCTTTGAGTTATTTGATGAGCGTCGTGTCAGGTTTGTGAATCTTAGGTTGTTATGTCATGCGAGACAATACTGGGAGAGTATTGAGAGGACCCTTAAGCGAGATCGTCTTCGCCTCATCACTAGTTGGGTGGAGATGAAGTGGGGGTTGTGTCACAAGTATTTAACGACATCATATAAGAGTTGTCTCCTCGAGCAAATATTTACCCTCCAGCAAGAAACTGTGTTTGTTGCTGAGTATAAAGATTATTTCAACGAGTTAGCAGTGATGAGCGACATTCCCGATGAGTCAGTCGCAGCCACTGCAAGATTCCGTTCTGGGCTTAGGTCTGCGATCTGCGTCACACTGTATGGTCATTGGTAAGATTCTGTTGAACAGGCATTACAGCTCGCCCTCCACTACGAGTCGTCCATGAGATACGCTAAAGTTAGTCGAGTATACTCATACCCCGATTGGCCCATCTCGAGGAGTCCACCCCAGCCTGAGGCCACCCTCATGCCCACTTGTGTCCCTATGGACACAAAAATGGGACACTTGATATAGATTTATTTAATGGGGTTCATTGTTTGTTGAATGGTCTGCCACTTGAGTCTAACTAAGTCTATGTGACCCCGAGTGAGAGTGAGTACGAACGACCTCGTGATCATATAGTTACATGTCATTCCCCTACCCGTTGTGGTGACTTAGACATTGCTCCAACCATTGGCTCACCCTTGAGCACTTGTTCATCAGAGCTTCATGACGAAGTAACGATGAGTCATGTCCGTAGTAAAAATCTAGAGTCTAGCATTGACTTTGTAGTGGTGGTCTCACCTGCTTCTGATGACACTCCTACTATATGTGGAACCAATTTCAGTACTCATCGCATCTGCGACGAATTTTATTATACTCCTCTCAATGAGCCATCTGATAATTTTTTCCTTTGTGGAGGTATTCAACAAGTCATAAAGTGGCATCCCACTGTCAGTGTTTGACACATTCGTATGGGTGTTTATCTCACACTCGGCGAGTATTTATACACTCCAAGTAAAGAGCCTTCAGATAAACCACAATTAATTAGGGGTGTGTCTATTATTTATGAATTAGTCGAGAGTGAAAGTGCTTATGATGACCTGGGGATCGATTCCATCACCATTAGTAGTGACACCTCTAGTGATTACTTAAAAATCATCGCACCCGCGATGAATTTTTGTACACCCCACCCACTGAACTCCCTAACCATGTGCCCCTCTGGAATGAAACATGGAGGGTTGTGGAGTCTCTGCATAGAAGATCTTTTGTGTCTGTCGAGGGTTTAGGGTTTAGCATGTCCGACGTAAGATTACTTGCAATAATGATATTTATAAATCTTATGTTGATAGTCACAGGAGATTGCAAAGCTTCAAAGAAGGAGAATATAGGTTCGTTTGTATACATGCTAAGAGCTTCCCCAAGGAAGTTGCTCGAAAATTAAATATCAAGCGATGGATTCTTATACGGTTATCAAAAGGATTGAAAAAAATGCTTACGAACAAAATACTCCGCGAAGTATGGGAATTCACATGTATTCAATATTAAAGATTTGACTCCATTCTTCGAGCCACGCAACTATATGCACCCTTCACCACCCGCCACATCAGCTCCTCAACCGCAACCTTCGCCTAGTACCTCATTACATTGCAGCACCAGCCTTTGTCTACTACTAAACCACAGCCTCTTCCTTCGCCTAGTACCTCATTACAACCCGAGCCTTCAGCACCGATTGATCATTCGACTTCTTCCACAACAGTTCCACATTCTCTGACACAGACATCATCATTCACAGACATCGGTACCATCGTCAGCATTATCCCTAAAGTTATAGCCGTGTCATTTCCAGCATCAGCACTATCACCGTTATCGACGTCGATGACAGTAGCAATACCATCATCAGTATTATTTCCAACATTAATTTCCTCTATTCCGACTCAGAGATCTTCAAAACCATCTCTTATAGCGGCAGCACGATCGTAAGATTCAGTAGTACCATCCCGATTCCATCGCCTGCATCGTCTTAAGCGATACCATCTCCAGCCTCCACAGCAGTAGTACTGATGCAACCTGCATCGCGTCATCACATTGTACCTTTATTTTATTTTATTTTAATTTTGTATCGCGCATTTTAATTTAGCGCACGTTATTTTATATCTACATGTATTGTTTGTTTTATTTTGCGCACATGCCCGCGCTCATTATGACGGCTTATTAGAGTGATCGCCTAAAAAGTTCCTGAATAAAAAAGATCCGTCAAACTAGGTATAATGATAGTTAAGGCAAGCACTCAAACGATCTATTAAAATTAAGCATATTTTTATTTTAGGCAACATTGAAATTAAAATCAAACTCTATGTTCATAATTAGAATGGAAAGAATTCTTTTGGAAATCATATATTTGATTCTTTATGCTTAAAAAAATTCATTGCATTTTCTTTCTATCGGAAAAAATAACCTAAAACAGTAGCCTGTCTTAAAACCGATTCCTCCAAATTTATTTCCTTCTATTTCTATTGGGAAAAATACCAAAATTATAAAACTAAAATATCTATTAAATCTGATTTCTCCCTTGTCCCGAGCAGGTTGGAAAATATTTGGAACAGAGAAATTCTTCTCTGTTTCCGAAAAATCCAGCCCTCCTGTACCTTAACGACGCCATTGCTCCTCGCCCAGAAGCTCGCCGGTCTCCGATACCTACAGTTGCCACGAGCCAAGTCGCCTCCTCCCGGAGTCCCACCCCTCCCTCTTTGGTTCGTTACGGCTCTCATCCTACCGTTTTTCGACGCCATCAGCTGCCCGCACCCCTTCCATTACTGTTCGAACCCCAATCACATTCCTGGCACTCAACAAAGATTCGGATTTAAGTTGCGTTTGAGCCTATGCTAAACTCCTCCCTCTTCCTTGCTCTAATATTGTTAGATATAATTAAATGCTTATAATTTAATGGTCAATTGACTAAGAGCTTGTTTGCCCTAACTATCGTCTTACCTCTTTGTCATTAATTTCTAACTTTTTGTATTTTTCTCATTCTTTACATATAGGCATGTGGAAGAATTATTTCATTTTGTTAATTACGCTCGATTGTTAGGCTTATATGTGCGTCTACAAGATTGTGGTTGATTATTGCTTATATTTACTCGTGAAAATCCTTCTTGCGTCGCATAATTAAAAAAAACTCGAGTTTAGTTATTTAAAATCGAATTTGAGAATCCGGATTACATCAGTTTGGTATCAGAGCGTCTGTGATTCGCTCCTATCGCGAATCACGTTATCCGAATTTCAAATTTTATTTATTATTTAAAAAAAATCTATTTTAAAATATTTATAATTTATTTTCAAAAAAAATGGTGTGGCTCCCCCACACGCACCCATAGCCACCTTTTTAAAATTTATTTAAACCTGTTAAAAAACATTACGTTTTTTACTTAAAGTATGGAGAGTTGGTTAGATCGAATAGGATCCACCTTAGGTGACTTAGCCATTCGAATGCGCGATCTGACTAAGTCAGTCGACACAGTCACTGCCGAATTAAAACAAAATCTAAATGGGTTGTGCACCGATGTACACAACTTTGAGACGACAATGCGCAAGCAATATGTTTTCCCTGACTACGTTCCAACTACGTATCAATCAGTGGAACTCTTTAGACTTGTCGTTTCCCCCACGCGCACCTTGGCCCCCCTAGTTTCCACTATAACACCCCCTTCAGCCGAGGAGTTCCTTCATGAGCCTCTGCTCCAAGAAGAGGAATTTCATCCTCCTCATTCCCCCATCCTTACTGAAACGGTGTCCCCACTTGTTCACACTGAACCACAACCTTTAGTCACCAAGTTTATTCCCGAGGCCCCGCCCCAGGAAGAACTTATTAGTGACGTGTCACTCATCTTAGATGACACTGAGGCGATCTCTGTCGTTCCTGGCTCTCCTCATCCACTTCAGGCACATACACTTGAGCTTATTAACATTATGTTTGTTAGCCACCCGCCCATAGCACTAGTGCCACAACCATATATTGACTTTGTATTTGATGATCACATGCCTGGTCCCCTTCACCTTCCGTCGAATCTATGCAAAATTATTGATTATGACGCTCACTTACGCTTGATAGTAGAATCATCACCATATATTGAATTTATATTTGGAGAACATCATTTTATGTCACTACATTATCTTATAAATATAAACGTGTCCAAAAAAATTTCTTATCAAATTATCGATATATGTAAGAGAACTTGTGTTTTAAGGATAATAAGAACTCCAAAAAATTTCACTCCTAATAAGGATACACGATTTAAAGGATTTCTCTGGAAAATTTTAAATGGTAAATTTGGGTTTAATTTTAAATTTTGTAGCGTTAGTCAGATTCTATCGGGTGATATGTTTGGAATAGTTGATTTTGGTCTAGTAGACGCTCGTATGTGTCTGACAGGAGAGCGTATGATGCGACGTGAGTTAATGATTTCACAGGCCGAGTCTGCTTGTTTCCTACCATGCTTCTTTGATCCCCACTCTCTCCCACTTTGTGATACTCGTCTCTTTGATGCTCTGGTTTTTATTGACCATTTAAATCTTGTGCATAAAGTTATGACTAACAGTTTGCGAGCATATTCGGTAAACTATAATTCCATGGTTGATTCTATCACCGGGAATTATAATTTTTCGAAGAAGAGTAATTTTCTGTATTTTTCAGGAAAGGGGGTTTGTCTACGGGTCATAAGCTGTAGCGAAGGATCAATCCTTTGCCTCACTACCGACCACAACCTTGAGCATGACAGTAGCAGAGCATTTTCAGATCGCCGGTCTGATTTCCCTTGCCGCAGATTACATTGCACTCTCGACGGGGTCGAGGTCTTTCAACCACGGGAGAATTGATGCAACCTGCATCGCGTCATCACATTGTACCTTTATTTTATTTTATTTTAATTTTTGTATCGCGCATTTTAATTTAGCGCACGTTATTTTATATCTACATGTATTGTTTGTTTTATTTTGCGCACATGCCCGCGCTCATTATGACGGCCTATTAGAGTGATCGCCTAATAAATCCCTGAATAAAAAAGATTCGTCAAACTAGGTATAATGATAGTTAAGGCAAGCACTCAAACGATCTATTAAAATTAAGCATATTTTTTATTTTAGGCAACATTGAAATTAAAATCAAACTCTATGTTCATAATTAGAATGGAAAGAATTCTTTTGGAAATCATATATTTGATTCTTTATGCTTAAAAAAATTCATTGCCTTTTCTTTCTATCGGAAAAAATAACCTAGAACAGTAGTCTGTCTTAAAATCGATTCCTCCAAATTTATTTCCTTCTATTTCTATTGTGAAAAATACCAAAATTAAAAAACTAAAATATCTATTAAATCTGATTTCACCCTTGTCCCGAGCAGGTTGGAAAATATTTGGAACAGAGAAATTCTTCTCTGTTTCCGAAAAATACAGCCCTCCTGTACCTTAACGACGCCATTGCTCCTCGCCCAGAAGCTCGCCGGTCTCCGATACCTACAGTTCCCACGAGCCAAGTCGCCTCCTCCCGGAGTCCCACCCCTCCCTCTTTGGCTCGTTACGGCTCTCATCCTACCGTTTTTCAACGCCATCAACTGCCCGCACCCCTTCCATTACTGTTCGAACCCCAATCACATTCCTGGCACTCAACAAAAATTCGGATTTAAGTTGCGTTTGAGCCTATGGTAAACTCCTCCCTCTTCCTTGCTCTAATATTGTTAGATATAATTAAATGCTTATAATTTAATGGTCAATTGACTAAGAGCTTGCTTGCCCTAACTATCGTCTTGCCTCTTTGTCGTTAATTTCTAACTTTTTGTATTTTTCTCATTCTTTTCATATAGGCATGTGGAAGAATTATTTCATTTTGTTTATTACGCTCGATTGTTAGGCTTATATGTGCGTCTACAAGATTGTGGTTGATTATTGCTTATATTTACTCGTGAAAATCCTTCTTGCGTCACATAATTAAAAAACGAACTCGAGTTTAGTTATTTAAAATCGAATTTGAGAATCCGTATTACATCAAGTACCCTCAAGCCTGGCCCACAAGTTTAGAACACCATCAGATCTAGAGAGATTCACCTCGTGTAACACCAAAAGATTATAATTATTAATTTATAATTTTGATTCAAGGTCGCGCCAAAATTAGTTTCGGCGTCGCAAGCGTCGATGGAGGTAATCATGGGTTTTAGCGCCATGGTGGTCAATTGATTAATAAAATAATTTTACGAATTTTAATTAGGCGCGATTTGAGGATTCACGGGAGAGCTCGTTGTTGAAATAATAAAGTTTTAATGTGTAATGGCACTTATAAAATATTTGAGTATTAGCTTAACCCATGCTTTAGGGTTGCGGTTTAATAACTTGCGACCCCTCCCTCTCAGATAATAACTGAGAGCCCCGACCCCCTCTCAGCGTGCGCGTTCGTTTCTAGAACTAGTTTAGTTATTTGTTTTCATCGTCTGGAATTGAGGGCACGAGAGCATCTACTCTCGTTCGATCGAAGTCACTGGCCCTTCCTCCCTCTCCAGAAGCCTTCGACGACTCCCTCCTTTTGCTCGAGGAGGCTCGACGGAGCTTCCCTATTGTTTTAGGCTCACAATCGACCTCCCCCTTCAGCCGTTTTGCCAAGTATCCGTCGGATCTCTCCCTTCCAGTGAGTTTCCCGTGAGGCTCATGGTCTCCTTTCTCATATGCTCGATTCCAGGAATCAAGAATCATGATTTTTTCTTGTTCAGAGAACCATCGGATCCTTGTGTAATCTCCAACTGCCGAGGAAGAGGTAAAAGCCATTTTGTTCCTTATTTCATCATTTCAATCCCTCATTTTCTACCGGCCTTTATAATGAATATAAATTTGTTTCCTACCAAACCCTAGAGGGAAGAGATGATTCCTAGACTTGTGGGGCTCTACATATTGTTCCGATTTAAGAATTTTCGCTTAATTTCAGGTGTTGATCAATCGTTGGTGTAGATCGCTGAAAGAATCCTGTGAGGTCATAATAGAACCACGCCTTGCGAGGAATTATGTCGTTGCGTCGTGTGTACGTGAGCCGCAACACAAAGGTAAGAAATTCGATTCCTTTTGGTTAGACATGTCATATAGATAAATTTATGTACTTTCACCTATAAGTTATATCTTGGTACGATGAAATATGATAATGTGAAATTATGAAAACCGTACCTTATGCATAGATGAAAATAATAATTCATAATTTAATCATTTTGTCACCATAATACGAATAATAAATGTTAAGATGTAAGAAATTATTTATGTAATTTCCCTACGCGCACATGTAAAAAAGTATGAATACTACAAGTACAGGAAGTAGGGTATCACGTATTTAGATCAATGAAAGTTGAAAATCATATTATAAGTAATTCAATGTGTTAGCATCAATAAAACTAAGACACGACATAAAAAATAAGGGTGATAAAATACGTACTTACGGATGTGGTCTTATGCGGATGTTCCATTAAGATTAATCATGCCGACCACTAATATAGATAAAAGATTAATGAAATATTTAAGATTAGTGGCATTAAGCAGGTGTTCCTTTATGTTGTTCATGTCGGCCACTATAAGAACATAAATATGAGGCACGACTGAGTGTTTTCTCTCGTGATTGGTGGAGGCACACCATCATACTCATAGGGGGTAGTAGACTGTATGAGCCTCAAATGGGGAGTCAACACCTCATAGTATTTTATCAAATGTGAGGTTGTGTCCGACTGAGACACATAGAGCACTATGTTTGTCATTAGGGACTCAAATCTCTAGTATGTGCTTAATAATTTACACAACTAAGAATGAGAAAAAAGAGAATATAAGTCATCTCAGCTATAAATACAAGTCGGAACCTAGAATCCCTACACTTTAATGGTTCTGAAATTAGAGAAAATTTAGTATAAGATCAAGTCATAGAAAAGACATTTATGTTCAAAAAGTACTTTTATAGAAAATCATGCATAAAACTATAGTATACTTTTCCTTAGCATAAAATATTATTTTAAGCATGCATATTTTCTTTAAGTTATTTTAGTGTCATTAAGGAAAAGAGTTTTTTTTACTCACCAGTTGGGTTGATCCTGTCTTCGGACATTTCTTTTCAAGGAGCTCAGGTCGGGAGATTCCCTTAAGATAAGCTTCCAAGGGTTTTTCTACATTTTAGTTTGTCATTCATTTCAGTTTGTATCAATTATGTATGAGCTCAAATGTATTAGACTCTTTTAAGATTTTTAGTTCATCGTACTCATGTACTTTACATTTCTAGTTGGCCCTGTAAATCAAAATTTGAGGTATTTCTTTAACATAAACTCCAGTCTTTAATTTTCCATTGTGTACCCTAATTATTTCCTACTATGTAACAATTTTATTATTGTTGCTTAGTTTACTTTATATCATGAGTGTCGACCGGGTTTTTGAATTGTTGTTAAACTAGGTAAAGGTGTTATACCACGCTTTCAGACAAAAGCACGTTCATCGTTATTCACGGAGATGAATACTTTCAAGGCGGGGGGAATTGATAGGGATCGCGACACACATATACCTACACAATGATCGGAGCGATCTGTTTTGGCGGATTAACATCATGAATTTTAGTTATTTTTTATTTCCTGGTTTTTATTTTGATGTATTTTAGGGTCGTCATGATTAAAGAATCGTGACCGACCATAGTGGACCCATAGTCTATATATAGAGATAGGAGGTTCATTTGGAGGTATTGGAAGTTTGAGTGAAGAAAAATCCTCCTTTCGATCATCCAGTGCAGAAGCCGGAAAATTCAAGTGTTGAAGCTTGGAAGTTATTGCATCACCTCTCCATCTAGTCAGACACCTCCTTCCTCTCATCCTCCATCTAGTCGGCCTTCACTTCTCCCCACCACCTCCAACAGCCGACTACCTCACTAACCACTCTCCAAAAATCCAACAGTTGGTGTACTTCCTCCCCCCCCCCCCCCCCCCCCCCCCCCGCACACACACATACAACCCAGCAACTGGACTCCCTCTCCATCCCTACAACCCAACAACTGGCCTTTTCCCTTCTTCCCAAAGCCCACCACAAACGGCCACTCCCTCCATCCCCTAAATCCAACAAGCCAGACCCCCTTCACAAACCCCTCCACATACCCTCCAAATCGGCCACAAACCTCTCCCATTTCCCACTACCTTTAATTTTCCGACAACTGACGGAAACCTCCTTTGGCCACCTCCATCAAGCCACCACCACCGCTCAATATCCCTTAGGGTGCGTTCGGTTTGCAGGATTTGGCTTTTAGTTTTTGGTTTTGGTTTAAGTAAACCAAAACTGGCGTTCGGTTCGCAGGTTTTCTGGTAGGTTTTGGAATTGCTGAAAACCCCCGGTTTTCATTTTAGCCTTCCCCCAATTCTTGCCCAATCCTTACATTTTTCCCGTAGTTTTTCATTTCCTCTTCCGCAGACGCCCCGCTCGACGCCTCGCTTGACGCCGCTCCCCGCGCCTCCTTCTTCTCCGGCGATCGGCGACCGTCGTAGGTAATTTCCTCTTCCGTCGTCCTCTTCCTTGTTTCCGCCGCTGCACATTGATGCCCTAGGGTACCTTTTTGGCCGATTTTTTTGATCTCGCTCGCTGCATCTTCCGCAGACGGAAGTTCCGCTCGACGCCGCTCGCTACCTCGCCGCTCCCCGCGCCTCCTTCTCCGGCGACCGCTGTAGTAGGTAAACTCCTCTCCCGTCTTCCTCTCCCTTTTTTCCGCTGTTTGTAAACTCCTCTGCCGTGTGCTGTTTGTAAACTCTGTTGTAGTAGGTCCAGGTGCATTTGTGGATGTATGTTCTGTGTGTATGTACATTTACATGGGTGTGTGCATGTGTGGATGTGTGTTTTGTGGATGAGTATGTATTTTTGGAGGTGTGTTTGTGTGTTTTTGGATGAGTGTGTATATGTGTATGTGTGGATGTGTGTGTGTTTTGGATGTGTGTTTGTGTATGTATGGATGTGTGTGTGTTTGTTTGTGTGTTTGTGTGATTGGATGAGTGTGTATATGTGTATGTGTGTGTTTGTGTGTTTGTGTGTTTGTGTGTTTGTGTGTGTGTGTGCATTTTTTTGGATGAGTGTGTGTATGTGTGCATGTGTGTGTGTGTTTTGGATGTGTATGTTTGTTTGGATGAGTATGTGTGTGTGTGTGTTTTTGGATTAGTGTGTGTATGTGTGCATGTGTGTGTGTATATGTGTTTGTTTGGTGTGTATATGTGTATGTGTGTATTTGTTTGTTTTTTTAGATGAGTTTATGTTTGTTTTGATGATTATGTGTGGATGAGTGTGTATATGTGTATGTGTGGATGTGTGTGTGTGATTTGGATGTGTTTGTGTATGTATGGATGTGTGTGTGTGTGTTTGTTTGTGTATGTGTGATTGGATGAGTGTGTATATGTGTATGTGTGTGTTTGTGTTTGTGTGTGTTTGTGTGTGTTTGTGTGTGTGTATTTTCTTGGATGAGTGTGTGTATGTGTGCATGTGTGTGCGTGTTTGGATGTGTATGTTTGTTTGGATGAGTATGTGTGTGTGTGTGTTTTTTTGGATGTGTGTGTGGGTGTGTATTTTTTTGGATGAGTGTGTGTATGTGTGCATGTTTGTGTGTGTGTATTTTTTTGGATGAGTGTGTGTATGTGTGCATGTGTGTGTGTTTTTTTTGGATTAGTGTGTGTATGTGTGCATGTGTGTGTGTGTATATATGTGTTTGTTTGGTGTGTATATGTGTGTGTTTGTTTGGTATATTTGTATGTATATATGTGTATGTGGTGTGTATATGTATGTGTATATGTATATGTGTATATGTGTATGTGTGTGTGTATATGTGTTTGTTTGGTGTGTATATGTGTATGTGTGTATGTGTGTATGTGTGTATGTGTGTATGTGTGTATATGTGTATGTGTGTATTTGTTTGGTGTGTATATGTATATGTGTATATATGTATGTGTGGATTTGTTTATATATATGTATGTGTGTATAACTGCCATTGGATAGCTATGCTGAAAAAATGTATTTTTTTCTCCATTTTAGATGGATTCAGCGGAGTTGCGAGATAAACTAATAAAAGAATATATTATGAAATGTGGGTATCTCACAGCACTCGGTGCTGCTTGGGCAGCATTAGATAAACTAAAATTTCTGATTTTATGCAATCTCTGTGAATGAATTTCATCCTGCATCCGAACAGCAAAATTCCTCAATTCCAATTCCTGTAGCTTAAAACCTTCCTGCAGCCGAACAGCTTTTTTGGAATTCAGCAAAACCAAAACCTACTGGTTTTTGGTTTTACTGAATTCCAATTCTTCAAAACCAAAACCCGCGATCCGAACGGACCCTTAGATTTCAGCTTTTCGGTGATCCCGGAAACCACCTTCGGCCACCCCCACCACCTCCGATGATCACTTCCGGCCAGCCACCACCCCCACCACCACATAACCACCATAATTATCTCCCTCACTACCCCGCTATCTCAACTTCCTAAAAATTAGGCTCACCTCTCATAAAATTACTCATCTCCCATCCCCCCCCCCCCTTCCCCATGATCCCCTCTCAGCCCACACATGGAACCACCTCTCTTCAGTCCAAACCGAGTTCCCCACTACTCCCAATTCATCAGACGCGCCACTCCCTTCAACCCCAACCGCCATAACAACAGTCGACCACCACACCACTCCCTCCACCTTACAGAACATGGTCGGCCTCCATTGATTGCTGCCAGAATTAATCCAGGGAGGCGCATACTTAATTCCAGGTTTTTGAATTTCATTCCAGCAGATGGGAATCCGACTCCTCAGCTCTCCCTGCTCCTAGAAGGCCCCTGGGAAAACAGACCATGTTGCCCAGGAGTCCAGAGCGATAGTCTTCAGATCCCAGCTATCCAGGAATCCTTTCAAAACAGGCCCTGCTACTGGAAAATCATTCCAGCAACCTGAAAATTGTTGCTCCACACTGCAAACAGACCCTCCAGACTCCCATTACCTCCTATCAGCCTCTAGCCACTCCCAAACAGTCCCCAAGCTTTTCCCAACAGTTGTTCTCACTTCATACAGCCCTGCGCCAGTCCAATCCAGCAGTCTTGTGTTCCCGAGAGTCCAACTCCAGTCTCATTCTTCCATCCCGGCCACTGGAGACTTGTCAGCGATCCACCAAGCCCTCAATTTCCTAGTTGTGTAAGTTTCCAAGTTTGGTGTCTTTTATTTCATGTTGAATTGATGACTGTTGTCTTACTTTGTGTTATATCTCTTTGTAAACTTTGTTTCCACGCCGTTTGCGGCTAGTGTTGATATTCATTTGCCTACTTATTTATGATTCTTGCACTCTCACGTTAATACTACAACATGTGCTCTCTATTTTGTGAAGTTTTCTTCTATTGTGGTTATCTTAACTTTTAATTTATAAAAAAACTATTATTGCAAGTTTAAAATTCGTCGGACGCGTGTCTGCATTTAGAAATTACCCGTAGCCTCATAGGATCCTCCTGCGACCTACTATCTTCACTCATTGCTTTTGCAATAGCAATCTCTAAGAGAGAGAACCTCTTGTCTTTCTTAATGTCACTCCTTGAACAATTGGCTTCTCCATTCAATAATAACATTTACTTTTATATCACTGTTGATCTCAGATCTGAGAGTAACTTAACGACCACTAAGAATTTCAATGGCATCAATAACTATATGCGACGGTCTCTCGCTGTCAACAGATAGTCAAATGCATGTTGAAGCATACTACTTATGATGCTATTGCACGAACCGGTCTTATGAGTTATGACACATGGAGATGTAATGATACAAAGGTCATGACATGATAACTAATAGCATGGAGATTACAGTTAGTTCTATCATGTGTTAGCTAATATTTTCCAAAGTGATCTCGGAAAATCTCTGTAGTGAGAATTCTTCCATCAACAAAACTCAGAGGCTCTACGATATATTTTAGCAGATAAAGGTGGAGTAATTAATAATATTCATGCCTCAATAAACGACTTAAAATGCTTCCTTGAGGAATGGATGATCTATCAACCATACTAATTGAATTTCAACATTCAGGATCTTTTAGTTGTTCTCCATCTTGAGTGTGTTCGCTCTTATTTGGTAAGATGTTCCATCATACATCTTTGCTACTCTCCCCAGCCCAAATTACATGACCTCTCGACTCATTTACCCGGAGTTAAGAAACTTCCTCCAACAACAGCAGATCTCGCTACATAACTTACTACTCTAGCATCTCATCATGGACATAGTTCAAGAGATGGGCATTTTTAATATCACTAGCACGGCAAATTTTGATTCAACACTTAACACTTCTACTATCATCAAAAAAATTAATCCCTCCATATCTATCTTTCTTCAGTTAGTAGTCTAGGTCCAATGACATTTTATGGCACTAATAACTTTCACTATTTCATAACCACTATAGATGATTATTTTCATATTGCTTGATTATTTCTAATGAAAAATAGATCCAAGTTATTTTCTGATACGTATAGGCTCTCTCACCGACCCCACTATGGTGGGATAAGGGCTTGAGTGGTGTTGTTGTTGTATAGGCTCTCTCAGATAGCAGATATTATACAAGCGCTTAGACAACCTGCCTAATAATACAGAGTCGTCTCTTCAAGTTTATCTTTTATTAGAATCATATTAGTACTTTATCTTCTAGCCCTTGATCTTTTTTTAATATGAGTAAGTGTATCCCCTCTCTATGCAACAAGGGTTAGGTGAGTTAAGCAACCTCTTGTAGTCTTTTAAAACTCTAGTTTTGAGGGTTCTTAGAGGGAACCGGTCCTCAAGAACAAAGGTACGAGCTTTTGTATCATGTTTTCAGGTTTTAGTACAATCTTCCATTCATCCTCTTCGATAGCTTCAATGACCCCATCCATGCTACCAAACAGCTCCTTTTTGGCCACTAATATCACATATTTACACCCAATTAGACCCAACCATACATGAACCCTCTCACATTAAAAATACTCACATTCAACCAAATGAGCCTACTCCTCTCATTAAATCCCCACCCCCTCCTCCAAATCACAACAACAAGCCCCCTCTACAGGATCCGCAACTCCAACAACTTTCCATAATGTCACTAGTCACTACCCCAAGGACGCAATTCTCTACTTACGACACAAAATTTCGTTTATACAACTTCTACTTCTCATCGTCCATTCCTCTCATTAAATCCCCCCTCCTAATTGCAAGTAGAACCCCCCTCTACAGGATCCACAACTCCAATGACTGTCCATAACGTCACTACCCCAAGGACGCAATTCTCTACTTCCGACGCAATTTCGTTTATACAACTTCTACTTCTCATCATCCATTCCCGCATTGCTGGCATTGTTGACAAGTTGTTCCTCCATTGTGATCCAGACAACTATTAGTGTATCCTTTCCACTGCATTGGAGTATGGTATTGCGTAAAAATTCTCTTGCTCGGCCTTCGTGTCTACTTTGATTCTCAGGACATATGTTTGATATGTATCATGTACACTTCCATCGGAAGGGTAGATCCGAATAAGCGTGCTCTAACGACCTGCCTCACGATTCATGTTTGTCAAATCACTCCATTCTACTAGGATGTTGTCGAACATCTTCTGGGACCATTGTCGGATGTGTTAGTATTTCTTGAACTTCTGTTATTAAATATATGTGGAGAAAAACTGTCATACAAGAAAATATGAGACAAAATAATCAAATAATTGTCATTTGGATGCCACAAATAATACACATTGGATATGTGATTTCCTATGATACACTCCTACATTGATCTTTCTAAAATGAAAATTTCTAGTCACTTTGAGCTAAAATGACAAGATTCAACGATGGCTTCAAAAAGAATATATATTGTGCAACATATATATGGTGATATTTTGCAATTATATGATTTCTGCAATTGCTATTATACACTCTGTAATTGCATACTCAGGTTTGAAAATAACAGTTCCTAACATATGTAGCACAAGTTAAAATGATTTCTGAGGTATAGTAGATGTAGAAAGTCTTCTGCAGTAGAGATGAAGAATAGGCCTCAGAATTCCAAAAAAAATTTATCAATCATGGTGAAGTAATATTCGGTTGTGAACCTTTATCTTGAAAAAAAAGGTAAAATGTCCATCCATTAGAGAAATACAAATGAATATATATTGGGGGTCAACTTGTGTTTTCAAATAGATAGTTCAATGCATAATGCTATACAAGATGAAATAAGTATATTGCCAGTGCTTCATTTGAATCTGGGTCTTGCAGAGGAATAATATATCAAAAATCTTCTCAAATTAATCTATGTTAGTTCCACAATCTCTTCCTAATCAACTATTCTTTAGAGTAAAACAGCAAAGTTATTTATACTTCAACAATCATATCCAGAGTAGAGGAAATTTGAAAAAATTATAGTCACATTTAGCATGGTAAAGTGTAGATTTCAATAAAAGAAAGAGACCTTTGTATTACTAATGGAGAATTTTATACGATTCATTTCACTAGCAATCCTTTCCAGGAGGATGCTTTGGGTCACTCTGAGGTTGTTTCCATTTTCAGCTGGCTGCAAGGAATTCCCATTACTTAAAATTCCCTCTTCCAAATGAACTACGTCTGAACTTGACTCAATAGACAGTGTGGTTGGCAAATCTTTGATAAGCTTCTCAACCTATAAAAGAGTACACAATTTTAAAGTTGAAACATGGCAATATAGCATATTAACAAAGTCCTAGAAATGATTGGACCAAAAAATATATTAGCGTAGGGCATAGCATGGCTATTAACAAACTAGTATCTTCTTAAAGAACAAGGGAATTGCAGATAACTCAAGGAAATACTGTGATGAAGCTCCCTTAAACAGTAACTCAAGGAAATTTGCAACAAGTGTGATTTATGTTCGGATGATGCCTATCCAAGTTCAAAAGCATAATTCTTGATATTCCATGACAACAAAACATTTTTGGGGGAAATTTGAGGGGCAAGCGCAATATATAAAAAATTCAAATTGACAGATTACAGAACTGCAAGGACAAACGCAACCCATAGGACATGTAACAAAAGAATTCAAATTTAAAAAAAAAAATCAGTGGGAGCCTCAGGAAAATTTGAGGGACAAGCTGATGGGGGACCATCGAGCGCAACTCGGCGCAAAGCGGGCCCCACCTTCGTATATTCGCGCCGACGGACTTGATCGAACCGGCGATCCGTCACCACGGATGCGTCCGGCTCGTCGTTTCGAGTCATTTTTATATATAGCTTTATGTATTTCGGACATTATTCTATGTAGTTTTGGGAACGGAACCGCCGGCCAATCATAGCCGTCGATTCCGGGTGCCCTAGCTTTATTTTCTTATAAATATAAGCCTTGGGTGGCTGAATTCAGTATTGCTGAAGTTTGGAGAAGGTTTCTTCCTTGCTTCCGGTGATCCCTCCGCGGTGCCGACGTCGTGGAGCCCGTGGTGCCGACTCCATTGGGTAAGTTTCCTTTCATTCCTCCCCCTCCCCTCCCTGCTGTTGCCGCCAACCTTCCCTGCTTTCCCCCTAGCCGCCAGCCCCCTCCTGCAGCCGCCGCCTACAGCAACCTAGTTGCCGCCCCTTCCAGCCAGCGCTACAGCCGCCCCTCTCCTAACCCGCAAACCTCCAGCCGCCGCCCCTCCTAGCCCGCATCCACCTCGCTGCCGCCCTCCCTGCTTGCAGCCACCGTAAGCCGCCACCTCCTTGCTAGCCGCAGCCCCCTCCACGCCCCTCCACGACCAGATCTGTCCATTCCAGGACAGATCTGTCCAGCCCCAAAGATCCAACCCCGATCCAGCCCTATTCCCCCCATACCCGCAGCCCAACCTCCCCTACTCGTGGATCCACTATTCCCCGTCCCCGATCTAGTCGTTATACCACCCGGAAAGCCCTATTCCGCCTCCAAAATTTCAGATCCGTGTTGGATTGCGGCCACCCTTGGATTTATTTCAGATTTCTGTATTTGTTATTTGTGACGATCTATCTTGTTGGGTATAATATATTGCGCACGTGTGGTACCCTTGTTTCAAGGAATTCTAGCACGTTGTGTTTGCCTGTGACTCTCTTGCTTGCAGGTTGCCTAATTCGCCGCGCGCTTTTTTCTAGCCCTTCGTGCGAAGGAAAGCTATTGCCTAAAATTGCCGAAAGAGAATTGTTAATCCTGCTTGGAATAATTGCAAATGTTTTGTTATATTTGTTTTGTTGTTTATGTTGATTAAATTGCCTGTGTGTGGATGTCTTGCATGTAGTCATTGTTTAGGTTGAGTCGATCCCTTCACGTCACCAGCTTGCATTCTAGGTGGTCACTACACAGCCTACCCTACATCAGTTGGTATCAGAGCCCAGGTCGGGCTGTTTTGCATGCTCCGTAGTGGTAGGTCATTTAGAAGCATGGTAGATCCACAGGTTACCAACGAACGAGCGGCAGGCTCGAATTCGAGCGCTGCCACCACGGACTTTGAGCGTCTAATGTTAGACCGTTTCGATGCCTTAGGCACCCAATTTGAGGCCGTGCAACATGATATTGCCGCGGTGAACCGTCGCCTAGATAGGATAGAGAATGCTAGGGATACTCCTTCCCTACATGACGATGAGATAGCGGATGACCCGGCCTACTCTCCCCGCCGCGGTCAGCGGGTCAGAGATGATCCACCACCGGCTGACCGCTACCGTCGTGAGATCCCTGTGAGAGCCCCCACTCCGCCAGCGAGGCGGAATCCTGAGCCAGCCCGTGGCCGACCCCCGCCCCCGCGGGAAGATTACCGCATGCCACGTCAGCCTGGCCCTAGGGACCGTGCCCCTCCACACGGTCGTCATGACCAGCGTCGAGACGAGTATTATCCACCGGGACGACGTGAGCGCGGACCCCCACCCGCTCGGCACGATTATGAGTGTGATGACGATTATGATGATTATCCTGACCCGCGGAGAGGTGATCGCGCCCTTGACATCACCCGTAGGATTCGCCTCGATGCCCCAACATTCGATGGTCGCCTTGACCCAAAGGCCTTTAGTGACTGGCTCCTAGACATGGATCACTATTTTGATTGGTACGACATGAGTGATGATCGATGTGTTCGGTTTGCCAAGATGAAATTAGTCGGACAGGCTAAGGTGTATTGGATTAGTGTTGAGCGAGCCTTAGATCGTGACGGTTACTACCCCATCACCCGATGGGATGACATGAAGGAAAGGCTTAAGGATAAATACCTCCCTGCTTCCTACCGTGACCAGCTACTTGATCAGCTGCAGAGCTTACGTCAGGGGACACTTTCCGTTGCTGAGTATATGGCCCGATTCGACGAACTAGTCGTCAGGAGCGACATTTCTGAGGAGCCTATTGCCACTGCCTCTCGATTCAAGGCTGGCCTCCGGTCGGACCTCCGGAGAGAGCTGATTCCCCACCGCTTGGAGACGGTGGACCAGATATTCCAGCTCGCTCTAGAGTATGAGCAGTACCTTCGTGCCCCTAGCACGAAGCAGTTCCCCACACGTACTGATTCGTCGACCTTTAGGAAACCCGCTCCACCCCAGACCTTCGCGGCCGCACCTTCTCGCGCCCCCACCGATGCGAAGGGCAAGGCCACGGCCACTGATGGCCAGCAGCCTGGTGGTATTGTGTGTTTTAGATGTTCTGGCAGAGGACATGTGGCGGCGCGGTGCCCCACGCGGACCCTGCTAGTTGAGGGCGAGGAGCAGGTTTTAGACGAGGATACCCCTGAGGACGTCACTGCCACCGTTGAGGATGGTTGGGAGAGTGACGCTGAGAGATCGTTAGAGGTGGGAGTGATTAGGCGCCTACTACATACCCCACGTGTGGACGAAGACTGGCGTCACACCACCATCTTTTACACATACTTCCCTAGCGCAGGCGGGCCCTGCAAGCTAGCTATTGACGGTGGAAGCTGTGTGAACATTGTAGCGCAGAAGGGGCTTGATCGTATGCAGGTGAAGGCCGAGCCCCACCCCCATCCTTATAGAGTCGTCTGGGTAGATAAGACGGCCATCCAGGTTACCCAGCGATGTCTTGTCCCTATTACTATTGCATCGTTCCAGGACAAGGTGTGGTGTGATGTCATTCCCATGGACGTCGCCCATGTTCTTCTAGGCCGCCCCTGGCTGTTTGATCGCGACGTCACGTGCTTCGGCCGCTCGAACACGTGTGTCTTTTATGATAAGGGCCGGAAGATCACGCTGACACCTACCCAGCCACGAGAGAGATCGAAGGGTGTCGTTGAGCCCTCGGCGAGCACGAGCACCTCGAGACCGCTCCACATCCTGAGACAGAGCGAGTTTTTGCATGAGAGCACGGAGTCAGACGTCATCTACGTTGTCGCTGCCACTCAGGCCACTGAGGACACTCCGGCTGACCACCCGCTAGCGGTGCGTCCCCTTTTAGAGGAGTTTGCTGATATGATGCCGGAGGAGCTCCCCGATGAGCTGCCCCCACCACGGGACATTCAGCACGCCATTGACCTGATCCCGGGGGCCTCTCTCCCGAACCTGCCCCACTACCGCATGCATCCGGATGAGCACGCTGAGCTCAAACGGCAGGTCGATGAGCTTCTTCGGAAGCAATTTATCCGAGAGAGTTTGAGCCCGTGTGCTGTTCCCGCCCTTCTTACCCCGAAGAAGGACGGCAGTTGGCGCATGTGCATTGATAGCCGCGCCATAAACAAGATCACAGTCAAGTACCGCTTCCCCATTCCCCGATTAGATGACCTATTGGATACGATGTCTGGTGCCCAGATCTTTTCCAAGATCGACCTGCGTAGTGGGTACCACCAGATCAGAGTGCGTGAGGGAGACGAATGGAAGACCGCCTTTAAGACTAAGGATGGTCTTTATGAGTGGCTAGTCATGCCATTTGGGCTTTCGAACGCCCCTAGTACGTTTATGAGAGTTATGACGCAGGTATTGTGGCCCTACATGGGCAAGTTTCTGGTTGTGTACTTCGATGATATACTGATTTACAGCCAGACACAGGCCGCTCACCTCGATCACCTGAGGCTCCTCTTCGGCATCCTCCGCCGGGAGAAATTGTATGTGAATCTGAAGAAGTGCGCATTTCTTTCCGAGTCTGTCCACTTCCTTGGATTCATTATATCATCGACTGGAGTATCTGTTGACCCCGAAAAGGTCAAATCTATTCGAGACTGGCCTATGCCCACGACTATTTACGAGGCTCGCAGCTTTCACGGACTTGCCACCTTCTACAGGAGGTTTGTCCCGGGGTTCAGCTCGATCATGGCCCCCTTCACGAGTTGCCTCAAGAAGGGAGAGTTTCAGTGGACCCCCGCTGCCACTAGAGCCTTTGAGGAAATTAAGGAGAGGCTGACGACGGCCCCAGTTCTGAGGCTTCCTGATTTTAGCCGTGCTTTTGAGGTCGCTTGCGACGCGTCTGGAGTTGGTATTGGTGGCGTATTGAGCCAAGAGGGACACCCTGTCTCCTACTTTAGTGAGAAGTTAAACGAGGCGAAGCAGAAATACTCGAACTACGATCGAGAGTTTTATGCGATTGTCCAGTCCTTGCGCTATTGGAGACATTACCTCCTCCCTCGAGAGTTTGTGCTATATTCGGACCACCAGGCCCTACGCTACCTCGATTCTCAGAGGAAGCTGAGTCACCGCCACGCGAAGTGGGTAGAGTACCTTCAGGATTTCCACTATGTTCTCAAACACCGTGCTGGTGTTGAGAACAAGCCCGCCGACGCACTCAGTCGTCGAGTCTCTCTACTTCACACACTTCGGGCCCAGGTGGATGGCTTCGAGAGGTTGATCATGGACTACCCTACTTGTCCTGAGTTTGGTGAGATCTATACCGCGTTATCAAAGGACCCTCCTGATCCTGTTGAGGGGTTCCAGATCATTGATAGGTACCTATTCCGGGGCTCCCGTTTGTGTGTGCCCAACACCTCGTATCGTGATTACTTAGTCTGGGAACTACACGCAGGGGGTGCCGCCGGTCATTTCGGTCGGGATAAGTCGATTGCTTTGGTAGAGGATCGTTTCTATTGGCCGAGCTTGAAGAAAGACGTGGCTCGTATCGTCCGACATTGTCGTGTTTGCCAGACAGCCAAGGGAACGAAGCAGAACACGGGTTTATACACCCCTTTACCCGTCCCTCACCGCCCCTGGGAGGACATTAGTATGGACTTTGTGCTTGGGCTCCCGCGCACCCAGCGGAAGCACGATTCTATCTTTGTAGTGGTCGACCGGTTCTCTAAGATGGCACACTTTATCGCATGTAGGAAGACTTTCGACGCGCCCCACGTCGCAACCCTATTTATGAGTGAGGTCTTTAGATTACACGGTCTCCCAAAGTCCATCGTGTCCGATCGAGACGTGCGGTTCGTTAGCTATTTTTGGAAGACGTTATGGCGAAAAACAGGGACTACCCTTAAATTTTCAACTGCGTACCACCCTCAGACGGACGGGCAGACTGAGGTGGTGAATAGAAGTTTAGGTAACCTGCTGAGGTGTCTAGTCGGAGAGCATGCCTCTAGTTGGGATTCGGTGCTCCCTATAGCAGAGTTTGCGTATAATAGTTCCGTCAATAGGTCGACTGGTCTGAGCCCGTTTCAGGTAGTATCAGGTTATGACCCTAGGAAACCTATTGATCTTATACCCGTCCCGACGGAGTCACGCCCTAGCGAGTCTGCTGAGTCCTTCACGCATCATTTGCATGAGTTGCATGAGTCTATCAGGCGAAAAATCAACTTAAGCAACGAACATTATAAAGAACAGGCAGACAGACACAGGCGGGAGAAACACTTTCTGGTTGGCGAACAGGTGATGGTGCGAGTTCGTGCGGAGCGGCTCCCTCAGGGACCTGCTAAGAAATTAAGCGCCAGGCGAATTGGGCCCTATACAGTTTTGAGGCGAATCGGGTTGAATGCTTACGAGTTGGACATTCCTGCGAGCATGGGTATCCACCCCGTGTTCAATATTGAGGACCTGACGCCCTACTTCCCACCTCACGAGTACTCGGACCCTTACCTTGGCGGCCCTCCTGACCCTCCACCATCCTCCCTTTTCCCCACCACCCAACCTCCACTTGCTTCCCACTTCCCCGGGAGTTCACCACCATTGGCTTCACCGGCGGCACCACCACCATCGCCGGACTACTTCTCCCGAGAGCAGAGGGTCGAGCAGATTGCAGAGATCATTGCGCATGAGTTCGTCCCCGTCGCGGATGGACTCGTGTGCCGCTACTTGGTTCGCTGGGTTGGACGTTCTTCTTCCGACGACACTTGGATTGCTGCTGCTGAGCTTGATCAACTCGCCCCCGGGCTTCGACTATAGTACGATCATCTCCATTCATCGGAGATGAAGGCTTTTCAGTCGGGGGGAGTTGATGGGGGACCATCGAGCGCAACTCGGCGCAAAGCGGGCCCCACCTTCGTATATTCGCGCCGACGGACTTGATCGAACCGGCGATCCGTCACCACGGATGCGTCCGGCTCGTCGTTTCGAGTCATTTTTATATATAGCTTTATGTATTTCGGACATTATTCTATGTAGTTTTGGGAACGGAACCGCCGGCCAATCATAGCCGTCGATTCCGGGTGCCCTAGTTTTATTTTCTTATAAATATAAGCCTTGGGTGGCTGAATTCAGTATTGCTGAAGTTTGGAGAAGGTTTCTTCCTTGCTTCCGGTGATCCCTCCGCGGTGCCGACGCCGTGGAGCCCGTGGTGCCGACTCCATTGGGTAAGTTTCCTTTCATTCCTCCCCCTCCCCTCCCTGCTGTTGCCGCCAACCTTCCCTGCTTTCCCCCTAGCCGCCAGCCCCCTCCTGCAGCCGCCGCCTACAGCAACCTAGTTGCCGCCCCTTCCAGCCAGCGCTACAGCCGCCCCTCTCCTAACCCGCAAACCTCCAGCCGCCGCCCCTCCTAGCCCGCATCCACCTCGCTGCCGCCCTCCCTGCTTGCAGCCACCGTAAGCCGCCACCTCCTTGCTAGCCGCAGCCCCCTCCACGCCCCTCCACGACCAGATCTGTCCATTCCAGGACAGATCTGTCCAGCCCCAAAGATCCAACCCCGATCCAGCCCTATTCCCCCCATACCCGCAGCCCAACCTCCCCTACTCGTGGATCCACTATTCCCCGTCCCCGATCTAGTCGTTATACCACCCGGAAAGCCCTATTCCGCCTCCAAAATTTCAGATCCGTGTTGGATTGCGGCCACCCTTGGATTTATTTCAGATTTCTGTATTTGTTATTTGTGACGATCTATCTTGTTGGGTATAATATATTGCGCACGTGTGGTACCCTTGTTTCAAGGAATTCTAGCACGTTGTGTTTGCCTGTGACTCTCTTGCTTGCAGGTTGCCTAATTCGCCGCGCGCTTTTTTCTAGCCCTTCGTGCGAAGGAAAGCTATTGCCTAAAATTGCCGAAAGAGAATTGTTAATCCTGCTTGGAATAATTGCAAATGTTTTGTTATATTTGTTTTGTTGTTTATGTTGATTAAATTGCCTGTGTGTGGATGTCTTGCATGTAGTCATTGTTTAGGTTGAGTCGATCCCTTCACGTCACCAGCTTGCATTCTAGGTGGTCACTACACAGCCTACCCTACATCAGTTGGTATCAGAGCCCAGGTCGGGCTGTTTTGCATGCTCCGTAGTGGTAGGTCATTTAGAAGCATGGTAGATCCACAGGTTACCAACGAACGAGCGGCAGGCTCGAATTCGAGCGCTGCCACCACGGACTTTGAGCGTCTAATGTTAGACCGTTTCGATGCCTTAGGCACCCAATTTGAGGCCGTGCAACATGATATTGCCGCGGTGAACCGTCGCCTAGATAGGATAGAGAATGCTAGGGATACTCCTTCCCTACATGACGATGAGATAGCGGATGACCCGGCCTACTCTCCCCGCCGCGGTCAGCGGGTCAGAGATGATCCACCACCGGCTGACCGCTACCGTTGTGAGATCCCTGTGAGAGCCCCCACTCCGCCAGCGAGGCGGAATCCTGAGCCAGCCCGTGGCCGACCCCCGCCCCCGCGGGAAGATTACCGCATGCCACGTCAGCCTGGCCCTAGGGACCGTGCCCCTCCACACGGTCGTCATGACCAGCGTCGAGACGAGTATTATCCACCGGGACGACGTGAGCGCGGACCCCCACCCGCTCGGCACGATTATGAGTGTGATGACGATTATGATGATTATCCTGACCCGCGGAGAGGTGATCGCGCCCTTGACATCACCCGTAGGATTCGCCTCGATGCCCCAACATTCGATGGTCGCCTTGACCCAAAGGCCTTTAGTGACTGGCTCCTAGACATGGATCACTATTTTGATTGGTACGACATGAGTGATGATCGATGTGTTCGGTTTGCCAAGATGAAATTAGTCGGACAGGCTAAGGTGTATTGGATTAGTGTTGAGCGAGCCTTAGATCGTGACGGTTACTACCCCATCACCCGATGGGATGACATGAAGGAAAGGCTTAAGGATAAATACCTCCCTGCTTCCTACCGTGACCAGCTACTTGATCAGCTGCAGAGCTTACGTCAGGGGACACTTTCCGTTGCTGAGTATATGGCCCGATTCGACGAACTAGTCGTCAGGAGCGACATTTCTGAGGAGCCTATTGCCACTGCCTCTCGATTCAAGGCTGGCCTCCGGTCGGACCTCCGGAGAGAGCTGATTCCCCACCGCTTGGAGACGGTGGACCAGATATTCCAGCTCGCTCTAGAGTATGAGCAGTACCTTCGTGCCCCTAGCACGAAGCAGTTCCCCACACGTACTGATTCGTCGACCTTTAGGAAACCCGCTCCACCCCAGACCTTCGCAGCCGCACCTTCTCGCGCCCCCACCGATGCGAAGGGCAAGGCCACGGCCACTGATGGCCAGCAGCCTGGTGGTATTGTGTGTTTTAGATGTTCTGGCAGAGGACATGTGGCGGCGCGGTGCCCCACGCGGACCCTGCTAGTTGAGGGCGAGGAGCAGGTTTTAGACGAGGATACCCCTGAGGACGTCACTGCCACCGTTGAGGATGGTTGGGAGAGTGACGCTGAGAGATCGTTAGAGGTGGGAGTGATTAGGCGCCTACTACATACCCCACGTGTGGACGAAGACTGGCGTCACACCACCATCTTTTACACATACTTCCCTAGCGCAGGCGGGCCCTGCAAGCTAGCTATTGACGGTGGAAGCTGTGTGAACATTGTAGCGCAGAAGGGGCTTGATCGTATGCAGGTGAAGGCCGAGCCCCACCCCCATCCTTATAGAGTCGTCTGGGTAGATAAGACGGCCATCCAGGTTACCCAGCGATGTCTTGTCCCTATTACTATTGCATCGTTCCAGGACAAGGTGTGGTGTGATGTCATTCCCATGGACGTCGCCCATGTTCTTCTAGGCCGCCCCTGGCTGTTTGATCGCGACGTCACGTGCTTCGGCCGCTCAAACACGTGTGTCTTTTATGATAAGGGCCGGAAGATCACGCTGACACCTACCCAGCCACGAGAGAGATCGAAGGGTGTCGTTGAGCCCTCGGCGAGCACGAGCACCTCGAGACCGCTCCACATCCTGAGACAGAGCGAGTTTTTGCATGAGAGCACGG
The DNA here is from genome assembly GCA_033032865.1 of Dactylorhiza incarnata. NCBI lineage: Eukaryota > Viridiplantae > Streptophyta > Magnoliopsida > Asparagales > Orchidaceae > Dactylorhiza > Dactylorhiza incarnata. The sequence goes on from JAWHQI010000130.1 coordinate 5,968,037, forward strand.
AGTCAGACGTCATCTACGTTGTCGCTGCCACTCAGGCCACTGAGGACACTCCGGCTGACCACCCGCTAGCGGTGCGTCCCCTTTTAGAGGAGTTTGCTGATATGATGCCGGAGGAGCTCCCCGATGAGCTGCCCCCACCACGGGACATTCAGCACGCCATTGACCTGATCCCGGGGGCCTCTCTCCCGAACCTGCCCCACTACCGCATGCATCCGGATGAGCACGCTGAGCTCAAACGGCAGGTCGATGAGCTTCTTCGGAAGCAATTTATCCGAGAGAGTTTGAGCCCGTGTGCTGTTCCCGCCCTTCTTACCCCGAAGAAGGACGGCAGTTGGCGCATGTGCATTGATAGCCGCGCCATAAACAAGATCACAGTCAAGTACCGCTTCCCCATTCCCCGATTAGATGACCTATTGGATACGATGTCTGGTGCCCAGATCTTTTCCAAGATCGACCTGCGTAGTGGGTACCACCAGATCAGAGTGCGTGAGGGAGACGAATGGAAGACCGCCTTTAAGACTAAGGATGGTCTTTATGAGTGGCTAGTCATGCCATTTGGGCTTTCGAACGCCCCTAGTACGTTTATGAGAGTTATGACGCAGGTATTGTGGCCCTACATGGGCAAGTTTCTGGTTGTGTACTTCGATGATATACTGATTTACAGCCAGACACAGGCCGCTCACCTCGATCACCTGAGGCTCCTCTTCGGCATCCTCCGCCGGGAGAAATTGTATGTGAATCTGAAGAAGTGCGCATTTCTTTCCGAGTCTGTCCACTTCCTTGGATTCATTATATCATCGACTGGAGTATCTGTTGACCCCGAAAAGGTCAAATCTATTCGAGACTGGCCTATGCCCACGACTATTTACGAGGCTCGCAGCTTTCACGGACTTGCCACCTTCTACAGGAGGTTTGTCCCGGGGTTCAGCTCGATCATGGCCCCCTTCACGAGTTGCCTCAAGAAGGGAGAGTTTCAGTGGACCCCCGCTGCCACTAGAGCCTTTGAGGAAATTAAGGAGAGGCTGACGACGGCCCCAGTTCTGAGGCTTCCTGATTTTAGCCGTGCTTTTGAGGTCGCTTGCGACGCGTCTGGAGTTGGTATTGGTGGCGTATTGAGCCAAGAGGGACACCCTGTCTCCTACTTTAGTGAGAAGTTAAACGAGGCGAAGCAGAAATACTCGAACTACGATCGAGAGTTTTATGCGATTGTCCAGTCCTTGCGCTATTGGAGACATTACCTCCTCCCTCGAGAGTTTGTGCTATATTCGGACCACCAGGCCCTACGCTACCTCGATTCTCAGAGGAAGCTGAGTCACCGCCACGCGAAGTGGGTAGAGTACCTTCAGGATTTCCACTATGTTCTCAAACACCGTGCTGGTGTTGAGAACAAGCCCGCCGACGCACTCAGTCGTCGAGTCTCTCTACTTCACACACTTCGGGCCCAGGTGGATGGCTTCGAGAGGTTGATCATGGACTACCCTACTTGTCCTGAGTTTGGTGAGATCTATACCGCGTTATCAAAGGACCCTCCTGATCCTGTTGAGGGGTTCCAGATCATTGATAGGTACCTATTCCGGGGCTCCCGTTTGTGTGTGCCCAACACCTCGTATCGTGATTACTTAGTCTGGGAACTACACGCAGGGGGTGCCGCCGGTCATTTCGGTCGGGATAAGTCGATTGCTTTGGTAGAGGATCGTTTCTATTGGCCGAGCTTGAAGAAAGACGTGGCTCGTATCGTCCGACATTGTCGTGTTTGCCAGACAGCCAAGGGAACGAAGCAGAACACGGGTTTATACACCCCTTTACCCGTCCCTCACCGCCCCTGGGAGGACATTAGTATGGACTTTGTGCTTGGGCTCCCGCGCACCCAGCGGAAGCACGATTCTATCTTTGTAGTGGTCGACCGGTTCTCTAAGATGGCACACTTTATCGCATGTAGGAAGACTTTCGACGCGCCCCACGTCGCAACCCTATTTATGAGTGAGGTCTTTAGATTACACGGTCTCCCAAAGTCCATCGTGTCCGATCGAGACGTGCGGTTCGTTAGCTATTTTTGGAAGACGTTATGGCGAAAAACAGGGACTACCCTTAAATTTTCAACTGCGTACCACCCTCAGACGGACGGGCAGACTGAGGTGGTGAATAGAAGTTTAGGTAACCTGCTGAGGTGTCTAGTCGGAGAGCATGCCTCTAGTTGGGATTCGGTGCTCCCTATAGCAGAGTTTGCGTATAATAGTTCCGTCAATAGGTCGACTGGTCTGAGCCCGTTTCAGGTAGTATCAGGTTATGACCCTAGGAAACCTATTGATCTTATACCCGTCCCGACGGAGTCACGCCCTAGCGAGTCTGCTGAGTCCTTCACGCATCATTTGCATGAGTTGCATGAGTCTATCAGGCGAAAAATCAACTTAAGCAACGAACATTATAAAGAACAGGCAGACAGACACAGGCGGGAGAAACACTTTCTGGTTGGCGAACAGGTGATGGTGCGAGTTCGTGCGGAGCGGCTCCCTCAGGGACCTGCTAAGAAATTAAGCGCCAGGCGAATTGGGCCCTATACAGTTTTGAGGCGAATCGGGTTGAATGCTTACGAGTTGGACATTCCTGCGAGCATGGGTATCCACCCCGTGTTCAATATTGAGGACCTGACGCCCTACTTCCCACCTCACGAGTACTCGGACCCTTACCTTGGCGGCCCTCCTGACCCTCCACCATCCTCCCTTTTCCCCACCACCCAACCTCCACTTGCTTCCCACTTCCCCGGGAGTTCACCACCATTGGCTTCACCGGCGGCACCACCACCATCGCCGGACTACTTCTCCCGAGAGCAGAGGGTCGAGCAGATTGCAGAGATCATTGCGCATGAGTTCGTCCCCGTCGCGGATGGACTCGTGTGCCGCTACTTGGTTCGCTGGGTTGGACGTTCTTCTTCCGACGACACTTGGATTGCTGCTGCTGAGCTTGATCAACTCGCCCCCGGGCTTCGACTATAGTACGATCATCTCCATTCATCGGAGATGAAGGCTTTTCAGTCGGGGGGAGTTGATGGGGGACCATCGAGCGCAACTCGGCGCAAAGCGGGCCCCACCTTCGTATATTCGCGCCGACGGACTTGATCGAACCGGCGATCCGTCACCACGGATGCGTCCGGCTCGTCGTTTCGAGTCATTTTTATATATAGCTTTATGTATTTCGGACATTATTCTATGTAGTTTTGGGAACGGAACCGCCGGCCAATCATAGCCGTCGATTCCGGGTGCCCTAGTTTTATTTTCTTATAAATATAAGCCTTGGGTGGCTGAATTCAGTATTGCTGAAGTTTGGAGAAGGTTTCTTCCTTGCTTCCGGTGATCCCTCCGCGGTGCCGACGCCGTGGAGCCCGTGGTGCCGACTCCATTGGGTAAGTTTCCTTTCATTCCTCCCCCTCCCCTCCCTGCTGTTGCCGCCAACCTTCCCTGCTTTCCCCCTAGCCGCCAGCCCCCTCCTGCAGCCGCCGCCTACAGCAACCTAGTTGCCGCCCCTTCCAGCCAGCGCTACAGCCGCCCCTCTCCTAACCCGCAAACCTCCAGCCGCCGCCCCTCCTAGCCCGCATCCACCTCGCTGCCGCCCTCCCTGCTTGCAGCCACCGTAAGCCGCCACCTCCTTGCTAGCCGCAGCCCCCTCCACGCCCCTCCACGACCAGATCTGTCCATTCCAGGACAGATCTGTCCAGCCCCAAAGATCCAACCCCGATCCAGCCCTATTCCCCCCATACCCGCAGCCCAACCTCCCCTACTCGTGGATCCACTATTCCCCGTCCCCGATCTAGTCGTTATACCACCCGGAAAGCCCTATTCCGCCTCCAAAATTTCAGATCCGTGTTGGATTGCGGCCACCCTTGGATTTATTTCAGATTTCTGTATTTGTTATTTGTGACGATCTATCTTGTTGGGTATAATATATTGCGCACGTGTGGTACCCTTGTTTCAAGGAATTCTAGCACGTTGTGTTTGCCTGTGACTCTCTTGCTTGCAGGTTGCCTAATTCGCCGCGCGCTTTTTTCTAGCCCTTCGTGCGAAGGAAAGCTATTGCCTAAAATTGCCGAAAGAGAATTGTTAATCCTGCTTGGAATAATTGCAAATGTTTTGTTATATTTGTTTTGTTGTTTATGTTGATTAAATTGCCTGTGTGTGGATGTCTTGCATGTAGTCATTGTTTAGGTTGAGTCGATCCCTTCACGTCACCAGCTTGCATTCTAGGTGGTCACTACACAGCCTACCCTACATCACAAGCCCAATTGACTCGGGCTACAACGATTCATGCCGAGAAAAAAAGGGAAGATCGCACCAAATGTAGGGCACTAAAAAGTGGTTTATTATTACGTTTCTTAGACTCGACAGGTTGATTCCTTAGACCAAAAGTGGTTTACTATCGTTCCTTAGACTAAAAAGTATTGCCTGCTTTAGCTATCGTTCCCAAAAGTGGTTTAGCTATGTAAAGTGGTTCATTATTATCGTTCATTAGACTAAAAAGTGGTTCATTATTATCGTTCATTAGACTAAAAAGTGGTTTACTAAAAAGTGGTTTACTAAAAAGTGGTTTATTATTCCTTAGACTACCTCTTCATTATTGGCATCTTCCTCTTCAGTCGAGATCCTCATCTCTTCTACATGTAGTGGAGCCTCAGGCTCTAAATTACACCTCTCGGTTTGGGAGTTAGTTTTTCGATGCATCTCAACAGTAATCAAGAAGATTTTTCGATAGCAATATGAAACCCCTTCTAAATACAGCTTAGAAATCCCCACTTGTAATGACTCGACACACAATATTTAAAATATTGTCTGCTTTAGCTCAGTCAATTCACACTAAGTTGAACCTCGCAGTTTAATCATTTTCCAGAGGTGTCCTGCGAGTACATCTTCGACGTCATCTATTAATCCCACTCGGAGCTCCCTTAACTTCGGAGTTCCTGACAAAACCCCACCACATGCTCTAAAAAGGTGTCCATGGTACTGTGGAGCCTAAATTATTACTTAAATGTTGTATTTTTTCCTCCAATTCAAATATGGGATTTAGGATTTGTTTGGGGCGGCGGTGGCGGTCGTGAACACAGTGGTTGGAAACTGCGGTCATAAACGCATTGGTTGAAAACTGCAGTCATAAACGCGGTGGTTGGAAACTTCAATCATAAACGCAGTGGTTGGAAACTGCGGTCATAAACACAGTGGTTGGAAACTGCGGTCATAAAAGCAGTGGTTGGAAACTGTGGTCATGGACATAGTGGTTGGAAACTGTGATCATGAACGCAATGGTTGGAAATTGCAGTCATTAATGCAGTTGCATTGTTTGGTGAAACTGTTTCAGTGCTCATGAACGTGAAAGCGGTTTTATTTGTTAGGTGATTGTTGAACTTAAAATGCACAGGACATCATCATTACTTTGGCATAGATCATCATTATTTTGGCATAGATCATCATTATTTTGGCAAAGATCATCATTATTTTGACGAAATTGTGGTAATTGTTTGGTAAACTGTTTCAAGAAGACAATATCCATCTCCGAGTTCTCATGCTCTTTATTATACATAGGATCTTTACTTCAGAAAAATAACAAAACTTGATTGTCAATCTATGAACATTTGGCTTGAATATTGTTAGAAAAGCCCATGTAATAGGCTCATTCTAGGGCCCATATTGTTTCTTATTTACCTCTCTCTCTTTAGTCCCACATTGTGTATTAGGTTTTCCTCTCTCCTTCTCTCCCCTATATATTTGTATTCATACACTGTATTTTGTGATATATAGAAGAAATATACAGAATTCTGTTTTCTCCACATGGTATCAGAGCCAGGTTTCTTCCTATTTTAACTACAGACCGGTCCTCCCGTTTTTTTAGACCGCAGCCCCTGCGGTTTACTCTTTTCAGACCGCTCCGCTCCTGCTCACTCCCTCTACGAGACCTCCTCTCCATCGACTCCTAGCTTTTATAGCGCTTCCGTCTGACAAAGCGGGACCCTCCCTGACGGTCTCCGCGTTCTGCCGAACTCGCCGACCGCGGCCTCCTTTCAGACCGCACGCCTCTTCTCTATCCGCAGCTCGCCAAGCGGTCTTCCAGCCGAGCGTTCTCTAGCCGCCACGAGCTCTCTGCGTTCCAGTTGCCGCGACCTCTCGTAGCCGCAGCGATCTCTCTCGTAGCCGCAGCGACCTCGCAGCGACCTCTCGTAGCCGCAGCGACCTCTCTGCCGCGACCTCTCTGAACAGCGACCTCCCAGCGCTCTTCTATCAGCTCGCCAGCGGTCTCCCAGCTCGCCAGCAGTCTTCTTTCTGCTTCCTCGACGCAGCTCGCCAGCGAGCTCGCAACGGCCTCTCTAGCTGCAGCAATCTCCTCTGCTTCTCTAAGTCGCAGCTCACTCTGCAGCTGCGCTCAAGCTTTCTACTCGCTGTTCTAGTCGAACAGTAGCGGTCTCCTACCAGCAGTGCGAGTCGCAGTGCTCTTCTATCCGCAGTTCTCAAGCAGTTCTAGTCGCAGTTCTGGTCGCTGTCCTCTCAAACCGCAGCGGTCTCCTATCTTCTCCAGCAGCCTTGCTTTTCTCTCTACAATGGGGCTCCTCCACTGATCCCTCGGTGCATCCAGATGGGCAGACCGCTACCTCCCCTGCAGCCCGCCTGCTTCCAACTTCTGAACTACGCGACGAGTTGAGGATCACTACCATCTCTCTCACTGGAAAGAAGAACTTCATTGAATGGGTGCACTCCGTCCGTAGGGTGCTCCAGTCTAAAAGACTTCTGCACCATCTCACTAGGGATGCTCCTTCTACACCTCTGGATGACTGGCTACGTGACGATGGCCGAGTTCAGACTTGGCTTCTCAACTCCCTTGAAAGCGAACCGTACAGAATGGCCATGTATCACGAGACTGCTAAGGCAATGTGGGATGAGCTTCACTCCTTATATTCCGGCAAGGACAGTCTCCAGCACCTCTACGACATTATCACGGATCTTCAGACTCTTGACAGTGGTGGTGCAGCCGACTTGACCTCTTTTGTTGCTCAGTCTAAGACACTGACCGAGGCCTGGAACCGACATCAGCCCGCTACTACGAATCTCGCTGCCCAACGTGCACAGAAGGAAGCAGTGTGTATTGTCATGATGATGGCCCGAGTCCCGCCTCATCTTCAGAGTATTCGAGCTCATATCCTCTCATCTGCTGCTACCCCCTCTCTCTCCGATGTATGCTCCATGCTCTTAAAGGTATCACCTCCTCCGGATACTACGGGACCTCCCTCACCAGCCCTCCTTCAAAAAGCTTCTGCACCATTACTACCTCTCCCTCCTCCTGCTCGTGGGGGACGTTCAGGATCTCAGGGAAGGGGTCGTGATGGCCGCACACGTCCTAAGTGCTCCTTCTGTGGTAGGGATGGACACTTCGAGGCGACCTGCTACCGCAAACATGGTTTTCCTCCTCGTCCTGCTGCAAATATTGTTGTCGACAGTCTGTCTGCCACTCGTGCCGACCTTGAAGATGTCCGCCTCCAGCTCCAGCAACTCCATGGCATGCTCAGCCGCCCGCCCGCCTCCGTTGCCTCTGCCGCCTCCATCTCCAATGAAGGTATTGCTTGTCTCTCCACTAGTCCACGCTGGATAGTGGACTCCGGTGCTACTCATCACATCACCTCGCAGAAGCCTCCTCAATACTTGAACTCTCCGCATCCTAAATATATCACCGTGGCCAATGGCGACACCGTTCCTGTCTCCGGCTCCGCTGATATCGCCCTCAATTCCTCTCTATCTCTCCGCTCGGCTCTTCATGTCCCGGGCTCCCCGTTCAATCTACTTTCTGTCAGTCGCCTCACTACGGATTTGGATTGTTCTGTGACATTCACCTCCTCTTCCTTTCTTATGCAGGATCGACGGACGCAGAGTATCATTGGTAACGGACGACTGCAAAACGGGCTCTACCTTCTTGAAGCACCCCCTACCATCCTCTCCTACGTCTCCTCAGTTGATTGGCATCGACGTCTCGGACATGCTCCCCTTCCAGTCCTCCGGCAGGCCCTTCCAGAGATTTATCTTCCTTCTTTTAGTTGTGATTCATGTATTCTGGGTAAACAACACCGCTCATCGTTTACTCCTCATTGTACTCGGAGCTCTGCTCCTTTTGTTTTAGTACATTCGGATATTTGGGGTCCATATAAAATTACAAGTGTTTCTGGTTATCGCTACTTTCTCACGTTTATTGATGATTATTCTCGAACGACGTGGCTATACTTACTTCGTGATCGCTCCGAGCTTCCCCGTGTGTTCCGCGCGTTCGTCCTTGAAATTCGCACTCAATTTTCCGAACCTATAAAAACTCTTCGCACGGATAACGCTCGCGAATATACGAGCCATGAATTTACAAACCTCTGCTCCGAATTTGGGATTATACATCAAACATCTTGTGCCTATACACCCCAACAAAACGGTATTGCCGAACGCAAAAATAAACATCTTCTTGATGTGGCTCGCTCCATCATGATTCAAATGCAGGTACCCAAGACTTATTGGAACTTTGCGCTGTCAACAGCATGCTACCTCATCAACCGTCTACCTTCATCCGTCCTTCATAATGTTACTCCGTTTAGTCTCCTATTCCCCTCCACTCCACCATTCTCTCTCACCCCTCGAATCTTTGGATGTACCTGCTACGTTCACTCCCTTGGTCTGTCCACAGACAAGTTGGACCCACGAGCAGTCAAACACGTGTTCGTCGGTTACTCCCGTACTCAGAAAGGATATGTTTGCTACTCTCCTACTACTCGCAAGGTGACAGTATCGGTCGATGTTACCTTCCGGGAAGATCAACCTTTCTTCTCCAACCAAAACTCCCCTCTTCCACCACAACCCATACCTCGACCTGTCATCCCAGTCACCTCTCATCCAAACCCCCCTCCTCTCCCGGCTTCCGCTCCCATCAAGCCTCCTCTTCTCCGTGTCTACACTCGTCGCCTTCCTCGCTCCTCCGCCCCAATGCAGTCGCCTTCGACCTCTGACACTCTGCAACCTGCTGATCCGGCACCGGCCTCCACCGCTCATCCCATGGCGAATTATGTATCTCTACATCGCCTGTCCCCGCCGCTGCACACCTTGGCTACTTCTCTATCCTCTATTTCTATTCCTAACTCTGTGCAGGAGGCTCTCCAACATCCGGGCTGGCGGGCATCCATGGAAGACGAAATGACAGCTCTCTGGGCCAATCAAACGTGGGCTCTAGTTCCTCTCCCTCCAGGCCACACTACTGTTGGTTGCAAATGGGTCTTTGTAATCAAGCATGCTCCGGATGGGACAATTGATCGTCTTAAAGCCCGTCTGGTGGCTCGTGGCTTCACTCAACAACAAGGTCTCGACTATGAGGAAACGTTCTCTCCGGTGGCCAAGCTCAACACAGTTCGTGTCCTCTCCGTGGTTGTGCATCGTCAATGGCCACTCCATCAGTTGGATATCAAGAATGCATTTTTGAACGGTTACCTCCAAGAAGTAGTATACATGAAGCAACCTCCCGGGTTTGAGACCACGGGGGAGTCTCGAGTATGTCACCTTAAGAAATCCATTTATGGTCTCAAACAATCCCCTTGGGCATGGTTTGATAAGTTCAGTAAAGCTGTTCAGGACGTTGGCTTTACTCGGAGCTCGGCAGACTTCTCTCTGTTCACTCGACATCGAACTACAGGCATGGTTCTTCTGTTGGTATATGTCGATGACATCCTAATCACAGGCGATGATTCAAAGGGCATACAAGCGATCAAACAGCATCTCAGCTCTGTCTTTCAAACCAAAGATCTGGGGAACCTCCGATACTTCCTTGGTCTTGAGATCGCGAGACGTCCTGATGGCCTTGTCCTCTCTCAACGGAAGTATTGTCTCGATCTGCTTCAGGATGCTGGCTACTCTGGATGCAAGCCAATTAACACTCCTATGGATGTCAATCACAAGCTGTGTGCACATGCCTCTGGTGATGATCTTGTCCTTCCAAATCCGGAGTATTATCGACGACTTGTTGGGAAACTGATCTACCTTACAGTCACAAGACCAGATATATCCTTTGTTGTTGGGGTTGTCAGCCGATTTATGCACTCTCCTCGAATATCCCATCTTCAGGCCGTCGAACGCATCCTACGATATCTGAAAACAGCCCCCGGTCAAGGGTTGGTTTACAAAACTTCGTCCTCTACCCCAACATTGGTAGCGTATTCTGATGCAGATTATGCTGATTCCCTGGATGATCGACGGTCTACTAGTGGTTTTTGTACCTACTTTGGAGGTCACCTGGTTACCTGGCGTAGTAAGAAACAAGCTGTGGTTGCTCGGTCTTCAGCTGAGGCGGAATACCGTTCGATGGCATCAGTGGCTTCTGAACTCACGTGGCTTGAAAGTCTTCTTGCTGATCTAGGAGTAAAACTTTCCTCACCTGCCATCTTATTATGTGACAGTCAAGTTGCTATACACATAGCTAAGAATCCGATCTTCCACGAAAGAACGAAACACATTGAAGTGGACTGTCACTTCATCCGGGAGAAAGTTCAAATGAAGAAAATAGAGTTGAAGCATGTTCCGGGGACCGATCAAGTTGCTGATATTCTCACCAAGGCCCTATCAAGCACCCTATTTTATAAATTCCTGTCCAAGCTGGGTGCCTACGACTTGTACGCTCCAGCTTGCGGGGGAGTGTTAGAAAAGCCCATGTAATAGGCCCATTCTAGGGCCCATATTGTTTCTTATTTACCTCTCTCTCTTTAGTCCCACATTGTGTATTAGGTTTTGCTCTCTCCTTCTCTCCCATATATATTTGTATTCATACACTGTATTTTGTGATATATAGAAGAAATATACAGAATTCTGTTTTCTCCACAAATATGAACAAATCAATGTATACTTCAGAAAGATCTAAAAAATAACAAAGGACTAAACAATGGGAAGTATAATCATGAATGCCACAAACAAGAACTAGTGTCGAATTATCTACATTAATAGATGTAATTTCTTAAAGGAAGATTTCTAACTTGTGGTGGTCGGCGAAGAACTAATTTCTTAGGGCCATATTTCGATTCAGATTTTAGCTTACCTATAAAAAAGGAGGACAAGTAAGAAGGTGACGGCGGTGGTTGGCGTCTGCGAGCGAAAGAGAGAAACCTGGGAGGGTCGGCGATTCAAGGGGGGCGTTGGTCGGGCAATGCTTGGCGAAGCCGACAGTGATCGGCTATTATGTGGTGGTCGGCGAAGAGCTCGGCGAGAGAGAGATGGAGTCACGGTAGGAGAATCGTGAAGGGATCGAGGGGTGGGGGTAGGTCGCATAAGAGAAATCGTGAAAATAAGAAACGCGGAAGCTGAGACCAGGCTGTGATCGCGTATATACAAAAAATGAAGAAATAACGTGCTTTGCGTTTTTCAACACCGCTCTTTTTGCTGTAACCCCCCACCCCACCCTCTAAAATAAACGGGGCCTAATCATTCATGCACATCATTCCACCTTAAAGTATGGAATCCTAGAAGTTTGCCAAGAGTTATACTTTATTTGGGCCTCGTTGCCCCCCCCCCCCCCTCCCCCCAATCAGATTAGGATGTTACATGTCCACCAACTTCTGCTTGTTTTGTCCTCGTCCCACACAACGTACTACATGAGGCATTGTATCTGATACCAAAAATGTAACGAAAAACAATTAGTGATGAGTGCAATCATGGTGCTTGTTACGCCCCCGTTACGCTTTGCGGGGCGTCATTACGTACGAAGGTGCAACGGCGCGCTGAACAACGGGGCTGAACCATCCGGTTCAGCCCCCATGCAGTAAACCGGCCGGCCGAGGGCTGAACCAGACGGGTTCAGCCCTCCTTGGAGGGGCCGGCCGGCTCCCTCCTTGCCCGGGTATTTATATACCCGGGCAGCCCCCCTTTTGGGGTTATGCAAGAGATTATCAAGGTTAGTCTTCTTCTCCCTTTAGACCTAATTCCTCCTCTCTTTCTCTAGATCTTCCTCTCTCTCAATCTCTCTAGTAGTCGTGCCCTAACATTTGGTATCAAAGCTCTTCCTTCTCTCGGACATGGTGACCACTCGCAATCAAGAAGAGTCCTCACGGATTGAAACCCTAGAGGAGAACATGGTTGGCCTCACCGACTCTATGGCGGCCATGGAAGGGCGGATCGACGCTCGTATGGAGGAAATTAAGGCTTTGCTGAAAGGGAAAGCCACAACCGGTGAGGATTCGACCGGATCGGGGGCGGACTTGGCGGCAAACGGCGCGCAAGGAGGAGTCGGCATCGCGCGTCTCTCGGACGACGATCGCGCACGGGCGACCTCTCTTCCGCCAGGCATCGGCTGGATCCCGCCTGGAGGGGGCTGGCAGGGCACGGGAGGACCCAGCGGCGGCTGGCAGGGCACGGGAGGGCCCACCGGCGGCGCGCACGGGGCAACAGGAGGGTCGGCAGCACCTTACGGAGCAGCGGCGGCATCTGGGGCCGCATATGGGGCTTCGGCAGGTCCGACAGGGCCGGGGCTTGCAGCAGGAGCTTTTCCCGATTTCGGCGCGGGCCAAGGGGTGCGCCGGCAGGGCTGGCAGGAGCCGGGAGGGGCTCGTCGGGGCTGGGAGGACCCGGCTGGGGCTCGTCGGGGCTGGGAGGACCCGGCTGGGGCTCGTCGGGGCTGGGAGGACCCGGCTGGGGTTCGTCGAGGCTGGGAGGAGCCGGTTGGGCTTAGGCGACCTCCAGACCCTGCAGGATATCAAGGGGGAGGGCTTCTCCCTCCTCCCCGTGGGTTTGGGCCGCCGGGTATGGGTGGATTTGGCCAAGCATGGGGCGGACAACAACAACCCCCTCTTTGGGGAAACGGTCAACATCAAGGTTATGGATTCGAGCAAGGTGAGCCGGCTAGACGGGAAGGAGGTCATGGGGCACAACGCTTGACCCCCGGATTAACTCGCATGTACTTTCCGGAATTCGAGGGCGGCGACGCCTTGGAATGGATTCAGAAGGCGGAACTCTTCTTCCAATATCACGAGGTGCCGGAAGGGCAGTGGGTGCAGTTGGCGGCCTTCCACTTGAAGGACGACGCTTACCAATGGACGCAAGGGGTCTTGAGGGGACGAGATTACGTACCGTGGGGCGAGTTTGTGGACGGTTTTGCGGCCAGATTTGGGCCACTGGAGTACGAGAACTTCGAGGCCCTCCTTCAGAAACTTCGTCAGAAGGGGTCCGTGACAGAGTACCGCACCGAGTTCGAGAAGTTGGCGAACCGAGTCCAGTGGTCGGAAAGGACTCTCTACAGCTGTTTCATATCGGGGCTCAAGGAGCACATTCGGGACGAGGTCCAGGCTCTCATGCCTCGTTCGTTGAACCATGCCATTACCTTGGCTCGCATTCAGGAGGAGCGGTTCAACAGACAGCGAACCCGCATCACGAGTAGGCCGACTACGACTACCGCCACACCAGCACGACGGGAACAGGCCACCGGCAACAAACCGACCGTGACTCGGTTATCGTGGGGCGAGTTGGCGGCTCGAAAGGAGAAAGGGCTATGCTTTAATTGCGACGAGAAGTTTGTGCCCGGCCATAAATGCCAGAAGCTACAGGTCTTCATGTTACAGCAGGATGGGGACGATGAGCCGGCTCCGGATGCGGAGTTGGAGGTGGACTTGGACGAGGGGGAGTTCGGGGTTTTTCTTCATGCTCTTGAGGGTTGCGCTCCCCCGCTTACTATGCGGCTGGCGGGCCGGATCGCCCAAGAGAAGGTTACTATACTGGTGGATAGTGGGAGTACCCACAACTTCATACACCCCGACGTGGCACGGCGAGTTGGGCATGTGATTGACAAAGGGGCTGCCTTTCATGTTATGGTGGCGGATGGGAGCAAGCTGCGATGCGAAGGGGTGCTGAAGGGAGTGGAGCTGCGGCTGCACGACTATGTGGGGCAGACCGACGTCTACCTATTACCTATTCGGGGCTCCGACATGGTACTGGGAGTTCAGTGGTTGCGCCAGTTACAGCGGGTGACTTTCGACTGGGACCACATGACTATGGAGTTTGTGCACGGGGACAAGCAGTTCTGCTTGCAAGGTCTCAAGTCTTCTCCTATTAAGGAGGTTTCTCTGCGCAGCATGCAACGGTTGAGCGGGGATGGACAGATGATGGCTGTCCTGCGGGAGGTCCAGACCGGCGGCTCCACGCCTTCTGAGGTACCGGTTCAGTTACAGTTTCTTCTGACCGCTTATGATGATGTTTTTCAGGAGCCGCGTACTTTACCTCCGGCAAGATTCCGCGATCACCGTATTCCGCTCAAGGCGGGCGCTGCGCCTACCAATGTTCGACCGTATCGCTACCCACACATCCAGAAGGCGGAGATCGAGCGCAGTGTCCGCGAGATGCTGGAAGCCGGCATCATTCGGCCGAGTACGAGTTCCTTCTCGGCTCCCATTATCCTGGTCAAGAAAAAAGACGGTTCCTGGAGATTTTGTGTGGATTACCGTGCCTTAAACGGCGCTACTGTCAAGGATAACTTTCCTATTCCTCACATAGAAGAGTTACTGGACGAGCTGCATGGGGCGCAACGGTTCACCAAGTTGGATCTTCGCTCCGGATATTATCAGATTTTGATGGCTCAGGAGGACGTCCATAAGACGGCCTTCCGGACGCATGACGGCCATTACGAGTTCTTGGTTATGGCAAATGGGCTTACTGGAGGGCCCGCGACATTCCAGGCCAACATGAACGAGATATTCAGAGATTTTCTGCGGGTGTTTGTTCTGATATTCTTTGATGATATACTCATCTACAGCGCGAACTGGGAGGACCATGTGGGTCACGTGGAACAGGTTCTTGCCCGACTTCGACAACACCATCTCTATGCCAACCGTTCTAAGTGCTCCTTTGGTCAGGAGGAGGTGGAGTACTTGGGCCATTTGGTCTCCGGTCAAGGCGTCCGGGCCGACCCAAGAAAGATTCAGAGTATGCAGTCTTGGCCACGGCCGGTTACAGTCCGCGCCTTGCGGGGTTTTTTGGGGCTCACTGGGTATT
This sequence comes from Dactylorhiza incarnata, assembly GCA_033032865.1. Lineage (NCBI taxonomy): Eukaryota > Viridiplantae > Streptophyta > Magnoliopsida > Asparagales > Orchidaceae > Dactylorhiza > Dactylorhiza incarnata. Next base: position 5,983,054 of record JAWHQI010000130.1, read on the forward strand.
ACCGGCGGTTTGTCCAGGACTATGGCAAGATAGCTCGGCCACTGACTCAGCTGCTGCAGAAGGACTCCTTTTCCTGGAGTGAGGAGGCGGAGGAGGCATTTCAGGCCCTCAAGAGGGCCATGACCACCACACCAGTTTTGGCCTTACCGGACTTCACACAGGAGTTCGTTCTGGAGACGGATGCCTCAGGTGTCGGCATCGGGGCGGTTTTGATGCAGGCAGGGCGGCCGCTAGCCTTTTACAGCAAGGCCTTGGCCCCTCGTACTTTGGGCCTCTCAGCTTACGAGAAGGAGATGTTGGCGATTATTCAGGCAGTGGCTGTTTGGCGACCATATCTACTGGGCCGACACTTTAAGATCCGGACGGACCACCAGAGCTTGAAACATTTCCTAGACCAACGGGTCTCCTCGCCGCTACAGCAGAAATGGGTGACTAAACTCCTCGGTTACGACTACGAGATTGTGTATCGCCGGGGTAAAGAGAATGTGGTCGCCGATGCTCTCTCTCGCCTGCCAGAAGCTACTCTCGCTCATATTTCAGGGCCGTTGGTTGATTCCGTGGAAGATATTCAGGAAGAGGTCCGGCGATCAGATGCACTGCGTCCATTGGTGGAGGCTTTACAGCGAGGAGAGACCGTCACAGCTGGCTATCACTTGTGTAATGGCCGGCTTTACTATCGGGGCCGTGTGGTCGTGCCCGTTGATTCAGCTTGGAAGACCGTGTTGATGCATGAGTTCCACTCGTCACCCACAGGAGGGCATGCTGGGGTGCTCCGGACCCTTCAGCGGGCGAGGGCAAACGTCTTTTGGTCGGGCATGCGACGGGACATTCAGCAGTTCGTTCGGCACTGCGAGATCTGCCAGCGGCAGAAATATGAAACCTCTTCTCCGGCAGGACTGCTTGTACCGTTGGAGATTCCGCAGCTGATTTGGGACACGGTGTCCATGGACTTCATTGAGGGCCTGCCAAAGTCTAAGGGGAAGTCTGTCATTCTCGTGGTGGTGGACAAGCTGTCCAAGTATGGTCATTTTCTGGCGCTCAGCCATCCGTACACCGGGGAGTCTGTGGCTGCTCTCTTTGCTCGGGAGATTGTCCGGCTGCATGGCCTTCCACGCGCCATTATTTCTGATCGGGACCCTACCTTCGTCAGCGGGTTCTGGAAGGAGCTGTTCCGGCTGCAGGGCACTCGCTTACATTTCAGCACGGCCAACCACCCGCAGTCGGATGGTCAGACGGAGGTGCTTAATCGTGGGGTCGAGACTTATCTGCGTTGCTTTGTGATGGATGAGCCGCGCAGCTGGCCGGACTGGTTGCATTGGGCCGAGTACTGTTATAACACGGCATACCACTCCGCCAGCAAGATGACTCCATTCGAGGTGGTTTACGGCCGACCTCCTCCTACTCTGGGCAGCTATGAGGCTGGGAGCACCGCTCTTCCCGCGGTGGATCGCGCTCTGCTGGACCGGGATCGCATGTTGGTCACACTTCGGGAGAATCTCCGTCTAGCCCAGGATCGTATGAAGACCCAGGCGGACAAGCACCGCACTGAGCGGGAGTTCGCCGTGGGTGATGAAGTGTTTCTCAAGCTCCAGCCATACCGGCAATTGTCTGTTGCTCGTCGCGGCAATCAGAAGTTGTCCCCACGCTACTACGGTCCCTTTCAGATTGTCAACAGGGTGGGACCGGTAGCTTATACGCTGGCTTTACCGGAGGGTTCGCGTATCCATCCTACGTTCCATGTCTCTTTACTCAAGCGGAAGGTTGGTCCGCATGTGCAACCGAGCACCTTGTTGCCAGAGGTCACTTCGGCGGGTGAATTGCGACCGCTTCCTGAAGATATTTTGATGCTCAAGTGGAAGAATCGGGGCGCGGAATACCGGCCCGAGCTGTTGGTCAAATGGAAGAACCTGTCGCCGGCACACAATTCGTGGGTGGACTTCTTCGACTTCAAGGAGCTCTACCCCGACTACCACCTTGGGGACAAGTTGGTTCTCGATGGGGAGGGGAATGTTACGCCCCCGTTACGCTTTGCGGGGCGTCATTACGTACGAAGGTGCAACGGCGCGCTGAACAACGGGGCTGAACCATCCGGTTCAGCCCCCATGCAGTAAACCGGCCGGCCGAGGGCTGAACCAGACGGGTTCAGCCCTCCTTGGAGGGGCCGGCCGGCTCCCTCCTTGCCCGGGTATTTATATACCCGGGCAGCCCCCCTTTTGGGGTTATGCAAGAGATTATCAAGGTTAGTCTTCTTCTCCCTTTAGACCTAATTCCTCCTCTCTTTCTCTAGATCTTCCTCTCTCTCAATCTCTCTAGTAGTCGTGCCCTAACATTTGGTATCAAAGCTCTTCCTTCTCTCGGACATGGTGACCACTCGCAATCAAGAAGAGTCCTCACGGATTGAAACCCTAGAGGAGAACATGGTTGGCCTCACCGACTCTATGGCGGCCATGGAAGGGCGGATCGACGCTCGTATGGAGGAAATTAAGGCTTTGCTGAAAGGGAAAGCCACAACCGGTGAGGATTCGACCGGATCGGGGGCGGACTTGGCGGCAAACGGCGCGCAAGGAGGAGTCGGCATCGCGCGTCTCTCGGACGACGATCGCGCACGGGCGACCTCTCTTCCGCCAGGCATCGGCTGGATCCCGCCTGGAGGGGGCTGGCAGGGCACGGGAGGACCCAGCGGCGGCTGGCAGGGCACGGGAGGGCCCACCGGCGGCGCGCACGGGGCAACAGGAGGGTCGGCGGCACCTTACGGAGCAGCGGCGGCATCTGGGGCCGCATATGGTTTACTCCTCATCTGGGGCCGCATCTGGTCCTCCGGCAGGCCCTTCCAGAGATTTATCTTCCTTCTTTTAGTTGTGATTCATGTATTCTGGGTAAACAACACCGCTCATCGTTTACTCCTCATTGTACTCGGAGCTCTGCTCCTTTTGTTTTAGTACATTCGGATATTTGGGGTCCATATAAAATTACAAGTGTTTCTGGTTATCGCTACTTTCTCACGTTTATTGATGATTATTCTCGAACGACGTGGCTATACTTACTTCGTGATCGCTCCGAGCTTCCCCGTGTGTTCCGCGCGTTCGTCCTTGAAATTCGCACTCAATTTTCCGAACCTATAAAAACTCTTCGCACGGATAACGCTCGCGAATATACGAGCCATGAATTTACAAACCTCTGCTCCGAATTTGGGATTATACATCAAACATCTTGTGCCTATACACCCCAACAAAACGGTATTGCCGAACGCAAAAATAAACATCTTCTTGATGTGGCTCGCTCCATCATGATTCAAATGCAGGTACCCAAGACTTATTGGAACTTTGCGCTGTCAACAGCATGCTACCTCATCAACCGTCTACCTTCATCCGTCCTTCATAATGTTACTCCGTTTAGTCTCCTATTCCCCTCCACTCCACCATTCTCTCTCACCCCTCGAATCTTTGGATGTACCTGCTACGTTCACTCCCTTGGTCTGTCCACAGACAAGTTGGACCCACGAGCAGTCAAACACGTGTTCGTCGGTTACTCCCGTACTCAGAAAGGATATGTTTGCTACTCTCCTACTACTCGCAAGGTGACAGTATCGGTCGATGTTACCTTCCGGGAAGATCAACCTTTCTTCTCCAACCAAAACTCCCCTCTTCCACCACAACCCATACCTCGACCTGTCATCCCAGTCACCTCTCATCCAAACCCCCCTCCTCTCCCGGCTTCCGCTCCCATCAAGCCTCCTCTTCTCCGTGTCTACACTCGTCGCCTTCCTCGCTCCTCCGCCCCAATGCAGTCGCCTTCGACCTCTGACACTCTGCAACCTGCTGATCCGGCACCGGCCTCCACCGCTCATCCCATGGCGAATTATGTATCTCTACATCGCCTGTCCCCGCCGCTGCACACCTTGGCTACTTCTCTATCCTCTATTTCTATTCCTAACTCTGTGCAGGAGGCTCTCCAACATCCGGGCTGGCGGGCATCCATGGAAGACGAAATGACAGCTCTCTGGGCCAATCAAACGTGGGCTCTAGTTCCTCTCCCTCCAGGCCACACTACTGTTGGTTGCAAATGGGTCTTTGTAATCAAGCATGCTCCGGATGGGACAATTGATCGTCTTAAAGCCCGTCTGGTGGCTCGTGGCTTCACTCAACAACAAGGTCTCGACTATGAGGAAACGTTCTCTCCGGTGGCCAAGCTCAACACAGTTCGTGTCCTCTCCGTGGTTGTGCATCGTCAATGGCCACTCCATCAGTTGGATATCAAGAATGCATTTTTGAACGGTTACCTCCAAGAAGTAGTATACATGAAGCAACCTCCCGGGTTTGAGACCACGGGGGAGTCTCGAGTATGTCACCTTAAGAAATCCATTTATGGTCTCAAACAATCCCCTTGGGCATGGTTTGATAAGTTCAGTAAAGCTGTTCAGGACGTTGGCTTTACTCGGAGCTCGGCAGACTTCTCTCTGTTCACTCGACATCGAACTACAGGCATGGTTCTTCTGTTGGTATATGTCGATGACATCCTAATCACAGGCGATGATTCAAAGGGCATACAAGCGATCAAACAGCATCTCAGCTCTGTCTTTCAAACCAAAGATCTGGGGAACCTCCGATACTTCCTTGGTCTTGAGATCGCGAGACGTCCTGATGGCCTTGTCCTCTCTCAACGGAAGTATTGTCTCGATCTGCTTCAGGATGCTGGCTACTCTGGATGCAAGCCAATTAACACTCCTATGGATGTCAATCACAAGCTGTGTGCACATGCCTCTGGTGATGATCTTGTCCTTCCAAATCCGGAGTATTATCGACGACTTGTTGGGAAACTGATCTACCTTACAGTCACAAGACCAGATATATCCTTTGTTGTTGGGGTTGTCAGCCGATTTATGCACTCTCCTCGAATATCCCATCTTCAGGCCGTCGAACGCATCCTACGATATCTGAAAACAGCCCCCGGTCAAGGGTTGGTTTACAAAACTTCGTCCTCTACCCCAACATTGGTAGCGTATTCTGATGCAGATTATGCTGATTCCCTGGATGATCGACGGTCTACTAGTGGTTTTTGTACCTACTTTGGAGGTCACCTGGTTACCTGGCGTAGTAAGAAACAAGCTGTGGTTGCTCGGTCTTCAGCTGAGGCGGAATACCGTTCGATGGCATCAGTGGCTTCTGAACTCACGTGGCTTGAAAGTCTTCTTGCTGATCTAGGAGTAAAACTTTCCTCACCTGCCATCTTATTATGTGACAGTCAAGTTGCTATACACATAGCTAAGAATCCGATCTTCCACGAAAGAACGAAACACATTGAAGTGGACTGTCACTTCATCCGGGAGAAAGTTCAAATGAAGAAAATAGAGTTGAAGCATGTTCCGGGGACCGATCAAGTTGCTGATATTCTCACCAAGGCCCTATCAAGCACCCTATTTTATAAATTCCTGTCCAAGCTGGGTGCCTACGACTTGTACGCTCCAGCTTGCGGGGGAGTGTTAGAAAAGCCCATGTAATAGGCCCATTCTAGGGCCCATATTGTTTCTTATTTACCTCTCTCTCTTTAGTCCCACATTGTGTATTAGGTTTTGCTCTCTCCTTCTCTCCCATATATATTTGTATTCATACACTGTATTTTGTGATATATAGAAGAAATATACAGAATTCTGTTTTCTCCACAAATATGAACAAATCAATGTATACTTCAGAAAGATCTAAAAAATAACAAAGGACTAAACAATGGGAAGTATAATCATGAATGCCACAAACAAGAACTAGTGTCGAATTATCTACATTAATAGATGTAATTTCTTAAAGGAAGATTTCTAACTTGTGGTGGTCGGCGAAGAACTAATTTCTTAGGGCCATATTTCGATTCAGATTTTAGCTTACCTATAAAAAAGGAGGACAAGTAAGAAGGTGACGGCGGTGGTTGGCGTCTGCGAGCGAAAGAGAGAAACCTGGGAGGGTCGGCGATTCAAGGGGGGCGTTGGTCGGGCAATGCTTGGCGAAGCCGACAGTGATCGGCTATTATGTGGTGGTCGGCGAAGAGCTCGGCGAGAGAGAGATGGAGTCACGGTAGGAGAATCGTGAAGGGATCGAGGGGTGGGGGTAGGTCGCATAAGAGAAATCGTGAAAATAAGAAACGCGGAAGCTGAGACCAGGCTGTGATCGCGTATATACAAAAAATGAAGAAATAACGTGCTTTGCGTTTTTCAACACCGCTCTTTTTGCTGTAACCCCCCACCCCACCCTCTAAAATAAACGGGGCCTAATCATTCATGCACATCATTCCACCTTAAAGTATGGAATCCTAGAAGTTTGCCAAGAGTTATACTTTATTTGGGCCTCGTTGCCCCCCCCCCCCCCCCTCCCCCCAATCAGATTAGGATGTTACATGTCCACCAACTTCTGCTTGTTTTGTCCTCGTCCCACACAACGTACTACATGAGGCATTGTATCTGATACCAAAAATGTAACGAAAAACAATTAGTGATGAGTGCAATCATGGTGCTAAAGTTCCGGATGAATCGACGGTAAAATGATGTTAACCCATGAAACTCTCTCCGTCATGCTAATAGCCCTGGGGTAGGCCAACTTTTGATGACTGCGGCTTTTATCGAGTCAACCTTTATACCTTCGGCTGATACAATATAACCAAGAAATATCACGTTTGCAGTCATGAATGAGCGTTTCTCAAGGTTGATGTATAAGTGGTGACCTCTTAGGGTATGTAGTACTTGTTTTAAATAAGATATATGGGTGTCAGGACTAGGGTTATAGATCAAGATGTCATCAAAATATACGACCACAAATTTTCCAATGAAAGGTCGAAGCACTTTATTCATCATACGCATAAATGTGTTAGGTTCGTTCGATAAACCAAAGGGCATGATAAGCCACTCATAAAATCCCTCTCGAGTCTTAAAGGTTGACTTCTACTCGTCTCCGAGTCGGATCCTAATTTGATGATATCCACTTCTAAAGTCCATCTTGGAAAAGATAGTGGAATCATGCAATATGTCTAACATAGCATCAAGTCTCGGTATGGAAAATCGATACTTGATGATCTTATTAATGACTCTATTATCAAAGCACATTCCCCAAGATCCGTCATTCTTTGGAGTGAGAAGCGTAGGGACCGCACATGGGCTTATACTCTTTCTAACCAATCCCTTCTTTAATAGTCATGTCACATATACATCTCCCCATACTCAGCTGGGCTATTGCAGTAGTGAGATAAGTGTAGTATACTAGCGTCAGGTAATAAATCTATATGATGTATATCTCGCATCGGTAGTTGTCCGTTTGGTAGCTCGTCGAGAGTCAAGTCAAAATACTCCCTAAATATGGGTTGGATCTCTTGTGGAATCTCAATCTCTGCTCCCACCTCTTTCCCTGCCAAGATTACAACAAGTCAGATTCCTTAACCTCTGTCTCAAGTTCAGTGGCAAAGAGAACTAAAGCGATGGTATCCAAAGTAAGTACTTGTTTCTTTTTTGGCATATGAAGGTCTTTCTGAGAGTGAAGGGCAAATTCCTTGTCATCTTTAAAAAATGTGATGCATTTAACTCCCAGTCATGACATGTCTTCCTATCATACTGCCATGGTCGTCCAAGAAAGATATGGCAAACCTCTATTAGCATAACGTCATACCAAATATCATCATGACACGATGTTCTATGGAGAATTTCACCAAAGAATGTCGAGAGACTGGGACCTCACCTCCTTCTTTAAACAATCCAATCTTATAAGAATTTACAAGAGGTTCAATTTTCATTTTTAGTTTTGTTGTCATCTCTTAGAAAACAAATTTCCAGTACTACCAGTGTACCAGTATTGATCACGAGGGCGCATAACTTCCCGCCAAATGTGCACGTGGTGCAAAAAATGTTGCGTCTTAGCCACTTATCTCCAGTGTCTACCTTAGGTGTGGCTAAGACACGATTGATAACTAAGAAGTTACACTTTGTGTCTCCCTCAAGTGAGACTCTGTCATCCTCCTCTTCTGCAGCCACTTCTCGAAATTATTCCTCAACTTCTTCTAAAGTCTTTATATCATCTCCCTCTTGTTCTATCAGTTTTGCTCTGGGTGGGTTGTTCCTTCTACAAGCAGTAGAAAGGTGTCCATACTGACCACACTTGTAGAAGGGACCAATTGGTCTTGCTCCAATTACACCTTTACCATTGTCAGTATGATTCGCCCCTCTGATGGGAGGATGACTATTAACATGTTCACTAGGCCTAAAAGTGTTTCCAGGGTGTAGGGCATTATTTTGAAGTGCATGGTTAGGTGTCCCTCTAGGACTTTGGGTTCGTCCTACCGTACTCATACCAGACCTAACTGCATCAGATCATTGATTGGCAGATCGTTGTAATTGTGCTTCTACTCGTTTTGCCATACAATATGTCTGGTCAATCTTTCCAACATTATGTAAGTAATTTGAACCTAGATAGATCATTTTAATTAGTTCAAGTACCGATCTATAATTTTCTTTTTGGACTCCTTCAACCCATTCTCAAATTATTTTGACACCTCAGTATACTCATCAATAGATTATACCTCTGGTCTCAAATTATTAAATTCTTGAGAAAGTGCATGCTTATAATCAGTGGGTAAAAATTTGTCAAATAATTTTCTTTTAATTTGATCTCATTCTATAATTTTTTCTTTCCTTTGTCCTACCCTATTCGTTTGTAAGGACTTCCACCAAGGTCATGGCTAGTAAGTTTCAGACTCACATATTTGACTTTTTTATCATCAACTATCTCCTTCCATTTTGTAGAAAAACACGTGATAGAGAGAAATAACAGAAATAATTTTATTACTTTCTCAAAATTATTCTTACATACAAGTATTTGTACACTTCTATAGGAAGAGAGGAAGGAGTTATAATCCTATTCTAAGATGTGGGACTAGAAACTAAGGAGGAGATGGGCCCTTTATTTGGGTCTTGCAATGGGTCTCTATACATGTTTTATCCAACACTCCCCCGCAAGCTGGAGCATACAGAACGTAAGCACTAAGCTTGGACAAGAACTGATAACATAGTGGACGAGGTAAGGCTTTAGTGAGAATGTCAGCAACTTGCCCAGCAACATGAACATGTTTTAATTCTAGTTTCTTCAGTTGAACCTTCTCCCGAACGAAGTGACAATCAACTTCGATATTTTGGTGCGTTCGTGGAATACAAGATTCTTGGCAATATGTATAGCAGCTTGACTGTCGCAAAAGAGAGTTACCAGTGAGGAAATTTTGACACCCAGGTTACTTAGGAGGATTTCAAATCATGTAAGCTCAGACACAACAGCGGTCATCAAACGATACTCGACTTCAGTAGATGAGCGAGCAACCACAGACTACATCTTGCTACGCCAGGTGATAAGGTGTCCACCGAAATAAGTACAATAACCACTCATGGAACGACGATCATCCAATGATCCAGCGTAGTAAGCATCAGAGTAGGCAATAAGAGATAAGGAAGAAGAAGGCTTGTAAACAATCCCTTGTCCAGGAGCAGTCTTCAAATATCGAAGGATGCGCTCGACAGCCTGGAGGTGAGAAATCCTTGAAGCATGCATGAAACGACTGACAATTCCCACAACAAATGATATATCAGGTCTTGTAACTATAAGATAAATCCAACTTCACTACAAGACGACGATAATACTTTGGGTTCGGAAGAAGTAAATCAGAGTCGGAGGCATGAGCGCAGAGCTTATGATTGATATCCATAGAAGTATCAGCAGGTTTGCATCCAGAATAACCAGCATCATAGAGAAGGTCAAGACAGTATTTTCGTTGAGATGGGACAAGGCCATCAGGACGTCTTGCTACCTCGAGACCAAGGAAGTATCGAAGGTTTCTCGGGCCTTTAGTTTGAAAAACAGAGGTCAAGTGCTACTTTATCATGTGGATTCCTTCGGAATCATCACCCATAATCAAAATATCATCAACATAAACGAAGAGGATCATTGTGCTTGTCGGACGATGATGAGTAAAGAGAGAGAATCAGCCGAGCTTCGAGAGAACCCAACAGCACGAACTACCTTACTAAACTTCTCAAACATGCTCGAGACTGTTTGAGACCATAAAGAGATTTTTTTGGGATGACGGACAAGGGACTTCCCCGCGGTCTCAAACCCAGGAGGTTGCTGCATGTAGACAGTCTCGACTAGATCGTCATTGAGAAGGTATTCTTGACATCCAGGATGTAATGGCCACTGTAGATGAACAGCTAAGAAGATCAAGACACGGACAGTGTTCAATTTTGCGACAGGTGAGAAGGTCTCATCATAATCGAGGTCGTGTTGCTGAGTAAACCCTCAGGATACAAGTCGAGCTTTTAGGCGTTCAACCTTCCCGTCTGGTCCATGTTTGATCGCAAATACTCACTTACATCCCACACAGGTCTGTTCAGGAGGAAGAGGGACAAGATCCCAAGTCTGATTTGCCGAAAGAGCAGACATTTCCTCATCCATGCCCATCCGACACCCCGGATGTTGAAGAGCATCCTGCAGAGAAGTAAGGGTGGAAATAAAGTATAAAGAAGTTGTGAATTTGTGGAAAGACGGATAGAAGCGATGTAAGTACACATAATTGGCCAGGGGATGAGCCATAGAGACGTGACGGAACTTCAGGCCGCGAGGTATCATTAGTAGGGGCAACTGTTGTAGAGCATCGGATCGAGGAGGGCGACGAGTATACACACGAAGAAGAGGTGGTTTTGTGGTGATGGTGGTCGGGGTGGAATGTAATGGTGGTAGGGTAGAAGTAACAGGACCGGTAGGACGCGGAAGTGTAGGAGGTATGGGAGGAACAATATGGAAAGAGTGATAAGGCTGGTCTTCAAGGAATATGGCATCAGCGGACGTAACAAGCTTCCGATCGTTTGGAGAGTAGCAGGCATAACCTTTCTGAGTGCGAGAGTAATCAACGAACATATATTTGGTAGCACGAGGGGCAAACTTGTCGGTGGAGGGACCAAGAGAGTGGACATAGCAGGTGCATCCAAAGACTCGAGGAATGTCTAGAAAGGGAGGTGTGGAAGGAAAAAGAAGACTGAAGAGAGTCTTAAAGTCGAGAATAGAGGAGGGCATGCGATTAATTAGGTAGCAAGCGATAGAAACCACGAAATGTCAATAAAGCTTGGGAACCTGCATTTGAAACATTAGTGAGCGAGAGACCTCAAGGAGGTGACGATTCATGCGCTCAACTACACCATTTTGTTGGGAGGTAGACACATAGGAGGTTTGATGGATGATCTCAAACTCAGCACATAGATTAGTAAACGCATGACTCGTGTATTCACGCGCATTGTCGGTTCGAAGTTTTTTTATGGAGATCAAGACACGGACAGTGTCCAGGATGTAATGGCCACTGTAGATGAACAGCTAGAAGATCAAGACACGGACAGTGTTCAATTTTGCGACAGGTGAGAAGGTCTCATCATAATCGAAGTCGTGTTGCTGAGTAAACCCTCAGGATACAAGTCGAGCTTTTAGGCGTTCAACCTTCCCGTCTGGTCCATGTTTGATTGCAAATACTCACTTACATCCCACACAGGTCTGTTCAGGAGGAAGAGGGACAAGATCCCAAGTCTGATTTGCCGAAAGAGCAGACATTTCCTCATCCATGCCCATCCGACACCCCGAATGTTGAAGAGCATCCTGTAGAGAAGTAAGGGTGGAAATAAAGTATAAAGAAGTTGTGAATTTGTGGAAAGACGGATAGAAGCGATGTAAGTACACATAATTGGCCAGGGGATGAGCCATAGAGACGTGACGGAACTTCAGGCCGCGAGGTATCATTAGTAGGGGCAACTGTTGTAGAGCATCGGATCGAGGAGGGCGACGAGTATACACACGAAGAAGAGGTGGTTTTGTGGTGATGGTGGTCGGGGTGGAATGTAATGGTGGTAGGGTAGAACTAACAGGACCGATAGGACGCGGAAGTGTAGGAGGTGTGGGAGGAACAATATGGAAAGAGTGATAAGGTTGGTCTTCAAGGAGTATGGCATCAGCGGACGTAACAAGCTTCCGATCGTTTGGAGAGTAGCAGGCATAACCTTTCTGAGTGCGAGAGTAATCAACGAACATATATTTGGTAGCACGAGGGACAAACTTGTCGGTGGAGGGACCAAGAGAGTGGACATAGCAGGTGCATCCAAAGACTCGAGGAATGTCTAGAAAGGGAGGTGTGGAAGGAAAAAGAAGACTGAAGAGAGTCTTAAAGTCGAGAATAGAGGAGGGCATGCGATTAATTAGGTAGCAAGCGGTAGAAACCACGAAATGTCAATAAAGCTTGGAAACCTGCATTTGAAACATTAGTGAGCGAGAGACCTCAAGGAGGTGACGATTCATGCGCTCAACTACACCATTTTGTTGGGAGGTAGACACATAGGAGGTTTGATGGATGATCTCAAACTCAGCACATAGATTAGTAAACGCATGACTCGTGTATTCACGCGCATTGTCGGTTCGAAGTTTTTTTATGGAGTTGGAAAACTGGGTGCGAGTCTCACTAATAAAAGTAAGAAAGACACGAGGTAGTTCTGATCGATCATGAAGTAAATATAATCATGTCATGCAAGAGCAATCATCAATAAAAGTAAGAAAGTAACGATAACCAGAGACACTCGTTGTTTTATAAGGTCCCCAAATATCAGAATGCACAAAAACAAAAGGAGCAGTGCTCCGAGTACAATGAGGAGTAAAAGAAGTACGATGTTGTTTGCCTAAGATACATGACTCGCAGGTGAAGTTTTTGAGGGATAGAACTGTAAGAGCTTTCTTGAGAATAGGTAGAGGGGCATGGCCTAGACGTCGATTGTAATGCCCGAACCTGATCGTGTATAAGTATTATATTTTAAAATATACGAAATAATTTTCACATATGATGAAAAAGAAAGAAATTCAATGTCAATTCGACGTCGCACGTTTAATTTTTAAGTTCGAGCTTATTCGAAGATTTTGCGACGTTCGTTTCGTTTTGTTTTGTTTATTTTCTTTCAAATATGTTGGATGGTTGAGTTAATCAAGTTATATGTTGGATGAATTGGATCCATTTGGATGGCTGAGTTGGGTCCATGAGTTATAGGGCTGATTTGGGTTCATTTGTTAGCTGATTTGGGTTCATTTGTTAGCTGGTTGATGATGGCTATGAGAGTTCAGGGCTGATTTTGGGTTTCATTTGATTTCCTCCTAAGCTATTGGGATGGTTGGTTGCTAATTAAGATTAAGGTTAAGTAACATGTTTAGGGAAGGCGGTGGATTAGGCGGCGATTATATTTCTTTCCGTTGGTCCTTTCTCCCGATAACTCTCTGGCCGCTTGGAGTTTGACGGGTTGGGAACCTCTAGGGCAGGCTGCTCTCCTCCTTCCTTGGCCACGATTCCCTCTCCTTCTTGGTCGTTGGTGCTGGGAGAAGGTTGCTGCTACCTTCTTCTTGCATCCTTGCTAGCTGGGCTGGTCTTGTGCTTGTGTTAGGCCGACTGTTTGGGCTTGGACCTTGCTCTGTAAGCTCTTTTGCTTCTTATGTCCTCACTCTTCTCCTTCCTAAGTGCCGAAGTTTAATTGTTTGGGCTATGATACTATGCTCTGAACTTTAGGGTTTTGTTTTGGGCTGCTGAATTAATCTCTTATGTGGTGAGCCATTGGCTATTGGGTTGTTGATTTAATTCTTTGGCCTAGCTTTCAATCTTGGCTGTTGGGATTTTGATTTCTATTGGCTGATTTCTGAATTCTTTTGACTGTTGTCTTGTTCCTTGGGTTGTTGGCTATTGTTTATTGTTGGCCGGTTGTTTTCCCTTGGGCTTCTTGACTGTTGTTGTATTGATTAATGTGGGTTGTTGTTACTATTAGCTGCTCCTGCCATTAAAGGCTCCAATTAGCTGTATTGGTGACTGTTTTTGGGTGGGGTTTTCCTTGGAAATGGACTGCTAGTGGCAGCCCTTGGAGATGTTGTTGGCAGCCCTTCGTGTTGCTATTAGCAGCCCTGAATACGTTGCCCTCTTGATAGCTTGTATTGGCTGTCTTTTAGTGGTGTTTTAGCTCCATTTTAGGCTGCTCTTTGGGCTGCCTTTATTAGCTATGGTGGGATGCTTTCCTTGGTTCTTATTGACCACAAAAGTGGCTGATTTTTTAAGAGTATCGTGGCTGAATTCTGAGTTTTGTAGGGCTTAAAATCTGATTTTTTACGCGTTCATTTCGAGTCACCAAGTTTGTCCTTCCCTAGGCAACTCCTAGAGGTCGTAGTTGTGGCCGTCTTAAGAGTCTGTTCGTAACTATTTAACGACGCAACCCTAAAGTAAATGATTTACTTGATACTACAGAGGATGGCGTCCGGCGATAGACGCGACGAGAACCCTATGAAAGACAAGGGTAAAGGAAAAGCTGCGGTGAGTCCTTGCTGCTTTGATTATATGTACATTTGAATATTTTGACTTATGAACATGTAGCATTACTTTACTCTGAGCTATTTCTTTGCATGGACACTAAATATGAATTGCATTGAATTAAAGATATTCGAAGATTTGGAATCACTGAAAATATGAAATCATTAAAAGACTAAACATGGATTAGCAAGCGATAAAAACTCTGAGGGGAAATTAATATAATTATTTCATATACGAATTGAATATGAAATGAAAAGAATAAGAAATTGAGAGTGCGTCGACGCATCGAAATACTAAGGGTCAGCCTTGTAGGGGGGTAAAGCTTCAAACTCCTACACCTAGTAGGGGGGTAGATCTCCTACGGAAATTGATACTGAAATGTCTAATCTAGGAGGCGTGGAAGTCTGTTGCGTTGTTGAGCGTCCTAGAACGAACATTGATTCGACGGGCTCAGATGTTTGACTTAGAATGACCCTCAGTATTTCGAAAGAACAAAAAGTGATATGAAAATCCTGAATTGAATACAGAAATGAATAAGAATTAAAGAATAAGAATTTTGATATAGAAATAGTTTATTTCTGTCGTACTAGCTCACTATACTTGCTTTCTGTACTTCCTGTTCTACTGAACAAGTGCATATATAAATATATAATTGCTTATTGATGCTGACTCTTTGTGTTTACTTGTAGAGCGGTTGAAGAAGTAAGAAATTCACTTAGTTTTCTAAACTAACTGGTTGTCGATCTATATTTTTAGGATCAGACCGTCGGCGAATCATGCCTCATTAGAATGATACTTGTAGAGGCAGAAAGGAAGTAAAAGAAGAATGTGATTCGAATACAGGTTAGAATTTTTATGACATGTTGTAACTTATGCTTATTTAAATAAAAAGTTATTTGATGTTGTCTCTTGGTACCTCTCCTGTATATTTATTAGAATTGCTGCGTTATTTAATTGTGAAAAACAGCTCAAAAGAAAGAAAGAAATTGTGGCGTACTTCGGGTCGTTACATTGATGCCCATCAACAGAGTTGACGGAGGAGAGAACTGATGGAGGGGTGTCCAAAGTGTAGAGTCTGTTTGACAGTTGTCATTTACTAATGATAGCCTGCGTCCGTCGATCCTACACAACAAAAGAAGTGGAAGAAAGCTACATAGCAATCAAGGTCTTGAGTTAGACGGCTAATGAAGAGAAGAATGAAAGGAGAGCCCGGAACATGAAGAATGGAACGAAGAGAAATGGTGGAAGTAAGAGGCACGTCGGCCGGTCCAAAAATCGGGGTGGTGTCGTCATTGGCTACAGTGATGAACTTGGGATGCTCAGAGTCCAAGTACTGAGGAGGTTTCTTTGGAGTAATATGGTGGGTTGCTCCGGAATCCATAATCTAAGTTGGATTATGGGAGAGGCAGGAGATACCTTCATTGGAGATTGAGGCAACAGAACCGGAAGAACAGCTGATCATCCCCTGAAGGTGCTGGAGCTGAGTGCGCAAGGCATCAATGTCGGAGTGGTTGTTGATAGGGGCATTGACTGCAATAGAGGCATGCAAGTGCGGTGGCACGCCATGCTTGCGATAACAAGTGGCCTCGAAGTGAACATCCTTGCCACAGTAGGTACATTTGGGGCGAGCGCGATCGCTTCGACCCCTACCCCGAGTACTAGTGCGAGCCCCCCGAGGCCGCTGGAGAAGGGGGGTGAGTTGGAGAGGAATGTTGGAGAAGAGTCGGGGATACAGGGCCTGGAGCATCGGGAGGGGGTGTCACCTTTAACAGCATGGAGCACACATCCGAGCGGGAATGAATGGTGGAGGATGAAAAATTTTGAGCACGAATGTTGTGGAGATGAAGCGGCACATGGGTCGTCATCATGGCAATGCCAACAGCTTCCTTCTGACACGTTGGGCAGCGAAATCCGTTGTGGAAGGCTGATGCTAAAGCCATGCCTCAACAAGAGTTTTGGAGCGAGCGACAAAGGAAGTCAGGTCGCCATCTGCCCCTGGTTCAAGAGATTGAAGGTCTGTGACGATGTCAAAGAGATGTTGCAGACTGTGCTTGCCGGAGTAGAGAGAGTGAAGTTCATCCCACATTGTCTTGGTTGTGTCATGATGCATGGCCATGCGATATGGCTCACCGTCCATAGAATTCAGAATCCATGATTGGACGTGGCCATCATCATGGAGCCATTCCTCGGTAGGCTCGGTAGGAGTAGCCTTGGTCAGATGTTGCAGAAGGCCTTTAGTCTAGAGAACCCGCCGAACAGAGGGCACACACTCGATAAAGGTCTTGTCGTTGAGAGATATAGTAGTGATGCGAAGTTCATCTCGAACTTTAGATAGAGTGGGGACAGCACTGGCAGGAAGGGAGTTAGCAACGTTCAAAGCCATAAGCACCGGAGAGGAAACAGAAGAGTCCACGAAGGCTCGACGAGCACAGGCAACTCAAAGAGGGAATCTGACCAAGAGCAGATAAAGCGAGCAGGGAGCTTGGCACTGGCGATCACTGCGAGCAGGGAGGTCACGCGACCTGGCAATCACCGCGAGCAGGGAGGGAGGCAAACAGAGGGAGTTCGGCATTGGCGATCACGGGGAGCAGGGGGATCACGCGACCTGGCGATCACTGCGAGCAGGGAGGTTGCAAGTAGGGAGGTCACGCGAGCAAAACGGGGAAGAAAAGTTGTAGTTACGCGAGCAAAACGGGAAGGGATCTAATGATTATTTGGATTGAATCCACTTGGAAAAGAAGTTGAATGTTTCTAATAGTAGAAACATATTCTCTCCATGATGGGATATTTCAATACGGCTCCTCGCAGCATTTTGCTTAAATGGGTTTTGTTTGTTTGGATGTTTTAACTCCATGGCAGGAAAAAATCACATAAGAATTTTTTGGGCAACTCCACATTTTGGAGCTCCGATACAGTGGGAAATGTCAAAAACTTCATTTTGAGCATCATTTTCCACCAAAGGGTGGGCGCTTCATTTCTCATTGAAGCTCCAATTTCCATCGGAGCAACCGCCACAGCTCTACTAATTGGATCCATAGCTATCGTGAATGCTTCTTTTCACTTCCATGACAAGTACAGAGCTAATTGTTTCTTTCTCAACACCCAAATAAAGGAGTCATTCTCCCAGCGCAATGCTTTGCGGGAAAGGAGGCAAAATGAGGTGTTGCTTAGACTTATCGCATTTCTCGTCTAAATAGAAGTAGTCACCCGAGCACTTTGAAGAAAGGTGAGCGTTTCTCTCTTAATCTGGAGATGAAGCAACTTAGGTCGACTACTCATCCGATAATTCGCGAAGCTCCTTGATGTTAGTAGACATAGCCATCAGGAAAATTCCTCACAATTTTTCAGAATTTGGATGTACCCAACAAATGTCAACAGATAGCTGAAGAATTTTCATTTGCTAACTCTAAAAATGCACTTCACTAAGGCCCTGTTTGGGGCAGCGGATTTACTGTGGTGGTGTTTATTTAAAAACGTCACCGTAACTTTCTAGTTGTTTGGCGCGGCGGACTCGAAACTCAACCCCCACGGAAATGACGTGTTTTAGGCCCGCGCCTTCTCCCCCGCTTCTGCGGATTTGATAAGTGTGGTGCTTATTTGCGTGCCTCCCCACCCGATCCCCACCCAATTCCCATTTTTGCTCTCGCTCGTGATTCTTCTCCCACGTAACCCCGTCGTTCTCTCGCCGTCGATGTGCTCTTCACCGACCACCGCATAACTGCATGATATTGTTGTGCTCGTCTCTCTCTCGATGTTGCTCTCTCATCGTCGCTCTCTCGTTGTTGATGTGCTCTCGCGTAACCCCATCGTTGTGCCCTTCTCCCGTGTAACCCCGTCGTTGTGCCTCTTTGTCGATCGCAGAGTCGTTGTTCTTCTTCCGCAGTCTGCTCGCTCGACTCTTCCCCTGGATCGCTCTTCCGACTTTCGACTTCAACAGAGATGTTTCCTGTGAATCCCTATCAAATGTGTTCAGGTCTGAAAGTTGTCTCTTTCCGACTTCCGACTCTCCCCATGCATTTGTTGTCATACTTGCATCAATGACTTCAATTGCCATGTTTTCATATAACCTCTTGTGATGGTGTTCTATACCCTCCTATTTTATTTCCATGAGATGGTGTAAAAAGATAAATTCATAATATGTTGAGAAATTTGGCGCCAACAGCTATCACAGTTCTGTGTCACTAAACAGATAAATTGTTTTCGCATTCATGACAGCACTGAAAACGCAGTTTCTCCAAACAGCACAATTGTGTTAATGACCGCAGTTTCCAACCACTGCGTTCATGATCGCCGCCGACGACCGCTGCGTTCATGACCGCCACCACCGACCGTTGCGTTCATGACCACCACCGTTGGGCCAAACAAACCCTAAGTTGAGCCTTATGTCATACTTTCTTTAGGTAGTGAAAGTCCCAACAAAGTTGTCCCCTACTCATCATAGTGCGGCTTCTTTATCCAGTTGACTAGTTGAACCTACAATTTCGAGGCGTCTCCAAATTGATTGCACTAGTTGTGTGAGTAATCGCTGGTGTTGAACACTCATGCTGACTATTCATCAATGATCCACCTGAATATGTTAACCGTTCTAGGCGGAGTTGGCTTGTTGTTTTTGGGTGTCATCTCTTGATTGTTGACGTGGTGCTCATGCCAATTTGTTTATTTTGAGTCATTTATGAGTACACGGTCTCATTTCCCTTGATTGTTTTAAGAGAAGCGTTTTCATAATTGCAAGTTCTTGTTTACTAATAATGAACACTAATGTTCAATCCTAACCTTTCAAGGTGGGAAAGAAAAAAGGGGAAGATGAAGATGATAAGCAGAAACTATAACTTCATTTTTAACTTTCTAAGATGGAGAAAGACTGAGAAAATAAAAGATCTACCCATCAGCGGCATGACAGCTACATCCAATATACAACTTACAACACTTTTATTTTAGCGGCACTAAGCTGGATATCATAAGAGCAAAGAGTTGTTTTTTGTTGGTTGAATAAACCTTTCATAAGTTTCAAATGTCAGCTCAAGCGCAAGATGGCTTACTCTTTCAAGCCAGATACAAATCATAAGCCGATTGATTAATGAGTTGCCCTTTGGTTCCAGAAATGCTGCAAACTCTAATTATGAGAATAAAAGAAAAGTAAGGTTACCTTGGAAACAACGTGGAAAGTGTCAAGCAATCGTTCTAGTATCTCCCGAGCGGCGGACGCCTCCGCACGCTGGTGGAGACCTCCACGGAGGGAGGAAAGGGAATTTTCAACGGCGGCACGGAAGGCTTCGACCTTGTCGCGGAAATCAACAAGAGGAGCTCGCATGCGTGAAATGGAGGAGTCGACGTCAACAAGGCGAGTACTGAGGCTGACGAAGTCGGCATAATCACGGTTGATGAGCTCCACGAGCTCGGATTTGAGGGTGGAGAGGTGAGACCGGAGCTCAGCCCCGAGGCTTTCAAGGGGAACAAAGGTACGGAGGTCGGCAATGTACGACTCGGCGTCAAAGTCTGCCCTGAGGAATGAGGATTTCTTGAACCATAGGGGATCGGCATCGCCGGAAGGGTCTCCAAAGAGCTCGATCGCCGACCGGGACGGTACCGATGGCGCGTGGAGCACCACCATTGCGACGGAGAGAATAGGCGGATGGGAGATGGTCGTCGACGGCAAGAATAGGAGCGGCGGCGAGATCGGGCGCAGCGAGAAGGACGTTGCAGCGAGAATAAGGTATAGGGCGGGCGTGCGAGTAAAGTGGCCGAGGAATTAGAACAGCTAGAGTTTGGGCTGTCTACTATGGGTTCGGTTCCACTTAAAATCAAGTATCTCATATAGGTTGGATTCTAAATTTTTGAATAGGAGCGGATCTATGGTCTTAAAGTACAGAACATAATCTGAACCGTTCACTTTAGATTGGTTCCGATTCGATTCTCAGTTCTACTCGTGTTTTAAAATAATTAGAAAAATAATTCTTTCAACTCATGATTCTTTATCATACAATTATCATTGTCTCAAAATAATTGAATTATAATTCTCTATAATATTAAAGTCATAATTACATTAGTTCAAAAATTATTTTCTTTAGTCATTTGAGTATATTCTCAATCATTTTCATATATTAAGTCATATGAATATAAACATTGTCACACAAAAATTTCTTTATCATTAATTTTTGGTTCTCGGGTCAATTTTGGGTACCCAACCTGTGGAGGAATCAAACTGAATTGTCAATTCTGGTATTATGTGTTGGAGCCTAGAAAATTCCAGCTCCAAATGTTCGGACCTAGGTGCAGCCTGGGGTTACTGATTATGCGATCCGGCTATCTGGATCCGGAGGCTAGAGCTAAGAAAATAGGGAGAAGATCACAAACAAACCCCAAGGCGTTTCAGCGGGGAGGTCCCGCCACGTACCCGGAAGTTTGGGAGAAACTTCCCCTCCACAACCACAAATGGATGAGCTTGGTACAAGGAAGGCACTGTTTTGGTGAATATCTCGCTTGAAGGGGAGCTCTTTTTTGTTTTTTGAGAGTGTATTTCATGGTACCCCTAGGGGTTTATTTATAGTCAAATCCTAGTGGATGGGGTATGTAGGTGACTATACCTGGCCCCTGTGAGGTTCTTTCTAGACCTGGCGATCTGGCGACTTGTGATCCTGTGACTATTGAAGGATCCCGCCCACGCCTGGCGAGATGATGTTGATGGTCGCCACATATGCAAGTAACACTGATGCTTGCCAATACTGTTAATAGTCGCCTACTTGGGCGAGTAACCCTGATACTCACATCTGGCATTAAATGCTCCTATGGGTTCGTTGACTTTGACTTGACCTTTGAGTTTAACTTCTGCCCACATGGAATGAACGAGGCCTACCCTCGAAGATTATGGGTTTTACACGATCCCCGCTCTTTGCGGGCAACGAAGTGGCTTGGAAAGAAACATTTAACCCGTATTCGACGAGGGTCATCTGGCGAGTATCGGTCATACTCAAAAGCATGGGGCGTCCCCTCCGACATCTATAAATAGGAGAAGAGGGGCATCCCCTGAGGTACCCTTTTTGAAGTTAAGGCGAGATGTTGTCCCCTGAGGAGAAAATCGTGAAGACACAAGCGTTAATGTACTTATTGAAGAAAGCGTTGGGCGGTGCTCCTCGTCATGGCGGAGGGTTTGATGGGCGCAAACGAAAAAGGGGCGAGGGCGAGCGTCCGACTTGTAAGACACGGAGGGAGGATGCTCCGTCGGGAGGTCATGCACGACCTGCACTGGACCTGGTCCAAACTTTGCTGAGCCTGGCGGTCTTGGACGAAGGCAGCGAGCAACGGGTCACCGATAGCGAGCCTCCAACCGCTCTAACACAACCACAATAGGTAAACGCCGCCCCTTTTCAGAATTTATGAAACCATTCGTTTTATTGATGTCAACTTTCCCTTGTAGCGACTTCTCCTACAGATACCAACCCGATCGGGCCAAGCGTGTCGCTGCCTCTCGTTGATTAGCATGTGCGCGCAGAGCATCTACCTCAAGAATGTCGCTTCGCCGGGAAGTTGAGTGAGTTAGGATAGTTACTGGCGCGCGACGGACATCGCCACCACCCCTTGCGACGTCTATAAATATGAGGTTGGGTCTGAAAATAGTATGCTTTCTCAACCCGTTCTCGAGTATTCGACTGCTTCGTGCGAGTTTCTCTTCTTCTCAATGGCGCCTACCGATGATGCAACTACTCACAAATTGACGTATGCAGAAAGTTCTCCGAGAAGAAGTTCAAGAAGTCAGTTACTCGCCAGGGCGAGCTAGAGAGTTTCGTCCACCACTTCTTGTCGGAGGGCTATCGCACGAGCTTACCGGAGAGGGACGAGCGGATAAACTCGCTCTTTGATGGGAAGCTCGCCTTTCTTCTTTCACATTTCGAGGTGGGTTTGCGCCTTCCTCTTTGGTTGGAGTTCTGACAGATCCTCCGCTACTTTGGCTAGGTTCCGATGCAGATCAACACCAATGGCGTCGCCATAATCATGAGTTTCCTCTGCTTCCTCAGGACGGAGAGCACCCCATTCGACCTTGCGATCTTCCGGAATGTCTTCTACTTGGGCACGACCAAAGACGGGTTGATCAACTTCAGTAGTCACCTCTGCTCGCTTGTTGGAACCTCGAACAAGGTTCATTGTTGGAACGAGCGCTTTGTCTTCATCTCTGGTGACTTCGGAGGAATTCCTTTTCGTTCGCAGCAACCACTCGACGATGAAGGGCAAGAAGTTCGACGTCGTTTTCTGGCGGTAGCGCGTTGACCAGCTCGAGTATGTCGGGCATGTAGAAGGTAATATCGCTTCAAGCGAGTAAAATGCAATTCGAGTATTTGTTCCTGTGATAACTTTTATTTTTCAGGGGTTCGCCAAGTTCTCGCCACCGTTCTTCTGTCGGCAGGTGAGTCCACTCCTCCTACGTCCCCTGTGTAACGACCCAAAACAATTTTAAATGAACCCGAAAGAGAAGTAAATTGTGTAATAATATTCCTGATGATGAAATAAATTTAAATCAGTGTCGAAACGACGTCGCACATTAAGTTTGAAGTTTTGAATTTTTCGATGATTTTTGCGACGCTCCTTTCGTTTTAAGTTTCATTTTATTGAATTTATTTTTGATTGGTCCTAGTAGTTTTTGTATTTCGGTTTGAAGGTGGAAATGAAGTGACTGAAGTGATTGACACTTAAAGCTATTTGGTTCTGGCCTATTTGGGCTGCTGATAGACTTCTTGATATTGAAATCTTTAGTTTTGATCTGGCATGTTTTGAGCTGGCTGGTTTATGTTGCTGCTGAAAGACTTATCGATATGTAATCATCATTGACTAACCGGTTATATATTAGCAAATACAATATTACTTTTGAGCGGCGGTGGATTCCCTCTTTCAACTGATGTTGTTTTCCTCTGCTGCTTATCTCTTTCGTGTCCTGGAGAACTCATCAAGCTAGGGCTGGCTGCTTCTCTTCTTCCCCATCAACGATTCCTCCCTCTCCTCTTGTCGTTGGTG
This sequence comes from Dactylorhiza incarnata, assembly GCA_033032865.1. Classification (NCBI taxonomy): domain Eukaryota; kingdom Viridiplantae; phylum Streptophyta; class Magnoliopsida; order Asparagales; family Orchidaceae; genus Dactylorhiza; species Dactylorhiza incarnata. The sequence continues at coordinate 6,006,433 of JAWHQI010000130.1, forward strand.
TTGGAAGACCTGTTGCTACCTCCTTCTAGTAGCTCTGTTGTCTCCGCTGCTATTTTCCTGCGGTGTTGTTGTGTTTGGCCGACAACTTTGGGTGAAATCCTTCCACTATGAGCTCCGCTTTCATCTTCTTTCTTTTCCCCCTCTTCTTCTTAAAGTTGTTGAAGTAGTGTTTGAATTGCCTTGGCCTTGGTCGGCTAAAGTTCTGGTAGGAGAATTTTGATGATTTTCCATTGATCTTGATATGGGGCTCTGCTCTGCTTATATTGTTTTGTTGTGTTATCAGTGAAATCAAAGGCTGATTTTACCTTGTTGTTGTATGTCGGAATATGGGGGATTTTTGATGTGCTTGTCTTAATAGTGGCCGACTACTGTATTGGTTTTGATTTCTGAATTAAGTCATATCTACTTGTGGCCAGCTGCTTTATTGTTACACGTTTTGTCTGACTGTTTTCCTTGGGCTTCTTGCCTGTTGCTGGTTTAATTTTTGTGAATTTGTTGGCTGCTGTTAGATGGGTTTTTCCTTGGCTTTGGACTACTAATGGCAGCCCTTTGAGCTGCTGTTAGCAGCCTTTGGTGCTGTTATTCGCATCCCTGTTGATGTTGTCCTCTTGTTAGCTTGGTTGTTGGGATTTTTTTTGGTGAAGGTTGCTCTAGTAGTTGGCTGCCCTCTTTGTCATTTATTGCCCTATCCCTCTTTGTTGTAACTTGATAATTATAAGTTAATCTAATGGATAAATATTTTGTGTTACATGTTAAATTAAGTGACTATAATTTTTAGTACGAGTTTGCGTTTTACGCCATTTTCGCCCCTTAGACAACTCCTATCGAGTCGTAGTTGTAATCGTTGTAGGAAGTAATCGTAACTAATTCGTGACGCAACCCTAAAGTAAATGAATTCACTGATACTGCAGAGAATGTCGTCCGGAGATAGACCCGATGAAAATCCTGATACGAATAAAGGCAAAGGAAACGTGGTGAGTACTTATTTCTTTAATTATGCATAGCTTTGAATTATTTTCAATATACCATGATTAGATTTGTATACAAAAAGTATTTTAGTAATTGTGCATTTACATGAAATTAAAATAGTTTGAATTTTGAATCATCGATAAATCCGAGAATCGCTGCAAGAACATGAATAAGTGATAAAATAAATTCTGAGGGAAATGTTTGAATAAAAACACTATATGATTAAATAAAAATATTGCATTGATGCATAAGAAATGATAAGGGTTAACCCAGTAGCCGTAGTGGGGTTGTGAATACTCTACGGCGGAATGTTTTTGAGTTCTATTTGAGCTGGCTGGTTTATGTTGCTGCTGAAAGACTTGTCGATATGCAATTATTATTGACTGACCAGTTATTATATTAGCAAATACAATAGTACTTTTGAGCGGTGGTGGATTCCCTCTTCTAACCGATGTTGTTTTCCTCTGCTGCTTATCTCTGTCATGTCCTGGAGAACTCATCGAGCTAGGGCTGGCTGCTTCTCTTCTTTCCCATCAACGATTCCTCCCTCTCCTCTTGTCGTTGGTGTTGGAAGACCTGCTGCTACCTCCTTCTAGTAGCTCTGCTATCTCCGCTGCTATTTTCCTACGGTGTTGATGTGTTTGGCCGACAGCTTTGGGTGAAATCCCTCCACTGTGAGCTCCTCTTCCATCTTCTTTCTTTTCCCCCTCTTCTTCTTATAGTTGTTGAAGTAGTGTTTGAATTGCCTTGGCCTTGGCCGGCTAGGGTTCTGGTAGGGGAATTTTGATTATTTTCCATTGATCTTGATATGGGGCTCTGCTCTGCTTATGTTGTTTTGTTGTGTTATCAGTGAAATTAAAGGGCTGATTTTACCTTGTTGTTCTATGTCGGAATATGGGGATTTTTGATGTGCTTGTCTTAATAGTGGTCGACTACTATATTGGTTTTGATTTCTGAATTGAGTCCTATCTACTTGTGGCCAGCTGCTGTATTGTTACCTGTTTTGTCCGACTGTTTTCCTTTGGCTTCTTGTCTATTGCTGGTTTAATTTTGTGAATTTGCTGGCTGCTGTCAGATGAGTTTTTTCTTGGCTTTGGACTGCTAATGACAGCCCTTTAAGCTGCTGTTAGCAGCCTTTGGTGCTGCTATTCGCAGCCCTGTTAATGTTGTCCTCGTATTAGCTTGGCTGTTGAGATTTTTGTTTGGTGAAGGTTGCTCTAGTTGTTGGTTGCCCTCTTTGTCATTTATTGTCATATCCCTCTTTGTTATAACTTGATAATTATAAGTTAATCTAATGGATAAATATTTTGTGTTACATGTTAAATTAAGTGGCTATAATTTTTAGTACGAGTTTGCATTTTACTCCATTTTCGCCCCTTAGACAACTCCTATCGAGTCGTAGTTGTAATCGTTGTAGGAAGTAATCGTAACTAATTCGCGACGCAACCCTAAAGTAAATGATTTCACTGATACTGCGGAGAATGACGTCCGAAGATAGACCCGATGAAAATCCTGATACGAATAAAGGCAAAGGAAACGTGGTGAGTACTTATTTCTTTAATTATGCATAGCTTTGAATTATTTTTAATATACCATGATTAGATTTTTATACAGAAAGTATTTTAGTAACTGTGCATTTACATGAAATTAAAATAGTTCAAATTTTGAATCACTGATAAATCCGAGAATCACTGCAAGAACATGAATAAGCGATGAAATAAATTCTGAGGGAAATATTTGAATAAGAACACTATATGATTAAATAAGAATATTGCATTGATGCATAAGAAATGATAAGGGTTAACCTAGTAGCCGTAGTGGGGGTGTGAATACTCTACGACAGAATGTTTTTGAGTTCTATTTGAGGCCGTTGAAGGCCAGAGGTCGTTGAAGGCCAAAGGTCGTTGAAGGCCAAGAGGTCGTTGAAGACCAAGAAAGGATGAATGTGCAACAACCCTTATGATTTCCTAATTTAAACTAAAGATAAACGAGAAAGATGATTTAGAAAGTGAAAATAAATTGAATGAACTATGCTCCGAAAGAATATGAAATTTGATTCCGAAAGTAAAACCGAATTGATGAAATGTTTGATAACAGAACTTGAAACAGAAACCATTTTTGTACGCGCCCTGTAGTTACTGTTAATGATTATTCCTGATTCCTTATTGCTACTGAAGTTTGTCCTTATTGCACTGTGTACACTGAAATTGAATACTTATGCATATTGCTACTAACATTTGGTGTTTGCATGTATAACAGTTAAAGAGGTATGTTACTCGCTTAGTCATATTCTTTATGACTAAACCCGTCGTCGTTTATCATTTTAGGTAGCGGAGGCGACCCCGAGGGCTCCGAAGAAAACTAGACTGACTCGAACTGAGGAACGAACAAGGGTACGAGTTTTGTTTATGTATTTTATTGTACTCACGTTAATATTTTTTGCTGCGATGAATACTTGAAAAGATACTCAGATACAGATTTTCTATGAGGTCTGGCCCGGGACCTCACAAATTGGTATCAGAGGGAGGTTTTTCAAGCAAGCGGGTAGCCATGAGTACATGATACATAAACGAACTAAAGTTAATTCTATTTTTGTTTTGTTGAAAGGACCACGTCCATGTCTACGCTAGTAGGCGAGTCTGTGAAGGTCGAGACGAACAGGAGGTAAATAAAGATACGTTGTCAGCAGAGAGTGATAACGAAAACCAGCCGCGTCCCCCCAGCGAATGACCTCACCCAAGCTCTTGCTGAAGCTTTAAAGATGGTGTTTGGAACAGTACCCAGCAATGTTCCTGATTTGAAGAAGTGTCCAGCTCAATGATAAGTGCAAGTTGTATTTAATGTTTTATCTAGTTCATGCTTGCAGAGATGAGACAATATGTCCAGTACTTCAACAGCCCGCCTAAGTATAATATCGTCGAAAAAGGCTGGACATATCGTTGACAAGTACAGGCACATCGTCATGATGATGAGCAAAGCAAACGTTGAGACTTGGCGAGTTCGTCGAACGCAGAATGCAGTTCGTCGAACGCAGAATGCAGTTCGTCGAACGCAGAATGCAGTTCGTCGAACGCAGAATGCAATTCGTCGAACGCAAAATGAAGTTCATCGAACGGAGAGAAAGGACAGAAGCAAATGCCGAGATTTGGCGAGTTCGTCGAACGCAGAGACGGGATAGAAGAATGAAGTTCGTCGAACGCAGAATGCTATTTGTCGAACGCAGAATGAAGATCGTCGAACGCAGAGAATACATGAAGATATCAAAGGAAGGAATGTCGTCGAGAAGATGCAGTATCATCGGCATCAACAGAATAGCCTTGTCGCCGAGAAAGAACAGACATCGTCGTAAAGAAGGCATGACGTCGAGAAGACTGAAGAAGGTCAGCTGAAGATAAGCAGTTGCTAAAGAAGAGTTTGTCGACATGATATCGCTCATGTCGTCGAAAGAACAAAGTGATTACGACGACAGACTACAAGGAAGAAGATCACAATGACACAGTTTGAGTTAGCATATCGTTGTATATGTAGGAACGCCAGAAGATCTCGTATCGTCGAGATACCAGCATCAGAGGCAGAAGCTAGAAGATTTGTAGATCCACTAAGGCCTAAGGCATCGACAAAGTCTTGTCGTCGATATATTATCAATATCGTCGTAAAGCTATCAGTATCGTCATAAAGCTGGAAATATCGTCGAGACGGAATTCAAATGTTGTGGACGCGCTGTCAGCATTTAATGTCGCCGTCTAATTGTATAATCAGCGCGTGGTCTTAAGGAATGAGGCATCTGACACTTAAGGAACTTTTTCATAAGACCGTTGGGGGCCTCGCACTCTTATAAAAGAGATAAGAGGATGCCCTAGAATGAAGGATCTTGGTGAGAAAAGAAAAATGAAAAGGTATCCCGCCGTTGCTTCAATACAACAGTACATTCTGCGGAGAAGAAGAAGATCAAGTAGAGAACAAGATTCAAGCATTCTCAGAAGAATCAGTCATCTCTATCAACTGATAAGAAGTCGTTCCTCATCAGGCTAAGAGAAGAGATTGAAGAAGAACTGCGCTTTCAAGATCTGAATCAGAAACATCTTCTTCAACCTCAAGAAGTCGATCTCCATCAGGCTAAGTTGTCGATCCTCATCAGGCAGAAGAAGCAGTTGTCATCACTGTAATTTCTTGTAAGGCTTGCGGGCCTGAGTGTCTAGCTTAAGGGCTGGAGAGCTGTGAGGCTTGAGGGCCAGGGCAGTGGACTTGCGGGTCCGATTTTGTCTAGCTTGAGGGCTGGAGAGCTGTGAGGCTTGAGGGCCAGGGCAGTGGACTTGCGGGTTCGAATTTGTCGAGCTTGAGGGCTTGGGTGCAGTAGGGGCTTGCGGGCCTAGGCTGTAAGCACAGGACTTGCAGGTCTGTGTTGTGTAGGGCTTGAGGGCCTGAGTGTCGAGCTTGAGGGCTTGGGTGCAGTAGGGGATTGCGGGCCTAGGTTGTAAGCACAGGACTTGCGGGTCTGTGTTGTGTAGGGCTTGAGGGCCTGAGTGTCGAGCTTGCGGGCTCGGGTGCAGTAGGAGCTTGCGAGCTTAGGCTATAGGACTTGTGGGTCCGTGTTGTAAGTCTTGCGGGCCTGAAGATTTGGCGGAGTTTGTCGAGCCTAGCACACTGCTAGGTAGGTGCAGAGGGAAAGAGGACTACTCAAGACACCATATCTTGAGGAACCTCTATAGATCACTGTGTGCTTTTCTGTGGTGTGCTTCATAATTTATAGATCTACTAATCAGAATTCAAGAACTACTAAAGGGGATAAAATAACTTGAAAAACCTATCCCCCCCTTTATGTGGTAAGTTGATACCCAATAAACAACAAGTGGTATCAGAGGGAGGTTGTTCAAAGAAAAGCCTAACAGCTTGAACAAATCTGTCATTGAGTGTTCATTCATCATAGCTATGGAATCAAAAATAGATATTTGTTCTAAGGAGAACTTTGCCCTTTGGAAAGTTAGAGCAAGAATATACATGGAGGCAGTGGATCCCAGAATGTTTCAAATCGTTCAAGAAGGGTCATATGTCCCCAAGCCAGTGCTCAAGAGAATGACTGCAGAAGATGAGATCCTTCTAGCCAACTTGGACAAAGAAGCCAGAAGCATTCTAGCTGGTGCAGTAGATCTGCCAACACTCCAGAAGCTGAGTCACTGCACAACAGCAAAGGAGATGTGGAACTCTCTAACTGTCCTTATGGAAGGATTAAAAGAAGATAGAAGTAGGGTAGCTGAGAAGAAAGTCAGAACATTGAGTGATAGTGACTCAAGCTGTTCAGACTCAGAAGAGAAAACTCAGTTTTGGCTGACTGTCCTATCTGAGTTAGAGGAAGAAATTTAGGATGAAGTCTCACCTGAATAGGTATGCATAAGGGCTCCTCTATCTACTTCAGATTCAGAATCGGAGACAAGCTCAACTAGAAATGATGACTGGTCCAAGTCATACAATGATCCCCTAGAAGATGTCAAGATGCTCAAGATGCTGTGCAAGGAGCATGATTCAAAGATCTCCTTTCTTCAAGCAAGAAATCTTGATCTCTCAGAGAAAGCAGAAAAACTAACTCTAGAGAATGCAGAGTTTTGTCAACTCAAAAAGGACTTCAAGGCAAGTTCCAACCTTGACTTGATAAGCAAATTTGTGAAGACTCTGAAGGCATTGATTGAGAGAAAGGAGTTGTGCTGCTCACTAACTAGAGAAGTGGTTCTTCTGAAGAAGGACAAAATTCAGCCCAAAGTCCTGAAATCTAAGAATGACAGGGTGGAGAATAAACTCCCCTTTGTAGTGAAGCCTGTGGCAAGCTCCTCCAAATCAGAGACCTCTCCTCCACTGGTAAATGGTTGTTGCTCCACTCAAAGAAGGGAGCAGGGATGCTTCAAGGAAGACAGATCAGGCAGACCCTATGGGATGAAGGCTAGCTTGAGGAAGGTAATCTCACCCTCCAAAAAGAATGCTGGGCAATCCAATCTAGGGTATCTCAAGAATGGGAGCTCCACAAGTGGAGCAAAGAACATGACAAAAATCTCAAGGGTACCTCATGGGAGGATGGCCACAAGGAGGCATGAAGTTAGCAGATCTACAGAAACAAGGAAATCCTTAAAGAAGAATGACTCTATAAGGGAAACTGTGAATGGTGACAACAAACATCACATCTACCATCAGCACAGTTCACCTTCTTTGCTACATTCATTTGTTCACACACAAAGAACCCCTGCTCACACAGTCAGTCAGAAAAGGAGATACAACAGGTTTGAATGTTGGTGTTGTAGAAAGACCGGGCACTTTGCAATTGATTGTTGGTACAATCCAACTGCTCCAAGGGTAAAGAATGCTAAACCTTCAAATCGCCTTATTCATTATCACTATGCATACCCTGGAGTAGTTAAATCCAGTATGCCCGTTAATGCTAACAATTTCCTAGGACCCAAATTCACTTGGGTACCTAAGGGCTTGTAATCTCTTTTTGCAGGTAGTCCAAGAGCCCACCAGAAGCAAATTTGGGCCTTGGACAAGGTGGATGTTCTGACCCACATGCAGAACAGCAAAATCTATTTACTAACAAACTTAGTGCAGGTCATCCTACTAAAAGGGGCCTCAAAAGCTGACGTTAGCTGAATAAGTCTTGGAATCTATAATCGTCGATACAAAAAGGTGTTATGACGACACAAAGGACGATACGACGACAAAGGAGCAAGTTGGGTGGATGCGCATCCAAGGATCATTTCGACAACAATAAGCGTTTCGTCAAAATATAATCGAGCTATTTATCACGGGATTAGATCGGTCCATCGGAGCCGTCTGATCGCTCTCTTTCCTTCAAAGGTACGCTCCTCTTCACCTACCGACACTATAAATAGAGTGAATGCTCGGGAATAAAAATTACGCTATCACTTGCCCTAAACTATTCCGTCGACAAACCCCCGCTTCGTCTCCGACGTACTGCTTTCTCTCTCACTCCGAATCAATAATGGATCCCAAGAAAGAAGAGGTGATCTCCAGTTGTGAACTCCAGCGAGGGGACTTCAATGCCTGCTCGGATGAGATAAGGTCAGTAATAGGGTTGCTGGAGGCATCAGGTCTGGAATATCTCTTATGCGAACCCTCGGTTCTTCTCCACCGTGAATTAGCAGAATTCTTCGCCGAAGCAAGAATCAACCACACCGAATCAAAAATCAAGTCCAAGGTGGGAGCTAAGATGGTTAAGATATCTGCAAAAAGTCTAGAAAAAGCGCTGCATCTGCCAAGAATCCAAGGGGGAGAGGAAGAAGAAGAGCTGACCACGGAGGATGTATCCGAAAGCTATACCTGGTGCGGCCACACAGGAAAGACCTACGGGTCCATTAAGAGAGCCGAATTTAATCAAAAGGGGAAGCTGTTGGCCGACATTGTTGGCAAAGTTCTGCTATGCAAACCTGGGTCCCATGACCGGATCTCAAAAGACATGTTCGTTGTCATGGCCCAGATAATTCACTCTAAGAAAACCAACTGGAGTGAGTTCCTCTTCCAGAGAATGAAGAACATCCTGAAGTCCCCTTCCTACGGAAGAATATTGTCCCTCTACCTGCTAAACACCCAGGATGAAGTACTGAATAAGAAAATGGGAGTTTCTCTACCCTACTCCAAGATATTGGATGCAAAAATGCTAGATCGATGGGATAGGTCTATCCCTAAACCATCATCTAATGTCCAGCCTGCTCCAAAGAAACAAGCATCCCCAACAGTTCACTCGGAAAAAGAAGATTCATCCAGCAGCTCTGATGACATACCACCACCCCCACAAATCCCTGGTACAACTGAGGGGGAGACTTCCACCCAAAGGGATTGTCCAGGAACAGTACCAGAACCTGCTCCCACAGAGGTTATTGAAGAAAGTAGAAACCCAAACTTGGGGAGTGTTCCCGCTGAGGGGGAGTTCCAACTTGGAAGCTCGGCCCAAGATGCAGAGATGATTGATGGGGAGCTCCCGGGAGGAGGCTCTCCCCAAGGTAATGCACAAGTTGAGGGGGAGACCCAACTGGGGTACTCTACCCCAGAAGATCGAGGCACTATGTCGGATCCCATAAGAGACCTCACTCTCTCAGACTGCCGAGAGTTAGTAGCAGCAAGTAAGATTGTGCTTACATGCCCTGGTGAGACAGTACCAGAAAATGTCAAGGGGAAGGCTAAGGCAACAACACACATCAGTGAAGAATCATCTGCAAGTATCTCTGAAGAAATTCCACTGGAAAGAGAAGATGAAGATGAACATGCTGCTGAGCCATCTTCGGCTCAGTCAGGTTCTCTTTTCCACATGATGTCAGCTTGGATAAATGCTCAGCGTAAACAACTAGAACAATTCATAGTAAAAACTGTGGATAATCTAAGGGTAGAGATGAAGGGCGAGATCCAGAAAGTGAAGAAAGACATACTCCACCTCAACACCCAGCGCGCTCACTTCTACAGACTGGCAGCTCCGGCCATAGAGAAGATGAGCGAGGAAGTAAACAAAGTGGGACATCAAACCCACACAATCCTGAAAAAGCAAGAAACATTCTCAAACAATGTGTACTATGGTTTAGAGCAGATAGAGACAGATGCTACAAATAACAGAAATCAAATTCTGAATAAGGTCAATACCTTAGATACCCATCTGCTTGAAATAAACAAAAATAGATGGTCTTGCCAATCCTGCTTGCAACTGGTCCAGCTGCTCCTCGTGTTGATCCGGTACCTCTACCCGTGCAATTGCCTCCTGAAATCATGCTTTCCGTGAATCCAGTTCCTGTTAATTTGCCGATAATTCCTGTACTTCCTGCAGTGCCTGCAGTTCCGCCTCAGCACAGTCAATTAGATGTGGATCTTAAGCAATTCCTAGACTTGAAGCCGCCACCGTTTAGAGGAGGTTTGCCCCCGCTCGAAACAGAAGATTGGATTTTGCGAATGGAAACCATTTTTGAAGTAATGGAGTGCCTCGAGAATAGAAAGGTGAGTTTAGTTGCATTTATTTTGGAAGGGGAAGCAAAGAGATGGTGGACTGGTATCATGAAGAGAAAGTATGAAGTTTATGGTATGTCAGTCATTACTTGGAGGGGGTTTCTGCAAGAATTTACGTCGTGGTTTATTCTGAGATCTGAGAAAAGGTTGTTGCATGATCAATTCCTCCGTTTAGTTCAAGGAAAGAAATCAATACTGTAGTATGAAGCCGAATTTACGAAGTTAGGTTATTATGCAGACTCTTTGATTGCAACGAAAGAAGATAGGTGTCGTCAGTTTCGACAAGGACTTCGTGATGAAATTTGTGCTCTCTTGGTACCTATGAATATCCTTGAGTATGAAAAATTAGTGGAAAGAGCCAGGCTGGTTGAAATAGATGCAGAGAAATCTTGGTGGAGACGTGAACAAGCCAGAAAGAGGTTTAGAGAAGGTCCGAATAAAGAAATGAGAGAAAATGTGAACGAGGAGCAGTGGAAAGAGAGGAAGGTATCACAAGTTGCGCCTGCAGTAAGTAGCAATGTATCCCAGGCATCCCAGACATCACAAGCATCCGTAAAATGTGTAAAATGTGGAAGGAATCATAAGGGAGAATGTCTTGCGGGCATTTGTTTCTATTGTCGTCAACCAGGGCATAGGCGAGTCGATTGCCCAAAGTTGAATCAAACTAAAGAAGGTACCATAAGAGAAGCTCCAAGGCCTCCGCAACAGGAGCTATTCCAGATCAGAGCTGAATCGTTAGCGTCCACCCCAGCACAAGAAGAAGCAGTTCCGGAGGAGCGTAGTATTGAGCCCCGAGCTTTCAACTTAGGCCAGCCATGGGAAGGAAGGAAGTGAGACTGTTTCTTTATTTGATGTATAAGGATACTGTCATAAACCTCATGTAGTTTTGCTTAACGATATGTAAATTATGCGTACTCGTGACTAGATCTTTGGTTTCAAATGAAGTTGTTTTGTGGTTTTTGCTAGAAGTAATATAATGTTGCTGTCATTTTCGAGGGCGAAAATTCTTTGAAGGTAGGGTGATTTGTAAAGGCCTAAAACAATTTTAAATGAACCCGAAAGAGAAGTAAAGTATGTAATAATATTCCCGATGATGAAATAAATTTAAATCAGTGTCGAAACGACGTCGCACATTAAGTTTGAAGTTTTGAGTTTTTTGATGATTTTGCGACGCTCGTTTCATTTTATTGATTTATTTTTTAATGATCCTAGTAGTTTTTGTATTTGGGTTTGAAGGTGGAAATGAAGTGACTGAAGTGATTGGTACTTAAAGCTATTTGGTTCTGGCAGTTTGGGCTACTGATAGACTTCTTGATATTGAAATCTCTAATTTTGATCTAGCCTGTTTTGAGCTGGCTGGTTTATGCTGTTGCTGAAAGACTTATCGATATGCACATATTATTGACTGGCAGGTTATTAATTACTTTTGAGCGGCAAATACAATATTACTTTTGAGCGGCGGTGGATTCCCTCTTTTAACTGATGTCGTTTTCCTCTGCTGCTTATCTCTTTCGTGTCCTGGAGAACTCGTCGAGCTAGGGCTGTCTGCTTCTCTTCTTCCCCATCAACGATTCCTCCCTCTCCTCTTGTCGTTGGTGCTGGAAGACCTGCTGCTACCTCCTTCTAGTAGCTCTGATGTCTCTGCTGCTGTTTTCCTGCGGTGTTGTTGTGTTTGGCAGGCAACTATGGGTGAAATCCCTCCACTGTGAGCTCCTCTTTCATCTTCTTTAACCCCCCCCCCCCCCCCCCCTCTTCTTCTTATAGTTGTTGAAGTAGAGTTTGAATTGCCTTGGCCTTGGCCGGATAGGGTTCTGGTAGGAGAATTTTGAAGATTTTCCATTGATCTTGATATGGGGCTCTGCTCTACTTATGTTGTTTTGTTGTGTTATCAATGAAATTAAAGGGCTGATTTTACCTTGTTCTATGTCGGAATGTGGGGGATTTTTGATATGCTTGTCTTAATAGTGGCTGACTGCTGTATTGGTTTTGATTTCTGAATTGAGTCCTATCTACTTGTGGCTAGCTGCTGTATTGTTACCTGTTTTGGCCGACTGTTTTCCTTGGGCTTCTTTCCTGCTGCTGGTTTAATAATTTTTGTGGGTTTGCTGGCTGTTGTTAGATGAGTTTTTCCTTGGCTTTGGACTGTTAATGGCAGCCCTTTGAGGTGTTGTTAGCAGCCTTTGGTGCTGCTATTCGCAGACCTGTTGATGTTGTCTTCTTGTTAGCTTGGCTGTTGGGATTTTTTTTATTGGTGAAAGTTGCTCTAGTAGTTGGCTGCCCTCTTTGTCATTTATTGCCATATCCCTCTTTGTTGTAACTTGATAATTATAAGTTAATCTAATGGATAAATATTTTGTGTTACATGTTAAATTAAGTGGCTATAATTTTTAGTACGAGTTTGCGTTTTACACCATTTTCGCCCCTTAGACAACTCCTATCGAGTCGTAGTTGCAATCGTTGTAGGAAGTAATCGTAACTAATTCGCGAATCAACCCTAAAGTAAATGATTTCACTGATACTGCAGAGGATGACGTCCAGAGATAGACCCGATGGAGATCCTGATACGAATAAAGGCAAAGGAAATGTGGTGAGTACTTATTTCTTTAACTATGCATATCATTGAATTATTTTTAATATACCATGATTAGATTTTTATACAGAAAGTATTTTAGTAACTGTGCATTTACAAAATATTGAAACAGTTCGAATTTTGAATCACTGATAAATCCGAGAATCGCTGCAAGAACATGAATAAGCGATGAAATAAATTCTGAGGGAAATATTTGAATAAGAACACTATATGATTAAATAAAAATATTGCATCGATGCATAAGAAATGATAAGGGTTAACCCAGTAGCCGTAGCGGCGGTGTGAATACTCTACGACGGAATATTTTAAGTTTTATTTGAGGCCGTTGAAGGCCAAGAAGTCGTTGAAGATCAAGAAGGGATGAATCTACAGCAACCCTTATGATTTCCTAATTTAAACTAAAGATAAACGAGAAAGATGATTCAGAAAGTGAAAATAAATTGAATGAACTATGCTCCGAAAGAATATGAAATCTGATTCCGAAAGTAAAACCGAATTGATGAAATGTTTGATAACAGAACTTGAAACAGAAACCATTATTGTGCACGCCCTGTAGTTACTGTTAATGATTATTCCTTATTCCTTATTGGTACTGAAGTTAGTCCTTATTGCATTGTGTACATTGAAATTGAATACTTATGCATATTGCTACTAACATTTGTTGTTTGCATGTACAACAGTTAAAGAGACATGTTACTCGCTTAGTCATATTCTTTATGACTAAACCCGTTGTGGTTTACCGTTTTAGGTAGCGGAGGCGCCCCCGAGTGCTCTGAAGAAAACTAGACTGACTCGAACTGAGGAACGAGCAAAGGTATGAGTTTTGTTTATGTATTTTATTGTACTCATATTAATATTTTTATGCTGTGATGAATACTTAAAAAGATACTCAGATACATATTTTCTGTGAGGTCTGGCTTGGGACCTCACACCCTATCGGGCAAGCGCGTCCTCGAAATGCGGAGGAAAGTCCTTATGTGGATTCCCCGTTTAGGGAGGTACTCGCTGGATTCAGCGATCCAGCCAAGATCCTTCATGATGGCGAGCGACTGGACGAGGGCGAGCCCTCGATGCTGAAAAGGAAGAAGGAAATCACCCAGAAGATGGAGGAGCCGGAAAAGGAGTGTGAGGATAGCGTCCCCGAGAACCATCCTAACTTCGGGCAAGGCACGCGGAATACCGATCTGGAGGGCGAGCCTCTCCTCTAGTGGAGCGGGAGAAAGAATGAAGTTCACCTCAACTCCCGCCTACCTTCCTGGAGCGAGGATGAGGAGCTGAACGATTATGTCTTCTGCATCATGTTCGGCCTCTATAAGCGCAATGGCGCAAAGCTTCTGAGGCATGCGCCTCCTCGGTACCTTGCCGACTAGGGGTCGTGAGCAATATTGCGAGCAGCGGAACTCGCACATCAAACCTCCCAGAACCTGCTCGGTGACGAGAAGGAGATCGAGGTCCTCCAGAAGCTTCTCTGGGAGGCAGAGATGCGCCAAGCCCAGGCTGAAGCGAGGGCTGCTGAGGGGGTTAACCGCACCAGTTCGTATGATCAGAAGAAACGACAATGATCTTGACTTTGCTGCGAGCTTTTAGCTCTTTCAACGACACCTTTATATAAGGGTCCCTATGTAAGTGAAATCGACCATCTCTTCGTCGAGTTGGGAGGTTGATGTAACATCCCGATTTTTATTGGGTCACTAGAACCCTAGTAGACCCAATAAAAGTAACCCGACCCCCTACCCAAGGCCCCAAAGAGGAGGGAGATGACCATATTTAGGGAATTTGAGCTAGAGAACTCTGATTTGAGTTATGTCAGTTCATATAGCCTCGTATAATTAATATGAGTGCGATAAAACTTATTTCGTTAAAATCCGAGGCCATATGGTGAATATGATCGTTCCTCATAGAACGTCACGATTACGAGAAATTTGAATATTGAGCTAAATAACTTCGATTTGAGTTCTGTCAGTTCCTATAGCCTCGTATAGTCAATATGAGTGCGATGGAACTTGTTTTGTTAAAATCTGAGGTCATATGATGAATATGATTGTTCCTCATAGAACGCCACGATTATAAGAAATTTGAATATTGAGCTAGATAACTCTGATTTAAGTTCTATCTGTTCTTATAGCCTCGTATAGTCAATATGAATGCGATGGAACTTGTTTCGTTAAAATCCAAGGTTATATGGTGAATATGACCGTTCCTCATATAACATCACGATTACGAGATTTAAATATTGAGATGGATAACTCATAATTGAGTTATGTCGGTTCTTATAGCCTCGTATAGTCAATATGAGTGCAATGAAACTTGTTTCGTTAAAATCTAAGGTCATATGGTGAATATGGTCGTTCCTCGTAGAACGTCATGATTACAAGAAATTTGAATATTGAGCTAGAGAACTCCGGTTTGAGTTCTGTCAGTTCATATGGACTCATATAGCCGATACGAGTGTGTTGGACTCATTGCACTGCAATCCCAAGTCATATAACGAATATGAGCATTTTGAGTCTCATAGCACGCCGTAACGCACATTTTTTAGATTTTGAGCAATTAAACTTCGATTTGACCCCAGTCAGTGGCATTGGATTCGTATGATCAATACAAAGTCAGTGGAGTCCGTTCCAGTCAATTTCAATGATGGGTGGTCAAACTGTGGTCAAACTAAGCTCTATTGTGCACCGAAAAGCATATGCACCTCAATCATACCACAATACCCCAACATTGGCCCGTTCCTCGGTGACTTGGACCCACTTTGACTTTGACTAACATATGAGACCCACCCCATGGTTGACTTTGGTCAAACCCTCAAAATTCCTACTTTTGGAATTATTTCCCACAAAAGGAGCTTCACCTCCCCATCACCAAACATTTGGGCTCCACCTCCTCCATCCTTTGGGCCTCTGAAATCAGCAAAGAGCCTTGGAATGGGCCTTGGTATAAGCCCATTAACCCCTTTCCTTATCTTTCCCCAAGACCACCACCAAGGCTATGGTCATTTCCTCCTTTTTCTTTTTTATGCTACTAGGTGGATGTGCCCCCCCCCCCCCCCCCCCCCCCCCCCCCAATGAAGTGGCCAACTGTCCAGGACAGCTGGAGGAGTAGAAAATCTCCTCCTCACTTCTTTCCTTAGTCCTACATCGGGGAGGAGGAAGGGAAGCCCTCCTCCCAGCCCTATAAAAGGGCCTTTTGCCCCTCTGCATTAGCACACACCTCCCCGACGACCACCCAACCTCTGCCTTGCCGGAAACCTGTCGCCACCATCCACCACCCTCGCCACCGTCCCATGGAAAACCTCCCCGAGAGCTCCCAGCGGCACCGACTCCAGGTGGAAATCCTTCCCCTCCCCCCTTCCACATCTTCCCGACGTGTTGCACGCACCCCTCGGCCGCCAGAGCGCCGCCAGTGCCACCCGAGCCAAGCTCCAGGCTCGGGTAGTAGCCGCGCGGGGTAAGCCATGCTTAGTGCCCGTGGTGGCGCTGGGAGGGTGGTACTCCATTGGAGACTCCCCTCCCCGACGGTGGAAGGCGACGGTGTTGCCGGAGAGTGCGTCTCATTTGAATTGCAATTGACTTTTGGTTGTATGCCAACATGGATGATATGACGCTCCTAGGATTTTGTGTGTCAGCTTGGAATGATAAATAGGAATGATGAGCAGATATGATCTCATTTGAATTTGGCTTGCACATATTTGATCAGTGGATACAATCGCTTTATGGGATGGCTTTCTTTCTACCGCATATTGTAGGTACACATTCATATTCTCTTAACATTTTACTTACTGTTTTTTTTTTTATTTCTTTTTGTTCAAATAGATTTTTATATTCGATTTGATTTTGAATACTCTTGATTTCTGCTCTACAGCTGTTTGCAACGTCACAGCCGACTGTTCCGACGAAGGCAACTGCGACACAAAAGATTACACCTTCAACACTGTAGGTTTAGCTTCGCAGATTCGCTTGCCTGGTACTCCTCTTCTCTCCCTGTAACCAAATTTTAATTGTTAGGTGGAGAACTAATAAATTTGCATATGAGTATATATGTTTTTCTATGTGAAACTATGTGTTGGGGATTTCATGAGATTTTTGCAAAGGCATCAAAATCCGAGGAAGCCAACAATAATGAGGATGTAAATCCTAATTTTCTCGCATAAAAGAGCGCAGGGCGAGTCTGTTCAGCACGAACACTATGTTGTCAAACATAAATACTCGAAGGGGACAGTGAAATTGCACATGATGACTAGATATATGTATTAAAATTTACACCTTCTACTAATTGATAAATTGAATTTCATCCACATTCTTCTGTGCATACATGAATCATTATCACATCATCAATACCTAATGATATTCAGGAACATTGTCATACACTAACTAAATTACATGAAATACTCACACCATATATTTATGGAAAAGGTCTCGATGAGTATTTTTTAACTACAAAGTGTAATAATTGTAATCATCTTGCAGTATATAATAACAAATTTGAATGCAGTTAAGTCATCACTCCACATATCTGTCTCAAAATCTTGGCTGGCTAAACAGGTCAAAAATTTATTATATAAATTAGTACCTATGAAGTATATATTTTTGTGTTTAATTATTTATTTTTATAAGAGAAATTCATAGGTATTATATTAAATCCAGTATGCCCCAACGACATTGACTAAATTAATACATCATCATTGATCTATTTAAGTCTCTTTACAATTTTTGTCATAATACTCAGCACAATTTGTCATAAGTAAATTTCTCTGGAGAAATCAGGTATTGTGAATCAAAGCGACGGACTTCTCCATACATTTTTATCCTCACGATGGCAAAGAGTACAGCATGTATTAAGAACAGAGAAATTTCTCAATATCAAATTGGTTTAACATGTATAAAGAACAGAGAAACTAGCAACAGAAAAAGTACTATCAGGTATTGCAACTATTGCTTTACTTCCTATTGAAGATTTGTGTTCTCTTGGATTTCATATCTCATTTGTCTTGCTCTTATGAACTTGAAATTTATCTTGAATTAGTTGTATACATAGGTTGAAATGCCCAATCTCTTTTCTCCGCAAAGTGTCAATGAACCAATCATTTTTTACTATTACTTATTTGTGTAAATCACCATGTAGTTCCTATTATTCCATAGGTTTGCTCAAACAATCTGTCAGTTCCATTATTCCCAATTTCATGATGCATAGAATTTTATCATTAAGTAATCCTGTCAGACCTATCTTTGTTGTATGTAACGTAATGAATGAACCACTAGAAACATCAGTTTCATTGTGGCTTTTATTCAAGTTGATAACTTCAGTATTATTGTTTCTGTTGTAGCACAAACATCAGCCTGCTCTAGGAAATGCCAGTAAATTATTTAATGTGATATTTCGTTCATAAATTTTCTACGCCATGACAATTTGAAAAATTAATTGGGTTGATTATGTATAGGTGTTGTGCTTTCTATGAGCTTCTACTCAATTTTGTTTGATCAGCAAGGTGCTTAAACTGCCCTCAACATGACTGTTTTGGCCCAGAATTCAGCAAGTTAATTTTCGAAAATCAGAGAACATGGGAGGGAGGGCCTATAGTTCAAATGTCTGCATCTTACAGAATGTGTTGTAGCAATATGACTACTTTGGGCATAAACTGCATGTTCTTCTGAAGTCAAGATTGCCCGGTCCTTCTCCCCTTAGGCAAGCTATCACTCCTCTTCGATCTCCTCTCTAGCTAACAAGCTCCATCCGTAGCTTCGATTGATATGCCGCGGCGGCGATGAAACTCTTAGCATCCTCCCTCAGCAGATCTCCATTTGCGATTCCTGTTTTTATTTCTTTTTCCCCCGTCATCTGCCCTGCTTCCCCAAATCCATTCCCGTTGTAAGATTTAGTCGCCTGCTTGGTTGCCGTTCCTGCTCCCCCGGTTGTCTTTGTGCCCGTTCGCTTGCATCGTCGGCTATTCCCTCACCGGACCAGCGGTAAGTTTATGATTTCGTTTTTATTTCAATTTTTTCTTTCCTTTTCGATTTTGGATTTCATTGGACGCCTTTAGCACCAAAGATGAAGACAGAGTGGTGGTTGCCTTCAGTTTTTGTAATCTTTGGGGTTTGTGGATTGTCTTCTTTGGCTTGCCTTTAACAATCTTCTTCTCTTTTTCATAGTTCCTGCTCCCCTGGTTGTCGTTGTGCCCATTATTTTTTCCATTCCCTCTCCATTTGATCTTGGAGAAATCAAGAAGCATATCCAGAATTTTGGAGCTCTGTAGACGTTTTCTTGGGAGGATCTCCTGGTTAAGAAATTTGGGGGTGTCTATCTAGATGAAAGATGCGAAATTGTACAACATAGACTGAACGTGTCAAACAACACTTAGAGGAATAAGTGGAGAATAAGCTTTATAGATTCAACCCAAAATAAGTACACTCAGACGAAAAATAATTTTTTTTGGTTCTATGCCATTTCTTTTAAGATACGAGAATGCTGAATTCATCACTATAAATACTATGAATTTTGGGAGGTTCTAAGAATAAAGGAAGAGCATCCCGAAGATAACCTCTGTATTGTAAATGATAGAGTGAAGGGCCGCCTTAAAGTTACCCGTGCTTTTGGGTCTGAATACCTCAAACAGGTATATATATAATTAATGTTCTGAATACTTGGGTGCCTAAGATATATAATTTTAAACAATACTTTTGTTCTTTGTAACTCTTACGTCATGAAGTAAACTCATTTTCAGCTTCTTTTCTTCTATTTTAGCCCAAGTGGAACAATGAGTTCCTTGAAATGTTCTTCTGACATAATTTTTTATCATAAATGGCAAATGATGATGATTCAATTTGCATTATTACTGAAAGGAAATTATACATAATAATGTTTTAAATTATCTATATAGATTTTCTTGGCATAAGTTCTAATGTATTTCTTTGTGCAAATTTGTTTTGCAGGTTTGATCTCCAGTTTCCTCAGAGTTTCGTAAGCCATCTCTTGGAACCAACAGACTATTGGAGTCAAAATAAAGAAGGATTTTATTACTTCTTCTTGCCCTAAGAAAATTGTAAGCGGGGGACGAGTCATCAGATCCGGCATAGATGAGGAGAGATACTGGGACGGCAACTATTTGCTTCGCATTCTCCGTTTTGATCCTCTTTGGTAAACATTTGAACTATTTTTTCCTGTTTAGTTTAAAAACAGTTTTGACTCGCGTTTGCATTCGTACTTTGTTACATGTAGGTTTATAATAAATAAAAATAAATATATTTATAAATATATTAGCATAAAGATATGAGAATTATAATATATTGCCATGAATCTCAATGTAGAGTTTCAGTTAATAGTTATTTATTGCTGTGAAATGCTAATCAATAGTTTCAGTTTATGTATTCTAGGGGTGCTTTGAGGTATTAGTCAAGTAGTGGCTAAGCAAAGCACGGTAGATTCTGTGATGAATTTTATAGGGTTGCTCCGTAGTATTGACCGGTAGAAGGTCAAGCGGAGCAAATAGATCTCTACTTTTTTTATATATTTTTTGATGAATTTTATAGGGTTGCTAATCAATAGTTTCATTTTATGTATTCTAGGAGTGCTTTGATGTATTAGTCAAGTAGTGGCTAAGCAAAGCACGGTAGATTCTGTGATAAATTTTATAGGGTTGCTCCAGTACAGTTTATTTAATGAGCGTTGTCAGTCAATGCATGCTTGATCTCAGAGAAGAACATTTGCAAGTTCAAAAAAATCGTCGTTGTGTCAAGGCTATAGCAGATAATGAATAACAACAAGCTGATGTTCTCTTCGGGGGTTGTCAACAAGAATACTGTAATAATTAGTAAATAAGTTGATATCAGAAAACATCTTCGTACCAACTTTAGAGTGAGTGTTAAACCATATCAGATATTATGCACAAGTTTTGGCTTTGTTATCTTCTATATATTTTGACATGCTTAATATATGATTGATTGTCTGTTTTTAGGATGGTTTGTGTTTCCTTCCGTGCAATTTCTTTTGTTATTATTCATTGATTTGGTATTATATCTTTTTATATGAAAACAGGACTAGACATTGAATGAAATTACACCTTCAAAAAATATGACAGATTATTGCAACCTGAAGCTTTGGTTCATATGTTTTATACTATTAATAAAGATATTCTGCATTTGAAGTTAGCATAATTGCATTTGATGATGTTTAACAATTACTATTATTAGTCACCCAGATCTTCCATTGGAGTTAGGATAATTGCAGATTGCACCCTCACATCTTTTGAAATTACAAAAAAAATTTATGTAAGTTTACATTTCATAACGTGCACGCAAAAAAGTCTTCTCTAGGATACGAGCATCTTCGCACGGGCTACGCCCGTGCTCGATGCTCTCCGCTTCGACAGTACTCCAGCAGTGACAGTACCCCCGTCTCGACATTGCCCCGGCGCAATGGCGCTCCCGCCGCTCGCGAACCCCCGATTTTGTTCCCGCCTCTAGGCTCTGTTACATTTTTTCGGCGGCGGCCGACGGCGCCAGGCCGTCGGGCCACCACCGAGGAAGGACCGACCCCCGATGAGCTGGACGGGGGGGGGGGGGGGGGGGGGGGGGCAGTGGCGTGGCCACCAGAGATGTGGAGTGGTGCGGCACCGACAGGAACAACGATGGCCGCTCCACCTAGCTCTCGGGATGGAGAAATCTGGCGGTGGCTGACGGCGTCAGGACGCCGGACCATCGCCAAAGGATTCGCCAACCCCCGACGAGTCGATCCGGGGCGACACCGACGTCTGGCGGCTGCTGGCAGATGCTGCCACCTTCTACACCACCGAGGAGCAACAACTACCATCCATTCTTCACGATGAGATCAGACGGCCAAGGGAATCTTAATCCTCGCTCCCGCCTCAACATCCCCCCCAACGGACCGACTCTAGATCTGCTGTGGGGACAGAGGATCAATGCACAACCCGACACCCTCCCAACATCAGGAAATGTCTATCCGCGCCCCAACCCTACACAGCTAGCTTCCCAAATTTTTGGGAAGAATCTGGGCCCATATGAAAAAGGTTTGAACTTGAAAGTTGTTCCCTATTGTGAGAGTTAGCTCCACAAATTTCTTGGGATTTTTATAAATTAATTTGGTATTTTTAAACGCCTAAATAAGATTTGTTTGGCCAAAATAAACACCCCGATGAGGTTGAAATTTTTTAGAAAAATTTTTAGGCTCATAATATGCCCTATTGGGTGTACTGTCAAAATGTGGGAACATTTGGATGAAAATTTGTGATTTCTGAGTTTTCGGGATAAAGGGTCGCACTTTAAATCTTGATCGTTCAAACATTCTGAAGGAATCGTAGGCTGCGATCACAATATAATTTATGAAGTATTTTTCAAATAAATGATTGCGAGATTTACAGAGGTGAAATCTCAAGCTCGAAGCGATACGAGGATTTTTGCAAATCATTGAGTTCTTTATTAAAAAAAAAATTTTCTCGGGCGTCTTGAGTATATCGGGAAAACGAATGATACGAGCAATAAGTGTGGCGACTCCCTGTAAAACCCCCCTCCCGGAACACGACACGGCCGAGGGGAGTCCTATGCCTAGGACAGTCACCTTGCGGAAGTGCTAGCACACGAGCTAGCCTCCTCCACAGGACGTCTATCCTGCCAGCTATTCTCGGTATCATCATGCCGACCCATCAATAATATAAAAACCACAGAAGCCATAATTCACAAATAAGGAAAATTGTCCAAAATAACAGGTAACTACAAAAGTTCCTGAAAACATCAGAGTACATATTGCCCAAAGGGTACATCTCAAACACTCACTCACATATGTCACTGGCATAGCGAAAGTATCATAGTAGCAGGCCCTGTCATCCTGGCCTGACTGTCCTCCTGTGTCGTACGCTGCTGCTCACCTGAGAGTGCTCCTAAAATAGTGGTGTAACAACCGTTAGTCATAAAGACTAAGTGGCTTCACATCCTCTTCCCCGGTGACTCTTAGGCACCGGGCGGAAGGAAAGAGGAGAACGCTGCAATATAATCAGTATATATACAAGCAGGTGATATATGACAGTGTAATAAGAGAGCGACATATGTATATGTAAGCAACAAGAAATACTAACATGTATAAACGAACAACATCTAGCAGTATAGTCAACAACAGAGTATAATATAGCAAGTATATACAAACTGAATTAAACTTAACTTATAAGGATGCTCATACAAGCTTATAAGTTAAGGGTCTTTTGCAACAACAAGTAACTCATCATATAAAGGTGTCCATACAAGTTTATATGATGAGGATCTTTATGCGGTGCAATGCAATGAATATATACATATGATGACTCACCCATAATTTACGCACGCACTCTGATTTGCTATGTCGACATAGACTTGTACTTCCTGCTTTTCGAGGGTAGCTAACCACTCAGGCATCTCACATCGTGGCCAGACGGAGACAGTGGAACGGGTTTCTCCACTACTAGGTGGGTATGCACACTACCAGACCTAGGCCTTACGTACGCCTCGACGTTAAGGACACAACAGTGGAGCACCTGCGTACTGGACATAGAAGGGGTCTTGGGAAGTAAACACCAAGAGCCCAGACCAACCGTTCAATGACACAGAAGGGGTCTTTGGAAGTAAGCACAAAGAGCCCAGCCCAATCGGCCCTAGATCTGTCTGCCAGCTCCCGTCGGTGTGATGACCGGCGAGCCCGTAGATCTGCCACAAGTAATCCTCCAACAAGGATCATTATGCAATCATGTGAAACTATGCACACCCAAGTAATTTCCCATGCTCAACCCGTGCTATCAAGCACCCAAGGACTTGCATCCAAGTCCATAACACATGATAATATTACAAGTTCAACGATGCTAACCAACATATAAGGACCTACCAACCGGGTCCTTAACATAACACCTTAGGATATAACCATACCCTATATTCCACACCAAACCGTCATTGCTACACATACAGAGTTGTCATAACTCTTGTGCACTGGTACAAGCATGAAAGGGAAAATACTCTCTTTGATCCTATAGGACTACCTGTGCCCGTATATGTTATTACCTGATGCTCGATTCACAACATGCTTTGGTCACAAGAAATTCAAAAGCATTATTCGATGACGCTTAGTTTATCCAATCATCTCGTGCCCGTTCTCTTTAAGGATCATCAGTCATAATCTCTACTAAGCGGTTATCACAAATCTAAACGCTCCGATAGATTACCACATGATTTATGTACGGTTTTATGCACGTTTCCAAAATCCTTGCCTAAATGAGCAACTTAACATCTCATTCAGCGTAATAATTTATAACAACATATTTAATTCAAGACTCAATTCAAAACCAAATCCGCCAAAACTTCTACCGTAGATCATAATAAATGTCTGAATCATTCCCACCGAATTTTGACCTCATTGTATTACACAATACTTATTTACGATGCTCTACATTTATATGATACGATAAGCAATTTCATGGTAAATATGTATTCAAAAATTCTGAAACTAAACATGGGTGATCACAATATCATCAGACACATTCCTACCAAATTTCATAAGCATACGATAAATATTTTGTGAGAAATCAGTAAAACATCAAAATCCGCACATATTCAACAATGTTTACCAAAACATGATCGTGCGTCAAGGAAACACACGACCATGCGATTTGTGCAGACATGAAATCTGGACAAAATGGATGATCCATCCACCTGCACAACAATCCACACAGAAATCACATAGCTGGGAATACCCCTCCAACACAGCCCAAATACAGAAAAAGGGTTGGGGAGCACCGTGTGCTTACCCCCAACAACAAGGAGCGCAAATGCACACCTCAACGGGCTTAAATAGTGCACAAAGCGTGAAAGAGAATACAAGTGAAATACAAACAATTATGGCTTGAAAATGCAGTGCACCCAAGATAAAACTAGCCCGGATGAGTCCACAAAATAGTATAAAAATCGGACTCATCAATAGGCCAATCGCAGATCACTGCAATCTTCAATGGATCCACTGTGATGCCCTCCCCACTAACCACATGACCTAGTAATGACACAAATGATAGCAAAAACTCGCATTTGTAGAACTTTGTGTATAGTTGATGCCTCCTCATGATGGTCAAAACTGTATGTAGGTGATCCTCATGCTCCTCCTCTGACTGAGAGTAAACCAAAATATCGTGAATGATGACGATGATGAACCTCACAGAATATCATGCTCATCAAATCCATGAATACAGATGACACGTTCGAGAGCCTAAATAGTATCACAGTGAACTAGTAGTACCTGTAGCATGTACTGAATGTCGTCTTCAGGATATCACACTCCCGTGTCCTCAACTGGTAATATCCAGACTTCAAGTCCAACTTCGAATATATTGTCGAACCAACTAACTGATCAAACTAGCCATCGATATGCGGGATCATAAACTTGTTCTTCTCTATTAACTTATTCAACTCCTGATAGTCTATGCATAATCGCAAGCCTCTGTCGTTTGTTTTCGCAAATAGGATCGGTGCACCCAAAGAGGAAGAACTTGGGCATACGTAGCCTTGCTCTAGAAACTCCTACAACTGAACCTCTAGCTCTTCCAATTTCTTTGACGTTATCCGATAAGGTAAGTGTGATATGAGCTTGAAACTCAGCACTAGATCAATACAAAAGTTA
This sequence comes from Dactylorhiza incarnata, assembly GCA_033032865.1. Taxonomy (NCBI): domain Eukaryota; kingdom Viridiplantae; phylum Streptophyta; class Magnoliopsida; order Asparagales; family Orchidaceae; genus Dactylorhiza; species Dactylorhiza incarnata. The sequence goes on from JAWHQI010000130.1 coordinate 6,031,619, forward strand.
ATCTCAAGCTGAGGCGGAGCCCCAGGGAGTTCATCAGGAAAAATGTCTGCATACTCTGTCATTACCGGTACGTCACTTAAACTAGTATTGCGCTCTGAAGCCTATAACACATTGAAGAACAACTGTACATCTTTACGAACTACCTTAACCATCTGAAGGGCAGACATCAGTGTCTTGCTCACCCCTCGCAAACTAGTAAACGTGCTCTCGCCTTCGGTACCCCTACTCAGTGAGACCTCTTTCAGCTTGCAATCAATGCATGCACCCTATCTCGAGAGTCAGTCCATGCCAAAGATCACGTCAAATTCCGATAGTAAGGACGTTTCCAAGTTAAAGTCTCAATATCTTATCCATACTTTCACACAACTTCTCCTTTCCGTGCTCATCATATAGTCATTAGATATCAGTGCATCCAGTCTGTCTTTTGCCAACACATACGACACTCCCATTTGCACTAAGAATTCCTCAAATAGAAAAGAATGTGATGCTCCAGTATCAAAGAGAGCCCTCGTCAGATAGTTGAAAGAGCGAATCTTAATTATAAACACACAAAGCATACAATCGCATATGATGTATAAATTAATTTAAGTTGTGCAAGCTAACTAATAACTTATACCTATCACAATGTCGTTCTGTCGGATGGACTCATGTTGGCCAATGGAGTATGCTCTCGGTTGGCTCGGTTGGTACTGGGAAGCAGAATATTCTACAACATTCCATTTCTCTGAATAACTTGGAACCGCTACATGAGCGAACTCCAACGCTCGACTCTCCATCTTCAGAGGACTGCTCCAACATGCACATGTTATATGCCCCACTTTCACGCAAGTGAAGCAGGTCAAGGAGCCTCGAGCAGTAGTATCCCCCGAAATAGTGGAGGGAGTCGCCACCATAGGCTTTGACTTCTTCTTATGCCTCCCACTCCCAGTCCTTCCTTGAGAGGGCGACACCTTAAACTGAACTCTTTGCATTGAAACCTTTCCCGCGTTGGACTTTCTCCAATTCTATCTCTAATGCTCTCGCAGTCTCCACCAGAGTGAGGAATCTAAGAGACTTGGATCCCACCAGTCTCAATCTCAAATCGTCTCGGAGATCCTCCAAGAATTTATGGGTATTCGCCTCCTCATTTTCCACCAACCTTTCTGCATAATGGCTTAGTCAGGTGAACTCATGCACATTATTGTATACCTTGATATCTCTCTGATTCAGTCATAGGAATTGCCCTTACAGCGTTAAGCATGTCAGCGGATATGTATCTTCGTAGGAAGGACTTAGAGAAGTCCCCCAACAAGATATTTGTGAGTCGTCACCCGCCAAAACTGCGCTCCACTTCCTCATCCCGCCAAATCCTCACCATCTCATTTAGTAGGAAGGTGGCTAAGGTGACCAACTTTACATCTCCGGGCTCTGTTGCCGTGAGAATTATTTTCACAAACCTGACCGGCACGTCAAAACGGTGCACCTCGACTGTGCGAGGTTTCGCCCGATCAAAAGAATAAGCAGACGCAAGCAGCCCGTCACATCCAAAATGGCGCGCACGCACTAAAGCTCAAGCAGGGATCACGAGCGTGCCTGCATGCGTCCCCATGTGCCCCGTGCATGACAACACACACGAAGACACACCACACATCATGGCCACGCATGAGCACACACCTACGCGCGACCACACACGTGCAGGCATGTGCGCAGCCGCACGTGCCTAAGTGCAGCTGCTCACGCGACAACTTGCGCGCTGCCGCACACGACACAACGTGCACGCACGCATTCGCGTAGCCACGCGCTCGACCACACGAGGCATCAGTGGACTACCCCATGTGTTGCGGCGCGCGTGCATCCATGTACGTGCACCCACGTGCATGCGGCCACATGCGGGCGGCCGCGTGCCTGCTCCCACACATGCCATGGTGCGCGCGCGATAGAGCGCGTCCCGGTGCGTGCACGACAGAGTATGCCTCCACCACCACCGCTGTCTCACAGCCGAGCCAGCCCGGGCCGCCCAGGTTGCCCAGACTACCAGGGGTATGGTCTTCATTTTCCGAAAATTGGTGATCCAGGTGATCGAAATCGTGCATTCATATTCGCCCATTCAGCATCCAGAAGGGTGCAGTTACCAGTGCCCCCCCCCCCCCACCCCAAGCTATACGGACCATCCTCCATTTTCCTCCGATCCATGGGAGCACTAAGCGACCAACAACAATAACAAACCGTAGAGTCAACTAGAGCGTCAATACTCAAAGAGGGGATACTTGTCTTTGGGACAAGCTATGGTTTAAGTTAGTAGAGTTGAAGCACATTGATAGCTTCCTTTCAAGCAAGAGAGAAGCTTTGAAGTTAAAATTTTCACTATCTTCCGCATGATTAATTTTTAGGTAAAATGGAGGATGGTCCGTATGTAGCATCTGAGGCGTCAATCAAGTTGTGTTTTTCTTTGATGTATGCATCACGAACGTTGAACGTACCATGCTCGGAAACGTTCAACGTATCAAATTATTGCAAGATAGTAGTTTCCTGGGTCTTCTTGAACGTACCATGCTCGGGAACGTTCAACGTACCAAATGAGTTCGGCAAATAGGTTATATATCACACGACACATTCTCAGCGGGAAATGTTTCTATGATTTACATACGAATCACTTTTTAGTTAAATTGACGGGAAATGATACGGCGTATAATCGTATATCACCATTATACATTTTAAAATTATAAAAATATTTAATAATATTGCTACATATTTCATCTTAACAGTTTTCCAATTTATGTCAATGTCCCGGTTATTATTAATATCAATAAAAAATACCCCCAAAGTAACTGCAAATTTGCATCTCTGAGAATTCTGCTGAGATATTATACCATTTAAAACACGCTAATATTTACAGAGCATTGTTAGGAGCACACCTATTTTAGATCCGAGGACACCTACATATATAATAATTCCTAAATTTTTTCTTCCGATTAAGCCTTTTACGCGCACACCCGTTTCGGCGGAGCTCCTCCGTGGCCCTCTTCTTCTGTTACCCCCATTCTCGTGAAACCCTAAACCCCCTTCCCTCTTCTCCCAAACCGTTGTTCTGTCGCGTGCAGTAGAAAGCTCGCCTTGAGTGCAGCCCGATGCCAACTTCGCTCGCCAGCGCGAACAGCCGACGCTGACACTTGCCCGCCAGCCATGAACTTCCCCCCAGCACACCCATTTGGCATCAGAGGCTATAGGGATCCCTCGTATTCTAACATATCTGGTTTAGAGATAGGCTTAGTTTGGCGTGGTGGTGGCGGTCGTGAACGCGGTGGTCATGAATCATCGTTTGAGAACGCTCAACCTCGCCTAAAAAAATTCATGTATTTTATGCTCAAAATTAGTTCATTTTCTTGGGTAGCGGTCATAATCTTTGTCTTGCCATACATACATTCTATGATAATGACATTTTTGACCAAATTCGCCGGAGCAAATAAGCCGTGCCAAACGAAGCCGTAGTTGCGTAGCCCTGATTTTGCAAGAAAAAACCCCGGTATAATTAATCTTGATACTCTTTCTTTATTAATTTATCATCTGATGCTAAGCAGCAAAAATCGCAAGAAATGTGCCAGAGATGCAAGAAAGTTATTCTTAATAATCTGACATACAATATACACCATCAAGAAAGAACGATTTTTACGTACAGGTAACGTCCCATTCTTTTTCTGCGCGGAGAATCACGGACATTCGATTATCGATCCAACGACGCCCAAAAATAACATAAATAAAATATAAAAAACAGATCATGATGCACGAACTACAAAGCGTAATGCACGGTCTGAATTTTCCCCGCACCGCCTACAGGACGCGCAGGAAAAAATTTCTATCAAGAAAAGTGGTAAAATACTTCAAGAAGACCCATATGCCAATAATTTCTACAGAAATTTTAAAGATCACTAGTATTAACCCCGTGAAAGCCAACAACCAAGCAACTTTTTTTTTACTAAAACTAGTTGTAATATTATGTTGTATATGAAATCACACTCTATTGCATATTTTCTTCTATGAGTGACAGGCACGGGCTCCGCCCTTACTGTCAAGCGCGACGGTACCCGATCGGCGACAACGGGTTTCGCCCGCCCCCGGCCAAGCGCGTTAGTACTCGGCCTGCGACGGCGGGCTTTGCCCGCCCCCGGCGGCTACGCCCATGACGCTCCGGGCTACGCCCACATCAAACTGGTTGCGCCCACAACATATATGAGTACTCAAAATAATCGTACAAATTTTTAATTAATATTAACAAAAACATTTATATTTTAACAAAAAAATATTTTAAAATAGGTCTATGAGGTCTAATGATTACATGACATAGTAGGTGTAAGAGGCCTACTAAAAAACTTTTGGATTTTATGAATTTCCACAATTATTTTTATTATAGGGATATAGTGTAATTACACAAATAGCCATTATATTTTATGAATTTCTATTTTTTTCATAATATTTGTTAAGTCATTGAAGTAAAAGAATGAGACTATATTTGACAATTTTGAATGTTGCACCAAAGACAACTTCTTGTATATATTACTTAAAGATGAGCAACATTCTTCATATGGGTTTTATTGTTAGTTATAAGTGAATTTCATACGTTAGAAGATACCGGATAGAACATTGATCACATAAAACTACTACGACAATTGTTGCTGCTTAAAATATCGATAACCCTAAACATTCCCAACATCGTAACATGTTAGGATCGTGACACCTCACGGATCCATATTCCCGGATTATCCGGATCGCGACACGTCACCGATCAATGGGATCAAGGTTTTCCTATTCTAGCAAATCCTAACTTAGGAGAAATCCTATTATAGGAATCAGATTTTTGGGAGATTATTCTCCCCATTGATGAGGGCCGGTTGGCGTTTTTCCATGTGTGGCCTGGGCATTCATGGCCATAGATTTCTCTCCTTATTTGGAGATTGGTTTTTCCCCTATTTATAGAGGCCGATTCATGATGATGATTGCGACCCAATTGAGAGCCAGCGAGAACAGAGAGAAGGAGTTCATTCGGAATAGGGGCGGCGCAAAGACTCAGGTGGCCGGAGTTCTTTCTTCGGCCAGAGGCAGCGCGCAGTGGAAGTTCCAGGCATCGACTCCTTCGGCTTCAGGCGGCATTTAGGCTAGGCTTCAGCCGAGCGGCGGCAGACCAGCGGCGACCGGTCGGTTCTTGGAATCGACATCAGGCCGGCGGCTCCATTGAAGTCCAGGCAGCGGGATTGGGAAGGAGGTAGTGCTGTCCAAGTGCGGGCGGCAGTCTCAGGCTCCGGCGGATCCAGGAGGAAGAAGATAGGCGATATCGCCAGGCGACAGCAGCGGCGACAGCAACAACGCCATCAGTATTCCTCAATTTTTCTGCCATTTTCCCGTTTCTGTTTGACCGTGTATCGGTCATCGTTGTAACTCCTGTAACCTCAGTTTATAGTGGATTTCCCGGCGCGCTCTTCCCGTGGACGTAGGAGCCCATCTCCGAACCACGTAATATCTCTTTGTCGTCTGTGCGTGCTTGAAATCTCATTCCGTACTTATTTATTTTGCGCTATTGCTTGTGCTCAATTTATTCCGTTGCGCTACCGCGGTTCTCGATCCGATTGCATAACAATTGGTATTAGAGCCAAGTTCCGCGGGGGTGATCATCTGGACGTTCCAGTTTTAGATCTGGGTCAACGGTAGGTGACGACATCGGTCCGCTCCCTATCTTCTTAGATCTGATCCGTGAACATTATTCAGATTGCCCAGTAGCCCTGCGAGCAAAGCAATGTCGGCAAAATTTGAGATTTCAAGGTACGACGGCAAGATCGATTTCGGCTTGTGGCAAAAGCAGATCAAGGCGGTTCTAGTTCAGCAAGGTCTCCACAAGGCGCTCGTCCGCAAGGAGAAGTCCGGAAAGAAGGATGACGAATGGGAGGAACTGGATCTGAAGGCCATAAGCACGATTCAGTTGAGTCTAGCCGATGAGGTGATGTATAACGTTGTCGACGCTGAGACAACGGAGGATGTTGGAACAACCCTATTACTGATTTGGGCTAAGATCACTATATGTTGAACTAGGATCAAGTTGACCCCATTGTATAGTTTAAGGGTCAAGTCTTTAAGCTGTTAGATTAGCTAGAACTTAAGGAAAAAGTTAAGTTCCCAGCGTTCGACAAATGGCTATCGGCGCTCGACAGATGGCTGCCAGCGCTCGACGAATTCCTGCCAGCGCTCGACAGTTCTCCAGCCAACGCTCGACAGTTTTCCAGCCAGTGTTCGATATTCTCTGAGCAGCGCTCGACGAATTCCAGCCAGCGCTCGACAAATTTCTTATTGAAGCTCAGATCGACAAATACTGATTCCAGATCAATTAATATCTTAAATACCAGTTCTCTGAACACAGATCGACGACGTTAACGGATCTATTCAAATATCTTTGGACATATTCAAGACAGATAAGTAAGAATATTATATTCAGTTATTATATTCTTTCTTTCTTTATTCCAAGACAGAAATAGCCGTTGACAATTAATGCAAAGGAATTTTACACGGCTAAGGAATTAAAGGACCTGCCAAAGTCGTTTGGTTTTTGTTGTTATTCCAAGAAAGGATTAAAGGCTGATTATTCTATTTCCAAAAAGAGAAGATATCAAGACAGACTTTATTGTCTTAGCTCTTGACAGAATTCAAATATATTCTTACTGAATACAGAGAGAGAACAACAAGGATAGAGAAAAAAAGAAGAACACTCATCAAAAACATTCTCAGTCTTCTTCTTCCTCAAGCAGCAATCACCACTTGTCTGAGAACATCTTCTTCAAAGATCAATCACTCAGATATCTGCTGCAAGTTCAAGTCTTCTAAAAGAGCAACAAGGAATCTGAAGAACCTTTTCTTCCAGATCAATCTGCTACAGAAGGTTTGTGTCTTCAAGAGAAAGCTTCTTCATCATCTGTCAAATACTTCAATCAGACAGGGGGAGCTTTACAACAAGTTCACTAGAGTCTTCTCTCAGCATCTTGACAGAGAAGAACACTATAAACTCTTACTCACCTCTCTTGTACAGGATTAATACTCCCTTCAAAAGTGTAACCCCTTGGTGGCTAGACACCTGATCAAAAAATCTAGTTGATTTTGAGCACCTGATCAAAAGCTCTCTGGTGTGTGGACACTTGATCAAAATCACCTTGGTGTTAGGGCACCTGATCAACCCTCCTAGTGGACTCCTACCAAGGGTGGTAGAAGAGTGGGCTACCCAGATTTATTGGGGAACCACTATAAATTCCTTGTGTCTTCTGTGATTGTCTATTTCTTTGTGTTGTGCTGTGTGATTTTACTCAACCTGTTTTATTTACTTTGTTTTATATCTCACACTGTTTACACATATATATAACACTATTTTAATTCCGCTATAAAAACTAAGAAAAGTTTTAAACTCTATTCACCCCCCTCTAGAGTTAACTTAAGATCTAACCTCCACTTTCAATTGGTATCAGAGGTAGATTGATCTTATTTACATGCTAACACCTGGATCACAAAGATCAATTAGATCTTGAATTAATTTAGAGTTTTTCTTTATCTATTTTCTGTTAAAAACTCATAGCACAAAACAAGGAGTATTCAAGCACAAGACCTCCTATGTGCAATCTTAGCAAGTTTGCACTGTGGAAAGCAAGGATTAGGCTTTATATGAACTCTATTGATGAAGAGATTTTCAATGTTATTCTGACAGGGCCTCCAACACCTACAACATCAACAAGCACTGAAGCAACAACATACAACATTGCTGTCCCACCTCCAGAGTGGACAGAAGCACAGAAGAAACAAATAAGTGCAGATGCTAAAGCCATGAACATTTTGGCTCAAACTATGTCTGATGACATATTTTAAAAAGTGGTTGAATGTACTGCAGCTAGAGAGATTTGGATCTCACTAAATAATATGGTTGCAGGTTCTGCAGATGAAAGGAAAGACATAAGATCACACTTGATCTCTCTGTATGAAAACTTCAAGAAAGGAGAAACAGAAACAGTAGCTGACATGTATAACAGACTCAGTCTCATAATTAATGAGCTGAAATCTCTGGATAAAGTGATCTCTATCACTGAGGTCAATGACAAGATCTTAATGTGCTTCCCCAGCACATGAGATTCTAGAATCTGGCCAATCAAGGAAGCCAGGAGCCTCAATGAGATTACCACTGAAGCATTGTTGGGCAAGCTCAAATCCTATGAGCAGCTCATTAAATCCAGGGAAGCTGAAGCATCCACTTCATCTCCAGCAACAAAGAAAGAAAAGAGCATAACTTTCAAAGCAGCTGATGCAGAGGAAGAAAAAACTCCAAAAGATGAGGAGTTTATGAGTCTCTTAGCCAAGAGATTCTACAAAATGGCCAAGAAGGACTTCAGAAAGAAAGAGTCCACATCAAGAGAAAAGCAAAGGTATGACAAATCAACTCCTAAAGAGGTTATTTGTTATGGATGCAGGAAACCTGGACACCACCTGACAGAATGTCCAGAGAATCAAAAGAAAGAGAAGAAAAAGGACAAAGAAGAGAAGAGAAGCTCCAGCAAGTCTTCTTCCCACAAGCATAAAAAGAAGGGAAGAGGATTTATAGCAGAATCCTAGAGTGACACTGAATCTGAATCATCATCCAGCTCATCTGATGATGATGAAGAAAAGTCAAAGGAAAGTGACCAATGTCTGATGGCAATATATGACTCAGCCAGTGAGTCAGAAGATGCCTTCTCATCCAGCTCCAATGATGATGAAGATGAAAGAACTTTCTGCATGATGGCTATCAATGCCTCATGACATAACTCTGAAGAGAAATCAGAATCTGAAGCAGAAGATGATGCTGATCAGGTATTATCCAATTTTGATTTTACCTCAGTTGAATTCAAAGCTGAATTCAAAGTGCTTTGCTTAGACTTACTAACATCTGAGAAAGAAATAATCTCACTCAGAAGTAAGCTAGCTGAAATGAATAATATAAGTGGAGAAAATAAAAATCTTAAGAAAGATTTGGCTGCCTCCAGGGAACAGATTGTTCTCATTGAGAACAAGTTGTCTGAAGCCAAGAAGTCTGAAGAATCCCTAAATGGGAGAAGCATCAAACTGATGGACATAACAAGCACAGTAAATGCTAGACTTAATATTAAGCTGGGCTTGGGTGCCTCATCAAGTGAGCCACATCTGATTAAGAGGAATATATTATCTACACCCATAAAATTCATATCTGATAAAGGCAAAGAGCCTGTAGAAGCAAATAAAGTCATTTCAAGCAAGTCTGTTAAGAATAAAAGAATTCAGAAGAATTCGTCGAACGGAGCTCGACAAAAAGATTTCAATCTGTCGAACGGAGATCGACGAAAACTGAAAACAGATTTTCAGTATAGTAATTACATGGACGGCGTTCGACGAAATCATGTACATTCGTCGAACGGTGATCGACGAATTTACCCAAATTTGTCGAACAGACACTATACACAGAATTTCAGGAATTCTAATTCTAAACACACTAAGAATCCTTTTACTGAATGGATTATACCTCCAAGGAGATATCATCCACAAGGCTATAAGGATCAGCCTGAAATGTCCTTTATTTCTGAGTATTGTGGTAAGACAAAAGGACCCAAGGTAGTCTGGGTCAAAAATAACTAGTTTATGTTTATGTCTTTGCAGGTACACATCTGTCCAAGAACAAGTGAAAAATGGTATTTGGACAGTGGATGTTCAAAACATATGACAGGGAACAAGGCAAATCTGAACAATTTCAAGGCAAAGCTTGGACCAAAAGTCATATTTGGAGACTCCAACTGTGGACAGACCAAAGGCTATGGAAAAGTCAAGGTTGGAGAAGTGATCTTCAAAGAGGCAGCTTATGTAAAGGGACTGAAGCATAACCTTATCAACATAAGTCAATTATGTGATGAAGGGTATTAGGTAACATTTAATAAATTGAATTGCCTTATCAAATCTACTGATGGTATTACTGTTTTATCAGGTATTAGGCAGGGTAATATCTATTTAGTGAATTTCAATTCATCTACTTCAGAAGTTTGTTTATTTAGTGATGTAAGCAAATCTAGTGAACTTTGACATAAGATATTAGGACATGTAAACCTTAGGACCATTGCTAAATTATCTAAGGACAATCTTGTTAGAGGTTTACCCTTAGGTTCATATAAGAAAGAAGGTCTTTGTAGGGCATGTCAACTAGGCAAGCAAACTAAAAATAGCTTTAAATCATTATCTAAAATTAATTCACCTAGAATCTTATATTTGCTACATATGGACCTTTTTGGACCTATAACAACAAAGAGTCTAGGGGGGAAGTCTTACACTCTAGTTATTGTAGATGACTTCTCTAGATTCACTTGGGTGTTCTTTTTGAGAGAAAAGTCAGATAACTTTAAAGTTCTTACAGACTTTCTTAAGAGCATACAGATTGAGTACTCTACTGTAGTTGCATTGATCAGAAGTGATCATGGTACTGAGTTTGAGTCTCTTCTTATGCAAAAATTCTGTGAGATGGAAGGTATCATGCATTATTTCTCAGCTCCTAGAACTCCTCAACAAAATGGGGTAGTTGAAAGGAAAAATAGAACTCTAATTGAACCAGCAAGAACATTGCTTGCAGATGCCAATTTACCCCTATCCTTTTGGGCAGAGGTTGTTAGCACAACAAATTATGTTCTGAATAGAAGTCTGATACACAAAGTTAAGGGAAAAACTCCTTATGAATTACTTAAAGGGAAGAAACCTAAAGTTAACTATTTTAGATCATTTGGCTGTAGATGTTTCATTCACAATAATGATAAGAAATACCTTAGGAAATTTGAACCAAAATCAGATGAAGGAATTTTCTTAGGTTATTCACTTGTCAGTAAAGCATATAGGATCTATAATAAATCTACTCTTAAAATAGAAGAATCTATGCATGTCTTTTTTGATGAAACTAACATGTTTTACAAGGAGAAGATTCCTTCTACCAAAGAAAATCTGCAGGTACCTATATTAAGTGAGCAGCTAGATCAATTAGCTCTACATAAAGAAGGAATTCTGAATCCTGAACAGCAGAATGCTGAAGAGAGTGAAGAAGAAAATCTCTCAGATTTTGCTGAAAGTCCAGAACAGATAACAGCAGATCATTCTTCACAGGATATAGCAGCTGAACAAATTCCCCAAGTGGAAATTATTGCTGAACCAACTCCAACTGTTGACCACATCACAGTTAGAGATCATCCAATATCACACGTGATTGGTGATATTTCAGCAGGTGTGCAAACAAGGAATCAAGTAAATCAGAACATGATGCACACATGTTTTCTCTCTCAGATTGAACCTCAATCTCTACAAGATGTAGAACAAGATCCCAATTGGATCATTGCTATGCAAGAGGAACTCAATCAGTTTGAGACAAACCAAGTATGGGATTTGGTTCCTAGACCCAAAGACCATCCAGTGATTGGCACCAAATGGGTCTTCAGAAACAAGCTAGATGTGCAAGGCAACATTGTAAGAAATAAAGCAAGACTGGTAGCTCAAGGATATTCACAGGAAGAAGGCATTGATTATGATCAGACCTTTGCTCCTGTTGCAAGACTTGAAGCAATCAGAATCTTTCTTGCATTTGCTGCATATAAAAAGTTCAAGGTATATCAAATGGATGTAAAGAGTGCTTTCTTAAATGGAGAAATCAAAGAAGAAGTATATGTGAAACAACCACCAGGTTTCATCTCTCCAACTCAACCCTCTTTTGTATTTAAGCTTAAGAAAGCTTTTTATGGTTTCAAAGAAGCTCCTAGAGCATGGTATGAGACTTTAGCTAGTTTTCTTTTGGAAAACAATTTTTGTAGGGGCATAGTAGATAAAACTCTATTTTTCAGGATACATAAAAATAAAACTTTGCTAGTTCAAATATATGTAGATGATATTATTTTTGGTTCTACTGATTCAAATTTGTGCAAATGATTCTCTAATCTAATGCAATCTAAATTTGAAATGAGTAGTATGGGTGAGTTATCATACTTTCTTGGTCTCCAAGTGAAGCAAACTCCAAATAGAATCTTCATATCCCAATCTAAGTATGCTAAGGAATTAGTGAAAAGATTTGGTATTTCTGATTCTTCCACCATGAAAACACTCATGCCCTCAAATGCTGTTGTTGATAATGATGATTCAGGGAAACCTGTTGATTCAAAAGTATATAGAGCAATTGTTGGCTCACTACTTTATTTAACAGCAAGTAGGCCTAACATAATGTTTGCTACCTGTATTTGTGCTAGGTTTCAAGTTAACCCCAAAGAATCTCATCTAAGTTTACTAAAAAGGATTTTGAGATATATAAAGGGTTGCCCTAATCTAGGTCTCTGGTATCCAACAGCTTCTGAATTTGAATTAACTGGATTCTCAGATTCAGATTATGCAGGATGCAGAGTAGACAGGAAAAGCACATCAGGAACTTGTCAGTTCCTTGGTGATAGGCTTGTGTCTTGGTCTTGTAAGAAACAAACATCTGTGTCAACATCAACAGCTGAAGCTGAATACATTGCTGCTGGCAGTTGCTGCTCACAGATGTTGTGGATATAAAATCAACTTCTAGATTATGGTGTTAACTTAAATAATTCAACTATAGTACAATATCTATAGCACAAAATCCAGTTCTCCATAGTAGGACTAAACACATAAAGATTATGCACCACTTCCTTAGGGATAATGTGGATAAAAATAAAATTTGCCTACAATTTATTTATACTGATTTACAAAGAGCTGACATTTTCACCAAGCCATTGGATGAAAAGAAGCATATCTTCTTTATAAATCAAATAGGAATGATAGATGGAGACTCAATCTGTTAAAAAAAATTAACATTTCTATTTATCCCCTAAATTCGTCGTATGGAGAACGACGAATTTGTATTATTTGTCGAACGGCGGTCGACGAAACCTTTTATCTTCAGAATCGATAAAGAAAATTTCACCTGTCGAACGGTGATCGACGGAAAAGATATTTTTTGTCGAACGGCGTCAGACGGAGACCTAAAGTCTTTTCGACTTCTGCTTTTATTAGGTTTTTGCCGAACGCCGCTCCACAAATGTGCCCCCTTCTTCGGTCTATATAATCTTTATTTTTATTTCTTAATTGATCGCGCCTACAGAAATCGTTTCCCTCCAGTTCCCCTCTGCACTTGATCTTTCTCTCTTGCAGGTACAAATGGCGATTTCTCAAACCGCGCTCTACTCGATGAAGTTCGATGCCGGGTTTGACATCGACATGGAATCTTTCGCACAATCCGACCAAGTCTTCAAGGATGTTCTTCAACTTTTTGAAAAGCAACAACTGAAGACGTTCATGAGCACCAGGATAAAGCTACATATCGCAGAAATCAAAGAATGGGCTTACACGGCTAAGCCAGAAGATGAGAGCATAACTGGAACAATCTCAGGACATCAGGTCTCTCTTTCCCCAACTATCTTATCTGAAGTTTTTGGTTTTGTGAATGGTGATGATGATATTGAGATAAGTTCTGATGAATATGAGGAAGCTTTGATTAAAATGGGTCATTCCTCTGGAAACCCTAATCATCTGCTCAAGAAAAACTTGTCTTTGGATTATAAGTTTTTATCAGATATTGTTGGAAAGGTGTTGTTAGGCAAAACAACAGGTCATGATTATATCAAAAGGCACCAATTTCTGTTGATGGTGGCCTTGATGGAAAGGAAGAAAGTGAATTGGGGATCAATTCTTTTTGGATTGATTAAGAAGAAAGTGTCTAAGGATAGTGTTTGTTTTGGAAGAATTATTGGTATTGTGTTGAAGGAAAGGCACGATGACCTTCTGGTCTCTCCCAAGGTAACCATAAATGCTAGCAAGAAGCTGACCTCAGCTCTCTTTGCAAAATGGGAAAAGTGTTTCCAAAGAAGAACCTAGGAGCAGTTGCACAAAAGAAAGCTTCTGAAGGCACCAGGACTGAACAAGTCACTCCCTCAACCCTTCTAGAAGCTCCTTCTCCTCCTCTTGTTTCTTCTCCTCCTCTCCCATCTCCACCTCAGCATTTCTCCCCTACACAAACTCCACCTCCAAATTCTCCTACACCAATTGATGACAATCCACCTCCTTCATTTACTCTTCTACCTCCTCATATTTCTCCACCTCCATCTCCAATTCATGATGACCAACAGTCACCCATACACCACTCTTGTCCTATTCATTCAAACATCCCTCAACAACATGCCAATGTTTCAAACATCTTTGTACCCACTTCCATCCCATCTACTTCCCAATCATCCTCATCTCATCCACCTGAAATATTATTTCTACATTTCCAATCTGTTGCAGATCAAATTCTTGATTACACTCTCCCTAAGTTTGATCAAATCATGGATGCAAAACTTGCTCCAGTTCATCATTTTCTTTCTAATTTTGACTCCATATTGGATGCAAAACTTGCTCCAATTCTTTTAGCGATTTCTGAATTATCTTCTAAGATATCTTCAATTCCTTCCTCTTTTTCTGTCCCTTCTTCTAGGGGTCTAGATTCAGGTCTCCCTGAAGCTAGGCAGGGGGAGATCCCTTATGAAGAAGCTCCAGAAGCTCATGTTCCAGAAGGGTTAGTGTTTGAAGAGGATCAAGAAGCTCCAGTTTCAGAAATTTCAGCAGTATCAACTATAGAAGAAATCAATAATATCTATATTCATCCCTCTTTAGATATTATTCATTTGCTGTCTAAGTTCAATTCTATTTACTCAGTTCTGCCAAAATCTCATGAATATTCTATTGGATCGTATAGTGCCCTTAGAGGGGGGGGGGGGGGGGGGGGGGGGGGGGTGAATAAGGGTGTGTCTAAAAATTAATTTTTACTTAGTAAATTTTAAAGAGATTTTACTTTACTAAAAAATTACTTCTAAATACTTTCAAACCAATGCAATTTTAGTATTAAACCAAAACACAAATTTCTAAGATAAAGATTATGCCACCAAATATGTAATTAAAGAAAAAGACATAATTATATTAATCATGAAATTTGAGTACAATAAGAATGATCTTAACAATGCTTAAGATCAAGACACAATTATATTAATAAAAAATTCTACAATTTTGGTTTACCAATCCTTCTCCCAAGGATCGGAAGGCTATCGCTTGTCTCTCCCAAGACCAAGCCCAAGCCTATCCTCTAGATCTTCCCAAGATCTAGACGTAGCACACAAGGCCACGATTTCCCACCAAGCCACGCAAGGACTTGGACGCTCCGCACAAGGAAGCGATTTTCCCCTAAGCCGCGCAAGGACTTAGACGCCGCACGCAAGACGACGATTTCTCTACCAATACAAAATGAAAAGTATGTGAATGAGAATACAATATGAAAAGAACAACTCCCTAGAAAATCAGATCTCTGAACGGATTGTTGAAGCCTCGAGATGATTGATGATGTAGAAGCGCGCCCGATCTCGTCTTCAATCTTCAATCCTTCTTTGCACAAATGGGAGTTGAGGGGGTTCTGGAGCTCTCTGGTTCGTATGCACTCAGGAAGGGACTGGAATTCTCAAAAGGTTGGAATGCACGAACCAAATGAACCAATTTATAGAAATTCACTGTCGCCTGGGCGACAGTGACTGTCGGAATTTTCCGACAGCACTAAACTGCCGCTGGAGTGCCGTCGTGCGGGCAGTTGCTGTAACCGTCGAGCTGTCGCCTGGGCGACATCGATGTCGGATTTTCGACAGCGCAAAACTGGCGGTCGTGGGTGGAGTCGTGGGCAGTTGTTGTAACCTCCGAGCTGTTGCCTGGGCGACATCGCTGTCGGATTTCCGACAGCTCAAAACTGCCTTTCGTCGATCTGCCGTGGAGGGAAGTAGTTGTAACTTCTCTGCTGTCGCCTGGGCGACAATGGCTGTCGGAATTGTCCGACAGTGAAATTTTCCCACATTCAATTTTAGCTCCAGCAGAAATGTGAACATCGCATACATGTTATCTGCACACCATTAATAAAAATAGAATCAAATACAAACGGGACTTTGTTATTATCAAACCGGAGGAGTGCGAAATGCATGCTCCAACAATCTCCCCCTTTTGATAATAACAAATCCGTATAAAAAGAAATCATGTCTATTTAGATTGTTGATTTTAACCTTTGGTGTGTGCACAAAAATAACATGATATATTTTTCTTAAAAATAAATAATCTACCTCTAGATGAAAGCTCCCCCTAAATGAATGCTCCCCCTAAATATATGCTCCCCCTAAATATATGCTCCCCCTAAAAATATGATGTATTGTGTAGGTGGAATATTTAGGTGTAATAGATTTGTGATTGTTCTTTTTATACTTTTAATTCTCCCCCTTTTGATATTAGCAAAATTTAATATTAGATAAAAGAGTAGTTCTTAAGGGAATGGATATAGGATATAGAAAGAAAGAGTAAGCAGAAGCACTTTTTTGTGGAAATGATTGAAGTCCATGAAATAATAGGAATATGCCATAGTATGAATAAACTCATGAAGTGACGGTAAAGCCATATGAAGTAATAAAAGAAAATAACTTAAACATGAGTAAGATCATTTGAAAGTATCATAGAAAGACACAATAGTGTATAGAATTATGGAATATTTTCGGTCCAATTCTCATGAGATGAATATTTATATAACATAATGATGTGTACATGTGATACTTAGATCAAACATATGAAGTTATTTAATTTACATGATCATTGAAATGTAGAACATAATAAAAGCATATAAAGTCAACTTTGACTTTGAAGATATAGCACAAGATGATTAGAAAACCATTTTTCTTTTGCACAAGACACTTTACAATTCTGTCCAAGGTGCTTAACCTCACAATGCTCATTAAGACTTATCAGGAGGGTAAGTAGTGCTTGGTGGAGTATCCTTGTCTTTATTTTAAATTTTTGATCACAGATGTGATATCTTAATTTTGATATATTGATATTTTTTTTTGTAATTGACCAAGGATCTCCGAATTCACTTGAATCGCAAAAGATGGTGTAATTTTGTTGTGCTAACAAATCAAGGGTGAAAGTTGTATTTAAGAAGTGCTATTTTATTATGTTAAAGCAAATATGATCCATGTATATATTAAAGAAGAAGACATATGTATTGATCAAAAGAAGTGAACGTGATAGTTCATTATGATAGATAAACAATTTCTCATACTTAGAGGCATGCGAAAACAATTTCCAATGATCTAAACAACTAAGTAGAAGTGTCAATACGATGATAGCTTGGAAATGAAATCATATAAACATGTAAGTCAATTTTTTTTTAAATAAATAGCACATGGTTTGTCATCAAGTCATGAGGTGAAGCATTAATAATGACATATAACTATTGTAAATCATCAAAGGGACCCAAAATTGAAGTTTTGTCAAAATGGGAGCTGTCGGAAAATTCCGACAGTCACTGTCGCCTGGGCGACACCTAAAAATATAAATAGGGTTGTGGACCGAGTCAAACCCTATTGTGCATCATTTCCTGGAGTTAAAAACGAGAGGAAGGCTGTCGGAAGTCGGCGACATCCCTAGATCTAAGGTATGGATTTTTGATTTTGATGTTTTTAACTCAAAATTTTTTAGGGATTTGTGATTTTGATAGTAGAGAAGAAGGAAAATGTAGTTTTCATTTTGATTTTTGATGAATGGTGTAGGTTTTGAATTTTTTTTTTATTTTAAAAATGTAGATCTAGTTTAAAACAAGTGGATCTTGTTGGATCTTTGTTAAAAATGTTATGATTGTTTGATTCTTGAGGTTGAGGGTTTGCTTTTGTTCATAGTTTTAATTTTGAAAATGGAAGATTTTCATTTATAAAGAAGGTTGAAGATGATGAATAGTAAGGATATGAAGAAGATTTTGATTTAAAAACATATTAATTTTTTTTTTAAACTTGTTGTGGAAATAACCTTGATTTTGAGTAGATCTGGAAGTGTATGTAAAAAATTTCGAGAGAAGTTCACTTGGAGAGCTGTCGGAAATTTCCGACAGTCACTATCGCCTGGGCGACAGTGTTCCAGTGCACAACACATGTTTGATCTAAATTTTTTGTTATTTGCAGAATGGCTTCCAGTTCCAAAGCTCGAAGGAGTACTTCGGAAGATGCACATAGTTCATATCAATTTTTTCCTGGGGTGGAGAAAGCTATTATTGGAGTTGCGAAATATATTGAATTTGAATCGCCGAAGCATGATCATATCTATGATCGGCTTGCGAATGCAGGTATACTTTCAATAATCACACCAGAGGGGTTTTCTTCCTTTTTCATTCGTGAATTTTATAACCATTTGGAAGACCCAAATTTCACTGAATTGGACGGAGGAGTGAGATCAAGGATCCAAGGTCAACATGTGAAAATAACACATGTTGATCTAAGAGAGGAATTCGGACTAGTGATGAGTGAAAATATGCCTGATATAGTGGAGAATTATCGAAAGGATAGAGATTGGACCCTTGTAAACATGAGTTTACATGGGAATCAAAAGAAGACTCTTACCACTGAAGTTACGTCACTCACTCCGGATGCTTTCTTAGTTCAAGATATATTAAGGAATTCAGTGATGTTAAAGAGTGGAGATACAAGAAGTATTACAGCTCAGTTGACCCTCTTTACATACTACATTATGGAGGATGAGCTTTTTGATGTGGCGGACTTCATACTCTCCCAGATTAGGTATGCGTATAGATTAAAGCATCCAAGATGGGTGAAGGTTCATACGCTGCCAATGGGGGCGGTAATTCAACGTGTACTCTATAAGAAGTACGGATGGATAGTGCAAGGTTCTTATTTGGATGATTGTTATCCGGAGATATATTATACGGGTTCAATGAAAGTGAAGAAGCCGCAGAGAAAAGCCCATCCGGGGATTGAGATTAGAGAGCCGACCATTTCTAGGGGAGGTTCACTAAGGGAGTCCATTGATGATCTACGTGATTCATTAGAGGATCACAAGAGGGAAGTGAAGAAGGAGCGTAGTCGAATGCAGAAGTTTATAAAGTTTCTCGTCAAAGGTCTGAAGTTGAAGCCAACTCCGGAGGAAGAGGCCGAATGGCAGGTTCCGGACGAAGAACCGCCACGCCAATCGGTGAGGCGGACTCGCCGTGGTAAAGACGTGAGACGAGGACCTCCAGAAGATTGTCCAGAGAGCAGCGGGGCTGGTTATGAAGATTCAGAGTAGTTTCTGCAGGCTGCTGCTGCTGGGAGATGTCGGAAATTTCCGACATCCACTGTCGCCTGGGCGACAGTGAACTTCTTCAGATCTATTTCTGTTTAATGAACTTTATCCTTATGTGGTTTTCTACTGTTTTTATTTGAACAATATTGATGTAATATTAATGATGTTTGAATATTTTTTAAGTCTTTTGAAATTTTATTGTTTGATTTTTAAAAATTAGGATTTTTCTTTTTAAATTGTTTAGGTTTTGTGATAATTTTTTTTTAATTTTATAGGCTTTAAATATTGATATATTCATTGTGAAATGTCTAAAATTCCCAATTCTAGCCTAAGCATAGAAAAATGGGAATCCGGTAACGGCTTAGTGAATATATCCGCTAGTTGATTTTCCGTGCCTATAAAGTTGATTTTTATATTACCCTTCTTAATATGATCCCTTATAAAATGATGTCGGACATCTATATGCTTAGATCTAGAATGTAATACGGGATTGTTAGTTAAGTCTATAACACTTTTATTGTCACACTTTAATTCTACACTACTTTGTTGCATGCCAAAATCTTCTAATGTTTGTGACATCCAAAGAGCTTGGGCATAACAACTACCTAGTGCAATATATTCGGCCTCGGTAGTTGAGAGGGCAACAGAATTCTGTTTCCTACTCGACCATGAAATAAGTGAAGGGCCGATAAAGTGACAAGTGCCACTAGTGCTTTTCCTATCTAAGGAACATCCCGCATAATCCGAATCCTAAAAACCATGTAAAATAAAAGAATCATTATGAGGATACCATAAACCTAATTTTGATGTTCCTATGAGATATCTAAAGATACGTTTCACCGCTTTTAAATGTGACTCTTTAGGATTAGCTTAAAATCTAGCACATAAACAAACGACAAACATAATATCAGGTCTAGATGCGGTTAAATACAATAAAGACCCTATCATACTTCTATAAAGGGTTTATTCAATTGAAACACCACTTTCATCTTTTCCTAATTTTAATGAAGTACTCATAGGAGTGTTTGCATGCTTAAGATTTTCAAATCCAAATCTTTTTAACATATCATGAATATATTTGGTTTGACATATAAAAATACCATCATGTTTTTGTGTAATTTGAAAACCTAGAAAATATGAAAGTTCTCCAACCATGCTCATTTCAAATTCATTTTTCATAATTTGAACTACTTCATTACACAACTCTTCATTAGTGGCTCCAAAAATAATATCATCAACATAAATTTGTAAAATAACTAAATCATGATCAATTTGCTTAATGAAGAGTGTAGAATCAGCACTTCCTATTTTATAATCGTGCTTTAACAAATATTGAGTTAATCGATCATACCAAGCACGAGGCGCTTGTTTTAATCCATAAAGCGCTTTATCTAATTTATAAACATGATTTGGATATTTCTCATTTATAAAGCCAGGGGGTTGTTCTACATAAACCTCTTCTTTTATATACCCATTTAAAAATGCGGTTTTGACATCCATTTGATATAATTTAAATCTTTTAAAACAAGCAAATGCAAGAAATATTCTAACCACTTCTAATCTTGCTACGGGTGCAAAAGTTTCATCAAAATCTACCCCTTCAATTTGTGCATAACCTTTTGCAACTAATCTGGCTTTATTTCTAACAATTCTAGATTCATTATCCATTTTATTTTTAAAAATCCACTTAACACCAACTACAGGACGATTTTTGGGTCGTTCTACAAGATTCCAAATCTTATTACGTTCAAATTGATTAAGTTCTTCATTCATAGCTAAAAACCAAAATTCATCATTTAAAGCGGTGAAAACATCTTTTGGTTCTATTTCAGAAACAAAGCAAAGGTTTGAAAATAAAACTTGTAGCGATGAACGAGTACTAACCCCTTTTTGCGGATCTCCAATGATAAGCTCCTTTGGATGATCCTTTGAAAATCTCAATTCACTTGGAGGCACATATTCTTCTCTTTCTTCTTCTCTTTCTTCTTCTCTTTCTCCTTCTCTTTCTTCTTCTTTTTCTTCTTCATTTTCTCCAAGTTCTTCTTCATCATTCTCCACCGTGGGAAGGAGTTCATCTTCTTTTCCTGTAATTTTCTTTTCTACACATGAAGCAAACTCATCAAACCTAACATGAATAGATTCTTCAACTATTTTTGTTCTTTTATTAAAAATTCTATAAGCTTTACTAGTTGAAGAATAGCCAATAAAAATACCTTCATCACATTTTTCATCAAATTTTCCTAAGGAATCTTTAGAATTCAAAATAAAACATTTACAACCAAAAACTTTGAAATAAGAAATATTTGGTTGTTTACTAAATATTAATTCATAAGGAGTTAATTTTAAAATAGGGCGAAGCATTACTCTATTAATTACATAACATGCCGTGCTAACCGCTTCAGCCCAAAAAGATTTTGGTAATTTAAATTCAGATAACATCGTACGGGCTAACTCTTGAAGAGTTCTATTTTTCCTTTCCACTACACCATTTTGCTGTGGTGTGCGTGGAGCGGAAAATTCATGTTTAATTCCTAACTCCGTACAAAAAGAAATAAACTTTTCATTTTCAAATTCTCCTCCATGATCCGATCGTATGCGTTTAATTTTTAACTCCAATTCATTTTGAATACGCAAACATAATTTTGAAAATTCTGAAAATGCTTCGGATTTGGAGGTTAGAAATAAAGTCCAACAAAAACGAGAATAATCATCAATCAAAACAAATGTGTATTTTCTACCTCCTAAGCTAGAAATTCCAATTGGCCCAAATAAGTCCATATGTATTAATTGAAGTGGCCTAGTGGTAGAAATAATGTTTTTACTTTTGAAAGATGATTTTGAAAATTTTCCTTTTTGGCAAGGCACACATAGTGAAGAAGATAAATTTCCATTTAGCAAAGGTAAACCTTTAATTAATTTATCTTTTGAAAGTTTTGAAATTAACTTGGCACTAGCATGTCCAAGTCGCCTATGCCATAAATCTAATTCATCATTTTTTGATAGAAAACATTTCATAGTAGAATTTGAAAAATCAAGAAATTTAATCATATATACATTATGACATCTAGGTGCGGTAAAAACAATTTATTTGTTTTGGAATTAATAATTTTGCACAAATTTGTAGAAGATTCAAATAAAACATTTAAACCCTTATCACATAATTGACTAATAGAAATCAAATTATGCTTTAATCCTTCTACAAATAAAACATTTGAAATTGAAAAATTTTCGTTACCTACAACACCGATGCCGATGATTTTTCCTTTTCCATTGTCACCGAATGTAACAACTCCTCCTTTCTTCATCTCCAGGCTAAGGAACTTCTCTTTATTGCCTGTCATGTGCTTTGAACAACCCGAGTCCAAGTACCACACGTCTTCTTTGTCCTTAGCCTGCCAACATACCTAGAAAGAAGAGGTGAGTAAAGATCTGGTTACCCAAGTGGTTCCACCCATAGTATAGGTAGAAGCCTTAGGCACCCAGATTTGTTTAATTTTAGTTTTTCCTTCCTTCCAGCAAGAGTCCGTAGTGTGACCAAATCTATTGCATTTGGCACATGTAATGTATTTAGAGGAGTATAACTTTTCTGGACTTTTACTGGATGAGGATGCAGTATTTATCAGTTCATTAATTTTAGAATTTTTAAAAGTGAATTTTCTGGACTTTTCACTGTCGCCGGCGACAGTGGTTGTCGCCGGGCAACAGCTTCCAGATGTGTATCCGATCCCAAACCTTCCAGATCCATGGCGTTGGTATCCTAAGATCATATCCAGTGATCTTCGGCCCATTCCAAATTTTTTCATGGCTAGTGTTAAGTCATGAATCTGGTTTTTCATTTGTGTATTCTCGGATACTAGATTTACGCATCTACGTTCAAAAGATTTCTTTCCCTCATGGACTTTAGAGATTGAAGATTTCAGATCTCTCTCTAAAATCTCATTCTTGTTAGTAAGAATTTTTATTGTAGAATGAGATTTGGAAAGAGATTCTTCAAGTTCATTAATTCTTCCCAAAAAGTGATCACACTCTTGGCAAGAGATATCTCTTTTTCCAATAGTCTTAATTTCCCTTAACAATTTTTTGTTTTCTTTAAGTAAAATGTCATTTTCAGATTTAAGAAGATCATTGTCTTTTAAGCTTTTTTAAAAAAATTTGCAAGTCTTTAAAAATTCAGAAAACAATTCATCATAGGTTGGAGGAGTTACCTCAGTGTCGCTTTGGACACTGCATTCGTCATCAGATATGACGCTCTTTCCCATTAAGCATATGTTGGCCTCCTCTTCTTTACTTGAGTCGGAATTGCTTGCATCCTCAGAAGTAGTATCATCCCAGGTTTCCTCCTTCAACACCTTCTTCGACCTTTTGTGCTTCTTTTCTTTAAGTTCTTTCAAGTACTTTGGACACTTGCTTCGAATGTGTCCTAAATTCTTGCAGTGATAGCACTCCGGTGGCGGTCTCTCTTCCTCCTCATTGCCTTCCTTTCCTTTTTTCTTCCTAAAGGTCTCCTTCTTAAAATACTTCTTAAACGAATTCCTTCTCTCCGGATTTTTCATAAATTTTCTAAATTTTTAACAAATAAACTTTCCCCATCTTCTTCATCCTCCTCAGAATCACTAGTTTCTTCCTTCTTTGATCTTAGAGCCAATCCCTTCTTCCTTGGCTCCATATACTCTTGTTGTTGAATTTTCAATTCAACTTCATGAGTTTTCAAGTTCCCAATGAGGCTCTCCAACTGTAAGGTCTTAAGATCATGTGACTCGGAAATTGCAGTCACTTTAGGATTGAACTTCGGGGGAAGTGATCTTAAGATTTTCCTTACCAAATCTCCATTTGAGAACACCTTTCCTAGCACCTTTGAGTCGTTCACGATTTTTGTAAATCGTGTGTACATCGTATCAATCTCTTCATCTACCTCCATTTTGAACCTTTCAAATTCAGATTCCAGTTGAAATAGCTTTGAATCCTTTACCTGCGAAGTACCTTCATGAGTGATTTCTAATAGATTCCAAATTTCAAATGCAGTATTACAAGCACAAACTCTATTAAATTCAGTGCGATCTAGTGCGCAGAATAAAGCATTCATGGCTTTTGCATTGTTCTTACATTTTAATTTATCGTTGTCATCCCACTTGTCTTTGGGCTTATCCATGGTTACATCTCCTACAACAAATGTTGGAGAAGTGTAACTAGATTCTACCATATTCCAGACTTCTATATCTAAAGCAATTAGAAAACAACGCATACGTGTTTTCCAATAATTATAGTCCGTGCCCGTAAAAAGTGGTGGCCTACTAATTCCTTGCCCCTCAACGAACGCGTGATCGTTGTGCGCCATTACTCCCGGTGGTAAAACCGTTTTGGAGTAACCTCACTCTGATACCACTTGTTGGATCGTATAGTGCCCTTAGAGGGGGGGGGGGGGGGGTGAATAAGGGTGTGTCTAAAAATTAATTTTTACTTAGTAATTTTTAAAGAGATTTTACTTTACTAAAAAATTACTTCTAAATACTTTCAAACCAATGCAATTTTAGTATTAAACCAAAACACAAATTTCTAAGATAAAGATTATGCCACCAAATATGTAATTAAAGAAAAAGACATAATTATATTAATCATGAAATTTGAGTACAATAAGAATGATCTTAACAATGCTTAAGATCAAGGCACAATTATATTAATAAAAAATTCTACAATTTTGGTTTACCAATCCTTCTCCCAAGGATCGGAAGGCTATCGCTTGTCTCTCCCAAGACCAAGCCCAAGCCTATCCTCTAGATCTTCCCAAGATCTAGACGTAGCACACAAGGCCACGATTTCCCACCAAGCCACGCAAGGACTTGGACGCTCCGCACAAGGAAGCGATTTTCCCCTAAGCCGCGCAAGGACTTAGACGCCGCACGCAAGACGACGATTTCTCTACCAATACAAAATAAAAAGTATGTGAATGAGAATACAATATGAAAAGAACAACTCCCTAGAAAATCAGATCTCTGAACGGATTGTTGAAGCCTCGAGATGATTGATGATGTAGAAGCGCGCTCGATCTCGTCTTCAATCTTCAATCCTTCTTTGCACAAATGGGAGTTGAGGAGGTTCTGGAGCTCTCTGGTTCGTATGCACTCAGGAAGGGACTGGAATTCTCAAAAGCTTGGAATGCACGAACCA
The DNA here is from genome assembly GCA_033032865.1 of Dactylorhiza incarnata. Lineage (NCBI taxonomy): Eukaryota > Viridiplantae > Streptophyta > Magnoliopsida > Asparagales > Orchidaceae > Dactylorhiza > Dactylorhiza incarnata. The sequence goes on from JAWHQI010000130.1 coordinate 6,056,948, forward strand.
AAGGAACCAATTTATAGAAATTCACTGTCGCCTGGGCGACAGTGACTGTCGGAATTTTCCGACAGCGCTAAACTGCCGCTGGAGTGCCGTCGTGCGGGCAGTTGCTGTAACCGTCGAGCTGTCGCCTGGGCGACATCGATGTCGGATTTCCGACAGCGCAAAACTGCCGGTCGTGGGTGGAGTCGTGGGCAGTTGTTGTAACCTCCGAGCTGTCGCCTGGGCGACATCGCTGTCGGATTTCCGACAGCTCAAAACTGCCTTTCGTCGATCTGCCGTGGAGGGAAGTAGTTGTAACTTCTCTGCTGTCGCCTGGGCGACAGTGGCTGTCGGAATTGTCCGACAGTGAAATTTTCCCACATTTAATTTTAGCTCCAGCAGAAATGTGAACATCGCATACCTGTTATCTGCACACCATTAATAAAAATAGAATCAAATACAAACGAGACTTTGTTATTATCAAACCGGAGGAGTGCGAAACGCATGCTCCAACATATTCTAGAGCAATTGTTCCATACAATGCTCCCACAGATAAAGCTCTGTTGAAAAAGATTATCAAAAGTTTTAAAGTTCAGACTACAGAGCCAGCTCCTATCTCAGTTCAAGTTCAAACTCTAGCTCCAGGTCAAGCAGAAAAATCAGCTGTTGTTACAGAAGAAACTCTCAAGAATTTTGATTTTCCAGTTTTTGTTTTTGATGAATCACCAATTCCAGATTTTGATGAAATTTGGAAAGCAGAAGATGAAGCTTTTGAAGCTAAAGAGCAAAGGATCAAAGTCTTAAATTGGTCAATGATTTATATGATGATCCAATTCTTTCTTCTGACTCTAATGAAGAAGATAGTGAGAGTGATTCTGATAATACTTTATCAAAGAAGAGAAAGAAAAGGAAAGCAAAGTCAAAGGCTGTCCCCAAGCCTCCAAACCTGAGAGTGATATTCCCTATTATGTTCTTCATAACATCACTCTTGACAAAGATACACCACATTGGATGAAATTCTCAAGGAATGAGAACAAAAGAAGAAAGAAGATGAAGAAGACTGGTTATTATTCTGACAAGCCTGTCAAATATAACCATCCTCCTCCTCCAGCAGCAGGCTCAGCAGCACCATTTTCCTCCTCTCAGAAATCCACACCTCAGCAATCAAGGAGACCAGCTAGCACAAGTGGTCATCAGAGATCTTGGTCTTCAGGACATCCTTCAAGCTCTTCCAGAAATATTTCTACAGAATACAAATATCATATATCTGATGGATCCATGCACAGGAAAAGAAATATTCCTTTTGACCAACCTTCAGTACAGGACACTGATCTTGATGAAATATCTTATTCTCCTGTTGATACAGAAGCTGAAGAAATAGCACAGATGGCTAGATTCAAGGAGTCAATTGCCACAGCTCAGATAAATAAAGCTAAAGCTGAAGGAAAGGATTATTCTCAGTATTCAACTATGTCAGAATATAGAAGAAAAGAATTTGAAAAGTGTAAATCAAAGAATCTTTTCAATGCTGAAGAATTCTTGATCCAACACCCACAAGAAGTTGTCATTCAAAGCAAATCTCAAACCATTCTGGGAGCTCAGGATCTCTACTTAAGTAAGCAGAAATCTGAAGATCCTAACAGAAAAATCATTTTCAAGCCTCCCTCAGCAAATCAATGAAAAGGTTCAGACTTTATTGTGTCTTTTTAACATTTTTGTTGTAACATTTCTAAACTCAGAGCACTATGATTTATTCTATCGGCTGAAATAGATTTACATTCTGTCAGATATTTTTTTTTGCTCTGCTGTTTATTTTTCTATTGTAGTTAATTGATTGATTGTCAAATAGTATCCTAACCCAAATAGGGGGAGATTGTTGGAACAACCCTATTACTGATTTGGGATAGGATCACTATATGTTGAACTAGGATCAAGTTGACCCCATTGTATAGTTTAAGGGTCAAGTCTTTAAGCTGATAGATTAGCTAGAACTTAAGGAAAAAGTTAAGTTCCCAGCGTTCGACAAATGGCTATCGGTGCTCGATAGATGGCTGCCAGCGCTCGACGAATTCCTGCCAGCGCTCGACAGTTCTCCAGCCAGCGCTCGACAGTTTTCCAGCCAGTGTTCGACATTCTCTGAGCAGCGCTCGACGAATTCCAGCCAGCGCTCGACGAATTCCAGGCAGCGCTCGACAAATTTCTTATTGAAGCTCAGATCAACAAATACTGATTCCAGATCAATTAATATCTTAAATACCAGTTCTCTGAACACAGATCGACGACTTTAACGGATCTATTCAAATATCTTTGGACATATTCAAGACAGATAAGTAAGAATATTATATTCAGTTATTATATTCTTTCTTTCCTTATTCCAAGACAGAAATAACCGTTGACAATTAATGCAAATGAATTTTACACGGCTAAGGAATTAAAGGACCTGCCAAAGTCGTTTGGTTTTTGTTGTTATTCAAAGAAATGATTAAAGGCTGATTATTCTATTTCCAAAAAGAGAAGATATCAAGACAGATTTTATTGTCTTAGCTCTCGACAGAATTCAAATATATTCTTACTGAATACAGAGAGAGAACAACAAGGATAGAGAAAAAAAGAAGAAGAACACTCAGCAAAAACATTCTCAGTCTTCTTCTTCCTCAAGCAGCAATCACCACTTGTCTGAGAACATCTTCTTCAAAGATCAATCACTCAGATATCTGCTGCAAGTTCAAGTCTTCTAAAAGAGCAACAAGGAATCTGAAGAACCTTTTCTTCCAGATCAATCTGCTACAGAAGATTTGTGTCTTCAAGAGAAAGCTTCTCCATCATCTGTCAAATACTTCAATCAGACAGGGGGAGCTTTACAACAAGTCCACTAGAGTCTTCTCTCAGCATCTTGACAGAGAAGAACACTATATTCTCTTACTCACCTCTCCTGTACAGGGTTAATACTCCCTTCAAAAGTGTAACCCCTTGGTGGCAAGACACCTGATCAAAAAATCTAGTTGGTTTTGAGCACTTCATCAAAAGCTCTCTGGTGTGTGGACACCAGATCAAAATCAATTTGGTGTTAGGGCACCTGATCAACCCTCCTAGTGGACTCCTACCAAGGGTGGTAGAATAGTGGACTACCCAGATTTATTGGGGAACCACTATAAATTCCTTGTGTCTTCTGTGATTGTCTATTTCTTTGTGCTGTGCTATGTGATTTTACTCAACCTGTTTTATTTACTTTGTTTTATATCTCACACTGTTTACACATATATATAACACTATTTTAATTCCGCTATACAAACTAAGAAAAAGTTTTAAACTCTATTCACCCCCCCTCTAGAGTTAACTTAAGATCTAACCTCCACTTTCAGAGGATCTGTGGAAGAAACTGGAGGAGCTGTACATGTCGAAGTCTCTCATGAATAAGCTCTATGTGAAGAGACAATTGTACAGCTTGAGGATGTCCGAGAACAATCAGTTACTGGAGCACATGAACGTGTTCAACAGATTTATCTCCCAGTTGCGTAGCATGGACCTTAAGGTCGAGGAGGAAGACCAGGCTCTGCTCATATTGTCTTCATTGTCGAAGTCCTTCGATCATCTGGTCACCACGTTTCTGTATGGGAAGGACACCTTGAAGATGGAAGAAGTGATGACAACGCTGCTCTCGAACGAAATGAGAAGCAAGTCGAGTCCTAGTGATGACGTGGGCTTATTCGTGAGGAGCAATGACCCAGCACGAGCTAGATCGAGAGGAAAAGACAAAGAGGAAGACCGACCTAGGTTTAAGTCTGGGGGCAGGAACTCAAAGTGCCACTACTGCAAGGAGGAGGGGAACTGGAAAAATAAGTGTCCGAAGAGAAAGGAGCAGGCGCATGAGCCACATCAGGCTGCGGTGGCATCTGAGGATGAGGACGATGCCGACGTTCTTCATGTTTTACCCAGCCTTGAGACCACAGGTTCCTGGATCATGGATACAGGATGTTCGTACCACATGTGCCCAAACATAGAATAGTTCTCCATTTTTAGGCAGTGTGAAGGTGGTCGTGTTCGTATGGGGAACCAGTCAGAGTGCGAAGTAGTGGGAGTCGGTAACATCAGGATTAGGATGTTTGACGGAGTGGTTAGGACCCTCACTGACGTTCGGTATGTGCCTGGGTTGAGAAAGAGTTTGCTTTCTCTAGGCACTCTGGAGGCTGCCGGGTACTATTATACCGGTAGCGGAGGATATCTAGAGGTCAGGAGAGGCGCGCAGATAGTCTTGAGAGGGGAGCATTCCGGAACGCTCTATAGACTGATTGGCACCACGATTTCCAGAGGAAAGGTGAGGAGAGAGGTCAGATCGTCTCTCGGGCTACAGGACACGGTAGCATATGCTTTCCATGCGATCTCCTCAGATCCTGGTTCCTATGTTAGAGCTTTAGAGGGCAGAGATCGCTCTCAGTGGAAAGCAAGGAAGGACCAGCGGAGGAGCGGGGCAAGACTCGTGGCGAGGGAGTACGCGCAGAGAAAGGACTGTGGCAAAGGTAAAATCTTCGCAGCCTTAGAGAAGAAGGGCAGAGAGTCATCTCAGGAGTGCCCAGACACCGCAAAGGGAGCCATCTGGCTCAAAGGTCCCACCACGGAACTTAGGATCACTCAGGAGAAGGTGGAGTTGCACAGTGAGAATTCGAGTGCGAGTCGTCTTGCAATAGACCCAGTCTATCGTGCAAGAAAAAGGCACGTCGGTGTGTGCCACCAGGAGTTGAGGGAGTTCGCTGAAGGTGCAGGCATGGAGTTGTGGGAGATATCTTTGGAGGGTAACGTTGCGAGAGAAGTCAAGTTCAAGAGCGGTCTTGACTTGGCTCATACTGATGCATGTTGATCGTGTCAACCCCAGGGAGGGGGGTTTGTAGTCGCTAGTAGGGGAGATCCAGGTTCGAGGTGGAGTTACGTTCGTGTGAGGCGTCAAGGTGGAGATTGTTAGGATCGTGACACCTCACGGATCCATATTCCCGGATTATCCGGATCGCGGCACGTCACCGATCCATGGGATCAAGGTTTTCCTATTCTAGCAAATCCTAACTTTGGAGAAATCCTATTATAGGAATCAGATTTTTGGGAGATTATTCTCCCCATTGATGAGGGCCGGTTGGCGTTTTTCCATGTGTTTCCTGGGCATTCATGGCCATAGATTTCTCTCCTTATTTGGAGATTGGTTTTTTCCTTATGTGTGGCCTGGGCATTCATGTGCGACCCAATTGAGAGCCAGCGAGAACAGAGAGAAGGAGTTCATTCGGAACAGGGGCGTCACAGAGACTCAGGTGGCCGAAGTTCTTTCTTCGGCCAGAGGCAGCGCGCAGCGAAAGTTCCAGGCGTCGACTCCTTCGGCTTCAGGCGGCATTCAGGCTAGGCTTCAGCCGAGCGGCGGCAGTCCAGCGACGACCGGTCGGTTCTTGGAATCGACATCAGGCCGGCGGCTCCATTGAAGTCCAAGCGGCGGGATTGGGAAGGAGGTAGTGCTGTCCAGGTGCGGGCGGCAGTCTCAGGCTCCGACGGATCCAGGAGGAAGAAGATAGGCGATATCGCCAGGCGACAGCAGCGACGACAGCAGTAACGACATCAGTATTCCTCAATTTTTCTGTCATTTTCCCGTTTCTGTTTGACAGTGTATCGGTCATCGTTGTAACTCCTGTAATCTCTGTTTATAGTGGATTTCCCGGCGCGCTCTCCCCGTGGACGTAGGAGCCCATCTCCGAACCACGTAATATCTCTTTGTCGTCTGTGCGTGCTTGAAATCTCATTCCGTACTTATTTATTTTGTGCTATTGCTTGTGCTCAATTTATTCCGTTGCGCTACCGCGGTTCTCGATCCGATTGCATAACAGTAACAGTTGTTGCAGCACTAAAGGGGGACGAAAGGGCTAGGGCTCAATTAGGATCCTCTCCATTTCAAGTGACCAGATCAATTTCTGCATGGTTGATTCGACAGGTTCATTAAGCTCAACCTATTTTATTTTTCTTTTAATCTAAAAAATCTACACTATTAGATCAAGTGAGAATGCATCCATACCATGAAATGGACCTCCATTTCAGATCCGAAATAGAGAGGATCCTGACCCGGGGCTCAATCAGGTGTTCACATGTTGATGTCATATATCCGAACATAGATGGAGAAGATCTTACTGACTCTAATATTAGCCAACTCTGATCAAGAAAACAATTTTGTGATGTGCCTGCATCAAAGATATGCTCATATTTAAAATAGGTGTGTTCCTGACAATGCTCTATTTATATACTTATTATTAATATAATTTGAATATATTAATGTCGATTGTACATTTATGTGCATAATTAATTCATAATTTTTTTTGAAATTTCAAAATTTCTGTTGTACATAAGTGGGTATTATTGATTGCTGCAAGAAAATTTGAAATTTCAAAAAAAAAATATAAGAATTAATTATGCACATTAATGTGCAGTCGACATTAATATATTCAAATTACAAACGTAGAAATACTCCTTGATAAAATATTTAATAATAAGTGTATAAATAGAGTATTGTCACGACCACATCTATTTTGAATATGAGCATATCTTTGATATAGGCACATGAAATCTGTTAGGTATTTGGTTTAATATGTCCGCGCGTGTCAGGACTGACTCGGAACAACCCAATGAGTTTCGTGTCACTATGGTTAAGAGCTCTACGCTGGAGATACTATATAAGGCCATTCCACACTGATGAGTCTTAGTAGAATATCTTGAGCGGAGCCATTTACAAAATTGACATCTAATAATTGAAAGGTTTAGGATGTATTCGATGCCGCGATTTTGACATGCCGCCCATCCCCCCGGTGGTCACTAACAAATATTACATTGCGCCTACGTCACGCTATAAAAAAGGCTCATGTATTCTAGCATTGGGCAACCACAATGGTGGGGTGCGTTTTGCAATTTCGGGGTCTTAGGCTCTGTTTGGGGGGACTTATTTTCACCGGTCAAGCGGTTACGACCGCATAGCCCTGCACAAAAGGCCCGGGCCCACTGGGCCGGCCCGAGCCCGGCCCAGGAAAAGCCCTTTGAGGCCCGGCCCGGGCCTAACCTGGGCTTGGGGCCGTGGCAGGGCTCCAATCTGGAGCTCCTGCCCGGCCCGTTGCCCGGCCCGGGCCGGGCCGGGCAAAGCCCGATTTTCGGGCCGGCCTGAGCCCAGGCCCAGGCGCAGCCCGACCCAGGGCTGGCCGGCCCGAGAGGCCTTAAACGGCTCTTAAAAAGAGTCGTTTAAAGGCTCTTATTAAGAGCCTTTAAGGCTGCTGCCAGCTGACATCAATGTCAGCTGGCAGCAAGACAGCCAAGGGGCTAGGCTGGACAGCCTAGCCCCTAGGCTGTCCAGCCTAGCCCCTAGGCTGTCCTTTTTTAATATTTTTTTATTATTTTTTTAAAAAAAATATTTTATTTAAAATAATAATAATAAAAAATAAAAAAAAGTTATAAATATATGTTAAAAAAAAACCCGCCATCTCTCATTCTCTCTCGCCATCTCACGTCTCTCTCATTCTCTCTCTTTCTCTCATTCTCTCTCACTCTCTCACTCTCCTACTCTCTCGCTCTCTAATATTTATGGCATCCTCCTCATCAACGCCTGCGTCGTCGACTCAAAGTACTGCCGAAGTGGTGGAGCATAACCGGAAAGCGCCGATGCAAATTATGTTCAAAATTGCTAACCCTTACCCGCAACTCGACACTAGCAAGACACATAAAGTCTTGTATTGCGAAACAAGCTCCGGAGTTCAGCCAGGCACAACTATCCGCATCGGGGCAAATATGGACGTACGATCAACTTCGACAACGTGAATTGCAGGTGAAAGACGTCATCAGACATGGGTTACCGTTTAGCCACTATGACAACAATGAGGCGACGGAGTACATACACGAAGGACTTCAGCCAAAATATCAACAAGTAAGTAGATCCACTATTAGACGCGACACACTAAAATTATATTTTGAGGCAAAACAATCTTTAATAAATTATTTTGAAACTTTTGAGGGATGTGTGAGTTTAACGAGCGACGTCTGGAGTAGCTCCATAAAAGTAGGATTGTCGTATATATGTATCACGTGTCATTGGATCGATCCCGTTTCTTGGGAGCTAAATAAGCGCGTTATATGTTTTGAAGGTTTTGAATTTCCGCACACAGGTAAAGCTATATATCAGGTTATTATTAAATGCGTGCGCGAATTTAAATTAAAAGATAAAATAATGAGTATATCTTTTGATAACGCTAGTAATAATAACCTCGCAATAGAGTGGTTAAAACGCGATTTAAAACCAATGTTAAACAGTGCGTTTTTTCACACTCGATGTGCCTGTCACGTTTTAAATTTAGTAGTGCAAGATAGTCTAGCAGCTATGGAACCGTATATTTCAAAAATTCGGACAATGCTTAAATTTATTTATTGTACAAAACAACGAAGTCAAGATTTTAGAAAATTTGTAACAGCACAAGGACATAAATATTTGAAACCTTAATTTGATATGCCCGTGAGATGGAATTCAACATATAAAATGTTGAAAAGAGCGTTTCAACAAAAAACACTTCTTATGGAATATTACACCCTAATTAATAATCATGATTTAACTGATAACGATTGAGACGTACTATTACATTATGTAGATTTACTAAAATGTTTCCATATGACGACTGTTTCTTTATCTGGCGTGTATTATCCGACTAGCTCACTAGTAATTGAAAATTTTGTAAATATCGCACAAAAATTTAATTATTATAAGCAACACGAAGGGTGACTTTCTTTAATTGAAATAATGGAAGAAAAATATTTAAAATATTATAGAGAATTGCCTCCCGCGTTTTCATGCGCCGCCGCTTTAAATCCGTTATTCGGCGTAGACGGCGTAGAAAATTTGATAGATGAAATTAATAATAACTTAAACATAAATCTAAGTTTCGATGATAGTGACAACGTTAGTACTTTAAAATTTCATTCTGTATTTACCGAATTTTTTAATTATTACGATAACTTATATGACTCGCGACCCCGAGAAGAAGTATCGCAAACAAAAACAAAAGATTCTTTTAAAAATAAAATGTTAGAATTAGCCTCTAGAAAAAAAACACGCACAACTAGTAGCTTAAACGAATTAGGATTGTATACCAAAACACAATTCCGCGATTTTATGAGTGCCGAGAAGATCGAAAACTTCGATCTCTTAAAATGGTGGAAAGGTAAAGTTAATACATATCTATATGGCCCGAGATTTACTAACAATCCAAGCTAGCACGGTAGTTTTGGAGTCCGCTTTTTCTCTTAGTGGCGGAGTTTTGAACGAGCGAAGGAGTCGGCTAAATGAAGAATCACTGGAACTATGCATCTGCTATAAGGACTATTTGGATGCTACGAGGAGAAAGCAGCACATTTCAGCGTTGGAGGCGAGCTCGGAGGAGCTAGAAGACAAGATGAACGCGATGAATATCTGAGTTGGATAAGCGCGTTACAAGTCACGGCGATTGGATAAACGCCTCATATGTAATAAGTTAATAAATTTTGTAATTTAGTTTATTTAAAATTAATAATATATTTCAATTTTTTAATTTGTAATTTTGTAATTTGTAAATTTTTAATTTTGTAAATTATTAATTTTGTAATATGTCATGATTTTGTAATTTTGTAGATTTTTAATTTTTAATTTTGTAATATGTTATAAGTATTTATTTAAAAAAAAAATCTGTTTTAAAAAAAAAAACCGACCCGGTCCGGCCTTGAGGGACGGATGAGGCCCCCTACCTGGGAAACGGCCCGAGCCCGATTTTCAGTGGCCCGGGCTCGGCCCGGTTTACAAAAGCCCGGGCCCGATCAGGCCCGGTCAGGGCCGATCCGATCGGGCCTTTTGTGCAGGGCTACAACCGCATGAACCGGACCCTAAATTAAGGTCCACTTCATGCGGTCGTAACCGCTTGACCGGTGAAAATAAGTCGACTCCGTTTGGCACAGTAGTCACAGTTGTGAACATGATGGTTAATCTGTCTCGTGCGCAGCCCGAAACAGACCAAAGAGCTTCCAAGCCCAATTATCTAGTTTTACACAGTTCCAAGCCCCTTCATTTCAAAACTTGGATCCTCTCCATTTGGCGAAAATGGAAGGAACCGAGATCAATTATTTCTTTTATCTAGCGTGTTAAATAATCTTATTTTATTATTATCTCGATAGAAAAAATACTTTAGGCTATTAGATAAATGAGAACTAATCAAATAATCTTATTTATTTTTTTATTATCTCAATAGACAAAAAACACTATGCTATTAGATAAATGAAAACTAATCTGTACCCTAAAATAAATCCTCTATTTGAGCAAAATGGAGAGGATCTCCGTGATCATTACTGTTGCGGGTCGTTTAACGCTCTCCTAAATCGGCCAAGCTCAACTGTCTTAGCGCGAGGGTGAGCCGAATGCGCAAACAGTCAATAGTGAGAACCAACAATAGACAACGAGTTTTTTACGTGGAAAATCCGAAAAAGAAAAAAACCACGGGGTCTTGCCCAGTTCTGAACGATCCACTTGTTTCGTGAGTTACAGAGTTTTATTTTTCGAGGGTGACAGGTTACCGCTCGTTACAAAGATTTTGCAAAGTCCTCTCGACACTTAGGAGTCGAGCCCAGTGAAGCGTGCTCGTGATCAACCTTAAGCGCAGAACTTGGCAGAGCAGTCGGAGCAGAGCGCTGTGGAGCGGAGTGCTGTGGAGCAGCCGGAGCAGAGCGCTGTGGAGCAGCCGGAGCAGAGCGTTGTGGAGCAGTCGGAGCGGAGCGCTACGGAGCATCCTGGAGCGGAGCGCTGCAGAGAAGCCTGGAGCGGAGCGCTGCAGAGAAGCCTGGAGCGGATCGCTGCGGAGCAGCCTGGAGCGGAATGGTGCGGAGCAGCCGGGAGCGGAGCGCTGCGGAGCAGCCTAGAGCGGAGCGCTGTGGAGCAGTCTGGAGCGGAGCGCTGCGGAGCAGACCAAATCAAAGGTGTCGAGGGGGTTCGCTTCGGAGAGTTTGGAGCCCAACCAAGATCCTCCCAAAGTCCTTGAAGGAGAGCTTAAATGCTGATGGAAATCTTCAAAAGGGAACTTGAAGGTTGATGAAGATCTTCAAAAAGTCCTCGCTGGAAAACTCAAAGGTTCTTTCTTGTCCCAATGCCAAAAGTCCCCTCAAATGGAAGCATGACCCCCCTTAATTGTTTTTGTTGGGAATCTTGTCCTCATGATTCCTGATTTGAAGAAGTCACCAAGTCAAGACTACGTCACCTTGTATTTAATGTCATATTTAGTTCATGCTTGCAGAAATGTGACGATATGTCCAGTACATCAATAATCTGCCTAAGTATAACATCGTCGAAAAAGGATGGACATATCGTCGACAAGAATAGGCACATCGTTGAAATGCTGAGTAAAACAAAGAAGAATGGCTGTGTCTGATGATGTCGAAAAGGCTCAAGCATGTCGTCGACAACAACAGACGTATCGTCGACAACAACAGATGTATCATCGACAACAGCAGGCATATCGTCAAGAAGATGCAGAGCGAGGCAAAATGTTGATATCGTTGTGACATTTATACGACGATATCAGAATGTCGAGATAAAGAAGAAGACTCAAAGATGTCGATAATATCGTCGACAAGAAGCCTTGTCGTCGGAAAGGCTAAGTGAGATTGATGGCGATTGACATCATCGTAAAAAAGGCGTGACGTTGAGAAGACTGGAGAAGTTCATTTGAAGACAAGCAGTTGCTGAAGTATAGTCTGTCGACATGATATCATTCACGTCGTCGACATGATAAGGTGGTCTAAGCTACATCGTGCAGATAAGGAGTTCTCGCCGATATCAGTTTGATGACTTTGTGTCGTCTTAAGCTCAAATGGAGAAGTGATGTCCAGTATCGTCGAGATGTCACTATCTGATGAAGAATTGAAAAAGAGACTAATTCAAGGCATCGACAAAGTCCTGTCGTCGAGATATTATCCATGTCATCATAACAATGGAAATATCGTCGAGACAATTTCAAAAGTAGCCGGACACGTTGTCAGCATTTAATATCGCCGCCTGATTGTCCAATCAGCGCATGCTCTTGAGGGATGTGCATCTGACAGTAAAGGACATCATATGCGACCGTTATACGACACATCCTTCCTATAAAAGGGAACATTGATGCCCTAGAAAAAGAAGAGAGTAGAACGAAAAAGAATCCCGCCTAGCAACACAACAGTACAAGCGGCGGTGAAGAAGAAGGAAGAAAAGAATGAAACGATCATTCTCTATTCTTCAAGTTGCAGTCAAGCCACATCGACTAATAAGTTTCTCTCAAGAAAGGTAGCCAGTCAACATCCGACAAAGCTAGAAAGCTTGAAGAAGATCTGCACCATTCAAATTAAAAATCAGAAGCATCTTCTTCAAGTCAAGAAGACAATCTCCATCAGGCAGAAGAAACAATTTTCTTTACTGTAATTTCTTGTAAGGCTTGCGGGCCTAGAACTTGTAAGATCTGTTTTCAGATCAGAGTGTTAAGCTTGTGGGCTTGAGATCTGCGAGGCTTGAGGGCTAGGGAAGAGGGACTTGCGGGTCCAAACTTGTCGAGCTTGCGGGCTCGGGTGCAGTGAAAAGGGGCTTGAGGGCCTAGGCTGCAGGGACTTGCGGGTCCAAACGTGTCGAGCTTGCGGGCTCGGGTGCAGTGAAGGGGCTTGCGGGCCTAGGCTGTAGGCAAGACTTGCATGTCTGTGCTGTGTAGGGCTTGAGGGCCTGAGTGTCGAGCTTGCGGGCTCGGGTGTAGTGAAGGGGCTTGAGGGCCTAGTGTTAGTTATGGAACGTTCACCTAGAGGGGGGTGTTAGGTGATCTTGGTTCTTTTTGATATATTAGTGTGAGTTATGAGTATTTAAGCACAACAGTAAAATATCACACACAAAAACACAGCAGACGACACAAGATCTATAGAGGTTCCTCAAGACAGGGTGTCTTGAGTAGTCCTCTTTCCCTCTACGCCCACCTAGCAGTGTGCTAGGCTCAGCAAAACTCCGCCAAAAAGCTTCAGGCCCTCAAGCCTTACAACACGGACCCGCAAGTCCCAACAGCCTAGGCCCACAAGCCCCTACTGCCTCTGAGCCCGCAAGCTCGACATTCAGGCCCTCAAGCCCTACAATACGGACCCGCAAGTCCCAACAGCCTAGACCCGCAAGCCCCTGCCCTCGAGCCCGCAAGCTCGACAAATCGCACCCGCAAGTGCACTGCCCTGGCCATCAAGCCTCACAGCTCTCCAGCCCGCAATCTATATGGTGTCGGACCCGCAAGTCCACTGCCTTGGCCCCCAAGCCTCACAGCTCTCCAGCCCTCAAGCTAGACAAATAGGCCCGCAAGCCTTTACAAGAGATTACAGTAATAAGACTGTTACTTCTGCCGGATGAAGATTGACAACTTAAGCCTGTTGAAGATCGACTTCTTGAGATTGAAGAAGATGCTTCTGAATCAGATCTTGAGCGCACGGTTCTTCTTCAAATCCTTTCTTAGCCTGATGAAGATTGGCAACTTAACAGTTGATGAAGATGACTGCTTCTTCTTTTTCTATCTTTCTTGCGCCACTTGTACTGTTCGATTCGGAATATGCGCAAGTTTTTTCTTGCTTTTCGATAGATGCAGTGTTAGGGCAACCTCTTATCTCTTTTATAAGATCGCGAGGTCCCCAACGGTCTTCTGAAAAAAGTGCCTTAAGTGTCAGACGCTCCTTTCCTTAAGAGCACGCGCTGATTAGACAATCAGGCGACGAAATTAAATGCTGATATCGCGTCTGCAACTTTTGAATCTGTCTCGACGACATTTCCATTGTTACGACGTCATGGACAATATCTCGACGACAGGACTTTGTCGATGCCTTGAACTTGGGTAGACCTTTAGTTCTTCTCGTTTCTGCCTCTGAAGCAGATATCTCGACGATTCGAGACATTCTGCCGCTTCTGTATATACAACGATATGCTGTCTCTGACTGTGTCGTCGTAATCACCTTGTTCTCTCGACGACATGAGTGATAGCATGCCAACCGACCATATTTTAGCAGCTGCTTGTCTTCAGCTGTCCTTCTTCTGTCTTCTCGACGACATTCCTTCTTTACGACGATGTTCGACGCCATCAGTCATACTTAGCCTTTTCAGCGACAAGGATTCTTCACGACGATGTTTGTTCTTTCTCGACGACAAGGCCATTTTGGTGAAGTCAATGATACCGCGTCTTCTCTTCGTTCGACGATCTTGCTTCTGCGTTCGACGAGCACGCCAAATCTCAGCGGTCGTCGATCTTCCTTCTGAGTTCGACAAACTCCATTCTGCGTTCGACAAATGGCAATCTACGATCGACGAGCTACATTCTTCTGCCCCATCTCTGCGTTCGACGAACATGCCAAGTCTGCGTTCAACGAACATGCCAAGTCTGCGTTCGACGATCTTGCCGAGTCTCAGCGGTCGATGAACTTCCTTCTGAGTGATGAACAACATTCTTATTTCTTCATTCTGAGTTCGACGAACATCATTCTTCTATCCCGCCTGAGCGTTCGACGAACTCCATTCTCAGCGTTTGCTCTGTTCATCATTATGACGATGTGCAAACTTTGTCGACGATATCTCCTATTCTTTTCGACGACATTTCTTTAACTTCCTGAGATCATAAGCTAGAAAAATAATCAAATACAAAGTGAAGTTTTCTTGACTTGGTGACTTCTTCAAATCAGGAATCATGTGGGCAAGATTCCCAATAATCTCCCCCTATTTGAAGAAGTCAGAATCTCAACTCAAGACAACTTTCACTTGGCAGTAAATCGTATAATCTCAACTTGTGAGCATGTAAGATTTGTACTTATCTTTTGCTAAACTTTCTGAGATCATCAAGCCCGTGGCTCCCCCTTGATTTGATGTCTCTTCTTTATGGCTCCCCCTACTTCTTTGCTCCCCCTATCTTTGAGGTCGTCTTCTTGAGCATCTTGTCTTGAACATTTGATGTCCTTTCTCCCCCTTTCTGACTTCTTTTCTGGAGCACTTCTCTTTGGAGACAATAGTCCAAGGCTCCCCCTTTCTCGGTTATAGTTCATCCAAAACCTGAAAGGTTGTCTAACCAATCATCTAGAAAGGGATTAGTGAGAACTAAGTAGAGGATTACTCTAAGTTCAACATTCCCAGTTGGAATTTGAAGAAGTT
This sequence comes from Dactylorhiza incarnata, assembly GCA_033032865.1. Classification (NCBI taxonomy): domain Eukaryota; kingdom Viridiplantae; phylum Streptophyta; class Magnoliopsida; order Asparagales; family Orchidaceae; genus Dactylorhiza; species Dactylorhiza incarnata. Next base: position 6,072,120 of record JAWHQI010000130.1, read on the forward strand.
GAACTTAGCTTCATCTAGGGGCTTTGTAAATATATCAGCCACTTGTTTGTCTGTTGGGACAAACTCAAGGGTGATATCTTCATTTTCCACACGCTCCCTGATGAAGTGATACCTGATCTCAATATGCTTAATCCTGCTGTGAGAGACATGATTCTTAGCAATTGAGATTGCGCTTGAAGAGTCACAAAATAGGGGTGTTTTGATCATCTTTAGGTTGTAATCTTCAAGTTGATGTTTGATCCTTAGCAGTTGGGCACAACAGCTTCCAGCCGAGATATATTCTGATTCTGCTGTTGAGATTGCCACACTTATCTGCTTCTTACTGCTCCAAGAGATCAGTCTTCCACCAAGGAATTGACATGTCCCTGATGTACTTTTCCTGTCTTCCTTGCATCCTGCATAATCTGCATCTGAATAGCCAGTTAGTTCACAACCATTGTTCCTAGGGTACCATAGACCAATATTTGATGTACCCTTTAGGTATCTTAAGATTCTCTTGACAGAGACATGATGAGATTCCTTAGGGTTCACCAGATATCTAGCACAGACACATGTAGCAAACATTATGTCAGGCCTACTTGCAGTTAGGTAGAGCAAGGATCCAATCATGCATCTGTACTTGGTTTCATCAAAGGGTATGCCCTTCTCATCCTTGTCCAGAGACACATTGGTTCCCATTGGAGTCTTCATTGAGGAAGCACTCTCCAATCCAAATTTCTTGACTAGCTCCCTAGTGAACTTGGTTTGAGAGATGAATATACCATCTTCAGATTGTTTCACTTGGAGACCTAGGAAGTATTTGAGCTCACCCATACTGCTCATCTCAAACTTTCCCTGCATCAAGTTGGCAAACTTTTTGCAGAGATTGTTATCTGTAGAGACAAAAATGATGTCATCCACATAGATCTGCACTAGCAAGATCTTGCCCTTCACTTCCCTTAGGAACAATGTCTTATCAATTTTTTCCCTTGAGAACTTATTCTCAGTTAGAAAGCTTGATAGGGTCTCATACCAGGCCCTGGGAGCCTGCTTAATCCATAAAGGGCTTTTCTAAGAAAATAAACATAATCAGGATGAGTAGAATCTACAAAACCTGACGGCTGCTCTACATATACCTCCTCTTTGGGGTCACCATTTAGAAAGGCTGACTTCACATCCATCTGATAGACCTTGAATCCTTGGTATGCTGCATAGGCTAGAAACAGTCTTATTGCTTCCAGTCTGGCTACTGGAGCAAATGCCTGATCAAAATTTATCCCTTCCTCTTGTCTGTAGCCTTTTGCCACTAGCCTTGCTTTATTCTTGGTGATGATTCCATTTTCATCCAACTTGTTTCTATAGACCCATTTAGTTCCCATGATGTTCTGTCTTTGGGGTCTTGGGACCAGTTTCCAAACCTTGCATCTTTTAAACTGGTTCAGCTCCTCCTGCATTGCTGCAATCCAAAATGGATCCTGATTTGCTTCCTCAAATTTCTTGGGTTCAATTTGAGAGAGAAAACTCAGGTACGATGCTTCATTTGCAGCTCTGCTCCTTGTCAGCGCACCTTGGTTGACATTTCCTATTATCTGCTCTTGGGGATGATCTCTCACCTGTCTTAAGGCAGTTGGGAGTATTCTGGTTACTTTTGCATCAGCAATTTCTTCAGGTTGCACTTCTTCAGCCGTTTCTGAGCTTTCTGCAGGTTCTTCCTCGATTTCAACTGTCACTGACTGATTCTCATTTCTGAGTGAAGTATCAGCATTGTCTTTAATGGATAACATCTCTATTCTCTCCACTATACATGCATTCACTAGAGAACTAGACCAGCCCTTATGTATAAGGCTAGTCTCATCAAATACCACATGAACAGATTCTTCCACAGCTTGGTTATTGATGTTGTACACTCTATAGGCCTTGCTATGAGAGTTGTAGCCAACAAAGATACCCTCACAGCTTTTCTCAGCAAACTTAGTTAGCTTGGATTTCCCATTATTAAGAATATATCATTTGCTTCCAAAGATCCTAAAGTAGGATATGGTTGGTTTTCTGCCCTTCATTAACTCATAGGGAGTTTTCTTGTGGTTTTTGATGATGGAAGCCCTGTTTATCACATGACAAGCTGTATTGACAGCCTCTGCCCAAAAGTATTCTGGTAGGGAGGAATCACTTAGCATTGTCCTACTAGTTTCTATCAAGGTTCTGTTCTTCCTTTCAGCAACCCCATTCTGTTGAGGAGTTCTGGGTGAGGAGAATTCTTGGGAGATACCTAGTTCTTGGCAGAATTCTGTCATGGCCCCAGACTGAAATTCTGTCCCATGGTCACTTCTAAGTTTGACCACAGTACAGTCCATCTCATTCTGGATCTGCCTGACAAAATTTTTCAAGATATCTAGGGTATCTGACTTCTTCTTGAGGAAGAATACCCAAGTGAACCTTGAATAATCATCTACAACTACAAGTGTGTAGGTCTTCCCTCCTGAGCTATGAACTGACATAGGACCAAACAAATCCAGGTGCAGTAGAAATAGGCACCTAGTGGAATCTTTGTTAGATATCCTTTTAAAGCTGGTCCTAGTCTTCTTACCAAGCTGGCAAGCTTGACATGAACCATCTTTGATGCACTTAATGTCAGGTCCATTTCTAACTAGATTATGTGAGAAAAGCTTGCCAATTGTCTTATAGTTGATGTGTGCAAGTCTCTTGTGCCATTGAACACAGAGCGCCTCTTTACCATCAGCCACAAGACATATGGGCATGGAAGAATTTGTATTGAGAAAATTTAAATAATAAATATTCCCACTCCTAGTGCCAGTTAAGGTAGCCTCAGAATCTAAGGACTTCTTAATTAGACACTTGTCCTTGTGGAAGGTAATAACAAAGCCTAAGTCATAAAGTTGACTTATGCTTATGAGATTGTGTTTCAATCCCTCCACATAAGCCACCTTTGTGACTGTAACTAACCCATTTGAGATGCTGTCATAGCCCCTGGTCACTCCCTTTTCTGAACCTCCAAAAATCACTGTTGGTCCATTCTCCACAGGGGTGAACTCTTTCAAGTACCTTCTGACTCCAGTCATGTGCCTAGAGCAGCCACTGTCCAAATACCATATTGGAGATTGGTTGGCATTTGGACCTACCTGCAAGACAAATTAATTCCCCTTAGGTACCCAAAATGGATTGGGTCCTCGGTTTCTGTTAGGTTGGTATAAGGGAACACTAAACCACGAGGGGTTCTGCACTCTCTTTGCATTGAACCCTGTTGGGTTGAACCAACAGTCCAAGGCAAAGTGGTCTACTTTCCCACAACACCAGCATTCATGTCTGTTGTATCTTCTCTTCTGCTTCACCATCTGAGTGGGGTGGCAGTGCTGATGAGCAGAGGAGAATCCTTCTTGTCTAACAGATCTTGGGTGAACCTCATATGTGTGAGATTGGGGTGGAATCGGTCATACCATATTTTGATTCACCTTCTTGAGAACAGGCTTTGTAGGAACAGCCGTTCTCTTACTCTTGATTGTTGTTGTTGCAGGTCTGTGGGCTGAAGGACTTGACACCAACACCTTCTTGTAGGAGGGTCTAACTTCAGAATCTTTGCCCTTAACTGTCTCCTGATTGAAACCAATACCAGCTCTGAACTGTCCAGAGAAGGTGTCAATGATAGGCAGGATAGTTTTGGGCATTGAGAAGCTGGATGCCAGTTTCTTCTCAACCAACAACATTTCCTTAAGGTCCTTAATGACCTTGTTCTTCTGTCCTAACTCAGCATTTTTAAGCCTTATGGCTTCCTTGAATTTGTTCACTTCTTTGCTCATAGCAGCCAGCTTCTCAGCTGTCTCCTGGAGCTCAGATTGAACAGTCTTCAAGGAATCTAACTCATTGGTCTGGACTTTGAGGAGTTTCTTACAACCCTTGAAGGCTTTCCACAAGGCTTTGTATTGCCTTATTAGTTCAGATTCAACTTCATACTGGGATCTTGAGGCTGTGTGGTTAGCAGCAGACACATCCTCATCATCATGCAAAGAATCTGCCATTGATTCAGAATCAGAGGCAGATAGGGAGGTTCTATGATTTACCTTTCCATGAGAGTTGTCATCCTGGTTCCCTTCATTGATGGCCATCAATCCAATAAGTGCCTCGTCCTCAGTCCCCATAGGAGCTTGAGTCAGAGTCACTCAACGTCCTCGTCTTCTTGGCCACGAACCCTTTTTCAGAGTTCCTCTTGCTCCTCGAGCTTCTTCTTTCTTCATAGTTCCTTGACTCCTTCTTCTTAGAGGGACAGTCCGCAGCCATGCGACCTGTTTTGCTGCAGGAATAACAAATAGTATTATTCAAATCATGTTTACTAGAGTTGGATCTGTACCTGTCCTCCCTGGGAGCTTTGGATCTGTCAAGATAGTCAGATCTTCTGGAGCTTGAGGAGGAACTTCTGTTGTTGTCCCTTCTTCTGTGTAGCAACTTTCTGAACTGTTTTGAGAGGAGTGACACCTCTCTATCAGTGTCATCAGAATCAGAGGAGCTGGCTTTTGATTCCTCACTGCTCTCAGATCTATTCTGAGATGCAGAGCTCTTGCTCTTGGATCTTCTGGTGCTCTCAGCCTTTAGAGCCACAGATCTCTCTTTTGTGCTCACTCTTGAGCTTTCTTCTTCAGCCTTTCTGGTGTTGAGCTGAAGTTCATGAGACATCAGCTTTCCATACAGATTTTTGGGCTCTATGACGCCCAGCTGACCCATCTCTCTGATGGCACAGATCTTGATGTCCCATTCTTTTGTAAGTGATCTATGAAACTTGTCGTTTAGATCAGAGTTGGTGAACTCTCTTTCGTAGTTTCTCAGACCATTCACAATCTTGAAAAATCTCTCATAGCAGTTGGAGATTGTTTCACTCTTGCCCTGCTTGAAGGCCTCATACTCTTGGTTGAGGAGGGATTTTCTATCATCCCTTACCTCTTCAGTACCCTCCATATATACGATCAGGGAGTCCCACATCTCCTTGGCCGTTTTGCAGTGAATTAGGTTCTGGAAGGTTGAATCATCTACAACACTTTCAATAACATTCTGTGCCCTTTTATCCAGGCCTGCCAAGGCTAGCTCGTCCTTGGTCATGTCTTCATACTTCTGTATCACCTTCCGTGTTGGATCAATGGTGGAAGCAGTTGTGGGGATAAAAGGACCCTGTTGGACTGTCAGATAGATTCTTGGATCGGCCGCTTCCATGAATATCCTAACTCTTTCCTTCCAGATAGGAAAGTTCTCCTTGGTGCAGATCGGAAGTTTCATAGATCTCATCTCCCGATTTTGATCTCCACCGGCCATGGTGAGTCGTTCCTTGATCTAGATCAGACGGTTAAGTCTTCCTTTGATCAACCTCCCTCTGATACCACTTGTTAGTTATGGAACGTTCACCTAGAGGGGGGGGGGGGGGGGGGGTTAGGTGATCTTGGTTCTTTTTGATATATTAGTGTGAGTCATGAGTATTTAAGCACATCAGTAAAATATCATACACAAAAACACAACAGACGACACAAGATCTATAGAGGTTCCTCAAGACAGGGTGTCTTGAGTAGTCCTCTTTCCCTCTACGCCTACCTAGCAGTGTGCTAGGCTCAGCAAAACTCCGCCAAAAAGCTTCAGGCCCTCAAGCCTTACAACACGGACCCGCAAGTCCCAGCAGCCTAGGCCCGGAAGCCCCTACTGCCCCTGAGCCCGCAAGCTCGACACTCAGGACCTCAAGCCCTACAATATAGACCCGCAAGTCCCAACAGCCTAGACCCGCAAGCCTCTACTGCCCCCGAGCCCGCAAGCTCGACAAATCGCACCCGCAAGTGCACTGCCCTGGCCCTCAAGCCTCACAGCTCTCTAGCCCGCAAGCTAGATGGTGTCGGACCCGCAAGTCCACTGCCCTGGCCCTCAAGCCTCACATCTCTCCAGCCCTCAAGCTAGACAAATAGGCCCGCAAGCCTTTACAAGAGATTACAGTAATAAGACTGTTACTTCTGCCGGATGAAGATTGACAACTTAAGTCTGTTGAAGATCGGATTCTTGAGATTGAAGAAGATGCTTCTGAATCAGATCTTGAGCGCACGGTTCTTCTTCAAATCTTTTCTTAGCCTGATGAAGATTGACAACTTAACAGTCGATGAAGATGACTGCTTCTTCTTTTTCTATCTTTCTTGCGCCGCTTGTACTGTTCGATTCGGAATATGCGCAAGTTCTTTCTTGTTTTTCGATCGATGCAGTGTTAGGGCAACCTCTTATCTCTTTTATAAGACTGCGAGGTCCCCAACGGTCTTCTGAAAAAGTGCCTTAAGTGTCAGACGCTCCTTTCCTTAAGAGCACGCGCTGATTAGACAATCAGGCGGCGGCATTAAATGCTGACAGCGCGTCTGCAACTTTTGAATCTGTCTCGATGATATTTCCATTGTTACGACGTCATGGACAATATCTCGACGATAGGACTTTGTCAATGCCTTAAACTTGGGTAGACCTTCAGTTCTTCTCGCTTCTGCCTCTGAAGCAGATATCTCGACGATTCGAGACATTAAGCCGCTTCTGTATATACAACGATATGCTGTCTCTGACTGTGTCATCGTAATCACCTTGTTCTCTCGACGACATGAGTGATAGCATGCCGACCGACCATATTTTAGCAGCTGCTTGTCTTTAGCTGTCCTTCTTCTGTCTTCTCGACGACATTCCTTCTTTATGACGATGTTCGATGCCATCAGTCATACTTAGCCTTTTCAACGACAAGGCTTCTTCACGACGATGTTTGTTCTTTCTCAATGACAAGGCCACTTTGGTGAAGTCGATGATACCGCGTCTTCTCTTCGTTCGACGATCTTGCTTCTGCGTTCGAGGAGCACGCCAAATCTCAGCGGTCGTCGATCTTCCTTCTGAGTTCGACGAACTCCATTCTGCGTTCGACGAACGACAATCTGCAATCGACGAGCTACATTATTTTGCCCCATCTCTGCGTTCGACGAACATGCCAAGTCTGCGTTCGACGACACACCAAGTCTGCGTTCAACGATCTTGCGGAGTCTCAGCGGTCGACGAACTTCCTTCTGAGTGATGAACAACATTCTTCTTTCTTCATTCTGAGTTCGACGAACTTCATTCTTCTATCCCGTCTCAGCGTTCGACGAACTCCATTCTCAGCGTTTGCTCTGTTCATCATTATGACGATGTGCAAACTTTGTCGACGATATCTCCTATTCTTTTCGACTACATTTCTTTAACTTCCTGAGATCATAAGCTAGAGAAATAATCAAATACAAAGTGAAGTTTTCTTGACTTGGTGACTTCTTCAAATCAGGAATCATGTGGGCAAGATTCCCAACACCTAGGCTACAGGGACTTACGGGTCCGAACGTGTCGAGCTTGCGGGCTCGGGTGCAGTGAAGGGGCTTGCGGGCCTAAGCTGCAGGGACTTGCGGGTCCGAGGTGTAAGGCTTGCGGGACAGAGACATTGGTGGAGTTTGCCGAGCCTAGCACACTGCTAAGTAGGCGCAGAGGGAAAGAGGACTACTCAAGACACTGTCTTGAGGAACCTCTATAAGTTCTTGTGTGTTTTCTATGCTGTACTTTACTAATCTATAGATCTATTGACCAGAAAACAAGAACACCTAAAGGGGATAAAATAATTTGAAAAACCTATTCACCCCCCCTCTAGGTGATAAGTTGACACCCAATAACTAACAAGTGATATCAGAGGGAGGTTGTTCAAATAAATGCTTAACAGCTTGAACAGATCTACCAGTGGGTGTCTACTTTCCACATCTATGGAATCAAGGATAGCTGTTTGCTCCAGGGAGAACTTTGCCCTTTGGAAAGTAAGAGCTAGAATATTCATGGAGGCAGTGGATCCTAGAATGTTTCAAATCGTTCAAGAAGGGCCATATGTCCCCAAGCCAGTGCTCAAGAAAATGACTGCAGATGAGATCATCCTAGTCAACTTGGACAAGGAAGCCAAAGATATTATAGCTGGTGCAGTTGACATCTCAACACTTCAGGAACTGGCTCACTTCACAACAACAAAAGAGATGTGGAACTCTCTAACTGTCCTTATGGAATGATCAAAAGAAGATAGAAGTAGGGTAGCTGAGAAGAAAGTCAGAGCGTTGAGCGACAGTGACTCAAGCTGTTCAGACTCAGAAGAGAATGCTGATTTTGCATTGACTGCCTTATCTGAGTCAGAGGAAGAAAGTCAGGATGATGTCTGTCCTGAACAGGTATGCATAAGGACTCCTCTATCTACCTCAGACTCAGAATCGGAGACAAGCTCATCTAGAAATGATGACTGGTCCAAGTCATACAATGATCTTCTAGAAGACGTCAAGATGCTCAAGATGCTGTGCAAGGAGCAGGATGCAAAGATCTCCTCTCTTCAAGCAAGAAATCTTGATCTCTCAGAGAAAGCAGAAAAACTAACTCTAGAGAATGCAGAGTTTTGTCAACTCAAAAAAGACTTCAAGGAAAGCTCCAACCTTGACTTGATAAGCAAATTTGGGAAAACTCTGAAGGCATTGATTGAGAGCAAGGAGCTGTGCTGCTCTCTAACCAGAGAAGTGGTTCTTCTGAAGAAGGACAAAATTCAGCCCAATGCCCTGAAATCTAAGAATGACAACACCAGAAGTGTAGAGGATAAACTCCCCTTTGCAGTGAAGCTTGTGGCAAGCTCCTCCAAACCCAAGATCATGCCTAAAATCTCAAAGGTACCTCAGAAAGTTATGAGGAGGCAGGAACTTGCTGAGCTCAGAGAAGAGAAGAAATCCTTAAAGAAGACTGACTCTAGAAGGAAAACTGTGAATGGTGACAGCAAACATCACTTCTACCATCAGCACAGTTCACCTTCTTTGCTTCATTCATTTGTTCACACACAAAGAACTCTTGCTCACATAGTCAGTCAGAAGGGAAGATACAACAGTTTGAATGTTGGTGCTGTGAAAAAACCGGGCACTTTGCAATTGATTGTTGGTACAATCCAACTGCTCCAAGGGTAACGAATGCTAAACCTGCAAATCACCTTGTTCATTATCACTATGCATATCCTGGAGTAGTTAAATCCAGTAGGCTCTTTGAAGCTAACAATGTACTAGAACCCAAAACTACTTGGGTTCCTAAGGGTTTGTAATCTCAATTTGCAGGTAGTCCAAATGCCCATATAAATCTGGGCCTTGGACAAGGTGGTTGTTCTGACCCATAGGCAGAACAACAAAGTCTGTTTACTAACAAACTTAGTGCAGGTCATCCTACTAAAAGGGGGGAGCTAAAAGTAAAGATAAGTGGACATCCCATCAAGGGGGAGCTATGAGCTCAAGAAGATATAAAAGCTAAGACTTTGCAGGTGCAAGGAAGACAGGAAGAGTACCTCAGGGACACGCCAATTCTTTGGAGGAACAATAACCTCTCAATACTGATCCCTCATATGTCTGTTATGAATACTTATAGGGGACGTGCTAAGGGGGACGTGCTAAAGAAGTCTGCTCATGACGACAACAAAAGTCGTGGACACAAGATGAAACACTTGGATGAACAGTGACTCAGCGAGGGGGAGCTTGGATATGTGTATACCTGAAAATAATCTGCAGTAAAGAAGTCAGAAAGGGGGAGAATGATATCATTGTGTACAAGATAAGGTGGTCAAGAAGACCTCAAAGATAGGGGGAGCTACAAGCCTGATGTACGTACAAATTCAGCACAAGATAGGTCAACTCTTACATGCTCATACCTATTATTTAAGATCATCTTGTTTATTATTAAGTGAACGTAGTCTTGAGTTGGGATTTTGATTTCTTCAAATAGGGAGAGATTGTTGGGAATCTTGTCCTCATGATTCCTGATTTGAAGAAGTCACCAAGTCAAGACTACGTCACCTTGTATTTAATCTCATATTTAGTTCATGCTTGCAGAAATGTGACGGTATGTCCAGTACATCAATAATCTGCCTAAGTATAACATCGTAGAAAAAGGATGGACATATCATCGACAAGAATAGGCACATCGTTGAAATGATGAGTAAAACAAAGAAGAATGGCTGCCTGATGACATCGAAAAGGCTCAAGCATGTCATCGACAACAGCAGACGTATCGTCGACAACAACAGATGTATCATCGACAACAGCAGGCATATCGTCAAGAAGATGCAGAGCAAGGCAAAATGTTGATATCGTTGTGACATATATACGACGATATCAGAATGTCGAGATAAAGAAGAAGACTCAAAGATGTCGATAATGTCATCGACAAGAAGCCTTGTCGTCGGAAAGGCTAAGTGAGACTGATGGCGATTGACATCGTCGTAAAGAAGGCGTGACGTTGAGAAGACTGAAGAAGTTCATTTGAAGACAAGCAGTTGCTGAAGTATAGTCTGTCGACATGATATCATTCATGTCGTCGACATGATAAAGTGGTCTAAGCGACATCGTGCAGATAAGGAGTTCTCGTCGATATCAGTTTGACGACTTCGTGTCGTCTTAAGCTCGAATGGAGAAGTGATGTCCAGTATCGTCGAGATGTCACTATCTGACGAAGAAATGAAAAAGAGACTAATTCAAGGCATCGACAAATTCCCATCGTCGAGATATTATCCATGTCGTCATAACAATGGAAATATCGTCGAGATAATTTCAAAAGTAGCTGGACACGCTGTCAGCATTTAATACCGCCGCCTGATTGTCCAATCAGCGCATGCTCTTGAGGGATGGGCGTCTGACAGTAAAGGACATCATATGTGACCATTATACGGCACATCCGTCCTATAAAAGGGAACAATGATGCCCTAGAAAAAGAAGAGAGTAGAACGAAAAAGAATCCCGCCTAGCAACACAACAGTACAAGCGATGGTGAAGAAGAAGGAAGAAAAGAACGAAACGATCATTCTCTATTCTTCAAGTTACAGTCAAGCCACATCGACTGATAAGTTTCTCTCAAGAAAGGTAGCCAGTCAACATCCGGCAAAGCTAGAAAGCTTGAAGAAGATCTGCACCATTCAGATTGAAAATCAGAAGCATCTTCTTCAAGTCAAGAAGCCAATCTCCATCAGGCAGAAGAAACAGTTTTCTTTACTGTAATTTCTTGTAAGGCTTGCGGGCCTAGAACTGTAAGATCTATTTTCAGATCAGAGTGTCAAGCTTGAGGGCTTGAGATCTGCGAGGCTTGAGGGCTAGGGCAGAGGGACTTGCGGGTCCAAACTTGTCGAGCTTGCGGGCTCGGGTGCAGTGAAGGGGCTTGAGGGCCTAGGCTGCATGGACTTGCGGGTCCGAACATGTCGAGCTTGCGGGCTAGGGTGCAGTGAAGGGGCTTGCGGGCCTAGGCTGTAGGCAAGACTTGCGGGTGTGTGCTGTGTAGGGCTTGAGGGCCTGAGTGTCGAGCTTGTGGGATCGGGTGCAGTGAAGGGGCTTGAGGGCCTAGGCTGCAGGGACTTGCGGGTCCGAACGTGTCGAGCTTGCGGGCTCGGGTGCAGTGAAGGGGCTTGCAGGCCTAGGCTGCAGGGACTTGCGGGTCCGAGGTGTAAGGCTTAGGGGCCGAAGACATTGGCGGAGTTTGTCGAGCCTAACACACTGCTAAGTAGGCGCAGAGGGAAAGAGAACTACTCAAGACATCCTGTCTTGAGGAACCTCTATAAGTTCTTGTGTGTTTTCTGTGTTGTGCTTTACTAATCTATAGATCTATTAACCAGAAAACAAGAACACCTAAATGAGATAAAATAATTTGAAAAACCTATTCACCCCCCTCTAGGTGATAAGTTGACACCCAATAACTAACAATTTTTTATGTGGGCATTCTGGTAACTATGCCATGCCGATTCCTGGATGTACGAATGAGAATGCTTAATTCGGGGTACATGGATCGCCAATTATGAGGCTATGACGAGTTTTCCCCCGGTCACGCTAGGCCGTCTCCCTGGTGGTGGTGGCCAGCGATCGCCACTGACGATGGATGATAGTGGCTTGCTCTGTGGATCAGGGATGAGCGGAAGCACCTCTTGCGGACTATATGAGAGCGGAAGCGCTTCCTGTGGAGCAGGAGCGAGCGGGAGCGTGAGAGCGCTTCCCGCGAAGCAGGAGCGAGAGGCATCGCGAGAGCGCTTCCCACAGATCAGGAGCGAGTGGAAGCGCTCTTGTGGAGCGGGCGGGAGCGGAAGCGCTCTCTGCGGAGCAGGGGCGAGCGAGAGTGCAAGAACACTTCCATCAGAGCTGGATCCAGCGGGAGTACGAGGGTACTTTCTGCAGAGCAGGAGTGAGCGGGAGCACGAGAGCGCCTCCAGCTGGAGCACAGGCTGCCGCGCGCTCTGATTGGAGCGCTGGGCTGTCGCGCTCCAATTGTAATGCGGGTCTACAATGCTCCAATTGGAGCGCGGGGCTGTCGCGCTCCACCTGGAGCACGGGGCTGCCACGCTTTAATGGAGCGCGGGGCTCCAACGCTCTAATTGAAGCACGAGGGAGGAGTGCGTGCTTCCACGCGATGGTAGTGGTCGCGGTTGTGGGTGTGTTATTGTGCCGCTTGCGAGGAGGCCAACTCCAGTAGATGATGATTGTCCTGACCTGTGTTGGTGGGAGGGTTCTTCTTTGAACGCACTATGAGCGTGGTTTTGTTTTACCCGAGGAACATAGTTGTTATGAAGGTGAAGCGCGAATGAGTTTGAACCTATGGCGACGAGGAGGAGGCTTGTCTTGGCGGTGTCGTGACCAACTGTAATGGTGAAGAGCGGATGCGTTCGAACTGATGGCGACGACAAGGGGGCTTGTCTTGGCGGTGTCGTGACCAACTGCAATGGTGAAGAGTGGATGCGTTCGAACCGATAGTGCGCAATCAAGGGGACTGTCCCCAAAGAGCCGGTGAAGGGATGACACTTCGAACCGTTGGCGATCATGAGGGGGCAGACCATGGCGGTGGTTGTAGTGAGTCATCCTGCAGCGTAGGAGCGTGGTGCTCTGCAACGCAGGAGCGATATGCCATTCGGCGTAGGAGCGTCATGCTCTACGATGTGGGAACGAGGTGCCCTGCAGCGTGGGAGTGTGATTCTCTACAACGTGGGAGCGAGGTGCCTTGCAGCGTGGGAGCGTGATGATCGACAACGCGTGAGCGAGGTGCCCTACAGTGTGGGAGCATAATGCTCTACAATGTGGGAGTGAGGTGCCCTGCAGTGTTGGAGCATGATGCTCTGCAACGCGGGAGCGAGGTGACATGCAGCGTGGGAGAATGATGCTCTGCAACGCGGGAGTGAGGTGCCATGCAGCGTGGGAGCGTGATACTCTGCAACGCGGAAGCGAGAAGCCCTGCAGCGTGGCAGCATGATGCTCTACAATGCGGGAGCGAGGTGCCCTACAGTATGGGAGCGAGGTGCTCTGCAATGTGGGAGCAAGGTGCCCTGCATTGTGGGAGCGAGGTGCCCGACAATGCGGGAGCTATATGCTCCGCAATGTGGGAGCGAGGTGCCATGCAATGCGGGAGCTTACTGCTCTGCAACGTGGGAGCGAGTTGTCTTGTAGCAAGCGGCTCGGGCCTACAAAGCTCTTCGCTATCGCGGAAGGCAAGGAGCACGTTGGTTCGGGTGAAGCTTAGGGGAATGTAGTTCTGATGCTGTCGAGTTCCCCGGTCTTGGTGGGGGTTTTCACGATTCTCATTGTTTCTCTCGGGATCTGGCGGTGTCTCCTGATCCCTTTTCCTTTTCGAGCTTCCTTCAAACTGTTGGCGATGCGCTTCGATTGCTTCATCCACTGCAATCTGAGCTTCGACCCGGTGTACGAGGTTGGGATAGCTAGGCACTATCTCCCTCTTTAAGGCTGAGTAGAAGCTGCCAGGCCAGAGGCCTCCTAGGAAGACTCCACATAGAAGCTCAGGATCGACCCCTAGGATCCATCGTGCCTCAGTAGTGAAGCGGCGGAAGAAATCTTTGATATTTTCATCCTCCTTCTGGCAAATTCCTGACAGGCAGGATGGATCCCGAATAGCCCGACGCTTTTAGATGAACTGGTCGATGAATAGTTGAGATAACTCTATAAAGTTGTCTATCTCTCATTCCCTCAGAGAGTGGAACCAGGTGCGGGCTTGTCCTTTTAGTGTTGTCGGGAACATTTAGCACAAAAGCTGGTCAGAGGCATTATAGATCCTCATGATGGTGGCGAAATGATTGACATGCTCTAACAGATCGTCTGCTCCGTCGTAAGCCTCGATACTCGGTAGTTTAAAACCGTGCGGGATAGTGTATGCTAGCACTTGTGGAGTCAACGGAGATCCCTGTCGAATGGGTAATCGAGCAACTACAACCAGTCGCCTCCCGACACTGTACTCCTCGATCATCCTGCGCACCCCTTCGCGGGTGATCCTTACATTTGCATATTCTATGTCTGCTTCTTCCGCTAGGGGGCCATGCTGCCTTCCCTCCGGATGCCCCCAGGTTGAGTCAGGTGGGAAGAACTGTCAGCATTTGAAAATTAGTCCTCTACATTGGCTTCCGTGAGGGCGATGTTCTCAGGTCAAACACGATCGGTGATTGTCGGAGGCTGAGCTATTTGGGCATCAACGGGAATAGGGGCGTGGGTGGCCTCGAGGTTCCTTAGTAGAGCAAGCATCTTGGCCTATCGCTCTTCTATCGCGTGCATGCATTCCTCAATAGCAGCTGCCACCACCACACCGACTTCCTTGAGAGGAGGCACGCCACAGGAAAGCGAGTTGTCAGGAGCGTGTTCGACATGCATCTTAGGAGCTGCTCCGTCGGCAACGCAGATGCTTCTTCTGGTCATCACTGTTAGTCAAGAGTACTGCTGACAAGCACTATCTTCCAAAAATCTTCAGAGAGTTGGGAATGTCGTTCAATGCTCTCCAAGACCGGTCGAGCTGAACTGCCTTAGCGCAATAATGAGTCGAATGCACAAATAGTCAAAAGTGAGAACCAACAGTAAATAACAAGATTTTTACATGGAAAACCCGGAAAGAGAAAAAACCAAGGGGCCTTGCCCAGTTCTGAATGATCAACTAGTTTCTTAAGTTACAGAGAGTATTGTTTTTTGAGGGTGACATGTCACCACAAATTACAAAGAATTTGCTAAGTCCTCTCGGCACTTAGGAGTCGAGCTCAATGAAGCGTGCTCGTGGTCAACCTTAAGCGCGAAACTTGGCAGAGCAATCCTGAGCAAAGCGCAACAGAGCAATTGGGAGTGGAGCGCTGCAGAGCAACTTGGAGCGGAGCGTTGCAGAGCAACTTGGAGCGGAGCGCTGTGGAGTAGTCGGAGGGGAGCACTACAGAGGAGCCTTGAGAGGAGCACTGCGGAGCAGCCTGGAGCAGAGCGCTGTGTGTTGGAACATGGTCTTCCGCATCTCCTAGGTTTGAGAATAACAAAACCTATGTGTATTTGATCTTGTGTGTTTAAGTGTGCAGGATAACAATGTCCACATGACTCAAGGATTACATAAGAAGGTTGCCCCCAAAGTTGAGCCATCAAATCCAAAACTCCTACTAGCGGTGGCGGTAGTACTAGCGCAGGCGCTAGCTATCGTTCGACGAACTGAAAGCGGCGCTCAACGAAATGCTCATAACTGCGTTCGACGAAAATTCGCTCGACGAACTCTTAGCTGCATTCGACGAAATTTCGATCGACGAAATGTTTGCTTAAGCGCAATTCCGGGAGTACTTATAGAAGGAGATAGCGCCTTGCGGTATCCGATAGTGCATGCGATAGCGAGGAGCACAGTAGGCAAGAGAGAATTGTTTCCTCAGATTGAAGATTCTGCCGCGCAGAATATGTCCTAAAATGGGATAGCGCCGGTGGTAGCACTAGCGCAGGCGCTAGCGCTATGGCTATAAAAAAGGACCCCTTGGATCCGTCTTCCTTATCCTCTTCAGATCCAAAATTTCAGAGCTTCGTGCCACAACATAGAGAGGAAGGTTCAGAGAGATACTCCCACAAATCCATAAAGGCTTAAGGAGATCCGTGGAGAAGATTTCAACACGAGTCATCATCGTGACGAAAGACCGCATCGACTACGATCATACTCTGCGGGCCTTCGTCCACTTCACCAAGAGATCCATATAAGGAGTTTTATATTATTGTCTTTTTATTTCACATCGTTTCTTGTAATCGTGTAGTAAACTCGCCTCGTGTTGGCGACTAGGTCTGGGTAGGACTTAGGGCTGAAATTCGCCTCGTGTTGGCGACTAGGTCTTGGGTGTAGGTCTAGGGGGTGCTCGAGGCCATATCCGGGGAAGGGTTGGCTAGAGCGGCTTGAAGCCGAATCCGCGGAGGATAGGCTAAAGCCAACCGGTTTGTGGGGATACGAGTAGGTATAGAAAACAAAAATAGTCTTTCATATTTCGCTTTGATTTCTAGCGTCATTGAAATCAAAATTTTGTAATCAATTTTATTAATAATAATCATGTCTCTCTTTGTAATAAAATTGATTTGTTCTTCATTTCTCTAAATTGTTTATTATCCTCTCCTTTATTATAAAACAATTTAGATCTTTATTTATAATCACTATTTTGATCTCTAATCATAAGCAAGTATTTCAAAATATAATATAAGTTTTTAAAACCCTTATTCACCCCCCCCCCTCTAAGGGCGCCTACCGATCCAACAAGTGGTATCAGAGGGAGGTTATTCCAATCGGCTTAACAACCAGGAATAATGGCGTCTCATGATCTCGCTTCTATTAGTGGGGTAAATTTTTATGAAGAATGAAAATCACTAGCACCACCTTTATTTGAAGGAAGAAATTTTAAAGGATGGAAAATATTAATGGAAAATTTTCTTAAAGCTTTAGATGAAAAAGTTTGGAATATTACTATTAAAAAGTCACCTAACGTATTAAATAAAAATGAAATGGTTTTAAATACAAAATCTATGAATAGTCTATTTTGTGCGTTAGATCAAAATATTTCCAAACTCATTCATACTTTTCCTACTGCATACGAGATGTGGAATTTTCTTGAGATAACTTATGATCTTCCGCTTGCAGGTATGGAACAAACACAGGAAGAGAAGGATATACAAGCATCCACCATTATTCAAGAAAATCTCTCTTGTAGCAAAACCATGGAAATCATGGAAATTGACTTAGGCAAAGAGAACAACTCATCAAGAGAAGATGAAAATTCATCTATAAAGAAGGAAGGCCTAGAAGACGACAAAGGAACGTCATGTTCACATCCTGCCTCTTCCGATTGCGCTGTAAGAAAGTCTAATTCTTTTTCTTATTTCCATATACAAAAAATTGCTAAACGTAGAATGAAGAAATTAAAAATTGCTAATAAGAGATTACATTTAGAAAATAAAACTTTGAAAGCAAATGTGAATGAAGAATCCAAAAAGGATGTGTTTGAATCTCAATCATGCTCTTCATTTGAAAACTATACACCTTATTTTGATTATAATAATATTAAAGAAAAATTCAAGGATTTAGAAAAAGAACTTTTAATTTCAAAAGAACATAACGAAAAATTGATAAACAAAAATAATATTCTCTCTCATAAACTAGAATCTTTAAAATCACTCTTTCAAAAAGGATTAAATAATTTTAAATATCTTATTTCTAGTTTATCATCAAACATGTGTAAAACTTCTACTAGTATGTTAAAACATATTAAACATGCACCTAGTAGAATGTTTAATCACACAAACATAATGAATTCTAACCCACATTATGTATCTCCCAAATTAAATTCTAATATGCACAAATTTCCTATGAAATATAATTTCAAAAGTGATTATTATTTTAAACCTAAGCTTAATGAATATGGAAATTTGATGCATAATATTAAATCAAAAATGAATGGAGACCCAAAATAAAAAATGAAACATTAACTCCACTTGAAAGAATTCATTCATTTTTGTCTCCCCAAAAATTATCACGCTATATTTGGATACCTAAAGGAACCATTACACTTGGTTCCCTTTGGATACCCAAATCTCTCATCTACTAGTATCATCCAAATGCATGAAGTAGAATATTTTCAAATTGAAATATACAAATTTCTACTTCATGATGTGCTTTAATGTCTTTTTTAATTTTTCATTTTTGTTCTCTTTTTAAACTATCATGTCATGGTCATCCTATATATTATTGGAAATTTGATTTTATCTCTTAAAAGCTTAATAAGTTTACAAAATCAAATTGATCAAAATTCAAAAGTCATATCTTATTTTGATGACCTATCTATCTCTCTTATATTCATTGCCCATAAATATCTTATATTATCAATATAAATAATATTCTAAATTTGTTATGAGATGTTTATCTAACAAAAAAAAAATCACAAAAGACATATTGAAAGATTATTTGTCTTAAAATATTGATGTCACTCGCACCACCATGATCTATTGATGTCCGTTGCTATAATTCTCTAAAATCATATATCATAACTCACATCAAATATCTTCTAAAAACAACTATTTCTATCACATCTATATGAATTATATTGATATTATAATTGTTTACCATGGTTGGTGTATTATGTGTGTATTGTGATTTATTTCAAGTTTAGACCTTAGAATCATCTTGATATCAATAATATCAAATCAAATTGAATCTTCACTTCATTTTAGGTCTATAAGTTGAAACACTATCAAATTTTGGCATAGCATTAATCTCAAAATTATCATACTAACATTGTCACCTAAAGAATATTTGTGTCTATGTTAGGTTTTATATGTTTACCAAGATATACAGGCTGAGTATTTTTATGTAGGACTTATCCATGATATTCTTTACATAAACATCATACTAATCATTTAAATTATGCTTATTTGGCTTATTCGAACATGACATCTTGTGCTTACATCTCCTATCATTTTCAACTTACACCATAATTGACAAATATAAGCCTTAGAAAAATTAAAATGAAGATATAATAATATATATCTCATGCAATGTTTATTTGGTAAAGTCATATACAAAATCATTAATGTTTCATGCAATTTGCACTATCTAGACATCTCCAAAAATTCTGAAATTTCTGCATGAAACTACTCTTGGGACACTTAATCAAGATTCATAATCAGAATTTCAAAAATCTTGAAAATCAATGTACTATTTGCCGCGCTAGCGCTAACGCCGGCGCTAGCTCGAGTGTCAAATTTTTGGTGTTTTTAAAATTTTGAAAAATTACTAAAAATATGTTATTTTATATGTACTACCTATTTTATCTTTATGCCATTGTGTGATTTTTGAAAATTCAAATACAAAATTCCAAAATACAAAATATATGTCTTTGCTTATTTCCTTAAGGTTTTATTAAAATAATAAAGATGTCTATGTTTCATTCCTCTGACAAAAATGATAAGCATGTTCTTTTAGAGTTGGCTAAAAATATTTAATTTAAAATCTCAAGTTTTCTAAACATTGTTTTGGCTTGTCATGCTTAGAATTTAATCTTATTATGAGCAATGAAAAAGTCTATAGTGAATTATGTAGGATTGCGTTTGTATGCCTCTAAGTATGAGTAATGTGTTATGTTAGATAATGATCTCTTTACACTCACACTTTTTGATAGACTACATGTGTCTATAATTCTTAACCCTACATGATTATGTAGTGTAGTAGCTTACAATATTAAGATGTCTATCTCTATTACCTACACATTATTCAAAACTTTGTTGCACATATAGAAGTGAAATTACAAAATTATAAGTATTTGCAAAAAACAAGTGAATTCGGAGAACTTTGTCTTGCTCAAAAAAATTCAATAATAAAATGACAAAGATAACTCCACCAAGCACTACTTGAATCTCCTGATAAGTCTTCATAAGCATTGTGAGGTTGAGCACCTTGGAAAGAATTGTAAAGTGTCTTGTGCAAACTACTTTAATACACTTCTATTATGTACACCGGATCACAAAAAAGTGAAACTCTTATTGAAAATAAAATATGTGATCCCCCAAGCACTACTTCGCTCCCTGATAAGTCTTAATGAGCATTGTGTGGGCGAAGCACCTTGGTTGTTGTACGTTTTGTGCTTTGTATCAAATCTAGAATTGATGTGTAGAAGTAGTTAAAAAGATTACATGCTTAATAATGTTTCTACTTCACTATATAAGTCATGTGTTTTGGATTATATCACTTGTATACTTTTATCAAAACACTTCTTATACACATCATTATCTCTCATAAAGCTTCTACTCTTGAGAATTGGACTCTAATGCTTCTTTACATAAATTCTCTAGAAAGCTTTAGTAAAAGCACTAGATTGTAATGCATGATCGCTACAATGTCTTTTTTAACTTGAAATGCAAATTAATAACATTATAGTCACTATCTTCTGGAATATGTGCAATCATGCTTGCCTTAGTAGTATTTTGAAAAATAGAATTCCTTGACTATTATCATGAAGACCTTATTGAAAATCTTACTTGCTTACAAAAATATTCCTTCAAAATATTATCTTTAACTTGGATATTTATATAAGATTAGTTTTATCCAAATAACATCATTTTTATGGCATAACATCTCTTATTACTATTATAATATTTGAACTTTCAAATAGATGTTGTCTTTGGATAAACAATTTTATAGCCTTATCGCTTCAAATCTCTCAAAAATTATGCTATAAACATTAAAAGAAAAATAATTTAAAAAAAACATCTTCACTTTTTGAATTTAACTCTTAGTTTCTTCTTATTTATTATCATGATTACAAAAAGATGTTTCTTGTATTTTGATAAGTCTTCCGCATCATAACCATATAATTGTTTTACCTTGCACTTTCATGCTTATTTAAAGTCTTTTATTTTGTGTGCATCCTCACTTGAATCTTAACATTCCTTTCTTTCAACAAGTGGTAGACTTGCTTGGTAAACGTTATATTGGTTGTTTTAAACAAGAATATTTTTTATGCTAAAAACTCTGATTTATTTCTATATTGTAATGCTAAAACTCAGATTCATTAATGGATTTCAAAATAACTACGTGAGTTGTTTGTTTAAAAAAATTCAAATAAAAATATAAATCCATAGGCTATGTCATTAGATTTAAAACGCTTAAATGTTTCCAATAATTATTATTCATGACTTCATATCTCACCATAGCGGCGGCGTAGGGTTGTAGACATTAGATAACTTTATCTCTAGTCATGTCTTGTCCTTAACCGGGGAGGGTTCCAGTGGGGCCTTGCGAGGCACTGGGGGGAAAGAGTGCTAGGGTGAGTTTTGTCTAGTGTTTGCATATGGGACTAACACCCCAACCTACGACATGTATGCAGCTCCTCATGCCCATCCGTCACTTAGTACGGGGCTAGGGTGTAGACATATTGTCTGGGTAGATTGGTTACTTGGAAATCATTACCTTTTTATGCTTAAAACTCTTATATAAAGGGGACAACTAACATTATAATATGGATTACTTGGCAAATATTATATTGTTCATCTTTAAGCTAAAAACTCTGATCTATCTCTATAAAAATTATTCTAAAACTCCTTATAATTTCCTTCTCTCTAAAAGCTCGATCATGCCTTTATCTTATTATAAAAAAAATTTGTGTTTTGCTTCCTTACCCGCTTTTGCTAATAACAAAAGGGGGAGAACTAACATGATAAATATAGTCTGCTATCAAAATAGAAAACTAACATGATTAAGATGATAGCTTACATATTAGGGGAGCATTCATTTAGGGGAGCATGAATTTAGGGGGAGCAATTCTAAATGCTAAAATCGTTAATTATCCTAAGTCATTACTCTCACACACACACAAGTATGTTTCTTCATGCTTATATATATTAATGCTCTGATTTATCATTAATGGTTTTGTTAGTATCAAAAGGGGGAGTTTGTTGGAACATGGTCTTCCACATCTCCTAGGTTTGAGAATAACAAAACCTATGTGTATTTGATCTTGTGTGTTTAAGTGTGCAGGATAACAAAGTCCACATGACTCAAGGATTACATAAGAAGGTTGCCCCCAAAGTTGAGCCATCAAATCCAAAACTCCTACTAGCGCTGGCGGTAGTACTAGCGCAGGCGCTAGCTGTCGTTCAACGAACTGAAAGCGGCGCTCGACGAAATGCTCATAACTGCGTTCGACGAAAGTTCGCTCGACGAACTCTTAACTGCGTTCGACAAAATTCCGATCGACGAAATGTTTGCTTAAGCGCAATTTCAGGAGTACTTATAGAAGGAGATAGCGCCTGGCGGTATCCGATAGCACAGACGATAGCGAGGAGCACAGTAGGCAAGAGAGAATTGTTTCCTCAGATTGCAGATTCTGCCGCGCAGAATATGTCCTAAAATGGGATAGCGCCGGCGGTAGCACTAGCGCAGGCGCTAGCGCTATGGCTATAAAAAGGACCCCTCGGCTCCGTATTCCTCATGCTCTTCAGATCCAAAATTCCAGAGCTTCGTGCCACAACATAGAGAGGAAGGTTCGGAGAGATACTCCCACAAATCCATAAAGGCTTAAGGAGATCCGTGGAGAAGATTTCAACACGAGTCATCATCGTGATGAAAGACCGCATCGACTATGATCATACTCTGCGGGCCTTCGTCCACTTCTCCAAGAGATCCATATAGGAAGTTTTATATTATTGTCTTTTTATTTCACATCTTTTCTTGTAATCGTGTAGTAAACTCGCCTCGTGTTGGCGACTAGGTCTGGGTAGGACTTAGGGCTGAAATTCACCTCGTGTTGGCGACTAGGTCTTGGGTGTAGGTCTAGGGGGTGCTCGAGGCCATATCCAGGGAAGGGTTGGCTAGAGCGGCTTGAGGCCGAATCCGCGGAGGATAGGCTAAAACCAACCGGTTCGTGGGGATACTAGTCGGTATAGAAAACAAAAAGAGTCTTTCATATTTCGCTTTGATTTCTAGCGTCATTGAAATCAAAATTTTGTAATCAATTTTATTAATAATAATCATGTCTCTCTTTGTAATAAAATTGATCTGTTCTTCATTTCTCTAAATTGTTTATTATCCTCTCCTTTATTATAAAACAATTTAGATCTTTATTTATAATCACTATTTTGATCTCTAATCATAAGCAAGCATTTCAAAATATAATATAAGTTTTTAAAACCCTTATTCACCTCCCTCTAAGGGTGCCTACCGATCCAACACTGTGGAGCAGCCAGAGTGGAGCGCTGCAGATCTGCCTAGAGCGGATCACTGTGGAGCATCCTAGAGCAGAGCGCTGTGGAGCATCTTAGAGCGGATCGCTGTAGAGCAGCCTGGAGTGGAGCGCTGCGGAACAGACCATATCAAAGGTGCTGAGGGGGTTCACTCCGGAGAGTTTGGAGCCCAACCGAGATCTTCCCAAAGTCCTTGAAGGAGAGCTGGAATGTTGATGAAAATCTTCAAGGAGAAGCTTGAAGGTTGATGAAGATCTTCAAAGGGTCCTTGCCAGAAAACTCAAGAGCTCATTCTTATCCCAATGCCAAAAGTCCCCTCAAATGGAGGCCAGACCCCCCTTTTATAGTTTTTGATGGGGGTGTTCTGGTAACTGTACCATGCCGATTCCTAGATGAGCGAATGAGAATGCTTGATTCAGGGTACATGTAACATCCCACAAACAACTAGACCCCTATGAGGGCTTTTGTCATGACTAGGTCATGACAAAGAACTAGGAAGACTAAAAAGATCATAAGAACCTAGGTAAGTAGGTGAAATCACCTTGGTTTGCAAATAACAAATTCTGGTTACTTAGTCTAAGATTTGACTTTTGGGACTCAAATTGACTACCTGACCCCACCATGACACCTCTAACCTCATAAGGAGTCCCTTGGGTTACTTAGAGCCCATTGGGGTCAACCAAAGTGGTATAGTTGACCAAAGTCAACCCTAACCCTAGATAGGTCAAAATAGCCTATTAAGGACCCATTAGTCTCCAATTGGTCAAATTGACCTCACCCAAACCTTCCTAACCCTTAAGGGATGTCAATTGGTCACTAACAACCTATTGGATCCAATCAATTCCATGAATGAGGCCAAAACCAACACTTGGACCCAAAAAGCCCAATTTGACCTAGTAGGTCAAAGTGACTCAATTTGACCCAAATTGAACACACCAAGTCACAATTGGCTGTGGGTGGTGTCAAGGGACCTATTAACACCCAATTGGGTTAGTCACACCACCTAATTTGACCTAGGGTTGGGCTAAACCCATTAGGGTTAATTAAGCCAAATTTGGGGAAACCAAGCCCAAGGCTCAATCCAATTGGGCCAGGCACAATTTTGGTGATCTAATAAGTCCTCGTGACTGAAAATTACATGGATTGCCACTCAATTTCTGGAGGGGTGAATAGGAGAGAGAAAATGGGAGTTTCCCCAATTTTAAAAGAGAAATCAAGAGGGCATTCATGGCCTTGAATGCAATTAACCCTTCAATTCCCCTCCAATTGATGGAGAATCATTCCCCCTGAGTTATGAGAAGAATCCATCCAATCCCAATGCCAAGAGGAGGCCAATTTCAAGGGAGATGCACCTTGGACGAAATTGGCACAATGACCATTAATGAAAATTGGGAATAAAGCCTCCCTAACTTCAAATTGAAACCCCTATCACCTTCACAGGTTTGAGAGAATCGAAACCCCCGACTTTCCAGATGATTTTGTGCTCTCTAGGCAGGAGATTGCCATGGCCCCCAAATCTCCTCAAGCATCCATGGTGAACCGACGAATGACTAGGCAAACAACCACCTCACAGGTCTGATCCCCTTCTCCTCTCTTGGTGCTTAGATCTCATTCAAATTAGGGCTTGATTCGAGCCAAATCGGGCTCGAATCAAGCTTCCAAAAGGGCTCAATTTTGAGCTCTTTTCACCCACTAGAAACCCCCTTTCCAGCCACCTCAGTCCGATAAACCATCGCCAATCGTCGGCCACCACCTCGATGAAGGTGGTGGTGGCAATGGTCGGTCGGGAGGATGCATAGGTGGCCGACAAATCAAGCCTAAACATCACCTAGGATGGGATAACGGGGATCGTCCATTCATTGGGGACGATGAGCTTGGGCCGTCGGATCTTGCTCGATCTGCTATACGCAGGCCCAAATGAAATAATGTATATATCATTTACATTTTGTCACATAATATGCACTGAATGGTTTTAATTATTAAAAATACTTCGTGGCATTTTCTGTAAAAGTGATCAACATGAAATATGTGGTCCTTGAGGTCTAGTTTATTTTAAAATTTGTTTCATTCAATTTGGCCCACAGGATCTCCTTCAACACCCATTTTGTGCAAGTGTCCGCAGGGATAACCAGAAATATTTTTGTGTGCCCCCATTGATACACTCAGTAAAATGGCTTAAAAATTTGACCATTGGCCAGTCTAGCCTTGACTTAACTCATATCCAAAAATCAGAATTTTTGGAGATGATTTTTCTATTGTTTTTGTAATAATTTAATAATTCATACATGACTTAAAGATAGGGTCTATATACCTCCTAATCACCAAAATCTCTGGTGGATGGCTTGTGGGGACATTATATGGTCATGGTAAAAATCTCAGCCCATTTGGGTTTGAGTAGATATGGTAAACTAGTGTTCAAACATGATCACCTAGGGAAAGATAATTCTAGTTCACCAAAAACTTCACTTTGTAGATTTGAGTGGTCATCCCTCAACCAAATATGATGAAACTCTAGCCATCACCTTCTTATCACATTAAACACCCCCTATAAGTAATTCTAGAAGATTTAGTGGTGGAATACCAAGAAAGCCTGGTTCAACCCTTAGGGTTGCATATTGGGGTTAATGAAGGGGTTGATGTCATACCTTCATGAATGGGCTTGAAACTTTCTGAATAGTTTCATAGAGTGAATAAACACCTTGGTTAGTTTTGTTGGAATTTTTAGAGTCATTATCATCCATTGAACCTCTAATATTTAACTTGGTAATTTCCATTTCAAGTACAAAATATATGGTCACATGTTTTAGAAAAGTTATAAAACTTGGAAAGTGAACTTCTCATGATGTAACAAGTCTCTGAAAATTTTATTATAATTTTTGGATAAGGTAATTTGGTAGTTCCTTCGCAAAGTGCCAAAAGTCAGTTTATATGATTTAAATTATTTATGAGGTCATATGGTTATAGGAAAATATGAAATTTGTTCAAAGAGCCTCTAGGGTTATTATAATGCTCGGAAATTTTTATTGTAATTATTGGATGAGGATTTGTAGTGCTACCTTCTCAAATTCACTATATTCAGTTCTCTTGAAATAGAAAATTATATGACCAAGTTATTTATGAAAAATATGGTACTTGACCAATAATCCTTTTAGGTCATCATGAAGCACTACAAATTTTGTTATAATTATTGGAGGAGACTATGTAGTGGTTCCTTCACAAATTGATTTAAACATAGTTCCTTTACAATAATTAATAATGTGGCCAAAAGGAATTAGATAATTATAAAAAATAGCCAGTGAGCTTCTCTGGTCAATATGGAGCTCTGGTAATTTTATCAGAATTTTTGGATGGATATTTACTGTACTTTGTTCATTCATTTGTTAAAAGTAGCATTTGCGATTTATTTAAATTATAGGGTTCATGATCTTGTAAAGTAGTCAATCTCTGTTGGAAGACATTTTAAACTGATTAGACCCCCTAGAAATTTATTCATGGCATTAAGTTCCTTCACAGTTTGGGTTATGTTATAATTAATCATATAATGAATTTCAAGGAAATAATTAGGAAGGGAAAATGTATAATAATGATATTTCTTCAATATAGACCATAACGCATCTCTGGATGTGTGGTTCATCATATGAAAACTTGGAAACATGTAGGACCTTCACAGATATCAATCTTTCCCCTTAAGGTTGAAGTGGTCTGCGGATAGCCAAAAAGGAGTTTAGTGGTTTTGGGTCTTTCCACGAGTCCTTGGGTAGGGATATTTCAGTGAGAGGTTATGTGGGTCAACTCTATGGTAGAAGGGGCAAAAGTCCCTTCAAGACCTCCCCTAGTGTTGGGTGTGAGTTGTATACTCTTAAGTGGAGTGTTGGTGTTCAAGAGAACATTAATACTACCGGTGAATCTTAATCCATTATAGGACTCTAGAGTAACATCATAGAGTGGTTTTGGGCAGTCACCAATAAAACTAAGTGTCTTGTGAAAAAGAGGGTTGGGGTGTCATCCCATCGTACCTTCTAGTACCGATGTGAGCCCCTCACAGGATAGACCTTGGGAAGTCCAAGACTAACCCTTAACTGATAGGGCATATACTAAGAAAGATTAATCTAGTAACAGTTTATCAAGTACACATACACACATACCCCTTTATTAAGGGAAGATAGTTTTGGGTTGGTCTAGTCCTACGAGCAGTGGGCTCGGTGTGAGTTTAATAAAGGAATGTGCTACAAGCTGTGGCTTGGTGTTTATTGAAATGGACTGGTTAGTCCGGTGAGCCGGTGGCTCGGGAGTTCAATTGTAGCATATGTGCTTATGCATATAAGTGGCGGGTCATCGGTATTGGTCAGTCGTTCACACCGACGTGAGTACGTTGACTCGACAAGTGTGAGTATTCACTTAGCCAAGAAAAGACTGGGGGATTCCAGCATTAGTATTAGATGATCCGTAGCACCTGGCTTGGTGAGCGAGAGCACTCTTATGGAGCAGGCGGGAGCGGAAGCGCTCTTTGCGGAGCAGGAGCGAGCGGGAGCGCCAGAGCACTTTCTGCGGAGCAGGATTGAGCCAGAGCGATTTCTGAGGAACAAGCGGTAGCGGTAGCGCGAAGCTACTTAACTGCGGGATTAAGACCGGGCATAAGAGTTAGAGCCGCCTCACGGGTCCGGGCAAGGCTGCGATAAGAAACACTTGGTCCGGCTTAACCCGAACCCTTTTAGGGGCACCCTATCAATTACTATACACAAACGATTACTATATACAAATGATTACTCACATTGTTATAAGTAGATCGAGTTTGGCTATATACAAACAATTACTATATACAAACATATGAATTCTAAATGACTATATGTAGACAAAATTGTTATATGCAGACCAATATAAAAATAAAAAAAAATCAAATTTTTTATGTGCAATCAACTAATATTATATTAGTAGAAGAACTATTGGTTAAACTCAAAAATTCAATTTGTATATCCAAACTCGATCTACTTATAACAATGCCCTTAAACAACTATACAGTTGAAGTTGTTAACAATTTATCATTCTTCTTCTCCATTACATAATTTACTTAACGCGCTTTCTCCGTGTCCAAAATTTCTGGAGGAATCTTAATTTTAAGCTCGTTTGTGTTGGGCTTCGCTGACCTCGAGGAGACATAACCTCCTAATCTTGAAGAGATCATGGTTGACTTTGTGTGACTACAGTGAACCCAGTGTGGCACACAGTCCTATTGGGTCATGGTAGACCTAATTAACACAACTAGACCCACAGGAGGAACTAGGTAGGGACACGCCCCGGCGGGCATAAATTTTGGAAAAAAATTCTAGTGGCCTAGGTAGCTAGGTGTAGGCTTGTACGTAGCTGTGAGTGTGACTTTTATCGTGTCTTTTGTCTTCATAATTAGCCCTAGGCCCCTACGTTTCAACTTCCAATATGTATCGCTCGATCTTTGAGTCATGGGAAGAACCCGGAAGTCATTCCTCAATCTGAATGTCATCCCACTCCGTCACTCTGGTGATGATGAACTTCGCCGACGCTCCCTCCAGATCCTCGGATCGGCTTACCAGTGCTTCCTCCAGCTCTCCCGAGCGACTTTGCCGGCACTCCCTTTGGCTCTGCTGATCGACTTCATTGGCGCTTCCTCCAGCTCTTATGAACGACTTCGTTGGTGCTCTCTTCATCTCTCCTGATCGACTTTGCATGCGTGGGTTTTTAATTCAATTAGATGTGTGTGGATTTCTGAAAGGAGTAATTAAAGTGGAAATTTTTTGTGGTGAGATGGGGCGTGGATTTCTGAAAAGAGAAATTGAAGTGAAAAATTTCTGGGGTGAGATGGGGCGTGAATTTATGAATTCTGAAATGCTCAGACCTGGAAGGAGAAATGTCCAGTATTAATTTTAATATTTATTCTTTTGCAGTGATTCAATCAGTAGAAATCTATTTTTTTTTTGATAAAAATTATGACTGAAGCTTGATGTTCTATTGATATTTTGAGGTATTATTGCAATGGATGAGAAATTCTAGATCAAGTAAATACTTCATTCTTTTAGAGCAATGTTAAATGCAGACTGGTTTTGGCTATATGCAGGCCACAAATATATGCAGGCCAAAAAATTATTCATGCAGCCAAATTTCATATTCATACTATATTCAAAATTTAAATTTCATATTTTCCTAAATAAATCACCAATCAAAATAGCATTCATAAAATAAGTAAGTAAAATATCATGCGTGCGAGGAGAGAGAGATCGCAGCCATCGCCGCCATCGCCGACGTCGCCGCCATCGCCGACGTCGCCGCCATCGCCGACGACGCCGCCATCGCCGACGACGCCGCCATCGCCGACGTCGCGATGGCGGCGACGTCGCCGACGACGCCGCCATCGCCGTCATCCCCGCCATCGCCGCCATCGCCGACGACGTCGCAGTCGCCGCCATCGCCGTCATCCCCGCCATCGCCGCCATCGCCGACGACGTTGCGATCGCCGCCATCGCCGTCATCCCCGCCATCGCCGCCATCGCCGACGACGTCGCGATCGTCGCCATCGCCGCCATCGCCGACGAAGTCGCGATCGTCGCCATCGCCACTGTCGGACTCGGACAAACGAGTAAACTCCTTGGGGACACGGTTGCATGGAAGGAAAAAAACACATAAGATTAAATTACTCCAATCATTTTTCCTGAAGTTTTAAAAGAAAAAATAATATCCTTTTTTCAAAAACTGTGGCCTGCATATAGCTAAAACTGGCCTGCGTTTAACATCACTCTTTTTAAAAAACTGTGGTATGCATATAGCCAAAACTAGCCTGCGTTTAACATCGCTCTTCTTTTATTATGCATTCAGTGAAGTAGGACTTTATTTGCTTATGTTCAAAATTTCACCAAAGATTCAATAAGAATGGTTTGAGGAAACTAATACCAAGTTATGAAGTCAATTTGAAAAAAAAACTATTGATTGCATTTGTGTGCATAAAAGATGTGTAAGTGATTTGTGCTCATGGCCAGCACAATGATTTAGTTTTACATTTCGTAAGTTTTTCTTTCAATTTAATGTTGTTTTTAAAAATTTCTTATAACATAGGTCTTCCATCACTTGTATAAGAGCGAAAAAATTTGTGCATTATTTCTATAAATTATTTTTTAGTTTTCAAAATGTCAGCACCTATAAACAAAGAAAACATACACTTATTAAACACGAAGAATCCAATAGAGGTAGTGCAAAATCTAGCAATAAACTTGAATCAGAGAAGGAATATTTTGAATTTTAGTTGTTGCCCGGGCTAAGATAAAATCCTGGCTTCGCCACTGACTAGACCCAATGAACTCTCATTGACCCTATTAGGTCAATATTAGCTCATGCCTTAAACTTGTGGTGCATGTAGGGGCCACCCACAAGAGTTGACTTGGTCAAACCTAGTTCAACGCCACCATAATACACTTAGAACATTCATATTCGTTGATCAACAGTTTATTTGCGGTTAACAATTTTGATTACAAATAAAATTTTCGGCCAAAA
The DNA here is from genome assembly GCA_033032865.1 of Dactylorhiza incarnata. Classification (NCBI taxonomy): domain Eukaryota; kingdom Viridiplantae; phylum Streptophyta; class Magnoliopsida; order Asparagales; family Orchidaceae; genus Dactylorhiza; species Dactylorhiza incarnata. The sequence goes on from JAWHQI010000130.1 coordinate 6,102,668, forward strand.
ATAGAGTGCTAATACCAACAGTTTTTTATTCCACGCACTTTTTGTTTGGCTCTATACGTGAAATAGGACTATTAATCCAATAATTTCTCACTACGGTAAATGGTAAGAAAATTGACCCCGAGCTCACTCCCGACGGCGATCACGTCGGAGACGGTCCGTTGAATGCCGACAAATTATTCCAGCAGCCTTCTGGTTTCGGCGTTACCGCGGCGACGAGAACGGAGACGAGCACAGCGCTAACAAAGCATGCCAGAGTAGTCTCCCCAAGCCTCGACAAAGAAAAGACAACGTCGCTCCCATTGCGCTTCCTCTGTTCAATCGCGGACATCAGCATCTCCCTGATCGCGCCTCGGAGCTTCTCCACCGCATTCGAGAATCCAGCCATCGCCGCCTCCAGTTTCCCCTCTCCCTCATCCTTCTCCGACCCCTTTGCAGTGACGATCCAGACTTCGGGATGGTTGGCGGCGTTCAATGATCCCGTCGAGATCTGGTAACAGAGAAACTCGTCGTCGGGCGTTAAAATAAATCGCGAGAAAGGAGAACTGATTTGGTTTAGCCGTTTAAGAGCTCACCTCCTCCATATAACATCCTCCGCCTCCAACGATCTCTTCAATGAGCGGATCCAGCGCTGTCAACGTGATCGCCTCATTGGAGTTGTGCGATTCGGCTCCAATGTGTTCGACCAAGGGCGACAGTGAGATCTCCGGCCGGCTGGATGGATTGTCGGAATTATCGAATACCAGAGGGAGAACAGGACAATTTGATCCTACCTCATCGAGATCGCCGGCTGTTGTCACAATCGAATTCGACGAAGTGGCCGAGATATCGTCGGTTATAGTGATCTGATGAGGAGCAGTGAAGGAAACATCGACATCCTCAGAATTAGGGTTAACATGGGGTTTCGAATCACGACTGTGATTCTTCTTCGTGCTCCCGCGCAAAGGAACCCCCATTTTGGAAACCCGGAGGATCGAGTCCTTCATGGCTGGGCGGGAAATAACCATTGGATTTTCTGAGAGGGCTTATTTATAGAATTCGAGGACGGAAATGGGGGAGGCAAGAATAGTAGATTACCGAACTTAAAATTTGGGCAATGTTATAAGCACACACAAAATAACATTTAAATCTCTCCTTTAAGCGCACACCATTTCTCTACCCCCACCCGAAGGAAAAATTTTTTGGTACACACAGTGTATCGTTCTCCCATGCCCAAATAAATAGGTTTTAACAGCTGGGCCCCACATCCAATTCCACCCCCCCCCCCCCCCCCCCCCATTCAACTTTTCCCTCTTCTCCTCCCCGTCGCTCAAAACGAACTCAACACCGCAGCTTTCCTCTAGGGTTTCAGCACGACGCCGGCAACTGGAGTTTTTCTCATCTCGCGTTTCAGCACGCCACCGACTCCACGCTCAACATTACATTTCCGGCATTGCGCGGGTTTGCTCCCCCCCCCCCCTAACTGCTCGTCAAGCCTCTCGGAGATTTCCGAATTATTCCGTCTTCAGCCCCCTCCACTACTCCAGGTTGCCATTTCTTGGTTCGAGCGACTGTGCCTTGTCTAATATAAAACTTCGAGGGTTTCAGCTCCACCATTGTCCTCCTGTCTTTAACTCCCGAAATACTCTGCAGGTGTTTGCCCCAGTTGTGAGAAGATCTGAACATAATGCAGCAGGCATATGAGAAACCAGTCGTAGATAATTTTGGCAACGTGAGTCCTAAATCTTTCTCATGTTTTGAGTTTGAGGCCCTACTGTCATTTTAGAACTGGAATTGTTTATTTTACAACTGGAATTGTTCAATTTACAACTGGAATTTTTAATTTTACAACTGGAATTGTTTATTGTACAACTGAAATTATTCAATTTACAACTGAAATTTTTTCTAATGACAGAAAGGAACAATGACATTCCCGATTGTTCAGAGTGAGGAGGAAACATATGCTATGTACTGCGACTATGCTCATAAAACTGGATTTAGTGTGCGGAAGCAAAATGTTGTTTATTGGACACACAAGACAATTATTAAGGGCCGAGGGTTTTGTTGCGCTAAAGCTGGTGTAAAGCGTTCAAAACCGGCGCTTGACGAACAAAAAAAATACCGTAAATTAGATACTCGCACAAATTGTTTGACCTGCATATACTTTAATGCCGACATAGAAGGAAAGAATTGGGAGGTTACGAAGTTCGTCGAGGAACATAATCACCCACTCGCGTCAGAAAATGACAAACATCTTTTGAGGTCTCATCGTAGTATATCTAATGTGCAAGCTAGCCTTCTAAAGAATATGACAGCTGTGGGTATAAGAACAACCGATGCATACAATTTCCTTGCAGATGAGGTGGGCGGTGTTGAAAATGTGGGGTTTTGTAAGAGTGATGCTTATAATTTTGTCCAACGCGAAAGAAGAGCGCTAATAGACAGTGGGATGCCATCAGCTTGTCCAAAATATTGCAGGAACGTCAATCTGAGGACAATATATTCTCTTTTGATATCCAAACTGATGAGATGAATAGATTGATTAGTTTTTTTTGGATTGACGGGCAGAGCAAAATTGATTATGATTGTTTCAGCGACGTTATCGTGTTCGATACAACATATCGATTAGACAAATACAATTTGGCATGTGCACCCTTTATTGCTGTTAACCATAATTGGCAGAATATTTTTGTAGGCGGAGCTTTCATAGCAACGGAGACCATTGAATCTTTCTGCTGGGTGTTCAAGACCTTTTTGAGGTTTGTTGGTGGAAAACAACCCACCACCATATTTACAGATCAAGACCAAGCAATGACCGTTGTCATTGAGAGAACTTTTTCCGATAGTCGGCATCGATTGTGTCAATGGCACATCTCAAAGAAAGCCCCGTCAAAGGTACCTACTTTGAATAATGATAAAGGTATTCGATCTCTTTTCTACTTTTGCATGAGTAAATGTGATTATGAGATTGAATATGAGAGGTGTTGGAGTGATATGATAATAAGAGGAAATTTGGACGATAATAGATGGTTGCGAGACTTATATAAGGTTAGAATGAAGTGGTTGACCGCTTTCAATAAAGCAAGTTTAGATCTTGGCATTCTATCCACGCAAAGAAGTGAATCGGCTAATAATGATTTGCATGGTTGTTCTAAAGCAACAAGTTCACTTGTTGAATGTTTTCTTGGGTTGGATAAGTTGACGTCGACTTGACGTCGATCCGAACATGATGAAGATTTTTGGTGTAAACATGGTAGCATAACTCTAAAATTTCATACTTGCCCACTACTCAAACAAATTTCAAAAATCTACACTCGAAAGAGTTTTTCAAAATTTGAGCAAGCATATACTTTAAATTCTCAAAATGTCATTCAATTTCACGCCGTTTGAACACAATAATTAAAGTGCTTTGGCATCGAGTTATCAAAGGCATTCCTTGCACTGGATTTTATATTGTTTCAAACAATTGAGTATAATGACCATATGCGAAATACCACATCCAGCACAAAATAACCTCGTGAAGAAATCAGCTGAGCTTGTTGCTGTTACATTCCAGAAATGGTATCCAGTTTTTACAAAACAGAACCCAAGTTGTTACATTCAATAGCAGCTGCAGTTAAACAGATAAACCCAAGCTGCAGTTAAACAGATAAACAAACATTCTCCAGATAAACATTCCAGATAAATTAATTTCAGTCAAACCCAGTTTTTACAAAACAGCCAAACCATGTTCTTTAAGCAGAGAGTTATGGAAGGTTTGGAATAATTCAACTACTATTTCAGCCCTGAACCGATGCATGTATTTTGGCCAACTCTTGTTACTCTCCCAATCAACCTGCTCCTTCACCAAGCTTGCCTGCATGAACTTCATAACAAAAATTCCACAATCATTTCCATTATCCTGAGCCGGGATGCCTTCAACAATGTGTATTGGCCAGTACGAGATATCTCCGGGAAGTACCTCGGGTCTATCCTCATGAAGAAATTTAATCTGCATATAATTACAGAAGGTGAGTTAATATAAGTAAATATAATCAAGAACATAATTATAGAGTAACATACATGCTCCCGAATACAAGATCTGTGCATGACACTTGGCAATGAGTCATAGAAATCCCATCGTCGCTCTTTCAAATTGCCTACCAACAATACCCAATGACTGCCAACATGACAAAGCATCAAGATAACATCGGCGGCGGAAATTGATTGAGGAGTTATGTGTTCAACAAGTCGTAGACTTGTCTTACCACATCTTTTATAGTACTGCATGTTAAACAGCAGCGGAGACGGCGTGATCGAAGCAGCAGCGGAGATGGCGCCTTCTGGAGTAGTTGCTGGCGTTACGTGCGTGTCATGCCCCTAGGTCACGCCCGTGACCTGGGGGCGTGTAATCTTTAAATCTGCTGCTGGCGGGAAAACTTCGGCGGGAAGGAGCGCGGGGCGAGTCACGCCCGTGAACTGATGTCACGCCCCATGGTCACGCCCGTGACCTGGGGCGTGTAACTTTAATTGACGTGGAAGGCGTGCTCTAGATGTTGGTGGCGGGTCGCGGTCATGTCAATGGGTCGCGCCCTTTGGTCACGCCCGTGACCTGGAGGCGTGTACTTGGCGAATCTTCACGGAATGCTCCCGGGGTGGCGGAATCGGGTCTAGAACACATCTAGGCTGTCACGCCCCTTGGTCATGCCCGTGACCTTGGGCGTGTACTTTGGAATTTTTCTCAAAAATGCTCAGGAAACCTAAAAACATAAAATGAGCTTAAATTAGTTAAAGAAATAAAAAAGAATGAATTCGATTGGATAATTCATGCTATTTATTCAAATTCATATAAAAATATCAATAAAATTATATTAAAGGATGAGTACAAAAAGTACTCATCAAACACCCCCATACTTGAGTTTTTGTTATATATTCCAGAGCAAAAGAGTGAGGAAAGAATTTACAAGACATCGATATTATTATTAATTAACTAAAATTTCATTAAACCAAGAGTAAGTTAAAAGTAAATTCTAGGAATTCAAAAATTAAGTCATAAGTTATGGTGATAATTAAAAAAGAGAATTATTTAGCTAAATACTTCTAAAGATGACTATTTAGCAAACGAAATCACAGAAATTTTCAAACAAAATTAGATTGAAATTATAAACACTCTAACATAAAAGAAACTTAAGGAAAAGACACCTACCAAAATATTGCTCTTTTAATAATTTAGTTTAGGACTAGAAACAATGAAATTGGCTAGGGATGAGTTTAAACGAAATGGCAAATGAAGAGATACAAAAATAAAGGTGATGAATTTTATCCTCTCACCTTATTTGAATACGAGTTTGTATATGTTTATGAAAATAAACAATTTCAGTTGTAAAATTAAAAATTCCAGTTGTAAATTGAACAATTCCAGTTGTAAAATAAACAATTCCAGTTCTAAAATGACAGTAGGGCCTCAAACTCAAAACATGAGAAAGATTTAGGACTCACGTTGCCAAAATTATCTACGACTGGTTTCTCATATGCCTGCTGCATTATATTCAGATCTTCTCACAACTGGGGCAAACACCTACAGAGTATTTCGGGAGTTAAAGACAGGAGGACAATGGTGGAGCTGAAACCCTCGAAGTTTTATATTAGACAAGGCACAGTCGCTCGAACCAAGAAATGGCAACCTGGAGTAGTGGAGGGGGCTGAAGACGGAAAAATCCGGAGGATCCGGAAATCTCTGAGAGGCTTGACGAGCAGTTAGGGGGGGGGGGAAGCAAACCCGCGCAATGCCGAAAATGTAAATGTGAGCGTGGAGTCGGTGGCGTGCTGAACCGCGAGATGAGAAAAGCTTTCCCCAGTTGTCGGCGTCGTGCTGAAACCCTAGAGGAAAGCTGCGGAGTTGAGTTCGTTTTGAGCGACGGGGAGGAGAAGAGGGAAAAGTTGAATTTTGGGGGGAAATTGGATGTGGGGCCCAGCTGGTAAAACCTATTTATTTGGGCACGGGAGAACGATACACTGTGTGCACCAAAAAAATTTCCCACTCGAAGCCAGTCTCTCCAATTCACCAAAGTACTCAGATGCGACTTCAATCTGCTGCCTCCAGCTGCGCAAAATTTTTAAGTCCGGGTCCCGGACTCAGGTTTTTCTAGGCCTGGGATATAAAAAGCCTGAAATACATCTTTGCATGTGGGCCCGGGTTGGCTTATGTGGCGGAACGCCACTGCCTGGACGGTCCGACCCACTAAGAGCGGCGGAGGAGGGAACGACTTCATCATCTTCAATAGCGGATTTAACATTTGATTGAAACAATTTCATGTATATATGACTACAATGTGTGCTTGCTTTTTCTGTTGATTCCTGGTTGTCAAATAGCTCATTTAAAATGTCTAATTTGTTTGTATGTTGAGCGCATTTTTGGAACCCTACGGAAAATCAAATTTTCTACATATTTATTATTTTTTCACAAAATAAATCATGAAATATTGATCCATGCATTTTTATCGTCATTTTAAGTAATCTTATGTATGTGTTTTGAGTTGAAAATACACATATAAAAATGTGATTTTTTTAACTATTATTGCAACTGCATTTTACATTGAAAATGCAGTCCAGTTGCAACTGTATTTTGCATTGCAGTTGTATTTCACACTGAAAATACAGTTCCGTGGAATTCTTTATATGCGTTCAATGTACAGAATTATCTTCCCATCTAAAATTGGATCCAAAATTAAGCCTTTGATCCAATTGAAATTTGGATAGGTTAGTTTTGACATGAAATCTACTTCATTACCTCAATTAGTTGTGTTATGACTAGTGCTTCAAATTTTTCTTATACTTGTTAATTTCAGTTTTTTACTTTAATATGCAAAAATCAAAATTTAACATTTGTGTCAATAATATATTTTGATGTGTCAATAATATATTAAAAGTGTAGTGTAGGTCAAAATTCACCACCACCAATCACTCCCCTTTTGCTAATAGCTAATAGTCATTCTCTATGCCCCCAATGTTTTAGCGCACTTGCAATGATTTTGTTATTATTACCATCATTGGTAGAGATTTACAAGGAATTCTTGCTCATTATGTTATACTCCGGGCACGTTTGTTTGATGCTCTCAGGCATGTTAAGCCCGCAATTTGGTGGTTGCGCTCACATTCAGGTTGGTTGCGCCCGCATCTATTTTTATTTATATTTAATGTATTATTTTTTATTTATATTTTTATGTAATGTCTCTCTCCCCCTCTTTCTCTCTCGATGCCGGTCCCTCCATTTTTGCATTTATATTTTTATTTAATGTCTCTCGCACTATCTCTTTTTCTCTCCTCTATTTTACGCATTCTCTCTCCTTTTCTTTAATCTTAAATAGATGCGGACATCTCCACACTCTCTCTCTTTCTTTATTTTTTAAACTGAAGGGTAAAAAGAGAATATTGAATGTTTAACCAAAGATCTCTTCTCTCTTTTAATATAGTATAAATGTGTGTTTGTAGAGTCTCCCGGATTTTTTTATTGAATCTACCACCAAAATGGAATCAATGAACTCTCCAAATTTCTCAAATCACATTTGTACGCATTTCTGTATTCCAAACTAAATGGCTTGAAATTCAGTCGTGTACACCGACATTTCCCTTCAATGGTTCCCCCGCATTCCAACAAATAACCCCATGCATTTTTTTATAACCAACCAAGTAATTGTGATCAGTGTTTTGGCGATGCAGTCGGCATGGAGTACTACATCCCCTTAATAATTACCATGCCAATGAGCAATTATACTTCCCTGGACATCATAGGGTAGTTGAAGGAAGTCCAATATCAATTTTCCCTTTGTGTTCTCAATATGTATTTTGCACATACAAAATAGGCGCAGTTCCTATTTAATTTTCCTAGCGATGGATGGAATGCTTGATTTTGAACCTTCGTATTTCCTTAGGCATATTTTGCTTCCCAGAGAGTCCGTCGACCAACTCGAAAACAACGGCCTTCGCGTGCACCTGAGCTTTAGACAACGGTTTTGCAGCATCGGAAGAGATCGCCAATGAAGCCATTCTATCGTCAGTCGAAGGTAGCGACACCCCTTTATTTATAGGGGGAATCACAAGTTCTCTCTCTCTCTCTCTCTCTACAACCAGAGCTCGCCAAATAAGGGTTGAATGATTCTTTGCTATCTCTAGCGAGCTCGCAAAGAGTGGAGATTATGTACAACTCGTATTCAACGAGTAAAAGGAAGGTTTGACCCAGTAGACCACAGTGAGACCGGGTTCTACCTCAGCTCTATAGGCGAGTCTAGGCAGGGAAGTTGGACTCACCACCGAGCAAAGCGATGAGGGCGAGTTCGAGCAGGACAACTAGACTCGACGCCGAGTACCTGAGGCGAGTCTGGGCCGGTCTAACCCGCAGACTCTCCTAGGTTAGCTTGTGGAACACTCTTGAAGGTCAGAGTGACTATCTATATGCTATTTGGGACTGAGAATAGTATTCTTGTTAAGTCGGGGAGAGTTATCCGCAGACCATCTGGGTTTGGGAAAAACATTTTGATTAAGATGGAAGCCGCTACCTGTAGACCAATATACCCCAGAGATGTTTGCCTATAAAATAGGGGCCCATAACACCTCAAAAGGATAAAAAACCCACCTCCAGAGCTCGCACCTTCTAAGTCTTTTTCTTTGTGTCGCCTGAGGTGTTGAGCTTAGCTATAGGTTTAGGAAGAGGAAGTAAAAAAGAGAGCTCCTGGGTGTGTGGAGGGACCTCCTCGCTGCATCTCGTGGGTCTGTGAGTAGGCAATCTAGTTTTCTATCGGTAAGGGTTAATTCTAGGCTCGGAATACTTAGCCTTTGGAGTCCGACTGTGGGTCAAGTAACTCAAGCTACTCCTCCCTCTTGGTCCGAACTCAGTTGAACCAGCATCCGAGTTTCAACAATCAATTCAGGAGTAATTGACATGTAGAAGTGGCTGATAAGCTAATTCATACCTTGTTAAAGAAAAAGGTGAAGAACATTTGGGGAAATTGGATCGAGCAATTCTCTTCAGTTCTTTGGGCTCTTAGAACCACCCCAACCACAGCCACCAGGGAAATATCCTTTAAGCTGTCACTTGGGTCCGAAGCAGTAATTCTAGTAGAATTCAAAGTGATGAATATGATTGTCCTTCTATCAAAACAAAGCGGCGAAGACTGGATGAAAGAAAACACAGACGACATGAGATGTTTTCTAGACCTTATTGAGAATTAAGTGACTTAGCCACCTTCAGACATAAAGAAATCAAAATAAATTGGCAAAACACTTAGAAAAACAAGTGAGAATAAAGCAGTTCACGAGGGGTGATCTAGTAAGGAAGAAAGTAGATGTCGCGGGAAGGATGACCTTAGTTGGAAAACTTAATCCTAATTGGGTAGGACCATTTATTATAATGACAGTTTGAAAGTGCACAGTTGTTCCCCTGAGAATTCTCTAGAGGGCGTGAATAGAGATTTAAAAACTTTTAATAAAATTTGTTCAGAATTAAACACTAATTCCTAGGCATGCAAGATTTCAAACAGAATTAAAGTAATCATAGAATAATAATAATAAACAAGAGACAATCATAGAAAATGCACAACCACAGAATACACAAGAACTTATAGTGGCTCCCCAAAACTATGGGTACACCCACTCTTCTACCCCCTTTGTAGGAATAAAATATCATAGTGTCGAGTATTTTGATATAGAGACTCTTAGAACCACTGAGTCTTTTGATCAGGAGTCTCTTAGAACCACCGAGTCTTTTGATCAGGAGACTCTTAGAAGCAGTTCTAAATCCTTTGAAGAGGGATTCTTAAAACTCTTTTACAATGTGTTTGAATGAAAAAGAATGAGATATCAGAATAAAAAATCAGAATAAGAAATCAGAAGAATTATAGGAGTTAGAGAATTCTTCTGATCAAGATTATCTCTCAGAAGCACTGAGGATTTTTGAGCACTATAGTGGATGATTAATCTCCAGATCTGATGAATCCTTGATGACCAAAAGGTCAGGGATTGTTTTGCTTCACGGCCATGGATTAGATTTTCTATTCTAGATTGGCTTCACTCAGAGAGAGAAGATGAAGCTGCAGATTAGAGAAGAAGCATGTCGTCCAGAATTCTGTCTGGTAGAATCAGAGAGAGAGAACTAGATCCCCATTTTGGAATTATGTATGTATTTAATATTCTATCGATTCAATTGAATTAGAATCGAATCACTTTCCCTTCTGATCGATTCTACAATTGGAATGTACTAGGAGAATTATTGCTTTCTTTCTATATATGTTGACATCCCATCAATGAAATTCCAATTTTATCACCTCTAAATCTCAAGAGGCTTTCTTTCTCTATTTGTAATCTTGCGACACGTTAAGTTTCAAATAAATTATATATGTATAATCTGTATAATCATCAGAATCAAATTCATGAAGTATCCATTTCTGAACTGCATTTGACCTTGCGTCGAATCTCTTCTGACTTCATATCGACGCACTTTTGAATTCCATTAGAAGCTACGTCGATATTTGCTTCAGAAAATCTCAGCGTTGAAAAGTACTATATTATCGACGTTGTGTCGATTCTATATCGATGTATTCGTTGAGATAAAGAACGTAGACTTCAACTTCTGACTTCTGCATCGAATACCAGTCGATGTTGTGTTGAGTTCAACTTTCATCATTACTTTGAATCCTTCTTGGCACAATATCTCAATCTCCTCGATGCCATTTGATTTAGAACAAATCAATGCATACATCGACTTAGACTTTTGTCACTGCGTCGATACATAGTCGACGTTGCGTTGAATACAATCAAATGAAGTGTCGATTGCCAGTCTGAATTACCTTTTACTTCCATTAGAAGTTGCTTCGACTTCCAATCGAAGTTGCATTGACTGCATTTTGAAGCAGGTTCAACTGACCTGATTTTTGGTCTCTTTTTTACTAGGTTTTGACACCCTAAGGTGAATATGACATCGTATGATATCTAAAGACCAACATACCCTCACTATGCAACTTGGGTAATTTCTAGAGAATGAAATCACTTTTACATAATTTGTAAGGTAAATCATGAGGGTGTTTTTCCCAACAATCTCCCCTTATTTAGCTTAGCAAATTTTACAGACGCTTAAGTGATTTCAAATATATTGAAAAGAATAAAATACAAATACAATCAGCTAATGAAAAAGACAGTAACATATAAACTGTAGAGAATCTTCTGAGATAAAATTCGAAAATTCTGAATGATAAAGAATAATTATGCCCACCATTATTGAGTTACCCAAAATATAATTGTTCTCAGCATGATTTTATAATCCCTTCTCACCTGGCTGTGATTTCTCTTTGTCATTAGGAGAAGCTTTTCTCGTTCTAGGAGCATATTGTATTGGCATATTCTTCTTTGGAAATTTGAGTGTCTCCTCCTCGTCCTCAACAATCCTGTCAGCATCCTTGTTTGTATCCTTTTGAAGCTCCCCCTCAGTTTATGCAGTAGTTTCAGCTTCTTTGCCAGCATCCTTCTCTGCATCCATGTCAGCATCCTTTTGAAACTCCCCCTGAGTTGATGCAATATTTTCATCTGTGAGGACAGCTTCATGAGCAATTGTAAGTATTTCCTCTTGAATTTGTTCACCATGTGTGGGAAGCTCCCCCTAGGTCTGTGCAGGCACTACAAAATGAATTCAGGAATTCCTGAAATTTCTGGAATGTTTGGGGCTGGTACTTTCTCCTCTTGGATAATCTCCCCCTTCTGAACCTTGCTGGCCAGTGAGGTTAAGAAAGATTTAGTGACCTTGGAGGAAGAAATCAGTGTCCTAATTGCTGCATGGAGTCCTTTGTCGCCTTAATTTCATTTTCCATCTGTGTATATTTATGTTGAAACTTCCTAGCATGTATTTACATTAACTCAAAAAAAGTTCCAGTTTCTAGATCAACTGCCTTAGTGATTACATGTTCAATATCAAAAGTAGGGTTGTATGGGAGGTAGAAGGGATATCAATAAAAGGGGTTGGTTGATGATGGGCATGTTCTAGAGAAGCATGAAGAATGATTGTAATGTTAGGTTCTGGAGGAGTAGTAGATTGTGGTTTTAGAGAGGGAATCTATGCTGGTTGAATATTGGCCGGGGTACGAGGTACAAAGTCTGTACAGTGTTCAAGAGGTGGAGAAGAGGGAGGTGACAGTGGAAATTGACATGGTTTCAGTATTTGACGAGTCCACTTGGAGAATATCCTAATATTAATTCATTTTCCAGGAGGAATGAACACTCCTATGGATTTGCACACTGCTGGGTAATTGTGATACAGTATTTGACAAATAATCCGCATGTAGGCATTTTCTTTATGAGCATATTTGCGGTTGATTGACTTCAGAAGGCATCTCCCCCAATGAATTTGTTTGTTCAGAACCAACACACACATTATCTGTGTAGGGATTCAGCGCCACCAACTCTCCCTAAAGCCCGGACTATTTGGGGAAGGCGCAACCGCTCCTTTATAGAGCTGACTATCCTCGGCAAGATCCACGGGGCAGCCAGTTAGGTCCTCAAGGTACACACCCTTCTGATTCGACTAGTGCCGCAACACCGGTGGCATTGCTGAACCCCAACAACCCCCCCCCCCCCCCCCCCCCCCCCGGGGGGTTTCGAACCCGTGACCTTCTCTGATACCACTTGTAGGGACTCGGCGCCACCAACTCTCCCAAAAGTCTGGGCTGTTGGGAGAGTTGGTGGCGCCGAGCCCCTACATCATCATTGAACTTAGTAAAAGGTTGAAGATTTCGGCACACTGACGCCCTACAAGACTTAGCGTTGGGACACGACCATGATAAGATTTTAACACTTAAGCCAAACACAAGCAATACTCTAGCATTTGAAATATCCCAAAAAGAAAATACTGAGTGAAGCAGTCAACAACGAAAGGATCAAGCAGCTGACAAGGAAACAATGATGTCGCCGATAGCCGAAAGAACCAAACAGTCAACAACATACTTAGATTAAGCGGAGGAGAAGAGTCTGGGCCATACTGCCGGCAAAGGGCGTGCAAAAGAAGTCTTGCAGCCAACAAACCTTACACAAGCAATTACCACAGCACTGATCGTGCATGGTCATCATTCAGTCAACACCAAAGAAATTGACTTTATGCATGCAGTCAACAAAGAACTTATGCAAATTAAACTATGTAGCAATTAGATTATGCATTGAATGAACTCGACAAAGGCGACAATTGACTTAGATTTGTGCAGTTAGCTGAAATTACTTAACTATTTATGAGAAAGGGGAGCATAGGTCATGCAGACGACACGAAGTCTCAAATTATGCAGATGATAAATTCAAGCGGTCGACAGACCGAATGCACGCAATCAATAGGTAGAATGCATGTAGCAAAACACTAAAATCATGCAAAAGTGATCATGCAGTTGATAAAGTGACTTATGCAAAAGTATGAAGCACGCAACCACGCAGTCGATGAAGGAGAATACAACCGACCAAGGACATGCAGAGTTATGATGCAGACAATATAGACTTTAAAATCACCAAAATTGAAACTTTTCCTAAAGACAAAGTATCACCATTCAATTGACAAAACGCAAGCGAACTTAAATAAAGCGAGAAGCTGACAAGGCGCCACAGAATAGCCTGGCAAATCGTCAAGGCCTTTACAACAATGCTTCCCAAGGGCAAGCGATATCGACGAAAACGCAAGATGAATTTTGACTGCGCTTGGCGAAATTTAAACTTTACTTGAAGAATTAGAAATGTCCACTCGACGAATAAATAAAGAAGAAATCGACGAATAAATAAAGGGGCACTCGACGAATAAATAAAAGGGGCACTCGACGAATAAACAAAAGGGGCACTCGACGAATTGAATGATCACTCGACGAATCAACAGAATCACTCGACGAAATAAACTTGAACTCAACAATTCCTTTCGACGAACTGACTTCACTCGACGAATCAACCATTCGACGAATTTCAGAAATACACTCGACGAATTGACTCGAACTTAACACAAAGTCTGCTAGAGACAAAAACCGAAACTCTCCAAGGGTCTACTCTTTATTTTCTTGCCTAAACAGATAAAAAGAAGGAAAAAGGAGAGAAAAAGAGCAAGGAAATTGCAAGGGAAGAAGAAAGCAAACCACTGCTTGCCTAGAAGAGTAACATACTCAAAACCCAAGCCTCAACAAATTCCAAACTATTAAGATTAATACTCAAAATGAATTCCCAACCAATTTCAGATTAATAAGAGGAAGATCATCAAGGACGTGAAGGATCGGCAAAAGAAAACTGCATTTGCCTTAACCTCAAGCTACCAAACTTTCGGCATCTCAACTCCTCCACGCCAAGGATCGGCTCAAACACGAGCTAAGCACGAAGGATCTACAAAGATTTTGACAAAATACGAGGTTATGGCCGCTAACCATAGCGCCAAAAATTTACAAAACGGGCAAAGCTTACCACGCACTCGAAGAGCGCGGCGAGAGCTTTCCAGATCTATGCTCCGACGAAGATTTCGGGCACCGGAGCTCCGTTCGCGGCTATCAAAAGCTTCACGAACGAAAAACCCTCCGCTCCGCTCACTTCCGCCCGGATCGATTCATCTTAAGGAGGAAGGTGGGTTATATTTATATAATAATAAAAATAATAAATAAATTAGAATTGTAAAATAAAGGAGCGGGCTGGTTCGGTTATAATGCGGGTAGGGGAAGAACTGATAATTATATATAATAATAATAATAATAATAATATTTTACCAAAACTGATTCGTCGAACCTTCCGATCACATTCCACGATTTGTCGAATGAATATAACATTCAACTAATAATAATAATATTCTAACCTTCAATGATTCGTATATTCGATGAGTATACAATAATAATAATAATAAATATAGTAATGGTATATTATTATCAAAACTAAACGAACGCCGAAACCGACGAAAATTTCACCAAATGCGAACGCCTGCACTACGAAATGAACGGCAAGGTCAAAACCAAAATCTGACGTGCCGTTCTCGAAATATAAATTTTTGAAGTTTTATGGCGAACGATAATTCTACAAATCTTTGAAAATCACTGGGGCTCTAATAACGCTCGGATCGCAACGAAACTTCGACGAGTCTTTCTAAAATTAATTAATTTAATTTTCTAGTGTAAAATTTTCCAATTCCGGTACGCTTCAAAATTTGGTCGATTTAACCGAACGGACGCGAAAACGCACAAACGACGGCGCACCGCCAACTCCGCATGCACTAACGTAACGCCCTTACGTCATTATGGCGTCAATGAAAGGTTAAAATAATTAACGAAAATTCAGGGGCGTTACAGCTCCCGTTATCCACCAGAATCCGATCGACGGTGAAGTCCTCCATGTCGGCTTGAATCACGAGGGTATCATGGAAGGGGTTCTCATTCCCTAACACATCCGCTTCCGAGAAAGTTGTTAGAATGGTGCTCGAAGCATCCGCGTGAGTGTCGAGTTTGGAACACTCTACTCGTTGCCCCTAGCATGGTATTTATAGGCAAACCCTAAATCCCCGGTGGGTACGTGGATCCCTAATGGATCCTAACCAACCGCAAAGTATCCGTTAACCCGCTAATTCAATATACCGCAACAATCTCCTCTTATATATATTATAAATATCGGGGTCATATCACAGATTACTTTAAAAAGAGTTAATAACGACAAAACATGAGTTTTCCAGAAAACATAAATATGAGTTTTAGAATACAGAATATCTAAACTTAAACACATGGCTCCAAACAAGAAACAGTAAGCAAAGCTGGAAAAAACTCAAAACAGATAAAAGAACAGTGATCTATGCAAACAACAGATCATCATCATATGAGTCGAAATTAACTTTCTCTCCTCTAGTCTCCATGTGATCTGCAAACAGACACAATAAGAATATCATGAGACAAATCTCTATGAATTCTAACATTTGCTAATGAAGAGTAAAGTAAATAGTTCAAGCAGTAAAAGAACGTAATACTCTAACCAGGAAGAAAAGAATCACATATCAGTATCTCTATCCAATTTACACAAAATTAGACAATTGATTTCATAGAATCTAACCATGTTCTTTCGATTAGTAAGATTATTACTAGAAGTTTCACAATTGTGCTATACCATCAAGTTTGGAATGATACAACAAGCTGTGATCAATATATCATCAAGTTTAGAATGATATAAGTAATGATCATATTATCAGGACGCATATCAGCAACTTCAGTATTCCTTTTTGGAATGATACCCAAATCAGTCTTTGAATAAAAAATAATTGCGTAAGTCATCAAGTTTGGAGTGACTGACAACTATTCATCTCTGGCTTTCATCAGATAGCATCTGAAATACTTCTGTGTGCTCACCCTAGATGCTCAAATGTAAGCAGACTACGGTTCTAAGATTTAAAACATAAGCATGATATTAAGTCATACTAAATGAACTTTAATCTCATCTCCCCCGATGTTTTATGTGTTAGAACCTTACATAAGTCATTGGTAAGGACATCTGCTACATTATCTTTCAATCTTACGTCCAATAGGGAGATTATGTAAGACCCCCCTCCCAAATCGACGGTCCGACCGGGGGACCTTATCGCACACCACCCTTTTAGCCCGACGCCGAAGCGATCCCGAAGGGTGGAGGTACTAGCTTCTCCAACCCCCCTTCCTTGAACACTCCGTTGTCACGCCTAGGGGTGGTGTTAAGCGAAAGTCACTACACATCAACAGAGTAGGGAAACAATATTATAGCGGAAGACATCATCAAAGAGTGCACTTTATAGCACTTAGCGGAAGACATCATCAAAGAGTGCTCTTTATAGCACTTAGCGGAAGACATCATCAAAGAGTGCTCTTTATAGCACTTAGTAGAAGGCGTAGTATTGTAGCGGAAGATTAACAATCACAGAAACCTTAAACTCAAGACCTGTATGAATAATTTCCATACCTCCGCCGCATTAAATCATGTCCATCAAGGATTCATTGCCAATATATAGATGTCGTGAGGTGGGGCACAACAAAAGGGATGCGGCTTAACAACTTGTACCTGACGTAGCCTGCTTTGTGGCTTCATCCACACACAGATGTTGTCACTCATCCGCACCTGTCACCTGTGCCAAAGACAAGTTATTAGAACCACGAACAGAATCCAACCCCTACTAACAAACAGACATAATATAACATTTATAAGGTAGGGGATATCTGGACTCTTATTGGGCCGAGGCAGTCTTCTCACGACCACCGCCTACGTACTTCGTATCATCCTGCATACGGTCTCAGACCCACATAGTTCTATTAGTTTCGCACGGGTTGCCCTCCCAGACCGTCCGTTGTGCGGGTTGCCTTAGAGTAAAACTCATAGGCCATCCAACATTCTCCCAAGGCATATTTTATATTCCTGGAGGAATAATTCTCGAAGGCACAATATATTCCCGTAGGAATATTTGTCGAAGACAACATTTCATTCCCGTAGGAATTACTTCTCGAAGGCAACATTTCATTCCCGTAGGAATTACTTCTCGAATGCGACATTTCATTCCCGTAGGAATTACTTCTCGAAGGCAACATTTCATTCCCGTAGGAATTACTTCTCGAAGGCATCATTTCATTCCCGTAGGAATTTCTTCTCGAAGGCTGCATTTCATTCCCGTAGGAATTACTTTCTCGAAGGCTGCATTTCATTCCCGTAGGAATTATTTCTCGAAGGCAACATTTCATTCCCGTAGGAATTTCTTCTAAGGCACAATATTCCCATAGGAATATTTCTCAAAGACACAATATATTCTCGTAGGAATATTTCTCGAAGGCACAATATATTCTCGTGGGGATATTTCTCGAAGGCACAATATATTCCCGTAGGAATATTTCTCGAAGGCACAATGTATTCCCGTAGGAACCTATATTACCGTCAATACAAGAATAAAACTTCAAAACATTGATTCGTCACGCTGCACTATAAGTGGCAGCCAGTTCGACACTATTTAGGGTTGACGCTAAAGGAATGCCCCATCTTCACGTCAACTCTAATTCATGGGCAACAACAAAACAAGATAAGTAAAGGCATCGAACTCGAGCGCTCTGCTATACTAACATAAATATTTAAAGCGGCTGAACTATTTCAAGCTGGCAACCAAAATCCTTGGCTCAGCTTGGCGTGCTTCACAGACTCTTACCATATGTCCCACGGTTCAAAAACTCGTAAACACATGAAAGTAAGAGAGCAAAACTATAAACAATTATATTGAAAATGCTTGAACCGTTGCGAGCCGGCAACCAAGATCCTCGGCTCAGCTTGGCGAGCTTCACAGCCTCTTACCATATGTCACACGGTTCAAAAACTCGTAAACACATGAAATTAAGAGAGCAAAACTATAAACAGTTATATTGAAAACACTTGAACCGTTGCGAGCCGGCAACCAAGATCATCGGCTCAGCTTGGCAAGCTTCACAGCCTCTTACCATATGTCACGCGGTTCAAAAACTCGTAAACACATGAAAGTAAGAGAGCAAAACTATAAACAGTTATATTGAAAACGCTTGAACCGTTGCGAGCCGGCAACCAAGATCCTCGGCTCAGCTTGGCGAGCTTCGCAGCCTCTTACCATATGTCACACGGTTCAAAAAAAGTTGTAAACACATGAAAGTAAGAGAGCAAAACTATAAACAGTTATATTGAAAACGCTTGAACCGTTGCGAGCCGGCAACCAAGATCCTCGGCTCAGCTTGGCGAGCTTCACAGTCTCTTACCATATGTCACACGGTTCAAAAACTCGTAAACACATGAAAGTAAGAGAGCAAAACTATAAACAGTTATATTGAAAACGCTTGAACCGTTGCGAGCCGACAACCAAGATCCTCGGCTCAGCTTGGCGAGCTTCACAACCTCTTACCATATGTTACACGGTTCAAAAACTCGTAAACACGTGAAAGTAAGAGAGCAAAACTATAAACAGTTATATTGAAAACGCTTGAACCGTTGCGAGCCGGCAACCAAGATCCTCGACTCAGCTTGGCGAGCTTCACAGCCTCTTACCATATGTCACACAGTTCAAAAACTCGTAAACACATGAAAGTAAGAGAGCAAAACTATAAACAGTTATATTGAAAACGCTTGAACCGTTGCGAGCTGGCAACCAAGATCTTCGGCTCAGCTTGGCGAGCTTCACAACCTCTTACCATATGTCACACGGTTCAAAAACTCGTAAACACATGAAAGTAAGAGAGCAAAACTATAAACAGTTATATTGAAAACGCTTGAACCGTTGCGAGCCGGCAACCAAGATCCTTGGCTCAGCTTGGCGAGCTTCACAGCCTCTTACCATATGTCACACGGTTCAAAAACTCGTAAACACATGAAAGTAGGAGAGCAAAACTATAAACAGTTATATTGAAAACGCTTGAACCGTTGCGAGCTGGAAACCAAGATCCTCGGCTCAGCTTGGCGAGCTTCACAGCCTCTTACCATATGTCGCGCAGTTCAGAAACTATTTAGGGTTGACCCTGAAGGAATGTCCCATCTTCCCGTCAACTCTAAATTATAGACACTAATTAAAGAAAAGCCAAGACATCGATCTGTCTGCACTTCTCTACAAGCAGCGGACAGTTCGGCACTATTTAGAGTTGACTCTGAAGGTATGCCGCGTTTTCACGTCACTCTAAATTTAGGCAAGACTGAAATACAGTACAGTAACTGAAATACTAAAATAAAGTGTATTAACTGAACTGGGCCAGTACGAGACTGGAGTAAAACTGAAAAGAAACTAAACAGAAGGTACTGAAATTGAAAGTAGCGGGACCAGTACGAGACTGGAGTAAAAGAAAGTACTAACTGAAAGCGGTAAATGCAGGACCAGTACGAGACTGGAGGAAATAAACAAATAAACATGTTAGTAGTTCAATCACTCCATAATCAGGATGCTTCAGTTCCATCTCCGTTCTTAGGAGGAAAGTTCTGTTCTATCTCCGTTCATAGGAGCTTCTTCCAAATTCGGCTTTTTGTTATTGTCCGACCTTGGGTTTGTATTGCAACCTTTAAGCATGGCTTAAGCGAACTGAGGAACGATATTATGAGTTTCTTAAAACCTCAAAAGAGGCGATCCAACCCCCAAAACTTCCCATAATTTTTTGGGGACGTGCTGGAGGAGAGCGTGATTCATTATTAATTTATAACATAGGTTTTAAGCATCTAAAATAGTAAACCTATCTCAAAAATTCCAAAATAATTACAGCAAATGTATTTTGGTAGTAGGAAACTTCCCAAATTTTTCAAATTTTTCCATCACTGTTACGACCCTCTGATAATTCAAAAACCCAAAATATCAAAGTATTTTAATTTCTAAAAATACTTAGCCTCCTCCAAAAATTAGGAAATTTTTACAGTAGGTCCCTCTTGTCAAAATAAGCAACTTTTATGTTCAAAGTTTTTGCATTTAGTCTTTCTATAAGCCCCAGAAAAATCAAATGTTATTACATATATTATTATAAAAATTTTATAAAATTTTTGACAAAAACGACGATCCTGTACGCCGCCTCCCCCCCTTGCGGGCCTTCCCTGCCGGAGTCCGGCCACCGGCCGGTCGTGGCTCCGCCCCCGACCAACTATGCAGGGGCGGGCGCTCCCTCCGGCGGTGGTCCGGTGGCCTGACGCCGTCGGCCACCGCCGGAGCTGTACATTCTCCTGTTTCGGACGGGGGAGCGGGGGAAGGCAGCGGCGGCGCTCCGGTCGCCGGAGCTCACATGCAAGGTGCCGAAAAGTTAGGGAGGGAGGAGAGGAGATGATCCCATTATGTTTGGGGCCCTCCGGGAGCCCTCCGACGAAGACGCCATGGAAGGGTGGTGGAGGTGGCGGTGGAGCTGGGAGCTTCTTCTTTGGCGCCGGCAGGGGTTTGGGGTGGTGTGTCTGGTTCTGGAAATGGCAGGGAGGAGCTCCTGGAGGTTATGTGGTCCCTTGAAGCATGGGTTGGGGCTTATTTTATAGCCCACCCGAGCTCACTCTCTCTCTCTCTTGGGTTTGGTTTCACCCAACCACGGTTAGGCTGAGGTGGGTGCTGGCAGCCTCCTAATGGTGGGAGGGTACACATGGGTTAAGCCTAGGGGTTAGGCTAGCTTGGATGGGCCAATGAGGGTTCACCTCTTGGATGTGTGCTTCCTCCTTTTGGTTTGAGTGGAGGGGATGAGTTGGGGGGGGGGCTTTGGTTGGCCATGATCTCATCAACCAGCAGCTACCTAAGGATTAGGCTCCTTGGAAATCAGATGGGGAGGGTTGGGTTAGGCTAGGCTTGGGAGAGGGAGAGAGGTTTGGGATTTTAGCCTTGGATATCCAAGCCAAAAAATATCTACTTCCACTACTTGGATGCCTTGGGGTTGCTATTAGCCAACCAAATGATAACATGCATGGAGATTTTAGTGGAGTTGATGGGTGGGAAGAGTTTCAAAATCCAAAAGAAATTCACCTCTTATAAGAGGGTTGACCAAGTCAACCCTAAGAGGGTCCCCGTGTGGGTCAAAATCATTATGGGTCCGAGTCATCGAGTGTCGAGTCAACGTTTGATGTGACGGGGTCGAAACCAAGTGTTTACGTATCTCGAGATTCTTATAATTTTACGAGCATTTATTTTATTTACTTGACTAAACGACGTCGGAATTGAGCGAAATAAATTTTGTTGCACTCGTTTCGACCATACGAGTCTAACGCAACTGACAGAATTCAATTCGAAGCTCGTTTGCTCATTAATCTAAAATGGCATTGTTGTGCCGCTCGACGTTACTCAAAATAGTCGTTTTCTCGAAACGACCTCGGATTGCAATGAAACGAATTCCGTTGCACTCGTATCGACCATACGAGTCTAATGCAACTGACGAAAGTCGATTCGGAGCACGTATGCTCCAAATTCTAAAACTGCGTCGTCGTGACGCGCTACGATACTCAAAATAGTCATATTCTACATATGACCTCGGATCGAAATGAAATGAGTTCCGTTGCACTCGTATCACCTATACGAGTCTAACGTAACTGATGGAAGTCGATTCGGAGCACGCATGCTCAATATTCTAAAACTGCGTCGTCGTGACGCGCTACGGTACTCAAAACGGTCAATCTCACCAAATGACCTCGGATTGGAACGAAATGAATTCCGTTGCACTAGTATCGGCCATACGAGTCTAACGTAACTGACAGAAGTCGATTCGGAGTACGTATGCTCAATGAACAACTTTGACGTTGTGGCGAAGCACAATGCTACCCAAAACAGTCATTTCTCTAAGTGACCATCACTCTGTGGCGAAGGTCAGGTCGTGGTTTTCCTCTGACCCGGCCTAAGTTCCTCCAAGGGTTCAACTGAACCGGATAGACCCCTTTTTCAAAGTTGGGATGTTACAGATTATCCCCTGATTGGTGAGATGGGCCAACCAGGCTTGTTTCATCCTTTGTTGCTTGCGCTTTCCATTGAACAACATATTTGTTGCAATGGTCTTTGTGGCTTGATTGTCACAATATAGCGAAATAGAATGCATTTCCAGACTCGTCATTGGAATGTTTATTATCAGATTTCTTATCCACTCTGCCTCTTCTCCTGCTGAAGCGAGAGCATAGAGTTCCGATTCCATAGAGGAAAGTGCAATGCACAACTGCCTCTTTGACTTCCAAGCTACTACTGCTCCTCCTAGGGTAAATACAAAACCACTAGTGGATCTACTATCAGCAATTTCTGAGCATCAGGAGGCGTTAGAATACCCCTCAAGCACAGGAGGATGTCCACTATAACATAAATCATACTTTTCAGTGTACTTTAAGTATCGCATTAGCCTTTCTAAGGCATTCCAGTGGTCCTTCCCATGGTTACTCGTAAATCTACTTAACATGACAACCGTAAAGACTATGTTAGGTCTAGTGCAGGTTGTAGCATACATGAGACTATCTATGAGTTTGGAGTAATCCAACTGTCTAATAGATGAACCTTCATTCGGTTTCAGTCTATTGTTATAATCGTATGGAGTCTCACTACCTTTGCTATTAACGTAACCCCACTTCTCAAGTAGATTTCTAATATAGTGACTATGGCTTAGGGTAATACCCTTTTCAGTAAAGTTCACTTCCATTCCTAGGATGGGTTTCACCACGCCTAAGTCAGTCATGCTAAATTGTGCCGTCAAAGCAACTTTCACGTCTTTCACCTCAGACTAATCAGTGCCCAGAATTAGCATGTCATCAATATATAAGCATATAATTGCAACTTTAGTTGAACTTGTACAAACGTACAAACATTTATCTGAAAAGTTGGATTTAAAACCCATGGCTTTAACACAAGTGTCAAATTTTTCGTGCCACAATTTGGCTGCTTGGTTTAATCTGTATAGTGACTTAATCAACTTACAGACCTTATTTTCTAGACCTTCTACGACGAGCCCTTCAGGTTGGTGCATGTAGATCTCTTCGGTCAGATCTCCATTAAAAAATGCAGTCTTGACATCCATCTGATGAACTGTAAAGTGTTCAATAGATGCAATCGCGAGAAGTATCCTAATTGTCGCATAGTGACAAACATGTGAGTATATATCAAAGTAGTATATTTCACTCACTTGAGTGAAGCCTTTTGCAACTAGACGTGTTTTGTATTTGGCAATACTCCCATCAGGATTAAGCTTCTTTTTAAGAACCCATTTGTTTCCAATGGTCTTAGCCCCTTGGGGCAAGTCAACCAGTGTCCACGTATTGTTCTGCATAAGAGAGTTTAACTCTTCATCTATGGCTTCTTTCCATAATAGAGAGTCTCGAGATCGCATCGCTTCCTTATAGGTGAATGGATCAGCTTCAACTTGGTAAGTCACGAAGTCTGTACCAAAGCTTTTAGGCAATTTCTCTCGACTAGGTAGCCTTCTGGTATCTAAACCACTCATATCTATAGGCTCAATGTCAGAGGTACGTTGGCTTGGCTCAGATGGAGGCTCAAGACTAGTGGCTGGCAGACCTGGAAGCATCAGGTTCTTATCCTTAAGGAACTTATCCTCAAAGAAGACATCGTCTCTAGATTCGATTAGAGAGTTTGTTGAGAGATCTAGAAATCTGTCTACAACACTATCCTCTGCACATCCTAAATAGACACACGTATTTGTTCTAGGTCCAATCTTAGCTCTTCTAAGGCAAGGTATCCTAACATAAGCGATACAGCCCCAGGTCTTAAGATTATCAAATCTAGGAGGTCTCTTAAACCAAAGCTCATAGGGTGTCTTAGTCAACTTGGCATGGGGAACTTTATTAAGAATGTGATTGGACGTGAGGGCAGCTTCACCCCAGTAGGCCGCAAGCATGCCAACAGTTAACAACATAGAATTCAACATCGTTGTTCAAGTTTTAATTTTTCGTTCAGCGATACCATTGGATTGGGGGGAATAAGGGGCAGTCGTTTCAGGGATGATGCCATTGCTGGCAAGGAAATCTCTGAACTCCCCGGAGACGTATTCTCCCCCTCTATCACTCCTTAGCTTTTTTATTTTCATGTCAAGTTGATTCTCAACCCTAGTTTTGAATATACGGAATTTTTCAAAAGCTTCATCTTTGGTTTTTAGTTGATAAATGTGACTGAATCTAGAGTAGTCGTCGATAAAGGTTATCAGAAACTTCCGACCTCCAGGTGGGACAAAACTTTTGTAGTCACATATGTCAGAGTGTATTAACTCTAGCAAGTGTGTGCTCCTAGAAACCTGACTAAAAGGTGTTCTAGTTATCTTAGTTTGAGCACAAATTTCACATTTGTCAAATCTGGTTTTTGTGTCTAAGGGGATGTTGTGAGTTCTGGCTAGCAGGAGTAGTTTTCGATAATTGCTGTGTCCTAGTCTTGCATGTAAAGTCTTAGGATCGATCAAATTAGAACTAACCTGATTTACTATGTCGTTTGCTAGACTCAACCTATACATTCCATTGACTACATACGCACAACCAAAGTAGTGCGAGTGAACCATCAGCGTTACTCGACCACCACTATGTTAAATGACATACCCACATCGCATAACAAACTAATTGAAATTAAATTAGCAGCTAATGATGGTATAAATTTAACATTTTGCAAAGTAAGAGTTTTACCTGAGGAGAGCGTCAAGGTAGCATGGCCGACCTTCCGCACATCAGCTACTCGCCCATCAACAACAGTAACAGTCTCTCGGACTGCAGTGACATCCTCCAAAAGCGCAGTGTTGTTGCAGACGTGACATGTAGCACCTGAGTCTAGCCACCACTCGTTACTGTCATGTCCGTTACCGACCATGGAAACAAAGTCGGTAGACGCAGTCTGATGAACCATATTGGCCCGGTTATCAGGCTTTGGTGTGCTAGAGTCACCTCTCTTTGGTTGCTTACACTCGGAAGCGCAGTGACCCCACTTGTTACAATTGTAGTACTTGCCTTTGAATTTCTTCGCCTTCTTGCTCGTGTCCACAACTGCGGGTGCAGTGGGTAACAGTCTAGTCTTGCCAGGCTTGAACTTACGCTTAGGATGCGTGACCATGTAGGCAGCAGAGGACTGCTTGCTAACGGTCTCCCTAGCGTGTCTAGTCCGGTTCTCATCCTCAATGCATATGAAGCGCTTGAGGTCTTTAAGACTGACCTACGTTTTCTTCCGATACATCTCCGTTTTAAAGGAGTACCACGCCGACGGGAGCTTGAAAATGATGGCTCCTGCAACAAATCCATCTGACAGTGGGATGTTCTCACTGTTCAGCTTGTCCACCAGATTCTCAAAATCGGCGACCTGTGGAAGGATTTCCCTTTCCTCGGTGAAGGTGAAATCCATGAACTTATCCACAAGGTGCATCTTGGACATATTTTTCTCTTCCTTGAATGGCTCCTCCACAGCATCCCAGATTTCTTTGCCGGTCTTCAGTTTGCTGTACGTCTCAGCAAGCCGGTTGGAGAGACAGTTCAACAGGTAGTCGCGGCAGAAATCTTCATCTTCAACCCACTGGGCCTCGCCATCTGTCCCAAGAATCTCAGCACGTACAGACTGAACGGTGTAGAACACGTTCAGGTACTTCATGCCGAACTGCGTGTTCCGCTTCTAAGCACAGAACTCAGAGTTGGAGAATTTCTCCAACTTGATCATCGGAACGGGAGTATTGCCCTTCGACATTGTGTCTCTTTCCAAAACAATAGATTTCCACTAGCAACCTAATGACGAGCAGAAAACTAGAAAGAGATCACCTGAAGCGCGTAGAGGCGAGGAATTCTTCGGATCCAATCTAGAAAAGTTGGTGTGCTCCTCTTCTCTGGCTGAACAAAGTCGTCGAAGACTAGATCCACGCAGACAACAACGGTGGCAGTGAACAACCAAGCCAAATCTGGATCACCAAGAGGAAGAGCGCTGTCGGAAATCTGATAGTGCTGTCGGAATTCCGATATCGCTAGCACTGAAAACAGCAACAACAACGTCGTTTCGCGATAGCGACAACGGCAAATGGCGGCACTTCACTACACGGGAACCGGCGTCGGCAACCGAGACGGGCAATTCCGGCAACGGCGGGACTGGGGCGGCGCTGCCCTAACCCTTCAAACTAAAGAGGAGGAGGCTCCTTCAGTCGCGGCAACAACAGCGTGCAAGGGTGTGGCTTCTTCTTCGCTGCAGAGAAACGGACGTCCGAACCACTTAGGGCATGATGACCTTCAGCGAGGGCTTGGCGACGAAGCCTCGCGAACAAGGAGATGGCCGGCGTGTCTCCTTCTCACGCAGGACCGGCGACTGAGATCGCAAGGAATAACAGCGACTCCTTCGACGATGCTGCGAGGTTGTGGTACTTCCTTCTCCTCACACGACAGGAACAGCGGCGATCGAGATCGCACAAGAGGGAGCGACGGCAGTGAAGAACGTGATCGGGAGAACGACCGGGATTCAGATCGCACGATCGGCGACCTTCTTCCATCGATCGATTGGAACCACGACAAGGAGCAGTTACGGGAATTCTTCTCCTTCGATCTATGGGGACGACATCGGACAGGGGCGGTTACGGGGAAACGAGACAATGCTTCGAGAATGTTAAAATGGTGCTCGAAGCATCCGCGTGAGTGTCGAGTTTGGAACACTCTACTCGTTGCCCCTAGCAGGGTATTTATAGGCAAACCCTAAATCCTCGGCGGGTACGTGGATCCCTAATGGATCATAATCAACCGCAAAGTATCCGTTAACCCGATAATTCAATATACCGCAACAAAAGTGACCTCTTTCAACGGGGGCGGTGCTTGTGAGGTCGAGGCGATGCTCTTCCGGTAAATCTGATGGAGACTACCCTTTCGGGAAGCTCCCAGCCCAGCTCCCCCTTAGATCACTCCTCCTCCTCCTCCTCCTTGGACAACTCCTCAACCCCCTTAGTCGACTCTATCCTCATTCCTCCTTCGAGCGAAGGCTTGCACTGCCGGTGGCTCGACTGGGGCTTCCAGCCTTCGCGACTCTCCTCCCATTTCTCCGGCAGCTAGCCTTCTTCTGGCTTCCCGATGGCGGACAAAACTGGTGTCATGTCAAACTTATATTTTATGATGGTGACATTTTTTGTCCAAACTCACCGAAACAAAAAATGCAGCGCCAAATAATGAAAGTGCGGTGGAAAATAGAAAAGGCCTATAATGATCTTTGTTGAGTTTGGGGAGCCCTATTCAAACATAATTAGAGAGATTTGGAGCTTTTTGCCAAATCAATTCTGCAAATCAAACCTTAAAGGTCTGTTCGTTTCACAGACATTGATATTAAAGTATTGACTTTAAGAATATGAAAGTCATTTCTGTTGTTCGTACCAACAATTGTAGAGTGGAATTGACTTTCTGGTGGAAAGTCGATGATATTCACCCGAACCTAAAAACTTATCGATCCAATATTTATCTCCAGGGGCGGATATTGAGATCGCCAACTCCGATTTTTCAAAAGGATATCAATTTTTTTGGCCCGAATGCGCATTTTTTGCCCGTACATGATTTTTTCACACATACGCTATTTTTTGGCTCCATACGTGATTTTTTTGCGAGAATGCGAAAATTTCGCCCGAACGCAATTTTTTCCGGACACAATTTTTCCGTCCGGATGCGATTTTTCCGGCCGAACAGGATTTTTCCCGTCGAACACGATTTCGCACTCCTTACGCAAATTTTTTGCCCGGGCGCGATATTTTCGCCCGGGGGCGATATTTTCGCTCGGGCGCGTTTTTTTGCTCGTACGCGTTTTTTTTCGCCCAGACACGATTTTTTCGCCCGGGAGCGTTTTTTTCACCCGGGCGCAGTTTTTTCGCCCGACGCATTTTTATCGCCCGGGCGAGTTTTTTTCGCCCGGGCGAGAAAAATTTTCTCGCCCAGGCGCGATTTTCTCGCTCGGGTGTGTTTTTTTCACCCGGGAGCGATTTTTTCGCCCTTGCGTGATTTTTTCGCCCGGTCGCGATTTTTTTGTCCGGCCGCACTTTTTTCGCCCGAGCGTATTTTTTCGCCCGGACGCGTTTTTTTCGCCCGGACGCGTTTTTTTCGCCTGGACGCAATTTTTTCGCCCGGGCGAAATTTTTTTGCATGGGCGCGTTTTTTGCCCGGGCGCTCTTTTTTCTCCCGGGGGCATTTTTTCCCCGGGTGCGTTTTTTTCACTCGAGCGCGTTTTTTCGCGAAAAAATCATGACTTTTTTCGCCCGGGCGTGTTTTTTTCGCGCACGGGCGAAAAAAGTGCGCCCGGGCGAAAAAAACGCTCACGGGCGAGAAAAAAAAAACGCGCGTGGACGAAAAAAACCGCGTCCGGGCGAAAAAAGGTGCCCGAGAGAAAAAAATGAGCCTGGGCGAAAAATCGCGCCCGGGCGAAAAAAATGCGCCCGGGCGAAAAAAACGCGCCCGGGCGAAAAAAATGCGCCCAGGAGAAAAATACGCGTCCAGTCGTAAAAATCGCGCCCGGGCGAAAAAATCGCATCCGGGCGAAAAAATCGCACCCTGGCAAAAAAATCGCGACCAGGCGAAAAAATCGCGCCCGGGAAAAAAAATCGCGCCCGGGCAAAAAAAGAGCGCCCGGGCGAAAAACCGCGCTCGGGGCGAAAAAAACGCGCTCGGGCGAAAAAGTCGCGCCGGTCTAAAAAAACGTTTGCCGGGCTAAAAAAATGCGCTATTGCTTATGATAATTTGCAGTAAGAAGTTTAGAAACTCAACATTGATTAATGTCAATTCCTATGAAAGAAAGCATTTCTGCAAACGAACAGTAAAAAGTAATGAATATCAATTCCTATGACAGAAAATCGTCATATATGCGAACAAAAGAATTGGATTTAAACTCAATGTCATTTCCCGTGTGTATTGATATTGGATTGAAAGTCAATACTTCAATATCAATGTCTATGAAACGAACGGACCCTAAGAGTGTTGTCAAGGTTTGCATCCATTTATAACTGTTTGGTATAATTTATCGATGTTTGACTCTTAAACTTGTAGTCAATATTTTACTCAGAATTTCAATTACGTTGGTTTTGAGTTTGGGTTTTATCTACAATGCTTTCACTTAGATTATCGTCTAGCTTTGCGACAAAATTCAATTCGAAGAGCAAAGCCTCCTTTATAAAGATTCAACATGAAGGATGGATCCCCTTCACCGAGGGGCTTTTATAAAATTACCCCCGAACGATGGAGAGCCTCTTCATTGAACAAAGTCACTTCAACAATGCTCTATAACTCAAAGAAGGGACTGTTCTGCGAGAAAAATTTAACTCGAGAAGACTCTTTTACGAAAAAAAATTAACATGAGTGAAGCCTCTTCTATGAGGGTAAAATGCCTCAAGGTTTAAATATGTTCTAACCAAAATGAGCTAGAATTTGATCACAACCATTGATGATGATGATGCACAGGGCAAACATATTTTCGATGATAACTGGACTAAGAATTGAGAGTAGTTGATTGCCTAATTAATGAACTGAGAAATTATCGTCTTCCATCGTTCATTACGAACTAATTGTTAGAATGTGCTCGAAGCATTCGCGTGAGTGTCTAGTTTGGAACACTCTACTCGTTGCCCCTAGCAGGGTATTTATAGGCAAACCCTAATTCCCCGGCGGGTGCGTGGATCCCTAACGGGTCCTAACCTACCGCTAAGTATCCGTTAACCCGATAGTTAAATATACCTCAATATTCTCCTCATATATTGTAAATATCGGGGTCACATCACAGATTACTTTAAACAAGAGTTAATAACGACATAACATGAGTTTTCCAGAAAACATAAATATGAGTTTTAGAATACACAATATCTAAACTCAAACACAAGGCTCCAAACAAGAAACAGTAAGCAAAGCTGGAAAAAACTCAAAGAACAGATAAATGAACAGTGATCTATGCAAACAATAGATCATCATCATATGGGTCGAAATCAACTTTCTCTCCTCCAATCTCCATGTGATCTGCAAACAGACACAATAAGAGTGTCATGAGACAAATCTCTATGAATTCTAACATTTGCAAATCAAGAGTAAAGTGAATAGTTCTAGCAGTAAAAGAACGTAATACTCTAAGCAGGAAGAAAAGAATCACATATCAGCATCTCTATCCAATTTACACAAAATTAGACAATTGATTTCAAAGAATCAAACCATGTTCCTTCAATTATTAAGATTATTACCAAACATTTCACAATTGTATTATATCATCAAGTTTGGAATGATACAACAAGTTGTGACCAATATATCATCAAGTTTGAAATGATATAAGTAATGATCATAATATCAGGACGCATATCAGCAACTTCAGTATTCGTTTTTGGAATGATACCCAAATCAGCCTTTGAATTAAAAATAATTGCATAAGTCATCAAGTTTGGAATAACTGGCAACTATCCATC
Organism: Dactylorhiza incarnata; assembly: GCA_033032865.1. Classification (NCBI taxonomy): domain Eukaryota; kingdom Viridiplantae; phylum Streptophyta; class Magnoliopsida; order Asparagales; family Orchidaceae; genus Dactylorhiza; species Dactylorhiza incarnata. The sequence goes on from JAWHQI010000130.1 coordinate 6,133,447, forward strand.
TCTGGCTTTCATCAGATAGCATCTAGAATATCCGTGTGCTCACTCTAGATGCTCGAATGTAAGCAGACTACGGTTCTAAGATTTAAAACATAAGCAGGGTATTAAGTCATACTAAATGAACCTTAATCCCATCTCACGTCCAATAGGGAGATTATCCCTTGACTGGTGAGATGGGTCAACCAGGCCTGTTTCATCCTTAGTTGCCTTCGCTTTCCATTGAACAACGTATTTGTTGCAATGGTCTTTGTGGCTTGATTGTCACAATATAGCGAAATAGAGTTCATTTTTAGACTCGTCATTGGAATGTCGATAATCAGATCTCTTATCCACTTAGCTTCTTCTCCTGCTGAAGTGAGGGCGTAGAGTTCCGATTCCATAGAGGAAAGTGCAATGCACGACTGCCTCTTTGACTTCCAAGCTACTACTACTCCTCCTAGGGTAAATACAAAATTGCTAGTGGATCTACTGTCAGCAATTTCTGAACACCAGGAGGCGTCAGAATACCCCTCAAGTACAGGAGGATGTCCACTGTAACATAAAGCATACTTTTCAGTGTGCTTTAAGTATCGCATAAGCCTTTCTAAGGCATTCCAGTGGTCCTGCCCAGGGTTACTCGTAAATCGACTTAACATGTCGACCGTAAAGGCTATGTCAGGTCTAGTGCAGGTTGTAGCATACATGAGACTACATATGAGTTTGGAGTAATCCAACTGTCTAATAGATGAACCTTCATTCGGTTTCAGTCTATTGTTATAATCGTATGAAGTCTCACTACCTTTGTTATTAACGTAACCCCACTTCTCAAGTAGATTTCTAATATAGTGACTCTGACTGAGAGTTATACCCTTGTCAGTGAAGTTCACTTCCATTCCTAGGATGGTTTTCACCACGCCTAAGTCAGTCATGCTAAATTTTGTCATCAAGGTAGCTTTCACGTCTTTCACCTCAAACTGATCAGTGCCCAGAATTAGCATGTCATCAACATACAAGCATATAATTGCAACTTTATTTGAACTTGTACGAACGTACCGATATTTATCTGAAAAGCTGGATTTAAAACCTAAGGATTTAACACAAGTGCCAAATTTTTTTGTGCCACAATTTAGGTGCTTGCTTCAATCTGTATAGTGACTTAATAAACTTACAGACCTTATTTTCTAGACCTTCTACCACAAACCCTTCAGGTTGGTGCATGCAGATCTCTTCGGTCAGATCTCCATTAAGAAATGCAGTCTTGACGTCCATCTGATGAACTGTAAAGTGTTCAATAGATGCTATAGCGAGAAGTATCCTAATTATCGCATATTGACAAACAGGTGAGTATATATCAAAGTAGTCTATTCCACTCACTTGAGTGAAGCCTTTTGCAACTAGACGTGCTTTGTATTTGGCAATACTCCCATCAGGATTAAGCTTCTTCTTCAGAACCCATTTGTTTCCAATGGTCTTAGCCCATTTGGGCAAGTCAACCAATGTCCACGTGTTGTTCTGCATGAGAGAGTTTAACTCTTCATCGATGACTTCTTTCCATAATAGAGAGTCTCGAGATCACATCGCATCCTTATAGGTGGATGGATCAGCTTCAACTTGGTAAGTCACGAAGTCTGTACCAAAGCTTTTTGGCATTTTCTCTCTACTAGATAGCCTTCTGGTATCTAAACCACTCGTATCTATAGGCTCAGTGTCAGAGTTACGTTGACTTGGCTCAGCAGGAGGCTCAAGACTAGTGGCTGGCAGACCTGGAAGCGTCAGGTTCTTATCCTTAAGGAACTTATCCTCAAAGAAGACAGCGTCTCTAGATTCGATTACAGTGTTCGTTAAGAGATCAAGAAATCTGTCAGTAGCACTATCCTCTGCACATCCTAAATAGACACACGTATTTGTCCTAGGTCCAATCTTAGCTCTTCTAAGGTCAGGTATCCTAACATAAGCGATACAGCCCCAGGTCTTAAGATTATCAAATCTAGGAGGTCTCTTAAACCAAAGCTCATAGAGTGTCTTAGTCAACGTAGCATGGGGAACTTTATTAAGAATGTGATTATACGTGAGGGAAGATTCACCCCAGTAGGCTGCAGGCAAGCCAGCAGTTAACATCATGGAATTCAACATTTCTGTTAAAGTCCTATTTTTCAGCTCAGCAATACGGTTGGATTGGGGGGAATAAGGAGCAGTCGTTTCAGGGATGATGCCATTGCTGGCAAGGAAATCTCTGAACTCCCCAGAGACGTATTCTCCTCCTCGATCACTCCTTAGCCGTTTGATTTTCATGTCAAGTTGATTTTCAACCCTAGTTTTGAATATACATACAGAATTTTTCAAAAGCTTCATCTTTGGATTTAAGTAGATAAATGTGACTGAATCTAGAGTAGTCGTCGATAAAAATTATCAGATACTTCCGACCTCCACGTGTGACAAAACTTTTGTAGTCACATATGTCGGAGTGTATTAACTCTAGCAAATGTGTGCTCCTAGAAACCTGACTAAAAGGTGCTCTAGTTATCTTAGTTTGAGCACAGATTTCACATTTGTCAAATCTGGTTTTTGTGTCTAAAGGGATGTTGTGAGTTATAGCTAGCAGGAGTACTTTTCTATAATTGACGTGTCCTAGTCTTGCATGTAAAATCTTAGGATCGATCAAATTAGAACTAACTTGATTTACTACCTCGTTTGCTAGACTCAACCTATACATTCCGTTGACGACATACGCACAACCAAAGTAGTGCGAGTGAACCATCAGCGTTACTCGACCACCACTAATGTTAAATGACATACCCACATCGCATAACAAACTAATCAAAATTAAATTAGCAGCTAATGATGGTATAAATTTAACATTTTTCAAAGTAAGAGTTTTACCTGAGGAGAGCGCCAAGGTAGCATTGTCGACCTTCAGCACGTCAGCTACTCCAACATCAGCAATAGTAACAGTCTCTCGGACTGCAGTGACATCCTCCAGAAGCGCAGAATTGTTGCAGACGTGACATGTAACACCTGAGTCTAGCCACCACTCTGTACTGGCTTGTCTGTTACCGACCATGGCAACAAAGTCGGTGGGCGCAGTCTGATGGACCATATTGGCCCTATTATCAGGCTTCGGTGTACTAGGATCTCCTCTCTTGGGCTGCTTGCACTCAGAAGCACAATGACCCCACTTGTTACAATTGTAGCACTTGCCTTTGAATTTCTTCACCTTCTTGTTCGTGTCCACAACTGCGGGTGCACTGGGTAACGGTCTAGTCTTGTCGGGCTTAAACTTCTGCTTAGGATGCGTGACCATGTTGGCAGCAGAGGACTGCTTGCTAATAGTCTCCCTAGCGTGTCTAGTCCTGTTCTCATCCTCAATACAAATGAAGCGCTTGAGGTCTTTAAGACTGACCTGCGTTTTCTTCCGATACATCTCCATTTTAAAGGAGTACCACGCCGACCGGAGCTTGAAGATAATAGCTCCTGCAACAAATCCATCTGGCAGTGGGATGTTCTTACTGTTCAGCTTGTCCACCAGATTCTCAAAATCCGCGACCTGTGGAAGGATTTCCCTTTCCTCGGTGAAGGTGAAAGCCATAAACTTGTCCACGAGGTGCGTCTTGGACACATTTTCCTCTTCCTTGAACTGCTCATCCAGAGTATCCCAGATTTCTTTGGCGGTCTTCATTTTGCTGTACGTCTCAGCAAGCTTGTTGGAAAGGCAGTTCAACAAGTAGTCGCGACAGAAATCTTCATCGACCACCCACTGGGTCTCTCCAGCTGTCCCAAGAACCTCAGCACGGACAGTCTGAATGGTGTAGAACACGTTCAGGTACTTCATGCCAAACTGAGTGTTCCGCTTCCAAGCACAGAACTCAGAATTAGAGAATTTCTCCAATTTTATCATCGGAACAGGAGTAGAGCCCTTCGACATCGTGTCTCTTTCCAAAACAATAGATTTCCACTAGAAACCTAATGACGAGCAGAAAAACTAGAGAGAGATCACCTGAAGCGCGTAGAGGCAAGAACAAAATCTTCGGATCCAATCCAGTACTTGTTATGCTCCACTTCACTGGCCGAACAAAGTCGTCGAAGACTGATGCACGCAAGCAAAGACGGCAGCAACCAATAGAGCCGAATACGGGATCACCAAGAGGAGAGCGATGTCGGAATTCCTATATCGCTGTCGGAATTCCAATAGCGGAAAACTGCAGCGGCAACAACGGCGTCTTTCAAGGCAGCGGCAGAGACGACAGGGAGCGGAGCAACTGGAGCGGCGCGATTCACGGCACTGGTCGACTGGGGCGGGCTTCTCCTTCGATGCAGGGAAGAAACGGGCGGCTATGTCCTTCCGGCTCAAGACACGAACTGGAGGAGCCCGTCTGAAACAGAGATCGCAAATCACTTGCCAAAAATAGTGCGCTCCTTCGCTGCAGGAGCGATTACTGGAGACGCGACGGAGAGGACTCCGACGATTCGCGATCGATAGCGAGGAGCAGCGTAGGGAGCGGCCCGTCCTTCGAACGGGAAGAAGAAGGCGAGCGATCCGTTCTTAGCGAACAGGAAGAAGAAGGCTGGAGTGGCCAGCCGACGATCTCCTTCGACTGCACGGGAGAAAAAGACGCGACGGGAGTCTTCCTCCTTCGCAGCAACGACGAACAACACTAGAGGGCTGGACGACTTCGATCTTCTTTGACTGCAGCCCGCGATCTCCGATTTCAACCCCAAAATCGAACGATCAAATTGGCAGCGATGAAGAAACGCCTGAGGGAAAGAGCGGTTACGGGAGAAGACCGCACGGACGAGAAGCAGGCGGCAGTTACGGGGAAACGAGAGAAAATACTTCGAGAATGTTAGAATGGTGCTCGAAGCATCCGCGTGAGTGTCTAGTTTGGAACACTCTACTCGTTGCCCCTAGCAGGGTATTTATAGGCAAACCCTAATTCCCCGATGAGTGCATGGATCCCTAACGGGTCCTAACCTACCGCTAAGTATCCGTTAACTCGATAGTTAAATATACTTCAACACTAATAACTAAAAAGCATTTTGGCGTGTGAGCATACTGAGGCCATACATTTGGACATCTAGATATCAAACTGCGCATTCTCATCTGCTTGCAAAAAGAATCATAATAAAGAATATTTCAATGAAATTAATTTGACTAAATAATTGTGGTCTGCGTATAGCAATAACATGAACATAATCAATTATGGCGTGCTCATAACATTTCCATTTTCCCATTATCTTGGGCGGTTAACATTAAAAAGGGAATAAAATTCATTAAATATTATTGTATAAAATGCAACAAGACACAATTTAGGGTCACGAATCAAATCACACACATGTTCCAAACTTCCAATTGAACTGCTAGATTTAAAAAAACATGAAATCAGAAATTAGGTTTGAGAGATGGAGATTAGGGTTTAGAACCAACCGGATGCATGCGAATGTTTATAGATCAAATAAGGATATACTATTTATACTATTTTGAGTTCAAACCTACTACCCCAAGCTAGTCGTGTACAAAAAAATCGGTCCTAACCAGTCCTGTTGGGACCGGACTGGTTAGGACTGGTCAGGGACTGGTCCTGTCCGGGACCGGTTCGGTCCCGGACCGGTCCCAGGGGCTCGGCCAGTCCCCTGTTTTATGGCAAAAATCGGCCCCGGACTGGGATCGGTAAAAGATCGGTTTTAAACGGTCTTTTACCGAAACCGGTCAAAGACTGGTTTCGATCAAGAGCCGTTTGTAACGACTCTCTAAAGAGTCGTTACAAAAAGAGCCGAAAAGAGCCAAGGCTCTTTAATTAAAGAGTATCCCCTCCCCCATTCTTTCTCTCTCCACTTCTCTCTCTCTCTATTTCTCTCTCTTTTTCAAATTTATTAAATGGCGTCTTCTTCATCCCAGCCGGCGTCCTCCTCTGCGTCTGTCGATGTTGAGATAGTGGAGCACCGTCACAAAGCGGCAGTATGGGAGACATTTGATAAAGTGCGGGTTGATGGCGAAATGAAAGCGAAGTGCAAACTTTGCGGGAAGTTAATGGCGGGTTGAAGGTAATATTAATAATGGAGGAAAAGTTTTTAAAATATTACAAAGATATGTCTCCTATGTTTTCTTGCGCCGCGGCTTTGAACACTTTAATGGGCGTAGATGGCGTAGAAAATGTTATAGAAGAACTTAATCTGAATTTAGATTTAGACGAATCCTCTAGTATTTTTGTTAATGTTAGTATTTTAAAATTTATTTCTGAATTTACTCGTCTTTATAATTGTTGCGGGCCGCTCGGGCGCTTTGGTAGACCGATCGAATTGAACCACCTTAGCTCAGAAGCGAACCGAGTGCGCAAACAGACAACTAGAGATGTGTCGAGTGCACTGAGACTTTTTAACGTGGAAAACCTGGAAAAGGTAAAAAACCACGCGGCCGGAGCTGTGCCGACCAAACTTCCACTATCTTCAGGGGGGTTACAATTAGGGACTTAGAACTCGAGCGCGACAGGCCGCTGCTCGTTACAATAATAGAGGGAGAGAGAGAGAGAGTTCCGAAGGTGACAGGCCACCTCCAGAAAAACTAAGTCTTTTTTCTTCTGAGAACTGCAGAGAACAAAAGTGAGAATGCTGAGTCGCCTTCCGGGAGAGCAAAAGTGAGATGCTCCGGAGAACAAAAGTGAGAATGCTGAGTCGCCTTTCGGGATGAAGGAAATCTTCAAGTCCACGGAGATCTTCAAGCGCCGAAGGAGAATTCCGTGAAAATCTTCAAGGAGCTCTCCCGGGTGCAGAAGGTCAGGTCCTTTGAAATGAAGCCCTGAGGCTCCTTTTATAGCTTTGGTCGGGGGTAGCCCGGTAATTTCATCGTTGTAACCACCGTAACCACCTGACGGACGAATCACGTTTCCCGGTTCGGAGCACACTGATCGCCATTTTTAATAAATGACCGTCTCGCCCCTGGGCAGTTCGGGCAGTTCGGGCAGCTTTGTTGAAGGCAAAAAAGGCAACGGATTGTTCCTGAAATCTGAGAAGCTAGAAGGACAAAATGTGAGCATGCTAGAAAGACAAAATGTGAGCATGCTAGAAAGACAAAATGTGAGCATGCTAGAAAGACAAAATGTGAGCATGCTAGAAAGACAAAATGTGAGCATGCTAGAAAGATAAAATGTGAGCATGCTAGAAAGACAAAATGTGAGCATGCTAGAAAGACAAAAAGTGAGCGTGCCCGAAATATGAAAGTGCTCTGAGCGCACTCAGAAGTGTTCTGAGCGCATAACGAACGGGGAAGCGCTCCGAACGGAATCCGGAGCCCAAAAAGTGGGCGGCGAGCCAGAAGAAGGGGGACTCACCCTAATCTTGCTATGGGGGAGAGTGGTTCGACCGCACCTAAAGGGAGGCGTGGCGCGGCCGCGCCCGAGGCGGGTGCGGGGGGTGCGGCTTGGCCGCACCCCAAGGGAGTGCGGCCTGGCCGCACCCCTCATGGGGTGCGGCTTGGCCGCACCCCACATGGGGTGCGGTTTGGCCGACCCCCCTTCCCCCATTATGGGGGGTGCGGCTATTCGCACCCCACTAGTGGGGTGCGGGCTAATCGCACCCCAGTAGTGGGGTTCGGTCATGGCGGCGCGCGACGTGCGTTTCATGCGTGTTCTCGTGCTAGCGGTTGGCGGCGGGTTCGACTTCTTCAACTCGGGCGATTATGCTTTGACCGTTGACCCCACCTCCCTTTAGTGGAGTTTTCTCTAGACGCACCCCAAGGCCTCTATGGATGTATAACATAAGCCCACAAACCTTCGGAGTCCGGACTTCTGCGCGGAGGAGTTCGAAGGTTTCGATTTTTCTGTGGCGGCTTTGATCATTGCTTTCTTTGCGGTGGCTTGGGTAGGAATTGCTGTCGAAGGATGAGTGTGTGATTGCTTTTGACTTCTTGTTCTGTTTAGGCGTATCTCGTTTTGCGCTGCATTGTGATAGCGCTCTCGTGGCCCCGCTGTCCTGGTTGTTGTCGAAGTGTCGATTGAGGGAAGATGCTTCAGGATGGTCGGCGAAGGATGTTCGCACTTTGGGATTGTTGCTGGCTTGCTATTTAGCGTTGATACCTGAACAGCTTGATGGCCTATTACAAAATAACGGATGAGTCTGCGCGGTTCTGAGCCCGCGACTTTTTCATAATAAGAAATTAGCTTGCCCGAGTCCGGGCTCGTGACTTTCATATAATAGAAAATTAGTTTGAGCGAGTCTGAGCTCGCGGCTTTTATATAATAGAAAATTAGTTTGCGCGAGTCCGAGCTCGCGGCTTTTATAATATAGATTAGGACGGTGAATAGCGGGTGTATTCAAACCGGGGGCGAACGTAAGGGGGGCAGGCCCCTACGACGCCGGGACTCGACGGCGGAGGAGAAGGGCGAACCTTCAATCGACGGCGGTGCAAAGTCCTCGGGGCAGGGCCCCAAAGTGGCCGGTGAATAGCTGGCGTATTCAAACCGGGGGTGAATGTAAGGGGGGCAGGCCCCTACGACGCCGGGACACGACGGTGGAGGAGAAGGGCGAACCTTCATTCAACCGCGGTGCAAAGTCCCCGGGGCAGGGCCCCAAAGTGGCCGGTGAATAGCGGGTGTATTCAAACCGGGGGCGAACGTAAGGTGGCAAGCCCCTACGACACCGGGACTCGACGGTGGAGGAGAAGGGCGAACCTTCAATCGACGGCGTTGCAAAGTCCCCGGGGCATGACCCCAAATGGGTTCCTGCAGTAGAATAGTTTTGGACAGGTAAAACATAATTAGAAAATGAACATTGATACATGTGCAAGTGCAATCTTGCGGCTTCTGAGCCAATAAGTTTTTTATATAAGTTTGACGAGAGAGAAGGTAACATCGTGCTCCCTTTGCGCTGCGCTTGCTCGAGCTCTTTCGGTCGTTCAGCATGGTGGACGGCGGTGACCCGACGTCCGACCCTCGGTGGCGTCCTTCTTTGCTTCTTTGCGGAAAGCCTCAAGGTGTCCTGACTGGACAAGACGTTCAATATCTTCTTTCAACCTGACACAGTGCTCCGTACGGTGTCCTCGGCCTTTGTGGAAATTGCAAAACAGGGATTGATCTCCCCTGTGCTGGGGGAGCGGTCTGGGCCAGTTGATGATTTTGTTGTTGTAGATTATGGATAGTATATGCTCGCGGGGGGCATTTAACGAGGTGTAGATCCGGGAGCTTTGATTTGCTAGCCCTCGGGAGCGGTCTGCTTGGTTCTGAATGGGCGGTACGGCCTTCTCCAACTGTTGTTGTTGTCCCTTTCTCTTGCGACACGCATCCCCAAGTTGCAGTGGGTTTGCCGGTGTCGGAAGATTAGCTTTTTCTGCCAATGTGGGGGCTGTGCGGCACTCTCGCACGCCTTGCTTCTCAGAATTTGTTTTTAGCGACGGGTCGTAGTTGATCCAAGGGAGCTTGGCTGCGGCCGTGTCGAAGCCACAAATTGCGTCCCTGAGGATTCTCCCTTTGTTGGCCATGCGTCCAGACATGGAAACATCGTGGTCCAGGGCGTAGAGTAGGTGGCTCCCAAATATTGCGTCGTAGGGGGAGTCTGCCTCTGCGATGACGAACTGAACGTCATACTGGACTGGTTCCGAGTGCATCCCTACTTGGACGGGGAGGGTGACGACTCCTATGGTGGGTACCATATTTCCGTCTGGGAGCTCTGCGTCGCTGGCCCTGAGCTTGAGGTTCCCGCTTAAGAGTTTGAGCCGCATCACGGCTTCCACGAACGGGATGTTGAACGAGATGCGATGGGTTATCAACGACCTTCTTAACTCGCAGGCTGGATTGCCTATGCTTGCGTCTAAGGCAAAGTCCGACCATCTACGGGGACGCTCTTGGTGAAAGCTGGTGTAGATCTTCTCGTGCTGCTTGCTCCGCTCCGATTTCCTTGGGTGGGGCGACTCGTCCGTCTCGGGCTCTTCTTCTTGAATCCTTGGTGCGCGCGCTTTGTGCCATTCAACGAACAGTTGGGACAACTCGGTGAAGTTGTGAATCGCTCCGTTTGGCAGAGATTGATACCAGCGGAGGGCGTCTCCACGCAGTGTCTTTGTGAAGATTTTGCAGCTGATTTGGTCGGGAAGTCCGAACGTCCGCATCGTTATCAAGAAGTGATTAACGTGCCCGTACGGGTCCTCTGCTCCGTGGAACTCCTTGAAGTGCGGGAGCTTTAGCCATGACGGAATTGGGTATGCCAAAATTGACTTTGACAGGGGGGTCGCCTTTGCTGGTACGTGACATCGTTCGGATCCTCTCCTGCCGCGAGAGGGGCCGACTTGCTAGTTGGTCCAAGCCGCCGGGGCAGGATGGGTGCAGCGATGAGCGCTCTTTTTATTGGGTTTTCAGGGATTGAGGAACTGCATGCGTCAGATAGTTTGGGGGAGGTGTCCACTCTTGCTGGTTCCATGAACTCAGGCGAAGCGGGCGCTGCGTTCGGGAATCCTTTGCTTAGTATTTGGGAATCCATTCCCACAGACGGCGCCAAACTGTTGCGGGCCGCTCGGGCGCTTTGGTAGACCTGTCGAATTGAACCACCTTAGCTCGGAAGCGAACCGAGCGCGCAAACAGTCAACTAGAGATGTGTAGAGTACACTAAGACTTTTTAACGTGGAAAACCCAGAAATGGTAAAAAACCACGCGGCCGGAGCTGTGCCGACCAAACTTCCACTATCTTCAGGGGGTTACAATTAGGGACTTAGAACTCAAGCGCGACAGGCCGCTGCTCATTGCAATAATAGAGGGAGGGAGAGAGAGAGTTCCGAAGGTGACAGGCTACCTCCGGAAAAACTAAATCTTTTTCCTTCTGAGAACTGCAGAGAACAAAAGTGAGAATGCTGAGTCGCCTTCAGGGAGAGCAAAAGTGAGATGCTCCGGAAAACAAAAGTGAGAATGCTGAGTCGCCTTTCAGGATGAAGGAAATCTTCAAGTCCACGGAGATCTTCAAGCGCTGAAGGAGAATTCCGTGAAAATCTTCAAGGAGCTCTCCCGGGTGCAGAAGGCCAGGTCCTTTGAAATGATGCCCTGGGGATCCTTTTATAGCTTTGGCCGGGGGTAACCCGGTAATTTCGTCGTTGTAACCACCGTAACCACCTGGCAGATGAATCACGTTTTTCGGTTCGGAGCACACGAATCGCCATTTTTCATAAATGACCGTCTCACCCCTGGGCAGTTCGGACAGTTCGGGCAGCTTTGTTGAAGGCGAAAAAGGCGACGGATTGTTCCTCAAATCTGAGAAGCTAGAAAGACAAAATGTGAGCATGCTAGAAAGACAAAATGTGAGCATGCTAGAAAGACAAAAAGTGAATGTGCCTGAAATATGAAAGTGCTCTGAGCGCGCTCAGAAGTGTTCTGAGCGCGTAACGAACGGGGAAGCGCTCCGAACGGAATCCGGAGCCCAAAAAGCGGGCGGCGAGCCAGAAGAAGGGGGACTCACCCCATTCTTGCTACGGGGGGGAGTGGTTCGACCGCACCTAAAGGGAGGCGCGGCGCGGCCGCGCCCGAGTGGGGTGCGGCTTTGCTTGGCCGCACCCTATATGGGGTGCGGCTTGGCCCGGCCGTACCCCAAGGGGGTGCGTCCGGGCCGCACCTAAAGGGGTGCGGCTTGGCCGACACCACATGGGGTGCGGTGCGGCCGCACCCCACATGGGGTGCGGCCGCACCCCACATGGGGTGCGGTTTGGCCGCACCCCCACCCCCCCCCCCCCACCCGATGTGGGGTGCGGCTATTCGCACCCCACTAGTGGGGTGCGGGCTAATCGCACCCTAGTAGTGGGGTTCGGTCATGGCGGCGCGCGACGTGCGTTTCGTGCGTGTTCTCGTGCTAGCGGTTGGCGGCGGGAATGGCGGGTTCGGCTTCTTCAACTCGGGCGATTATGCGTTGACCTTTGACCCCACCTCCCTTTAGTGGAGTTTTCTCTAGACGCACCCCAAGGCCTCTATGGATGTATAACATAAGCCCCCCAAACCTTCAGAGTCCGGACTTCTGCGCGGAGGAGTTCGGAGGTTTCGAATTTTCAATGGCGGCTTTGATCATTGCTTTCTTTGCGGTGGCTTGGGTAGGAATTGCTATCGAAGGATGAGCGTGTGATTGCTTTTGACTTCTTGTTCTGTTTAGGCGTATCTCGTTTTGCGCTGCATTGTGATAGCGCTCTCGTGGCCCCGCTGTCCTGGTTGTTGTCGAAGTGTCGATTGAGGGAAGATGCTTCAAGATGGCCGGCGAAGGATGTTCGCACTTTGGGATTGTTGCTGGCTTGCTATTTAGCGTTGATACATGAACAACTTGATGGCATGTTACAAAATAACGGATGAGTCTGCGCGGTTCTGAGCCCGCGGCTTTTTCATAATAAGAAATTAGCTTGCGCGAGTCCGAGCTCGTGGCTTTCATATAATAGAAAATTAGTTTGAGCGAGTCTGAGCTCGCGACTTTTATATAATAGAAAATTAGTTTGCGCGAGTCCGAGCTCGCGGCTTTTATAATATAGATTAGGCCGGTGAATAGCGGGTGTATTCAAACCGGGGGCGAACGTAAGGGGGGCAGGCCCCTACGACGTCGGGACTCGACGACGGAGGAGAAGGGCGAACCTTCAATCGACGGCGGTGCAAAGTCCTCGGGGCAGGGCCCCAAAGTGGCCGGTGAATAGCTGGCGTATTCAAACCGGGGGAGAACGTAAGGGGGGCAGGCCCCTACGACGCCGAGACTCGACGGCGGAGGAGAAGGGCGAACCTTCAATCGACGGCGGTGCAAAGTCCCCGGGGCAGGGCCCCAAAGTGGCCGGTGCATAGCGGGTGTATTCAAACCGAGGGCGAACGTAAGGGGGCAGGCCCCTATGACGCCGGGACTCGACGGTGGAGGAGAAGGGTGAACCTTCAATCGACGGCGGTGCAAAGTCCCCGGGGCAGGGCCCCAAAATGGGTTCCTGCAGTAGAATAGTTTAGGACAGGTAAAACATAATTAGAAAATGAACATTGATACATGCGCAAGTGCAATCTTACAGCTTCTGGGCCAATAAGTTTCTGATATAAGTTTGACGAGAGAGAAGGTAACATCGTGCTCCCTTTGCGCTGCGCTTGCTCGAGCTCTTTCGGTCGTTCAGCATGGTGGACGACGGTGACCCGACGTCCGACCCTCGGTGTCGTCCTTCTATGCTTCTTTGCGAAAAACCTCAAGGTGTCCTGACTGGACAAGACGTTCAATTTCTTCTTTCAACCTGGCACAGTGCTCTGTACGGTGTCCTCGGCCTTTATGGAAATTGCAAAACTGGGATTGATCTCCCCTGTGCTGGGGGAGCGGTCTGGGCCAGTTGATGATTTTGCTGTTGTAGATTTTGGATAGTATATGCTCGCGGGGGGCATTTAACAGGGTGTAGATCCGGGAGCTTTGATTTGCTAGCCCTCGGGAGCGGTCTGCTTGGTTCTGAATGGGCGGTACGGCCTTCTCGAACTGTTGTTGTTGTCCCTTTCTCTTGTGACACGTATCCCCAAGTTGCAGTGGGTTTGTCGGTGCCGGAAGATTAGCTTTTTCTGCCAATGTGGGGGTTGCGCGACATTCTCGCACGCCTTGCTTCTCAGAATTTGTTTTTGGCGACGGGTCGTAGTTGATCCAAGGGAGCTTGGTTGCGGCCGTGTCGAAGCCACGAATTGCATCCCTGAGGATTCTCCCATTGTTGGCCATGCGTCCACACATGGAAACGTCGTGGTGCAGGGCATCGAGTAGGAGGCTCCCAAATATTGCATCGTAGGGGGAGTCTGCCTCTGCGATGACGAACTGAACGTCATACTGGACTGGTCCCGAGTGCATCCCTACTTGGACGGGGAGGGAGACGACTCCTATGGTGGGTACCATAGTTCTGTCTGGGAGCTCTGCGTCGCTGGCCCTGAGCTTGAGGTTCCCACTTAGGAGTTTGAGCCGCACCACGGCTGCCACGAACAGGATGTTGAACGAGATGCGATGGGTTATCAACGCCCTTCTTAGCTCGCAGGCTGGATTGCCTATGCTTGCGTCTAAGGCAAAGTCCGACCATCCACGGGGACGCTCTTTGTGAAAGCTGGTGTAGATCTTCTCGTGCTGCTTGCTCCGCTCCGCTTTCCTTGGATGGGGCGACTCGTCCGTCTCGGGCTCTTCTTCTTGGATCCTTGGCGCGCGCGCTTCGTGTCATTCAACGAACAGTTGGGACAACTCGGTGAAGTTGTCAATCGCTCCGTTTGGCAGAGATTGATACCAGCGGAGGGCGTCTCCGCGCAGTGTCTTGGTGAAGATTTTGCAGCTGATTTGGTCGGGAAGTCCGAACGTCCGCATCGTTATCAAGAAGTGATTAACGTGCCCGTACGGGTCCTCTGCTCCGTGGAACTCCTTGAAGTGCGTGAGCTTTAGCCATGACGGAACTGGGTATGCCAAAATTGACTTTGACAGGGGGTCGCCTTTGCTGGTACGTGACATCGTTCGGATCCTCTCCTGCCGTGAGAGGGGCCGGCTTGCTAGTTGGTCCAAGTCGCCGGGGCAGGATGGGTGCAGCGATGAGCGCTCTTTTTGTCGGGTTTTCAGGGATTGAGGAACTGCATGCGTAGGATAGTTTGGGGGAGGTGTCCACTCTTGCTGGTTCCGTGAACACGGGCGAAGCGGGCGCTGCGTTCGGGAATCCTTTGCTTGGTATTTGGGAATTCATTCCCACAGACGGCGTCAAACTGTTGCGGCCCGCTCGAGCGCTTTGGTAGACTGGTCGAATTGAACCACCTTAGCTCGGAAGCGAACCGAGCGTGCAAACAGTCAACTAGAGATGTGTCGACTACACTGAGACTTTTTAACGTGGAAAACCCGGAAAGGGTAAAAAACCACACGGCCGGAGCTGTGACGACCAAACTTCCACTATCTTCAGGGGGGTTACAATTAGGGACTTAGAACTCGAGCGCGACAGGCCGCTGCTCATTACAATAATAGAGGGAGAGAGAGAGAGAGAGAGAGAGTTCTGAAGGTGACAGGTCACCTCCAGAAAAACTAAGTCTTTTTCCTTCTGAGAACTGCAGAGAACAAAAGTGAAAATGCTGAGTCGCCTTCCGGGAGAGCAAAAGTGAGATACTCCGGAGAACAAAAGTGAGAATGCTGAGTCGCCTTTCGGGATGAAGGAAATCTTCAAGTCCACGGAGATCTTCAAGCGCCGAAGGAGAATTCCGTGAAAATCTTCAAGGAGCTCTCCCGGGTGCAGAAGGTCAGGTCCTTTGAAATGAAGCCCTGGGGCTCCTTTTATAGCTTTGGTCGGGGGTAGCCCGGTAATTTCGTCGTTGTAACCACCGTAAATACCTGGCGGACGAATCACGTTTTCCGGTTCGGAGCACACGGATCGCCATTTTTCATAAATGACCGTCTCACCCCTAGGCAGTTCGGGCAGCTTTGTTGAAGGCGAAAAAGGCGACGGATTGTTCCTGAAATCGGAGAAGCTAGAAAGACAAAATGTGAGCATGCTAGAAAGACAAAATGTGAGCATGCTAGAAAGACAAATGTGAGCATGCTAGAAAGATAAAATGTGAGCATGCTAGAAAGACAAAATGTGAGCATGCTAGAAAGACAAAATGTGAGCATGCTAGAAAGACAAAATGTGAGAATGCTAGAAAGACAAAATGTGAGCGTGCCCGAAATATGAAAGTGCTCTGAGCGCGCTCAGAAGTGTTCTGAGCGCGTAACGAACGTGGAAGCGCTCCGAACGGAATCCGGAGCCCGAAAAGCGGGCGGCGAGCCAGATGAAGGGGGACTCACCCCAATCTTGCTACGAGGGAGAGTGGTTCGACCGCACCTAAAGGGGGGCGCGGCACGGACGCGCCCGAGGGGGGGGGGCGACTTTGCTTGGCCGCACCCCAAGGGGGCGCGGCTTGGCCGCACCCCACATGGGGTGCGGCTTGGCGCGGCCGTACCCCAAGGGGGTGCGGCCGGGCCGCACCCAAGGGGGTGTGGCTTGGCCGCACACCACATGGGGTGCGACTTGGCCGCACCCCACATGGGGTGCGGTTTGGCCGCACCCCCACTATGGGGGTGCGGCTATTCGCACCCCACTAGTGGGGTGCGGGCTAATCGCACCCCGGTAGTGGGGTTCGGTCATGGCAGCGCGCGACGTGCGTTTCGTGCGTGTTCTCGTGCTAGCGGTTGGCAGCGAGAATGGCGGGTTCGGCTTCTTCAACTCGGGCGATTATGCGTTGACCGTTGACCCCACCTCCCTTTAGTAGAGTTTTCTCTAGACGCACCCCAATGGCTCTATGGATGTATAACAATAATTATTATGATCAAATGTACGGATCGAGGCCTCGCGTAGATTCCACCCAACCTAAAACAAAAGATACTTTAAAAAATAAACTTTTAGAATTAGCTTCTAGGAAAAAACAAAGAACATCAAGTATTTTAAACGAATTAGGTTTATATAGCAAAACACAATTTCAAGATTATATGACCGCAAGCGAAATTGAAAATTTTGATATTTTAAACTGGTGGAAATCTAAAACTAATGTGTATCCTATTTTGGCCTTAATGGCCTGTGATTTACTAACAATCCAAGCTAGTACGGTAGCTTCGGAGTCTGCATTTTCTTTGAGTGGCAGGATTCTGAACGAGCGAAGAAGTCGTTTGACTGAAGAATCTTTGGAGATTTGCATTTGCTACAAGGATCATTTGGATGCTCTGAGGAGGAGGCACCATGTTTCATCCATTGAAGATAGCGAGTCTGAAGTTGAAGACGAGCTGTATAATTTAAATTTGGGCAGCGCCGCAGAATAAACAAGTTGTATTTTTCGTTAATTCAATGTAATTTTATTTTAAATGTAATTTTCATTTTATTTTATTGAATGTAATGTTGTTTTTTTTAAATGTATTGTAAATAATTTTGTAATTTGTAATGTTGTTTAATTTTTAATAAAAATCAAATTTTATTTCATTTTGAGTTTTATTTAACTTTATTTTGTAATTTGTATGCACAATTGCACATTAGTTTTATATCCCAAAAAATTTAATTTACTTTATATAATTATAATTATATATTTTATTTTATTTTAATTTAATTTTTTTTAATAAAAAGACCGGTCCGGAACCGGTTAGGACCGATTAGAACTGGTCCTCCGGTCCCAGCCGGTCCTCCTCCAGCGGAGAAAAACCGGTCCCGGACCGGGACCGGTTTGAACGGGACCGGTCTGGGACCGGCCGGCCAAAAGACCGGTCTTCCAAAAGACCGGTCCCGGACCGGACTGTCAGTCCTTTTGTGCAGGACTGTTGGCCCAAGCTTTAACAAAGAGCAATCTTTTTAAATATATAGCTCGAAAATTTAAGTTTGCTAAAAAAATGGTGCTACAGGCACACCAATAATGATTATAGGTAAGCCAACCGCTAAGTACAGCCCAAAATCACCACGTGCACACAAAAATGCCATGTAAATATCAAAAGGCGCGTAATAACTCATAGAAATTGGTTTGTCAATAGCCAATTCTGATTTGCCTTGTCAGCGCCAAATAATGAAAGTGCGGTGGAAAATAGAAAATGCTTATAAAGAGCATTGTTGACTTTGGTGAGCTATATTTAAACTTAGTCTTTGTTTGGGGGGGGGGGCTTATTTTCACCGGTCAAGCGATTATAACCGCATGAACCGGACCTTAATTAAGTTCCGGTTCATGCGGTCGTAACCTCTTGACAGGTAAAAATAAGTCCCCCCAAACGGAGTGTTAATCAGAGAGATTTGGAGCTTTTTGCCAAATCAATTCTGCAAATCAAACATTAAGAGTCATGTCAAGATTTGTGTCCATTTATAACTGTTTGGTATAATTTATCGAAATTTGACTCAGATTCATCTACAATGGGTTTGTCTTAGACTTGTAGTCAAGATTTAACTCGGAATTTCAACTACATTGGTTGAGTTTGGGTTAAATTCATTGAACAAAGTCAACATGAAGGATGGATCCCCTTCACCGAGGGGCTTTTATAAAATTACCCCCGAACGATGGAGCCTCTTCATTGAACAAAGTCACTTCAGCAATGCTCTATAACTCGAAGAAGGGACTGTTTTGCGAGAAAAATTTAACTCGAAAAGACTCTCTTACGAAAAAAATCAACACGAAGAGTGAAACCTCTTCTATGATGGTAAAATGCCTCGAGGTTTAAATATGTTCTGACCAGAATGAGTTAGGATTTCATCACAACCATTGATGATGATGATTCACGGGGCGAACATATTTCCGATGGTCACTGGATTGAGAATTGAGAGTCGTTGATCTGAGAAATTATCTTCTTCCATCAAAAAGCATTTCGGCGTGCGAGCATACTAAAAAGGGAATAAAATCCATTAAATGTTATTGTACAAAATGCAGCAAGACACAATTTAGGGTCACGAATCAAATCACATACATGCTCCAATTGAATTGCTAGATTTAAATAAAAAAAGATGAAATCAGAAATTAGGTTTAGAGTTTAGGGTTTAGAACCAACCCGATGCATGTGAATGTTTATAGATCAAAAAAGGATATACTATTTATACTATTTTGAGTTCAAACCTACTATGGTAACAAAGAGCAATCTTTTTAAATATATAGCTCAAAGATTGAAGTTTGCTAAAAACAATGGTGTTAAAGGCACACCAATAATGATTATAGGCAAGCCAACCGTTAAGTACAGCCCAAAATCACCACGTACGCACAAAAATGTTATGTACACATCAAAATGTTATTTCAACAATTAAACAATAAAATCCCAAGAAAATCATTTGTGATAAAAATATAATATGGTAACATATAATATGGTAAACTACATTTGAAATCAAAACCTATTTTTTTAGGGAATTGTTATAGGTACCGATGTGTTCGATATTCACACTTCAAATTATAAAATAAGGGTCTTAAGACACTCGTCCTAAAAAAATCTAATCGCATGTCATTTCTCGCACGCAGCCCCTTTCCCTTTTCACAATACCTCCCGAGCAATCCCACTCTCCCTGCTACCGAAGCCGCTGACCACGACGACCATCTTGGCTGACGGTGACGCTGACAAATCACTCCTTCTGACGATGCCTCCTCCGAACTTCCTATCCTTTTTCGAAGCTCACGCCGGCGACATTCAATTCTAGAGGCGCCTTTTCTAGTTCGCCCCTTCAACATTGATTTCTTCTTCCATTTTTTTATGCTTGGTCACCGACAACCTAGAATTTGTGGGGTATTTTCAGGTCCGGCACTGCTATTGGCCGAAAACCCAAAATTTGCCACACAACAATCTTGTAATTTTGTGGTTTCCGCTTTTTAATGAAAGAATCAAGTGCACTGTCTTTAACAATTATGCGGTGCAATTAACAATTAGGAGTGCGTCTATCAAATCTTAAAATAGTTCGGTATCTCTAACAAATGAGTGCGACTAACCAAAAATGTGGTGTCTCTAACAATTTCTTTTTTTAACATCTTCAAGACTTGGAATGAACTTTATGAATGTCCTTAAAATTAAATTTCTTATGCATCCCCCCATCCAGCATGTGTGTTGATTGTGCGAGGTAAGCAATCATCCCGCAAACTTCACCGTTCCATCAAATTTCAGAACCTCTCCTAGGATGCAAGAAAGCAAAACTAGACTTCCATGAAGCACTCTGAAATTGAAATGTTTGGTTACAATTAAGATACTGCACAAAGAAATCTATGAGATAGGGTCCAAAGTCTTCTTATGACCAACACAGATAACAAATCATCTAAAGTGTGAGAATGCTCAGAAAGCTTTCATAACATTTCCAAAGCCACTTTCATCAGGAATATTAACCCCATTCAGAAGAGACTGTGATGACTTCGAGAGAGGGATGGAGGACACGCCGATAGACGGAACTGATGGGGGGAGTCGCCGGTCGGCGAGGAGACGGGGGAGGGGCGGAACGAAACCTTTCATGCGAAAGGAAAGGGGGCGTCGGGTTGATGTGTGGAAATAGGAAATAGGAATAGACCAGATTCATAAACCATAAAGAAGGGAGAATATATTAATGCATATTTATCAACATATATGAAAATATGTACGAGAATATATATAGAGAGACACTGAATTGAGAATTTGACTGTCAGATATCAATATAAGCTCGACTCCGTTTGGCACGACAGTGGCGGTCATGAACGCGGTGGTTATGAACCATCGTTCGTGACAAGTTCAAACTCACCCGAGCAAAAATGCGCAAAACAGAGCCAAGGTCAGACACTGATCACAAAAGAAAAACATTTACCACTCAAATCGAAGCATTCACAAGTCCAAAGTTCACATGTAATTAAGTGTACTTCGACATCAAATCAAATGATTCTCACAGGATCAGATATACAATGGCCATAATTTGTAAATTCATAAAAAAATCACTGGAACAAAAAGAAACAATAATACTTAGAATCAATCAAAAGAGTCAACAGTTGAGAGTCAGTTTGGAAAATTAATTAAAAAGATTCGAAAACGATGGAAAAAGTGCGACGTTTAAAATGAAAACAACAACAAAGTTTATCGCACATTACTTGAGCTAGTAAATAACAAACGAAACCTAACGAGAAGTTGGGAATCAGGCGGTGGCGCCCTTGCCCTTCTTCCTCTGGGTCTTCTTCAGATAGAACTCCAGCTCCTTGCCTTCGAGAATGTAACTGTAGAAGACATTAAGCAGATTGGCAAAACATTAAGGTGACAGAAATAGTGCACATGACATTTTCTGAGAATTTTGAATGGTCGTTACCCATCAGCTCGGCCACATTGGCCAGGGCGGGAGGAGATCGAGGCAAGAAGACGTCCGCCGCCGAACTGCTCCTCGATATGGGGATCAAGCTTTCGTCCATCCTGCCTCTTCTCGAGCTTCCTTTTCACGTGGTCGCTCTTCTTCACCTCTTCGGGCACAACTTCGCCCTCTTGTTCCTACACAGAACAAGCAAACAAATGGGGGTGGTGAGAGAGCAAAAAATGATTGTCAGATTGGAGGAAAAAGTCTATGAAAAACAGGAAAAACAAAAGAAGCAATACTTGTCCTCTAAAACAACTAGAAACTAATCAGTCGAAGTAACAGTGTAAGACTCTTATATTCTAATAGGACAATCACCACCTGCACGCTCTCTTCCTCGCTAAAACTCTGTTTGGCGCAGTGTTTTTGCTCCGATGAGTTTGGACAAAAACACAACCATCATAGAATGTATGTTTGGCATGACAACGGTTATGACCGCCATCAAGAAAAAAACCAGTTTTGAACATAAAAGTGGATAAATTTCCTTAGGCAAGGTAAGGCATTTGTGGAAAACCCCATAAACTTTTGTATATATTTCTCATATATAAAAACAAACGAAGAATACATATATATATAAGAGAGAGAGTGAGAAAGAAAAACCTATACATGGTGTGGGACTAAAGAGAAGAAGGATTCTAGTTTCTTTTCTAACACTCCCCCGCAAGATGGAGCGTATAAGTCGTATGCACCAAGCTTGGATAAAAACTGATAGTATAATGGCCGGGAGAGAGCTTTAGTAAGGATGTCAGCAACCTCTCTTGTAGCGGGAACATGCTCCAATTCTATCTTCTTTGGCTGGACCTTCTCCCGGATAAAGTGACGGTCAACTTCGATATGCTTTGTTCGTTCATGGAAGACTGGATTCTTGGCAATGTGTATTGCAGCTTGATTGTCGCAAAGAAGAATTGCCGGAGATGAGAGTTTTATACCTAAATCGTTTAGAAGGCTCTCAAGCCAGGTTAACTCAGACGCAACGACTGCCATGGCCCGGTACTCAGCCTCAGCAGATGAGCGAGCAACCACAGTCTGTTTCTTGCTACGCCAGGTAATGAGATGTCCACCGAAGTATGTACAGAAACCAGTGGTGGAGCGCCTATCGTCAATAGATCATGCGTAGTCGGCATCACAGAACGCGGCAAGAGATAGAGGTAGATGGTTTGTAAAGCAGTCCTTGTCCAGGAGCGTTCTTTAGATATCTAAGAATACGCTCAACATCTTGAAGATGAGATGTCCGAGGAGCATGCATAAACCGACTCACTACTCCTACGGAAAACGAGATGTTCGGTCGTGTTACCGTAAGATAAATTAGCTTTCCGACCAAGCGTCGATAGTATTCGGGGTTTGTAAGCAGTTGGTTGGAGTCAGAGCTATGTGCGGAGAGTTTGTGATTCGCATCCATAGGAGTGTCCACAGGTTTGCACCCAGAGTATCCAGCATCTTGAAGGAGGTCCATACAGTACTTCGGTTGGGATAGGACAAGCCCGTCAGGTCGTCTCGTTACTTCAAGCCCAAGGAAGTATCGAAGATTTCCCAGGTCTTTTGTCTGGAATACCGAGTTCAGCTGTTGTTTAACATATTGTATCTTTGTGGTGTCGTCGCCAGTGATGAGGATATCATCAACATATACAAGAAGAATCACAGTGTCGATTGACCGATGGCGGGTAAATAGAGAGAAATCAGTCGTGCTGCGAGTGAATCCCATAGCACAAACCACCTTGCTGAATTTGTCAAACCAAGCGCGCGGTGACTGTTTGAGACCATATATAGACTTCCAAAGACGGCAGACCAAGGACTCCCCCGTGGTCTCAAACCCGGGAGGTTGGAGCATATAGACAACTTCCTGCAGATCACCATTGTCCGTGGTCTCAAACCCGGGAGGTTGGAGCATATAGACAACTTCCTGCAGATCACCATTGAGGATGGCATTTTTAATGTCTAGCTGATAGAGGGGCCAATGACGATGGACAACCAAGGAAATAAGAACACGAACAGTGTTCAGTTTGGCCACTAGGGAGAAGGTTTCCTCATAATCGAGTCCTTGTTGCTGAGTGAAACCTCTGGCCACGAGGCGAGCTTTCAAACGATCAACGGTGTCATCAACAGCATGTTTAATAACAAAGACCCATTTGCAGCTAACACGGGAGTGGCCAGGAGGAAGGGGAACCAGATCCTATGTCTGGTTAGCCCAGAGGGCTGTCATTTCGTCGTCCATGGCTGCCCGCCAACCTGGATGGTGAAGCGCCTCCTGCACAATGTTAGGAAGAGAAATGGAGGAAAGAGACGTGGCAAATTGTTGGAGAGGGGGGGAAAGGCGATGTAGAGATACGTAGTTGGCCAAGGGATGAGCCGTAGAGGTGGACGCTGGATCGTCCGCTGTCGGAATGTCATTGGCGTCAAGAGATTGTTGTATGTTAGTATCCTTGAATTTTCGACGAGTATAGAAACGCGTCGTATGGTCCGAATGCGGCGTCTTGGCAAGGACCGCTACATCTCCAGGACTTGGGTGTAGTGTTAAATAGGCAAGAGTCCTCGTCGTATGGTCCGAATGCGGCGTCTTGGCAAGGACCGCTGCACCTCCAAGAGGACTTGGGTGTAGTGTCAAATATGCAAGAACCCTCACATATTAGGCGTCCTAGAAAAGTTGATCGTAGGATTTGTGATCGACTTAGGTTTGGAAGTTGGAATATAGGTACGCTAACGGGAAAAGCGATGGAAGTAGTGGATACAATGATTAGGAGAAAGATAAATATTTTATGTCTGCAAGAGACTAAATGGGTGGGTGAGAAAGCTAAATTTCTAGATAATTCAGGTTTTAAATTATGGTACACAGGAAAAAATAAAATAAAAAATGGAGTAGGTATTATTGTAGATACTACTTGGAGGGATGGAGTTGTTGGGGTAAGCAGAAAAGGTGATAGAATCTTAGCTCCTAAATTAATCGTAGGAAAGGAAACTATTAATGTAATTAGTGCTTATGCGTCACAAGTAGGATTAAATGAAGCTATTAAAGTACAATTTTGGGAAGACTTAGATGATTTGGTAAGAGAAATCCCACAAAGCGAGAAAATTTTCATTGGAGGAGACTTAAATGGACATGTAGGGAAGCAAAATACGGATTATACAGATGTTCATGGAGGATTTGGGTATGGAGAAAGAAATGAAGAAGGAAGAACCATTCTAAACTTTGCCATAGCACATGAGCTAATTGTGACAAATATGTTCTACATAAAGAGGGAAGAACACTTAATTACGTTCAAGAGCGGACAAAATAAGTCATAAATTGACTATTTTATGACTCGCAAAATGGATAAAAAGATTTGTAAGGATTGCAAAGTCATACCAGGAGAAAGTTTGACAACGCAACATAGGCTAGTGGTGTTGGATGTGCAAATTAAATATAGTAACTTTAAGAGAAAGACAAAAGTGTTGCCAAAAATTCGGTGGTGGAACTTGATGAAGGAAAAACAGGTTGCTTTCAAGGCAGCAGTTATAGAACAACTAGTTGATGATCCTTATGTTGATCCTAGTGTCGCATGAGAAGTTATGTCTTCTCATTTAAGGATAAGTGGAAAGAACGTACTTGGAGAGTCAAAAGGTCGCGCGCCCCCACAAAAAGAATCTTGGTGGTGGAAAAAGAAAGTGCAAGACAAAGTGAGGGCAAAGAGGGTCAGCTACAAAACATTATATGCTTGTAGGAATAATGAAAACTTGACAAAGTATAAAGTCGCCAAGAAAGAAGCTAAAAATGCAGTAAGTAAAGCAAGAAGTCAAGCTTATGAAGAATTTTACAAACGACTAGATACCAAAGATGGAGAGCGCGATATATATAAAATTGCTCGAGCTAGATAGAGGAAGACAAGAAATTTAAGCCAAATTAAATGCATAAAAGATGAAACAGATACGGTTTTGACGGATGACGTGGCTATTAAGGAGCGATGGAAAAGATACTTTTATCAACTATACAATGAAGGAAAAGATAATGAACTGAACTTGGAAGAGTTAAGTAAATCGGAGGAGTTTAGAGACATAACTTTTTATCGTAAAATTCAAGCATCAGAGATAGATGACGCTCTGAAGAAGATTAAAAATGGAAAGGCGGTTGGACCAGCCGATATACCCATTGAAGTATGGAAATGCTTAGGGAGGGAAGGAATTTTATGGCTTACAAGTTTCTTCAATAAGATACTGAAGACAAAAAGGATGCCAGACCAATGGAGAGAAAGTATTTTGGTACCTTTGTATAAGAACAAAGGAGATATACAAAATTGTGTCAATTACAGGGGAATTAAATTAATGAGTCATACTATGAAACTATGGGAACGAGTAATAGAGAGACGAGTTAGACGAGAGACTAGCATCTCAGAGAATCAATTTGGATTTATGCCAGGGAGGTCAACCATGGAAGTTATACATCTCTTGAGGAGACTCATTGACAACTATCGGGAAAGACAAAAAGATTTGCATATATTGTTTATCGATCTGGAGAAGGCGTATGATAGGGTTCCAAGAGAGGTCTTGTGGAGAATCTTAGAAAAGAAAGGTGTAAATGTATCATACATTGACGTAATCAAAGATATGTATACAAATTCAGTGACCAGGGTGAGGACATCTGGAGGATTAACACAGAAATTCCCTATCGCTATTGGCTTACATCAAGGGTCAGCTTTAAGCCCTTACCTCTTTACCCTTATCTTAGATGAGCTCACCGGACATATCCAGCAAGCAATACCTTGGTGTTTATTATTTGCAGATGATATTGTTTTGGTCGATGAGACGCGCGAGGGTGTAAACGCGAAACTAGAATCTTGGCGAGACACTTTAGAAAAGAAGGGTTTTAGGTTGAGCAGGACAAAGACAGAGTATATAGAGCTTAAATTTAGTAGTGCAAGAAGGTCAGATGACTCCGTCATTAAATTGGGTGACCAAGATATTTCCCGCAGTGAGTGCTTTAAATATCTAGGATCGATAATTCAAAAAGATGGAGGTGTAGATAAAGATGTGATTCATAGAATCCAAGCAGGTTGGTTGAAGTGGAGAGGCGCGTCTGGGATCCTATGTGATCGTAAAGTACCACTAAAACTTAAAGGCAAGTTTTACCGTACTGCAATTAGGCCTGCAATGCTCTACGATTCTGAGTGTTGGGCAGTGAATGGTGTACACGAGCAAAAAATGGGAGTCGCGGAGATGAGAATGCTTAGGTGGATGTGTGGTCACACGAGATTGGTTAAAATTAGGAATGAATGTATCAGGGATAAGATAGGAGTGGCGCCAATTGTAGAGAAGATGCGAGAAGCTCGTTTAAGATGGTTTGGACATGTACATAGGAGACCATTAGAGGCACCTGTTAGGCGTTGTGAGAGTTTAGTCACTAGACATGTTAAACGGGGGAGGGGTAGACCAAAAAGACTTGGAATGAAACTATAAAGAAAGACATGATGTACTTAGGCATTAATGAGACTATGCTTAAAGATAGGGCGCAATGGCGACAGAGGATCCATATAGCCGACCCCACTATGGTGGGATAAAGGCTTGAGTGTTGTTGTTGTTGTTGTATAGAAACGTAGAGGAGGTGGAGGTTCTACGGGAGGGATGTGAATCGAAGGCGAAGTTGGTGGTAGAGACGGAGTCGTGACCGGGATGGCTGGTCGAGGAAGAGGAGTCGGAAAAGGTGGAGAGGAATGAGAGGGTGGAGAGTGGAATGGTTGGTCCTCAGAGAAGGTGACATCAGCTGAGACCAATAACTTGTTCTCAGTTGGACAGTAACAAACATATCCTTTCTGAGTTCGGGAATATCCAACGAACATGTATTTGACGGCGCGAGCAGCAAGTTTGACGTTAGGTGGACTAAGTAGATGAACATAGCAAACACAGTCGAAGACACGTGGTGTGAGGGGAAAAAGAGATGTGGTGGGAAAAAGAA
Organism: Dactylorhiza incarnata; assembly: GCA_033032865.1. Taxonomy (NCBI): domain Eukaryota; kingdom Viridiplantae; phylum Streptophyta; class Magnoliopsida; order Asparagales; family Orchidaceae; genus Dactylorhiza; species Dactylorhiza incarnata. The sequence goes on from JAWHQI010000130.1 coordinate 6,160,068, forward strand.
GACTGAGAGGGGAGGCACAGTTTAGGACAGACGAGGGCATGCGATTTATGAGATGACAAGCAGTAGAAACCGCAGAGTTTCAATATTCGGTGGGTACCTGCAGTTGAAACATAATTGACCGAGCAACATCAAGAAGATGACGATTCTTTCGTTCGGCTACCCCATTTTGTTGGGGAGTATAAGCGCAGGAGGTAAGGGTGTGAGCGGTTCGGTTTGGACCCAAACCGAAACCGAACCGACATGCCTCGGTTTTCGGTTTGTCCAAACCGACCCGAACCGAACCCAGTCGGTTCGGTTTTTATCGGTTGTTGGTGGTTCGGTGTCGGTTTTTTACGAGCTAACTAATGACGCATTCAATACAATATTGACATATTATTCAACACATTAAACACTATTCTTAAAATAAGCAAGCAACAAACAGGTAAGTACGACTAAATTAATTTCAACATGCATGTTTAATTGTTTACTCTTTAGATATATTTATTATAGTTAAAACATCTCCGGCTCTTCCAAACAAAATGATGGATAAACAAACATTAAAAACTCAGCATATTTATATTCAAATGAAACTTTAATCAGTGTCAAATGACATAATTATAAAGGGAAAACAGGTTTTAAAAATCTCCAGAATTCAAAATATTTAATGTTCATGTGGGTAGAGCCGTGGATTAGTATTTGCTCAAGGTTCCTTGCAGTATTTGCGTGACACTGAAGTGGTGAAGTCTGAACAGTGAACTGTGAACCTGCGTGAACCGAATCAAGGTTGAATCCTATTACCTATATATTATTGATAATTTATAAAACAAAAACTAGCACATACTTTATAATTATTATAAAACAGAGGCTAACATATACATAATTTATAATAATTATAATATCAGTCGGTAACATCGGTTCGGTTTGATTTGGTCGGTTTTTACAACATGAAACCCGACCCGAGCCGATATGACTTCGGTTTTCACAAGGTCCAAACCGAACTGACACCGGACCGGGCGGCTCGGTTTCACAATCAGTGCGGTTCGGTTGGTTTTGTCGGTTTTCGGTTTTCGCTCCTAACCCTTAGCAGGAGGTTTGATGTATGATACCAAATTCGGAGCAAAGATTAGAGAAAGTGCGACCGGTGTACTCACGAGCATTATCAGTGCGGATGATTTTTAGGGGAGTGGAGAACTGTGTACGCATTTCAGTTATAAAGTTGTGAAACACAGATGTTAATTCAGTACGGTCATGCAGTAAATATAACCAAGTGAGCCGTGAGTAATCATCGATAAATGTTACAAAATAGCGATATCCAAAAATACTAGGGACCTTATAGGGGCAGAGTGAACTAAAGATAATGGAGTACTACTCCGGGTACAATTAGAGGGAAAAGAAGAACGATGTTGCTTGCCATAAATACATGATTCACAAGAAAACTCGTGTAGGGGAACACCAGGGAGAGCTTTCTTGAGAACGGGAAGGGGAGCATGCCCAAGGCGTCGATGCCAATCATTGGTGGAGATAGCAGAGAGGGTGGTAGGTGGGAGATCCAAGAGATACAGTCCATTTTCCAGCCGTCCTTTACCAATGATATTCCGCGTGCGGCGATCTTGCACAACAAATGATGAGGAAGAAAAAGTAACAAAACAGTCAAGTTCCTGTGTCAGACGACTAATAGAGAGTAAATTGAATTGAGAGCCCGGAACATGAACCGAGGATGGAGGGAGAGTTGGAGTAAGTCGGAGGTCAGCTGCGCCGGAGACCGGGGTTGTGTCGCCATTAGCGACAGTGATGTACTGAGGATGAGCCGACTTTATATACTTTGGGGGCTTCTGGGAGGTGAAGTGATTAGTAGCACCAGAATCTGCAATCCAATGGGGGCTATGAGAGAGACATGTTATACCTTCAATGGAGAAAGATGCAACTGAGGCAGAGGAGCGGTTGATAGCACCCTGGAGCTGTTGTAGTTGGGTGCGGAGCTCATTGACGTCTTGTTGAGTAGTAGAAGCAGTATCCTGGGACGACGGCCCAGCGGGAGCAGAGGCAGTAAGGTGAGGAGGCAGGCCATGCTTGCGGTAACATGTGGTTTCAAGATCTCCCTCGCGGTGACAGTAAGTACAACGCAGAGGAGGGCGGACACTACGTCCTCGTCCGCGGGACGGGTGGTGGCCTCCCCTAGTGGAAGAAGAACCACGAGACGGAGCATGAATGGGGAGAAGTGGCTGTTGAAGAAGAGCCGGGGAAAAACTTGTTGGAGTCTCAGAAGGAGGAGTTACCCTGAGTAGCATAGAGCAAACATCGTGGAGAGACGGAGTGGTAGTGGAGGAGAGTATCTGGGCTCGAACACTGTGTAAATGGGGAGGAATACGGGTCATCATCATGGCAATACAGACGGCCTCCTTCTGAGTCTGTTGAGTCGCGAGATCAGTGGTAGATGGCTGGTGCTGGATCCATGCTTCAGTAAGGCTCTTAGCACGAGCAACAAAGGAGGTCATGTCTGTAGCTCCACCCGTATCCAAGGCTTGAAGATCAGTAATAATGTCATAGAGGTGCTGGAGGCTGTCCTTGCAAGAGTACAAGGAGTGAAGCTCATCCCACATTCCCTTGGTCGTCTCATGATACATGGTCATTTGGTAGGGTTCGCCGTCCATGGAGTTGAGAAGCCATGTCTAGACTCAACCGTCATTTCGCAACCATTCTTCTGTAGAGGGGGAAGGAGGTGCCTGCGTCAGGTGAAGCAAGAGGCCCTTGACCTGAAGAACCCGGCGAACCGAGTGCACCCAAGGCACAAAATTCTTCTTCTAGGGAAATGGTGGTGATCCGTAATTCATCGCGGATCTCGGGAGGAGGCAAATGAACAGTCGGAGTGTTCGCAGGCAGCGAAGAGGAATCTACCGAAGAGCCCATAGAGAAAAGTAGTAGTAGAGCTAGGAGGGAAGAGAGGCGACAAGGGGTTGCGGCTTTTAGAAGGTTGCAGTTATGCGGCTAAGAAGTTGCGGAAGGAGACAGCAGCTAAGGTGCTGCGATTAGGAGATAGAAGAAGAGGCAAGATGGCGGTTTAGGAGCTGCGGCTAGGAGATGGGGTTGCGGCTAGGAGTTGCGGCTAGTAGTTGCGACTAGGGATGCGGCGAGGAGATGGGGCCGCGGCTAGTAGTTGCGGATAAGAGTTGCGGTTAGGGCTGCGGCTAGGAGTTGCGGCTAGGAGAGTATAGGGGTTGCGGCAAGGAGCTGCGGCTAGGAGATGGGGCTGCGGCTAGTAGTGGCAGATAGGAGTTGCGGCTAGGAGATGGGGCAGCGGCTAGTAGTGGCGGATAGGAGTGGCGGATAGGAGAGTATAGAGGTTGCGGCAAGGATCTGCGGCTAGGAGTTGCGGTTAAGGGTCTGCGGTTACGATGGTGGCTACGTTATCAAGGCGCGCGCCTAGGCGATGGGGCAGCGGCTAGTAGTGGCAGATAGGAGTTGCGGCTAGGAGATGGGGCAGCGGCTAGTAGTGGCGGATAGGAGTGGCGGATAGGAGAGTATAGAGGTTGCGGCAAGGATCTGCGGCTAGGAGTTGCGGTTAAGGGTCTGCGGTTACGATGGTGGCTACGTTATCAAGGCGCGCGCCTAGGCGCACCAGGCGCACCAGGCGCACCAGGCGCACCGGCCAGCGCCTCTGCAAGGCAGAGGCAGGCGACGTGCCTCAGGCGCGCCCAGGCGCGCCTAGGCGCGCGCCTTACCAACTCCCAGGCGCACCAAAGGCGCGCCTGAGCTTTTTAAGCTGTATTCTTCAACCTGTTTTTTGGGGAGGGGGCAAAAACATGATCTCAGACGCACCCGAGGCACACCTAGGCGCACTTGGGCATCCAATTCACCGATTTTCAGTGAATTGAGTGCCAAATTCACTGAAAATCACCGAATTGGATGCCCAATTCGCTGATTTTCAGTGACTTGGGTGTCAATTCACTGAAAATCAGCGAATTGGGCATCCAATTCGCTGATTTTCAGTGAATTTGGCACCAAATTCCCTAATTTTCAGTGAATTGGGCACCCAATTCATTGAAAATCAATGAATTGGATGCCAAATTAACTGATTTTCAGTGAATTGGGTGCCCAATTCGCTGATTTTCAGTGAATTGGGCACCCAATTCATTTTTGCGCCTCACGTGCCTCAGGCGCGCGCCTGCGCCTTGCGCCTAGTCTCCAGGACCCCTTTGCGCCTCGGTGCGTCTTGCGCCTTTGATAACTTAGGATGGTGGGCCCTAGCATCAAAGATTATAAAAGGAGAGGAGTGGAGGGGATTAGAGAGAGCTGAAGAAGAGCGGGGAAAGGGAGAGAGAGATCTACGGTTAAAAAGGTAATCGCCCGACTATGAAGTAGGGGGAAGAGGAAGCGGGTAGAGAAAGGGTAACCGCCCAGTCCGAGAGGAACGAAAGGAGGATCAGTTTTCTAGCTCTGATACCATGTGGAAAACCCCATAAACTTTTGTATATATTTCTCATGTCTGAATACAAAGGAAGAATACATATATATATAGGAGAGAGGGTGAGAAAGAAAAACCTATACATGGTGTGGGACTAAAGAGAAGAAGGATTAAATGGGCCTATTACATGGATTTTTCTAGTTTCTTTTCTAACAGAAATTAAGCTAGAGCATGTATCTCGATTGTTAATGTATTCATTTTCTTCGTGCATTCTCTCATGTACTCGTACTCATACCCTTTCCCTCACTACCAAACAATTGGCCCAACCTGCCCTCCCACGTCGTCTCCCTCTGGCACAAGATACCAAACACAACACAATTGTTGTGAGCCGTCATGAGCCACTAATGACGCCATGAGCCACTACATCAATAAGATAGGTAAAACCATCTTTTTCCACTACTTGTGATTATATGGATGGTACCATCAACAATATTAAATACATTTTATGCACAAAAACACGCCCCTCTTCCTCAAACCCTTCCTTTCCACACTTTCTCAAGATATACAACCCACAAAACAACCATGAACCATCCATCCACGTGTTATTCTACACACAATCTATTCGTAGCAAAAATTGTTTTAGCACAAAGAACCAATCCAACTAGGACCATTGAGCAACACACCCTAGTCGAGCCAACCACCATCTCAGTAACAGAAGTTTTCTCACATCCTACATCTTCAGTTCCTCCCCCACAGTCCCACTTCAACAACCTTGTCAGCTTTCCCCAAACCCGACACAATCTCCGCCTCCCTCCTGAATTTGGCATGTCCTCCCAAATCCTTAGTTCTTCTCCCAGTCCCACTTCAACAACCTTGTGAGCTTCCCCAAACCCAACACAATCTCCTCTTCCCTCCTGAATTTGGCATGCCCTCCCAAATCCACTATGACCTCTTCCTTGCAAATCCAATAACTTGTATCTCTTTTTTCAATGAACCCAACATCTTTGCCCACTTCACGCCGAGTCTACTCCTTCGTGCTCATGGTTGCATTTGCACTTCCCACGGTAATGACTAAATTCAAGCATTTTCTAACCACTCAAGATTGCCACACCATTGATGCCACAACCACAATCTGCTCCGCAGTGACCGGGCAGGATCGGTCAGATTATTTGTAACATAAAAATGACTAAAGACCTATCCTTCAGCTCACAATTACAATTTAGACAATTCATGGCAACTTCTCTCTAAAACCTACTTTGAGGCCATGGCAGTTTTCCCAAAGGGGTGTATCATTACACGGACTCTAGCTGGATCTCCGCCAAGGCAAGAAAATGAATGCAGAACGGAGACCATGACATTTTAGGGACCACTATAATATTAAAGAAATGACTTAATGGAGAGGCTATTTTGGAAGAGGAATAATATTTATTATTAAATTAACATATTACTTTATGTTCATCAATTAGTAATCTCATAGTCTATGTAAAGAGAGACAGATGAGGGTTATAGGATCAATTATGAATTGAAACTGGACTTCAAAGCTAGATGAAAGACATGTATGCCTCCCAAGGGTGTATCAGTTTCAATTGGTTGAGAGCATGTCCCTCAATTGTTAACGTATCATTCTTCTTCGTACAATTTCATGTATACTTTCCATTGTCCTTCCTCTTCCACGTCCTCCACCCGTCTTCTTCCTACCCTTCAATACAGAGAAGCAGGCTTCATCCCACGAAAAAATAAGGCCATTTTTCATGTGACATGCTCGTCCACAGGAAAGAATAAGGCCCTTTTTCGTGTTTTAGCACAAAGAACCAATCCAACTACGACCATTGAACAACACACCCTAGTCGAGCCAACCACCATCTAAGTAACACAAGTTTTCTCACATCCTACATCCTCGGTTCTTCTCCCACAGTCCGACTTCAACAACCTTGTCAGCTTTCCTCAAACCCGACATATTCTCCTCTTCCCTCCTGAATTTGGCATGCCCTCACAAATCCTCAGTTCTTCTCCCACAGTCCCACTTCAACAACCTTGTCAACTTTCCCCAAATCCGACACAATCACCTCTTCCCTCCTGAATTTGGCCTGTCCTCCCAAATCCATTATGACCACTTCCTTGCAAATCCAATAACTTGCATCTCTTTTTTTAATGAACCCAACATCTTGGCCCTCTTCACCGCCGAGTCAACTCCTTCATACTCATGGTTGCATTTGCACCTTCCGCAGTAATGACTAAATTCAAGAATTCTCTAACCACTTGAGATTGCCACAACCACAATCTGCTCCGCAATGACCAGGGAGGATCAGTCAGATTACTTGCAACATAAAAATGACTAAAGACCTATGCTTCAGCTCACAGTTACAGTTTAGACAATTCATGGCAACTTCTCTCTCCAACCTACTCCGAGGCCATGGTAGTTTTCCCAAAGGGGTGTATAATCACAAAGACTCTAGCTGGATCTCCGCCAAGGCAAGAAAATGAATGCAGAACGGAGACCATGACATTTTAGGGACCGATGTAATATTAAAGAAATGTCTTAATGAGAGGGGCTATTTTGGAAGAGGAATAATATTTATTATTAAATTAACACATTAATTTATGTTCATCAAAGCTCATAGTTTATGTAAAGAGAGAAAGATGATGGTTATAGGATCAATTATGAATTGAAACTGGACTTCAAAGCTAGATGAAAGACATGTGTGCCTCCCAAGGGTGTATCAGTTTCAATTGGTTGAGAGCATGTCCCTCAATTGTTAATGTATCATTCTTCTTCGTACAATTTCATGTATACTTCTCAAGGTCATTGCTAAAGTTGGTGTCCTTGCAAATTTTAGGGTCGACTGCAAGCAATGTGTGATGTCGAATGAATAACATGTATTGTTGATGTGTCATACTATGTATGGCTAAGTTGAGTCATAGTCAAGTACCGGCGCAATTGTCACGGTTGGCTGAGATGGCGAGTAAAGGTGTTCTTTTGCGGCATGGGTACTGTCACTTGGGGCAACCACCCTTCACTCCTTCCACTTCCACGTCCTCCCATCTTCTTGCCCTTCGTGCGACATGCTCGTCCACAGGGAAAAATAAGGCTCTTTTTCATGTGACACGGTCGTCCACACTAAAAAATAAAGCTCTTTTTGTGAGACATGGTCGTCAACAATAAAAAGAGACTTATTTATTAGTATAAGATATATATATACAAGCATCTCCACCCATGCTCGATAATCTCAGGTGGGCTGCGCCCACATGCAAGCAAGATGATATGGTCATCACATGAAAAAATAGTCTTATTTAATAGTATAAGATATCTATACTATCTAAAAAGAAATATGAAATGGCTTTTAAAAGCCATGCTTTTTAAAACCATCACACAAATCATGTCCGTTTATTCCAAAATCAAATCATAATTTTTGACTGCGAATAGCTATTCTCAAAATTCCTCCTCCCTGCCTCTAGCTAAAATTCCCGAAGAGAGAGAGAGAGAGAGAGAGAGAGAGAGAGAGAGAGAAAGAGAGAGAGAGAGAGAGAGAAAGGAAGAGAGGAGAGGGGGAGAATTTTGGGTGGGAAGGGAGAGAGAGTGGTGGAGAGAGAGAAAAAAATGTTTTTAAGAATATACATATATTTTTTTGCAAAATAAATATTGTAATATTGATGTATATTTTTTTAGGGTTATTTCGAGTACTCATATGTATATGTTGCGGGCACAGCCCGCAGACGCGTCTAGCACGGACGAAGCCCATGCGGAGGCGGGCGAAGCCCGCCTAGACGCGGCCGGAGGCCGCCTGACATCTGTGCGCCGGGGGCGGGCGAAGCCCGCCGTCGCCGGCCGGGTACTGTCGCGCTTGACCGTAGGGGCGGAGCCCCGTGTCGGGCACTCGTATAATATATATAAGTATGACTTCAAAATTAAATTATTGAGCAACCAGAGCGGGTTTGACCTGTTCATACCAGCTTGAAGTGACAATGATCTCAAAATTAGATTCATGTCAACTCAAAAAATAAAACTTGATCAATAAGCGATGAACACCACAATTTTTCTTTATGAAAGTATTTTCTTCATGCATGATAGTCAGATGGATGTGCATTGTGAAAACTTTAGAAACAATTGATTGACAGAAAAAGATAATAAAAAGAAAAGTGTGAGAAGGCTTTGAACAATCAGGAAACTTGTACTAATGCTCATGCACTAGGTAAGCAAGCTCCTTTAGAGAAGATATGACTAGCAATCATTGAAGATAAATGCTCCGATTGGCGCAGCTTTTTTGCTCCGGAGAAATTGGACAAAAATGCCACCGTCATAGAAAGTATGTTTGGCACGATAACGGTTATGACCACCATCAAAAAAGAAAATTAGTTTTCAACATAAAAGTGGATGAAGTTCCTCAGGTGAGGTCGGTCGGACGTTCACGAACGACAAATCAAAATCACCGCTTTCGTGACCGCCACCGCGCGCCAAACTAAGTTATTAAAGGCACAAGGCGCACTGAGGCGCAAAGGGGTTCTGGAGGTAGGCGCAAGCGTGCGCCTGAGGCACAGGAGGCGCAAAAATGAAAAAAATATAAATAGTTTATTAAATACAAAAAACACATAAAATAAATCTACCACCATATCAACACATTAGAGTTGCATATATCACAGCCCCAAAAAGAACCAACATTAAAAAATCAGATTTAAAATAAAAATTCGGTGAACTGGGCAACCGGTTCACTGAAAGAGCCTTGAAACCGTCGGGCGCGCCTACCGTTTGAGCAAGGCACGCACCTGGGGTAACTCGCCCGCCTCTGTTTTCACTATAAAGCATTTGCCTACCATTATATGAAGAAATAGACAATATGAAATCTTAAAATATTGAAGGATTTCAGAAACCAGTGCTGTAACCAACAAAAAATCAAAGTAATCTTCCAACTTCCACCAAAACATCTCTGAATAAAAAAAACCGCTTAATAACTGGATACCCAAAAACATATATTTCAAATAACTGAATTCAAGTGAAAACAAAAAAACATGATAAACGAGAAGTTACCTCAGGTGCATCTTTTTTGGCGGCAGCAGGGGCCTTCTTCTTCTTCCCGAGCTCAACGCCATAGTGCTGGAGATACCACTGCTTGAAAGGGGCGGCATCAACCTGTATGATAGCGCTTTTCACGAGGGTCTGCGTCCTCACAAGCTCGTTATTCGACGCATTGTAAACTACGTCCAGGATTCTAGTCTTGCGGGTGATAGCTTCGCTTCCCCAAGAGTAGTTTCCTGTATCTAAACGAAGAGCTCTCCACTTGACGTTTCCTCCGCGAACCCTAACCCTCCTCACCGTCTTATTGCTGGAAAGCTTGGTGTTCGCCGGCTGTCGGCCGAGCTCATACCTTTAAACAGATTAAAAGAAAACCGGATTGAAGCAAGATCTACATAGAATTGGGATTGAATAATTTGGATTGAATGAACAAAGGATAAGTGAAGGTTGATTACTTCCTCTTCTTCCTCCAAGCCTTCTTCTTGCCTCCTGTGGCGCGCCTCTTGTGCAGAGAATCTCGTGAGATACCTGTATGAAGAAGAAGAAGAAGACGAATGAAACAAATTCGGGGAGCTAAATTCGTGATGATAGTTGTTTACCCATTCTTCTCCTTCCAGGTCAGCGACAGGGTAGAAGCAGCCCCTCAGATAGTAGTGCTTCTAGGTTAGATCTTCTACTTTCTCCCGGTCGTGGATGCAGCAAGGAACGGCGGTGCACGCACCACTCAGCAGTTTTATCCTTTCTCCTTGCTCGGGTTGCTCGACGGCGCAGAGAAATCGGGAGATGAGAGTAATGAGGTATAAGGATTTTAACCTAATAGGAGCTATTCGCACACCCTATTTACCTATCCGCACACCACAGCTATTTAAATTTTATTATGGCTCCGTTAGGTATAGCGGTCATTCATGAACGCCCACCTAAGAAACTTCACCCACTTGAACATAAAATTGGATGAAGTTTCTTAGGAGTCCGTTCATGAATGGCGATTTTACCACCACCGTCGTGCCAAACGGAACTTATGTCTTAAAGTTTTACAATTTTGAGGCGTTACAATCCCCCTAATGATTTTTTGTCTTGAAATTTATGAATGAAACTCAATAAGAACTCGCCATACCTGAGTAAACAGGTCGGATACTCCTCGCGCATGACGTGCTCTGGCTCCCAAGACAGCTTCTTGCGGCCATAGTTGTCCCATCGGACTCTCACCATCCTGATGGACTTTCTCCTCAGCTGAAGGTCACATTCTCCATCCTTCTATCTTTTTCAATAAGGGAGGGGCGGTCTAGAGTATCTGAGACCGTCAGCTCGGGATTTCTACTTATTCTAATAAGGCGCGGTCAGAAATATTTGAGACCGCCTGTTCAGGTTTTCTTTTTCTGATTAAGGGACAGTTTATGATTCTTCATTATCCATTCTTATAAGGGGCGGTCTAGAGCAATTAAGACTGCCGCCAATGTTTCTTTGATTATTTATTCTATTAAGGGGCGATCTTGAGCATTTAAGCTCGTCGTCTATGTCTTCTCTATACATTTTTCTATTAAGAAATGGTCTGGGGAATTTATGACCATCACCTGAGAATTTCTCTATTACTTATTCTTATAAGGGGTGGTCTGGAAAAATTGAGATCCTAAAAGTTTTTTTTACTTATCTTTTCTATCAAGGGGCAGTCTGGAGTATGTAAGATCGCTCCTAAAGTTTTTCTTCCATCCTCTACTAAGGAGCGGCCTGGAGAAGTTGAGATCGCCACTTATCTATCTTTGATAAGTTCATCAAGGAATTTCAGTTATATTATTAACAAAAGGGCAGCGTGGAATATTTGAGATCGCCGTCTACTTTTCTTACTCAATGATTCTTCTAAGAGGACTGGAGCATTTAAGGTCTTCACCTATAGTTATAATAATTTGAGCTCTATACAAAAGATCTCAAGTGCTGGAGATTGCCATATACGAACAGTTGACATCAGATTTATTTTATAAAGAGGCGATCTCGAATGTTTAAAAATTAATATCTTCTATATTATTATAAGGCGGTCTGACATCCAAGAGACCGTCATTTTTTATTATCAGTTACTCTTCAAATCAAAAATAATTTGTTACATGTTCGAAATATTATCAATCACTCTTTTGCAGCTGCCGATTCTAGCTCAACAACATTTAAAGCTTGAGCTCGAATGTGAATGATTTTTCTTTAAAAAACGAGATCGCGCATAATGAAGACAATTAATCTCCCGTCACAAGTCTAGAGATCGATTGATATTTATTGAGATTGACTCTTCTTCTTTGGGAATTATAGTAAGATCGCAAATCAGCAAATGTGATATCGACATAAGCATATTCAATATAAGAAACATTTATTCACAGAAGACAAACAAAGGTACACAAAATATTTTCTTTCATTTCATTTTTTCTAAGTATAGGGTTCGCGCGGTCTCAAAACCAGTGGTTACATTTTGAATGAACAAAGAAAAAACAGCTAAATATGGTCTTCAGTCTTCTTGATTGCTCTTCGGTCTCTTTGGAGACCGCTCCTATGATGATGAAGAAGCGGTCTCTTCTGAGGATTCTAGACCCAGAACTGGAGGCCGCTACTGAGCTCAACACATCGCCACAATAAAAATCTCTTTCATGCACCCATATATTATGAAGTATGTTCAAAACAAACAAAAAACTTTATGTTTGAAAAAACATGTGAATTCGGAGACCTTTGTCACCAAATTAAAATTCAAATGAATAAATGAAAAAGATAACTCCACCAAGCACTACTCACCCTCCTGATAAGTCATAATAAGCATTGTGAGGTTGAGCGCCTTGGAGAGAATTATAAAGTATCTTGTGCAAACACATCTATACTAGTTCTACTTCTTCTTGTGTAAACACATCTATACATGTGCATTGAAAACAAATATAGTTTTGTGGGTGGAAGTAATTCTAAAAACGCATTTTCGATAATATTGTGTTTATTCCATTGTACATGTCATGTGTTTTGATTAAATCATTTGTATACTCTTATCAAAATCACTATTTGTACACATCATTATCTCTTATAAAATGCACTAGATAGCATTGTATGATCTCTACAATGTATAAGTTTACTTGAATTACGAATTTAGAACATTATTTTTCCCTATCTTGTCTTGATAAAGTAAATCATGCTAACATTCTTTTTTAAACTTATCTTCCGCTACGCCTTTTGTGCTCAATCTTGATTATTTACTCTCTAAACAAGTTCTATTATATTTTGATAACAAGTGATATTTGCTCTTGGCCTTCAATTGATAAAACATCTATTTTCTACAAGCCTAAAACTCTTACTTATTTACTATGCTTAAAACTCTTATAAAATGTTTTCTTACAAAATTTTTAAACATGCTTTCCACTATTTTTATTACTTGTATGCTCGATCATGAATATTTTCTTACCCAACAAGTAGTCTTATTTATTAAACTAATGGTACCTCACACTTACAAATGAAATCTCATTTACTCACTCACCATGTGGTATCACTATATGATAAATCTTTATTATGTTCATTCCCTTCTCTTCAAAAATATTAAACCTTAAACGTTATATTTTCTCTCCACCCTCTTTTGATAATATCAAAAGGGGGAGTCTGGAGTATGTAAGGCCGCTCCTAAAGTTATTTTTCCATCCTCTATTAAGGAGCGGCCTGGGGAAGTTGAGATCGCCACTTATCTATCTTTGATAAGTTCATCAAGGTATTCAGTTATATTATTCACAAAAGGGCGGCCTGGAATATTTGAGATCATCGTCTATTTTTCTTACTCAATGATTCTTCTAAGAGGACTGGAGCATTTAAGGTGTTCATCTATAGTTATAATAATTTGAGCTCTCTACAAAAGATCTCAAGTGCTGGAGATCGCCATTTATGAACAGTTGACATCAGATTTATTTTATAAAGAGACGATCTCGAATGTTCAAAAAATAATATCTTCTACATTATTAAAAGGCGGTCGAACATCCAAGAGACTGTCATTTTTTATTATCAGTTACTCTTCAAAATCAAAAATAATTTTTTATATGTTCGAAATATTTTCAATCACTCTTTTGCAGCTGTTGATTCTAGCTCAATAACATTTAAAGCTTGAGCTCGAATGTGAATGATATTTCTTTACAAAATGATATCGCGCATAATGAAGACAATTAATCTCCTGTCGCAAGTCTAGAGATCGATTGATATTTATTGAGATCGACTCTTCTTCTTTGGGAATTATAGTAAGATTGCAAATCAGTAAATATGAGATCGACATAAGCATATTCAATATAAGATACATTCATTCACGTAAGACAAACAAAATTACACAAAATATTTTCTTTCATTCCTTTTTTTCTAAGTACAGGGTTCGTGCGATCTCAAAACCGGCGGTTACATTTTGAATAAACAAAGAAAAAACAGCTAAACATGGTCTTCAGTCTTCTTGATTGCTCTTCGGTCTCATCGAAGACCGCTCCTCTAATGATGAAGAAGCGGTCTCTTCTGAGGATTGTAGACCCAAAACTGGAAGCCTCTACTGAGCTCAACTCATCGCCTCAATAAAAATCTCTTTCATGCACCCATATATGAAGAAGTATGTTCAAAACAAACAAAAACCTTTATGTTCAAAACAAACAAAAACACCTTTTGTGACCAGAGGGTGTGTAAGACCTTTTTTTTTTAAAAATCCGGGTCTTATGCCCAGAACCGCCACTTTGCGGTGACACCATCACTAAGGAAGGTCGCCACTACAAAATGTCGATTCTGCCGGCCATATCGATCACAATAGAAGAAAAGTAAACATTTGATTAACTAGAAATCAAGTCCACATGATCACATGAATATAATATCTCATAATACAAGATGTCCACATGAAATAACTAAATAAAAGATGGTAATAGAATAGGGGCTCCTACCCGATACATCAATTCCTCACTACAATTTCACTCGCGGAAGCATAATCTACTAAAACTAATAAGACACTCACGGATCCTGTCATCGGTGCTCCCGTGCTAGACTGTCCTGCCTCCATGTGCACCGGCCTCTGGTGCTGCAGCATCTCCTCGGTCCCCTAAAATGATAAGATCCACCGACCGTTAGTCAAAAGACTAAGTCAATCCCCCACCCCTCTCCCGGTGACTCCTAGGCACCGAGCAGGAAGGATGAAGCGGAGGACATTAAGTGGTATAATCAAAAGCAGGTGACAGTGAATCCAACTACGGAAGGGTCTATCGCTAAGCAACAAATAGCACAAAGAGCAAGACAGTAAGAAGTAAAACAGTAACAAGTAAGCAGTGGTAATCAGTAAAGCAGTATTACAGAAGTGTAACATTAATTTATAAGAATGCCCACACAAACCTATAGACCAAGGGGTCGTTTAGCAGAGCCTATCGTATAAAAAGTCTCATAACCAATTTATACGATAGGAGTAGAGGTTGAAATGCAATGTTTATGTCATGTAATGCAAGGTATGCAGTCTAATGTTATGTTCATACAAGTGCAACTCACACACTTCGGCTCTATGCGCACAGAACTTTAGTTCCCCCTTTTTGGAGCTAACAAAACTCCCAGGATACTTTCGTAGTGGCAAACAGAAGTGGTGGGTTGGGCCTCGCCCACCTCTAGGTTGGTATCTGCACTACCTAACCTAGACCTATTGTACGCCTCAACGCTAAGAACACAACAACGGAGCTCCTGCGTACTCTTACTATCTAGACCACCAGACTTTCCTTTGGTAAAGTATTAACCACACTTACCGAGCCAAAGTATCGACGTCGGTGCGACGACCGTCAATACTAATGACACACCACCTTTATGCGCATACAATATGTTACCATCTATCTCTGAGCCCTAAGCTCCCCGGGTTATCCTGCCTGTCATTATAACCTTCCGAGCCACCAGCTCGCCGGACCAACCCGTCCGTACCAACAAGCATTACCGATTCACAAGCTCACCGGACTAACTAGTCTGCTGCTTCAACCACCGAGCCTACCGCTCGTAAAACCAAACCAACAAACCTACCGTAATCACAGGGTGTAGGTGAGCGCATTATTAGGTTGATCTTGTACAACATCTTCTCCTATAATTTATGGGTAATCTTGGACTTCCCGAGGTCTACCCTGTGAGGGGCTCATAGCGGTACTAGGAGCTATGATGGGATGACACCCCAATGCTCCCTTTCCAAGGCATTTAATGTTATTGGTAACTACCCATAAGAATACCATTCTTATTACTACACTTGGGTTAACCCTAATTATTTTATGACCCACTACGGGAAGGATGATTTTTCGTCAATCCCGAACATAACCTTATCCCTCGGCTTATCGGGTACACTCAACATAACCCATAATGGTGACCTCACATCTTCTCAACCAGACTAGGTACACCGTCTACCTTCCATTCCCACATAATGATCCACAAATTACTCAAGTTTTACAGTTTTACTATACGTAGACCAAATAAGGTATATGAGTTGCATAAGAGGAGGCACCCCAAATATTCATCCAACTAACTCAAGATTATTACTGGGAGTCTATCATGATATTCCAAGAATAAGTCCAGAGGATCATATATTTCCTTAATTGTTTGACATTTATTGTAATTTTTCCAACATTGGCCAAGTATGAACATGAAGTGTAAGATCTTCTCATGATATGACCCCCATAAAATTATGGGAAATCTATGATGTCAAAATAACAGTAAATACAAAATATCACAATTTTGTAGTAAGGTGTTGGTCTCTAATTATAATATTGACTAATTACCCCAAATTAGAAATTAAAGAAGGAACCAACAAAAATACTAGTCCAAAAATTATGGGAAAAATTACCAGATCTTTAAATTGATCAGAATAGTCCACTGACTAAATTTCAGAATTTATCAGAACTAATTACTCATATAAATAAATATTTCAAGTAAACTCATACTATGGAAAGTTGTGAAGTATCTTACTGATAAATAATTCCAAAATTATACAAAACTTCACAGAGCTTTCTGATGCCCTAAAATGTCATACCACCAAGTTTCATAATTTTCTAGAGGATATTTGGCCCTCATTCATTTAACATATTCTTAAGATAAAATAGATGACTTGTGAGTGAAGTACTAATTAAATCAATTTAAAAATTACACAAAAATTACCAGAGTCTATATCATGATTTTATGTACTCTACCAAACTTTCATCAACATCCAAGATAAATTGAGCATGTAAATTTCTTTTATAAAAAGGTTCCCTAAAAAGATTATAACCTAAATCAGAGGGGATAATTGTTTCTAAAATTCTCATAAAATCTCTTATGGCATATTTACACTCTATGAACTTAT
Organism: Dactylorhiza incarnata; assembly: GCA_033032865.1. NCBI lineage: Eukaryota > Viridiplantae > Streptophyta > Magnoliopsida > Asparagales > Orchidaceae > Dactylorhiza > Dactylorhiza incarnata. Next base: position 6,176,772 of record JAWHQI010000130.1, read on the forward strand.
CTATTAAGTTTCATGACCATTCAAAGACATATACCCTTATGTCCTTCATAAGGCTCAAAGTTCAACCCTACGGTTAGAACTATGGTCTTAGGGCATATCAACCCTAGTTCACCCCAAATCACTCATGGGGGCATTTTATGTGATCCTAAACTAGTGGCCAAAGTTTCACATTATCTTAATGAGATTTGACCACCTAATTCCACCATGTGCACTTTTGACCTAGTTTGACCTAGTTTGACCAAACTTAGGTTAACTAATTACCTAACCAAATCAGTCCCAATTGGGATGAAATTTTTACCAAGGTCATATAATAACCCTAAGAAGTACCCATCAAAATTTAGAGGGGATTGGAGGTCATTAGACCCTATAATTAATTAATATATGGATTATTAAATTTTTACAAAAACCTTAGAAAAATGTTCTCCACAAATTCCCATCTTCGGGTATGTTAAGTGTGTAGGTACAAATAGCCTATGTTTCAATTTTCAAGTCAATATCATTTCCCAATCAAAAGTTATTCAAGAAATAGTAACTGTCCTACCCTAGGGACCAGTCCCACCAAAATGTCCCTACAGGGAGCTACACTGCTTCTTTTGGGTTGAAACAAATTTTAAATTAAAGTACACACCAAGGGCTACAACTTTGGTGTTGACCACTTTTTCATCAGAGGGGCCTAAGTATTTTTAATAAATTAATCTAGATAATGCAAAAAGTGTGACATAAATACAATTCATAACATAACATAAATATTTGATCTCTGCACAGATCAGGATGCAAATCATGTCGCTCTTGGTCGTCTTCTACCTTCAGTCAAGGGCCCAGATCAGCCCGTCCTGGGCTGACTTCCACCCCATTTCCCCAGCCACCTGAGCGCCGCCCCGACCGGCCAATGCCACCACCACCTTAGTTGAGGTGGTGGTCGGCGATTAGGGGTGGTTGGCCGGTCAGAGGTGGCCGGAACGGGGAGTTCTAGAGGGGGAAAGAGGGCTCGAAACGAGCCCTTTCGGGGAACAACCCTCCTGAGACAAAACCAGCCAGAAAACCAGCGCAGACCGCGCGGTCTCTGCGATCTCCAATCCGCAGACCGCCCAGCACCAATCCACTTCCACTTCAAAAATTTAACATCTTCTACCTTCAGTCAAGGGCCCAGATCAGTCCGTCCTGGGCCGACTTCCACCCCATTTCCCCGGCCACCTGAGCGCCGCCCCGACCGGCCAATGCCACCACCACCTCAGTTGAGGTGGTGGCCGGCGATTAGGGGTGGTTGGCCGGTCGGAGGTGGCCGGAACGGGGAGTTCTAGTGGGGGAAAGAGGGATCGAAACGAGCCCTTTCAGGAGCTTCATTCGAGCCCGATTTGGCTCGAATCAAGCCCCAAACCAGATGAGGATCTAAAACTAGGGGAGGGAGGGAGGATCAGACCTGATTTGTGGCCTGAGGTCGCGGATTCCGGCGGGTTGCCATGGCCGGAGCTTGAGCTTTTGGTGTCATGTCTCCTCTGGTTTTCAGTGCACGACTCCTCTTGGAATGTTGGGGGTTTTCTTCCTCTCACTCCTCTGAAGGTGTTAAATAGGACAATTGAGGCAATGAGGGGGAGGTTTCTCGAATTGCCATTAATGGCCATTAATAAGGATTTCAGTTTCACTTGGGGAAGATGAATAAGGCAACAATATGGCCGGGAGAGGGCTGGAAACTCCTCCTCTCCCCCCAAGAGGAGATGAATGGTGCCATTAATGGAGGAGATTGGAGGTTTCTTCTTCCTCCCCATTAACTCCCCCTTCTCTCTCTCCACCCTTTTTGGCTCTTTCTCTCTCCTGGCCGGCTCCTTTGAAATTGAATGGCAATTTTAGTAATTCCCAAGCCCATAGGTGGTGGACCGCCTTAATTGAGTCTAGCCCAAGAGGGTTGGGCTTGATTAGGTCTACATAGGTCATTTTGACCTAAATTTGTGGTAGAGTTGACTTTAGTCAATTTGACCATTTGGGTTGACCCCAATGGCTAGTCACCCATTGACCTCCCTTAAGGGTCAGGAAGGTCTAGGTCGGGTCAATTTGGCAAGGTGAGGGTCAATTGACCCTTAATAAGCCACTTTGACCAAAATAGAGATAGGGTTGACTTTGGTAAAATTTGCCAAATTGGAGGTCCCATGATGGGGCTTTTTGGTCCATTGTGTCCCTAATATCCTTATAAGGGTAGGGGTAAGGTCAATTTGGCATGGTGGAGGCCAATTGGCCCTAATTAAGCTACTTTGACTAATTTAGGGTTAGGGTTGACTTTGGTCAATTTGGCCTCTTTGGTTGACCCCAATGGGTCCCAGGTGTTATAAGGCGACCCCTAATGGGTTAGGGATGTTATGGTGGTGTCAAAGGATCAAGGTGAGTCCCTAAAGTCCAACCCTAGGCTTGGTATTTAAAAATTGCTATTTGCAGACCTTTTGGGTTTTCTCCTTCTTACCTAAGTTCACATGATCTTAAGCTCTTCCTATGGTTTTGTCATGACCTAGTCATGACAAAACCAACTTAGGGGTCTAGTTGTTTGGGGGATGTTACATGGTGTGTCTCGGGAATCATGTTCGGATGTTGCACGCAGCCCAGAACTCCCTTCCAACTCATTTAAAATTACACGCCTTGAGTCACGCCCATTGGTGGGAGCAAAACTATGCCTGCAAACGACAACGACAAGTGTACCATGTCAGAAGTAGTATATGTTTATAAAAACCAAGGTCGTATAAGAATCTGGGCGAGTTGAATACTCTTACTTTGAGAAAATCTATATTATTATATCAATTAGAACTTTTGGGTGATTTTGTAATAACGAAAATGGAATTAAAATGATGATTAAACAATGGGTAAAAAGGCTAGCACTCGATCATCGAATCACCTCAGAATGAAAATAATAAAAGAAGAAATAAGAGTTCTAATTCTCTTAAGAAAATTACTTCAACCGTGGAGGTTCCTGGATTCTAAACGCACCTCTGTCGAGGATGCATTCAACTGAGTTTATGTTGATCAATCGAACTTTCGCTCTAAAATCAAAACCTCTAAAACTCGCTTTATCATAGTGAACCCCTCTATTGGATTTGACTCCGATCTGGGAGATTTATGTCATCCTCTCTCGAGGGTTGCATTCAACTCTCTTTATCCTTGAATGATCGATTCGAAATATGAGTCTTTCAGCTACTAGATTACGAAAACAAGAATGAAATTATATATCGAAAATATAATCTCAATTCAATAAAAACCAAGGATAAATCTTAAGCAATCTAAGGATGAGAAAGAGAAGCTCTAAATTAATTCATAGATTATATTATTTTTTGGATCATCTCGATCGAGTACTAATAGAAATTTAGCTACTCATTGATATTAAGGAATCAACAAAAGTGGAAGAGTTTATGATGAAAGTAAGAATAAAATAAGGAGAAAAGGAACTAATTTTTATTACTTTTTTGCAAAAGAGAATACAAGTAATGAAATTGAGATTACAAGTACAAAGAGAAAATTGAAGTACAAGAATGCTAAAAACAGGAAAACGGTACAAGAAATGAAGAAAAGAACTCCCAAAATTCGTCCCTAATGTTCTGGAGGAGCTGGATTTAAATAGGCTGAAGTTTGAGGTTACACGCCCTTAGTCACGCCCGTGACCAAGGGCGTGTAAGGGGCATGATCGAAGCTGGTGCGGGAGAGACGCCTTCTCGATTCATTGCATGCGTTACGTGCGCGTCACGCCCTAGGTCACGCCCGTAACCTAGGGCGTGTAATCTTCAAATTTATGTTTAGCGGGAAGACTTTGGCGGGCAGTATCATTATTCTGGTGGCAAAGAGGTACACGCACGTTGTAACACCCTGCCAGTACGAAAAGTATAACAGCGGGTCCGGCCGGGACCCCACGCCATACAAACCACACTAGCTAGGAGTTAAAAGGTGATAAACAGAAAAGAATACAACTACACGAGAGTACAAAACGTAAGCGGAAGCATTTGATTAAAAACATTACATTTAGAACTGTCCACTATCATAGGAATGAAACCATAAAGTAGAGTTACGGCCTTAAGACCTTACATTTAACCAAATGTAATAAAACTCCTTAAACATACATCGGCACGCAGGCCGGCAATACATGGAAAACAGAAAAGAGGCTGGCCTTCGAGGGCCAACTCAGCAAAAGGGTCACCGCCCGCTATTTTCCGCTAGGCTCACCTGCACCTGCATAAGAACATTCCACCAAGCGGTGGCAAACAAGGTAACGGTCAGCAAAGCTGACCAAATTATAACGACCCCACCCCTTTCCCGGGGTGGCGGAGCCTCTACCCTGCAAGCAAGCCAAACTAGCAATAAGTACTAATAAAAAGAAAGTGCAAACTACACAAGGTGAGGTTTCAAGCACAATCAATCTTCTAGGTTGAGCATCAAAAGAGAGGGGAACCTAGGTATGCACATGATGTTGGTTGGGTTCACCCGAAGGCTCTCCACAACCGCCTAAGCAATCGCATGAGGCTAATCATAATATCAATTCCACAACACTCCACCCTAAGGGTCACAGCCTTAGGTGGGAACAAGAGCTTTTGGTCGGTTTAGGTATGACACCTTCCACGACCTCTCCCATGATCACACGGCTTTCATGAGGAAGGGACCTCTTACCGATCTGCATGGAAATGGGTTCGGTTTAGCTTTGCCCGTGCTCTAACCGTCGCGATCTATCGCACGACGCGGGTATGGCTTCACCTCGGCCCGTAAGGGTTTAGCACTTTCAAGTGCTACACTAAATATACGCTACGCACCTAACCCCTTCACAAGGATCTAGGCTTCGCGAATACTCAACAAGGGAGGTGCAATACGCTCCGCATCAATTTCGTGGTGAAGGTTTGCCTTCAACCAATCTCAAAGCATGGGGCTTTCGTTAGCATCTTCACAAGACGCCTATACTTATTTCCCGCACTGCTATAGATGATTTCACGGAGTCATTCTCCGGCACGCATTCTAGGCCTAACCTAAATGCAACGTCGCAAATCAAGCATCACCGATTCGGGCTCACGGCCACGAATAGGCTTCACATAAAATGCCTAAATCCGCACGACTACCGGATTTTCTACATGCAATAATGCCGGGGACGGACACAATCTACCCGGAGTTCCGAAGAACTTGAGGAAATCCTACACTTCACCCATTTGGTGAAAGGGATTCCTCATGCAAGCATAGAAAGAGGAATGAAAGGACAAATACAAGTCCAAAGTTCGGGAGGAAGAATCGTTACCCTAGAAGCGTTCTTCTTAGCCATGGATCCAAGATTTCACACGGAGGGAAAGGACCGCACCGGGATGCACTCTCCAAATCTGGAAACGGCTCGCGAAACGGAGCTCCGGAGCTCCGTCAATGGCGGGATCTCTCCTTCTTCTTCCTTGCCTCCTTCTTCTTTCTCTAGGTTTGGAGAGAGAAAGGCTTAGAGATTATGAGGATTCAACTCCTCTCATCAGCCCTAAAGACCTCCAGCATCTAATCCTAGCCATTGGATCGGATTCCAAAGGATTTGGACGGACCGATCTTCTTCTCCGCTCAAAATCACGGAGCAGAATAAACAGGGCGCACGATCACAGGCGCACGGTCAGTGGTCGTGCGCGAAGAGGGAAATGGTCGTGCGCACTGTCCGGGACAGAACTCGATTCTCTTCTGAATTAACGCACGATTGCTGGCGCACGATCACCGTCGTGCGCGATGAGGCCACTGATCGTGCGCTAAGAGCAGAAAGGGAAAATTTAGCCTGCTTCAAGTGCAGCACTACCACTCCGCCTACTTCGCTGAACTACGATTTTTGGGGTGTTACAACTCCACCCCCCTTAAAAGAATTTCGTCCCGAAATTTATAAAACAGAAATAGCAAGAATTACAGCTATATATTACCTGAGAGAAATAGCTCGGGGTACTCCGCAAGCATCGTTTGCTCTCTCTCCCAAGAGAGCTCCTCTCGGCCGCAATTATCCCACCGGACTTTTACCATCCGAATGGACTTGTTCCGCAGCTGCTTTACTTCGGTATCTTCGATGCGTAAGGGCTTGACTTTCGTCGACAACCCACTATCAACCGGAACTTTGCCGACCGCAACGATATGAGTAGGCTCTTGCACTGCCTTCCTCAACACTGAAATGTGAAACACGTCGTGCAGACCGCTCAGCTCTGCAGATAGTGCAAGCGGATAAGCCGCATCACCAACACGCTCCACGATCTCAAACGGTCCTAAGTACCTTGGACTGAGCTTTTTCAAGCGTCGGATCCTTGATACCCCTTTGAACGGTTTGATCTTCAAGTAAACCCGGTCACCGACGGCAAACTTTAGGTTCCTATGCTTGGCGTTGAAATATTTTGCTTGCCTATCCTGGGCAACCAATAGCCTTTCACGCATAGTCCGGATCGTCGAAGTTGCTTCCTCAACATCCTTTAGCTTTAATAGCTTAGTATCGCCCGTTTCCGCCCAAGACAACGGCGTACGACACTTCTTACCATAGAGGGCTTCGAAGGGAGCCATCTTTATACTGGCTTGGTAGCTATTATTGTAGGCGAACTCGATCATATAGAGATGATCTTCCCACCTCTTTCCAAAATCTAGAGCGCACATTCGGAGCATATCTTCCATAGTCCTGTTGGTTCTCTCGGTCTATCCATCCGTTTGCGGGTGGAAGGCCGTGCTGAACTTCAATTTCGTGCCCAACAGTTCATGGATAAGCCTCCAATCTTTCGATGTGAAACGCCCGTCACGATCGCTGACGATGCTACGAGGGACACCGTGCAGTCTCACAATACTATCAACATAGAGCTTTGCTAGCTTCTCTACAGAATCATCCTTCCGGTTCGGAATGAAGTGTGATACCTTTGTCAAACGGTCCACGATCACCCAGACGGCGTCGTTTCCATGTTGCGATCTCGGCAATCCGTGCACGAAATCCATCGAAATATCATCAAACTTCCATTCCGGAATCGGCAAGGACTTCAGAAACCCACCGGGACGTTGACATTCCACTTTCACCAATGCGTAAGTATGACACTTGGCCACGTAAAGGGCAATGTCTTTCTTCATACCCGGCCACCAGAAAAGCTTCTTCATATCCATACACATTTTAGTGCTCCCCGGGTGGATTGAGTACTTGGTATGATGAGCCTCGTACATCAACTCCGCCCGTAGAGTGCCAACGTTTGGGATGCACAACCTTTCCTGTTTCCACATAAGGTCGTCTTCGAAGGAGAAATCAGCGTTTAACCCCTCAACGGTTTCCGCCTTATAGCGTTTCATGCTCTCGTCCAGCTCCAATGCTTGTCGAACTCGGTCGACAAGGTCGTATTGAACCTCCGTCCAGTTCAAGCATGCTGAAGTAGACGTTCTCCTATCAATGCAAATGATCTCCATTTCTTCCAGCTCGCGGATTAGACGCTCATCGTGCATCAAAATCCAATTTGCTTGAGCGGGAGCCCGACGACTCAGCGCGTCCGCTACTACATTTCCCCTACCGGGAGTATATTTGATGTCGAAGGTGTAGTCCCCAAGGAACTCCATCCACCTCCTTTGACGCATATTCAACTCCCTTTGATCCAACAAGTACTTGAGGCTCTTGTGGTCGGTAAAGATATCGATCTTCACGCCATATAAATAATGCCTCCAAAGTTTGAGGGCGAAAACCACGGCCGCTAGCTCCAAATCATGGACCGGGTAATTCCTCTCATGAACCTTCAGTTGCCGGGAGCCGTAGGCAATTACCTTCCTGAACTGCACTAGGACACAACCCAAACCACTTCCTGAGGCGTCGCTATAAATTTCGTAGCCTTCCGTACCTTGTGGCGAGCATAGAATGGGCGCCGTGGTCAGACGGCTCTTCAGCTCTTCAAAAGCTCGTGCGCACTCGGGCGACCAAACGAACTTATGATCCTTCCTAGTCAGTTTTGTGAGAGGAAGTGCGATCCTCGAGAAGTTTTCCACAAAGCGCCTATAATAGCCGGCAAGTCCTAAGAAACTTCGGACTTCCGCTACGTTTTTCAACAAAGGCCACGCTCGGATCGCTTCTATCTTCGACGGATCAACTGCAATTCCTTCTCCACTAACGACATGACCAAGGAATGCTACTGACGGTAGCCAAAACTCACACTTGGAGAATTTGGCATATAGCTGACTCCTCCTCAAGGTGCTCAGAACTGCGTGCAGATGCCCTACATGCTCCTCTTCCGACTGAGAGTATACCAAAATGTCGTCGATGAAGACGATCACAAATTGATCCAAATACTCTCGGAATGTCCTGTTCATTAAGTCCATGAATACCGACAGTGCATTGGACAGACCGAACGGCATCACCGTGAACTCATAGTGCCCAAAGCGGGTACTGAACGCTGTTTTTGGAATGTCACATTCCCTTATCCGCAGTTGGTAATAGCCGGACCTTAGGTCCAGCTTGGAGTAAACCGTCGACCCCACCAGTTGGTCGAATAGATCATCGATTCTTGGAATCGGATATCGGTTCTTCTCGGTCAACTTGTTTAGCTCTCGATAATCAATACATAGACGCAAGCTCCCGTCCTTCTTTTTCACAAAGAGGACCGGTGCACTCCAAGGCGATGAACTTGGACGTACGTAGCCTTGCTCTAGCAGCTCTTGCAATTGAACCTTCAGCTCAGCCAATTCCTTTGGCGCTATCCGGTACGGTGAGCGGGCCACAGGTTTGGCACCTGGCACCAACTCGATACAGAAATCGATCTCTCGCTGAGGCGGAGCCCCAGGGAGTTCGTTAGGAAACACGTCGGCGTACTCCGCTACAACTGGGACATCACATAACCTGGGCATTGGCTCTGAAGCCTCCAACAAGGTGAAGAACAACTCGGCGCCTTTTCTCACCGCCTTAACCACCTGGAGAGCAGACATCAGCGTCTTGCTCGCTCCTCGCATACCGGCGAACATGGTTTCTCCTTCGGTGTTCCTTCCCAGAGTGATCTCCTTTGTATTGCAATCTATGCATGCCCGCTGCTCCGAGAGCCAGTCCATGCCGAAGATCACATCAAATTCAGCTAACGGTAATAACGACGCTTCCAAGTCGAAATCCTGACTTCCGATCCGCACCTTCACACGGCTCTTCCTATCCGCACTCATTCGAGATCCATTGGGTAGCACTACTTCCAATCTATCCTCTACGAAGGTAGACGTCACTCCGATTCGCACAACAAAGTCCTCAGACAGAAAAGAGTGCGATGCACCCGTATCAAATAGAGCTCTCGCCGGATAGTTGAAAATTAGGACGAAACCTAATTGCACACAAATAAAGCATATAGTCGTACAACAGTATGAATTATATATATAGCTGTAAAAGCTAACTTCTAATTCGTACCTGTGACGACATCAGTTTGTCGTATAGCTTCTTGTTGGCCAAGCGAATAGACTCTCGGCTGAGTCGGAATGTGCTGGGAAGCCGAAGACTCCGCAGCTTTACCCTTTTCGGCAGCACGAGCATAATCCACCGCTCGATTACCAGCCTTCGGGGGACCACTTCGACACACCGCAGCTTTGTGTCCCACCTTCCCGCAGGTGAAACACGTAATAGGAGTCCGCGCGGTCGTGGCTCCCGAAACATTTGAAGGAGCTGGTTCCGCCTGTTTGAACTTCCTTTTGTTCCTTCTGAAATCCGACTTGGACTGAGAGGCCGGCGCATCAAACTCAGGTTTCTTTACAACACCCCTTGCTTGTACCCTCTTCATGTCCAACTCCAAAGATCTGGCAGTTTGCACCATCACTTGGAAGCCAAACGTCATAGGGCCTGCAAGGAGCAGCCTCAACTCGTCCCGAAGCCCTTCATAGAACTTATTTGTCTTTGTCTCCTCATCCTCCACCAAGGACCCCGCATAGCGACTCAGTCTGGTAAACTCATGCAAGTAATCGTCAACGGAGCGATCACCTTGTGTCAACCTCAAGAACTGGTTTTGTAACGCAATGCGCTGGGCAGAGGGGATAAACCTTTGGAGGAACGACTTTGAAAACTCAGCCATTGTGATTTCAGTAATATTTCTACCGCAGAACTTATGCAGCTCCTGCTCTTCCCACCACAACACAGCCTCTCCATCAAGAAGGAAAGTGGCTAAGGTGACCATCATGGCTTCGTCCGTCGTTGTCGCCCTCAGAGTTCTTCTAACTCTTGACAACCAGTCTTCTGCCTCCGTTGGGGACTCAGATCCTGAGAAGGTAGGAGGATTAAAGCTCAGGAAATGCTTTAATTGTTGGTCACGCGCTCGCCCCGCAACTACTTGCGCAACTTGGCGTTCCACCCTCGGCGCTACCGCAGGTTCTACTGCAGCTAAAGGCACAGGGGCCTCCACCCTTGGTTCCGCGGCAGGTTCCACTGCAGCAACAGCCTCAGGGGCCACATCCGGAGTAGGAGTAGCAGGCTGGACCAGCCTTTGGGGTTGAGCGTTGATCATCGCGAGGACAACCTCCGCGACTAATTTGATCATTTCAGCAGAAGGAGTGGTCGCTGGCACTTCAGCCGACCCACTACTTTCAGCGGTGTTACGGGGTCGAGACTGCCCCGCAGCACTTCTAGTCACCTATAATCATGCAAAGCACAATTTAGTGACCCAAAACATATCAAACATCAATCATGGAACGCTCAGGTTCCGCAAACAAGTATGTTTTTTCATTCCTAAGTGGACATTCTTATTAGTTTTTGTCGTTTTAGGTGAATGCACAACCCGTGCGCACCACCCCTTAAAAGGAATTCGTCCCGAATTCGCTAAACTACAGATCGACGCATTAGCCTCTGATACCAAATTGTAACACCCTGCCAGTATGAAAAGTATAACAGCGGGTCCGGCCGGGACCCCACGCCATACAAACCACACTAGCTAGGAGTTAAAAGGTGATAAACAGAAAAGAATACAACTACACGAGAGTACAAAACGTAAGCGGAAGCATTTGATTAAAAACATTACATTTAGAACTGTCCACTATCATATGAATGAAACCATAAAGTAGAGTTACGGCCTTAAGGCCTTACATTTAACCAAATGTAATAAAACTCCTTAAACATACATCGGCACGCAGGCCGGCAATACATGGAAAACAGAAAAGAGGCTGGCCTTCGAGGGCCAACTCAGCAAAAGGGTCACCGCCCGCTATTTTCCGCTAGGCTCACCTGCACCTGCATAAGAACATTCCACCAAGCGGTGGCAAACAAGGTAACGGTCAGCAAAGCTGACCAAATTATAACGACCCCACCCCTTTCCCGGGGTGGCGGAGCCTCTACCCTGCAAGCAAGCCAAACTAGCAACAAGTACTAATAAAAAGAAAGTGCAAACTACACAAGGTGACATTTCAAGCACAATCAATCTTCTAGGTTGAGCATCAAAAGAGAGGGGAACCTAGGCATGCACATGATGTTGGTTGGGTGCACCCGAAGGTTCCCCACAACCGCCTAAGCAATCGCATGAGGCTAATCATAATATCAATTCCACAACACTCCACCCTAAGGGTCACAGCCTTAGGTGGGAACAAGAGCTTTTGGTCGGTTTAGGTATGACACCTTCCACGACCTCTCCCATGATCACACGGCTTTCATGAGGAAGGGACCTCTTACCGATCTGCATGGAAACGGGTTCGGTTTAGCTTTGCCCGTGCTCTAACCGTCGCGATCTATCGCACGACGCGGGTACGGCTTCACCTCGGCCCGTAAGGGTTTAGCACTTTCAAGTGCTACACTAAATATACGCTACGCACCTAACCCCTTCACAAGGATCTAGGCTTCGCGAATACTCAACAAGGGAGGTGCAATACGCTCCGCATCAATTTCGTGGTGAAGGTTTGCCTTCAACCAATCTCAAAGCATGGGGCTTTCGTTAGCATCTTCACAAGACGCCTATACTTATTTCCCGCACTGCTATAGATGTTTTCACGGAGTCATTCTCCGGCACGCATTCTAGGCCTAACCTAAATGCAACGTCGCAAATCAAGCATCACCGATTCGGGCTCACGACCACGAATAGGCTTCACACAAAATGCCTAAATCCGCACGACTACCGGATTTTCTACATGCAATAATGCCGGGGACGGACACAATCTACCCGGAGTTCCGAAGAACTTGAGGAAATCCTACACTTCACCCATTTGGTGAAAGGGATTCCTCATGCAAGCATAGAAAGAGGAATGAAAGGACAAATACAAGTCCAAAGTTCGGGAGGAAGAATCATTACCCTAGAAGCGTTCTTTTTCGCCATGGATCCAAGATTTCACACGGAGGGAAAGGACCACACCGGGCTGCACTCTCCAAATCTGGAAACGGCTCGCGAAACGGAGCTCCGGAGCTCCGTCAATGGCGGGATCTCTCCTTCTTCTTCCTTGCCTCCTTCTTCTTTCTCTAGGTTTGGAGAGAGAAAGGCTTAGAGATTATGAGGATTCAACTCCTCTCATCAGCCCTAAAGACCTCCAGCATCTAATCCTAGCCATTGGATCGGATTCCAAAGGATTTGGACGGACCGATCTTCTTCTCCGCTCAAAATCGCGGAGCAGAATAAACAGGGCGCACGATCACAGGCGCACGGTTAGTGGTCGTGCGCGAAGAGGGAAATGGTCGTGCGCACTGTCCGGGACAGAACTCGATTCTCTTCTAAATTAACGCACGATCGCTGGCGCACGATCACCGGTCGTGCGCGATGAGGCCACTGATCGTGCGCTAAGAGCAGAAAGGGAAAATTTAGCCTGCTTCAAGTGCAGCACTACCACTCCGCCTACTTCGCTGAACTACGATTTTTGGGGTGTTACACACGTGACCTTGGAAGTACACGGGGCGTGATATGTTGTGTTACGGGTGTGTACTTGGCGTATTGCGTGTCGAGGTCGTGGATCACGTCCTGCTGAGCTGGAATCGTGATTTATGTTTACACGTGTAAGACCACATTTTTTTCGCTACAAAATCAGGTCTTATGCCCAGAACCGCCGCTTTGCGGTGACACCAACACACAGTAGTGGCAACCTTCCCGAGTGATGGTGTCACTGCAAAGCGACGGTTTTGGGCATAAGACCCGGTTTTATAGCAAAAATGGGGTCTTACAACACGCCCTTGGTCACGCCGGTGACCTAGGGCGTGTACTTGGCGAATCTTCTCAAAATGGGCCCAAGATGCCAGCAGCAGGCCTAGAACATATCTTAGGCTGTCACGCCCTTGGTCATGCCCGTGACCATGGGCGTGTACTTGTAAATTTTGCTCAAAGTGTCCAGAAAACCTGAAAACATAAAATAAACTTAAGTTAGTTCATGGAATTGAAAAAGGAATAATTTAAATGAGAAAATTCCTATAAAGTATATAATTTCATATTAAAACTATATTAAAACTATACTAAAAGATGAGTATATAAACTACTCTTCAAACACCCCCATACTTGAGTTTTTGTTATTCCAGAGCAAAAGAATGAGAGATAATTTATAAGGCATTGATATTATTTCTAACTAACTAAAATTTTATTAAATCAATAGTAAGTCAAAGATAAATTCTAGAAATTTAAGAATTAAGTCTCAAATGATGGTGTTAATTTTAAAAGAGAGACATGTTTAGCTAAAAGACTTCTCAAGATAATATTTAGCAAATGAAATTATAGAAATTATCATACAAAGTTAGATTGAAATTATAGAAACTCAAACAAAAAAAAGAATCTAAAGGAAAAGGTACCTACCAAAATATTGCTCTCTTAATAATTTAATTTAGGACTAGAACCAATGAAATTGGCTAAGGAGAGGTTTAAAGTAAACAGGCAAAATGAAGAGATTTTAAAATAGAGGTGATGAATTTTATCTTTTCACCTTATTTGTAAATGAATTTGTATATGTTTAGGAAAATAATGAATTTTATCCTCTAATTTCCATGCCATATAATCTTGTAAAAATTTCTCTTCAATTCAAAACCCAAAATGTATATGTTTACTGTTTACCCAGAAATCAGCGATCCCCTTGAGCTAGCTTTTTGCAGGTAACCGAAGCAATCCACACCCTCTCCCAGCAGTCTAGGTATTTTTCGCCGAAGATCCAAGCCCTGGCGGTCCCTCATCGCCCGAGTGGTCTCGCCTTTTCGTCTCGTAGAGGTCACGCTTCGCTCGACCTCGCCTAGAGGTCACGCCTCACGTGATCCCTCCCTCGAGAGGTCGCCCCTTCGTGGTGACCTCGGCCTGAGGCAGGTCGCCCCAGATGGGGCGATCTCGGCCTGAGGTTGCCCTCTGGGCGACCTCGCCAGGTCGCCCCTTCGGGGTGACCTTGGACTGAGGCAGGTCGCCCCAGCTGGGGCGATCTCGTCTTGAGGTCGCCCTCTGGGCCACCTTGCTAGGTCGCCCCTTCGGGGTGACCTCGGCCTGAGGCAGGTCACCCCAGCTGGGGCGATCTCGGTCTGAGGTCGCCCTATGAGCGACCTCGCCAGGTCGCCCCTTCGGGGTGACCTCAACCTGAGGCAGGTCGCCCCAACTGGGGCGATCTCGGCCTGAGGTCTCCCTCTGGGTGACCTCGGCCAGAGGCAGATCACCCCAGCTGGGGCGATCTCGGTCTGAGGTCGCCCTCTGGGCGACCTCGCCAGGTCGCCCCTTCAGGGTGACCTCGGCCTGAGGCAGATCGCCCCAGCTAGGGCGATCTCGGTCTGAGGTCGCCCTCTGGGCGACCTCGCCAGGTCGCCCCTTCGGGGTGACCTCGGCCTGAGGCAGATCGCCCCAGCTGGGGCGATCTCGGCCTGAGGTCGCCCTCTGGGCGACCTCGCCAGGTCGCCCCTTCGGGGTGACCTCGGCCTGAGGCAGATCGCCCCAGCTGGGGCGATCTCGGCCTGAGGTCGCCCTCTGGGCGACCTCGCCAGGTCGTTCCCCCCCTAGGGGTGATCTCGACCTGGGAGATCTCGGCTCCGGGCAGCCTGTTCCTTCCTGACCTGCCCATTTGGGCAGGCCCTCCCACCTATAAATAGGGGGGTAGGGGCTTTGGTTAGGAGATCTTTTGGAGTGCTTCCAGCCCTTGTCTTTGACATGAGCGGTCTCACTTTTGAGACCATCGAACCTCTTTTCAGCAGCTGGAGCGGTCTCATTTCTGAGATCGTCATGACTTCTTTTCGACAGCTGGAGCTATCTCATTTATGACACCTCGTTACCTCTTTTTCGACAGATTCTGCTATCTTCTCCCAGGAGACACTCAACATCTCTTTTTCTCCTTCCTCTTGTTTTCCATCACAGCTCAAAGTAACCAACCATCTAACATTTTTCTTCCTCCACCTCTTTTCAGCTTGAGCGAGTGTGACCTGGAGCATTTTTGGCTCGAACATAACACGCGACCTTCAGCTGGGGCAATCTCGGCCTGAGGCAGGTCGCCCCATCTAGGGCGATCTCGGCCTGAGGTCGCCCTATGGGCGACCTCGCCAGGTCGCCCCTTCGGGGTGACCTCGGCCTGAGGCAGGTCGTGTAAGACCCCCCCCCCCCCAAACCGGCGGTCCGACTGGGGGATCTTATCGCACACCACCCTTTTAGCACGACGCCGAAGCGATCCCGAAGGGCGGAGGTACTAGCTTCTCCAACCCCCTTTCTTGAACACTCCGTTGTCACGCCTAGGGGTGGTGTTAAGCGAAAGTCACTACACACCAACAGAGTAGGGAGGCAGTATTTTAGCGGAAGACATCATCAAAGAGTGCATATTATAATACTTAGCGGAAGACATTATCAAAGAGAGCAGTTTATAGCACTTAGCGGAAGACGTAGCTTTATCACAGAAACCTCAATTTCAAGACCTGTATGAATAATTTCCATACCTCCGCTGCATTAAATCCTGTCCATCAAGGATTCATCGCCAATGTATAGGTGTCGTGAGGAGGGGCACAGCAAAAGGGATACGGCTTAACAACTTGTACCCGACGTAGCCTGTTTTGTGACTTCATCCACACATAGGTGTTGTCACTCATCCGCACCTGTCACGTGTGCCAAAGACAAGTTATTAGAACCACGAACAGAATCCAACCCTTACTAACATAATATAACTTTTATAAGGGAGGGGATATCTGGACTCTTATTGGGCCGAGTCAGTCTTCCCACGACCACCGCCTACGTACTCCGTATCATCCTGCATACGGTCTCAGACCCACGTAATTCTATAAGTTTCGCACGGGTTGCCCTCCCAGACCGTCCGTCGTGCGGGTTGCCTTAGAGTAAAACTCAGCGGCCATCCGACATTCTCCCAAGGCACATTATATTCCCGTAGGAATATTTCTCGAAGGCACAATATATCCGGTAGGAATATTTCTCGAAGGCACAATATATTCCCGTAGGAATATTTCTCGAAGGCACAATATATCCCGTAGGAATATTTCTCGAAGGCACAATATATTCCCGTAGGAATATTTCTCGAAGGCACAATATATCCCGTAGGAATATTTCTCGAAGGCACATGATGTTTCCGTAGGAACCTATATTACGGTCAATACAAGAATAAAACTTCAAAACATTGATTCGACACGCTGCTCTTCAAGCGGCGGCCAGTTCGGCACTATTTAGGGTTGACTCGGAAGGAATGCCCCATCTTCACGTCAACTCTAAATTATAGGCAGCAAAGAAGGAAAAGCCAAGACATCGAACTGTCCGCTCAGCTCCAAGAGCAGCGGCCAGTTCGACACTATTTAGGATTGACTCTGAAGGAATGCCCCATCTTGACACCAACTCTAAATTATAGGCAACAAAGAAGGAAAAACCAAGACATCGAACTGTCCGCTCTGCTCTGCAAGCAGCGGCCAATTCGGTACTAATTAAGGTTGACCCTGAAGGAATGCCTCATCTTCACGTCAACTATGGGCAATAAATAAGGAAAAGCCAAAACATCGATCTGACCGCTCTGCTCTGTAAGCGGCGGCCAGTTCGGCACTATTTAGGGTTGACTCCGAAGGAATGCCCCATCTCCACGTTAACTCTAAATTATAGGCAACAAAGGAGGAAAATCCAAGACATCGAACTGTCCGCTCTGCTCCAAGAGCAGCGGCCAGTTCGGCACTATTTAGGGTTGACTCGGAAGGAATGCCCCATCTTCACGTCAACTCTAAATTATGGGCAATAAATAAGGAAAAGCCAAAATATCGATCTGACCGCTCTGCTCTGTAAGCGGCGGCCAGTTCGGCACTATTTAGGGTTGACTCGGAAGGAATGCCCCATCTCCACGTCAACTCTAAATTATAGGCAACAAAGGAGGAAAAGCCAAGACATCGAACTGTCCGCTCTGCTCCAAGAGCAGCGGCCAGTTCGGCACTATTTAGGGTTGACCCCGAAGGGACGCCCCATCTTCACGTCAACTCTAAATTATGGGCAATAAATAAGGAAAAGCCAAAACATCGATCTGACCGCTCTGCTCTGCCAAGCGGCGGCCAGTTCGGTACTATTTAGGGTTGACCCTGAAGGGACGCCCCATCTTCACGCCAACTCTAAATTATGGGCAATAAATAAGAAAAAGCCAAAACATCGATCTGACCGCTCTGCTCTGCCAAGCGGCGTCCAGTTCGGTACTATTTAGGGTTGACCCTGAAGGGACGCCCCATGTCAACTCTAAATTATAGGCAATAAAGAAATAGAGTACAGTAAAAGAAATACTGAAATAAAGTGCAGTAGCTGAACTGGACCAATACGAGACTGGAGAATTGAAAGTACTGAAAGCAGTAAATCAGGACTAGTGCGAGACTGGAGAATTGAAAGTACTGAAAGCAGTAAATCAGGACTAGTGCGAGACTGGAGAATTGAAAGTACTGAAAGCAGTAAATAAATAAAGGGTTAGTAGTCCAATCACTCTATAACAGGAGGCTTCAATGTCGACTCCGTTCCTAGGAGGAAGTTCTTCTTTCTCCCCGTTCATAGGGGTAAAGTTCTCTTCTGAATTCTGCCTCTTTATTAAAGTTCGAGCATGAGTTTTATTTGCTTCCTTTTAAACACGGCTTTAGGTGGATATGTTATCACGAATTCCTTAGCTTCTCCAACAGACAATTTCCGATGTCCGGGAATCACTTTAAACGCAACTCGGTGAATCATAAAGCCCCACGTCGCTTCGAACCTGAGTTATTATTCTATTTTAAAATCATTAAAATAGTAAACCATACCCGAAAATCATCCAACTTTTATCTTAGGCTGATGACATCCTTAAAGATTTATCATAAATTTTGCAAGGCCTTTTGTTATATAAATAGCCTTTGTTAATTTATTTAAGCTCCCATAACCGCTAAATAAATTCCCATCATAGCAGGAATACTTTAAAAATTCTCAAACTATTCAGATGGTGTGATCCAACCTTTCACACCTCCCATAAATTTTGGAGGCATTTTGGTAGAGTTGTTATTTCTTAAATAATTAAAAACAGAAGTTTTATCACAATAAAAATAGTAAATCTCTTCCAAAAATGTTTAAATAATTATAGTGCGTGTAGATCAGTATTAGAAGGCTTCCTAAATTTTATCAGAATTTTCCCTCACTGTTAAAGCCCTCTGATAATTCAAAAACCCAGCAAATCTCAGTATTTTAATTATTAAAAATACTAAATCATGAGATAAAAATCTGAATTTTTTCCTGGGGATACTCCTCACAAATATGGACTACTTTCATGTTCACCACTTTTCCATTTGGGCCCTATACTACCCTACAGAAAATCGCATATCAAATTCTATAAAAACAATAAAATTTTATAAAAATTTTAACAAGACCAGCCCGATCCTGTACGCTCCGCCGCCTCATGCAGGCCTTCCTCGCCGCCGGCTGGCCGCCGGCCGGCCGTGGCTCCGCCCCCGGCAGACTACACGGGGCAGGCGCTCCCTCCGGCGGTGGTCCGGCGGCCTGCCGCCGTCATCCACCGCCGGAGTTAATTTTATCAAGATTTGAACGGAGGAGAGGGAGGGCGGCGGCGACGCTCCGGTCGCCGGATTTCGCATGCGATGCATCCGGCAGTTAGGGAGGGAGGAGAGGAGTAGGTCCCATCATGTTTGGGGCCCTCCGAGAGTCCTCCAGCGAAGCCGCCATGGCAGGGTGGTGGAGGTGGCGGTGGAGCTGGGAGCTTCTTCTCCGGCGCCGGCAGAGGTTTGGGGTGGTGGGGTTGGTTCTGGAAAGAGCAGGGAGGAGCTCCTGGAGGTTGTCTCTCCTTTGAAGTAGGGTTGAGGCTTGTTTTATAGCCAACCCGAGACCCACCCCTCCCTCTCTTCTTTCTTCTTAGCCAGGACGCAACCATGGTTGGTCCAACCATGGTCGGATTAAGGGGGGGGGGGGGGGGGGGGGGGGGGGGGGCAGCTGGCAGTATTTTAGTGGGGGAAGTGAACTTGGCTGGTTAGCTTCAAAAATATCTAGGCCCACTTACTTTGGCTTAGGGTAAGAGGAGGGATTATGATTTAATTTGGTTTAGGGTTAGTTTAGGCTTAAGCCTTGGGCTGGCTGAAAATATCCATCCCCACTACCTAGGGATGTGTGCACATCAACATATTGAGAGTGGGGAAGTTTATGTGGGCTTGGGTGAGTGGGTGCGGGTAAAAAAAAATCATGAACTCTTATCTATATGAGGAGTTTGACCCCAGTCAACCGCATGATGGGTCACCCATGCATGTGAAAGTCAATGTAGGTCCGCGTCGTCGAGTGTCGAGTCACTATTGATGTGACAGGGTTGAAACCAAGCGTTTACGTATCTCGAGAATCTTATAATTTTACGAACGTTTATTTTTATTACTTGACTAAACGACGTCGGAATCGAGTGAAACGGATTTTGTCGGGTTCGTATCGATTATACGAGACCAACGCAACTGACAGAATTTAATTCGGAGCATGCTAGCTCAACATTTGAAAATGGCGTTGTTGTGACGTTCGACGTTACTCAAAATAGTCGTGTTGTCCAAACGACCTCGGATTGGAACGAAACGAATTCCGTTGCACTCGTATCGACCATACGAGTCTAACGTAACTGACAGAAGTCGATTCGGAGCACGTATGCTCAATATTCTAAAACTGCGTCGCCGTGGCGTGCTACGATACTCAAAACAGTCACTTTCACCAAATGACCTCGGATTGGAACGAAACGAATTCCGTTGCACTTGTATTGATCATATGAGTCTAACGCAACTGACGGAAGTCGATTCGGAGCACGTATGCTCAATAAACAATTTTGACGTTACGGCGAAGCACAATGCTTCCCAAAATAGTTATTTCTTCAAATAACCACCATTATGTGGTGAAGGTCGAGTCGTGGTTGTCCTATGACCCAGCCTAAGCTCTTCCAAGGGTTCAACCAAAACCGGCTAGACCCTTTTTTCAAAGTTGGGATGTTACAAACCAATAAAACAAAGAAGATTTTCGTCCCCGAAAATATGAGTGGGTCATGGAGACTCAAAACGGGACGTACTGTAGACCACTAGAGGTGTCGAACGATCCCAAATTTTAAGGGTCTCTAGGTTTGGTTTTACCTAACAAGCTATGTTGACAACTCCCGCTGTGTACTGTAATAAGTAGCTTAAGCGAAACAGAGGATAACTTTACCGTGGCTATGCTTATTCTGCAGTAACTCTGATATATATTGTCCGAGAGGATATTTCACGCGGGCAAGTTGTTCGTATAATGAATTACCAGCTTAGATAATTATATCGAGTAAGTAATTTTAGCAAAATCGAGTACCTCCAGGGTTTGAACGATTCAAATTGATCTAATCGTGGGAAACAAGAAACCCTTCATCACTCGATACCCCTCCCGTGAACTGAGCTTAACGGGAGACGAAGGCAACTCAACACCTTCCCATGGGCCAAGCTCAACTGGAAGTGGAGGCAACTCAACACCTTCCAGGGAGCCGAGCTCAGCTGGAAGTGGAGGCAACTCAACACCTTCCCAAGAGCCGAGCTCAACTGGAAGTGGAGGCAACTCAACACCTTCCCAGGAGCCGAGCTCAACTGGAAGTGGAGGCAACTCAACACCTTCTCAGGAGTCGAGCTCAACTGGAAGTAGAGGCAACTCAACACCTTCCCAGGAGCCGAGCTCAACTGGAAGTGGAGGCAACTCAACACCTTCCCAGGAGTCGAGCTTAACTGGAAGTGGAGGCAACTCAACACCTTCCAGGGAGCCGAGCTCAGCTGAAAGTGGAGGCAACTCAACACTTTCCCAAAAGCCGAGCTCAACTGGAAGTGGAGGCAACTCAACACCTTCCCAGGAGCCGAGCTCAACTGGGAGTGGAGGCAACTCAACACCTTCCCAGGTTTGCATATCTGAAACGCAAAATTTATGAGTTGTGTCCGAAAGGCACATAGTAAAAATCCATCAACATATAGCTAATTCTCTTACGGGGCTACGTGTCAGTGGAACATATAAAAGTTATAACTTGCATAAGCTTTTGTAAAACCCATCAACATATAACTGACTCCCATACGAAGGTAATATGTTGGTGGAACAGATGAAAATTGTAAATAAGTAGAGTAAATCCATGAACATATAACCAACTCTCATACGAAGGTTATATGTTAATGGTACAGATAAAATTGCAAATAAGCAGTAAAAAAAATTAATCCATAAACATATAACCAACTCCCATATGAAGTTTATATGTTAGTGGAACAGATAAATTTGCAAATAAGCAGTAAAGATCCATAAACATATAACCAACTCTCATATGAAGGTTATATGTTAATGACATATGCAGATATGTATGTTTTGATGCAAATGATGCATATGCAAATATGTATAACGAGTACTCACGACTCAATCACAACACACAATGTTGAAACAGTTTGACCGCTTTTCTTCCAGCAGGGTTGCGACCCCCGCGTGCCTCACTGATGTGGCCGTCGGTGACAGTGGCCGGTCCAGTCACTTCTGGGTGTGGACGTACCGCACTACCCAGGCCCTAATGTACAACCCAGTGTACTCCTGGATGTGAGCAACATCCGTCAATTACAAAATTCAGCTATCCAACGGAGGGACCCTTCGGGGAAATAATAAATAACCTCCCGGGGTTCACACTCTCCCTAGTGCCTCATGAGTTGTCAACCTTCCTATTCCTGTATGAACGGTCCTTGGGCATGACTGACCCGCCACGGTAACCACATATAATATTTTACCAGTTTGCTCTTATGTTGCCATATTTTGACCGCTTCTTTTTACAGGGTAGCAAACCCCGCAGGCCTCACCGATGTGGTCGTCGGTGATATTGGCCGGTCCTGCCACTTCTGGGTGTGGATGTACCGCACTACCCAGGCCCCAACGTACAACCCCGTGTACCCTCGGACGTAGGAGACATCCGGCAATAACTGAATTTGGCCAACCAACGGAGGGACCCAGCGGGGCATATAAGATACAACCGAGCTCCCCGGGTGCACACCTCCCTGTCGCCTAGAGTCGTCAACCTTCCCGCACCGGTACGTACGGTCTACGGGCATGACCGACCCGCCACTTTTCCCAATGCAAGCAATTTACAATAAAAGCAATAAAAATAGGTAACCATCACCTTCGGGTCCTCAGTGGCTTACCCTTTTTAACGAGGTTTCCCAGCTGGCTGAGTATGCAAATATCGCAAGTCCCACGAATGCTAACAATGTACTTCTGGGATAGTGTGCATACAAGTTTTTCTAAAATTGCCACTAATTTACTTCAATCCAGCACGTCGCCTCAGTAATTATTTCCTGACGTTATAACGTTATTGAAAAGACTAACATTTTATCATAGTTCTTTTACGATTGCACGACTTTATTTTCAACAGACCGTCAAATTGATCAAGTCAAAGCATACTTCATTCTTGCAATCGTTAGAGCAATTCTCCATATACACGCAAAATTTCATTTAATTAACTTACTTTAAATGAAATTTTGAAAACGAGAATTCTAATCCCAATAAAACAAAGAGGCTTAAACTTGGGATTAGAAATTAGTAATAGAATCTTCATATTGCACACAAAATTCCATCTGATTAGTTTACCTCGAATGGAATTTTTGAAAATAAGAATTTAATCCCAATAAAATAAGAGGCTTAAACCCGGGGTTCAAAATTTGAAATGATCATTTGCAGGGTTTAATGAAAGAGTTTTATGGGAATAAGGTAAATCATCGTTTGAGATCAGATGTGGTAAGGACATTTAAGCGTTGATATAAAAATTTGTATGAATAACGCTTACTTTGTCAAATTTGAGTTGATAACTACATATATATGCCAAGTTTGCTATCAACTTTTACCTTTTAGGTCCACCACCGCTTCCGCTGCAGTGGTTCGTCCCGAACCACGCTACAGCGATTAGCGGAGCAAGAGGTGTTTCTGTGATCACGAATAGGTCGACAAGATCGGTTGTGCTCTGATACATTTGTAAGACCACCCCCCCCCCCCCCCCGAAACCGGCGGTCCGACCGGGGGATCTTATCGCACACCACCCTTTTAGCACGACGCCGAAGCGATCCCGAAGGGCGGAGGTACTAACTTCTCCAACCCCCTTTCTTGAACACTCCGTTGTCACGCCTAGGGGTGGTGTTAAGCGAAAGTCACTACACACCAACAGAGTAGGGAAGCAGTATTTTAGCGGAAGACATCATCAAAGAGTGCATATTATAATACTTAGCGGAAGACATTATCAAAGAGAGCAATTTATAGCACTTAGCGGAAGACGTAGCTTTATCACAGAAGCCTCAATTTCAAGACCTGTATGAATAATTTCCATACCTCCGCCGCATTAAATCCTGTCCATCAAGGATTCATCGCCAATGTATAGGTGCCGTGAGGTGGGGCACAACAAAAGGGATGCGGCTTAACAACTTGTACCCGACGTAGCTTGCTCTATGGCTTCATCCACACATAGGTGTTGTCACTCATCCGCACCTGTCACGTGTGCCAAAGACAAGTTATTAGAACCACGAACAGAATCCAACCCTTACTAACATAATATAACTTTTATAAGGGAGGGGATATCTGGACTCTTATTGGGCCGAGGCAGTCTTCCCACGACCACCACCTACATACTCCGTATCATCCTGCATACGGTCTCAGACCCACATAGTTCTATAAGTTTCGCACGGGTTGCCCTCCCAGACCGTCCGTCGTGCGGGTTGCCTTAGAGTAAAACTCAGCGGCCATCCGACATTCTCCCAAGGCACATTATATTCCCGTAGGAATATTTCTCGAAGGCACAATATATCCCATAGGAATATTTCTCGAAGGCACAATATATTCCCGTAGGAATATTTCTCGAAGACACAATATATCCCGTAGGAATATTTCTCGAAGGCACAATATATTCCTGTAGGAATATTTCTCGAAGGCACAATATATCCCGTAGGAATATTTCTCGAAGGCAGATGATGTTCCCGTAGGAACCTATATTACGGTCAATACAAGAATAAAACTTCAAAACATTGATTCGACACGCTGCTCTTCAAGCGGCGGCCAGTTCGGCACTATTTAGGGTTGACTCGGAAGGAATGCCCCATCTTCACGTCAACTCTAAATTATAGGCAGCAAAGAAGGAAAAGCCAAGACATCGAACTGTCCGCTCAGCTCCAAGAGCAGCGGCCAGTTCGACACTATTTAGGATTGACTCTGAAGGAATGCCCCATCTTGACGCCAACTCTAAATTATAGGCAACAAAGAAGGAAAAACCAAGACATCGAACTGTCCGCTCTGCTCTGCAAGCAGCGGCCAATTCGGTACTAATTAAGGTTGACCCTGAAGGAATGCCTCATCTTCACGTCAACTATGGGCAATAAATAAGGAAAAGCCAAAACATCGATCTGACCGCTCTGCTCTGCAAGCGGCGGCCAGTTCGGCACTATTTAGGGTTGACTCGGAAGGAATGCCCCATCTCCACGTTAACTCTAAATTATAGGCAACAAAGGAGGAAAAGCCAAGACATCGAACTGTCCGCTCTACTCCAAGAGCAGCGGCCAGTTCGGCACTATTTAGGGTTGACTCGGAAGGAATGCCCCATCTTCACGTCAACTCTAAATTATGGGCAATAAATAAGGAAAAGCCAAAATATCGATCTGACCGCTCTGCTCTGTAAGCGGCGGCCAGTTCGGCACTATTTAGGGTTGACTCGGAAGGAATGCCCCATCTCCACGTCAACTCTAAATTATAGGCAACAAAGGAGGAAAAGCCAAGACATCGAACTGTCCGCTCTGCTCCAAGAGCAGCGGCCAGTTCGGCACTATTTAGGGTTGACCCTGAAGGGACGCCCCATCTTGACACCAACTCTAAATTATAGGCAACAAAGAAGGAAAAACCAAGACATCGAACTGTCCGCTCTGCTCTGCAAGCAGTGGCCAATTCGGTACTAATTAAGGTTGACCCTGAAGGAATGCCCCATCTTCACGTCAACTATGGGCAATAAATAAGGAAAAGCCAAAACATCGATCTGACCGCTCTGCTCTGCAAGCGGCGGCCAGTTCGACACTATTTAGGGTTGACTCGGAAGGAATGCCCTATCTCCACGTCAACTCTAAATTATAGGCAACAAAGGAGGAAAAGCCAAGACATCGAACTGTCCGCTCTGCTCCAAGAGCAGCGGCCAGTTCGGCACTATTTAGGGTTGACTTGGAAGGAATGCCCCATCTTCACGTCAACTCTAAATTATGGGCAATAAATAAGGAAAAGCCAAAACATCGATCTGACCGCTCTGCTCTGCAAGCGGCGACCAGTTCGGCACTATTTAGGGTTGACTCGGAAGGAATGGCCCATCTCCACGTCAACTCTAAATTATAGGCAACAAGGAGGAAAAGCCAAGACATCGAACTGTCCGCTCTGCTCCAAGAGCAGCGGCCAGTTCGGCACTATTTAGGGTTGACCCTGAAGGGACGCCCCATCTTGACGTCAACTCTAAATTATGGGCAATAAATAAGGAAAAGCCAAAACATCGAACTGACCGCTCTGCTCTACCAAGCGGCGGCCAGTTCGGTACTATTTAGGGTTGACCCTGAAGGGAAGCCCCATCTTCACGTCAACTCTAAATTATGGGCAATAAATAAGGAAAAGCCAAAACATCGATCTGACCGCTCTGCTCTGCCAAGCGGCGGCCAGTTCGGTACTATTTAGGGTTGACACTGAAGGGACGCCCCATGTCAACTCTAAATTATAGGCAATAAAGAAATAGAGTACAGTAAAGGAAATACTGAAATAAAGTGCAGTAGCTGAACTGGACCAGTACGAGACTGGAGAATTGAAAGTACTGAAAGCAGTAAATCAGGACCAGTGCGAGACTGGAGAATTGAAAGTACTGAAAGCAGTAAATAAATAAAGTGTTAGTAGTCCAATCACTCCATAACAGGAGGCTTCAATGTCGACTCCGTTCCTAGGAGGAAGTTCTTCTTTCTCCCCATTCATAGGGGTAAAGTTCTCTTCTGAATTCTGCCTCTTTATTAAAGTTCGAGCATGAGTTTTATTTGCTTCCTTTTAAACACGGCTTTAGGTGGATATGTTATCACGAATTCCTTAGCTTCTCCAACAGACAATTTCCGATGTCCGGGAATCACTTTAAACGCAACTCGGTGAATCCTAAAGCCCCACGTCGCTTCGAACCTGAGTTATTATTCTATTTTAAAATCATTAAAATAGTAAACCATACCCGAAAATCATCCAACTTTTATCTTAGGCTGATGACATCCTTAAAGAGTTATCATAAATTTTGCAAGGCCTTTTGTTATATAAATAGCCTTTGTTAATTTATTTAAGCTCCCATAACCGCTAAATAAATTCCCATCATAGCAGGAATACTTTAAAAATTCTCAAACTTTTCCAGATGGTGTGATCCAACCCTTCACACCTCCCATAAATTTTGGAGGCATTTTGGTAGAGTGGTTATTTCTTAAATAATTAAAAACAGAAGTTTTATCACTATAAAATAGTAAATCTCTTCCAAAAATGTTTAAATAATTATAGTGCGTGTAGATCAGTATTAGAAGGCTTCCTAAATTTTATCAGAATTTTCCCTCACTGTTAAAGCCCTCTGATAATTCAAAAACCAAGCAAATCTCAGTATTTTAATTATTAAAAATACTAAATCATGAGATAAAAATCTGAATTTTTTCCTGGGGATACTCCTCACAAATATGGACAACTTTCATGTTCACCACTTTTCCATTTGGGCCCTATACTACCCTACAGAAAATCGAATATCAAATTCTATAAAAACTATAAAATTTTATAAAAATTTTAACAAGACCAGCCCGATCCTGTACGCTCCGCCGCCTCATGCAGGCCTTCCTCGCCGTCGGCTGGCCGCCAGCCGGCCGTGGCTCCCCCCCCGGCAGACTACACGGGGCGGGCGCTCCCTCCGGCGGTGGTCCGGCGGCCTGCCGCCGTCGTCCACCGCCGGAGTTAATTTTATCAAGATTTGAACGGAGGAGAGGGAGGGCGGCGGCGACGCTCCGGTCGCCGGATTTCCCATGCGATGCATCCGGCAGTTAGGGAGGGAGGAGAGGAGTAAGTCCCATCATGTTTGGGGCCCTCCGGGAGTCCTCCGGCGAAGCCGCCATGGGAGGGTGGTGGAGGTGGCGGTGGAGCTGGGAGCTTCTTCTCCGGCGCCGGCAGAGGTTTGGGGTGGTGGGGTTGGTTCTGGAAAGAGCAGGGAGGAGCTCCTGGAGGTTGTCTCTCCTTTGAAGTAGGGTTGAGGCTTGTTTTATAGCCAACCCGAGACCCACCCCTCCCTCTCTTCTTTCTTCTTAGCCAGGACGCAACCATGGTTGGTCCAACCATGGTCGGATTAAGGGGGGGCAGCTGGCAGTATTTTAGTGGGGGAAGTGAACTTGGCAGGTTAGCTTCAAAAATATCTAGGCCCACTTACTTTGGCTTAGGCTAAGAGGAGGGATTATGATTTAATTTGGTTTAGGGTTAGTTTAGGCTTAAGCCTTGGGCTGGCTGAAAATATCCATCCCCACTACCTAGGGATGTGTGCACATCAACATATTGAGAGTGGGGAAGTTTATGTGGGCTTGGGTGAGTGGGTGCGGGTAAAAAAAAATCATGAACTCTTATCTATACGAGGAGTTTGACCCCAGTCAACCGCATGATGGGTCACCCATGCATGTGAAAGTCAATGTAGGTCCGCGTCGTCGAGTGTCGAGTCACTATTGATGTGACAGGGTTGAAACCAAGCGTTTACGTATCTCGAGAATCTTATAATTTTACGAACGTTAATTTTTATTTACTTGACTAAACGACGTCGGAATCGAGTGAAACGAATTTTATCGGGTTCGTATCGATCATACGAGATCAACGCAACTGAAAGAATTTAATTCGGAGCATGCTAGCTCAACATTTGAAAATAGCGTTGTTGTGACAAAATATTCGTTTTGTCCAAACGACCTCGGATTGGAACGAAACGAATTCCGTTGCACTCGTATCGACCATACGAGTCTAACGTAACTGACAGAAGTCGATTCGGAGCACGTATGCTCAATATTCTAAAACTGCGTCGCCGTGGCGTGCTACGATACTCAAAACGCTCACTTTCACCAAATGACCTCGGATTGGAACGAAACGAATTCCGTTGCACTTGTATTGATCATATGAGTCCAACGCAACTGACGGAAGTCGATTCGGAGCACGTATGCCTAATACACAATTTTGACGTTACGGCGAAGCACAATGCTTCCCAAAATAGTTATTTCTTCAAATAACCACCATTATGTGGTGAAGGTCGAGTCGTGGTTGTCCTATGACCCAGCCTAAGCTCTTCCTAAGGTTCAACCAAAACCGGCTAGACCCCTTTTTCAAAGTTGGGATGTTACAAGTCGCCCCAGCTGGGGCGATCTCCTCCTGAGGTCGCCCTCTGGGCGACCTCGCCAGGTCGCCCATTCAGGGTGACCTCGGCCTGAGGCAGATCGCCCCAGCTGGGGCGATCTCGGTCTGAGGTCGCCCTCTAGGCAACCTTGCCAGGTCGCCCCTTCAGGGGGACCTCGGCATGAGGCAGATCGCCCCAGCTGGGGCGATCTCGGCCTGAGGTCGCCCTCTGGGCGACCTCGCTAGGTCGCCCCTTCGGGTGACCTCGGCCTGAGGCAGAACGCCCCAGCTGGGGCGATCTTGGCCTGAGGTCACCCTCTGGGCGACCTCGCCAGGTCGTTCCCCACTAGGGGCAATCTCGGCCTGGGAGATCTCGGCTCCGGGCAGCCCGTTCCTTCCTGACCTGCCCGTTTGGGCAGGCCCTCCTGCCTATAAATAGGGGGGTATGGGCTTTGGTTGGGAGATCTTTTGGAGTGTTTCTAGCCCTTGTCTTTGACATGAGCGGTCTCACTTTTGAGTCCATCGAACCTCTTTTCAGCAGCTGGAGCGGTCTCATTTTTGAGATCGTCATGACCTCTTTTTGGCAGCTGGAGCTATCTCATTTATGAGACCTCGTTACCTCTTTTTCA
Source organism: Dactylorhiza incarnata (assembly GCA_033032865.1). NCBI lineage: Eukaryota > Viridiplantae > Streptophyta > Magnoliopsida > Asparagales > Orchidaceae > Dactylorhiza > Dactylorhiza incarnata. The sequence continues at coordinate 6,206,095 of JAWHQI010000130.1, forward strand.
ACAGATTCTGCTATCTTCTCCCAGGAGACCCTCAACATCCCTTTTTCTCCTTCCTCTTCTTGTCTTCCATCACAGCTCAAAGTAACCAACCATCTAACAGTTTCTTCCTCCACCTCTTTTCAGCTTGAGCGATTGTGGACCTGGAGCATTTTTGGCTCGAACATAACACGCGACCTTCAGCTGGGGCGATCTCGGCCTGAGGCAGGTCGCCCCAGCTGGGGCGATCTCGGCCTGAGGTCGCCCTCTGGGCGACCTCGCCAGGTCGCCCCTTCGGGGTGCCCTCGGCCTGAGGCAGGTCGCCCCATCTGGGGCGATCTCGGCCTGAGGTCGCCCTCTGGGCGACCTCGCCAGGTCGCCCCTTCGGGGTGACCTCGGCCTGAGGCAGGTCGCCCCAGCTTGGGCGATCTCGGCCTGAGGTCGCCCTCTGGGCGACCTCGCCAGGTCGCCCCATCAGGGTGACCACGGCCTGAGGCAGATCGCCCCAGCTGGGGCGATCTCGGTCTGAGGTCGCCCTCTGGGCGACCTTGCCTGGTCGCCCCTTCAGGGTGACCTCGGCCTGAGGCAGGTCGCCCCAGCTGGGGCGATCTAGGCCTGAGGTCGCCCTCTGGGCGACCTCGCCAGGTCGCCCCTTCGGGGTGACCTCGGCCTGAGGCAGGTCGCCCCAGCTGGGGCGATCTCGGCCTGAGGTCACCCTCTGGGCGACCTCGCCAGGTCACCCTCTGGGCGACCTCGCCAGGTCGCCCCTTCGGTGTGACCTCGGCCTGAGGCAGATCGCCCCAGCTGGGGCGATCTCGGTCTGAGGTCGCCCTCTGGGCGACCTCGCCAGGTCGCCCCTTCAGGGTGACCTCGGCCTGAGGCAGATCGCCCCAGCTGGGGCGATCTCGGTCTGAGGTCGCCCTCTGAGCAACCTCGCCAGGTCGCCCCTTCAGGGTGACCTCGGCCTGAGGCAGATCGCCCCAGCTGGGGTGATGTCGGCCTGAGGTCGCCCTCTGGGCGACCTCGCCAGGTCGCCCCTTCGGGGTGACCTCGGCCTGAGGCAGATCGCCCCAGCTGGGGCGATCTCAGCCAGAGGTCGGGGCGACCTCGCCAGGTCATTCCCCCCTAGGGGCGATCTCGGCCTGGGAGATCTCGGCTCCGGGCAGCCCATTCCTTCCTGACTTGCTCGTTTGGGCAGGCCCTTTCGCCCATAAATAGGGGGGTAGGGGCTTTGGTTGGGAGATCTTTTGGAGTGTTTCCAGCCCTTGTCTTTGACATGAGCGGTCTCACTTTTGAGACCATCGAACCTCTTTTCAGCAGCTGGAGCGGTCTCATTTCTGAGATCGTCATGACCTCTTTTCGGCAGCTGGAGCTATCTCATTTATGAGACCTCGTTGCCTCTTTTTCAACAGATTCTGCTATCTTCTCCCAGGAGACCCTCAACATCTCTTTTTCTCCTTCCTCTTGTCTTCCATCACAGCTCAAAGTAACCAACCATCTAACAGTTTTCTTCCTCCACCTCTTTTCAGCTTGAGCGAGTGTGGACCTGGAGCATTTTTGGCTCGAACATTTAGAAGTAATAAATTTTATCCTATTACTTCATGACATATAGTCTTGTAAATAATTTTGGGTTCATATGTTTAGGGAATAATGAATTTTATCCTCTTATTCTCATGACATATGATCTTTTACTACTTTTATTATTATTATTTGCCAACAAAGGGTGGAGGATAAAGAAATATTTCTAGTTTTTTCAATTAAATTATTTTGAGAGGAACTTTTTAGTGAAATGAAATTTCCTAAGATCTTGAAAGTTAGTAGAAAATATAATAAAAATCCAGGTTGTTTAACTAATTTACTACAAAGTGGAGCCATTTAAAATCAAAAAGAGAAGTAGTGCTAAGTAAGATCTCTAATTGAATTAAAAACATAAAGTGTTACTTAAAACTAAATTACTTCAAAATTTAAATCTAACAAATCCTGATAAAACAAAATATTAACTAAATTAAAAACGTAATACTACTTATATTACTTTTCAAACTAGATTTCTAGAGGATAATAAAAATACAAGAGGGAATAAATTTTTTTTTTTCTTAGACTTCTCATGGTCTACCCCGTGAAGTGTTCGCAAGGTACTAGGAGGTGCGATGGGATGACAAGCCCAAACATCTTTTTCCAAGAAATTAGATTTTTATGATATTTAAAAAAATTGTTTCTTTTTATATATTGAAAAGAAAGTCTAGAAATCTACACTACACCCTCATACTCAAGCTTTTGAAAGCCGGACCGGACCGGGCTGTGTGACCGGTCGAACCGCTGACCGGACGCCCAGTCGGTCCGGTCCAGGTAATCAGCCCGCTTGGTCCGCGGACCGTCTGGGAACCGCAGAACCGGGCGGGCGGACCGCGGACCGGCGAACCGGAGCAGGTTTGGAAACCCACCTGGTTGGAGAAACAGTTTAAAATTTAAAATTTTAAAATGTTGGGGCTGCCAGGTTTCGAACCTGTGACCTCCAAGATAAGAGGAAAAGCTTAGACCAACCAGTCATGAAACCATTTATGATATCAAATCAAATAGTTTTTACTTATACACGACTTATGTATATTTATAAAAAAAAATTATATAAATATATGAATAATATATATAACATATTATATTTTATTATATTTATTTGTGGGTATAATTTATATTGTATTTATATGTATAAAATTAAATATATATAACTATAAAACTATAAATATGTATAAAATTATATAACTTAGTATTATTATATAGTTATACATAATTTTTATATGTTTTTATTATTTATTATAATATTACGGTTCAACCCCGGTCCGACCGGTCCAACCGGTCGGACCTTGAACCTTTGGTCTCACCGGTTCGATCTCCGGTCCGGTTCTTAAAATCTTACTCATACTTAAAGTTAAACATTATCCCAATGTTTAAAACTAAGTATGAAATATCAATAAGAAAATTTTAAATAATGCAAGAATTGAATTGTTAAAAGTAAATGAAAAAGTAAAAAAAAAGGATGAGAGGAGGGTAGAAGAGGGCTTCCCTGGTTGGTAAATTGGGTTGTTAGAACAAAAACCTGCAAAATAAGTTAAAACAAACAACACAAAAGAGCAAGAAAGAAGATAACGTTGGGGTGTCTCCCAAGAGTGCTTTGTTTACCGTCGCGTAGCTTGACTAAGTGACATTTTTTTTAATTAGGAAAATTTAGCGTTTCAATTTGTCCGGACGCTGGGTCGCCGGGGTGATACAATTTTAGTCGGTGTCCGTTAACCTTAAAAAAGCCTTTTTCCTTGAAAGAGCCTTTTTCCTGGTGCTCTATTAGCACAGTCCCATATGACCAAATCTCTTTTACAATGAAAGGGCCGGACAATCGGGATTTTAATTTGCTCGGAAAAAGTCTAAGCCTAGAGTTATATAGAAGGACTAAATCTCCCGACGAAAAAGATTTTGGAATTTTAATTTTTTTATGATAATAAAACTTAGTGCGCTTCTTATAAAATTTATTATTTTCGTAGGCGTTTGCACGTCATTCGTCTAATTCATTTAATTGAAATTTACGTTGTTCAATTCACAATTCACCACCTCCACTTGATCATTTGCTTGTGGGTGGTAGGCGGTAGAAAGTTTATGCATAACTCCATACTTTGCTAAAATTTTAGCAAGTTGGTTGTTACAGAAATGTGTGCCCATATCACTAATTAGTGCTCGAGGTGTGTCAAATTGTGAAAATAATTTTTATTTTAAAATTTATGACGACTCTCGCGTCGTTGGTTGGAAGAACTTGTGCTTCCGCCCACCTCGACACGTAATCGACTGCAGCGGGGATATACTTATTATTACATGAAGCATGTAAAAGACCTACGAAATTTATTCCCCATAAATCAAAAATTTCGCATTTTACAAAATATTTTGGGGTATTTCGTCCCGGCTAGAGATATTTCCGGACTTTTGGCAGCTATCGCACTTACTCACAAGAGTGTGAGCGTCTTTGAATAAGGTGGGTCAATAGAAGCCCGCCTCTAGCACCTTTCTTGCAGTCTTGTTTGCTTGATAGTGACCACCGGTTGGTCCTTCGTTGTAGTGCCGCAATATTTGGATGCATTCCTCGCCCGAAATACACCTTCTTACCACTTGGTCCGCGCAGACACGAAATAAAAAGGGGTCTTCCCAAAAGTAAATTAGTCCGAAAAGAATTTCTTCTTTTATTGACTTGAAAAATTCTTTGGGAGGACCCGATCCACTAAATAGTTGGCAAGATCCGCGTACCAAGGGGTGGAAGAAGTCATTACCTTTTCGATGACAAGGAGGCATTCTTCAGAGAATTTCACATCAATTTCGGCCTCCACTAGTTCTCCTGTAGACGGATTTTCCAACCGTGAGAGTTGGTCGGCCGCAACATTCTCCGCTCCATTCTTGTCCTGGATCTCCTAGTCAAACTCTTGTATGAGAAGGATTCATCTTAACAGTCGTGGTTTTGCATCTCCTTTATTTAGAAAATATCAGAGAGCGGAGTGATCTGTAAAAACAATAATTTTCGAGAGCGTTATATATGATCGAAATTTATCAAACGCGAAAATAATTGCCAAAAATTCTTTCTCAGTTGTTGTATAATTTGCTTGAGCGGACGTTAGCGATTTGCTTGTGTAATAAATTGGGAGAAAATATTTACTCACCCGTTTGCCTAATACAGCCCCCACGACAAAATTGCTTGCATCACACATAATTTCAAACGGTAAATACCAATTTACCGCAATTAAAATTGGCGAATTAGTAAGTTCGATTTTAATTTTGTTAAACACTTTTAAACACTCTTGATCAAAAATAAACGCTGATTCTTTTTCTAATAATTGCGTTAGCGATTTTATTATTTTTGAAAAATCGTGTATAAACCGCCAATAAAATCTCGCGTGTCCTAGAAAACTTATAATAGATTTAACATTGGTTGGAGGGGGAAGTTTTTCTATGACTTCGATCTTGGCCCTATCGACCTCGATCCCTTTACTAGAAACTTTATGTCTGAGGATTAATCCCTCTTGGACCATAAAGTGACATTTCTCCCAGTTGAGTGTCAAATTCGTGCCTTCGCAGCGTTGAAAAACACGATCATGATTGTTTAGACAATTTATAAAGGAATCGCCAAAGACTCAAAATCATCCATAAAAACTTCCACGACGTCCTCTACTAATTCATTAAAAATTGCCAATATACATTTTGAAATGTAGTCGGCGCATTGCAAAGACCAAACGACATTCTTCGATATGCGAAGGTGCTGAAGGACAGGTAAAAGTGGTTTTCTCTTGGTCTTCGATATGCGAAGGTGCTAAAACAACTCCCGTTGCATTTAAAATATATATTTTTGGCGTTTCCGAATTATTTAGCGCAGAAGAAATAATTACGAGCAATTTTGAATTTTTTTTTCTAAAAATATATATTTTAAATTCTACGGGAGTTGTTTTAGCTCTAGGCTCGGTGACTCTTTATAAGATGCTTTAATTTTAAAATTATTTAAATTTATTTGTTCAAATTTAAGCCGCCGAGTCATTTCTTTTAAACAAAATAAAGTTTATAACTCCGGATTTTCAAAAAGAGGATAAATTAATTCAGCAAAAGATAACAATTCTTATTCTAAATTTGACTCTAAAGTGAAGCAAGAATTATCGTTAGGGAGCGCATTCCTCATTGATTGATTTACGCTAAAAGTAACTTTTCGTCCCCAACCCGAATGAGAAGTTTTTCGTTACTTACGTCAATTATTGCCCGAGCGGTGGCTAAGAAGGGTCGACCGAGTATGAGGGGTACTTCGACGTCCTCTTCGATATCGAGGATGACAAAGTCTACAGGGAAGATAAACTTATCAACATTCACTAGCACATCCTCCATGACCCATATTGGGTACTTAATTGACCGATCTGCTAGTTGGATGCTCATACTGGTTGGGCTTGGGGTGCACAAACCAAGCTTCTTAAATAAGGAGAACGACATCAAATTAATACTAGCTCCTAAATCCGTCAAGGCGTGTTTGATTAATAAGTTGCCAAACAAACATGGGATGAAAAATCGTCCCGGATCATTTACTTTTTTCGGCAATTTATTTAAACAATTGCTGAACATTCTGCATTAAGAGAAACACGCGAAATATCTTCAAGTTTCTTTTTATTTGATAGCAAATCTTTGAGGTATTTCGCGTATTTAAGCATTTGAGAGAGTGTCTCGCAGAATGGAACATTAATTTGTATTCGTTTTAAAATATTAATAAATTTTTTATATTGTTCCTCGTTGCGCTCGTTTTGAATTTTTGAAGGATAAGGGATAGAAGGAGCTTGAATATTGAATCGAGCTAAATTAGAAGAAATACAATGCAGAGGTGAGGTTGAAATGTTTACCTCGGGCTCAACCAAATTTGAAGATTTTACCTCTTTTCCGCTACTGAGGGTTATTGCGTTGGCGCTCTCCCGTGGATTGGGCTCAATATTGCCCGGTAGAGCTCCTCGCTAGCGTTCGGAGAATATTTTGGCTAGCTGTCCAATTTGATTTTTCAAGCTTTTTATAGATCCAGAAAGATTCCGGATATTGGACTCATTAGAGGCAACATATTTAGTGAAGAGGACTTATGTGGTGGTGGAGCGAATCCGGGAGGATTCACTCGTGGAGGTCGTTGAGCATTATTGAGGTTACTCCATGAAAATTTTGGATGGTTCCTTAAACCTGGATTATAGCTGTTATTAAAAGGAATATTATTCGGGTTATAAGGAGGGCGGTAGGAGTTCCCCAAATAATCTACTTGCTCTTGAACGAAATTATTATTATTATTATTATTATTATTATTAGCCCAATTAGTGGCGGGGGAAGCATACATCTCCGCCACTTGCTTAGTAAGTCATTCTACATGATGCGTTAAGTTAGGGGTGGCCTCGACTTCAAAGAGTCCGGTCGGCTTATTAGGGCGCGACCGTGGCACATTCCACTAATACGCATTCATGGTCATCTCCTCGAACAGCTCTTGAGCGGCCTCTGGGGTTTTGTTATTAAGAGTTCCCTCAGCTGCTGCATCAATCATTTGCCTCGTTTGGAGATTCAAACAATTGTAGAATGTTTGAACTTGTTGCTACATTGGGAGGGCATGATGAGGACATCTCTGCAAAAATTTCTCGAAACGCTCTCATGTGTCGTTGAGAGACTCCGAGTCTATTTGCGTGAACGAGAGAATGATCGTACGTAATTTAGCGGACTTTGTCGGAGGAAAATATTTTGTTAAAAATTTCTCCATCATTTTGGCCCACGTAGTGATGGAACCTCTACGAAGAGAACTCAACCACTGTTTGGTCTTAGTCCGCAAAGTGAAAGGAAATAAACGCAAACGGATGGCGTCAACGGTGACGCCATTTATCTTAAACGTATCACAAATTTTCAAAAAAAAAAGCAAATGTAAATTAGGATCTTCATCTGGTAAGCCATCAAATATGACTGGTTGTTGTACAATTTGAATGATACTCGTTTAAATTTCAAAATTATTATTCGCCACCGCCGGACGAATAATACTAGATTGTGTTCCCTCCTAATTTGGCCTCGCAAAATAGGACATGGTCCATAGCGGGGCCTCATTATGGTCGGGATCTTCCATTATTCCCTCGTTAGTTTCTCTGATTGACTTTTCGTGAATTATGGGTAGATCACTAAATCAGAGACATCACCGCAAGGTGCGCTCGATTTTCGGATCAAAACACAATTCAAGATTAATTGAAGAGTTTCCCCGGGTCATAAACTAAGAGAAAAGAAAAGAGAAAAAGAGGCGAAGAGAATGAAAGATGAAAAATAAAATAAAATATATTATAATATTTTAGTTAAATATATATATATATATAATTTTTTTTTCAAAAAACGGGTTAAGTTTGTCCCGGACTTCCCGAGGTCTACCCTGTTAAGGGTTCGCAAGGTACTAGGAGATGCGATGGGATGACAAACCCAAATCTCCCTTTCCGAGAATTTAAGTTGCGCTTTTTTAAGGTTTTTAAAATTTTTGAGAAAAGGGGTGAGGAGAAAGAGAGCGTTGAAATTAATAGATATTTCTTTTTTTGAAATATCAACTCATATTTCCCCGGCAACGACGTCAAAAACATGGTGGGAGCAAAAATATGCCTACAAACGACAACGACAAGTATACCATGTCGGAAGTAGTATAAGTTTATAAAAACTAAGGTCGTATAAAAATTCGGGCGAGTTGAATACTCTTACTTCGAGAAAATCTCTATTATTCTATCAATTAGAACTTTGGGGTGATTTTGCAATAAAGAAAAGGGAATTAAAATGATGAATAAGCAATGAATAAAAAGGCTAGCACTCGATCATCGAATCACCTCGTAATGAAAACAATAAAAGAAGAAATAAGAGTTCTAATTCTCTTAAGAAAATTACTTCGACCGTGGAGGTTCCTGCATTCTAAACGCACGTCTGTCGAGGATATGTTCAACTGAGTTTAGGTTGATCAATCGAACTTTCGCTCTAGAATCGAAACCCCGAAAACTTGCTTTATAGTAGTGAACCCCTCTATTGGATTTGACTCCAATCCGGGAGATTTATGTCATCCTCTCTCGAGGGTTGCATTCAACTCTCTTTATCCTTGAATGATCGATTCAAAATATGAGCCTTTTGGCTACTAGATTACGAAAACAAGAATGAGAATTATATATCGAAAATATAATCTCAATTCAATAAAAACCATGGATAAAGAAAAGCTCTAATCTAATTCATAGATTATATTATTCCTTGGATCATCTCGGTCAAGTACTAATAGAAATTTAGCTACTCATTGAGATTAAGGAATCAACAAAAGTGGAAGAGTTCATGATGAAAGTAAGAATAGAATAAGGAGAAAAAGAACTAATTTTTATTACTTTGTTTGCAAAAGAGAATACAACTAATGAAATTGAGATTATAAGTACAAAGAGAAAATTGAAGTACAAGAATGCTACAAACAGGAAAACATTACAAGAAATGAAGAAAAAAACTCTCAAAATTCATCCCCAATGTTCTGGACGACCTGACTTTAAATAGGCTGAAGTTTGAGGTTACACGCTCTCGGTCACTCCCGTGACCTAGGGCGTGATCGGAGCTGGTGCGGGAGAGATGCCATCTGGATTCATTGCAGGAATTACGTGCGCGTCATGCTCTAGGTCACGCCCGTGACCTAGGGCGTGTAATCTTCAAATTTGCATCTGGCGGGAAGTCTTTGGTGGGCTGGCGCATTATTCTGGCGGCAAGGAGGTACACGCCCGTGACCTTGGAAGTACACGGGCATGACATATTGTGTCATAGGCGTGTACTTGGCGTATTGCGTGTCGAGGTCGTGTATCGCGTCCTGCTGAGCTGGAATCGTGCTTTATGTTTACACGCCCTTGGTCACGCCCGTGACCTAGGGCGTGTACTTGGCGAATCTTCTCGAAATGGGCCCAGGATGCCCGCAGCAGGCTTGGAACACATCTTAGGCTGTCACGCCCTTGGTCACGCCCGTGACCTTGGGCGTGTACTTGTAAATTTTGCTCAAAGTGTCCAGAAAACCCGAAAACATAAAATAAGCTTAAGTTAGTTCATGGAATTGAAAAAGGAATAATTTAAATGAGAAAATTCATATAAATTATATAATTTCATATTAAAACTATACTAAAAGATGAGTATATAAACTACTCTTCACCTATGACCAGAGGGCGTGACTCAATGTCACGACCATGACGTCTCCCGCAATCCAGAACTGCCGTCAGCTCAGCTTTAAAGTTACACTGCCTGAGTCACGCTCGTGACCAAGGGCGTGACATCTGATTTATTACAGAAATGACGACTATTTACTCCCGCGCGTGCCCATTTCAGATCCAGCCAGACATGCCCGGTTACACGCCCGTGTCTGAGGGCGTGTAATGTCGAGTTACGTCGATTTTTGGTGGTTTCTTGCCCAACATTCCTGGGGTTTTAAGAAAGCAGTTACTTCTAGTCACGCCCTTGGTCACGGGCGTGACCAAGGGCGTGACTCCCCAATTTTCACCTATAAAAGGCAGGAATCTCCAGAAGACCAGGAGTTCAATTTTGGAGTTTATTTTCAGCTTGGTTTTACTATTTTCTTGTATTAGCTATTTTCTTTACAAGTTGTAAGCTTTTTCACGCAATTTCAATTCAAGTATTTAGATTACTTCTATCTCTTTTAATCACGTCTTCTTCTTCTTCTTCTACTTGTATTCCCAACATTATGATAAGTAGCTAAATTTCCTTTAGCACTTGGTCATGATGAACTTTGGAATGAAATCAAATGAGTTTTGAATTTTTCTAAATTAGCAAGCTATCTTTTTGAATATCTTCGATTTATCTTTGATATACTTCATTTTGATTTCATATGTCTGGTAGATGATTTTCAATCTAAGATCTGTATTCTAGTTGATCGAGAGATTCGTGCATAGGAGGAGATCGCTCAAAGATAAAAGGAGTTGTATGCGCTTCTCGAGAGAGGACGACATAAATCTTCCAGATTGGAGTCAAATCCAATAGTGGGGTTTGAATGAAATGGGATGTATATAATAACACCTAGAGGGGTGGTGGTGGTGGTGATTAGGTGTTTTCAAAATTATTTAGCAATTTAAATATCTAACACACCACAGCACAATCAAACACAGAAAGCACACAGAAATTTATAGTGGTTCCCTTCAAGACAATGTGTCAAGTGGTAGTCCACTGTCCCTCTCACCTATCTAGCAGTGTGCTAGAATAGGAAATTTCTCCAAAAACTCAGATCTCTATCTAGTACAGAAGATCTTACAACACAGATCCACAAAGGATCCTACCTCAGCAATCATAAAGAAAGCCTACACCAGGTACCTAGTACCTTACAAGAACTCAGACTTCACAAGTCTTACACACACTCAGATCTACTTCAAGATCCTACAATCTCAGGTCCACACAGAACCCTACATAATGATAAGGTAGATTTTCTTGTAGCAGAAGAGAAAATCCTCAAGGTTATAGGTTTTTACTATAGAGTCTTCTTCTTCTGCAGATGTGCACCAACAATCTTCTGAATCTCTGGGGCTTTCTTCAGAATCTTCCTCTTGAAAAATATCAAATGATCTTTTCTTGCACAGGAAGAAGATTATTTTTCTTTGTTCTTGACAACTGAGAGATAAAGAACTTTTCTGTTTTTCAGCTTCTTCTTTTCAGAATGTGTAAGTGAGTGTTGATTTCAAAAAATGGTCTATATATTCCTATGCAAATTCAGCATAAAGGCCCTTAATATTTTATTCCATAAATTAAATGGCCAGTTAGGAATATATTCTGAAATGGCATTATAAATGTCATAAAGGACTTGCCATTTTGAAACTTGCACATTTGGAAGTATTTGTCATTCTTCATTTATGGCTGTGCAACGACTAATTTTGCAAAGAATATATAATTAAATGCTCCTTGATTAGTGGGCAAGATATGCATCGTGTATATTCAATGTAGATCAATTTCCAAGAAGATCTGTGCATTAAATGCAGCTCTGCAGCAGTCAAAATGATAAACTTTCTTCTAGACGATATCGTCTTAATCATCTAGATGATATCTGTGCTTCACGGCGATATCATCGATATACTCCTGTCTTCACAACTTATCATAGTTATATAGATGATATAGCTTCTTCTAGTCGGTATCGTCGAGATGCTTCTGTCTACACGATTTATCTTTAATCTTCAAATCGATATGGTTGCTTCAAGACGATATCGTTTAGACTTGTGTCCGTACTACTTTACTTAGCCGTCTCAACGATAGGGCTTCTTCAATACGATATCGTCGAGACAGTCTCAATGAAATACATCGCGTCTCAACGATATTTCAGCTAAGGCTTAAGATGATGTTTGACTTAGATAGTTTGCCACTTCTTTTGTGGTCTTGATTCTAGAAATATATTTAACTTGCCTGACACATCATGAACTAAAATCACAATATTAAAAACAACTTTGCTTATCTATACTTGTGATCCTCTTTCAAATCTAGGAACATTGAAGGCAATTTTCACAACAATCTCTCCCTATTTGAAGAAGCCAGAACTTACAATTATAGATAATCTTGACCAATAAACATACTCAAATATGATCAATATATACAATTCAAGCAATTAACATGATCATTAAAGATTGTCCAAAACATGAATATAAATCAGACATAAATGATAAATATAGAATTGTGCATTTGTTTTCCTAGATTCCATGTTCCTCATCATTCCTCTTGGACAAATTTCCCTTTAGAAATGATCCAACCTTCCCTGATTTCTCAGCCTCTGCCTTCTTTGACTTCTCAGTTTCAGCCTGCTTTTGCTTTTGTCTCTCAAAGTAATTGTAAGGCATTGGGTGATATCTAAGAGGAGCATGAAGTTTGTTCAGTACTAAAGGTTCTCCCATTTTAACTTTAGCCCAATAATCCCTTCTGCCTGCTTCAGCTAATTCATATTTCTGCCATTCCTTAGAGTTATAGAACTGCCCTCTGTCATTCTTACCTTGCTGATAGAGTGTCCATGTATTCAGGATGATTTCCCTTGAGCATGGACTCCACGCTTCAAAATTAGGATTCTTTTTAACTTCATCCACTCTTCTTCTCTTGGCTTTCAGTTCTTCATTGCCCACATAACTTCTCTTGCTCTTTTTACTTTGCCCACTACCACTGAGAGGCTCATCAACAAAATAACCTTGATAGGTTTCAGGCTGTGTATACTTCTCTGTGAGGTTCTCTGTCACTTGCACATTTGAGGGGCCTTCAGAAAGGGGATGCTGATAGGGTATTCCATAATCTATGGTGTCAAGGCCCATAGTTAATCTGACCTCATTTGACAACCACATGGCATGATAAAATCTCCCCCTTTCTGGCTTCTGCAAATAGTTCCTTAGATGGAGTGGTTTGGGTATGCTTTAATTGTTTAGAAAGTAGGGCATTGAGATTTCCAATTGCATCCATAAGTGTGCCCTGGGAAGTTCTGATAGATTGAATTACCAAGGAAGAGAGCTGGTCCTGAGAGACATGAAGCTGATGCAGTATGGTGTCTCCAACATTATCTACTAACTCTTGAGAAACTTGAGCACTAGCTGATATTCTTTGAAGGACAATGTTTATAGTACCTTCTAGATCAGTAAAAGTCATATCTTGATTTTGAATGATGGATTGCTGATTCTCTTAAAACATTCTTTCTGTCTAGAACTGTGCGAGCTATTGGCCAATTAACATTATGGTTTCATTAATGTGTGTTATTTGGTCACCTGTATTAGAGGTAGCATTTGCTGCAGTGTTGTAGACATTTGCATTTTCATAGTTTACATGGTTGATCTCTTCTTGTAATCCATTGATTCTGGCAGACAAGTCATCTTTAAAACTGTTGAAAAAACTAACCACATAGACTTCAAATTGTGCTCTTTGTCTGTCAAGAAGAGTTTCCATCCGGGACAAAAATTTAGTAGATGGAGCTATGGGGTTTGGAAGGATAGAAGAGGGCTTCTCATTTTCTGTTCTTGGTGGTGAAGGCTGCAGGATAACTTGAGCAGATGACTCCCCCTGCATTGGTGCATTCATGATAGGGGGCTACTTATCTTCGCCATCATATACATTTGTATTCACATCAGCATCTATATATTCTTCCATAGATTTTCCTGAGATTTCATCCTCTTCATGACCATTTGAATCATTACTATGACTTTTCTGAGTATCTTCTTCAACATTCAGCAATGCCTCCTTAGCAATAATCAAGATTTCTTCTTGAGCGACCTACTCATTAGGTTCTAGACCACTTCCAGGTACAATGCTTTCTTCTCTGAATGTCTCCCCCTCAACAGATGCAAGAGGGTTCTGAGCAACTTGTGCGGTTTGGTCAGGGATTTTAGGAACATCAACTATTTGAGAGGAGGGTTCACCTACTTCCTTCTTAGTAAACTTCTTTTCCCATCTACTTACAGTCTTCATATATATTCGTTTAAGATAGTGAAGAGGGGTTGTTTCAGACTCCTTCAGATGTTGGGGGATACAATGCTTAAGGTATAGGAAGAGAATTCTGCCAAAATTAGGAACTTTCAAACTTTCCTTAATCTTATCAAAAACACCCTTGCCCCAATTAGTCCTTTTTTCTAGAATAACTCTTACCATCAGTTCAAACATTCCTTTGGAAATTCTATCATGGGATCCTGTTTTACATAATAGTACTTTCCTAATAATATATGAGAGAAGTTTGTCCAGCATGTTCATCTTCATCCTTTGTATACTTCCATAAGGCTTTTCTTCATAACCACACCATTTTAATCCTTCTGATAAGTCATCAGTGCTGACTGATTCTTCTTCATCATCTTCATTAAGGACAGTTAATTGTAAGGCTTTAGTTAGGCTGGTGGCAGTGCTCCTCAAATGTTCTCCAGCAACAATAGTAAGAATGGCCTTGCCAATCTTGCTTATTTGGGCATTTGCATATAGTTCAGAGAGGGCAATATTGTAGAGACGGGTAGGCTCGGTGAGAACGTATTCAAGTTTTGATGCATATAGTAGAGTGATTACCATGTCCAATCCTTCATCTTCTCCTTGAAATCCATCCTTTACTAATTCTCCTCCATAATTTATCTTGTCGTTAGACTGCTTTGATGTCATTGATGATCGTCGAGAGGAAGATGATGAAGAGGGAATTCTAGTGTTTGTGTGTGTGATTTTCTATATTTTCATGGTGTCTTATTTATAGTAACATGTATTGGGAAGATAAAAGGGCACGTACTTGTCGAAATCTTTTCGTATCCTTTGAAATCCCAAAATTGCGGCGTAATGATGATGCAGACATGTCCAGCTTCGTCGACATGTCGTCTAGATTCAGTCATGTTGTGGAGAGCATCGTAGAGACCACATATAGATTGTTGTCGAGAATACATTAGTATCATCTTGATCTTCAAGACAATTTTTAGTATTGAGCAGTTTTCTTTGGACGATTTTCCTTTATGCCTTAGTCAAATTCCTACTGTTTTTGTCCTCAAAACTAAAATGTTAGTCTTCTTTAAGATGGACCTTGTGAGAGATCAATCCCATCAACAATATAATTTAATCACTACAAAGAATATATGGAGTTCAACATTTCCAATTTTAAGAACTCAGCATTCCCAAGTTACTTTTGAATTGATTGAACTTAGACTAATCAAGGGGCTTGGTAAAAATGTCTGTTATCTGCATGTTTGTACTGACATACTCAAGGAAAATGTCTTCCTTTTCAATATGCTCCCGAATGAAATGATATCTAATCTCAATATGCTTTGTTCTACTATGTGTCACATGATTTTTAGATATAAAAATGGCACTAGAGGAATCACATAAGAGAGATGTTCTCCAAATTTGTAAATTGTAATCCTCTAATTGGTGTTGAATCCACAAGAGTTGTGCACAACAACTACCAACATAAATATACTATGATTCATCTGTGGAGATAACAGTGTTATTTTGTTTTTTGCAACTCCAGGACACAAGCCTTCTCCCCAAGAATTGACAAGTTTCTGAAGTGTTTTTTCTGTCCTCCTTGCACCCAGCAAAGTCAGCATCAGAATATCCACAAAGCTCAAATTCATTTGACTTAGGATACCAGAGTCCTAGATTGGGAGTACCCTTTAGATATCTCAATATTCTCTTGACTACTGAGTAGTGAGACTCTTTGGGGTTAACTTGATACCTTGCACAGACACATGTGGCAATCATGATGTCTAACCTACTAATAGTAAGGTAGAGCAATGAGCCAATTATGCTTCTATACATGGACTCATTATAGGGTTTTCCCTTTTCATCCTTATCTAGAGAGACATTTGACCCCATAAGAGTTCTCATAGGGGTAGAGCTCTCCATTCCAAATTTCTTTATGATGTCTAAGGTAAATTTAGTCTGAGGAATGAATATTCCTTCCTCGGATTGCCTTACTTGGAGACCTAAGAAATATTTTAGTTCTCTCATACTGCTCATCTCAAATTTGGTTTGCATGAGCTTGACAAATTTCTTGCAAAGATTCCCATCAGTTGATCCAAATATGATGTCATCAGCATATATTTGGAACAAAAGGATTTGTCCCTTCAATTCTCTCAAAAATAAAGTCTTATCTATCTTTCCTCTTAAGAACTTATTTTCAAGAAGAAAGGTTGACAATTTCTCATACCAGGCTCTTGGAGCCTACTTCAACCCATATAAGGCTTTATTGAGAAATAAACATGATCAGGATAGGTCAGAGAGATAAAACCTAATGGTTGTCCTACATATACTTTCTCCTTTCAAGTCTCCATTCAGAAAGGCTAATTTGACATCCATTTGGTAGACTTTAAAGCCTTTGAATGTTGCATAGGCTAGAAAGAGTCTGATGGCCTAGATACATGAGCAAATGTCTGGTCAAAGTCTATTCCTTCTTCCAGCATGTATCCTTGGGCTACCAATCTAGCCTTGTTCTTTATGCTTACTCCAGCTTCATCCATCTTGTTTCTATAAACCCACTTGGTCCCAATGACATTTTTCCCTTGTGGCCTTGGGACAAGCTTGCAGACCTTGCATCTTTTAAATTGGTTGAGCTTCTCTTGCATGGTCATTAACTATAATTGGTCTTGATTGGCCTCCTCAAACTTCTTTGGCTCCAGTTATGAAAGAAAGCCAAGGTGCATGCTTTTATTTAGAGCATTTATTCTAGTTCTTATTCCTTGTTTCAGCTCACCAATAATCTGGTCTGCAGGATGATCTTTCAGATATCTCATGATTGTGGGCAGTACTCTTTGAGGGTCTTCTACTTCAATAGTTTCTTCAACTGCTGCTTCAGTATTATCATGCTGAGAATTTGATTCTTCAACAGCTTCTTCTTCTCTTTCTGGAATAGAATTATGAGGAGAGAGTTCCTTCTTCTCAATGTCCCTAATTTTTAGTGAGTCCAATCCAACTTCAATTCCTGCACTACATGAACTAGATAAGGGGTTATGTAGCATGCTACTCTCATCAAAAACTACATGAATTGATTCTTCAATTATAAGAGCATTCTTATTGAAGACTATGTAGGCTTTGATGTATTTGTTATATCCTAAAAAGATACCTTCATAGCTCTTTTCAGAGAATTTGGTAATATAATGCTTTTTATTTTTCAGCACATAGCATTTACTTCCAAAAATTCTGAAGTAAGCTAGTGTTGGCTTTTTTCCTTTAACTAGCTCATTGAGTGTCATGTTATGGTTCTTGTTGATGAGTGCTCTATTTTGCACATGACATGCAGTATTGACTGCCTCAGCCCAAAGATATTCTGGAAGTGAAAAGTCACTTAGCATAGTACTGCCAGCTTCAATAAGTGTTCTATTTTTCCTCTCAGCAACCCCATTTTGTCGTGGAGTTTTGGGAGAAGAAAACTCTTGTAAGATATCTTCCTCTTGTAAGATCCCTCTCCCGCAATAGGAGAGTTCCCAGATCTTATGCCCAGAACCGCCGCCTTACCGTGACGCTAACACATGAGTTAGCCGCCTCCGCAAGACGTCGATCCTGCCGGCAAGAACGATCAACCAGGCCAATATGAGATAAGAAGTAAAACTAGTAAAATAAAACAAAGTCCACAATCACACATTTTATATATGAGTCAAAATAGTATATAAGTCCACCAATGAGTACAAAGAAATAGTAAGGGCTTATGCCCAGTACATGTCTGAAAGAAAAGACAATAAAATAAACTCTCTCTCACTACATATACAGGCGAAAGCTAAGCACTCTCATCATCTGACACCTGTCTCGTGGTAGAAGTAATGCGCGGCATCTGCTCCTCAAATCTTGCCATCATGTCCTGTTTGGTCGTGCTGGTGCTCCAGCTCCTCGAACTCCTACGGTCATAACCGACCGTTAGTCATAAAGACTAAGCCGATTTTATCACCGCCTCCCCCCGCGACTCTTAAGCACCGGGCGGGAGGAAGAAGCGGAGGACAACAAGGGGTAATAACAAATGCAGGTGACAAGGGGATCTATGCTAGCAAGTATATATATAGCAAGGTAAACTATATTAGCAGATAAATATGAGCAGTAAGTAAAACAATATGTAAGCAGTAAGTAAGTAAAGTAGTGCACGCAAGTACAGTAAACAAGTAAAGCATACTACCATCACACGAGTATCTTAACTTATATGAATGTCCATACAAACTTATAAGTAAAGATTCCCAGAATTATAACTTATCATATAAAAGAGCCCATACTAATTTATATGATAAAGGTCTGCAAATTATGTTCTAAGGTTTACGTATGTTACGGTATGCATGCTATGATATGATTCATACAAGCGCAACTAACCCACACGTCTCTGTGATCATAGACCTTTAGTTCCCGCTTTTTGGAGCTAGCTTCACTCTCTGGTACCACCGTTGTGGCTACGGCTGCAGTGGAGCGGGCCACTCCACTTCCTAGGAGGGTATACACACTATCAGGCCTAGACCCTTCGTACGCCTTTATACATGTCCTAGGTGTACTCTAGAGTCTTGCGTAATCTTTGCTGGTATCCACCAGTCTTTGAGGTCAAGTGTGCATTTTCGGGGATCGTCCTCCAGACCGCAGTATAAACAACCTACTGGCCCCTCAAACCCTCACACCCACCTAAGTCAACGTACTGTCGTCGGTGTGACGACCGGTCTAGTACCGAAGACCCGCCACTAATTTGTTCTATGCACATGCAAGTTATCACCACCCGAGCCTTCAGCTCGCAGGACCAACCTGTCCTGATATACAACCTCCTGAGCCTCCAGCTCGCAGGACTATCTGGTCCTGATATATAACTTCCCGAGCCTCCAGCTCGCAGGACTAACTCGTCCTGATATACAACTTCCCGAGCCTCCAGCTCGCAGGACTAATCCGTCCTGATATACAACTTCCCATACCTTAACTCGGGATGAAGTTTTCCATATCTCTTATTCATTTAGTTAGACTAATCTTGTCTAATTATCGTATACTTAGAAGTTTATGTGAATCCTGGACTTCCCGAGGTTTACCTGGTGAAGGGCTCACAGCGGTACTAGGGAATGCGATGGGCTGAAGCCCAAATCCCCCTTTCCAAGACAATTAGTTTTATTGGTGGCTACCCCTTCCTAAAACCCCACTCTCCTAATTACTCCTTATAACTTAGATATTTTATGACTTATCATTCACCCTATTTTTAAACAAACACTCTCTTGAACGATGCTCCACACTTAAGATCTTTCATCCTCTAAATGGTGGGGGCCTTATGTAACTCACAATATCCCTAATCACACTCTAAAGATATGTCATGAATACCTCAACCTGCTGTGTGATTACTATGCTCTCAATGTGATCCCCGCCCCTTCATGCATATTGCGACACGAGTCTAAATTATTCTCTAACCCTTAGCGCTAACGTTCTCCAAAAATTCCACAACTTCTAGGGGCTAATATAAATGATATGTCACTGCCATAATTCAAATTCCACTAATTTTCTAAGTGACTATGCCAGTCAATTCATCACACTAAGTTTTTATTATTCGCAGACCAACAATGAGGTTGAACTAAATTTGAGTCCTATGACGCAATCTTGACCATATCATGTCCAAATGAGTTCTAATTTTTACCACATGCTCATAATGGATAACTTAGGGTTTGACCACAATTTCCATGTACTTCATATTGATTTGACCTTTATTTAAATTCATAAATCAATTATCATCTTCTAAAATGTGAAGGAGGTACCATGTCTATAAGTTCAATCATGCTAGATAAATTTCCAGGTGTGACTTATGACATGAAAATATGGATTCGAAAATCCCATAATTTGCCAGTAAATTTATACTCATATTATCTATTTATCATAAAGAGGGTGACAAGATGACTTTACACATCAAGTACTAGATTTTGAATTCCCAAAATTCTGAGAAAATAACAGTGGCACTATAATGACATAAAAACACAAATTCCATAATTTCATTATTTTCCAAGAATATTTCACCATAAATATTTTACAAAATATAAAGAGTGACAAACTGAATAAATGAAATTTTTCCATAAATACTATCTCAAAAATTCTAACAAAAATTACAGAGTTTCATAATTGGATTCCTAACTATATTCCAGAGTTTCAACAATTTCTCAAACATTTTGCCTAATAAGTTTTCCATTATTCAGATTTGAGACATAAGGTAATCTTGATAATTCTTTGAGAAATAATCCATGGAATTTTCTACCAAAATTTACAGAGATTTTAAATGGCATAACAAGTGATTCTCCAGAGTCTCAGAATTTATCTCCAAATTCTAATCATGAAAATTTCATAAAAACACAAGTGTGACATATGACAAATTAATCAAAATCATGAGATTATTGATGCTAGAAGTCCTAATATTTTCTAGGGTGATGCATTATATCATAATTTTGGTGTGTACAAAATTTCAGAAGTTAACTCCAAACCCTTTGGGCTAAATACACAAAATATAAGTTTTTGCTATTGGCACACATATTCCCTTTTAGGTAGAGACATACAATTGGAATTTACCTTACATGCAGAGATCCATTTGGTCTCAAATTTTAACCATAGTCTACTATTGGCTAAATAAGGGTGACACCCAAATTTGGGGTCAGTTGGAGCTATATTCTTCCAAAAATGTCACTTATTTGAAATTACATATTTTGAATAAAACCTTAGAAAAATAATTTCCTAAAAATCTGATTTTTGGGTGCAAGCTAGGTGCAGGGATCATGCATGCATGGCCGAAATTTCAAGTCCATCAGACTTATATTTTAGAATATATACACTAAATAATTTCTAACCTCTAGTTGGACCAGCCTCACTAAAATGGAAGCTGAGGCTTCTGAAGTGACCCAAATGGGCTGATTTTATTTTCTACAAAAAATAGACATCAAGATCTACAACAGCTATCTCAGGAAACTTTTCCTAAAAAGGCCTCTAAGGGCCTCAAAATCCAGCATGAACATGCATGAGAAAGTGTGACATTTATTTCATTTAATTAAAAGGGGGTCTGCGATTATCATCACATCTGAAATCAAGGGCCATGATTTCGTCTCCTACCTCTAGCAACGGCCTGGATTTGCCCGACCTGGGCCATCTTCCGTCGCGATTTCCCGGCAGCTGAGCCACCTCCCCGGTCGGCCACCGCCACCACCACCTCCGTCGAGGTGGGGGCTACCGATTGGCGGTGGTTTGCCCATCGGAGGTGGTGTATCCGGCGAACCCGACGAGCTCATTTCCATGGAATTTTGAAGAATTAGGCTCACTGGATCGGGCTCAATTGAGCCCGATATCTCCACCTAAAGACCTAAGAGACTAGCACAAGGGGAGAGGGGGAGAAACCAGACCTTGGTTGGGCTTGAGGGCGGCTATTCTCTGGGGATGCCATTTCAGACCACCTCCTTGAAAATCCTTGTCGATTCCTCTATTCTCCATCCAAAGCTCCAATGTAAAAGCTCAGCCCGACTCCTTGAGGGTTTCTGAAGCTAATGGAAGAGCTTGATGGGGGTGGTGAGTGTTATTATGGGGTTGCCATTAAGGCACCTTTCGGCCATCCAATGGGCAGCCCTCCTTTACACCAGCTGGCCTTCATTCCAGGCTATTCCAGCTGGAAATCCATGTGGCAGCTGAGAGAAGCCTTGGGGAAGAGGATTTGGAGCCATGTGGAGCTCATTCCATGAAATCATGGTTTGTCTCATTCCAAATTTAGGAATTTCTCTAAAATACCCCCATGCATGGCATCTATTTTGAAATCAGGGGTTATTCATGGTATTTAGCACCTTGGGCTGTAGAATGGGCCCTGGTTTAAGGCCTTAGTCCATTGGGATTGGCTTGGGCTTTCAATTTCTCCATTTAGGCTTAAAGTTGACCATGGTTGACCTTGATGTTGACTTAGTCAATTTGGTGGGTTGACTGGACCAATATGTTGACCTTGGGTTCCTTAACACGCCCCCAATGCTAATTGGATCATGGTGATGCCCCAATTGGGCCAATTTAACCAATATGTGTGATTTTGACCAAAATTGGGGAAAAGTTGACTTTGGTCAATTCGGTCAAATTGATGATCCCATGATGGGTCTTTTTAGCCAATTAGGTCCCCCATGATGTTCTAAGACTAGGGTTGAAGTCAATTTCATGCTTTGGGGGTCAATTGAATCTATTGAGGAAGGATTGACTTATGTTGACCTAAGTTTGACTTTGGTCAAATTGGACTAATTGAAGACCCCATGATGGGGCTTTTGGGTCCAAAGCTCTCCTTTAGAGGTTTACCAACTAGTGGTGAGGTCAATTTGTCCATTTGAGTCTGAATTGAACCTTATTGAGTTGAATTGGGCTATTTTGACCTAGGTTTGACTTTGGTCAATTTGGCTAAATTGGTTGACCAAATGATGGGGCTTTTGGTCAACTATGCCTCCCTTTAGGGTTAGGGACATGGTTGTGGGTTAACTCACATCCATAAGTTCAATTTGAGCTAATTTGGTTTAAAATGACTTGCCCCTATAGTGGCTCACACTTGAGTTCTCTCAATTCAAGGGGACCTAAGGTCACTACCTAGCTCAAACTCACTTTTCTCACCACATGACCTACCTTAGTTGAAGTCAAGGGGTCTAGTAGGAAATGGGATGTTACACATCTTCATAAGACTTGGTCATTAAGACAGATTGAAATTCAGTTCCATGATCACTTCTGATCTTTACCACTGAACTGCTCATTTCATTCTGAATTTGTTTGACAAAGTTCTTGAATGTGTCTAGGGCATCAGACTTGTATTTCAAAAAGAACATTCATACAAACCTAGAGTGATCATCAACAATAACTAAAGTAAATGCCATCCCTCCTAAGTTGTGCACAGACATGGGGTCAAATAGGTCCATGTCCAGCAAATATAAACATATATTGGATTGTTTATCCTGTATACTTTTAAATGAAGTCCTTGTTTGCTTGCCCATTTGACATGCATGACAAGGACCCATCTCTTGGCAATCCATCTTAGGTCCATCTCTTACCAAAATTTCTGAGATTAATTTCTTAAGAGACTTGTAGTTAATGTGGGCTAGTCTCTTGTGCCACTCTAAACAAGCTGACACTCCACCGTTGGCTACAAGACACACGTGTTCATTCTTTCTGATGCAAATAAAATTCAAGCAATAAATATTGCCACTCCTAATGCCTGTTAGGATTGATTCATAATTCTTGGAATCCTTGATCAGACACTTATCCTTGTGGAAGACAATAGTATATCCCAAGTCACATAGTTGACTTATGCTTATAAGGTTATATTGTAACCTTTCAACATAAGCTACCCTTATGATAATGATACTACCATTTGTAATCTTACCAGAACCTTTGACCACACCTCTGTCAGATCTACCAAATTTGACTTTGGGTCCATCTTCTATAGGTGCAAACTCCTTCAAGAGGCTTCTAGTTCCAGTCATATGTCTGTTATGCCTGGAACAACCACGGTCTAAATACAACACAGGAGACTTTGTGGTCTTTGGACATACCTGCAATATAGCTACACTTTCTTAGGAACCCATAACTTCTTGGGTCCTAGGTGCTTGTTAGAGAAATTTCTATTTGGAGTATATCCTGATTGATTTCAGATTCTCATGTTGGTATCAAGTTGAACAGTTGGATTGAACCAGCAATCTAAGGCAAAGTGTCCTATCTTTCCACAGCACCAACATTCAAATTTATTGTATCTTGACTTTCTTGTTGAGCTGGGTCTTACTTGATTAATATGTTTCTTGGCTGCCAACACTCCCTTCTTGGGAGCCGAAGAACTTGCCCCAACATGAGAACTTCTAAAGGTTTTCACAGGAAAAAATTTCTAGGGTGCAAATAGTGCACTCTTCCCAAGCCAAGTTTGTCTCTTGCTTAATCAAGTGGAAGGGAGCTTAAGACCACCATTTGTCTTCTTGCTCTCTTTGCACCCATAGATACTATTGTGATCATAACAATTGGTGGGTATGATCACTTTTCTGAATATGGTCTTTCCTTGAGAAGATTTCCCATTGGCTTCACCTTGAGTGTAGCCTAAACCTTACTTACTGGTTTAAGAGAAGCTATCAATCATGGGAAGGGATGTTTGTGGCTTGGAGAAACTAGCCACTATTTTCCTTTCCACTAGGAGCTTGTCCTCCAACTCTTTGATTTTACTATTTTTATGTTTGATCACTTCAGTTAATATGTTAGTGCTTAGTGTGGAGATTGATAGTTTGGTCTTATCTTGAGTTAGTTCATTGACTTTCCCAAGTATCTCATCTCTCTTATCATTAAGAGAAATGATCTCAATTGATTGAGCCTCACAGATAGCCTTTGCTTTCTTAAGTGCTTCAAACAGGGCACCAAATTTTTTAATATATTTAGTGTCAGCTTCTCTTACAGTTGATGAGGAACAGGTATCTGAATCAGTGTCAGATATGGTTGGAGAGGCTTTAGGGATTACCTGGTCATGATGGGCTTCATCACAACTTCCTTCATCTGAGAAATCCATTGCTGCATATGGTTGTCTGACTCTGAGGAGGATGACTTAGTGTCACTGTCACAGAGTGTTCTCACTTTCTTTGCTATAAGGCTCTTCTCCACCTTCCTGCTCTTCGAATACTTTCTCTCTTCACCTTTTTCCTTTCTTTTGAATGAACATTCATCAATGATATGCACAGGATTCTTGCAGCTGTAACAAATAATGTTAGAAGAAACGTTTATTAGGTTTTGAATCATACCTGTCAGACTTATGTCTGCTTCCAAATTTTTCCTCTTTTCTTGAACTTGAGGATGAGGACTCATGCCTTCTGTTTCCTCTTCTTCTGTTTCTCTGCGGCCTCTTGAACCGCTTTGTGAAAAGGGAAAGTTCTCCATCTGAGAGCTCAGAGCTGGAGTTGTTGATGATCTCATCTTCTGGGACATAAACATGCTCTACTATTCTGTGCCTTCTTGAAGTTTTAGCTTTGAAGGCCACTGCTTTTTCTCTGCTATGGGCCTTGGAGTTCTCCTCTTCAGCTTTTTTAGTATTTAATTACAGCTCATAAGAGAGGAGTTTGCCATATAGAAATTGAGGCTCCATGTACCCCAAGTTGCCAACCTCTCTAATAGCACAGAATTTTATATCCCACTCTTTGTTCAGAGATCTCAAGAACTTATCATTGAACTCATAGTTAGTGAACTCTCTTCCATTAGTTCTGAGACCATTCATAATTCTAAAGAACTTTTCAAAGCAGGCAGCTATGTTGTCCTTCTTATCTTGCCTGAAAGCTTCATATTCTTGATTAAGAAGGGATTTCCTGTCATCCCTAACTTCTTCAGTTCCCTCCATATACACAACTAAGGAGTTCCACATTTCTTGTACAGTTTTGCAATGAATCAGATTTTGAAATGTGAGATCATCAATTGCATTGACAATTATATTCTTAGCCCTTTTATCCATAGTTACCAGAGTTGTTTCATCCTTGGTGAACTGAGATAAAGCTTTAGGAACTAGAACTTCTTTTGGGTCCACTGGAATAGTCATGGGAACATAAGGTCCCTCTTCAACAACCAAGTAGATTCTAGGGTCAGAGGCTTCCATGTACAGCTTAACCATCTGCTTCCAGATGGGAAAATTCTCTTTAGTACAAATAAGCAACTTCATAGAGCTCATTTCTCTATGTTGTTCACTACCCATGGTAGCAAAGAAAAAAAAGGGTCTTACAAACTGGTATCAGAGGCAAACCTCGATCCAAAGAAAAGAAGTCCACAAACCCTGGACCACCCCGCGCGAGCTTAGTTTGAGGACAAACTAGCAGCGGAAGCAATAGTGTGCCCATATGAGAAATCACATGAAAAGTCCACTTTTAACTGAATCTTTTTAGCCAAATCCCCTTACGAGTGCCAATTTTCTTTTGTGTCCTGCGACGAAACCTACCCTGCAGCATGGAGCGCCTCCGACTCCAAACGTCGTCCCACCACCACCGGCTCCTACTCCATTCCAGCAAACGGAGATGGGACAGACATTGACTGTTATATTGGATGCATTTAGGGCACAGCAGGCACTAACTCCTCAGCCAAACCTCGGGGCCAACTGCCTGAGCGCCTTCTGAGGCCTTTCCCCTCCATCATACCTCGGGATGGAGATAGTTGTTTGAACTGAGGAGTGGGTAGACATCATGTACGAGATGCTGGCAGGGATTCGGCGCCCGAGGGATATGGCAGTACCCTTGGTGGTCTCGTGCTTGGAATATCATGCGAAGAGATGGTGGAAGTCACTACTGGACACCACCTATGCTGGATTGGAGGCGGCTGACATCTCATGGGATGAGTTCAAGATAGCGCTGCTGGAGCACTACGTACCGCAGTCGGCGAGAGATGATCTAGAATACAGGTTCCTGCAGTTGAGGCAGGGTAGCAGGACAGTGGTGGAGTATCACCGGGAGTTCACACACCTAGCCCAGTTTGCGGATTCGTATCAGTTGGACGATGCGGGCTACACAAAGAGGTTTTATAAGGGCCTCCGTGACGACCTGAGGCAGGCCCTCCTCTTTGTTTCTGACAGCAGCCTAGCCAAGGTCTTGGAGATGGCCAAGAAGTTGGAGGCCGACCAGCATATCGTTCGAGGTAGGAAGAGGCCGACAGAGGACCAGGGAAGGAATGGCAGGAGAAACCAGCAGAAGGGTTGTTACATTGGAGAAAGAAGAGCGGAGGGCCGACCCCTCCAAGAGGAGAGGCAGGAGCAGAGGGAGTCTGTAGTGTTGTCTCCTCAGCCTCTACAGATGTGGGAGGTGCCAAGGAAAGGAGGAAGTGGGCCACCTCACCCACAGGAGAGCTACCAGTGTCATCAGCTGGGCCACATCCGGAGGAACTGCCCTCAGAGGAATCACCACCAGCACTACATGCTGCCCCACAGGCCCAATATTTCTGGGGCCGAGGACATGTACGAGGTCGTGGATTCCAGGGCGAAGACCGGAGACAGAACAGGGATTAGATGAACGCCTTGGACCTGGCTCAGCCCCGGAACCCAGCAAGGGTCATCACAGGTATTTTATTATGTTTCTTACAATTACTAGTACCTTGCAAACCTTAGTTTTACCTTAGCATTGAACCAAACGAACAAAAAAATCACCCATGTATAGTACTCATCTGCGGCAAGCCCACATATACCTTATTCGATACGGGTGCCTCGCACTCGTTCGTCTCGGAAGAATTTGTGGACGATCTGGATCAAATTCAACACTTCACAGGCATCCACAGGAAGGTGCAACTCCCGGACCGATCAGAGTTAGTAATAAGTGCCAAATGCAATATGAACATGGAGATCGGAGGAAAACTGTTTGAAGCGTCAGTGACGCTCTTGAAGATGAAAGACTTTGATCTGATCTTGGGCATGAACTGGATGCAGGGGAATCATGCGAGGATTGACTGCCCAGCAAGGAGGATTGTTCTAAGGCATGAAGACTCGGAAGTAGTAGTCGAAGGTATTAAACCCACCTCCCATCTTCTATTATCATCTATTCATGCCGCCAAGGCCCACCTACAGGGAGACAAAGTATATCAGGTGTTGTTCAAGGCAATCGAGGCAAAGGATTCTGTGACCAGTATCCCGGTAGTATGGGATTTTGCCGACGTATTTCCAAAGAAGCTACTCGGGCTGCCACCGCACCGCGAAAAGGATTTTCAAATCCAGCTGGTGCTGGGGGCTAAGCCGGTATCTAAAGCTCTTTATCGGATTGTCCCAGAGGAGCTAGTGGAGTTTCGGAGCCAGCTGTAGGAGCTGGTGGAAGCAGGGTTCGTCAGACCGAGTTCGTCACCTTAGGGAGATCTGGTGCTATTCGTGAAGAAGAAGGATGGATCGCTCAGACTCTGCATTGATTATAGAGCCCTAAACAGGCTGACGGTGCAGAACACATACCCATTATCGAGGATAGACGAGCTGTTTAACCAATTGGAGGGAGCTCACTGGTTCTCAAAGCTGGATTAGAGGTCGGGGTACTATCAACGACGAATTCAGGAGGAGGACATCCCGAAGACCATATTCAGCAGCAGATATGGGCTATACGAGTTCACTGTGATGCCTTTCAGGCTCACAAATGCACCATTGGCATTTATGAGTCTGATGAATCGGGTGTTCAATCCATATCTCGACATCTTTGTCATCGTGTTCATCGACGACATTCTCATCTACTCGAGGACGGAAGAGGAGTATCCACGACATCTGGCACTGATGTTGGAGAAACTTTGAGAGCACAGCCTCTACGCGAAGTTCAGTAATTGTCAATTCTGGCTCTGGGTCACATTATCAGCGCAGCTGGATTAGCAGTGGATCCAGCAAAGATCCAGGCAATACGGGATTGACCACCACTGAAGACGGCCACCGGCATGAGGAGCTTCCTGGGACTTTCCGGCTATTACCAGAAGTTTGTGCATGGATTTTCTCAGATTGCCCTCCCACTCACATCCTTGACAAAGAAGGATACTACTTTTACTTGGACGCTGCAGTGCGAAGCGGCCTTCCAGGAGCTGAAGGGTCGGCTTACGACGGCCCCCATCCTTGCCCTTCCATCGGGGAAGAAAGGATTCCAGGTGTATATGGATGCGTCGTATCAGGGGATAAGTGTCATTCTGATGCAGAACGGGCACGTGATAGCATACGCCTCCCGACAGTTGAAGAATCATGAGCGGAACTACCCGGTGCACGATTTGGAGATGGGAGCGGTTATATTCACTCTGAAGATCTGTCGATACTACCTCTACGGTGTTCACTGCGATATATTCTCAGATCACAAGAATCTGATGTACGTAGACATGTAGAAGGAGTTGAACATCCGACAGAGGCGATGGGTGGAGTTCTTATCCGACTACCAGTACACGATGCATTACCACCCAGGGAAGGCGAATGTGGTGGCTGACGCACTGAGCAGGAGAGCGATTGTAAGACCCCCCCTCCTGGAACACACGACACGGCCGAGGGGAGTCTTATGCCCAGGACAGCCGCCTTGCGGGAGCGCCCGCACACGAGCTAGCCTCCCCCACAAGACGCCTATCCTGCCGGCCAAACCAACTGAACAGCCCCAACCCATCAGTAAAGTAAAAGCAAGAAGCCATAAAAAGATATTCACATAAGTAAGAGTCCAAATAAGTACAAACACAAGAGCTCCGAGAGCTCCTGCAAAAGTATCAGAGTATCTAACTAAATGCCCCAAGGGCTACATCTCAAACTGTGCTCACATCTGCCACTAACGGCAACCAAGGTACCATAGTCACCAACCCTGCACACCTGACCTGTCTGGCCTCCTCCAACACCGTGCACTACTGCTCTAAGGAACACTCCTAAAAAGAGGGACGTAGCAACCGTTAGTCATAAAGACTAAGTGGCTTCACATCCGCTCCCCCGGCGACTCCAAGGTACCGGGCGGAAGGAAAGGAAGAAAAGCTGCAATATAATCAATAATATATACAAGAAGGTGACAGGAATGGTTGTATATATATGTCGGTTGTATAAGTACCCAAATACTTGCAATAACTCTAACTAACAGGTACAAATACAAGTAAGTACTAGTAACAGAAAGAAGTAAGCAGAGTATCAATATCGTACTAGTAACAGAAAGGAGTAAGCAAGTACTAGTAATAAGAAAGCATGAGAAAAGTATCAATAAACCGAATTGAACTTAACTTATAAGGATGCCCATACAAACTTAAAAGTTAAGGATCTGAACATGAAGGTAACTCATCATATAAAGGTGCCCATACAAGTTTATATGATGAGGATCCAATGCGGTGCAACGCAAAGATTATGAAGGATGAATGCAATGCAATGATTATGATATGAAGACTCACCCATGCAAAGTTGCTATGTCGACATAGACCTTTAGTTCTCACTTTTTGAGCGGTAGCTAACCGCTCAGGCATCTCCCGTCGTGGCCAGACGGAGACAGTGGAACGAGCTCCTCCACTACTAGGAGGGTATGAACACTACCAGTCCTAGGCCTCTGTACGCCTCGACGCTAAGAACATACAGTGGAGACACTGCGTACTGCTCGATGCTAAGAACACACAGCGGAGCCTCCAAGGACACAGAAGGGGACTTGGGTAGGTGAGCACCAAGAGTCCAACCCAACCGGTTTAGAGTCTACTGCCGGCTTCTGTCGGTGTCACGACTAGCAAGCCCGTAGACCCGCCACAAGTAATCCTCCCTAGCGGGGTCCATTTGTATCCGTGTAACAACATACACCAGAACTTCTAATCCAAGTCCTTCTATACAAACCGTGTATCTACGTACACCAGGACTTCTAATCCAAGTCCTTCTAACCAATCCGTGTATCTACGTACACCGGGACTTCTAATCCAAGTCCTTCTAAACAATCTGTGTATCTACGTACACCAGGACTTCTAATCCAAGTCCTTCTAAACAAACTGTGTATCTACGTACACCAGGACTTCTAATCCAAGTCCTTCTAACCAATCCGTGTATCTACGTACACCGGGACTTCTAATCCAAGTCCTTCTAAACAATCTATGTATCTACGTACACCAGGACTTCTAATCCAAGTCCTTCTAAACAATCTGTGTATTTACGTACACCGGGACTTCTAATCCAAGTCCTTCTAAACAATCTGTGTATCTACGTACACCAGGACTTCTAATCCAAGTCCTTCTAGACAATCTGTGTATCTACGTACACCGGGACTTCTAATCCAAGTCCTTCAAAACAATCTGTGTATCTACGTACACCGGGACTTCTAATCCAAGTCCTTCTAAACAATCCGTGTATCTACGTACACCGGGACTTCTAATCCAAGGGGCTATTTTCAACCTTGTTACATAATATACAATAAAAGACAAACCTATTTAACAGAGCATGATCCATCATTTTCCCTAAACATGAAGATCATTTCACCCCCTTTTAAAAATCCCTAAATATCATTCCCCTCACTCTCCCACAACGACCATGGGTTTGCCCCAAATCAAATCCCATCTCTTCCTTTTGAAGAGAAGAAATGATCCCTAGAACCTCGCGGCGAACGATGCCCTAATTTTGAGGTCCCGGCTTGGTCTTCCTAAGGAAACTTCATTAAAGCTCACACGAGAAGCTCTCTTGAGCCTTCATCTCTTCTATTGTGATCTAAGAGGCTAGCACCAAGGGAGAGGGGAGGAAGTCACCTGATTTCCGGACGACGTTCGCGGTTGTCTCCTCCGCGGCATGACGGCAGTTGGCCAAGACTGATTAAATGGTCCTGATCCACAGAAATATCCAACATGTAATCAGTTAACATTACCCAAACTAAAAAGAAAGGAAACAGCAGACAACATGAAAAGTTAACAAATTAATAACTTCTCAAAGACTCCCATCCTTCGCGATATCTGTTCAAGAATCATATATTTAATGTGCATTCTATCGGGGTTGCATCACATTTATAGCGTTGACGTTGACTTCTAGGGTTGATGTAGACTTTTTTTATAAAGGTTTGTTTAAGGAGGGGCCATATATGAACTGAGAGACTACAAATGAACCCAAAATAATTGATGGTCAACAACAATTTATTGCCTTCCAGGAAACAGGAAAAGAAGACAATCTAGCAGCTTTTCTGGACTGCAAATAGGCACTAAGATTCAGCAAGGCAATACTTATAATAAAGTCCCATTGAAACTGAATTGAATCATGCAACAACCGACTGATCAAGGTAACTAAAATCCCAAAACATAGTTCACTAGCAGCCATCTAGATTGGACAGAGGGACAACAATAGCCGGTCAACAAGAATGAAGCATAACAGGTAACTAAAACTGCAACAGCCAACCAACAGCCCAATGGACTGCAGGAATTCAGCCACTTTTTCAACAATACAAGAGCTGCTTCAGAAAACAAAACAGCCTACAACGTTTTCCAAAGATTCCATTCCAGCTAACTCACCCAAAACAATAAACAACTATGTAGCAGCCGGCCAACACCAAAAGGAAACAAGATCACTTGGAAAACCATTAAAGGAAGAGTCCAGGTAACCTTCAATATCAACAAAAAGTAGCAGCTAACTACAACACTCCCAAAATCCCAAGGATCCATAACTGAATGGGGTCAAAACAAGAGCATCATATTTATAAATTTCCCATACAGAATAGACATGTATCGATCAAGCATCAACTGGCCAAACATAAAGGAAATGCTTGCAGTAGCCAGTTAACATGCAGACGGACAAATCAAAATAACAAAAGAGAACTGCAACAGCCGGCAATTAAAAACAGCCAGCTCATGGCCTTCAATTCCAAGGAAACAGCTAAGCTAAAAAGAACCCTAGCCGACCACATAGGACTCAATTCCCCCACGTTTATCCTTTTAATTTCAGCAACTAGCTAGAACAAGAACAGAAGACCAGCTATTAAAAACAAAAAAGAGAAGGAAGGAGAGCTCACAGTGCTTTAGGGGAGAAAAATCGAGGTTCTGCTTCTCCAAAATCCACAACCCGACCTAGAATCGGTTCAAAAACCGCCGACAACCACTGAATACAGAGCTAACTACGATCTTCCACCACTTTTATCACAGATTCTCGGAGGAAGAAGAGGGATCGGAGCTGAGCCCTAAGGCGACACCGTCGAGAAAGGAAGAGGAAGTGAGGAGAGGTAGGTTAGGTTATGATAAAGAGAACGAAAGAATGTCGTATATCATGCCTCCACCGACTAACCCAGCCGCTTAATATTAAAATCCAGCCTTTCCCTTAATCGCAGCCCATTTTACTATTGGCAGACCACAAACAGCTAGCAGCACACTCATTTTCAGCTATTAGCATACTCATTTCTACTATACAGCCTCTATTATCAAGCCAACTCAAAATTGCTAACTTGCTATTGCCTAGCAGTATGCCAATCGCAGTTACCGATATCCGCTATCAGCATCGATATCAACGCAGCGAATACGCTACTGGCACACCAAAGTATAGTGAAAGGTGCAGCACATAAGCCTCCCCAAAACTTTTTAATATTCACATATATCTTTATATAGGTTGTCAACATGTAGAATGCAGGAAGACGCAACAATGTAGGAAAAGTTCATATCCCGTCAAAATTTGTCGAATGCCGCCAGAGCATCAAAGAAATTCATACTGAACTAGCAACACTACGCCGAGTTGACACAAATTTATATTTTCATCATAGGGGCCTAGCTCGCACTGGGATGTTACAAATCCAATAAACGAAGAAACAATTTCGTCCCCGAAATTTAAGTTGAGGTTAGGGGGGTCTTTTGTTTAAGATAGGGGAATAGGGTCTTAAGTTCCAAAAATGCTGAAAGGAAGCCACAAGAATCCCACACATACTCTTCACGATCAACTGCTAGCCTCGCTGAGTCACCGAGAACTAGCAGGGGAAATTCCCAGGAAATTTAACACCTAATTCCCTAAGCCATCGGGAGTTAGGAAGCGAAATTTCCGGGGAATTTAGGGTCTAAACACCTCCAAACCACCAAAGCTGAAGCCAACAAAAACTAACCCAACTCATTTGAAGCCGCAGTGTGGTTTAGTACAAAAACAAATAAAGAGCTCAACAGTTAAACTACTAGCGAGGCCATGAATGGTTTTGAAATTTAGCCAACATTTAAACGATTGCCGAACTTGACCATCGTAATCTCCTATACCCAGGGCCAAATAACCAAGGCGTTTAACTGCCACATAGCAAATATAACACTATAAGTATGAAGCTATAGGAGCCATTAGAATATAGAGCAGCCCCCAATGAACTCAAATAAAGCAGCCACTTTAAATCCATATAAAGCAGCCCTCTAATAATAAAAAAAACAGCAGCCCTCTAATTAAAACAGCAGCAACCCAAAATTCAGATTATAAGCCAGCAGCCCCAAATTCAACCAAGTAATAGAAGCAACACCCAATTAGACAGGTATAAGAAGCAGCCCAATAAATTAACAGCAGCCTTAATTGGACAAGGAGAAGATAGAAGCAGTCCCCAACAAACAAACAACAGCAGCCCCACAAGAAAGAAAGAAAACAATAGGGCAGCCCCAGCTAAAACAACAGCAGGTTTCAGTACAGCAACCCCCATAACACATAGACAACAACAAGAAGCATAGCCCCCAGTCAAATCAACATGAAAGAATGGAACCATTCAGATATTTTTGTTCACTTATCTATAGAGCGAAGCAGCCAATGACTTGAAGCGGTTATAAAGCTCGAAACCGAAGTAAATCCACATAACCGCCAAGTTTAACAATTGATAACTTTGCCAAACTTCGGGAACTAACAAGAGAGATTCCCAGGAAATTTAGCACCAAATTCCCAAACCCGTCAGGAATTAGGAAACGAACGTTCCGGGGAATCTAAGGTCTAATGTTTCCCAACCCAACTAGAGATTACAAAATAAATTTCCAGAAAGATTAGCCCGCCAAACCACCAAAACCTTTAGCTAGAGAAATGCGCAAAGTTTACAAACCCTCCAAATTTTCTGCTACCAAAATATGCAAGATTAGCAAGTATAAAGGCAGAACTAACCAAGTGATCCAACCATATAACCACCCTGAGCTAGCCAATCATAAACCCAATGTATAACCAAGATAACCCAAAATAGGATGATAGCCGGAACTAGGACCACTATTAGCACACCCCAAGATAGATGTTAACCAAAATTTGGAGAGAAACTGCTAGCATAATCCAACATAACTATTAACAGAAACTTGAAGAAAGCTGCTAGCATACTCCAACATAAATGTTAACAGGAACTTGGAGAGACCTACTAGCATATTGCTGATGTTTCAAGCGTTGAATTTCATTTTATCATGGATCTAGCTATGATGCCCATTACTGGAACAAGTAAAAACCCAAAACCGAATTCCATCCACTTATCCTTCAAATTTAACAATTTGCTAGCCTCGCAAAGTCGTCGAGAACTAGCAAGGGAAATTTCCAGGGAGCTTGGCCTCTAATTCCCCCGACTCGCCAGGAATTAGAAACGAAATTCCCGGGGAATTAAGATCTGGTTCCTTACACCGATAAGGATTTGCAAACAAGGCTCCATGAAACTTAGCCGCAAAACCAACCGCACCTTCTAACAAGTGTATAAATGTAAACTCAGAATTTAAAACCAACTAGAGCTGAGCCAGGCCATAATATGTAGAAACGGAGCTATCTAAACTTTAGTCGATCAGAATTAGTCCTTTGTTTAACTAGGATCCGACAAACTATCCGTCTTCTAATTATTGGTATGAATACCTATCTGGGACCCCGATCAAATTTCCAACAACGACAAGTGCAGAAAATAACAAGGGCAGAGTATGGCAGCACATGATTTAGCCGAGACATAATCAGAAGGGCCCAAAATGAACCCAGCCAACAACCCCACCAAAAGTAGGAGCCCATGGTTCAATAGCAAGAGAGGTCCAAGATTTGCTATCAGCACACACACACACTTATATATATATAAAGATATGAGCCCTTTCCAAACAAAGTCCCAACTGGGTACTACACGTATTTATAATGCAATTGTATGAATTTGTCGACTTAACAAATCACGTAACAATGTCTTAGCACCACGGGTGCTACAATTTCGTATTCTTTATCTTTAATTGGATGCTTGTACCCACACCTTTTTGATCAGCAATCGATACAATTCCCACTTAACAAACTTTAAGGCGTCCCCCAAAATTTGTCATGCGGTCGTCAGATCGACCTTTGATCCTTGAGAGACACTACAACGCTACGTTACAGTTTACTTCTCTGCATAGTCTTCATTTAGAGTGAAGACCTGCTCATCCTTAAGGTACTCACCTCTATTACTCTAGGAGTTAACTCACCGTAAACCAAAACATGGTGTTCAATCATCCCCCTTGCTTAAGATGAACTCATTCATCAAGGAGTGATAATTCCAATATCAACGGCTTGTAACGACTTAAATGGGAAAAACTCATTGTAGCAAGGCTAAGTGAAGCAGGCCACAAAGATTTTTGGCTCCTGGTAGAATCCCAATTGGCCCATCAGCTAGGCCAATAAACGAAGGGACAAGCCCCCGTACATTTTTGGACTAAATTTCACCCACCGCCCATATGGTACATTCATCTCCCGTATGAGCACAAAACTTAGGGGCATATCTTCCTCGACTTGGAGTTCTTACCCTATAGAACCCCGTATCGACGCACTTATATATCAGCCATGATGTAAAAATTCAAATTTTACGGCGACGACCAAGCTGCATCTCATTGTAATGAGAGCATGTACAAATAACATCCAATTACCAGGTACATAACTAGCCCAATAAACGAAGAGATAAGCCCTCGTATCTCTTCGACTGAGTTTCTTCTACCACCAATATAACACATTCGCCCCACAATGAGCCTTCTCTGGATCCGAATTCTTATCATACAATATAAAAGACATGCTTGGTGGTCTCTTATTAAGCTGATGATAGATTTCAGGCACCAATCTCATTTAGATTGCCCTAATATTTTGGGTAAGGTGATAATATTACTCCATATCTAGGATAGAAATCTCAGGGTGCGAGTCTCTAGCATCTACACTCACGTTGAACTCTTCCCTTAGTCGCTTGAGGTCACTTTTTGCTTGGCCACATCATCCCCGAGATCGGTATAAGGCTAGGGTATGTCACGACATATCCTGCTAAGTCGACCAAAATGGTATCCCAGTTAGGTTGGCATCAATCATATGCCAAACCAACTCTGACTGTTGGAATGGGAATACCAATTACTGTCTCGGAATGAGCCAGCATCTATACGTAAGGGTACGAGTTTGGCTTAGGTTGGCACTTCCTATAGGAAAAAGTGGACATACTTAATGTGAATCACACATGGGCACACCACCGCTTCCGCTGCATCAGTTTGTCCTCAAACTGATTTAGCTAGCAGGGGTGGCCCAGTGGTTTAATGGACTTCTTTATCTCAGGATCGTTGCAAGCTGATACCATTTGTATCCGTGTAACAACATACACCAGAACTTCTAATCCAAGTCCTTCTATACAAACCGTGTATCTACGTACACCAGGACTTCTAATCTAAGTCCTTCTAACCAATCCGTGTATCTACGTACACCGGGACTTCTAATCCAAGTCCTTCTAAACAATCCGTGTATCTACGTACA
Organism: Dactylorhiza incarnata; assembly: GCA_033032865.1. Lineage (NCBI taxonomy): Eukaryota > Viridiplantae > Streptophyta > Magnoliopsida > Asparagales > Orchidaceae > Dactylorhiza > Dactylorhiza incarnata. The sequence continues at coordinate 6,243,128 of JAWHQI010000130.1, forward strand.
CCAGGACTTCTAATCCAAGTCCTTCTAAACAAACCGTGTATCTACGTACACCAGGACTTCTAATCCAAGTCCTTCTAACCAATCCGTGTATCTACGTACACCGGGACTTCTAATCCAAGTCCTTCTAAACAATCTGTGTATCTACGTACACCAGGACTTCTAATCCAAGTCCTTCTAAACAATCTGTGTATCTACGTACACCGGGACTTCTAATCCAAGTCCTTCTAAACAATCTGTGTATCTACGTACACCAGGACTTCTAATCCAAGTCCTTCTAAACAATTTGTGTATCTATGTACACCGGGACTTCTAATCCAAGTCCTTCTAAACAATCTGTGTATCTACGTACACCGGGACTTCTAATCCAAGTCCTTCTAAACAATCCGTGTATCTACGTACACCGGGACTTCTAATCTAAGGGGCTATTTTCAACCTTGTTACATAATATACAATAAAAGACAAACCTATTTAACAGAGCATGCTCCATCATTTTCCCCAAACATGAAGATCATTTCACCCCCATTTAAAAATCCCTAAATATCATTCCCCTCACTCTCCCACAACGACCATGGGTTTGCCCCAAATCAAATCCCATCTCTTCCTTTTGAAGAGAAGAAATGATCCCTAGAACCTCGCGATGAACGATGCCCTAATTTTGAGGTTCCGGCTTGGTCTTCCTAAGGAAACTTCATTAAAGCTCACACGAGAAGCTCTCTTGAGCCTTCATCTCTCCTACTGTGATCTAAGAGGCTAGCACCAAGGGAGAGGGGAGGAAGTCACCTGATTTCCGGACGACGTTCGCGGTTGTCTCCTCCGCGGCATGGCGGCAGTTGGCCAAGACTGATTAAATGGTCCTGTTCCACAGAAATATCCAACATGTAATCAGTCAACATTACCCAAACTAAAAAGAAAGGAAACAATAGACAACATGAAAAGTTAACAAATTAATAACTTCCCAAAGACTCCCATCCTTCGCGATATCTGTTCAAGAATCATATATTTAATGTGCATTCTATCGGGGTTGCATCACATTTATAGCGTTGACGTTGACTTCTAGGGTTGACGTAGACTTTTTTTTTATAAAGGTTTGTTTAAGGAGGGGCCATATATGAACTGAGAGACTACAAATGAACCCAAAATAATTGATGGTCAGCAACAATTTATTGCCTTCCAGGAAACAGGAAAAGAAGACAATCTATCAGCTTTTCTGGACTGCAAATAGGCACTAAGATTCAGCAAGGCAATACTTATAATAAAGTCCCATTGAAACTGAATTGAATCATGCAACAGCCGACTGATCAAGGTAACTAAAATCCCAAAACATAATTCACTAGCAGCCATCTCGATTGGACAGAGGGACAACAATAGCCGGTCAACAAGAATGAAGCATAACAGGTTACTAAAACTGCAGCAGCCAACCAACAGACCAATGGACTGCAGGAATTCATCCACTATTTAAACAATACAAGAGCTGCTTCAGGAAACAAAACAGCCTACAACGTTTTCCAAAGATTCCATTCCAGCTAACTCACCCAAAACAATAAACAACTAAGTAGCAGCCGGCCAACACCAAAAGGAAACAAGATCACTTGGAAAACCATTAAAGGAAGAGTCCAGGTAACCCTCAATATCAACAAAAAGTAGCAGCTAACTACAACACTCCCAAAATCCCAAGGATCCATAACTGAATGGGGTCAAAACAAGAGCAACATATTAATAAATTTCCCATACATAATAGACATGTATCGATCAAGCCTCAACTGGCCAAACATAAAGGAAATGCTTGCAGTAGCCAGTCAACATGCAGACAGCCAAATCAAAATAACAAAAGAGAACTGCAGCAGCCGGCAATTAAAAACAGCCAGCTCATGGCCTTCAAATCCAAGGAAACAGCTAAGCTAAAAAGAACCCTAGCCGACCACATAGGACTCAATTCCCCCACGTTTATCCTTTTAATTTCAGCAACTAGCTAGAACAAGAATAGAAGACCAACTATTAAAAACAAAAAAAAGGAAGGAAGGAGAGCTCACAGTGCTTTAGGGGAGAAAAATCGAGGTTCTGCTTCTCCAAAATCCACAACCCGACCTAGAATCGGTTCAAAACCCGCCGACAACCACTGAATACAGAGCTAACTACGATCTTCCACCACTTTTATCACAAATTCTCGGAGGAAGAAGAGGGATCGGCGCTGAGCCCTAAGGCGACACCGTCGAGAAAGGAAGAGGAAGTGAGGAGAGGTCGGTTAGGTTATGATAAAGAGAACGAAAGAATGTCATATATCATGCCTCCACCGACTAACCCAGCCGCTTAATATTAAAATCCAGCCTTTCCCTTAATCGCAGCCCATTTTACTATTGGCAGACCACAAACAGCTAGCAGCACACTCATTTTCAGTTATTAGCATACTCATTTCTACTATACAGCCTCTATTATCAAGCCAACTCAAAATTGCTAACTTGCTATTGCCTAGCAGTATGCCAATCACAGTTACCGATATCCGCTATCAGCATCGATATCAACGCAGCGAATACGCTACTGGCACACCAAAGTATAGTGAAAGGTGCAGCACATAAGCCTCCCCAAAACTTTACAATATTCACATATATCTTTATATAGGTTGTCAACATGTAGAATGTAGGAAGACGCAACAATATAGGAAAAGTTCATATCCCGTCAAAATTTGTCGAATGCCGCCAGAGCATCAAGGAAATTCATACTCAACTGGCAACACTACGCCGAGTTGACACAGATTTATATTTTCATCATAGGGGCCTAGCTCGCACTGGGATGTTACAGCGATCACATCAGTTGCGGAGCCCCAGTTGATGTCCATGGAGCTGGTACGGATGCTTGAGGACATGCAGATCTCATTGGTGTCTGAGGATGACCCTGAGCTCTACGAGGAGTACTTGATAGCGATGAGTACCACAGATGACATTAAAGACCGCATCAGGGATGGGCAGAGGTAGGATGCCAAGTTAGAGCCAATATTCAGGGCCTTGGAGGCAGGCTCGACCGGAGACTATTCATTGAAGGATGGTTTGCTGAGTTTTAGAGGTTGAGTATATATATCGGCAGGGGGCCGGATTCGGGATGACATTATGACAGAGGCTCACTACAGTAGGTATTCGGTGCACCCGGGCATCACCAAGATGACGGCGGACTTAAAGAGGACCATGTACTGGCCGGGCATGAAGAGGGGCATCACTTGTTTTGTGACCCACTGTGAGTCTTGTCAACTTGTCAAGGCGGAATGCAAGAACCCGACTTGACTATTGCAACCACTCCCGGTGCCGGAGTGGATTTTTGATGACATCGTGATGGACTTTATACATGTACTTCCCCGATCATATGCGGGGAATGATTCAATACGGGTGATCGCCGACAGATTGACGAAGGTGGCCAGATTCATTCCAGTCAGGAAGGTTTCCAAGTCGATGATTTGGTACGGAGGTTTATGAAGCAGTTTGTCCGATATCATGGCATTCCTAGGATGATCGTGTCAGATCGGGATGGACGATTTACTTCTAGGGAGTGGAGAGCGGTGCAGGCTTACCTGGGCACCCGATTGATATTTAGCACTGCATTCCACCCTCAGACAGACGGGCAAGTGGAGCGTACCAACCGGACCTTGGAGGATCTTCTACGCCTATGCATTCTGGGTCGCGGGCAGCCATGGGAGAGACTGTTGTCGTTAGTCGAGTTCTCATACAACAACAGTCACCAGGTCAGCATAGGTATGGCACCCTAACGGGGCATTATACGGACGGAGATGCAGGACCCCGTTATCTTGGATCCAGGATAAGGATCCCAAGGCACTCGGCTTAGAGTTCGTGGAGGACACTAAGGCTCAGGTGCGGTTGATTCGAGACAGGATGTCGGAGGCCCAGAGTAGGCAGGCCAAGTATTACGATGTGCGACATCATATAGTAGCGTTCCAGGTGGGAGATCGGGTATTCCTGAAAATAGATCTGATGCATGGAGTCTCGCGGGTATGCGGGCGGAAGAAGCTCAGTCCGAGATATATGGGGCCCTCAGGATCCTGGAGAGGATCGGCCCCTTGGCTTACAGGCTGGAGCTACCACCGGAGTTAGCGGGATTGCACGACGTCTTCCACGTCTCCTCACTTAGGAGGGCTCTTGTAAGACCCCCCCCCCCCCCCCCCCCCCACCACCACCACCAAAAAAAAACTGAACCCAGTTCAGGGAGAGGGGGTCTTACTGCCCAAGATGTCCACTTAGCGCTTCCCGGGTGGCAACGACCCACCCTCTCAAGCACTGAGTGATCGCCTTGTCAGGCACAAGAATCACCACATCACATTAGAGTCGCATAGCGGAAGCAGAAGTAAGGGAAATAGACAGGGCAACAACTATATATATATAGCCAAAAGGTCGTAGTCTACTGGTTACATCAACTGCCTCGTGGGCTACAAATAAGTACAACAAAACACTCCTTATTAACCTATACCCTAGGGCTCACGTCTCAGAAGATAAGGGGCGAGACTGGAGTATCCGATCGGGCAATCTCAAGGGTCGGTAAGTCATCCTGCGGTGTGGGGGCTTCGTGTTGTCCCATCTCCTGTGAATGGTGATAAAATTAACCTTTAGTCATAGAGCTAAGTGGAAAACACATTCCCTCCCCGGATATGTATCTTGGGGGCAGGCTTAAGTACCAGAAAAAGATAGCCAAAGCAAAGAGAGGGTTAGCATCAGGTATGTATATATATAGCTATAGGGCCTTTCAGCGATATTATTAGTTAAATAAAGGGGAACGCGCAGCTTATAACAACATTAGTAACCCTAACTTGCACACACACAGTAGGTATTCAAACCTGTACACACAACCCTGTGTCGACACAGTTTGGACCGCTCTCTTCCAGCAGGGTAGCGAACCCCACGGGCCTTACCGATGTGGCCGTCGGTGACAGTGGCCAGTCCTGCCACTTATGAGCGTAGTCGTACCGTATCACCCAAGCCCTCTCGTACAGCTTAGTGTACTAATTGGACGTGAGCGACATCCAGTGATTCCAAGATTTAGGCCGACCAGTGGAGGCAAATCAGCGGGTTTGAAGTGGTGATAACCCGCGGTGCACATCTCCCTTTCGCCATGAGTCGTCATCCCTCCCGCACCGGTACAAACGGTCTGCGGGCGTGACCGACCCGCCACTTTTATAGAAAGCAATTCGTAAGCATTTTAAAGAAAGGGACGACTACTCCAGGTCTACCGCGGCTTCCTTGACTCAACCGGTTACACAAGTTTTGGCCGGGAGACGCATCGGAAGTGGAGCATCTTATTTTGGGCTAACCCTAGAGGAAGGACTTAACTCTTGGTTATCCCCAACTAAGACCTTATATCAGCATAGAAAGAACTGTTATTTAGCGCAGGACCTGGGTTAGCACCGCAAGCATAATATAGTGCAACATAAACTGCGGAGCTGAGTAATAAAATACTTAATAGAAAGGAAGGCTGAAGGCAAGGGCCGAATTAACTGGACCAATACGGGACTGGAGTATCGAAAAGAACGAACAGAAAGAAATAAACAATTGACTAGTGCGAGACTGAAGTATTGAAAACATGAACAAAAGCAGTAAATAGGTGACCAGTGCGAGACTGGAGTATTAAAAGGAATAATTGCAAGTAGTAAATGTAGGACCAGTACGAAACTGGAGAACATAAATAAATAAGCAGATTAGTAGTCCAACCACTCCATAATCAGGAGGCTTCAATGTCATCTCCATTCTTAGGAGGAAATTTTGTTCTTTCCCCGTTCATAGGGGTCTCTTCTCCGTTCATAGGAGTCTATTTATCTTAGTTATAGCTCGGGTTGGCTTACATTCCATAAGACCTCTTATTATTGTGTGCTTTGAGTTCATACTTAAATTATCGTTATTGATTCGTAATATTGCCTCACGATCATGTCTCGATCATGTGTTTCGATGCTTTTAACTTAGTCGATTTCTCGCCATAATTGATGAGCTCATCATTTATCTTTAATCGACTCACACAATTTTTCTATATAGCTATGATAACACGTCAAGGGCCCACAAGTTTTTTCCAAATATTTCAGTTCATTTTAGAGTGTTATTTTGCTCGAAGAAATCTTATTTAGGCTTTAAAAATTATCAAAAGAGTTGATAAAAATCCCAAACTTTGATATCATCTATAAAATTGCTTAAATTTGAGCCTATAATTTTTTAGGAATTTTCCAAAGTTATTTGGGCCTTTAATTCCTTTATTTAAACCTTATGGAGGCCTTTAAAAATAGCAAAACCTATCCTAAAATTCTCAAAAAATTACTGAAGGTACCCCTCTGGGTGGGGAACATTTTTCATGTTGGAGGATTTTTCCCTAGGGGCCTAAGTTATCCTCAGAAAAAAATTAGGAAGAGGGGAGGGTAAGTGGGGTGCGGATAAGGGTTGCCTGGGAGCTAAGGGGCGCCGGACCGCGCGTCCCTCCTTTGCCCCCACAGCGAATCTGGGATGATCCGCTGTGGGGGGGGGGGGGCACAGAAGCTGAGGGGAGGGGCGGGAAACAAGGTTCCCGCCGCCGTCCGATCTCATCAAGAGATCGGACGGCAGCAGCTGCCCCTCCCGGCGAGGCAGAGGGTGGTGGCCTCTGCCACCATCGAAAGGCAGCCGCCTGCCATCGGCGCTGCCCACGGTTGACTCGCTAAGGGTCGGCGATCACTCTGGCGGTGGTCCGGCAGCCTGGCGCCACCGACCACCGCCGATTTTTAAGGGAGAAGAGGAGGCGGGGCGGTGGCGCGGCCTGCATGGGCCATGCAGGCCAAGGACACGCCACCCACCACTGGGAGTGCTTTCCCCTGCCCCCGACTGGGTCGCCGGGGTGGGGCTTACCTTCAGTGGTGGTACGGAGGCCAGTCGCCGCCGGTCGCCACCGGAGGTGGCCGCCGTAACGGTACAGGAAAAGACAGAGGGGGAGGAGGGTTTGCGGGTGCCACCGGAGACGCATTCTCCGGCGGCCCTGCCACTTCCCTTCATCGAAGCAGAGGTATCCGGGTGGGTACCTACTCCCCCAGCGCCACCACCGGCATTGGGGTGAGGTTTCGTGGCCAAGCCACCACCCGATCCTGGACAAGGCTCGGGTGGCGTTGGTGGTGCTCCGACGACGGGGGGGGGGGGGGGGGGGCTGGCATGCCCCCTGGGAGTAGGGAAGTGGGAGGGAGAGGCTATCCACCTAGAGAGGGGGCTCGAGAGGAGGAGGGCCATCCGACCTTGAAGGGGGCGGCGACGGTGGCTCGGTGAGGGGATTCTCCGGTAGGGTGGGGCTCGGGCAGGGAGGGGGAGGTGGCTGGGGGGATGTGTTCAGCAGGGGGGGTCCCCTTTATAGAGGAGGGGGGCCTCCTTCCCTTTTTCCCCGATGTGGGACTAAAGGGAGGGGTGGGTGGGGGGAGATATCTTCTCCCCCATCCCTCCACTACCATAGAGTTGGCTGCCCACTCATGGGGCAGCCCTCCTCCCTTGAGGAAGAGTTCCTCCCCCCCTTTATGGAAGTTTCCAAAATTAGGATTTCGGGGGGGGGGGGGGGTGACCAAAGTCAACTCCGTGGTTAAGGTCCAAGGGGTCCACAAAGAATTACTGCAGTCGATTCCGAGTTCGTATGCTCCGTATTTCGTACGTGATGCCATGGCGGTCAACAAAACCTAAAATGGACATATTTCCCATATGACCTTGGATCAGAGTGGATCGAATTCCGTTGTGCTCATATTGGTCGTACGAGTCTAACGGAACTGACAGAAGTCGATTTGGAGTACGTCTGGTCACTATTCAACAATAATGTGGTTGTGATGCGTTACGATACTCAAAACGGTCATTTTCCCTAAACGACCTCGGATCGGGATGGAATGAATTCTGTTGCGCTCATATTGGTCGTACAAGTCTAACGGAACTGACAGAAGTCGATTTGGAGTATGTTTGGTCACTATTCCACAATAATGTGGTTGTGAAGCGCTACGACACTCAAAATGGTCATTTTCTCTAAACGAGCTCGGATCGGGATGGAATGAATTTCGTTGCACTCGTATTGGTCGTACGAGTCTAACAGAACTGACAGAAGTCAATTTGGGGTACGTCTGGTCACTATTCCACAATAATGTGGTTGTGACGCGCTACGACACTCAAAACGATCATTTTCCCTAAACGACCTCGGATCGGGATGGAATGAATTCCGTTGCGCTCGTATTGGTCGTACGAGTCTAAAGGAACTGACATAAGTCGATTTGGAGCTTCCTAGCACAATATCCCATATTCGGATCACTTTTTGTCTTTTGGGGTTACTTTTATTGGGTCCACTAGGGTCTAGGGACCCAATAAAAGTCGGGATGTTACAGCTCTACTACGGCCAGAGCAGCAAATATCTACTACAGAAGGGCCAGTAGATACTGATCGATCGGTTCACCTGGAGCCAGTCCGAATAGACGATATGGAGATGCGAGTCTTGCGACACAAGAAGGTCCCGCTGGTCAAAGTCTTATGGAGAAATCATGGACAGGAGGAGCATACCTGGGAGCCACTGTACTTGATGCAGCAAAAGTATCAGGATCTCTTTGCGACAGGTATAATTTAATTTTCTTGGGATGTTACATTTAATCACTTGCGGTAAAACCCCACAGGCCTAACCTAAATTTCGGGGTTGAAATTTTTATTTTTATGTATTGAGATTTGTAATATCCCTCAAACAACTAGACTCCTAAGATGGTTTTGTCATGACTAAGTCATGACAAAACCATAGGAAGCACAAAAGACCATGTGAGCTTAGGCAAGAAGGAGGAAAACTAAAGTGGTCTGCAAATAGTAATTCTAGCTACCAAGTCTAGGGTTGGACTTTAGGGCCTCACCTTGGTCCTTTGACCCCACCATAACATACCTAACCCATTAGGGGTCTCTTAGAGCACCAAGGACCCATTGAGGTCATCCAAAGAGGTCAAGTTGACCAAAGTCAACCCTAGCCCTAAAATGGTCAAAGTAGCCTAACTAGGGTCAATTGACCTCCACCATGCCAAATTTACCTTGCCCCTACCCTTATAAGGATATTAGGGACCCAATGGACCAAAATGCCACATCATGGGGCCACCAATTTGGCTAATTTGACCTAAGTCAAATATAGCCCTGTTTTGGTCAAGTGGCCTATTAAGGGTCAATTGGCCCTCACTTTGCCAAATTGACCCTATCTAGACCTTCCTAACCCTTAGGGGAGGCCAACGAGTCACTAACCACCAATTGGGGTCAACCCAAATGGTCAAAGTGACCAAAGTCAAGTCACCCTAGGTTTAGGTCAAAATGACCTATTTTGACATAATCAAGCCCAATCCACTTAGGCTAGACCCAATTGAGGTGGCCCACTAACCCATGGGGTTGAGAATTACACAATTTGCTACTAAATTTTAGTAAATGATGACTAGGAGTGAGAAAGTGAAGGTTTCTCCCAAATTGGAGAGAGAGAGGAAGAACATTCATGGTGATTGAATGCAATTGACCCCTCAATCCTCCCCCAATTGATGGGCATTCACCTCCTCCTTCAGTTACAGAAAGAATCCTTATGTTTCCATGACCAGGGGAGATGAATTTGGTGAGAATAGGGCTTGACCGAAATCCTCCATCAATGGTCATTAATGGCCACCAAGTGTAACCCCCCTCTTGCCTCCAATTCAAGCCTTTATCACCTTCCCTGGTTCAAGAGAAGAGAAACCCCCCTTCTTCCAGAGAGAATCATGCACTAGAGGCTCGGATAGGCATGGCTCCAAAAGCTCCCTGATCTCCCATGGTGAACCAAAGATCCACAAGGCATTCTGCCCCCAATTTAGGTCTGATCCTCTTCTCCTCCCCTAGTGCTAGATCTACATCGATTTGGGGCTTGATTCAGGCTGAATCGGGCTTGAATCAAGAATCCCAAGGGGATCATTTTCGAGCTTCTTTCCCCTCCCCGAAAACCCCAATACGGCCACCACCGGCCGGCAAAAGACCCCCTATCGACGGCCACCACCTCGACGGTGGTGGTGGTGGCACTTGTCGGCCGAGGAGAGGTGAGGGTGGCAGGGAAATCAGCCCGCAAAAGCTCCCGGGACGGGCTGCTGTAAGCCGTTCATTTCTTGGGGATGATGAATGGGAGCCGTCGAACTAGCGGGATCTGCTAAGCGTAGACCAGAATACTTAATTAATCAAATATTGTACGATTTCTGTCACATAACATGCAGTGCATGGTTTTAAATATTAAAAATACTTAACATTTGATTTAGAAGAAGTGGTCTACATGATAGTTGTAGACCATGAAGTCCATTTTTATTTTAAATTTGTTTCATCAAATTTGGACCACTGGGTCGACCTCAACACTCAAAATGGTGCGACATATACAAATGGTTGACCAGAGCTTGATTTGTGTGCCCCCACTAAACCAGCCATCCAAATGTTCTGAAATTTGGAACATGTTGGAACACGGTCTTCCGCATCTCCTAGGTTTGAGAATAACAAATCCTATGTGTATTTGATCTTGTGTGTTCAAGTGTGCAGGTTAACATAGTCCACATGACTCAAGGAGTACTCATGATGTCTGCCCCCAAAATTGAGGCCAAAATTCGAACAAGCTCACTATCGCCGGCGGTAGCGATAGCGCCCGGCGATAGCGTTGATTAGCTCGATTCCGGCGGCATTTTTAGAAGGAGCTAGCGCCCGCCGGTAGCTACTAGCGCTTGCGGTAGCATGGCGCACAAGAGGCATAGAACAAATTGTTGCCACGGATGGGAGATTCGGCCGCGCAAGATCATTCCTAATCCGGGCTAGCGCCGGCGGTAGCGTGAAGGCTATAAATTGGATGCTTTGGCTCCGAATTCATCATCCTCCTCTAATTCCAAACTCCAGAGCTTCGTGCCACAGCAGAGAGAGGAAGATTCAGAGCGATACTCCCACAATTCCATAAAGCCTTAAGGAGATCCGTGGAGAAGATTTCAACACGCGTCATCATCGTGACGAAAGGCCGCATCGACTACGATCATACTCTGCAGGCCTTCGTCCACTTCTCCAAGAGATCCACATAGAGGGAGTTTTTATATTATTGTCTTTTCATTCCATATCTTTTCTGCAAACGGTAGTGAAATCACCTCGTGTTGGCGACTAGGTCTGGGGTAGGACTTAGGGCTGAAAATCACCTCGTGTTGGCGACTAGATCTAGGTTAGGTCTAGGGGTGCTCAAGGATACATCCGGGGAAGGATTGGCTAGAGTGGCTTGAGGCCGTATCTGGGGAGAGATCGGCTAAAGCCAACCGGTTCGTGGGGATACGAGTCGGTATAGAAAACGAAAAAGGACTTTAATTAGTCGCCTCCGATTTCCAGCGTCATAGAAATCAAGTTTTGTGAAACATTATTTAATATTAATAAAGCATGTCTCTTCATTATTGTTTTACTTGATTTCTCATTGTATTAATCTTGCAATATATCAAAGTTATCTAAATATAATCTTAAGTTTTTGAAAACCCATATTCACCCCCCCCCCTCTAAGGGCGCCGACCGATCCAACAAGTGGTATCAGAGCGGTTTTATTCCAATCGGCTTAACAATCGGGAATAATGGCGTCTCATGATCTCGCTTCAACTAGTGGGGCAAATTTCTGTGAAGATGAAATATCACATAAACCACCCTTGTTTGAAGGAACAAATTATAAATGATGGAAAACTTTAATGGAAAAATTTATTAAAACTTTAGACATCGAAGTATGGAACTTAGCAATTATAAGACGTGCGGATGAATCGAATAAAAAAGAACGTCAGCTAAATGCCAAAGCCAAACACTATTTCTTTTGTGCACTATCTAATGAAAATTTCAAATTCATATATTGCTTTTCTAGTGCATACAAAATATGGCGCTTTCTTGAAGAAATGTATGATCTTCCTCTCGCAGGTGTGGAACAAACACAGGAGGAAAAGAACGTACAAGCATCCATTATCATTCAAGAAGATCTCTCTCGGAGCGAAGCCATGGAGAATATTGAAATATAAAAGGAGAACAATACACCAAGAGAAAAAGGAGATGAAAATTCATCTATGATGAAGGAAGGGCCTTTCTTGAAGAACTTTATGCATACATTTTGCTTCCACCAAAAGCGCTGTAAGAAAGTCAAAATCTTCTTCTTGTGTGATAACTTCCATTTCTAGTTTCAATATACTAAAAACTGCTAAACGTAAGATCAAGAAATTGAAAATCACTATTAAAAATTTACATTTAGAAAATAAGAGATTAAAAGCTAATTTAGAATCAAATTGTGATGTGTCTTCATCATCTTGTTTTTTACTTGAAAATATAAAATCTTGTTTTGATTGTAATAATTTAAATGAAAAATGCAAAGAACTTGAAAAGGAACATTTTTGTATAAAAGAACAAAATGAAAGATTTTGTGTAGAAAATTCTTCCTTGAAAAATGATTGTGCTAAGTGCAAAGATTTTAAAATTAAAATTCAAGAGATGGATGAAACATTTGATGAATATAGAAACAACTATCAAAATCATATTGAGTCTATTGTATCCACTCTTAAAAATAGCACAATAGCCTATAACAAAGCAATACATAATCTTAAGATTAAGAATTATGAATTGGAAACTAAAGTCAACTTGCTTAAGGAAATAATAAAGAAAAATTCTCAACACATAAATCAACAATTTCAAACAAATTCCAAAAGCAAGTTAAATATGAATTTCCATAATATGTCTAAGCCCAACAAAGGAAATAAAAAATATCAAATGCTTGAAAATAAAATTCTAAATCATTATCACTTACAAAATAACCACTCTCCCAACATAAACTTAAAGATAAAACAAATTTCCTATAAAGAATGTTTTGCAAAATCATCATGGAAATTTGATAAATAAGAATAATAGTAAACCAAGTCTTGAATGGAGACCAAAAAGCAAAAATGAAAACTTAAATGCAAGGATCCATTCATCACATTCTTTTCCCAACTTAAATTCAAATGAAAACAAATTTCCATTATATAATAAATTCAAGAGTAATGATTATGGAAATTTGAAAAACAAAAATTACATTTTTTTTTCATGGTACGAATGGAAACTCATACTTAAGAATGACACATTAATGTCAAACGAAAGGGCCCATTCAAACATATCTCACCAAAAGAAAACACGATGCATTTGGGTACCCAAAGGAACCGTCACTCCCGGTCCTCTTTGGATACCTAAATCTCTTATTCATTAGTATCCCATCATTTGCATGAAGTAGAAATCAATTAAAATAAAATACACAAATTTCTACTTCATGATGTGCTTTAATGTCTTTTCTATCTTTTTCTTTTTGTGTTCTTTTTAAACTATCATGCCATGGTCATCTTATATAGTATTGGAAATATGATTTTATCTCATAAAGCTTAATGAGTTTATAAATCATTTTTTGATCAAAATTAAAAATCATATTTTTATTTTGATGACCTATCTTTTATTATTATAAATATCTTATATTATCCATATGAATCAAACTCTAAATTTGCTATAAGATATTTCAAATTAAATCCGGTTATTAGGCTATTAAGATTCCTAGCCTCACCAACAAGTGGTTTAGTGAAATAACTTGATCTAAAAGAAAATTCAAGATTTAAATAAAAGCTCAACTTTCAATATGGGTGTCATTGTTCACAACAAAAAATTATATTGTGTTCTCTCTTTGATGTCAAACATGATCTAAATCATCACTATTGTTCACCTATCAAAAAATCACATATATATATTCAAAATTCTTAATTAAAGGAAAATCACTAAAATGTGTTGAAAGAAGTTATCCTCATAATGAATATTGAATTCACAAACACCACCATGATCTAGTGATATCCTTTGCTAAACATCTCTAAAATCATAATTCATATCAAGAATCATCTATAAACAATTATCACAAATTATATGATAACAATTGACATTATAATTGTTTACCATGGTTAGTGTTATGGTGTATTATGTGTGTATTGTGATTTATTTCTAGTTTAGACCTATGAATCATTTTGATATCAAATCAAATAGAATTGTCACTCCATTCTAGGTCTCTAAGTTGAAACACAATCAAACTTTGGCATAACATCAATCTCAAATTTATCATACTAACATTGTCACCTAAAGAATATTTATATCTATGTTAGGTTTTATATGTCAGGGCATGTCCATGTTACTATTTGCGTGAACATTACTCCTTGCTCACCGAAACCATGCATATTTGATTTGTTCAAACATGATATCTTGGGTTTTCATTTCCTATTTTTTTTAAGTTATAAGCACAAGTCTTTAGAAAAGTCAAAATGAAAACATAAGTAAATACATCTCGTGCACTGATTATTTTGTCAAGTCATATAAGAAATCGCTAACGTTTCATGCAATTTGGACCATCCAAAACATCTCCTAAAAATCTGCAACTTCAGCATGGAACTACTATTGGGACACCTAATCAAGACCACCAATCAAAATTTCTAAAATCCTAAAAAAGCGTTCACTGTCTCCCACGCTAGCGCTACCGCTGACGCTAGAGTCCATGTTCATTTTTCTGTATTTTTTAAATTTCTAAAAATCCCTTAAAATATATAAATCTATATTTTCTACTTAGTTTTGCACTTCTGTGTTTCTTTATTTTTTGAAAAATCAAATACAAAACTACAAAAACCAAATTACAAAAAATATGTTTTGTTTTTTCGCTTGTGTTGTTTCCTTTATTTAAAGTTCATCTTTATGCAAAAATCAAATATAAAAATTACAAAAGCAAAAATTACAAAAATATGCTTTTATTTGTAAAAATCAACTACAAAAATATAAAACAAAACAAAAACAAGTATCAAAATTATTCTTCTGAACTTAACTTTTCTATGTATCTTGCGAAAGGGTGATTTGGGCTATCATCCCATCATATCACCTAGTACCAGGCGAACCTCTCACAAGGTAGTCCTCGGGAAGTCCAAGATCAATTTTATGAGTTCAAACTTTAAATAAAAATTACTCTTTAAAAATATCAAAAATATTGTATGAACTTCATTGAAAATCAAGCATGATGTAATCTATTATTTAGAACTTCTATAATGTTACAATTTATCTTTTCAAACTACTTTGAACATTGCTTTCATCATGCTCTGATATATCTATTAATATGTGCATCAATTATTGTGAAAAAGTTGTGAAGAACTAAGCTTAGCATGCCTCTAAGTATGAGTAAATGTTTTATGCTTGATAATGATCTTTATTCACTCACTTTTTGGCATTGTCTACATATGTGTTTAATCTAAGAATGCTTGTGTATGTTTTGTGATAGTACAATGAATTAAAATTGCAAGTATCTTACCTACACAACCTTTATTTGCACTCTTACAAATTAAGAAAAGTGGTTATCTTTCTTATAAATTATATTGGTTTGCAAAACAAATGTATTCGGAGAACTTTGCACAAAACAAAAAATCATGAAATAATTTAACAAAGTTATCTCCACCAAGCACTACTTGAACCTCCTGATAAGTCTTAATAAGCGTTGTGAGGTTGAGCACCTTGGAAAGAATAATAAAGTATCTTGTGCAAATCATATCTTTTTTTCAAAATAAAAACCACTTATTCTTAAGTACACCGGATCACAATAAAAAAACAAGAATAAAATTATGTGATCCCCCAAGCACTACTTTGCACTCTGATAAGTCTTAATGAGCATTGTGTGTGCAAAGCACCTTGGTAGTTGTACATTTTTGTGCATTTAAGTGAGTGGAAGTAAAATTATTTGTGTTTTATCGTGCTTTTACTTTACATATTACTTGTATTTTTGATTAAAACATGTGTTTACTCTACTCAAAAATAAACTTATGTGCGCATCATTATCTTCCATAACACTTCTTCTCATGAGTATTGGATCCTAATGCTAATTCTATATCACTCTTTGCTTATGAAATGCACTAGATAACCTAGCATATTTTCTATAATGTTTGGTATGATTTGAAATTGTGAATTGAAATAACATTGTAGTAATCTCTTTGTGATAGTATTATTTCATGCTTGGTTATGTTTGTCAACCATAAAAGTTTTTCATTGAAACATGATTTACATAAACATCTTCTTTTTGAAATTAAACTCATATATCTTTTTATGGATTATTCTTGATTACAATAAGATGTTTCATAAGTCTTCCGCATCATCACCATATAACTTTTACCTTGCACTTTCATGCTTTTATCAAGTCTTAAATCTCAATTTTTTTCTTAAAAACAAGTAGTAGACTTGCTTGGTAAAATTTATATTAGTTATTCTAACACGCATATCATTTTTATGCTAAAAACTCTGATTTATCTCTATATAAACTTTTATGCTAAACACTCCTCCAACAAGTGAAATATTGCTTATAAAACATCTCTTTTTGAACTTAAACTCTTATTTAGTATTATGATGTTTTTTTTCGAAATCTTCCGTAATACTCCAACTCTAATTTATTCTTGAATTTCAATATAGCTAAGTGTATTTTATTTTCAAATAAAAACCCATATGCTATGAATTTTCCCATTAGATTTAAAATGCTTAATGTTTCCAATAATTATTATCCATGACTTCATATCTCACCATAGCGGGGGCGCAGGGTTGTAGACATTAGATAACCTTATCTCTAGTCATGTCTTGTCCTTAACCGGGGAGGGTTCCAGTAGGGCCTTGCGAGGCACTGGGGGGGGGGGGGGGGAAGAGTGCTAGGTTATGTTTTTGTCTAGTGTTTGCATATGGGATTAACACCCCAACCTACGGCATGTTTGCAGCTCCTCATGCCCATCCGTCACTTAGTACAGGGCTAGGGTGTTGACATATTGTCTGGGTAGATTGGTTACTTGGAAATCATGATTTTTTTAGGCTTAAAACTCTTATTTAAAGGGGAAATCATTATTTTTTGCTAAACTCTGATTTAAAAAAGTGGGAGAACTACAAACAAAAGGGATAAAATAAGTCATAACTCTGATCATTTTCAATGAAAGACAAGTCTAAAATTCCTTATCATTTACTTAAAAAAACTCGATCATGCCTTCTCTTTTATTTACACATTTTTTAGTGCTTTATTTCCCTACCCACTTTTGCTAATAACAAAGGGGGAGAACTAACATGATAAAATGCAAAAGGGGGAGAACTAACATGATAAATGTAACCCGCTATCATACACCACATGACAAATTCAGATGATAGCTTACATATTAGGGGAGCATTCACTTGGGGGGAGCATGTATTTAGGGGGAGCAATTCTAAATGCTAAAATCAATAATCATCCTAAAGTCATCACTCTCACACACACACATATATAGTCTCATCATGCTTATTTATTAATGCTTTGATTTATCATTAATGGATTTGTTATTATCAAAAGGGGGAGTTTGTTGGAACACGGTCTTCCGCATCTCCTAGGTTTGAGAATAACAAATCCTATGTGTATTTGATCTTGTGTGTTCAAGTGTGCAGGTTAACATAGTCCACATGACTCAAGGAGTACTCATGATGTCTGCCCCCAAAATTGAGGCCAAAATTCGAACAAGCTCACTATCGCCGGCGGTAGCGATAGCGCCCGGCGATAGCGTTGATTAGCTCGATTCCGGCGGCATTTTTAGAAGGAGCTAGCGCCCGGCAGTAGCTACTAGCGCTGGCGGTAGCATGGCGCACAAGAGGCATAAAACACATTGTTGCCACGGATGGGAGATTCGGCCGCGCAAGATCATTCCTAATCCGGGCTAGCGCCGGCGGTAGCGTGAAGGCTATAAATTGGATGCTTTGGCTCCGAATTCATCATCCTCCTCCAATCCCAAACTCCAGAGCTTCGTGCCACAGCAGAGAGAGGAAGATTCAGAGCGATACTCCCACAATTCCATAAAGCCTTAAGGAGATCCGTGGAGAAGATTTCAACACGCGTCATCATCGTGACGAAAGGCCGCATCGACTACGATCATACTCTACGGGCCTTCGTCCACTTCTCCAAGAGATCCACATAGAGGGAGTTTTTATATTATTGTCTTTTCATTTCATATCTTTTCTGTAAACGGTAGTGAAATCGCCTCGTGTTGGCGACTAGGTCTGGGGTAGGACTTAGGGCTGAAAATCGCCTCGTGTTGCGACTAGATCTAGGTTAGGTCTAGGGGGTGCTCAAGGCCACATCCGGGGAAGGATTGACTAGAGCGGCTTGAGGCCGTATCTGGGGAGAGATCGGCTAAAGCCAACCGGTTCGTGGGGATACGAGTCGGTATAGAAAACGATAAAGGAATTTTATTAGTCGCCTCCGATTTCCAGCGTCATAGAAATCAAGTTATGTAAAACATTATTTAATATTAATAAAGCATGTCTCTTCATTATTGTTTTACTTGATTTCTCGTTGTATTAATCTTGCAATATATCAAAGTTATCTAAATATAATCTTAAGTTTTTGAAAACCCTTATTCACCCCCCCCCCCCTCTAAGGGCGCGGACCGATCCAACAGAACATAGCCCACATATACCCACACCCTTAACATATACAGTTTTCCAAGGTTTTTGCAAACATTTGATAATTCATTAATAAATTAATTATAGGGTCTAGTGACATCCAAACACCACCAAATTTTGGTGGGAGGTCATTAAGGTCATGATATGACTATGGTAAAAATTTCATCCCATTTGGGATTGATTTGGTTGGGTAATTAATTAACCCAATATTGGCTAAGCTAGGGGATTTTAGGCCAAAAGTGCACTTGTTGGGTTGAGTGGTCAAATCTCATCAAAAAGTGATAAAACCTTGACCCCTGACTTAATATCACATAAAACACCTCCACCAATGATTTGGGGTGATTTGGGGTGGATGTGCCCTAGGACCCTAGTTCAAGCCTTAGGGTTGTATTTTGAACCAATTGAAGGACATAGGGCCATATGGCCTTGGATTGACTTAAAATTTGGTAGAGAAGTTCATAGGGTGGTATTAAGCCCTAGATAATTTATTTGGAATTTTTAGAGACATTTAGTCTCTCTGAATTATTTAAGAGTCATTTAGGGCACTTTCTTACTAGAAGGAATTACATGCTCATATAGCCTAAGATGTTTATGAAACTTTGACACTGAGTTTATATTGATGATATTATTCTCTGATAATTTTACTAAGAATTTTGCAGTGTTATATACAGTACTTCATTCACAACCCCCAATGTTTTCCCTAGTTGTATGAAAATTTATTATGGGTTTAATACTCACTGGAAAATCATGAAACTTGAACATAGGACTTTGTATGGCAAGTATTTGATCTGTTAATTTTAGTATAATTTTTGGAGTAATGTATGTATGGTCTCCTTCACAAAGTGTCCTTAGACAGATTTGTTTAAATAATAGAATTATGTGGTCAAATGGATTTAGAAAATTGTGGGACTCCATCAGTGAACTTTTCTGACCATCTTGGACACCATATAATTTTCTTGGAATTTTTGAATAAGAATTTCTAGTACTTTCCTTGTAAATCCTTGAATTTGATTAATTAGTTTATATTTTAATTGAAGGTCAAAACCTTTCTGGAAATTTGTGAAATTCATATATGACTGTTATTTTACTGTTATATAGCTGTACAAATTTTAGTGAGGCCATAACTTATCAGAAAACCATACATGATGTACAAAATCATAGGTTCCCTTATTTTGGAGAAATTATAATAAATACCAAATATAGTAGAAAAATTATGAACTTCTGGATATGGTGTTAAAATGTGATAACACACCCCCCAATAATAATCTTGGGTCTTCTTGATGATTGTTTGGAGTACCTCCTCTCATACACCTCAAATAGCTCATTTGGTCTATGTATAGTAAAACTGTAAAATTTGAGTAACTTGTAGATCATTAGGTGGGAATAGGAGGTAGATGGTGTACTTAGTCTGGTTGAGGAGATTTGAGGTCACTGATAGGAGTCTATATATTGAGTGTGCCCGATAAGCTAAGGGGCAAGGTTGTGCTCGGGATTGACGAAAGATCGCATTTCCCTTGGAGAGTCATAAAACACTTAGGGTTAACTCAAGTGAAATGGTAAGAGGGGTATGATCAAGGGTAGACATCAATAAAAATAAGTGTCTTGGAAAGGGCAGTTTGGGCTATCATCCCATCGTACCTCCTAGTACCGCTGCGAGCCCCTCATAGTGTAGACCTCGGGAAGTCCAAGATTAACCCTAAATTGTAGGAGTAAGTGGTTATGCAAGATTAACTTAATAATACACTCACCCACACCCCGTTGTTATGTGTAGTTCGTTGGTTTGGTCTTATGAGCAGTAGGCTCAGTGGTTGTAGGTACGGACGGGTTAGTCCGGCGAGCCGGTGGCTCAGAAGGTTATGGTGATGGGCGGGTTAGCCCAGAGAGCCTATGAATCGGAGATATATGTATAATAATCATGAATGTATATGCATAAAGGTGGTGGGTCTTTAGTATTGACGGTCTTCGCACCGACATCGATACTTTGGCTCGGTAAGTGTGGTTAACACTTTGCCAAGGTAAAGTCTGGTGGACTAGCCAGTAAGAGTACGTAGGAGCTCCGCTGTTGTGTTCTTAGCGTTGAGGCGTACAATAGGTCTAAGTTAGGTAGGGCAGATACTAACCTAGAGGTGGGCGAGGCCCAACCCACCGCTTCTGTTTGCCACTACGGGAGTATCCTGGGAGTTTTGCTAGCTCCAAAAAGGGGAAACTAAAGGTCTGTGTGCATAGAGTCGAAGTTTGTAAGTTGCACTTGTGTGAACATAACATTAAGCTGCATAACTCTGCATGTCATGACATAAGCATTGCATTTCAACCCCTACCCATATCGTATAAATCGGTATGAGACTTTTTATACGATAGGCCCTGCTAAATGACCCCTTGGTCTATAGGTCTGTATGGGCATTCCTATAAATCAAGGTTATTCTTCTTTATTTACTTTTACTTATTATTGTTTTATTACTATTTTACTTATTACTGTTTTACTCTCTGTAATATATACTGCGTAGTGGTAGACATTTCCTGTAGATTAGGTTCACCGTCATCTGCTTATGTATACCTCTTGCTGTCCTCCGCTTCATTCCTCCCGGTCGGTGCCTGTTGGAACATGGTCTTCCGCATCTCCTAGGTTTGAGAATAACAAATCCTATGTGTATTTGATCTTGTGTGTTCAAGTGTGCAGGTTTACTAGGTCCACATGACTCAAGGAGTACACATGATGACAGCCCCCAAAATTGAGGCCAAAATTCGAAGAGGCTCACTAGCGTCGGCGGTAGCAACTAGCGCCGGGCGCTAGCGTTGATGAGCGCGTTTCCGGGAGCTGCTATGGAAGGCGCTAACGCTTGGCCGTAGCGGATAACGCCGGCGGTATCGGTGAACACAGAAGGAATGAAAGCCTCGTTGTCGCGGATTGAAGATCCTGCCGCGCAAGAAGTTTCTTAATCGGGGATAGCGCCGGCGGTAGCTACTAGCGCCGGCGGTAGCGTGACTCATATAAGGCATAGTGCAGCATGTTGCCACGGATGGGAGATTCTGCCGCGCAAATTGTTTCTTAATCCGGGCTAGCGCCGGCGGTAGCGCTAGCGCCGGCGGTAGCGCTAAGGCTATAAATTGGATGCTTTGGCTCCGAATTCTTCATCCTCCTCCAATCCCAAACTCCAGAGCTTCGTGCCACAGCAGAGAGAGGAAGATTCAGAGCGATACTCCCACAATTCCATAAAGCCTTAAGGAGATCCGTGGAGAAGATTTCAACACGCGTCATCATCGTGACGAAAGGCCGCATCGACTACGATCATACTCTGCGAGCCTTCGTCCACTTCTCCAAGAGATCCACATAGAGGGAGTTTTTATATTATTGTCTTTTCATTTCATATCTTTTCTGTAAACGGTAGTGAAATCGCCTCGTGTTGGCGACTAGGTCTGGGGTAGGACTTAGGGCTGAAAATCGCCTCGTGTTGGCGACTAGATCTAGGCTAGGTATAGGGGGTGCTCGAGGCCTTTCTGGGGATAGATTGGCTAGAGCGGCTTGAGGCCGTATCTGGGGAGAGATCGGCTAAAGCCAACCGGTTCGTGGGGATACGAGTCGGTATAGAAAACGAAAAAGAATTTTTATTAGTCGCCCCCGATTTCTAGCGTCATAGAAATCAAGTTTTGTAAAACATTATTTGATATTAATAAAGCATATCTCTTTGTTATTGTTTTACTTGATGTCTCTTTATTAATCTTGCAATATTCCAAAGTTTTTATAAATATAATCTAAAGTTTTTGAAAACCCTTATTCACCCCCCCTCTAAGGGCGCCGACCGATCCAACAAGTGGTATCAGAGCGGTTTTATTCCAATCGGCTTAACAACCGGGAATAATAGAGTCTCATGATCTCGCTTCTACTAGTGGGGGAGATTTTTGTGAAGAGGAAAATCACTTGCACCACCTTTATTTGGAGGGACAAATTATAAAGGATGGAAAATCTTAATTGAAAAATTTATTAAAACTCTAGACATCGAAGTTTGGAATTTAGCAATAGCAAGACCCGCAAATGAATTAAATAAAAAAGAACTTCAATTAAATGCAAAAGCTAAACACTATTTATTTTGCGGTCTATCAAATGAAATTTTCAAATTAATATATTGTTTTTCAAGTGCATATAAAGTATGACATTTTCTTGAAGAAATTTATGATTCTACAGGTATGGAACAATCGCAAGAACCGGAGAATACGCAAGCATGCACAACTCTTCAAGAATGCCCTCCTCATGACGGATCAATGGAGCACACATCTAATAGAAGAGAAGAAGTATTGTGGTCGGAAGAGGAGTGCCAAAAAGATGTTAAAGAAACGATATGTTCAAATCGTGCCTCTCCCGAAAGCAATGTATGGAACAATCGCAAGAACCGGAGAATACGCAAGCATGCACAACTCTTCAAGAATGCCCTCCTCATGATGGATCAATGGAGCACACATCTAATAGAAGAGAAGAAGAAGTATTGTGGTCGGAAGAGGAGTGCCAAAAAGATGTCAAAGAAACGATATGTTCAAATCGTGCCTCTCCCGAAAGCAATGTAAGGAAATCAAATTCCATCTTTTGTACTTCCATCTCTTCATTACAATTGCTTCAAACTACAAAGCGCAAAATTAAGAAATTAAAAAATGCAATAAACATTTGCGCTTAGAAAATAAAAATTTAAAGGCAAAAATTAATGAAAAATCAAATTTATCTAGTTCTACAAATTGCTCCTTAGTAGAAAACACCACAACTTGTGTAGAATATAATGAATTAAAAGAAAAGCACAAGAAACTTGAAAAGGATTTTATTTTAGTAAAAGAACAAAATGAAAAATTATGTTTAGAAAATTCATCTTTGATAAATGATTGTGCTAAGTGTAAAGAATATAAAATTGAAATTAATGAGATGGATGAAACATTTGATGAATATAGAAACAACTATCAAGATCATATTGATTCAATTGTTTCCATTCTTAAAAACAACACAATCGCTTATAATAAAGCTAAACATAATTTAATGATTAAAAATAATGAATTAAAAACTAAAATCAACTTGCTTAAGGAAATAATAAAGAAAAATTCTCAACACATAAATCAACAATTTCAAACAAATTCCAAAAGCAAGTTAAATATGAGTTTCCATAATATGTCTAAGCCCAACAAAGGAAATTAAAAATATCAAATGCTTGAAAATAAAATTCCAAATCATTATCATTTACAAAATAACCACTCTCCCAACATAAAAATAAACAAATTTCCTATAAAGAATGTTTTGCAAAATCATCATGGAAATTTGATAAATAAGAATAATATTAAACCAATGTTTGAATGGCGGCCAAAAGTTAAAGATGAAACACAAACTCAAATCAAAAGGGCCCATTCAATCATATCTCCCCAAAAGCAAACACGATTTATTTGGGTACCCAAAGGAACCGTCACTCCCGGTCCTCTTTGGATACCTAAATCTCTTATTCATTAGTATCCCATCATGTGCATGAAGTAGAAATCAATTAAAATGAAATACACAAATTTCTACTTCATGATGTGCTTTAATGTCTTTTCTATCTTTCTTTTTGTGTTCTTTTTAAACTATCATGCCATGGTCATCCTATATAGTATTGGAAATATGATTTTATCTCATAAAGCTTAATGAGTTTATAAATCATTTTTGATCAAAATTCAAAATCATATTTTTATTTTGATGACCTATCTTTTCTAAATATCTTATATTATCCATATGAATCAAACTCTAAATTTGCTATAAGATATTTCAAATTAAATCAGGTTATTAGGCTATTAAGATTCTTAGCCTTCACCAACAAGTGGTTTAGTGAAATAACTTGATCTAAAAGAAAATTCAAGATTTAAATAAAAGCTCAACTTTCAATATGGGAGTCATTGTTCACAACAAAAAATTATATTGTGTTCTCTCCTTGATGTCAAACATGATCTAAACCATCACTATTGTTCACCTATCAAAAAATCACATATATATATATATATATTCAAAATTCTTAATTAAAGGAAAATCACTAAAATGTGTTGAAAGAAGTTATCTTCATAATGAATATTGAATTCACAAACACCACCATGATCTAGTGATATCTTTTGCTAAACATCTCTAAAATCATAATCCATATCAAGAATCATCTATAAACAACTATCACAAATTATATGATAACAATTGACATTATAATTGTTTACCATGGTTTGTGTTATGGTGTATTATGTGTGTATTGTGATTTATTTCTATTTTAGACTAATGAATCATTTTGATATCAAACCAAATAGAATTGTCACTCCATTTTAGGTTTATAAATTGAAACACTATCAAACTTTGGCATAACATTAATCTCAAACTTATCATACTAACATTGGTACCTAAAGAACATTTGTGTCTATGATAGGTTTTATAAGATTTTGTCAAGACATATTGTCTGGATATTGGTATTTAGGGCATACCTAGTTTATTCTTCGCATATACATTAGTTCATAATTAAAAAATCATGCTTATTTGGTGAATTCAAACATGATGTCTTGTGGCTACATTCTCTATCTATTACATTATTTTGGTAAACACAAGCCTTTGAAAAATCATAATAAAGATATAAGAAAATATGACTCATGCGATGATTAGGTGTCCTAGATCTTTCAAATTAACACAAATTCAAAAATGCATTTTTTTGGTGTTTAACCATCAAAAACATCTCCTTAAATTCTGCAATTTCAGCAAGAAACTCCTAATGGGACACCTAATCAAGATCAAGAATCAAAATTTCCAATATCCTCAAAAATCACTTACTGTCTCCCGCGCTAGCGCTACCGCAGGCGCTAGCGTCCATGTTCGATTTTCTGTATTTTTTTAAATTCGAAAAATCCATAAAAATATATAAATCTATATTTTCTATTTAGTTTTTGCACTTCTATTTTTCTTTATTTTTTGAAAAATCAAATACAAAAATACAAAAGCCAAATTACAAAAATATTATATATTTTGCCTTTGTGGTTTGTCATTTGTTTAAATTCTATTTCTTAAAGCAAAAAATCAAATACAAAACTATAAAACAAACAATTATAAAAAATTGTTAGTTTTTGAACTTAACTTTTTACTTGTATCTTGCGAAAGGGTGATTTTGGCTATCATCCCATCATATCACCTAGTACCGGGCGAACCTTTCACAAGGTAGTCCTCGGGAAGTCCAAGATCAATTTTTATGAGTTCAAGCTTTAAATAAAAATTATTCCTCAAAAATATCAAAAAATATTGTATGGACTTCATTGAAAATCAAGCATGATTTAATCTATTATTTAGAACTTCTATAATGTTGCAATTTATCTTTTCAAACTACTTTGAACATTGCCTTCATCATGCTTTGATACATCTATTAATATGTGCATAATTTATATTGAAAAAGTTGTGTAGAACTATGCGTAGCATGCCTCTAAGTATGAGTAATGTTTTATGTTTGATAATGATCGCAATTCACTCACTTATTTTGGCATTGTCTACTTATGTGTTTAATCTAAGAATGGTTGTGTATGTTTTGTAATAGTACAATGAATTAAAATTGCACAAGTATCTTACCTACACAACCTTTATTTGCACTTTTAAAAGTTAAGAAAAGTGGTTATCTTTTTCATAAACTATATTGGTTTGCAAAACAAGTGTATTCGGAGAACTTTGTACAAAACAAAATCATAAAATAAAGTGACAAAGATAACTCCACCAAGCACTACTTGAACCTCCTGATAAGTCTTAATAAGCGTTGTGAGGTTGAGCACCTTGGAAAGAATAATAAAGTATCTTGTGCAAACCATAATTTTCTTTCAAAATAAAAACCACTTATTCTTAAGTACACCGGATCACAATAAAAATCAATCCTGAAGAATAAAACTATGTGATCCCCCAAGCACTACTTTGCACCCTGATAAGTCTTGATGAGCATTGTGTGTGCAGAGCACCTTGGTAGTTGTATATTTTTCTTTGTGCATTGAAGTGAGTGGAAGTAAAATTATTTGTGTTTTATTATGCTCGTTACTTTACATATTACTTGTATTTTTGATTAAAACATTTGTTTACTCTATTCAAAATACACTTTTATGCACATCATTATCTTCCATAACACTTCTTCTCATGAGTATTGGATCCTAATGCTAATTCTATACTACTCTTTATTTATGAAATGCACTAGATAACCTAGCATGTTTTCTACAATGTTTGGTATGTTTTGAAATTGTGAATTAAAGTAACATTGTAGTAATCTCTTTTTGATAAGATTATTTCATGCTTGGTTATTGTATTGTCAAAACAAAAATTTTAAATGCAAAATGATTTACAAAAACATCTTCTTTTTGAAATTGAACTCATATATCTTTTTATGAACCATCATTGATTACCATAAAGATGTTTTTTGTACTTCTATATGTCTTCCGCATCATAACCATATAATTGTTTTACCTTGCACTTTAATACTTATTTAAAATCTTTCATCTTGTGTGCATCATCACTTGAATCTTCAAATTCCTTTCTTGCAACAAGTGGTAGACTTGCTTGGTAAACTTTATATTGGTTGAATTTTTTTTTGCCTATAACTCTGATCTATTTCTATTCTAAACACTCCTCCAACAAGTGAAATATTGCTTATAAAACATCTCGTTTTAACTTAAACTCTTATTTAGTATTATGATGTTTCTTTTTTGAAATCTTCCGCAATACTCAAACTCTGATTCATTCATGAATTTCAATATAGCTATGTGAGTTTTATTTCAAAAATTCAAATAAAATATAAACCCATATGCTATGATATTTCCCATTAGATTTAAATGCTTAATGTTTCCAATAATTGTTATCCATGACTTCATTTCTCACCATAGCGGGGGCGTAGGGTTGTAGACATTAGATAACCTTATCTCTAGTCATGTCTTGTCCTTAACCGGGGAGGGTTCCAGTGGGGCCTTGCGAGGCACTGGGGGAAAGAGTGCTAGGTTAAGTTTTTGTCTAGTGTTTGCATATGGGATTAACACCCCAACCTACGACATGTTTGCAGCTCCTCATGCCCATCCGTCACTTAGTACGGGGCTAGGGTGTTGACATATTGTCTGGGTAGATTGGTTACTTGGAAATCATGATTTTTTTTAGGCTTAAAACTCTTATTTAAAGGGAAAATCATTATTTTTTGCTAAACTCTGATTTATAAAAGGGGAGAACTACAAACAAAAGGGATAAAATAAGTCATAACTCTGATCATTTTCAATGAAAGACAAGTCTAAAACTCCTTATCATTTACTTAAAAAGCTCGATCATGTCTTCTCTGTTATTTACACATTTTTTTGTGCTTTGTTTCCCTACCCACTTTTGCTAATAACAAAGGGGGAGAACTAACATGATAAAATGCAAAAGGGGAGAACTAACATGATAAATATATAATCCGCTATCAAAATACAAACCCAACATGATTGATTAAGTTGATAGCATACATATTAGGGGAGCATTCACATAGGGGGAGCATATATTTAGGGGGAGCAATTCTAAATGCTAAAATCAATAATTATCCTAAGTCATCACTCTCACACACACACAAGTAGAGTTTCAACATGCTTATTTATTAATGCTTTGATTTATCATTAATGGATTTGTTATTATCAAAAGGGGGAGTTTGTTGGAACATGGTCTTCCGCATCTCCTAGGTTTGAGAATAACAAATCCTATGTGTATTTGATCTTGTGTGTTCAAGTGTGCAGGTTTACTAGGTCCACATGACTCAAGGAGTACACATGATGACTGCCCCCAAAATTGAGGCCAAAATTCGAAGAGGCTCACTAGCGCCGGCGGTAGCAACTAGCGCCGGGCGCTAGCGTTGATGAGCGCGTTTCTGGGAGCTGTTATGGAAGGCGCTAATGCCTAGCGGTAGCGGATAACGCCGGCGGTATCGGTGAACACAGAAGGAATGAAAGCCTCGTTGCCGCGGATTGAAGATCCTGCCGCGCAAGAAGTTTCTTAATCGGGGATAGCGCCGGCAGTAGCTACTAGCGCCGGCGGTAGCGTGACGCATATAAGGCATAGTGCAGCATGTTGCCACGGATGGGAGATTCTGCCGCGCAAATTGTTTCTTAATCCGGGCTAGCGCCGGCGGTAGCGCTAAGGCTATAAATTGGATGCTTTGGCTCCGAATTCTTCATCCTTCTCCAATCCCAAACTCCAGAGCTTCGTGCCACAACAGAGAGAGGAAGATTCAGAGCGATACTCCCACAATTCCATAAAGCCTTAAGGAGATCCGTGGAGAAGATTTCAACACGCGTCATCATCGTGACGAAAGGCCGCATCGACTACGATCATACTCTGCGGGCCTTCGTCCACTTCTCCAAGAGATCCACATAGAGGGAGTTTTTATATTATTGTCTTTTCATTTCATATCTTTTCTATAAACGGTAGTGAAATCACCTCGTGTTGGCGACTAGGTCTGGGGTAGGACTTAGGGCTGAAATTCGCCTCGTGTTGGCGACTAGATCTAGGCTAGGTCTAGGGGGTGCTCGAGGCCTTTCTGGGGATAGATTGGCTAGAGCGGCTTGAAGCCGTATCTGGGGAGAGATCGGCTAAAGCCAACCGGTTCGTGGGGATACGAGTCGGTATAGAAAACGAAAAAGAATTTTTATTAGTCGCCCCCGATTTCTATCGTCATAGAAATCAAGTTTTGTAAAATATTATTTGATATTAATAAAGCATATCTCTTTATTATTGTTTTACTTGATGTCTCTTTATTAATCTTGCAATATTACAAAGTTTTTATAAATATAATCTAAAGTTTTTGAAAACACTTATTCACCCCCCCCCCCCCTCTAAGGGCGCCGACCGATCCAACAGTGCCTAGGAGTCACCGGGGGAGGGGCGGGGGATTGGCTTAGTCTTTTGGCTAACGGTCGGTGGACCTTATCATTTTAGGGGACCGAGGAGACGCAACAGCAATAGAGGCCGGTGCAGATGGAGGCGGGACAGTCTAGCACAGGAGCACCAGTTTCAGGATCTGTGAGTGATTTTTAGTAGTTGCTTCCGCGAGAGATCTTGCCGTGAGGATATGATGTATTGGGTGGGAGCCCTTATTACTGCTATCTTTTATTCAGTTACTATGTGTGGACCTCTGTTATTCTGAGATTTATATTTCATGTGATGTAGACTTGAACTCTTTATGTTCACTTATAATCTTCATTTTCTGTGATCGATATTGCCGGCAGGATCGGCGTTTTGTAGTGGCGACCTTCCCGAGCCTTGGTATCACCTTAAAGCGGCGGTTCTGGGCATAAGACCCGGTAGCAAAGCAAAAAAAAGGGTCTTACACCAGTCGCCGGAGAAGAACATGCAGAGGTGGCCTATCGTAGGAGAGGTAGGGTTGCGGGAACTTGCGGGGGTTTCGATCGCGGAATGTTTCCCTAGGGAGATGGGCAGAATTGAGTGGGGGAGACGCACGATTTCTGGAGTCGCAATAAATTTTTGCGACTCTAGAATCGCGAAATGTGGCGATTTGGGCCCGGCAGCGACTCCAGTCGCCTTCCCAAAAAATATGTTTGGCGCGACGCTTTCAAAAACTGCGACACCCCACTACAAAAACGTCGCGTCAAACAGAGCCCGAGATCTTTAAAATTGATGTCAAAGCTTTGATATGCGTTATAGATGTTCTGTGTTACCTTAATGTTATCTATTTCTTTATGCATTAACTAATAAAAGTCAATATACAAATATACTCTAAATGACAAAATTCTTCTAAAGAGATGTGAGAGGATAAATTTTAGTGCTTCTAAAATATATTGGTAATTGTTGCGGGTCGCTCGGGTGCTTTGGTAGACCGGTCGAATTGAACCACCTTAGCTCGGAAGCGAACCGAGCGCGCAAACAGTCAATTAGAGATTCATTGAGTACACTGAGACTTTTTAACGTGGAAAACCCAGAAAGGGTAAAAAACCACGCGGCCGGAGCTGTGCCGACCAAACTTCACTATCTTCTGGGGGCTTACAATTAGAGACTTAGAACTCAAGTGCGACAGGCCGCTGCTCGTTACAATAATAGAGAGAGAGAGAGAGAGGGAGAGAGTTCCGAAGGTGACAGACCACCTCCAGCTAAACTAAGTCTTTTTCCTTCTGAGAACTGCTGGGAATGAAAGTGAGAATGCTCCGGAGAACAAAAGTGAGAATGCTGAGTCGCCTTTCGGGACGAAGGAAATCTTCAAGTCCACGAAGGAGATCTTCAAGCGCCGAAGGAGAATTCCATGAAAGTCTACAAGAAGCTCTCCCTGGTCCAGAAGGCCAGGTTCTTTGAAATGAAGCCCTGAGGCTCCTTTTATAGCTTTGGCCGGGGGTAGCCCGGTAATTTCGCCGTTGTAACCACCGTAACCACCTGGTGGACGAATCATATTTTCTGGTTCAGAGCACACGGATTGACATTTTTCGTAATTGACCAACTTTCCCCTCGGGCAGTTCGGGCAGTTCAGGCTGTTTTGTTGGAGGCGAAAAATGCGACAAGCTGTTCCTGAAATCTGAGAAACTGGAAAGACAAAAAGTGAGCATGCTAGAAAGACAAAATGTGAGAAGTCAGAAAGATAAAATGTGAGAAGTCAGAAAAGACAAAAAGTGAGCTGAGCGCGCTCAGAAGCGTTCTGAGCGCGCAACGAACGGAGAAGCAATCTAGACGACTGGGGAAGCGTTCTGAGAATGCTCAGAAGCATTCCAAGCGCGCATGAGCGCGGAGGTGATCTGAGCGTGCAACGATCATGGAAGCATCATGGTCGTGCTGCGAGGCGTTCTGAGCAAACGTGGGTGTTCGAGCGCGCTCAGAGGCGTTCTGAGAGCGCAACAAGCACGGAGGCGTTCTAAGTGAACATGTGAGCGGTGCTGAAACACAGTCGTCATGCGATCGAGTTGTGGCTCCCAGCGAGCGCGTCTATTTGGAAGGCGGGAACCGAAGCCCTCTAGGGAGGAGAACAAGCTCTGCTTGCCCTGGACAAGGGGGATGCGGTTTCGACTGCATCCCCCGCGACCCCCAGGGAGGATCTCCTATAAGTGCATGGGTCCGTATCAAGAGCCCCCCAATCCTTCGGAGTCCGAGTCCTCGCGTGGAGGAGTGTGGAGGTTTTGATTTCTTCATGGCAATTAGATCATCGTCATCTTTGCGGCGTCTTGGGTCGGGATCATTGTCGGAGGACGAGCTATCTTGACTTGCGCAGCTATGAGTCTGTCGTTGTGCGAACTTTCCCGAGGTCGCCGCTCGGCTCTAGTTGTGGGAGAAACTTCTGTCTCACCTTGTTTGGTTGCGAGCTTGTCGCTTTAGCGCCAAAGCCTGAGTTGCCTGGGGGCGATGCGACGAAGCAGCGCTGAGGCGAGGTGCGCAGGGTGTGCTGAGGCGAGGTTCCCAAGCAACGTCGATGCAATGTGCCCAAGCAGCGACGAGGCAAGTTGCCCAAGCAGCGCCGAGGCGAGGTGCCCAAGCAGCTCGGAGGCAATGCGCCCAAGCAGCGCCGAGGCAAGGTGCCCAAGCAGCGCCGAGGCCAGGTGGTCTTTTGGGCAGACCTAGTTAAAATTGTTGTACTTGACGCTTATCCTCCACTCGCGAGAGGCCTCTTCTCTTCACCATGTTGGCGAATTTGCTGCTATGTGTTAGTATCGAAGATCGTGGGCCTAACTTTCGTAGCCTTGTTTTAGATAATTCGCGTTGCTGATAGAGCCAGAGAATAACTGTAGTAATTGTAAATACACAACATATACACGTGCACAAGTGCAATCTTGTGGCTTACTGTTTTAAAAGCAAAAACTGGAAGAAGCAAAAATAGAAATTGATGATAGATGAGACGCGGGCTGTGCGCGCTCTACTAGCTAGGGGAAAAGTTCCCCTGCCCAGTACCGCTCGTCTATCCGCGTCGAGGTACGACGTTGTCCTCTACTGGATTGTCAGCCTGCGGACCGTGCTGGTTCGGGACCTGGTTTAGTAAAAACCTTCCGAGGAGGCCTTGTTGGACAAGACGCTCGATTTCCTCCTTCAACCGCTTGCAGCTTTCAGTATTGTGTCCATGCCCGCGATGGAAGTCACAATATTGCGACTTGTTTCTTCCGCTCGACGTAAGCGGTTCGGGTCTGCGGAGCGCGTTGCTATCGCGGATGGTGAGGAGAACGTTAGTCCTGGTAGTGTTCAAGGGAGTGTAGTCCTGATGCTGGCGAGATCTTCGGTATCGGCTGGGGTTGTCGTGATGCTTGTTGTTCTTGTTGGGAACTGTCTGCGGCGGTGGCTCCCCTTTCTTCCTCTTTGAGCTCCCCTCGAACTGTCGGCGGTGTGCTTCGATGGTCTCATCAGCAGCTATCTGAGCTTCAACTCGGTGAACGAGGTCGGGGTAACTTGGTACGGTTTCTCTCATGAGAGCTGAGCAAAAGCCACTTGGGCGGAGTCCTCCAAGGAAGACTCCCCGCAAGAGCTCGGGACCAAGTCCTTGGATTTGTCGAGCCTCCGTAGTGAAGCGTCGGAAAAAATCTTTGAGTGTCTCTCCGTCGTTTTGGCGGATCCCTAAGAGATGGGAGGGATCTCAGACGATCCTGCGATTGGCGATGAATTGGTCCACGAACTGCTGCGCCATTTCTGTGAAGTTGTTGATGGCCCCATTCCGCAGGGAGTGGAACCAAGTGCGCGCTTGTCCCTTCAAAGTTGCTGGGAACACCTGACAGAGAAGCTAATCAGGGGCGCTGTAAATCCTCATGACGGTGATGAAGTGATTGACATGCTCCGACGGATCGTCCGTCCCATCGAATGTCTCGATGTTGGGAAGCTTGAAACCATTCGGAATTGGATGGGCCAAGACTTGAGGCGACAGTGGGGAGCCGTGGTGCACGAGACGGTGGGCGAGAGTTGCGCGTCGCCCCGCTTGGACGTACTCATCTTCTATCATATCACGTATTTTTTCTCGCGTGGCTCTTTCTACTGCTCGGCCAGGGACATCTCTTCCTGGGAGATGGTGATGGTGGTCAGCTCCTGGGCCTCTGGCTGGCGGAGCAGGATGGGCGGAGCTTGCAGCGTCGGAGAAATCTTTAGAGACTTCATCTTCCCGAATGGCTCCCTCGACCGGAGCATGATTCAGAACTGGGGGTGGCAGAGCGTTTGATGCTGGAGGCTGAATGGGAACTCGAGGTGCCCCCAGGTTTCTCACGAGAGTCAACATCTCGGCTTGTTGATCTTCCATTTGCCGAATGCGCCCTTCCAGCACCATCGCAGGCGTAAGCACTGCCTCTTCTGTGAGAGGCGCATTGATGAGTGAGTGGGAGGGAGCTGGGTCGACGCGCCCCTCTGGGATTGAACCTTCAGTGGTGCGTGCACTTCTTCTAGCCATTGCGGTTGGCGGTAAGTGTCACTTTCAGTAATCTTTGCTTAACTTTTGGGAATTGCTTCCCACAGACGACGCCAAACTGTTGCGGGTCGCTCGGGTGCTTTGGTAGACCAGTCGAATTGAACCACCTTAGCTCGGAAGCGAACCGAGCGCACAAACAGTCAATTAGAGATTTGTTGAGTACACTGAGACTTTTTAACGTGGAAAACCCGGAAAGGGTAAAAAACCACACGGCTGGAGCTGTGCCGGCCAAATTTCACTATCTTCTGGGGCTTACAATTAGAGACTTAAAACTCGAGAGCGACAGACCGCTGCTCGTTACAATAATAGAGAGAGAGAGGGAGAGATAGAGAGGGGGAGAGAGTTCCGAAGGCGACAGGCCACCTCCAGCTAAACAAAGACTTTTCCTTCTGAGAACTGCTGGGAATGAAAGTAAGAATGCTCCGGAGAACAAAAGTGAGAATGCTGAGTCACCTTTCGGGACGAAGGAAATCTTCAAGTCCACGAAAGAGATCTTCAAGCGCCGAAGGAGAATTCCGCGAAAGTCTGCAAGAAGCTCTCCCAGGTCCAAAAGGCCAGGTCCTTTGAAATGAAGCCCTGGGGCTCCTTTTATAGCTTTGGCCGGGGGTAGCCCGGTAATTTCTCCGTTGTAACCATCGTAACCACCTAGCGGACAAATCATATTTTTCGGTTCAGAGCACACGGATCGCCATTTTTCGTAATTGACCATCTTGCCCCTCGGGCAGTTCGGGCAGTTCAGGCAGTTCGGGCAGTTCGGGCAGTTTTGTTGGAGGCGAAAAAGGCGACAAGCTGTTCCTGAAATATGAGAAACTGGAAAGACAAAAAGTGAGCATGCTAAAAAGACAAAATGTGAGAAGTCAAAAAGACAAAATGTGAGAAGTCAAAAAAGACAAAAAGTGAGCTGAGCGCGCTCAGAAGCGTTCTGAGCGCGCAACGAACGGAGAATCAATCTAGACGACTGGGGAAGTGTTCTGAGAATGCTCAGAAGCATTCCAAGCGCGCATGAGCGCGTAGGTGATCAGAGCGTGCAACGATCATGGAAGCGTCATGGTCGTGCTGCGAGGCGTTCTGAGCGAACGGGGGTGTTCTGAGCGCGCTCAGAGGCGTTCTGAGCGCGCAATGAGCACAGAGGCGTTCTAAGTGAACAGGTGAGCGGTGTTGGAACACAGTCGTCATGCGATCGAGTTGTGGCTCCCAGCGAACCCGTCTATTTGGAAGGCGGGAACTGAAGCCCTCCAGGGAGGAGAACAGGCTCCGCTTGCCCTGGACAGGGGGGATGCAGTTTCGACTGCATCCCCCACGACCCCCGGGGAGGGTTTGGCCGCATCCCCCCATGGGTAAGGGTGCGGCTTGGCCGCACCCCCCATGGAGGGGTGCGGCTTGGCCGCACCCCACCATGGGGTGCAACTTGGCCGCACCCCCCATGGAGGGGTGCGGCTTGGCCGCACCCCACCATGGGGTGCGGCTTAGTCGCACCCCATGGAGGGGTGCAGCTTGGCCGCACCCCATGGTGGGGTGCGGCTTGGCCGTACCCCACCGTAGTGGGGTAGGGGGCTATCCGCACCCCACTTAGTGAGGTATTTGGCCTCGCTCGGCGCTGCTCCGGGCGTGAAATACGCGCGCGGCGGAGTTATGATCATGGGTTTTACCTTTCATCCCACTAACTCCACTCCTCCTTAGTGGGGCTTCTCTCTAACCGCACCCGGATCTCCTATAAGTGCACGGGTCCGTATCAGTAATATATATATACACACACACACACGAGTGCCTGACACGGGGCTCCGCCCTTACGACGATGCACGACAGTACCTGGCCGGCGACACTTCGCCCGCTCCGCGGCGGGCTTCGCCCTCCCCTTCGCCTTTTTAGATAGTATCCGACCGGCGACGGCAGGCTTCGCCCTTGCTCGACGCGTCTATGGGCAGCGCCCACAACATATACATATGAGTACTCGAAATGACTGTAAAACAATTTAAATAAATATGACAATATTTATTTTTCAAAAAAATATCCGTGTATTCTTAAAAAGATTTATTTGCTCTCTCTCCCACCTCTTTCTCTCTCCCACCGCCCTCTCACTGTCAATCTCTCTCCCCCTCTGTCCTCTCTCTCTCCCTATAATAGATATAATATATACAGCTTTTGTCGCCCACTCTCCCTCTCCCTCTCTCCTTCTCTTTCTCTTTCTCTCTGATCCTTCACCCGACTATAGCTTTAGGAGACCTATAAATGTTTAATTGTTTATTCATAAAAGAATGGACGGCTGATTATTTATGAAGTCAGATCCGATGGCCACAAATATTTCAATGGCTTGATAATTTCTGGATATGATATATCTTTATATAGCAGTGTATATATAGAGAGAGAGAGCTGAACCCTTGCGAGCTATGTGATGGGGGTACTCAACGATTCAACTATTCAAGACCTCATTCCCCACACCTCACACATGTTGTGACTCAAGCCTCACTCAACCGATAAACTTAAGAGATTCAAGTGTTGGAAATTTTTCCGTTTGGTGGACTTATTCTCTCGTGACTTCCCGGTGAAGTCGTGCGCGAATATTTAGTCTATTCGGACTCCTACGAGCGTGCATTAATTCAGTCGCGCGAACGATCGAAGTCTATGATAGGTGTGTTGGACCGTCTCGTAATTACATGTCGCGAACCCGGTCTCACCTTTAGCACGAGTTTTGGCATGATATGAAATCTCATTTATTTTAAGGGGTTTCATATTCTTCATTTTAATTGGGGTTAATGGGATTAATATGCCCATTATTGTGTAACTCTCATAGGCCTCTCCTATTAAGGCTCATTTATGTATTATGTCATACCTAAGCGATTATATATATATAATCTCTTATTTTCTAAGTCTTGCCATGAGAAGTGAACAAAGGGGAAGATTAAGTTTTTTTTTTCTCTCTCTCTCTTCTTGAAACGATGCATCCTTCCCCTCGAGCCGAACCGTCGCTTGCCACCATCAGTCCAGTGGAGAATGAGCAGCCGCACATCATCTCTCTTTTGGATTTGGAGATTGATTCTTCATCGTCGGCGATAGTTTTCTACAGTCTCGGAGAGATCCATCACCGACAACAGTGCTCCAATCTTGCCGGCCATCAAAGTCAGTGTTCTGCTTTCCTTTTTGGCAATAAGGAGTTGCCGACCACCCACCTCTATTTGAAGAACAGGATTTTTGTCGATTTGTTTTCTGCCCCTAGATCGAGCACCCCTATTACATACTACAGAGGAAAGAACTAAAAATTAGTTGCTTGGTTGCTCTTGTCTTTACAACCTCAGTTAAGATCCAAATAAAAAACTCCTAAATATTGAGATGTGCTCTACCAGATTAAAGTACGTCTGGATCAATAGATAATATATATGTATGTATATTCTGCTAACCAATTTTTGATTGTAGAGTACAATCCTTTACACACTTTCGCATGTTAGTCAACTCCTCAAAGGCTTCGGATTTTATAAAGAACAACCCGTCGCAATTGTTGCGAATATCCCCCATAATGAAGCACAAACAAGAATCAAAGAATGGTACGATTTGATTATCCGCACTTCAGTCACATTAAGCACCATTCAATTGTGTGTTCTTTATTTATATAATTGTTAAGTTAGAAAAATAAATTGTTGCATAAACTCCAATTAGAGATTGATAGAGTTTGGTTAAAACGATCCTAGGAGCTTCATTAGTCGTTGCATTCAGTAGAATTTTTTTTCTCAATAATATAAATTACACGTATCGACATACACTCCAACTATCATAACAGTTGGTATCAGAGAGACTTAACTCAAATCTATTGATCTCATTCATAATTTTGGAGTGAATTTTTTTTCTAATTAATTCAATTAAAGAACATAATTTTCAAAAACCCATTAAGCGCATTAGAGAGAAATAAAATTAGGGATTGAAACTAAAAGTGCCTTCATTAATCAATTCCCGACAAAAACATTGTGTTTTCTTTAGACGATTAAGTGTCCACACGTCATTAAACAAAAAAACATGACATTAATTTTTAGGGCAATATTCAGATATGCCAGTGTGAAAGAGTCTCATAGATTGATAAGAACTATAGCCGCCAAAGTGGCCTTTTCGAGTTAGTTTTTGAGATTACTGTTTCACATGTTTTAGGGAGTTCTCTGAGACTAGTGCGCAATCATTCACCCAAAGGTGGTGCTTGCACAATAGATTCAGAGGGATGCACACAGACTATTGGATGGTAATGAGAGTCTCTAGTAATCTATTCGCCCAAAGGTGATAGATCTACGAAAAGATCAAGCATAACTGTTGCTCATTCTTGTGTGGAGGATCACTAATTGTGTGGCGCGTAGTCTGCCCAAAGGTGTTGCACGTTGACGCGTATGGATTCTCTATATTAGTGTGCTATTTAAAGTTTTATAGTCAATGTTGCCCTATTTGACACTGATATTTCTTTTCTCTTTATACAGTCACCTTCAAAGTTCATAATAATGTGACGACCATTGAGAAACTCAACGGATCGAATTTTAAGAAGTGGAAGTCCGACACCATGTTTTCTCTAGAGATGGAGGATATCGAAATGTCCATAATACCACCCAGCCTGTAACCCTCACAGAAACCAGCACTCAAGCTGAGCTGGATCATTATGATGCATGGAACAAGTCAAACAAAATCTGCTTGTTGACTATGAAGCGTTCCATTCCAGAGCACCTATTGAGTGGTCTTCTAGACACGACCGTCGCCAAGGATTTTTTTACTATCGTTGGGCAGAGATACAAGGTGTCTTCTAATGTTGAGATCGGGACACTGATTCAGGACCTCTTCTCTATGAGGTATTAGGGAGGAGGTGGTGTCCGTGATTATATACCTAAGATGGTTTATTACCATACCAAACTGTAGGAGATGGAAATTACTCTCCCTGAAGCGTTGATTGTGCATCAGGCACTCAATACCCTCCTTGCAGAGTTCAGCATCTTGAAGACCACCTATAATTCTCAGGATGAGGCGTGGAAGATAAATGATCTGATTACTCATTGCGTTGTTGAGGAGAAACTGAAGAATAAAAAGATACGCATCGCACTGCTTGTCTCTGAGCCCTCTTTTAAGAGAAATAAGAAGAAGTCTAAAGCTCCTTACAAGGCTCGGGATGGACACACTTCAGGGACCAAGGACGCTGGTGGAAAGAAGCCTCTTAGCTGCTTCTTTTGCAATAAGAAGGGGCATGTAAAGAGCGAGTGTCTAAAATTTAAATCTTGGATGGAGAAACGTGGCTTTGCACCTAAAGGTAACCCTTTAGCTCTTGTCCTTTGTGAATCCAACTTAATAGAAGCCCTATCTAGTTCTTGGTGGCTCGATAGTAGAGCAACTAATCATGTTGCTTACACGCTACCTGGGTTCATCAAAAGGAGGAGGCCAAGCAAGGGTGAGTGTAGACTCACGATGGGCAACAACGTTGCGGTGGAGGTGGAGTTCATAGGAGATGTTTTAGTTCTTTCTTCTGGATTTGAACTTTTTTAAAAGACACTTTCTATATTCCTTCGTTTAGAAGGAACTTGATTTCTATATCTGTTTTAGATAAACTTCATTATGGCTTTAACATTCATGCTAGTTCTATTAATATTTCTTATGAATCGCAAGTTATAGGTCAATATTCATTGTCTATCGGATTATATAGTTTATGTCTAGCTCCTACGAACATTTATGCAACCTCCTATAATGCTGAAAATGTTGCCACTAAAAGACCTCTAATTAAGGAACAGTCCTTCATATTATGACATAAAAGATTAGGTCATACTCTAGGGAAAGAGTAGAGAGATTAATTAAGCAAAATATTTTTCCTACTCTTGACTTCAGTGACTTA
Organism: Dactylorhiza incarnata; assembly: GCA_033032865.1. Lineage (NCBI taxonomy): Eukaryota > Viridiplantae > Streptophyta > Magnoliopsida > Asparagales > Orchidaceae > Dactylorhiza > Dactylorhiza incarnata. The sequence goes on from JAWHQI010000130.1 coordinate 6,282,811, forward strand.
GAGACATGTGTGGACTGCTGTAGAGGCAAAATGACCAAGATTAAAAAGAAAGGCTCAACTCATAGTTCAAGTTTATTAGAGATTATTCATACGGATATCAGCGGTCCTTATTCCACCACCCTCTGTAAGAACACTTACTTCATTACTTTCATAGATGACTACTCTCGTTTCAGGTATTTGGACTTAATTAAGGAAAAGTCTGAATCTCTTGATAAATTCAAGATTTTCAAGACTGAAGTTGAGAAGAAAATAGGGAAAGTCATCAAGATAGTCAGGTCTGATAGAGGTGGCGAGTATTTTGGTAGAAATGATGCCTCCGAGCAATATAAAGGTCTGTTTGCCAAATACTTGGAGATCTACAACAATGTTGCCCAGTACTTCATGTCGGTTAGGCCTGAGCAAAATGGTGTGGCTGAAAGGCACAATCACACTATTAAGGAAATGTTGAGAAGCATGATGAGTAGAACTAATCTTCCTGAATTCTTTTTGGAGAGTAGCGCTTAAGACTGTGGTGTATATCCTCAATGGAGTACCTTCAAAATCAGTGCCCAAGACACCTTTCGAGTTACAGACTAGTAGGCGACCCAACCTTAATCATTTGCGTATTTATGGTTGTCGTGCAGAAGTCCATTTATACAATCCATCGAAAAGTAAGATAGCCCCTAGGTCTTGTCGTTGTTATTTTATAGGCTACCCAGATCACTCCAAGGGATTTAAGTTCTATTCCCCTTCAGGAGGACCCAGAATTATTGAATCTCAAAGTACTAAATTTGTAGAGTTTGATGTCGCTGACGAACCGAGTTGCTCTCACACTATTAATGAAGTCGAGGAAATCGTGCCTATTAATTTATATGTGCCTTAGGTAGGAAATCTTGTGGTGCATGAACCTGTGATGGAACAAGTGGATGATGTGGATCCGGTCTTACCATCGATCTTGGTTGAGTTTCCTCCGTAAGTTCAGGAGGTTCATCCACCCGTTAGGAGATTTGTTAGGCACAGAAGGTCTGTAATATCCTCAGACTATGAAGTCTATCTGGGCGAGAGTGATTTTGACATAGGTCAAGAAGGGTGATGTACAACCCTCATTCTCCGAGGGTGGACCCCCCCAAGGCCACGTAGGCAGAAGTCAAAGTCAAAGAGGTCAACACGGCAGACAAGCGTAAGAGCAGAAGACAGCCTAGGCGAGTAGGGGTGCACTCGTGCGAGTAGCCCGGATACTCGCCAAAAGGTGGGCGACCATAGGTTATACTCGCCCATTTGCCCGGGGAGATCGCCTCAATGTCGCTAGTCGCCGGGCAGGGGCTGGGCTATAAAAACCCCCCCTACCCCTTGGTTTTCCTATAAATAGGACCCCAGGGGTACTTGGATTGGCACCTGGACTTTAGCTTTCGAAACCCTGCTCTTGCATTCTAGCATCTGTCGCACTTGGTCGCTACTCCCGGTACTAGCCAAGTCGGTGCCTTCCTCGTACCTTGCTCGGCCATTCTTTGGTCTTGGAGGGGAAGTCTCTTCGGAGCTTCTGGGTACGTGGTGGGACCTCCCTGCCGCAGCACCTGGGGTCTTGTGTATTGCTCTTCTATCTCTTCAGTAGTCGCCAGCTTAGTCGTCTCGTTGAACTGTTGGGCGAGTAGCCTCCGGCTGCATCGGTCCGAATCTTGAGGTCGGGATTTTCCTGGCTTCAACACTTTGGTGCGGTGAGCGTGGATCGTAGTCGGAAAAGGAAAGTTCAGCAGGAAGTCGAGATGGTCGTAGGTGGCGACCATGAAGGGGTAGTCGGCAACTCGGCCGCGAGTGGCGAGTTCGTGACACTAGCGGTTCTCGAAGCCTTCGCGCAGCGTATGGAGGGAGCCTTCGCGCAGCGCATGGAGGGGATCTTGCAAACGACGCTTCAGCCGCGCGCCGAGGTCATGGCGACCTCGCCGCATCGCCCAACTCCGTCCGAGGGAGGGAGTCCCCCTCGGCGAGCAGGAAAGGAGCACGTGGAGGATGAAACCGAGCGACCAAGGAGGTCGCAATTCTACCAGCCAACCTCGCAAGGTATTCGCTTCCGCGAGCCGGGCGAGCAGGCGAGGTACCAGGATACTCGCCCATATGGCGAGTATGGAGGTGATACTCGCCAGGTTGAGGATTGTCGCCGGGCAGGAGGGAGGAGCCCCTTCTGCGAGGAGATCCTTGCCGCGCCAGTGCCAGAGGGGTTCAGGGACCCTGCCTTGAACTACTATTCGGGGAAGGAGGACCCCGTCAGGCACATCCAATGGTTCGAGGATATTGTCTCTATCCGAACCATGTCGGACGCCTTCAAGTGCAGGTTGTTTGCCATTACCTTCCGCGCAAAGGCCTGGGACTGGTTCCACCAGTTGCCCGCAGGCTCAATCTATTGCTTCGAAGACCTGTGTCGTGGGCTGACGACCCGGTTCGACACGGCACGGAAGCTAAAGAAGGAGGCCACGACCCTGTTCTACCTCGTGCAAGGGCCAGATGAGGCACTGGGACCTTACATCGAGCGCTTCCAGGAGGAGGTTCTGCAAATCCAGGAGGTGGATAGCAACATCCTGTTGCTGGCCCTGACATTCGGCATCAGTCAAGGCCTCTTCAAGTTGGAGCTCAGTGAGAACCCACCCTACTCCTACGACAACCTCATTCAGAGGGCCAATAAATTTGTCCGGGGAGAAGCCTCCAACCCCGACTTCTTGGCAAGGTTGGCACGGGTGACCAGAGGCGACCGTGGAGAGAGGGATGAGATCCCTGGAAAAAGGAAGAGGGAGGAGCCCCGAAGGGAGGCAGGGAAGTGGCCGGAGCGGCAAGAGGAGAAGAAGGAGGAGCTCAGGAGGAAGGAAACCGGGAGGATCGTGGAGAGAAGGCCCGTCGAGTCCCCTGAGCATCATGAGGAGGGAAGACGCTTCCAGGTCCCCGTCAACCGGCCACCATGGAGGCCGGCTGGACGGCACCAGCGTCAGGACCAAAGGGGGAGATCCCCAGAAAGAAGGCCCTTTCGCCAACCAGAGAGGCGTCAGGAGAGGAGGAGAGATGAAGCAATGGCGGTAGCCGGGCGAGGCCGCCGTCAAGGAAGGAAGAAGCCGAAGCCTAGGAGGCGTCAAGCAGAAGAGGTTCCTCTCTACTGCGACTTTCACCAGGTGGGGGGACATGCCATGGCTGCCTGCCCAGACTTTTGGGAAGCCCGGAGGAGGTTGGCAGCAGGAGCAGCTGGAGGAGAGCAGAGGAGGATGGAGGCCCCTGCCGAGCCGCAGGCAGGGCAGGCCGCAGTCGTTCGTCGGAGGAACGAGGATCGGGTCGACCAGGGAGGTCGGGGAGACCTGGGCCAGGGAGGTCGAGTTGGAGTAATCCATGGGGGAGCAGGGCTGGAAGCTTCCCGCAAGGGAAGCCTCCATCAGATCTACCGCAGGAGTGTCGCCTCGACCTCACAAGCACCGCCCCCGATGGAGGAGATTACCTTTTCCGAGGAGGACATGCTAGGGAACGCGAATCCCTTCCATGATGCCCTCGTGATTCAAGCCGCGGTGGAGGACTTCACCGTTGATCGAATTCTGATCGACAACGGTAGCTCTGTAAACGTCATCTTCAAGGGGACGTTTGACGGACTGGGAGTCGAAGCTGCCAGAGTTCGAGCATCAGATGGTCCCCTCTTCGGCTTCTCCGGAGAGAAGAAGGAGGTGGAAGGAGGAGCAGATCTCCTGGTAACACTCGGTGGCACCTCCATCAGCTGTCGATTTGTTATCGTCGACGCCCCGAGCTGCTACAGGGCTATCTTTGGGAGGCCGCTTCTCAACGCCTTCAAAGCCATCCCATCCTCCTACCATCAGTGCTTGAAGTACTGTAAGGGAGACGTCCAGGTGAGGATCAGGAGCGATCCAAGAGCCGCTAGGGAGTGCTATCTTAGCGCCGTCAGTACCATCAGCTGGATGGCTGACGCGGAAGAGTTCGGAAGAGTGCTGGAGAGCCCGGCCAGGCTGGAAGTGGCTGAAGAGGTCGAGGAGATCGAGGTACTCTCTGCAGCGGGAGTGCCGGGGCTGCTGAAGATTGGCGGGTCACTGAAGACCGAAGAGAAGATCGAGATGGCGGCGTGTCTGCAAAAGAGCGTCAACATCTTTGCTTGGAGCGCAGCCGAGATGCCAGGAGTCGACCCTGAGGTTGCGTGTCATCGCCTCAACCTGGATCCCACTGTCCAGCCCGTCCGCCAGAAGAAAAGGAGAACCGCCACCATCCTCGCCAAGCCAATTAGGGAGGAGGTTAAAAAACTGCTCAATGCAGGTTTTGTGTCAGAGATCCAGTATCCAGGCTGGGTCTCCAATGTTATAATGGTGACAAAGGCGGGGGGGAAGCTGGAGAATGTGTGTAGACTTTTCTTTGATGAATAAAAGCTGCCCGAAGGATTGTTATCCCTTGCCTCGAATCGACGCGCTGGTTGATTCAGCCGTCGGTTTTTCTGTGATGAGCTTTCTTGATGCGTTTTCAGGATACCACCAGATCCGGATGCATCCCCCCGACTGCCGTGACGTTTCTTTCATCACTGATGATGGCTGCTACAGCTACAAGATGATGCCCTTCGGACTAAAGAATGCCGGAGCCACCTATCAGCGGATGATGGACCATATTTTCAAAGAGCAAAAGGGGAGGAACCTGGAAGTGTATGTGGACGATCTCTTGATCAAAAGCAAGAGTGTCCAGGAACACATAGCCGATCTGGTAGAGACCTTCGCGACGCTAAGAAGATTCAAGATGAGACTCAACCCGACGAAGTGCGTCTTCGGAGCAGGCAGGGGAAAGTTCCTGGGACATCTCCTTACCTCGGAGGGAGTAGAGCCTAACCCCGACAAGGTTAAGGCGATCCTGGAGATGCCATCCCCGAAGACGATGAAGGAAGTCCAAAGGTTGACAGGAAGGCTGGCGGGTCTTAGCCGCTTCCTCTCTAAGGCCGGAGAGAAATGCTCTCCATTCTTCAAGACACTCCGCAAAGCGGAAAGCTTCGAGTGGTCCGAAGGATGTGAGATGGCGTTCGGGAAGCTGAAGGAGCAGTTGACTCAGACACCTCTCCTCCAGAGCCCGAAAGAAGGCGAAGACCTGCTCGTCTACCTGGGAGTAGGAGCAGAGGCGGTGAGCTCCGTTTTGGTCCGGGAGGAAGGAAGGAAGCAGTTACCCGTCTACTATGTCAGCCGGGTACTGAAGAAGGCAGAGCTAAAGTATCCAATCTTGGAGAAGCTTGCCTTCGCCTTGGTGGTGTCGGCACGAAAGCTCCGGCCTTATTTTCAGGCTCACTCCATCAGAGTGGTGACTGATCATCCTCTCCGCAATGTCCTAGAGGGAGTGGAGCATTCAGGGAGGTTGGCGAAATGGTCGGTAGAACTCAGCGAGTTCGACATTTCCTTCTCTCCCCGAGTAGCGATCAAGGCTCAGGCAGTAGCAGACTTCTTGGCTGACTTCTCGGTGGAAGCAGAGCCAGGAGAAGAGGTGCTCAATCCCATTCCTTGGAAGTTGTTTGTTGATGGAGCTTCGGGCAAAAGCTCTGTAGGGGTGGGCATCGTGCTCGTCAGCCCGCAGGGAACAAGAATCGAGCAAGCCGTCGAGATCCTCTTCCCCGTCACAAACAACCAGGCAGAATATGAGGCCATAGTGGCAGGCTTGCGCCTTGCCAAGGAGCTGGGGATCCGTGATGTCCGGGCTTTCACGGACTCAATGGTGGTCGCGTCGCAGATTCGAGGCGAGTTCGAGGTGCGCGACACCATCCTGCAGAAGTACCTGGTAAAAGTAAAAGGACTGATTGGAGGCTTCCAGTCTTTCTTCGTCGAACATGTGCCAAGAGAGGAGAACTCGGCAGCAGATCGCCTCGCCAAGTACGGGCCGAGGGCTGGAGGAACTATCACTGAGCTATTCCACCCATCCATTGAAGAGGGAGAGATAATGGAGATCGAGCAACGCCCCTCGTGGATGGATCCCTTTGTAACCTTCCTGACCAGCGGCCAGCTTCCAGCGGACGGAGGAGATCAGCGAGGATTTCGGTACAAAGCGGCATACTACCTCCTGCAAGATGGGGAGCTGTACCGCAAGACCATCTCGGGCCCCCTGGCCAGATGTGTTTCTGAAGACCAAGTACCCCGAGTGTTGGAGGAGATCCACTCGGGAGAGTGTGGAAGTCATTCTGGGACTCGCACTTTGGAGCAAAGGGTATTGAGGCATGGTTACTTCTGGCCTACTATCCGGAAGGATGCGGAGATCTTCTCAAAGAAGTGCCAGAAGTGCCAGCTCTTCGCCCCCCTTCAGTTGCAGCCGGCCCAGCAGCTCCGATCGATCATCTCCCCATGGCCGTTCGCCATCTGGGGGATGGACTTGATCGGCCCTTTCCCCCAAGCCAGTGGATAACGAAAGTTCGTTCTCGTCATGATCGACTACTTCTCCAAGTGGATCGAGGCCAAAGCCCTGGCCAAGACCACCTCTCAAGTCGTGAAGAACTTCATCTGGGGAGAGATCGTCTGCAGATTCGGGATCCCTCTTGCCATCATCACCGACAATGGTCCCCAGTTCGCCAGCTTAGAACTAGAGGACTTTTGCAGGCAGCTAGGAACCGACCTTCGGTTCGCCTCCGTACATCACCCAAGGAGCAATGGCCAGGTGGAGGCCGCCAACAAACTGATCATCAACCTACTGAAGAAGAAGGTGGAGAACCTAAGAGGTAACTGGGCGGACCAGCTCCCCTCGGTCCTGTGGGCTCTGAGGACCACTCCTAGCTCAGCCACAGGGGAAACGCCGTTCAAACTCTCTCACGGGTCAGAAGCTCTCATTCCAGTAGAGTTCGAAGTCAGAAGCCCAAGGGTGATAGCTGCGGAGGACGGAAGCGAAGAATGGCGACTAGAGAATGAAGAGGTTCAAAAGTTATCTCTCGACTACATCGAGGAACTCCGAGATTTAGCTTCAGCCAGGCAAGAAGAGATCAAGCGCCGGATGGCAAAACACTTTGACAAAAATGTTCGCCTCAAACAATTCCAAGCGGGCGATCTGGTCCTGAAAAAGGTGGACGCAGCAGGAAGGTCTGCGGCCGTCGGGAAGCTCAACCCGAACTGGGAAGGACCTTTCATCATCCAGGAAGCACTCCTAACAGGAGGATACCGCTTGCAGAACCAGGAAGGCGAGCTGCTAGGGAGCACCTGGAGCGGCGATGACCTGAAAAGGTTTTATCCCTGAGGGGGAATGTGTATACCCCATCCTTGTAAATTCATTTCTTTGAATAAAATCTGCATCTCCCTGAAACATGGGACGAGGCAGCCTCTTTCGCATCAACAAAGTTTTCATAATAAAGAAGTCAGGTGAGGTCAATCTCCACGCTAGGTTGGAAAATGAGCCTCCGACTTAACCCTCGTAAAAACTCAGAACGGATGATGGGACAGTGCCTCGGGTGTGCGTTCCCTTAAGACCAAGCCTCTGCAATGACGGCCGAGATCAGCTCCCCCCTTGCATGTTGGCCGCGGTTCCCACCGACTGCATTTCTCGTCCGACTGTAGAGATTACCAGGAAGAAGTCTGGACGCCGACCTTCCGATTCGGCGAAGGGATGATCAATTTCACTAGCTCAGGGAACCCTTGAAAAAAGGCGTCGTGTACCCTCGAGAGCTAAAAAGCTCGCAGCAAAGCATTTCATTTTCGAAATTATTGTGTTAGATCATATGAGTTATTGTGCCTAAAGTGTGCTTAACTCCCTGCTAAACTCATTAAGCAACAGGAAGCAGGTCCGATCCACATCCAGCATCCAAGTAGGATGGAGGCCTCGGGATGGTGTGTCCCCTTGGATCTCCCCGACTGCCACTCCCTGCTTGACGACGTCCTACGTCCATATTCGCCGCCGCAGGTTGGAAGACGAGCCTCCGACTTGACCCTTGTAAAAACTCAGAACGGATGATGGGACAGTGCCTCGGATGTGCGTTCCCTTAAGACCAAGCCTCTGCAATGACGGCCGAGATCAGCTCCCCCCTTGCATGTTGGCCGCGGTTCCCACCGACTGCATTTCTCGTCCGGCTGTAGAGATTACTAGGGTAAAGTCTGGAAGCCGATACTCCAACTTGAGAAGGGGAGCGATCGATTCGACCGGCCAAAGGATGGAGACCTCGGGAGGGTGTATCCCCTTGGATCTCCCCGACCGTCATTCCCTACTTAACGTCACTCTTCGTCGACGTTCCGGCATCCAAGTAGGATGGAGGCCTCGGGAAGATGTGTCCCTCCAGGCCTCCCCGACTGTCGTTCCCTATCTCTTTCCCCTTCAAAATTTATTGAACGAGTCTGATGAACTCTTCACCAGGTACAGAGTGAGGCCTTGAGAGCATGTGTCCTTCGGAACCCTCCAAGTACCCTCCACAACTCGACTCCACCAAGGGAAGTATTGAAGAAGGCGAGTATGCATGCGCGAGTATCTCGGCGAGTATGCGTGCGCGAGTATCTCGGCGAGTATATAGGTGCTGGCATGAAGGAGCACTCAATCTCGCCGTGACCCTAAGAGCCGAGCGAGCACTAAACCTCGCCCCGAGCCTAGGAGCCTAAGCGACATTCAAAAAAGAAAGGGATGCGAGCATCAAAGAAAAAGGCGAGCAAAATGATTATATTCATTTACTGACGTAAATACATACACAAAAATGATTGTACAGATTTGCAAAAAGAAGACAGGCGACTATGCATCCTCGCCACCATCATCGGCGTCGGGATCGAGATCTTCCACATCATCAACCTCGTCCTCAGAATCGTCATCGTCAGAATCGGTGGATGAGGATGGGAGATCTCGCATGGGGGAAGTGGACTCTTCGGCGAGTAATGCCGGGATGATGTCCATGACCGTCAGATGCATTGCCTCCGGCTTCAAGAAGCCATCGGCCTTCAAGCTGCTCAGGACCACCTTCCCGGTTGCTCGAGCGATCTCCCGGCGGATATGCGCCATATCATCGCCGACTATCCGGATCTGCTTGCCCACCCTGGAGGGGCCCGCCGACGAAGGCTGTTGCTCGGCAGGCCGAGTTTCCAACTCAGCGATTCGCACTTGAGCGGCCTCCAAGGTTTGCCGAGTATCCTCCAGCTCCTTCTCGGCCTGGGACAGCCTCTTTGCCGACTCCAGCTCGGCGGCCTGCAGCGAGCGAGAAGAAGAAGGTTAGTTTAAATAAGTTTACAAGGTAGCGAGTATCCGAAAACGCGAGTAAAGTCGTATCGGTGAGTACCTCGAACTCCTTAATTCTGTTCGCCATGGCGATCATCTTCGGGCCCTGCACCTTGATCATCTGCTCATATTCGAGCAGTTTCCTCGCCGTCGCATGCCCAAGCTCGACAGCCCGCAGGTTGGCTCGCGAGCTCTGATGGGCGAGATACTCGGCCGAGACCTCTTGCAAGGATTCGGCGTCCGCGCGACCATAGAGGGCGAACGAAACGTCGAACGCCTCGCCCGCATCCTCCCAATCCTCCGACCAGGCGGGGAGGTTGGTGCTCAAGGTCACTTCATGGGCTCGCTCAGCCCAGGACACCAAAGGGCGACCATAAGCATCCTCGCTGCCCCCACCTTCGCCGAAGAGAGGATGGCCGCTAGGCTCGCCCGCCTCCGATGGATCGGCCCTCGCTTTCAGATCCCTCCTGGCGACCTCCTTCTTTCTCCCAGGCTCGACGGATTTTGCCTTGGCTTTCCTCTTCTTCGAAGGCCCAGCATCATCGCCGGCGACCTCCTGATCATCGCCGCCGGGCGACAAATCAACCAAGGCAGGAGTCCCCGCCTTCGGCGCCAAGGGAAGAAGCTCGCTCGGCAAAGAGCGAGTAGCTACAACAAAATATAAAGAGAAAAACGTTAGACACCGGGTGAAGACGAATTGGCGAGTATGACCTAAGGCTCGTTTAGGCGACTACCTTCACCAGGGAACACCTCCGCGAGCTCATCTACTCGCCTCCTCCAGAAGACGACATCCAGCCGGCGACCTCGGAAGCTGTCGAGTAGCTTCTCCCGGCTTTCCTCCAGGTAAGGAGGGAAGAACGCACTCTCGGCCGGCTGGAAAGAGGAAGTCGGCACGACGCCAAAGTCGCCCTTAATGACGACTATGCGCTCCGTCCAGCGATGGTTCTTGTTCGCCGTGCCGACTAGGGTGCAGACATGGCTGCACAAAAAGACGACGCCTTCGCCGGTAGCGCCAAAGTGGAATACTCGCCGGAAGACGGAGAGATCAAAGGCGATCCCCTGATCGCGCAGGTAGCAGAGGAACCCCACGATCATCGCCACTCCGTTTGGGTTGATCTGTGCCGGGACTATCCTGTGGTAACGGAGGATCTGGCAAACCTCCGGCCACAAGGGTAGTCGCAGGCCGACTTCAAAGTGGCGGATGGGGAAGACCAGCTCGGTCGCCGAGAAGGAATTCAGGCGTTCATCCTCACGAGGAAGCCTGACGACATATCCCGGCGACAAGTACTTGGCGGAGAACTCCTTCAAGTCGCTCGGCCGAGTAATCGGCTTCTTGAAGGAATTTGCCTCAAAGTTCTTCGCGTGACTTGCACGGCGAATCGCTGCCTCGTCAGCCATCCAAGAGTGGAAAGATTGAAGAAGCGAGTAGCGAAGCGGCGAGGAGAGGAGCAATCGAGAGATAATCGCTAGAAGAAAGGGAAGCTCGTCAAGAGAGTAATAAATACGTATCCACCCCCCTATTTATAGTGCTCGACAAAGCTTGGCTTCCCGCGTATGCCACCGCGAGCGCGAGTAGGAGGTGGCGCGTATCGAGGAAAAGTCGCCAAAACCTAGGGTGCACGTCAAATCGCTGATGTCGAACGAGCGAGCACCTGCATCGAATGTTTAGGCTACTCGCAACATCAACGCGACATTTAACAAATACTCGTGAAAACAAAAGACAAGAGAAAATCAAGACATCACAGCAAACAGGAAAGACAACAAAGGCGATAATCATACTCGCCAAATATCAATTTACTTAGAAGAAGTCAAATAGTTCAGAATTACAAACATGTGCCAGAAGGCGACAAGCGACTACAAAAGGAAAAAAGGGCAGGATCCTAGGGGTTCGGCTGAGCATCGGGAAGTTGTGGTTGTCGCCCAACCCAGCCCAAACCACGAGCTCTCTTGAAATGCTCGAAGGCCACGGACATCGCATCCTCGCCTTGTCGCAGCTGTTCCTCCATCCTCGCCAGGCGACCTACGGAGCCCATGCTCGCGCGCATCCCCACTAGCTCGTCATGATGCAGCTGCTGGCGATGATCCATCCTGCCCACCCGGCGCTCCAGCTCGCCGACAGACTGAAGGCGAGATTCTACACTAGCCAGGCGAGTTTCTAACTCTTCCAGCCGTAATGCTCGGACCTCCAGCTCGGTCAGACAACGCTGGGAGTCAGCAGCCGCCAAGAGCTCTATTCGTGCCTCCACCGCGGTCAGACGCCGATGAGACTCGCTGATCGCCAGCCGCTCCAACTTCGCCTCCAAATCCAGGATGGCGCGAGTAGCCCTCTCCTGATACTCGCGAGAAGGAAGCCCGACGGCGTCGACCAGAGCCCCGATAGGGGTAGGGGCGCGAGCTGCAGGAAAAGACATGGAAGCAAAATCTTAGTGACGAGTAGCGAGAAGACTCTTCCTAGAAGATACTCGAAAAAGCAGCGACTCCACTTACCAGGCCGATAGGCCTCACTCCGCGAATCGCGGCGAGGACTCCGAGATGGTCGGCGAGGAGAGCTCCTTCCCCGATGCGGGGACGAACTGCGACGAATGCCATCTCGCTGGTTCGAATGTGAACCGCCGATGTGCTCCCTGCTGGAGGGCACATCACCCCGACCGCGACCATCCACTGGTCGCCCTCCCCCTCTGGGAGCGAAGAAACCAGAAGATCCCGCCATCCCACCTCGACGCGAGGATCCAGCCGGATGAGCGGTAGGAGCCGAAGAAGACAGGAGGCGGCGATCATCTTGCATGTCGGACGGAGGAGGAAACGAAGGAGGTGGAGGAAGTTGGTCCGCAGGTAGTTGCGAGCTACTCGCCACCTCAGGTCGCTGCAAAGGCGGTGGCGGCGGAAGAGGATTGCTCGCTGAAGGAGTCCTCTGCTCTCTCATCGGCCTCTTGTCTACCGCAGAGCTATGAAGGATTCGCACCGATCCGCCCTGGCGAGTTCCTCCCCCAGCCGTGTTCAGGACCATAGGCAAGGATCGTAGGGGAACGACGCTCAGAGGCTCCTGTCGAGCATCGGCGAGAAGTGTATCTGCGAAATAATACAGAAAACGTCAGAGACCAGCCGACATTTGGGCGACTAATAAAAGTGGCGAGTAGGTAACTCTCACTCTGCGCAGGAGTAACTTCAACCGGATCTTGAGCCGAGATCCTCGCAGTGCTCGCCTCTGGAGCAGTATTCGGCAAAGGAAAATCAGGAGCAGGCGAGCCACCTGACTGGCCGAGACCCAAATCGGCGAGCACCTGCTGAGTAGTGCCGACCTGAGAATCAGCGACATTCTCGGAGGCGTCGGCACTCTTCTTCTTCTTGTTCTTCTTCTCCTTCTTCCTCTCGAGACGCTTCCTCTTCCGGGAAGCGAGGAAGTCTTCGAGCTCAACATCGCGAGCAGGCTTCCGCAACGGCGGCAGCAAACTGGCAAGCTCGGCCAAATCCGCAGCAGCTTCCTCGGCAATACTCATCGACATCTTGAAGCGAGAACCAAAGAAACCTTGGCGTCAGAGACCCCTCCCCCTCTATATATAGGGCTGGGGAGTCAAAACAGCGGGATGCCGACTACACACTGATACTCGCCCAGAAGACAGCTCGTCGAATAAGGGTTGGATGATTCTTTCCGAGCAACTACGTTACTCGCAAAGAGCGGGGATTGTGTACAACCCTCATTCTCCGAGGGTGGACCCCCCCAAGGCCACGTAGGCAGAAGTCAAAGTCAAAAAGGTCAACACGGCAGACAAGCGTAAGAGCAGAAGATAGCCTAGGCGAGTAGGGGTGCACTCGTGCGAGTAGCCCGGATACTCGCCAAAAGGTGGGCGACCATAGGTTATACTCGCCCATTTGCCCGGGGAGATCGCCTCAATGTCGCTAGTCGCTGGGCAGGGGCTGGGCTATAAAAACCCCCCCTACCCCTTGGTTTTCCTATAAATAGGACCCCAGGGGTACTTGGATTGGCACCTGGACTTGAGCTTTCGAAACCCTGCTCTTGCATTCTAGCATCTGTCGCAATTGGTCGCTACTCCCGGTACTAGCCAAGTCGGTGCCTTCCTCGTACCTTGCTCGGCCATTCTTTGGTCTTGGAGGGGAAGTCTCTTCGGAGCTTCTGGGTACGTGGTGGGACCTCCCTGCCGCAGCACCTGGGGTCTTGTGTGTTGCTCTTCTATCTCTTCAGTAGTCGCCAGCTTAGTCGTCTCGTTGAACTGTTGGGCGAGTAGCCTCCGGATGCATCAGTCCGAATCTTGAGGTCGGGATTTTCCTGGCTTCAACAGGTGACATTACAGTGGAGCATTTAGGAACATATGACATGTTAGTTGATCCACTTACTATAGAACTTCGCCCCAATGTATTTCAGAAGCATGTCTTCATTATGGGCTTAAAGAGTCATTTGATGTACTAGATTAGTGGGAGGCTGCATAAGGCCCCATTTCATTCATCTATCATTTTATTGCACTTTAATTAATTCTTAAGAATTTAAGAATATTCATTTAGGAATATCATTAAGTTTCGATATTCATGAAAATTTATGTGACAAGTCACACTTCATTTAAAAGTCTCATGACTTGTGTCAATCGGAACATAAAGCCTAGGGCACTGCATTTTGGATTAGGGCATGTTGTATGTCTTTTGACACATGCATTTAAAATCTTAAGATTGGACATACTTGTTCTTTTGGACATTTAAGAACTTCCCGTAGCATGGTTTAGTGCATTTGTTTGAGAAGTTTGGTTGACCACCAAGTAGAATAACCTTCATGTGCACATTTCATTATGTTGTTCTAAGTTTTATATAATCGCGCTTTGTCCATGTCGATTAAATCCGCAAGCTGTTGTGACCATGAAAGGTCTCGTATCGCTCAATGATGTGGTTGCCGCCATGATTCAGAGTGAAGGATTTGGTCAGATTGAATTGACGTGGGAGTAGGCTCAATATCACGTTCGCTAATTGGTACCCTAAAGTTACGATGAGAATAAGTCCAAGTGGGAGAATGTTGGAAATATTTCCGTTTGGTGGACATATTCTCTCAAGACGTCCCGACGAAGTCGTACGCGAATATTTAGTCTATTCAGACTCCTACGAGCGTGCGTTAATTCAGCCGCGCGAATGATCGAAGTCTGTGATAGGTGGGCCAGACCGTCTCGTAATTACAGCGAACCTGATCTCACCTTTGTCACGAGTTTTGACATGATATGAAATCTCATTTATTTTAAGGGGTTTCATATTCTTCATTTTAATTGGGGGTTAATGGAATTAATTTACCCATTATTTTGTAACTCTCATATGTCTTTCCTATTAAGGCTCATTTATGTATTATGTCATAACTAAGCGATTATATATATATACGAGTGCCCGACACAGGGCTCCGCCCCTACGACCAAGCGCGACAGTACCCGGCCGGCGACGGCGGGCTTCGCCCACCCCTGACGCGATGCTGTCGGGCGCGGCCTTCGGCCGCATCCAGGCGGGCTTCGCCCGCCTCACTCGATGCGTCTGCGGGCTCACTACAAGAAAACTGGTCTTTAGTGACAGAATTTTTGTGACGAAATATATTTCGTCACTAAAGGTGTGTTTTTAGTAACGAAATATATTTCGTCATTTTTAGTGACGAAATATATTTCGTCACTAAAGACATGCCTTTAGTGACGAAATATAAGATTGGTCACTTATGACACGCTTTTAGTGATGAAATATAAGCATGACCACTAAAAATACGTCTTTAGTGACACAATATAAGTTCAGTCACTGTAGCTGATTTTTAGTGACGGAAACTAATTTTGTCACTAGTCATAAAATTTAGGACTTTTGCTCCAAAATAATTTATTTTTTTATAATAAAATCATTAAACATATGAGAAAATCTAAATAATTTCGGCTAAGTCACTAATACAAATACTTAAAAAATTATTCATAAACCATTCTCTCTAGCGTTGAATTAAATTTTAATTATTAATATTTTAGTAATCACAAAAGATATTTTAGATTTTGTAAATGACAAATATTTTACATTGAGCCAAATTTTTTTGTTCCCTCCGCTAACATTTCGACCCATAATTCATTTCCCTCTATTTCCCACGGTTACCATACTTCATTCACATAACTAGGACCCTTCCATCAAATCAACCAACTGAATTTCATTCGTCCGATCGAAAATAAACCCCGTGCAATTAAAACCCCAAAATAACTCGCGATACCCTAACTTCCTCACCCACGATCTCAACCCGCTGAAACTCAAACCCCATTCCCTCGCAGAACCACCTCCGCTACAGATTGACTTCTTCGTTCCTCCCCTCATCGTAGGTGATACAACAATGGAGAGTTGCTTCAACTTCTCCGCCAGCAACATTCCACGTCGTTGTTTCTAATCCGGATCCCACAGCTCCGACGCTTCATCTCCATCCATCCACGATCGATGCATCACCCTACCACCAGGGGCGGATCCAAGGGGGGCGGCGGGGGCCCGGGCCCCCCCAAGAATTTTGCAAAAATATTAGGAGATTTGGATTCCTCTCGTCGAGCCACTGAATTTTAACTACTTACACGTCAAAAACGGTGTCCGAATGATGGAGAAATGTCTCCGAGAAGATGGAGAATTTTATTTATTTTTTTACGAGAGAAAAACGATGCTTGAACCCCCTTCTACGAAGCCGCTGCCATTTTGATCCGCCCTGCTTCGATTCCCGCAAGCGTGCAGCGGCCTCTATGTCAGTAGATGAGCACAAAAATATTTGCATCGTCTACAACAAGAATGTAATTGTAATTGTAATTTGTATACTGGCGTAATTGTAATAAAGGGTTTTTTTTATCAAAAATGTAATTGTAATTTGTATATTGAAATAACATCAATATGATTGTTTGTCTCGTTTTTGTTTATTAAAAATAGAGGGTTTTTTTATCAAAAATGTATTTTTATATTTAATACATTACATACAACAACAACAACACTCAAGCCTTTATCCCACTATAGTGGGGTCGGCTGTATGGATCCTTTTTCAAACTTCTACCATCTTAGTCGAGCTTCTCACATCTTCTCTGCAATTGTTGCTACTCCTGTCATATCCCTGATACATTAATTCCAAATTTTAACCAGTCTCGTGTGTCCACACATACTCCTAAGCATTCTCATCTCCGCAACTCCCATTTTTTGCTCATGTACGCAATTCACTGCACAACACTCAGAACCATAGAGCATCGCTGGTCTAATTGCAGTACGGTAAAACTTGCCTTTAAGTTTTAATGATACTTTACGATCACATAAGATCCCTGACGCGCCTCTCCACTTCAACCAACCCGCTTTGATTTTATATTTAATACATTATATTAAAAAAAATTTGCTTCACCTTTTGATTGGGCCCCCCTAGTCAAAATTCCTGGATCCGCCCCTGCCTACCACCACAGACGGACCTAGGTATTCTTCTTCTTACACTTCTCAGGACTCTAACAGCAAATGCGCGGAACCCTACACTCAGCCCCTTCTCTTCTCACCCGCCTGATTTCCAGGAGCAAGATCACCTAAACATTCATAATCACTCATACCTTCTAACAACATGCAGCTCAGGTCTTTGTTTATCCAAATTTCTTTAGTACACTTAACGCATGGCTATACATTGTTTATGCTCGCAGGATTAGGTCCTTGTTTCACCTGCACCATTGTAGCAATGCTTCGCCCAGGTACTCAAACTCTCATTCCGGTAGGTCTCCTTGCTCTGTTAATTAGATGCGAAATTTTATCTTACTACCTCTAAAGCATTTGTTAATTACCTACCCAATTTAATTTATTATTGCTTCTAATTTGGGGTCTTAAAGATAAACAATTTGTTTGTTAGAATCGATAATGGTGATCTTTTTGTTGAGAACTTCGGCGGGGGCAGCATTGCTGATCTACAACAGCATTGCTTCGACTCACAGCCCTCTTCACCGACATCAATATCAGTTGCACTTCTCCTCTTCAAACTGCTAAATCTGGGCCGCAGTGATCATTAAAATTTAGCTTCACTGAACCATTTAGCATAATTTCCACATTTCATCTCCTTTGTGCTTCCTTATTATAATTGAATTTATGGATTGTATAGATCTTAGTTGTATATGTTTTTTTTTCCTTTTTTTCACAGCATCAATCTTTCAAAACTCTTAATATTTATTGTTCAGTCTAATTTTACCATTGCCATTTATCAAGCTCAGATAGAAAACAGCTTCCCATGTTCTTTCACAACACTAATATTTCAAAAATCTTATTCTGTAATTGTTGTCATACATATGTGAATCCAGTTACAATTTGTAGAGGCCATTCATTTGTGCACTGGGGCATGCTTGCTAAATCTGGGCTGTTCAAAATGGAGGTGAGCTTTCCCTGTTAATTGTTTCATTAAGCTGCAAGAGAAAGATGAGAAAGATGCAGTAGAAATAAGGTGAAAGAATTCCATTAACAGTTGCTTAAACTGCAGCTGCATATGAGATCATATATCTATCTATAATCCAATATTGTGGATCAGAAATGGTGTATATGAGATCCTACATTAATTTATTATATTAGTTGCATATGAAATCCAATATTAATATCTAAAATGCAGCTATGGAATTCTCCAGGTGCAGTTTATGCATGTGTGGAATTCTCCAGGTGTAGCAAACTTTATTTCATGTAGTTGCTTAAACTGCAAGATAAAGAGGGGGAATATAAAGTGGAAATAAGGAGAGAGAATTCCATTAGCAGCTGTTTAAACTACAACTGCATATAAGATCATTTATCAATATCTAAACCATAGTTTATCTTCTCCGTTAGCAAGAGAAAGAGGGGGAAGATAGAGCAGAAATAAAGAAGAGAATTTGATCATAAAAGGTGTGTTCAAAATAGATCAGGCGGAGGTATAAATAATCTGAGATTAGGGATAATTGATCAATCATCGATGAAGACCGATGTAGAAAAATTCTAATTAATTGATCACAACAAAACATACAATCCAGTGAAGCAAGTCAAATTAGAAACCTATATTGATATAATAACCCAATTATATAAAACCTTGCCCAGTTTGCATATTTGCAGCATTGTTAGTATAGAGGATTTTAATCAAGTTCATCACCAACTATATGTTAACCATTCATTCAATAAGACAAAAGAAATGTTTTACGCTGAAGAAAAAAACAAATCTTTATGAGAGAATAACATAAGTAGAATAGGAGAACTAACTTGACTTTCTGTATGAAGCCGTCAGCATAAGAAAGTCATATAAGTTTCTTATTTATGTTTTCACGAGCATACATTTTACAAACTAAAAGCACTCTTCGCTTTGATTGTGATGACAATGACTTTCTGGATGAAGGATGCTGCCAAAAAATCCATATAATTTACATGTTTTTATTCTCATGAGTATACATTTTACAGGCTGGAAGCATTACGACTTTGATTTATAGCGCTTATAGTAATATTTCTTTCGATTGATCCGATGAATGAATTTTTGCTAATGTTATCTAGCTTTCAAACCTGGAAGTTTGGTTTCAGAGGCCAAAAGATATAGTGCGAAAATTACAATCAGGTGATCTTGACCTTGGTATTGTGGGCCTCGATACGCTTTCTGAAAATGGACAGGTAAGCCTCCGGAGAACTATTTGTTAATCTATTTTTTCTTTTTTTTTAATTATTGCTTACAGGGGAACGAGGATCTGTTTGAAGTGCATAATGAACTTGAATATGGAGGTTGTCGTTTATCGATTGCAATATGCCTCTCAGCAACCATGGATTTTACATAAATTCTATGTACATGTTGAATATATTTTATATTTATCTTACTCTCTTTTGTTAACAAATTTTGATGCTTGTCCCACTAGATTCCCATGTATGGAATTTTTGAAAACATAAATTCCCTGGAAGATTTAGCAAGCATGCCCCAGTGGACAAATGAACGGCCTCTACGAATTGTAACCGGATTCTCATATGTATGACAACAAATGTTAAGAAACTTTAGAATCAAGGTTCCAGTTCTAAAATATGATTTCAAATTGGTAGGGCAATAATTAAGACGTGTTTTCATGGACGTTGACATGTTATTCAATTCATCTTCAATATACAAGCTGGCGGAATAGCCTTAGGTCCAGTGCTCTTCTCCAATATAGTTGTTGCAGGGTAAAATTAAATATCTTCTAGGTTTTTTTCTAAGAGTTTGCACTTCTGACATGATTATCAAACATATGCATTTCTTTTATTTCCATTTTTGGCATCAAAACAGGAAAATCACAGGTGAGTCCATGAACCCGGCAAGGTGTTTAGAGTCCATGAACCCGACAATGTGTTTAGGACCAGCTATCATTGCTAGCAATTTCAACAAGATTTGGATCTACATGAGAATTGGATCTACATGAGAATTGGATCATGTGCTCTGTAGAAATTTGTATTGAGTTTAATAAGAGATGATAACTCTATTATTTTGTATTGAGGGGTTTGGGCTATCTCCCACTCTCTTCTTTTTTAATTAATAAAATTATATAAGTTGTCCAAAATTTTCTCTGCGACGAGTATTTTATTTATTCTTGTGTTTGAATGTTTAATATTGAATTGTAATTAATATGAAATGAAATAAGTTATGATATTTTGTGAGGAATTGAACACAATTTAGTGAAAAAAACTCACTATTGTGATGTCTTATTAGTGACTAGATATTTCGTCACTAAAAATACACTATTTTTGTGACCAAATTAATTTTGTCACTAAAACTACTTTAAGTGACCAAATTAATTTGGTCACAAAACTTCACTTAGTGACCAAATTAATTTGGTCACTGAATGTCTTTTAGTGACCAAATTAATGTGGTCACAAAATATGAACATTTAGTGACTAAAATGTTTTATGTCACTAAAGACATTTAGTGACGGGGCTTTAGTGACAACTTAGTGACAAAATAAATTTGGTCACTAAATGTCATTAGTGACCAAAATATAACATTTGATGACGAAAATTTTTGTCACTAAAAGTCAATTTTCTTGTAGTGGCTGCGCCCGCAACATATACATATGAGTACTCGAAATGACCGTAAAAAAATATACATCAATATTACAATATTTATTTTGTAAAAAAATATGTATATACTTAAAAAGATTATTTTTTCCCTCTCTGCCGCACTCTCTCCCCCTCTCTCCTCTATTTCTCTCTCTCCCACTCTCTCTCTCTCCCACGAAGTTTATTTAATTTTTTTATATTAAAGATGTTTCAGATAAAACATGTGAACGATCTAACGGTGGAAAATGAAAGCACGGTAAGAGCATGGAGAATACTATATTCACTTATAATATATATATATATATGTATATGATATCTATAAAGGTGTATGAATGACTTTTTAATTCCATGCATTTAAAAGCCATCAAACAAATTCTGACCATTCGATCTGAAAATCTCATCCTGATGTTGGACTGCAAATAACAATTCAAGCCAAATATTTTTCCCTCCCTCTCACTAAAATCCCGAGCTCTCTAAAATCTAAGAGAGAGAGAGAGGAGAGAGAGAGAGAAAGAAAGAAAGGAGAGAGGGGGGGAGAGAGAGGGAGAGAGAGAGGAAGAGAGGGAGAGAATAAAATAAATTTTTTTTATGTATATTCATATATATATTTACAAAATAAATATTCTAATATTGATGTATATTTTTTTACAGTCATTTTGAGTACTCATATGCAGGGGCGGAACTAGGATTTTTGCTATACTCGGGCATATATAATTATAAATTAAAAATAAATGATGAAAATATTTTGCAAATTTTTTCTCTAACAATAACATGACTATATGGAATTATAATGAAGTTGAAATTATAAACTCCCAAAAACTCATAACTAAAAAGTAACATGCAAAAATACATAAAATTATAATACCTTATGTGTAAGCATTGACATAGAAAAAAGTTACAAAATCTTAATAACTTACTCACAAGTTTGTGAAATTTATAAAATATGTATGTGCCTGCAAAAATGACATTAACTAGAGTTAAAAGATTACATTATTCAAATGTGTGAATAAAATTTTTTAAATAAAAGTAAGATTTTCTTACCGTTCAACAAGCCACTTTTCGTGGACACATATTTTGAAATTGGGTAATGAGAGTCTCATTACTAATAGTATCAGCAACATCTTTCTCAGTATAAACTATCAAACAGTCATTCATCCATTCATCTCCCATTCTATTCCACAAACGATTCTATATAATTTTCATGGCAGAGAACATTCTTTCAACACTAGCAGTCGCAACCGGCAGAAGACATGTCAATTTTAAGAACATGAAGACCAATTGATAGTGATCTTGTTTTTTCAACTCTACTAATGTTTGTAAAAGTATACTGATTCATTTACAATTAGATAATGTGTCGGTTGACATAGACCGCATGTCCATGATGTATATATCTAGTTGTCCTTCCAGTATTAGCAATTCAAGTGGTGTGAAATCTGATTGATATAATTGTGCAAGACGAATCAACTTTTGTTTATCAAATGAAGCAAATTGATCACTTGGGTCAAGGCAAGAAACACATAGAAGCAGTTCGGTATTCACTTCATTAAAACGGTCATTTAACCCGTTCAATGTCCTATCAAGTACGGTATTGAAAATTTCAACACGAAAATGATGATAATTTGTAATCTCTCTTGCATTGCGCCTTGATCTTCCTGCTTGAATATACTTTTCATCCATATTTGGTACTTCTATACACTCCTTAGTGCAAAAAGATGAAACCTCACCCATAAAAGTGTTCCATTCAATTTCATCATTTCTCAAATTATGAAGCAATTGTTTTGAAAACTTTACAAATTTCATTGCATTAACAATATCTTGATCTTTCTTCTGTAAAGCTTGTGATAGCTCATGTGTTTTGACTAGAATATTCTTCATTAAATGCATGAGGAATATAAAATTAAAAGTCGAAAGGCTTTTAATTAGAGTGTTAGCTATTCCTCTTTGATTTCCATCTGCTCCATCAACTTTGATAAAGTCAAGTGCTTCAATAATAGATGAGAACATCCGAATAAAATTTAAAATTGTACCGAAGTGTGAACTCCATCGTGTGTCTCCTGGCCTTTTTAATTCAAGGGATTGATTTGCCCCTCGACCACTTTCTAAATCCTCGTAACTAAGCTCTTTAGCAACTCGTTCAATTTCTGATGCTCTAATATAGTCATGACGTTTACAAGAGCAGCCAACAACATTCAACACAAGATTAATAAGTGTGAAAATCTCTGCCACTTCATAATGTTCTTCTGTCACAGCTACTAGTATCAATTGGAGTTGATGAGCAAAGCAATGAATGTAGAAAGCACTACTGTTCTCTTGTAAAATCAATGTCTTAAGTTCTTTGAACTCACCCCTCATATTGCTAGCGCCATCATAACCTTGTCCACGCAATTTTGAAATACTTAGGACATGTTTTACAAATGTATTATCAATGACCTTCTTCAATGATAAAGCAGTTGTATCTATAACAGGAACAAACCCAAGAAGAGGTTCCATAATGAGACCTTTAATATTTACATAGCGTAAAACAACGGTCATTTGCTCTTTGGTGGATACATCACACGATTCGTCAACCAAAATAGTGAAATAATTATCTCCAATATCTCTAACAATAGTTTTCGTTACTTCATTTGCAATGCAAGAAACAATTTCGTTTTGGATCTTTGGAGAAACTAGTTGGCAATTAATATGAGCATTTTGTAATACCACTGACTTTATCTCATTACTATGCAATGCTAGAAATTCTAAGAGTTCAAGAAAGTTCCCTCGATTGCTAGATTCTTTTGACTCATCATGTCCACGAAAAGACAACCCTTGTCGCAAAAGAAAGCGTATGCAATCAATCGATGTAGTCAAACGAGCACGATATTGAGAACTTTGTGTTTCATCTTGTCTACAAAATGCAACTTCAATACTTTGCTTCTGATTCATCAAAGCTATGCACATCTTCTTAGAGTTATTATGCACACTATTGTGATTTCCAATGTGTTTTTCTAGTATCGTCCTATCTTTTCAGTATTTAAAATCACGACTCAAAGGTAGGATCGCAACCTGTTTGTGGAAAGATGTAACAATAAAGATAATATACAGAATCTTTGCTTATGCTATATTCCAGCCAGTCTTTAAACTCATTAAACAAGTTCTTATTAAAACGACGTGTTTTCTGTCCAATTTCTGTTTGTGAAAAATTTGCAAAAATAGGTTGAATATGACCATTCTGCAAGTACTTTCTTCTTATCAGGTCTTGAAGATTTACATCATATGAGTTTATAGGTTGTCTCAATCCTGGATCTCCCGATAAATCCTCTAAGTCAAACTTAGCTCGATTTCTTTTAACACATGAAGCTGTCATTTGTAAATCTTCAGAAATTTGATTTGATCCTACTTTGGGAAAAAAATCTCCATCAAGTTCACAACTAAAAAAGAAAAGAAAACTTAATTATGATTTATGCATGACATATTAGGAATCAAAATTTAAGCATAAAACCCCAAATTCTCGTATACACGACTTAAAATAAATCAAAATTTCAATCGATTCAAAACATTCCAGTAAAAAAACAAGAAAAAGAAATTGACCTAAGTGGTGAAATCCTGAATTAGTGAAACCTGAATCTGGAAAAAAACAGTGAAACCTGAAGAACAGAAGAAGTGGAGAATCTGGAGATCCTCTAAATCTAGAAATAAACAGCGAAGCCTTGATCTTCCTGCAGTCCACCTGCTGTAGTCCTGCTTGAAAAAAAGTAAAAAACCTAAGTGCTGTAAAAATCAAAGAAAAAACATAAGCCACAGAAAATCGAAAATGAAGATCTGGTCCTTACTATTGCTCACTTGCTCGGCTGCTCCTCATGGAAATGGAGATATGGTCCTCTGGCTCAGGAGAACTGGAGAAGCAAATCAGCAATTTAGTTTAGGTGATGAAAACCTAAGTGTCATGGAAGAGATTAGAGCATAAAAAATCAGAAATCACTCACCGTGGAACTGTTGAAGACTCGAAGAGGCAGAAACGCAGTCACGCAGAGTAGAACTGCAGAAGAGATTTTAGGTCGTCCCTGGCTCCATGTCGTTCCATCCTCTGGCTTTGGCTCTACAAAGATTAGGGCGCGGGATTAGTATTCACCGACTCACCGTGGCGTGTGGAAGAGATGCGAAGAAGCGAATAGAAGAAGAGGCGCGGTCTGGCTGTCGTGTCGTGGATCTAGAGATTAGGGCGCGGCCGCGTGGGTGAAGATGCCGAGGGAGAAGGGACGGGTGAAGACACCGAAGCGGAATGCAACAAAGAAGCGGAAGAGGCCCTTCAGCGATTTTTAGAAAATAGTAACCCGGGCACTTGCCCGACCGTGACGCCACCTGGGTCCGCCCATGCTCATATGTATATGTTGTGGGCACAACCGACTGGATACGGGCGCAGCCCGGAGTGTCATGGGCATAGCCTATCGGGGGCGGGCGAAGCCTGCCGTCGCGTGTCAGGTACTATCGCGCTTGGTCGGGGCGAGCAAAGCCCGCCCGCGCAAATCCCGCTAGGGCCAGGAGAAGCCCGACGTCACCGGCCGGGCACTGTTGTCACCGGCCGGGCGAATACCTACATTTAGGAATAGGAGAGAGGGGGGACATAAAAGAAAGGGAGAGAGAAATTAAAATTTTAGGTAAAAAATTTATATTTTCTTACAAAATAAAAATAGTAATATTGATTCATATTTTTTACGGTCATTTTAAGTACTCATATGTATGTGTTTTGAATAAAAGGTTAGTGCTCATAAGCGGGCGCAACCCACTTATAGGTGGGCGCAATCCGTTCAATGTAGACGCAACCCGCTCGAATGCGGGCGCAACCCGCTAAGAGTCAGCGAGCACGAGTGAAGCCCATGCGGAGCTGCTCTTGTATATATATATATATATATATATATATATATCTTTAACTACTATATACAAGAAGCTGTCTTTGGTGCAACATTCAAAAGTGTCAAATATAGCCTCATTCTTTTACTCCAATGACTTAACATATATTATGAAAAAAATAGAAATTCATAAAATATAATGGTTATTTGTGTAATTACACAATATCCCTATAATAAAAGTAATGATGGAAATTCATAAAATTCAAAAACTTTTTAGTAGACCTCCTACACCTACTATGGTAGGTAATCATTATGCCTCCAAAAACTAATTTTGAAATATAATTGCTTACTTTAAAATGATTTTTTTGTTAAAATATAAATATTTTTGAAAAAAATAATTATAAAATATTGATGTATATTTTTTTATATTCATTTTTTAAGTACTCATATGTAATTATGTATATGTTGCGGGCGAAGCCCACCGTCGTCAGCTGGGTACTGTCGAATGCGGACGCAGCCCGCTAAAAGTCAGCGAGCACGGGCGAAGCCCGTGCATAGCTGCTCGTATATATATATACTAGCAGCTCCGCATGGGCTTCGCCCGTGCTCGCTGCTCCCCGACGGCAGCCTGCGGTCGCCTCCGCACAGGCTACGCCAAGCAGTAGCTGCGGCCCGCAAAGCCCGCCCAGCCCAATCGTCTTTCCGATGGCATAATGGTAAAACACCCTTTGGTGCAAAGGTATTTTGGGAACACCCAAGGTTGCACCAAAGGGTGTTTTCCCCTTATAGAATAGTATAAGATATATATATGTATATATATATATGTATATATATATATGTATATATATATTTATATATATATATGTGTATATATATATATGTGTGTGTGTATATATATGTATATATATATCTGTATATATATGTGTATGTATGTGTATGTATGTGTATGTATATGTGTATGTATATATGTACAACAGCGGAACTAGGATTTTAATTCAATTCGGGCACCATATAAATAATATTTATTTTGGTGTAATTTTTTAGTCAAGATTCAGAGAAAATGTTGCAATTGAAATTGACCAAAATAATATAGTTAACATTGTTCAAAAAATAGAACATTACATAACTGAGAAATTTGAAACTGACCAAATTAGATATTATAATAGAATTAAACATCGCATAATGAAAATTCAAAATGGTAAAGTGTTGAAAAAAAACTTACAAATCAAAACGCCACTTTTCTCGGACACATATTCTGAAAACGCTGAATTATTTCTTCATTTGTAATAATGTCTACAATATCTTTCTCAATATATGCTATCAGACAGTCATTCATCCATTCATCCTCCATTTTATTCCTCAGACGACTCTTTATAATTTTCATAGCAGAGAACATCCTTTCCACAGTAGCAGTTGCCACCGGTAGTAGACAAGCCAATTTCAAAAGCCGATACACCAACTGGTAATGATCATGTTTTTTCAGCTCCACTAATTTTGCAGTAAGTCCACTTATGCCAATTCATTGTGAGAATTTCTCATTAGAACGAACATCAAAAATAAATATATCTAGTTGACCATCTAGTAACTGCAAGTCTAATTGAGTAAAATCACATGGATAATATTCTGCAAGACGAATCAACCTTTCCTTATCAAATGAAATGAAATTGTCCTGCCTTCTTAATTTCAAGCGGTTGTTTTAACCCTCTACCACTCTCCAATTCTCCACAACCAATTTCTTGAGCAACTCTTTCCACTTCTAATGATTTAAGACAGTCACGTCGTTTGCAAGATCCCCCAACAACATTCAATACCATGTTAATATGAAAAAAAAGTTCAGCAACTTCAGAATGTCCTTCTGCAACTGCTACTAATATAAGTTGTTGTTGGTGTGCAAAACAATGAATGTAAAATGCAGAACTATTTTCCTTTGATATCAAAGTTTTTAAACCCTTTAATTCACCTTGCAAGTTGCTGGCTCCATCATAACCCTGTCCCCGTAATTTTGAAATACTTAGATTATATTTCGCAAATAGTTTATCAATAGCAATCTTGAGTGACAAAGCAGTGGTATCAGATACATGCACAAAACCAAGTAGTCTTTCAACAATTAATCACTTTTTGTCAACATACCGCAAAACAATGGCCATCTGCTCTTTGGTTGCTATATCGCGAGATTCGTCCACTAAAATTGAGAAACAATCATGTCCAATGCCCCTAATGATTGTGTCTGTTGTTGCACTTGCTATTATTGAAACAATCTGTTTTTGTATTTTTGGTGATGTCAGTTGACAATTAATTGGATCTTTTTTCAGAACGGCTTTAATGTCATTATTATGTGATGCAAGAAAATTCAATAGTTCAAGAAAATTCCCTCTGTTGATTGACTCATTGGACTCATCATGACCACGAAAAGCCAGCCCTTGTCGTAATAGAAAATGGACATAATCAATAGATGTGCTTAAACGAGCTCGATATTCAATGATTTGACATTCTTCTTGTCTTGCCAACGCAATTTGGATACCCTGTTTTTGATTCATTAGAACTTCACACATTCTCTTAGCAGTACTATGTGGAGTTGTGTGATTTCAGACATGTTTTTTAAGTATAGTCTTATCTTTCCAATACCGAAATCCACGAGTAACAAAAGTTGAATCACAACCTCTTTGAAGAAAGACATAACAAAAAAGACAAAAAGGCTGCATCCTTTTCAGCGCCGTATTCTAACCAATCTTTAAAATCATTAAACCAATTTTTGTTAAAACGACGAGATTTCTTTCCAAATTCAGTCTGAGAAAAACTTTCTAATATTGGTTGACAAGGTCCATTCTGCAGATAATATCTTCTTATAGAGTCATGAAGATTAACATCATATGATATTATAGGCTGTCTCAAACCAGGATCTGAAGGTAAATCCTCAAGCTTAAACTCAACTCGAAGTCTCTTACTATTTGTGGCTTTTGACTCATGTGTGCCTACTTTCGGAAAAAACTTATCCTAAAAAATGAATTAAAATCATTCATATAAATTAAAACTCAAAATACAATTTCTTCTAAATAACAGAAGGAACATTCATAAATAAGCAACATTCATAAATAAGCAACATTATTTATCATGTTTGTGAAATCTTCCTTGCTTTATCACCGATTCACCGGGGAATACAATAGTCTTTTCTGAAAATAAAAATCATTTATAATTTCATAAGTCTCTTCATAGTTTATAATTTCATATGCATAGTTCATAACTTATAAGAGACAAACACAATGAAGGCACAAACACATAAGCTACATTTGGTTATTCACTTATTTGGGGATGATGGGCAGCCCTCTGCCCTGGGGCAGGGAATGGGGATGGGCACGTGCCCGGGTGGGTCTATGGGTAGGTCCGCCGCTGTATATGTATGTATATATGTATGTATATATGTGTGTATATATGTATGTATATATATACTAGACGTGGGCTTTAAAATCGGGCTTGCGGGGCCGGCTCAGGCCCGGCCTGGCAAAAGCCCGGGTAGGCCCGGTGGCGGGCTAAGCCCGCCCCGGGCCAGGCCGGGCTACGGGGACCTTGCAGGGCCCCGTTTTTGGGGCAAAGCCCAACCTAAAAACCGGCCCGGGCCAGGCCGGGCAAAGCCCGGTTTTTAGGCCTGGGCCGGAACTGGGTCGGGCTTTGCCCAGGCCCATTATGACCAATGCCAACGGCTATAGAGGCGTTGGTCTCACCAACGACTCTATAGTCGTTGGGCTGCTGCCGCCTGCTAGCCCGCTAGTTATTGAAAACAGGCGATTCGTCAAAAATCACTACTTATGGAACTCGACCTACACAATGTTAAAACGACTGATTCGTCAAAAATCACTACTTATGGAATATTGTACTACATTAGGTATGTTCGATTTAACTAAGTCCGATTAGGCAGTTTTAGAAAGTTATATGAAATTATTAGAAGCTTTTTACACGGTAACAAATTATTTATCGGGCGTATATTATCCTACTAGCCCGCTAGTTATTGAAAATTTTGTTAATATAACACAAAAAATAAATTATTTTAAACAACATATCGGATGACAAGATTTAATAGAATTAATGGAAGTTTTTTTTGTAAATATTATAAAGAAATGCCAGCGATGTTTTCATGCGCCGCCGCTTTGAATCCTCTATTCGGCGTAGAAGACGTTGAAAATTTAATATAAGAAATAAATAATAATTTAGGTGAAAATATTAGTTACTCAAATTTGGATAACATTAGTATTTTAAATTTTAACACTATTTTTACTGAATGTTATAATTATTACGATAATTTATATGGATCGCGGCCCTGAGAGGATGTGTCGCAACCAAAAACGTGCGATAGTGTTAAAAATAAAACGTTAGAGCTAGCATCTAGGAAAAAAATACGCACATCTTCTAGTAGTTTAAATGAATTAGGTTTATACACAAAGACACAATTTTGTGATTTTATGAGTACGAACGAAATAGAAAATTTTGATCTTTTTAAAATGGTGGAAAGGTAAAGTAAATACATATCCTATTATGACCTATATGACCCGAGATTTACTAACGATCCAAGCTAGCACGGTAGCTTCGGAGTCTATTTTTCTCTTAGTGGCAGGGTGTTGAACGAGCGGAGAAGTCGTCTAAGCGAAGAATCGCTCGAAATCTGCATATGCTACAAGGATCACTTGGATGCAATGAGGAGGAAACAACATACTTCAAATTTGGAGATTAACTCGTCCGAAATGGAAGACGAGATGGACGCAATCAATATAAATTAGTTAAAAGCTCAAAGCTCAAAGCCTCAAAGGTGGCGAG
This sequence comes from Dactylorhiza incarnata, assembly GCA_033032865.1. Lineage (NCBI taxonomy): Eukaryota > Viridiplantae > Streptophyta > Magnoliopsida > Asparagales > Orchidaceae > Dactylorhiza > Dactylorhiza incarnata. Next base: position 6,312,600 of record JAWHQI010000130.1, read on the forward strand.
CCGGATTTTGGAAAGCGGAATTTATATGTAATCTTAATTTTTTTAATAATTGTATTTGCAAAGTTATTTTATACGGATAATTATTATTTTTATTTTAGAATTCAAGATTTCAAATACGCATATGTATAATTTTGTGTAATTCGTTTTCGTTCAACATTAATAAATTTTTTTTTCATATTACTCATGTTTTTTTATTATGTTTTATAATTTATTTTTGTAATAAAAAATAAAAACAAATAAATATTAAAAAAATAAAAATAAAAAATATATAAAAAAACGGGCCCGGCCCTGGGGGCCTAGGCAGGCCCCCTTCCATGGGCGAAAGCCCGGCCCGGCCTGGCCCGACCCGGTTGCAAAAAAAGCTCGGCCCAGGCCCGACTCCAAAAAGCCCGGGCCCGGTAAGCCCGGTTCAAGCCCGGGCCCGAGAGACTTTTTGGTCAGGACTATATACTATATTAAAAATAAGTATGATGGTCAGCGAATAGCGTGAGATCAAAAATCCATCAAAAAATATTGAACGTCGGATATATGGCTTCAAAATACAGGAGCCGTCCGAACAAATACAGTTGGACTGCAAATAGCCATTCTTGAAAAATCCAAAATCTCCTCTCCCGAATTTCCCCGATACCAGCCCGCCAACCTCGCCTCCTCCGCCAATACCCTTCCCCGCCGCCGCCGGAGCCACCACCCGCCTCACCGGAGACCCCCGGCGAGTTCGCCGGACCCCGGCGAACCTGCCGGGGTGAGTCCGGCGGCGCTCCGGCAGGTCCACCGCCGGCGGTGGCCTTGATCATGAGCGCCCAGATCTGGGCCTCACGGTCAGGGTCATCGCCGGCGGTGGCACTGCCGGAGCGCCGCCGGACTCACCCCGGCAGGTTCGCTGGGGTCCGGCAAACTCGTCGGGGGTCTCCGGTCAGGCCGGTGGCTGCTCCGGCGGCGACGGAGAAGAGTAACGGCGGAGGCGGCGGTTAAAAAAAAAACGTATTTTTTTATATTATAATATATAATATTTGTATAAATTATATATAAAAATTATATTATATTTTATAAAGAAAAACTTTTAGGCCCATAGTGAAACCAAAATAGAACCATAACTTGAATCTCAGCAGTCGGATCATGACGATCTGGGCTGCAAATAGCCAAAAGATCATCTCTTTTGGCTGCGAATAGCCAACAAAATAAAAAACCAACGTGGGGAACTCCCTACAGCCCCGATTGCCCCCTCCCGCCCCTCCCGTTGCCCTTCCTCGCCGCCGCCGGAGCCACCGCCGGCCTGACCGGAGGTCACCGGCGAGGTCGCCGGAGTCCGGCGACATCGCCGGTGACCTCCGGTCAGGCCGGCGGTGGCTCCGGCGGCGGGGAAGGACAGCGGCGGGTGGCGGACTTAGGTTTAAAAAAACAAAAAAATAAGTAAATTTTTTTATTAGATATAATATATATATTGATATTATTATATATATATAGAAATATATATATATATATTACGTAATATATATAATATATATTATACAATATTATATATATATAACATACTTATATTAATAATATACATATTTTTGGTTTTTTTAAACCTAAAAAAGGAATTTTTTGTTTTTTTAAATTTAAAAAATAAATAAAAATAAATGATATATAACTGTGTGCGTGCCGGAGGCGGGCATGGTACTGTCGCACGGGGCACGGGGGGCCCTGTGCACCGTCACTTGAAGCCCCCCCGGGTGCGAGCGAAGCCCGCCAGGTGCGCGTATACTGTCGCGCGGGGCACGGGGGGCCCCCCGTGCACTGTCACTCGTATATTATATATATATATTTACCGTATATAAAGAAATATCAAATCCATGAATTTTAAAGTCGTTGAAATGATTACGATCGTCAAATTTGGCATGATATTTCATCAGCCGTCGGATCAAACCGCTCCCTCTCTCTCCACTTTTTCATAGGTCTCCTAAACCTACTAGGGGGTGACATAAAACTATGAAGATGTATAGTACCATATAACATGAAATTACGATTTTATCCCTAAATTTATTGAAAAAAGAGGGTCATATGCTCAATTTTTTTAATCTCACAAAAATTGTCAATGGTGAGATTTGAAGCCGGTTTCCACTATGTTAAGCAAAGTTGACAACCAACACACCATATGATTTTTGCTGAGCAAAATTGAATTAAGTTTTATATATACGCATATAAATATATCGCCCCCGCTGAAAGATACCGCACCTGCCAAATGTCGCCCCCGCCGAATGTCGCCGCCCCTGCGAATGTCGCCGCCCCTGCCGAATGTCCCCCCGCCGAATGTCGCCGCCCCTACCAAATGTCGCCCCCGATGAATGTCGTCGTCCCCGTCGAATATTGCCGACCCCGCAGAATGTCGCCGCCTGCACGGGGGGCCCCTCACTCGATGTTAAACGCAGGCCAGTTTTGGCTATATGCATGCCACAGTTTTTAAAAAAAAGTGATGTTAAATGCAGACCGATTTTAGCTATAAGCAGACCACAATTTTTTAAAAAAAGATATCATTTTTCCTTTAAAAACTTCAGGAAAAATGATTCGAGTATTTTAATACTTTCATGTATTATGTGTTTTTTTCCTTCCATGCAACCGTGTCCCCTAGAAGTTTACTTGTTTGTCCGAGTCCGATGTGTTTTTAAATTACAATTGACCTAAAGCTATTCATGGGTATTTGCTACGGCGATGGCAACGGCGGCGACGATGGCGGCCATGACGGTGATGGCGGCGATGGCGGCCATAGCGGCGATGGCGGCGATGGCGGCCATGACGGCGATGGCGGCGATGGCGGCCATAGCGGCCATGACGGCCTGGCGGCGATGGCGGCGATGGTTATACTTCGGGTAGTTACATCGCTAGTGGGGTTCTTTGGATAACCGCACCCCCATGAATGGGGTGCGGTTAGCGCCTTTAGGGATACTCCATCAATAACTTTTCCAGATTTACTGAAGAAACAGTGACATTCAACGTAAGCTCGCACGCATGATATTTTACTTACTTATTTTATGAATGCTATTTTGCTTGGTGATTTATTTAGGAAAATATTAATTTGATTTTTTAATTTTGTTCTGCAAATATGAAATTTGGCCTGCATTAATAATTTTTTGGCATGCATATATCCGCGGCCTACATATAGTCAAAACCGGACTGCATTTAACATCGCTCTATATATATCAATAAACCCGAGCACCTTGGCGAGCGCCAAACTGTAATGCCTTAGCTGGGCCATGCCCAGGCCTTGCTGGGCACTAGGTCAGACTCAAACAATTATGAAAGAAACTTAGGCGCGCAACTCTCACCTAATAATAGGTGGGGGAGAAATACAGCCGTATGATCTTAGATCGGACGGTATATAAAATACTGACATTACAGGCCCGAAAGGTCTTGCCAGATCAGGATCAGGCCTGCCTGGGCTTGAAACCGAATCTACTCGAGCCATCCAGTTCGGATCTTTATCCGGCCGTTTGCAGGTCGGTTTTTAAAGTGGAGAACGCAGAGGCTTCGGTGGTCGATTGCCGGCGAAAAGTCGAAAAATGCCAGGCCTGAAAGCTCCTTCCGATTACTCGCAGGAGCCCCAGCGCCACCCTTCCCTTAGAATTAATGCTAAGGTAATCAAAATCCGACCCAATAATTTTGATCTTTCTTTTCTGTTGTTCTCCTCCTTTTGTTCACAATTGTTTTTGTGGCTGATTTATATGAAATTCATGGTTATCTTATACTATTATCCGAAGTGATAAGCAGTAAGTGCTAAATCAGAACAGTTGTTTGCGTCGTACTTACCGTCTTCTGGTTGTTTGACGCCTTTTGATTGCATTTGGATGATTCTAGGGCTAACCCATCATCAAATTGAACCATGGGTTGCTTACCTGTACGGGTTCTGTTCCAAAGTTTCTGATAATGAGTAGGAACGGGTGTTATCGGTAATTTATGATCATGCTTGGAGCTCTTGTTGGGCTCGCTGCAATACAACTATTGCATTATCTATATAAAAGAATAGATTTCTGGAGAAATTAACTTCCTCAACTCCAAATCTACTTATTTTTCATTTCAAAACTTTTATGATCCTGTTAAGTGTTCTAAAGGGCCTACTGAGTTTGAAAAGAGCCAGACGGTATAGAAGAGTCACCTAAGCGAGAAATTATTAGGCCCCGGTTTCAACTGATCCTGGTGAGGAAATAAGATAATTTTTGGTGTAATGAATCATTTTTAATGTAAATACAACCATTTTTATCTTAGATATGGGCTCTTTTGATCGTAAAGACATCATTTTTTATCATAAAACACGATCAATTTTTTTTCTTCATAATAATACGACCTTTTTTGATCATATTTTGCCAAATTTCATAATTAGATGGCCAACCCGACAAAGGCAGTCGAGTCTCCCACTTAGGGTTGATCATACCTTTACCTTGTCCATGGTAGCAACCACTATAAGGGTTGCTGATGTGTTCATATTGGTGGAAAAATGTATCTTAAATCCTGGATTTCTTGAAATAAGATGTATTAGAGTGTGACAGAATTTGAATAAAATAGACATTTAGTATTAACGAGATATTAAAATTTTTCTCACTCAAAAAAGATTTTGTCCATTGTGTTTCATTTCAATATGATTGAATTTTGATCCTAACACCAAACATTTACTTATTTTACTCAAAGGCCCTATGTGTTCTGAAACATTTCCCCCAATATTCTAACAGTCGCCAGCCTTCTCTACTTTTGATGACCACAACACAAATTCCCAATTCTTAAGTGCTAAAGCCCATTATCACTGGGATGCCTATGATGACATCCCACCATCCCTCTTAATTGGCAAGCTCAAACTTAATTGAGAATCATTAAATGGACGTTTGATAATGGAATGGTTTGAATACCATATGATAAAATGGAAGCATTATGATGTCGAAGAGTGATGATCAAGCTTTATGCTTTTATTTATATTTCGTATCCTTATTCATCCGCGCAAATTAGGATTTTCAAGCTTGATTGCATATGAAAATAATTTAGTGCTCATTTTGTTATTTGATTATTTTTTAATCCAATTTCAGGTTCAAGCAAGTTTGCCTCAATTTGACTGATTGAACTTGACTGCCTGACTGATTGACTTGGAAAAGAAATGTTAAAAGTTAGCTGAATTTATTTCAAATCACCATAAACCTTAAGAGTCTTATTTTATTTTTTCCTCTTAAAATTATATGAATTAAGAATTTTTCGTAGTTATTTATTTGGGATATGCCCGGTTGGTATCAAAATTGTCATCAACTTCCACACTTAGCGACGGGTCATGCGGATAGCGAAGGAATCGAGAACCGCAAGTGATCGATTACTAGCCCTTGAGGGTCAAGCGAATAGAGCACATAAAAGAGGTCGCCGCTAGCAGCGGCGGACACCAGATATACCCGCAGCGGCGAATACCACTTGCTGCGGGCAATATTATTTCACAAAATTTGCTATTACAAGGAGCGAATAGGAGCGAATTCTAGGAAACCGATGGAGACTTGAAGCTTGTAACTGCATCTACTACCGGGTAGGTTCTGACCCAAGTCCTCTCGCCTGCCAAGCACCCCCGACCCTCTATTTATACTTGAGGGAAGGCCGCTTGGCTGGTTGGGAGCATTTAATACAACATTAAATGCTTGGCTACCCGGGGTACACTAAGAGTCGGGTAGCGGGGAGAGGAAACGAGGCCGTGCGGACACAACATGCTATGACCGCGTGGACCTTTGCTAGCTAAAAAGGGAAGAAGGCGCTAGGCGGATTTTGGACTGCATCCGCCCCTGGCTTCTCCGATCTGGACGTTGTTAAGGGATGGCAGGAGGAGCGCACAGACACTTGCCAAGTAACTGCGCATACCCTTTCCGAGGAGGGGGAAAGCGCGACCACTAAATGAGTAACCGCCCATCCCGCTGAGTGTCCGCCGAAAGTCTTGGTGTTGGAGCGGACTGGTGCTGGCTGAGGGCTGTCTGGCTTGGCTAGCGGCTGACTGGAGGAGGGCACAGTTACTTTATATGTAACCGCCCTTACTTCTGGGTGCTAACTTTTGGAGGGACTGGTCGCCCACTGGGGAGGTCGCTGCGCCTAAGTCCATGCAAAAATGCCAAGGAAAACCGCCTAGGGTGGATGTTCGGCCCGGGCGTCCTGGGGGTGATTGCCGACTTCTGGGGTAGTAGACGCGACTTCCCCACTTGAATCCGCACAACGGGCGGACACTCTATGGAGTGGGCGAACACTCCCCAGAGTAGCCGCACACACTAGAGTGGTCCTGGGGGTGATTGTCGACTTCTGGGGTAGTAGACACGACTTCCTCATTTGAATCCGCACAACGGGGGGACACTCTGGAGTGGGCGAACACTCCCCAGAGTAGCCGCACATACTAGAGTGGTCCTAGGGGTGATTGACGACTTCTGGGGTAGTAGACGCGACTTCCCCACTTGAATCCGCACAACTGGCGGACACTCTCTGGAGTGGGCGAACACTCCCCAGAGTTGCCGCACACACTGAAGTGGTCCTGGGGGTGATTGGCGGCTTCTGGGTGAACATGCCCTATTTGTTGGCTCGGTGCCATTTAACATCACCGACAAGCTTTTGAAAACTCCAAATTTCATCACCAAATTCACTACTGAGTTATTCAAATGAGCTTAGATGGCTGCAGGAAAATGGTTACATTCTTAGGAAGTTCATTTTTGTGTATGTATGTGTGCTCATAGTAGTGCGGTTTAATTAAAGGAAAATGATGTGATGCTTTTATTGGCTTAACATCAAATTATATACTTAGAAAGTATAAATTTCAAACCATTGATTAAATGCCGTTGTTCTTACCAATACCCTTGCTTAGTCATCTAAGCTAATTTTTTTTCAATGTTTGGTGCATTTTCCTGGACATTCTATGGAAAAATCACACTACAATCCTTGAACTTTACTTTAGTCAACCTTGGAGTTGTAAAAACACACATTTGTCTTCTTGCTAACCTATAATGCGTATCTTTAATTGCTTGCATTCAAGATTGTAAATGTCGGATATCGCCGACGTGCCAGATTGAGTTTTTAAATGTCGGATATCGGAAGTCGGATGTTGAATGAAGGAAGCATGGGTATGTGCACATAAATCAAAATGGATTCTTGGGTCTGCCCTCTCTGATGTCTTTGGCTTTGATTTGAGGGCATGATTCCGCAGCAAACGCAACTGTATAGGGGGCCACTATTTCAGTGGTACTCTGTGAGCAGCCACTTTGTGCATTTATTGTCAAAGGTTAGGTCTTTCTCCTCTGAGAGAAGCCACTTTGTGCATAGTGCCAAAGGTTAGGTCTGTTTCCAATCTTCCCCCGCCCATACCCCCAATGATTGGGGACTATATGGGTTCTGTTGTTGTTGTATATCGGAAGTCGGAGACACGTCGGAGATATTTTAAAATATAGGTTTTTCATATACAACAACAACAACACTCAAGCCTTTATCCCACCATAGTGGGTTCGGTCTACTAAGTATCTCCTAACAAAATATTTTTATGAATACTAATATAATTATATGTTCTAAAATAAAAAATTAGTACGACAAGTTTACGAACATTGAGTCATTTTTATCCCAAAATAAATTCAAAGAGTTTCCAAACTAAAAAATTAGTAATACACTACAACTACTAGTCAAGTACAAATAGATATATTGTAAGACATTTAATGTTATATAAAAATATTATTTAGATAACATTTAGTTTTATAGCAAATAATTTTTTGTAAAAGCTGTAATATAAAATAATAAACTAATAAATATGTTAAAAGTTGTAATATTTTTTGTAATATGAAATTAGAAAGATATATTGAGAAATAATAAAAAAATCAATTGTAAGAATAATACATATTACTGAGGACGAAACAATAAGTCCTATCAATTTAATTATATATAATATATATAAGTGAAACATATAACGCTAATATAATAAACAACAACAACAACACTCAAGCCTTTATCCCACTATAGTGTGGTCGGTTATATGGAAATGCTAATGTAATAAAAAATAAAAAATCGGACTATATGTTCAAAAGTCTTGTTGGCCAATATATCAGGAAAAATCAGATGTCAGCCTTTATTTTACAAAAAGGACAATCTATTTCTTAGAAAAAAAATATATTTTGCTCTTAAAAACGACATATCAGATGTGTCGGAAGCATTTAAAATAGTGCTTGCATTTATGAATTCATGGATGAAGGTATTTGAAAACTGCATCTTCCTCTTATTTTAGCCAAAAAAACACATCCTTTTTCCCGATAAAACCACCCTGTGCTGTGTATCAGGAGACTTTTGATCCTCAAGCAAATCCAGAGCTTTCACTTACAAAAACTTCTCTAGCTTGATGCTTTTAGTAGACTTCTTATTGCCATCACATGCAATCCATTTGGAGAAGTGTTATTGATCTTCAAGAGCTCATTTTTTGGAGTAAAAGCAAGATTAATTTTTAATTAATAATTAATATTATTTTTCTTGGTTTACTTGAAATAATTTAAGTTCCTTATCTTTGTATATCTTCAAGAGATTAATCTCAAGCTGAAAGAGTTCACTACCTTAGGCATAAAGATAAATGTTTCTCTTTCTTAGGTAATATTTTCACGTGCAAATTGGATTTAGTTTTTCCTTATGAAAAAACCTTAAGGTCCTTGTGCTAACCTGACATATCCTAAAAAATAAAGCCTTGAGCACCAAAGGCCCCCTACTTTAGGGCAAAAATAATATTTTATTTGATCCAAACTTTTATTCATCATGAAAGCAAAATTTAGTGAGTTATTTGTTAAGTTTTAAGATTGTCAACTTAGTGTGTGTAGTGCTCCATATTGTATATATCCTCTTTACGAGTTGTATCTTTTTTGCTTGTTTGTTGAGCAATATCAACACTACCTTGAAATGTGGATGAGTTTATGAGTCTACTTTAGAGAGTGAGCGAGCGAGAGAGAGAGAGAGGTGTATGAATTGAGTATACAAATTTCTTTGCACACCTCAATAACAATATGTAAGATTTAAATAAAAACTATTGCGGAATTGAATCTGTTTCTATAGAGTGAGAGACAAGATTTGTAGTGCTTCCCAGAAAACTATTAGGTACATCCACTCTTCAACAACTATGGGAACCATCTCCAAATTAGTTATAACAATTTAATATGGACAAATATTCTTCTACAGATGATCTCAAAGCAACCGTCTTGCTTTGCTTCTAACTAAAAACACAATCTTTTCATGTTCCTATAGCTCAGAGTCCCAAGAGTTTTCATTCCAAAATACCAGCTACCCAAATTCCAATAGCTATCGGCTTATATAGGCGCTGTGCTCAAGTGCATAAAAGCGATAAAAACGTAACCCAATATGTCCCCGGCTAAGCCGACACGTTACTAGCATGATGCCCGCGACGTCGATGCACTCGCCACACTGGAGGACACCCTTCACCTTCTTCCGCCTCGTCGGTGTCCGTAACAATATCGCCCGCTGTGAAATTTGCCTTGTCCTCAAGACAAAAGTCTGGAAACTGGTGGCGAAAGTCCGATCGCTCCACCCATGTAGCCTCCGATGGTGGGCGATCCTGCCAAACCACTAAGACCTGCTCGACTGGTCGCTTCGCGCGGAGGATCGTGCACGTGTCCAAGATGCACTGGGGAAGGAACACCGCTGGTGTGGCGCCAGGTGCAAGTGGGGGAAGCACCACTTCGACTGGGTAATCTCCTATCACTCGCTTGAGCTGCGAGACATGAAACCCGGGCGAGAATTTCAAAAGGGCCGTAAAACATGGCCGCTAACTTGGAGTGGGCCCGTGGGGTCACTGTAACCCGGCGGTGCGGTCGAAGTTTGACAAACACCGCGTCACCCTCTGTGAACTGGATGTCTCGGCGATGGCGGTTGACGGAGGCCACCATCCTGTCTTGGGCGCGCTGGAGGTGATGGCGAAGCTGAAGGAGTATGGAATCTCGGTCGCGGAGGAGGGCATGCATGACGCATTCGCCGGGAAGAGCACTCGTGATGGAGGGCGGAGGTCTACCATAGACTGCCTCGAACGGTGTAGTGCCGGAGCTGGAATGGAAGGACGCATTGAAAGAGTACTCGACCCAAGAGAGCCATTCCGCCCATGCGCCCGGGTGGTCATACACAAAGCATCTCAGATAGGTCTCCAAACTGCGATTCATGACCTCGGACTGTCCGTCCGTCTGCAGGTGATATGTTGTACTCACCCGAAGTTAAGTGCCCTGCATCTTGAACAATGCCTGCCAGAATGAGCTCGAGAAAAGGGGGTCGCGGTCGCCCACGATGGAGCGAGGAAACCCATGTAGACGGACTACCTCGTCAACTAATGCTGCGACCACCCCTGGGGTTGTGAATGGATGGCGTATGGGAATGAAGTGAGCATATTTGGATAAGCGATCCATGACCACTAAGATGCAGTCCCATCTCTTGGAGCGGGGAAGCCTGGAGATGATGTCCATGTATATGTTCTCCCAGATTTGGGTCGGAATAGGGAGCGGCTGAAGGAGGCCCCCAGGGAACGTGACCTCGTACTTGGCGTGTTGGCACGACAGACAGGCGGCGACGAATGCCTTGACCTGGCCAAACATCCCTGGCTAATAAAGCGAAGTTGCAAGGCGGGGGTACGTACTGAAGGCGCCGACATGACCCCATTCCGGGGTTGCGTGGAACTCTGCGAGCAGGCGGGAAATCAATTGGGATGAGGCGGAGAGTACCAAACGGTCACGGTAGTAGATACACTCGCCCATATGGCGATAAGGCGGACGGGCAGTGGCATCTGCCCGTAAGGTCTCAACAATCATATATAGGACAGGGTCAGCTGCCACCTCGCGCTGAAGAAGCGAGGCATCCTCCCAAACTTGTCTGGAAATGGCAGTCAAACTCGTAGTCTGCGGCTGTCGAGAGAGAGCGTCGGCCGCACGGTTGGAAGACCCGACTCGAAACTCGATCGAAAAGTCGTAGCCCAAAAGTTTGGCTACCCAACCTTGCTGAGCTGGAGTCGCAATCTTCTGATGGAGAAGGTAGCGCAGGCTATGATAATCAGTTCAGACTGTGAAGTGGCGGCCCAACAAGTAGGTGCGCCAGTGCTGTACTGCAAGAACCAAAGCCATCAGCTCGGAGCGGGGCAAACGGTGGCTGCGAACATACGGCTGAAGTAGTCATTGGGCTGTCCCGCTTGCATCAATACCGCACCGACACCCGAGCCAGACGCGGTACACTCAACCACGATCGGCTGCGAAAAGTCGGGCATAACTAACATGAGGGCGGTGCTCAGAGCCCGCTGCACGGTCTGGAAGGCCATGACCGCTGTTGGCGTCCACTGAAAGCTGTCGGTCTTTGACTTCTTCAACATGCTGGAGAGTGGTTTGACAATCTTTTCATAGTCTCTGATGAACCGATGATAGTACCCTGTGAGACCCAAGAAGCCACGAACATCACAGAGTGATCGAGGTGCGGGCCACTGAAGGACGACCCGAACCTTGTCCGGGTCCATAACCACGCCATGTGCGGAATTGGTGTGCCCCAAGTAGCTAATTTCAGTCTGATCGAAAATACACTTCTTGGGATTCACCTGAAAGTAGTGCTCAAGGAGAGTGGTGAGAGTCTCCCTGATATGATCAAGATGGTCCTGCCAAGATGAACTGTAAACCAGGATGTCATCGAAGAAAACCAAGATATACCTGCGCAAGGCCGGTCGGAATAGATCATTCATGGTGGCCTGAAAAGTTGCGGGAGCATTCGTCAAGCCGAAGTGCATGACCGTGAACTCATAGTTACCGTCGTGCGTGCGAAAAGCCGTCTTGGGAATATCCTCCTCCCTGACCCAAATCTGATGGTAACCCACACGAAGGTCAAATTTAGAGAAAAAACGGCCCCTCGTTAGGCCTGAAACTAGTGCGGTTTGGTGCGGTTTGAGCCCAAACCGCAACCAAACCGTAGGGGGTCGGTTTTTGACGGAAGAAAACCACACCGCAACCAAACCATGCGGTGTGGTTTGACATTGGTGCGGTTTGGAGTCGGTTTTTGCGGTGCGGTTTCGGTTTTTGTACAGTTATATTATGCATTTTAAATTTTAAGCACATATTTGTATGAATTATTTTGTGTTATAAATTTCCAGAGCATAAATTCCTTCCAACTACGGCGAAATTCATTTTATGAAACATTTCACTAATGATATTTATGCATATTCCACTAATGATATTTCTAAACACCAAACTTATGAAACATTTCACAACTATTACACCAAAATTATAATTTAAGAAATATTACAAATAAACGAAAATCAAATATTTCATAAAACACAAAGCATGCACAAGATTTTAAAAACAATAATTCAAAATCATTTACCTCATGTTAAATCTTCAGTCACATGAATAATTAAATATTTCATCAGTATTACAAGTTACAACTCCGCATCACTTCCCGTTCCCAAAAATAAACCTGCACGCTTCCCAGTTCCCATGCCGATGAAAGGGAAGGAGGCGAGCAGAGCTCCCCAGTTTCCATACGAGTAGGCGCCGCACGTCGCAAGGAGTAGACGAGCAGTGCTTCTATCACTGGACGCCGAGCAGTGCTTTTATCGCCAATGGAAGGGAGGACCGGACGGAGTCGCGACTCGCAAGTGCAGTGAGGAGGCACTTGATAATGAGAAATCAGGTTAGGGCAAGAAATCAGGTTCAACACTTTAGTCTTTATATTTAAACAATATAGTAAATTATAATGTTCCCAAATTAACAGACAAACACTATAACTGTAAATCAATAAAACATTAAAACATGACCGGTTGAGCCTTGCGGTTTATATTAAATCAGTCAAATAACAAATGTGTGGCTTACTCCATTACTCGGTTAAACCTTAAACTCGAACCGCACCGCAAACCTTGCGGTTTTCCAATAACCAAAACCGCACCACAACCAAACCGTTCGGTGCGGTTTGAAAACGGTGCGGTGTTGCAATTTTTTGCGGTTTTGGTTTTTAATTTTCAGGCCTACCCATCGTAGCTCGTCCAATAACTTCTGAATGACCGGAATGTGATATTTGTCCGGAATCGTGACCTTATTGAGTTCCCGGTAGTCCACGCAGAAGCGCCAACTGCCGTCCTTCTTGCGGACCAGGAGGACGGGGCTCTAAAAAGGACTAGCTGGGGCGAATGATGCCCGCGACTAGCATATCACTGACCAGTGTCTTGATCTCATCCTTCTGCGCATGGCCGTATTGGTACGGTCGAACTGAAATGGAGGAAACACCCCCTTGCAAGGAGATGCGGTGATCCGTCGGCCTGGACGAGGGAAGGCGTGTTGTGTCGGCGAAGATGTCTGGAAAAAGGTCCAAAATAACCTGTAGTGTTGGGGAAGTCAGGGAATGGAGGGCCTCCTGCTCCACCACGTGCCATAAGGAGGCCACCCAATCCACATCGGTGGATTTATGAAGGGACCGTAGAGAGACAGATTGGCGAAGTAAGGCCGCATCGCCTTCAAGAAAGCAAGGCTTCCCCTCTCGGAGAAAGCGCATGGTCATGCGGTCCCAATTCACGCTGACATCACCAAGAGTGCGGAGCCACGCTACCCCGAGAATAATGTCCTCCCCGCCCAGAGAGAAAGCGTAGAAGTCTGCCTGAACAGGGGAGTGGCCAACAATGAGAGTGAGAGCCGAGCAAAGGCCCCCAGTTACCCGACGCCAACTGTTTCCTAAGCACACCGAGAAGCGGTCTGTAGTCTGTACATGCAACGACATACGATCCACCAAATGCTAGGAAATAAAGTTGTGGCTCGCTCCACTCTCAATCATCACAACTACGGAGAGCCCCTAAAGTGTCCCCCGAAGCTTCATCGTCTGAGGGCCCGAGAACCCGCCGACGGAGAACAACGAAAGGTCCAATCGGTGGAAGGTGGCAGATGGGTGGTCCTTGACAGCCTTGTCCATCTTAAGGGCCTCAAAATCGGCAAGAGTCACCTCTCGGGTACCTCCTCGCCAATGAGGATCCGAAGGTCCTTCAACAGGCAGTCGTGGGTCGGAGAGTTGGGTTGTTTGCACCGGAAACATAGGCCCTTGGTACGCAGATCGTGGTATTCCTGATTTGAGATCCGGGGGTGGGCCATCAGCCTAGGAGGACGTGGCGGAGGCGCGGTGCGGCCGTGGCCCGGGAGCTATGTTATCAGGGCGCGCGCCTAGGTGCGCCTGAGGCGCCGGGCGCACCAGGCGCACCGGCCCTCGCCTCTGCAAGGCAAAGGCGGGCGAGGTGCCCCAGGCGCGCTCCTTGCCAGCTCCCAGGCGCACCAAAGGCGCGCTTTAGCCCTTCAATGTGTTTTCTTGAACCTGTTTTTTTTATGTGAGCAAAAACATGATTTCAGACGCACCCGAGACACACCTAGGCACACTTGGGCATCCAATTCACCGATTTCCAGTGAATTGGACACCAAATTCGCTGATTTTCAGTGAATTGGGCACCCAATTCATTTTTGCGCCTCACGTGCCTCAAGCGCGCGCCTGCACCTTGCGCCTAGGCTCCAGGACCCTTTTGCGCCTTGGTGCGCTTGAGCCTTTAATAACTTAGCCTGGGGGTGGTTCCAACTGTGGAGGGCGCTAGGCCGCAGCAGGGCGGTTGGCCGGGCGCGACGAAAGCACTGTGGGTGGCCTTCCCGTGTCCATAGGCCTAGCCTGGAAATCCGCTTCGACCAAGCGGGCAAGTCCATGACCTCAATAATTGATGACGGGTGGCGGACGCAGATCCGGGCACGAATGTATGAGAGAAGCCCGTGCATGAAGAAGCTGAGGTAGTGGTCCGACGGAAGGCCCGACACGCATAGCGAGGGCAATGAACTCATCAATGTACTCGCCAAGGGATCCCGTCTGGCGGATGCCGTAGAGACGCTCCACCGCGGATCCTGAGTAATGAGTGTCGTAACAGCGAATGAGCTCCCGTTGTAGATCCGACCAAGACATAATCGGTTTGGATTGACTTAGCCACCACACACAGTGGAGAGCGGAGTCCTCCATGTCGATCAGGGTCGTGCTGACCTTCTGTGGTTCTGAGATCTGTTGGATATCAAAGAACTGTTCGGCTCTGGCAATCCATCCATGGGGTCGGTGCCATTGAAGGAGGGAACATCAGAGGAGCGAGGTCCCGGAGAGAAAACAGCGATCGGAGGGGCTGGGTCCTCGTATGGGTCCGGGGGGGGGGGGGGGGGGGGGGGGGGGGGCGCCGAGGAGAGATGGAGAGTCCTTGTTGGAAGTCGAGGACGTGCTGGGGCGGGCATCCATGATGGTGTCGAGCTTCGCGTCCATGCGCATCATGAGGGCCTGTGGAGACGTAATGACATCGTCGTTGCCGTCAAGGCGACGGTGGATGGACGGATTCGTGGAAGGAGCAAGCGCCGGTGCGTCAGAATGAGCCATTGAGCGTAGCCGAGGGGGCATGCACTCGGCAAGGGCAAACGAGAGTGCTGGAGGGCGTACTGAAGGGCCGTAGACAGAGCAGATCTGGACGTCGACTGTATCGGCTGGACGAAGGCGTCGACCGACAGAGATGGACGTAGAAGGGCACCAACCCGATTGGCAGTCGACTTCATCGGCTGGACGAAGGCGTCGACCGACACATATGGACGTAGAAGGGCTCAAAAGGAGCCGACACGATGTTCAAGACTGCGCTGTCTGGCCGGGAGTGTGCGGACTGGACGGAGCGGGCGATCGAGCGATCGGGCGCGCGTGGTCCACAGGTCGGCGATCGATCGAGCGTGGAAAAGCGCAGGTCAGCGAGTACAGAGTGACGAGGAGCGGTCGGAGTCGAGAACTGAGAGCGCCGACGGAAACCGAGGCCTGAAAGAGGCTAGGTCGGACCAAATTGATAGAAGAGGGAAAAGAGAGAGAGGAGGAGGAATTAGGAGAGATAGAAGAGAGAAGTCGCAAGACTTTTCATTCCAAAATACCAGATACCCAAATTACAATAGCTATCGACTTATACAGGCGTCGTGCTCAAGTGCATAAAAGAGATACAAAAATGTAACCCAATAGGTCCGGCTAAGCCGACACGTTACTAGCACAATGCTCACGACGTCGATACACTCGCCACACTGGCGGACGCCCTTCGCCTTATTCTGCCTTGTTGGTGTCCGTAACAAATTGCAAGGTTGAATTTCTCATTTTCATAATGATCACTGCTCTGATGAAGATGAACCATGGCTTTTTTTAATATGATCCGTGTGAAGCTGTGAATACTTTTCGTCTCTTCTTTTCACTTAAGAATTTATGTAACAATATATCTGTGAATAGATTTCTCTTGATAATTTTTTTTGGCTTGTTCTTTGATTGAAGTATATATACTTCTTTCTTGAGCATGGAAAGAAGACAGTCGCTGGACTATATTTTGTTTTTTGATGCTTTATGTTATCTCTAGTAATGACTTGATTTGAAATATATTCGTGGAGCTTGGCCGACGCGTAAGTAGGTCGACTATTCTTTGAAAATTACTCGACGAATACTTTGAGCGTCTAGTCGACCCTTGGCTTCGAGATCAGCTTGAAGAATAATTGTAACGATTGGCCAACACATTCTTTAAGCAATGATCGACTAATTCTCTGAATGCTAGTCTAGGTATAAATATGTTGATGATCTTTAAGTTATGCTCACAAATACTATGAGTGTTGAACTATCTCTTGGGAAAGCGTTGAGCATTGTTATACTCATTCTTTGAACACTAAGCTCTGTACACTGAGTGTTGTTCAATGAATCACCAAGTTATCTATGTAGAAAGCTCTGAGCTCTGCTCGTTTCGTTCTTTGAATACTGAGAGCTATTCTACTAATACTTTGATTGCTACTTGGCTAAACATCTTCTCAAATACTTATATCTTTAGCTCCCTTTGGACATTGTTCGGATAATGCTTAGCTTCTTAACGAAGCTTGTGTTGGAGTCTATGTTCCGCATCTCTTGGTTTGAGAATAACAAATACCGTGTTATATTTGATCTTGTATTTTGTGTGTTTATAGTATGCAGGTTGTACATGAACTATAGCTACACATCCCTATGAATAGTTTGCTGATTGGAAATGACTCTCTGAAAAGATAGCTAATGCCCCGCGTTAGTTGTTAACGCCCCGCGTTAACTTCCGTTGAGAAGAAGACCGCTGAGAAGGAATGCCGTCGAGAACAAAGCCGTCGAGCTGCGGTCGACGAAAGAGAGCTAACGCTCGCGGTAATTGTTAACGCCCCGCGTTAACAAGAGGAGGAATGCCGTCGAGTTGAGGTCGACGAATTTGCGTTCGACGAACTTGGAGTTCCGTTCGACGAATTTGCCTGCGTTCGACGAAATTGTGCCCGACAAACTGCGTTCGACGAACTTGGAGTTCCGTTCGACGAAATTGCCTGCGCTCGACGAAATTGCGCTCGACTTATTGCGTTCGATGAACTGACCTGCGATCGACAAATTGGAGCGTTCGACGAAGGCGCGTCGACGAAATTAGTTTCGTTCGACGAAATTTGGTTTTGCCACGATCCCAACGGTTTGCACGATCCCGACGGTTTGCACGATCCCGACGGTTTGCACGTTCACTAACGCTGGCGTTATCCCTTAACGCTGCGCGTTAGCTTCCGAGGCTATTTAAAGTACAGCCCCTCTCATTCCTCGTGAGATGATTCCAGAATTCTGATACTTTGGAGAGAGGTTCGTGTACAACAATTAAGAGATCTCCCTTGGGCTAACATGAAGATCTAAAGAAGATTTTGAAGGAGAAGGTCTACAACGCATATTCCATACGAAGGACGATCGTTTCAAGAACGCCAACATCTACATCGACTTCGTCTTCACCTTCAGAATTTCTTGGGGAGTTTCTCTTTACTTATCTTGCAATCTTTTATTTTTCCTTTTGTAATTTGTGTGGAGAAATCGTTCGGTGAGAACGTCGGATTCCGGGAAGGATTCCGTGGGTAAATTTGCCTTGCGTTGGCGACTGGGTCCTTGTGAGGCTTAGGGGGTAATTCGCCGCCTTGTGCGTGGCGACTAGGTCGAGGGTAGATCTAGGGGGTGGCTAGAGGCCTTATCTGAGGATAGATAGGCTATAGCCAACCGGTCCTTGGGAGAAGGACCGGTGAAACAACAAAAAGTGTTTTTACATATTTTCGCCTTGATTTCTAGCGTTATAGAAATTAAACATTTGTGTATTCAATTTATTATGAAATAAAATCATGTCTTTTAATGTTCTATTCAATTGATTTTATTTCCTCTTCAAGAATGTTTTAATTTTTATTTTCATCAAAGTATTAAAATTAACATTTGTATGATTATCTTTGAAATACAATAATTATTTTCATTATCTCTGATTTTCTGGAATTGTATTTCATTTAAGATTTCATAAGTAAAATCGCTGTGACAATCTTTTTGTTCTGAGGAATATTCTCTGGAGAGCATGCCCAGCGTTAAGACTTAACGGCAGACGTTAACAACAATCAACAAAAAGTTTTGTTCCAATTATTTAAAAAGGAATCTTCGTTACAATCCTATCTGGAATATTAAAATGTATTTTTCTATAAAATATTCTGAAACTTCAGTCTCAAACTCTGATAAATTTAATTAAGATCTAAATTCCATAAAACCCTTATTCACCCCCTCTAAGGGCGCCGTAAGATCCAACACGTGGTATCAGAGCTAGGTTATTTCAATACGGCTTCACAACCGGGAATAATGGTGCTTCATGATCTCGCATCTTCTAGAGGGGATAATTTTTATGAAAATGAAAAATCATTATGTCCACCATTATTTATGGGTGAAAATTATAATGGGTGGAAAACTCTTATGAAAAAATTTCTTAAATCTATGGATATTGAAGTTTGGAATATTACTATTAAAATGCCCCCAAGTATTTTAAATAAAAATAAAATGTTTTTAAATGCCAAATCTATGAATAGTCTATATTGTGCTCTAGAACAAAATATTTTCAAACTTATTTATACATTTCCTACTGCTTATGAAGTTTGAAAATTTCTTGAGAATTCTTATAGTTTTCCTTCCACAGATGATGAACAAGAGCAATTCCTTGTGGACCCAAGAGAAGAAACTGATGAAGACTTATGCTTGGAGGAAGAAGAATTCAACGTCACAATATTGGACTCATTTGTTGGCCACGCATCAAGCAAAAGAAAAGACGAAAATTCAACTATGGAAGAGGAATGCGAAGATGTCAAAGGAACCCTTGGTTCAAATCTTGTCTCATTCCATAGCAATGTAAGAAAATCAAAAACTTCTCTTTTTGTAACAAATTATAGTTCTACATCTCGTATGCTTAAAATTGTTAAACGTAAAATTTTAAAGTTGAAAATAACTAATTCCAAATTACATTTAGAAAATAAATCTTTAAAAGCAAACGATAAAGTAGAATCAAATATTGATGTGTTAAATTAACTTTCATGCTCTTTAGTTAAAATTCCTACTCCTTGTTTAGATTGCAATCTGTTAAAAGAAAAATTCAAGGATATTGAAAAAGGGCTCTTAATTTCTAAAGAGCATAATGAAAAATTGATAAAAGAAAATGATAATTTAAAGGATAAACTAGAATCATTAAAATTGTTTATTGAAAATTTTTCAAGTAATAAAAATTCTCTTAACTCTAGTTTATTAAGAAATCTAAATTTAAAGAGCTTAACTTCATATTATAAGAGTATGTCTATAAGAAAGAGTGAAAATAAAAATCATCAAAATAAGAATCAATCATTTAAAACATATTGTAACCCACTCTTTCAACATTCAATTCTTAAGAAAGACCATCACTCTTATAAACTCTCAAAAAATCAATATAATAAAATTCATTATGATTATCAACATTAATGTATTTTGAAAAATAATTTGAATAAACATAAATCCCAAATGAATTATTTTTTAAACAACTATCATTCCAAAAAGATGTCAAATAATCATAATATGAATTTAAAAGAAAAACAACAAAAGTATGAATGGAGGCCCAAAATTAAAAACGAAATACTAACTCCACTTGTAAAGACCCATTCATTACTATCTCTCCAAAAGCCAACACGATGTATTTGGGTACCCAAAGGAACCATCACACTTGGCCCCCTTTGGATACCTAAATCTCTCATTCATTAGGAATCATTGTATTGCATGAAGTAGAAATAAATTAAAAATGAAATATCATTACTCTACTTCATGATATGCTTAATTGCTTTTTCTTTTGTTTATTTTTTTTATTTTTGAGCCAACTTGTTTATGATCACTTTATATATCATGAGATATGACTTTCATTTTAAGCCTAATGTTTAACAAATCAAATTAAATTAAATTGAACATAAATTCATAATTTTTTTAACTGATCTATCTTTTCTTTTTCTATGTTTTATTCTTTTTAAATCCATTGCCTATAAATGTCTTATATTATCATTATAAATTGAATGCTAAATTTGCTAAATGATATTATCAAGACTAATGAAATTACTTTCAAAATTGGATTTAAATAGATTTTTAGGGGTCTTAGGCTAAAATATTAAATGCGCAACTAATTGCATATTTGTCCATTTTCTTTGTTGCATATGATAGCCCCTATAATGAAAAATCATAATTGAAAAATTACAAAATGATGAATATGATTTCACACACTCCATCTTGATCTATTAATATCTTATGCTAAAATTCACTATTATCATATATCGTAATTCATGATCGATCAAGACCTATCTTAAATCAATTAATTCTATCAACCTTAAGAATTATGAAATATATGATTGCTATTGATATTATAGTTTCATATCTTGTTTTGTGTGTGTGAAATACATCTTTATTATTTGCATGAATCTCATTATCTTTAGACCTAAGAATTAACTTGATATAAACAAGATGAAATCAGATAAAATTGTCACTTCATTCTAGGTCTATAAATTTTTCAAAACTCTAAAATTGATTACATGCAAACCAATTATATATATTTTGCATATTTTGCATAACGTCCAAATTCATTATCCTAGCCGCACCTCTTGGTATATGCTCAATTTAGTGTTTATGCTAGGATTATCAATATAGTGACATGTTAAAGGTAGAGAAATTTGAACTTTAAAATTCATGAGTACATTGTGGTTTCAAAATCTACTATATGTTCTAAAACTAAAACAAACTCATGTTTTATGAATCAATCCTTAGACTAAAACGCTTAGTATATCCATAATCATTAACCTATGACATGTGTCTCACAATAGCGAGGACGTATGATTGTGTGCATTAGAGACCTAACCTCTAAGTCATGTCTTGTCCTTAACCGGGGAGGGTTCCAGTGGGGCCTTGCGAGGCACTGGGGGAAAAAGTGCTAGGTTGAGCGTCGTCTTTTGTATGCATATGAGATTAACACCCCAACCTACGACATGTGTGCAGCTCCTCATGCCCATCCGTCACTTAGTACGGGGCTAGAGTGTAGTTATGTTGTTGAGGTATCTTGATCTTAGATATACTTATATTATATTCATTGCATGAACATTATCTTACTCTTTATACATAAATCATGCATATTTGTTTTTGTTCTAACATTGCATCTTGTATTTGCATATTTTATTATTTTGAGTTTTAATGATTTTACCAAACACAAGTACTTGAAAAATCACTAAAAACATGCTAAAAGAGCCTTCAAATCTAATCAATATACTCTGAAATTTCAACTGAAGGAAGGTCTCTTTATAATACAAATGAATCATAAAAAGATTTTTCAAAACATCAAAATTTAGTGTTCTGTTTTGGCGTTAAGAAGTTAACGCCTGGCGTTAGCTCCTTTGCTCCAAAATATATATTTTTTGTTTTGAATTATTTCTGGTATTATTTTAATATTTTGTGTATTTTATTTCTCTGTTTGTAAAAAGTTTTCTATATTTTTATTTCCTTTAAAACAAAATTTTATTACTTTAAAAAAAATTTATTATATGTATTTTCTCATGCATTATTTCTCTGGCATAGAATATCATTTACTGAAAGGGCTATTAAAGACTTCTATGTTTTCCAGAGAATATATATAAAAAAAAAACAAATACAAAATTACAAAACAATTTCAAAGAACAAAAATATGTTTTTCTTTATGTGTGTTTATTGTTTTGTGCATATATAATAAAAAAATTCAAAATTTTTATAAAAACTGATTGTTATTCATTGCCATTGTCACGGATGATTAATTATATCAATTAAAGATTAAATACATTGTTTAATTTAACTTTCAAGTTTCTTAAAAGACATTGTTTTGTATTTATCATGTCTTGAATATTATCTTGTTATGTGCAATGAAATTGATTGTAGATAAACATGTGTAGAAACGCTTAGCATGCCTCTAAGTATGAGTAATGTATTATGTTTGATAATGATTCATTCAATCACTTATTTTTGATAACCTACATGTGTTTACAATCTTATTCTTACATGATTGTGTAGTGTAATAACATAAATAATTAAAATGCTTAAATAGATTACCTATACAACATTGAATTGGTTATTACAATTTTTTGTCTTTCATGCACTTATTCATTAGAGAAATGTGGTTTAAAATGCTATGTTTGCAAAACAAGTGAATTCAGAGTCCTTAGTCACTAAACTAAAAAGCAAATAATAAATGACAAGGAAAACTCCACCAAACACTACTCACCCTCCTGATAAGTCTTAATGAGCATGGTGAGGTTGAACACCTTGGCTAAGAATTGTAAAGTGTCTTGTAGCAAATAATTTATACACCACTTCTCTTAGTACACCGGATCATAAATTTTTTTTGAAAATAAAGCTAAAAAGTATAAAAGTGATCCCCCAAGCACTATTTTGCACCCTGATAAGTCTTAATAAGCATTGTGTGTGCAAAGCACCTTGGTAGTTGTACTATTTATTCATGTGCATTGAAATATTATGGAAGTAATTGTATTTGTGTATTTTAATGTTGTGTTATTTCATTATATATGTCATGTGTTTTTGATTGATTCACTTGTATACTTTATCAAAACACTACTTTGTACACATCATTATCTTTCATAAAACTTCTAATCATGAGAATTGGATCCTAATGCTCATCTACTCAAATCTCTACAAACTTAAGTAAATGCACTAGATAACAACGCATGTAAATTTTATTACATTGTAGTTTGTGTATTTTTTCTTGATATTATGAAATCACGCTTGCAATATTATCTTAATGAAGTAGCATCTCTTCAATCTTTAACTCAAACATCAACTTTTCAAATGTAAAACTCATTATCCTTTATATGATTTTATCTTCTAAAATGATGTTTATGTTTAAGAGTGCTTATTATATTCTTCTACTAAGTTTTACCACTTATGCTCATTCATGTCTATTATTTTTAACACCATAGTTTCAACAAGTGGTATCTTAAAATAAGAATGCTTACTTTATCATTTCTGTTATGTTGCTTACTAATTTATGTTACATCATGCTTATATTTTTTTCTCAACAAGTAGTATTTAACAAACTTTTGATTGTATCTTATTTTTCTTCTCGACATAAAATATATTACTCCTTATTATACATATTCACTCCTAAACCCTCTTTTGATTCTACCAAAATGGGAGATTGAATTGTATAAATCTAATATTTATGAGGAGTGCATTATAATAATATTAAACTAAAAAAAAAGGTATCTTTGTAGGGGGAGTAATCATATAAGAGGTGCATACACTATCATATGCTCGATCATGACAATCCTTCAATAAGTGGTTCCTTATCTATCTTAGAAGATATACACTCATCCCTACCCACTTTTGCTAATAACAAAGGGGAGAATAAATTGAGAAATCTAGTAAAATAGATATTTAGGGGGAGTAAATTATAAGAAAACACTTATGTAGGGGGAGGACTTCATATAGAAATAGTATGCATTATCGCTATCAAATCTATCATGCTTTTAACCTGTTATTCATGCATATCTTATTACCGCACTTATCTATAAACACAAATGATTTTAAGTTCACTAATTTCTCATACAGGTATTTGTTATTATCAAAAGGGGGAGATTGTTGGAGCCTATGTTCCGCATCTCTTGGTTTGAGAATAACAAATACCGTGTTGTATTTGATCTTGTATTTTGTGTGTTTATAGTATGCAGGTTGTACAGGAACTATAGCTACACATCCCTATGAATAGTTTGCTGATTGGAAATGACTCTCTGGAAAGATAGCTAACGCCCCGCGTTAGTTGTTAACGCCCCGCGTTAACTTCCGTTGAGAAGAAGACCGCTGACAAGGAATGCCGTCGAGAACAAAGCCGTCGAGCTGCGGTCGACGAAAGAGAGCTAACGCTCGCGGTAATTGTTAACGCCCCGCGTTAACAAGAGGAGGAATGCCGTCGAGTTGAGGTCAACGAATCTCCGTTCGACGAACTTGGAGTTCCGTTCGACGAATTTGCCTGCGTTCAACGAAATTGTGCCCGACAACCTGCGTTCGACGAACTTGGAGTTCCGTTCGACGAAATTGCGCTCAACGAAATTGCGCTTGACTTATTGCATTCGATGAACTGACCTGCGATCGACGAATTGGAGCGTTCGACGAAGGCGCGTTCGACGAAATTAGTTTCGTTCGACGAAATTTGGTTCTGCCACTATCCCGGCGGTTTGCACGATCCCGACGGCTTGCACGTTCACTAACGCTGACGTTATCCCTTAACGCCGCACGTTAGCTTCCGAGGCTATTTAAAGTACAACCCCTCTCATTCCTCGTGAGATGATTCCAGAATTCTGATACTTTGGAGAGAGGTTCGTGTACAACAATTAAGAGATTTCCCTTGGGCTAACATGAAGATCTAAAAAAGATTTTGAAGGAGAAGGTCTACAACGCATATTCCATACGATGGACGATCATTTCAAGAACGCCAACATCTACATCGACTTCGTATTCACCTTCAGAATTTCTTGGGGAGTTTCTCTTTACTTATCTTGTAATCTTTTATTTTTCCTTTTGTAATTTGTGTGGAGAAATCGTTCGGTGAGAACGTCGGATTCCGGGAAGGATTCCGTGGGTAAATTCGCCTTGTGTTGACGACTAGGTCCTTATGAGGCTTAGGGGTAATTCGTCGCCTTGTGCGTGACGACTAGGTCGAGGGTAGATCTAGGGGGTGGCTAGAGGCCTTGTCTGGGGATAGATAGGCTATAGCCAACCAGTCCTTGGGAGAAGGACCGGTGAAACAACAAAAAGTGTTTTTACATATTTTCGCCTTGATTTCTAGCATTATAGAAATTAAACATTTGTGTATTCAATTTATTATGAAATAAAAATCATGTCTTTTAATGTTCTATTCAATTGATTTTATTTCCTCTTCAAGAATGTTTTAATTTCTATTTTCATCAAAGTATTAAAATTAACATTTGTATAATTATCTTTGAAATACAATAATTATTTTTATTATCTCTGATTTTTTGGAATTGTATTTCATTTAAGATTTTATAAGTAAAATCACTGTGGCAATCTTTTTGTTCTGAGGAATATTCTCTGGAGAGCTAACGCCCAGCGTTAAGACTTAACGTCAGGCGTTAGCAACAGTCAACAAAAAGTTTTGTTTCAATTATTTAAAAAGGAATCTTCATTACAATCCTATCTGGAATATTAAAATATATTTTTCTATAAAATATTCTGAAACTTCAGTCTCAAACTCTGATAAATTTAATTAAGATTTAAATTCCATAAAACCCTTATTCACCCCATCTAAGGGCGCCGTAAGATCCAACAGCTTGTTCAACGGTTGATGAATGATACTCGACAAAGCTCGTAATTAGTTCAACTTGAACTACTTGTTCGAGCAAGTCAATGCCCGTCATTAAGAATCAAAATTGTGGATTTCTTAACTAATGAAAATCCAAAATACAATGATGAACATAATCCCCAAACAGAAAGTACATTGAATAAAGAAGTCTAATTAAGTGCTTTATCCTCATCAAAAAATTATTATTGTCTTCTTCAAATAAGATGCATACAGCTTGATGTAAAACTTTTTTATTTAATTGCAAATGATAACTTGTTAGGGTGGATGATACCCCCAATGATTGGGGACTATATGGGTTCTGTTGTTGTTGTTGTTGTTGTTGTTGCAAATGATAACTTGTTAGGGTGGATGATGCATAGCAGAGGCGAGGACGAGCTTTGGGCCCATTCTGGGCTGATTTGGCGACTTACCATATATGGCGTGCCCGGATCGACGATCCGACTCCGTGGATGCGTCCAGATTCGTGTTGCGAGTCAATTTCATATATAGCTTTGTACTTTTCGGTATTATTTCATGTAGTTTTGTCCCCGAAACCAACGACCAATCATAGCCGTTGATTCCGGTTGCCCTAATCTTCATTTCTTATATATAGGATATTGAGAGCTGCTGTTTTCTCATTGCTGAAATTTGAGAGTCTTCTTCCTCATTTCCGATGATGTCTCCACGGTGCCGACTCCGTGGAACCCCTTGGTGACGACTCCTCGGGTAAGCTCCTTGTACCTTTGTGTTTCCCCCGCCTTCTCCACCTCTCCATCCCGCTGTCCAGCCAGCCGCCTCCTCCTTTCCCCCTGTTTTTAGCCAGCCGCCGCCCTCCCTGCAGCCCCAGCTATCCGCCGCCCTCCTCCCTGGTTTCCTCCCTGCAAACCGCAGCCCTCCCTGCTGCCTCAACCTCAGCCGCACCCCCCCTTTCCCCACTCCAACACCACCCGCCCTTCCCTGCTGTCCCAGCCAATCCCCCTCCTTCTTGCCAACAGCAGGCCGCCAGTCCCCCCCCACCCAAACAGCTGCCTGGCTGTTTTCATCCCCAAAACAGTCCAGATCTGGACTTTTCCAGCCAGATCCAGCCTCCCTGCCTCTTCCCTTTTGCTGCCATCACCCCCCCATCCCGTGGATCCACCTCCCAACAGCCGACCATCACCAAATCTGTCCAGATCTGGGCATTCCAGCCTAGTTCCAGCCACTTCCATCCCCGATCCAGCCCTCCTAATCCCCAACCAGCTTTCCCTTACCCGATCCGGTCCACCCACCACCAGAATCCCTCTTTGAGCCCTCCAATATTCAAATTTATTTTAGTTACAGCAGCCCTGATATTCATGTCTGTTTTTGTATTGGTATTTGGTTGTAAAACATTGTGATGGTATGGTTATTTGATGCTTGCTTGAGATTATAGTTTATTATGATATTTGCTCCTTGAAAAGTCTCTAACTGCAGGAAGGACCGATTCGCCACGCGCTCTATCTTTGGCCCTCCACGCGGAGGGAAACCAAAGCTTGTTCGCTTAATAAATTATTTTGCCTTGCTTTGAAAGATTTGTGTGGGATTTAATTACTTATTATCTAATTTGGATTCACACTGTCGGACTTTGCATTGCATGTAGAGATATGTCACGATTTATCCGCCACCTATAGATTCGTCCCGCGTCAATTGGTATCAAAGCTAGGTTACACGCACTTTTCTATACGCAGCCGTTGAGTCTATAGGTTTTTCATTATGCCTAGGTGTCATAATTATTCCTCCCCTCACTTTGGAGGTCTCGAGTCCACTTGCACCCGCCCTCATAGATCCCCTTCAGGGAGACCCTCACGATACTACGATGATTATTCGCAAATGCAGTACACCACTTCCAGAGATCGTGTTGGCCCACCGACACGAACCAAAACTATGCTAGAGACGATCAGTATGATGATTGTCGTCGTTCTTATCCGTACACGCGAGCGGATCGTGTTGATCCTTCGACACGACTCGGTTACCTTAAGGATGATTATTATGAGGATCGTCGTTCCGAGAGAGATCTTGAGAGTCAGTTTCGTACTGCTGCCCCTTCCTTTGACGGCTCATCGAGTTTCGAGTCTTTCAGTTATTGGCTTGTGAATATGAAGTATTATCTTGATCATTTTGAGGTATTCGATGAACGTCGCGTCAAGTTTGCGAAACTTAGACTTTTAGATAAGGCGAGGGTTTATTGGTCTAGCGTCGAGAGGACCCACGAGCGAGACTGTCTACATCGCATCACTAGTTGGGTGGACATGAAGCGCATATTTTGTCAGAGGTATCTTCAGTCGTCGTATCAAACTCGCTTGCTCGATCAATTATTTTCCCTTCTGCAAAGATCCATGTCCGTCGCTGAGTACATGGATCGCTTTGATGAGTTAGTTGTAAGGAGCGATATCCGAGAGGACTCAACCATGACCTCTTGTAGATTTCGGTCTGGACTTCACTCAGACATTCGTACTAAGGTGGTTTATCATAGCTCGAAGTCCCTCGAGCAGACACATCAGCTTGCCCTTCGTTATGAACAGTCTTTGAGATCCGCAAGAGCTGGTCGGTTGGATCTTCAGTTTGACCCCCGCAGTACGAGCTCCTCCCACACCGAGGACACCACTCTGCCTACCATTGTTCCGTCCGACATGGCAGAAGTGATACCTGATGCAGATTGCTCTCACCCCAGTGAGGTGCTTAGCCAAGTGAGTGACCTATCTCTTATTTTTGACCCGTCTCTCATGACCCCGACTGAGAGTGAGCCTGAGCGACTTCTTGAGCCTATAGTGTCGTGCCCCTCACCCACACCACCACCTCTGGCATGTCATGGGTTGATTAGCACCCTACCCTCGACTCACGTCCTGACACCGCACCCACAGACCCATTCTTGAGCGTAGATCGATTTCGCTCACCCATTGTCATTACCCCGAGTCACATCACGACCGAGAGACTAGAGCCTGGTGTTGATCTCGTAGTGACTATGTCATCCATTCACGGGGACACTACCCCTCACGTTGGTACTCATATGAAGGATCATGACCCTAGTGACGAGTTTTATGATGACCCCCCTGTTGAGCCTCCTGATGAGCCACCACATCCTGGTGAACATGGGATTCAGGTGAGCCCCGCTTGTATGAGTATCGATTTATGGAAGCCTCTTCCATTATCGTCCCTGACCCCGTCATAGAGGATGGATATTGTGAGGAGCACCCAATATTTAGGGCACCACCTGCTGACACATCGCACTCTCACTGAGTTTTGGGATGCACCACCTGCTGACGCACCAGACGATCTCTTTCTTTTCGGGGACACGCACCACACTCGAGAGCCACGTCTTCTAGTCGGTGTACACGATTTTCACCCAGGTGGTCGTCTCATTCGCGTTGACTTTTCTTACACACCTCCTGGTGAGCCCCCCTAATGCGTCACGTTCCCTGAGAGACACTTGGATCTTTACGAGCTCGTATTTGAGCATAGATGTCTTACGCGATCATCTGAACACTCGTCGTACACGGGATGAGTTTTTCTACACTCCTCCGAAAGAGCCTCCTGATAGGCCACCTCATTTGGTAGATTTTCAAGTGGTTATTAGCTAAGTTATCAAAGGCGCAAGGCGCACCGAGGCGCAAAGGGGTCCTGGAGCCTAGGCGCAAGGCGCAGGCGCGCGCCCGAGGCACGTGAAACGCAAAAATGAATTGGGTGCCCAATTCACTGAAAATCAGCAAATTTGACACCCAATTCACTGAAAATCAGTTAATTTGGCATCAAATTCATTGATTTTCAATGAATTGGGTGCCCAATTCACTGAAAATCAGCAAATTGGGCATCCAATTTGCTGATTTTCAGTGAATTGGGTGCCCAATTCGCTGATTTTCAGTGAATTGGGTGCCCAATTCGCTGATTTTCAGGGAATTGGGTGCCCAATTCGCTGATTTTCAGTGAATTGGGTGCCCAATTCACTGAAAATCAGGGAATTTGGTGCCAAATTCACTGAAAATCAGTGAATTGGATGCCCAATTCGCTGACTTTCAGTGAATTGACACCCAATTCACTGAAAATCAGCGAATTGGGCATCCAATTCGGTGATTTTCAGTGAATTTGGCACTCAATTCACTGAAAATCGGTGAATTGGATGCCCAAGTGCGCCTAGGTGTGCCTCGGGTGCGTCTGAGATCATGTTTTTGCCCCCTCCCAAAAAAACAGGTTGAAGAATACAGCTTGAAAAGCCCAGGCGCGCCTGGGAGTTGGTAAGGCGCGCGCCTGGGCGCGCCTGAGGCGCGCCTGAGGCACGTCGCCTGCCTCTGCCTTGCAGAGGCGCTGGCCGGTGCGCCTGGTGCGCCCGGCGCCTCAGGCGCGCCTAGGCGCGCGCCTTGATAACGTAGGTTATTAGCCTTTCCCGTAGCGAGTATGTTGTGTCCGTCGTGTCTCATTTACATGATTTGCATGAGTCTATCGAGTCATTTCGTCATCATTTGCATGAGTCTGTTGTGTTTTCTGTTTCTCGTTTGCATGTGTGTCATGAGTCGGTCAGACGAATAATCCATATTGGTAATAAATCTTGTAAATCACATGCAGATGTTCATTGGCAAGTGCAAGTACTTCATGAAGGCGAGCAGGTGATGGTGAGAATCTGCGTTGCGAGGCTCCGTGCGAGGCTTGCTAAAAGTTTGAGCGCTAGGCGAATGGGTCCCTACTCAGTCCTGAGACGCATCGGGACAAATGTTTATGAATTGGTCATCCCCGCGAGCATGGGTACCAATACTGTGTTCAATGTTCTCTGGTCCTGTTCGACGCGTTTTTCCCGTCCTGCAGATGGGTGACAACCCGCGCAACGACGCAGACCTATGGGCGGCCATCAACGACATCACCACCCAACTTGCCACCCTCACCGCCGCGCTCGACGACCTGCAGCCAGGTCGCAACCAGCACCCGCCTCCCGCCGACGCCAACGCTCCAGCTGATCGATACTTTGGGCAGCAATACCGCCGTGGCCGCGTGCCGCCGGCTGCCCCGCCCCCCAATCCAGCCCTCTCCGGGTCCAGCTCCGACGAGGATCTCCCCGACGGCGGCAACCCTCCTCGCTGGGGTGACCAACAGCCTCCGTACCAACCGGGTTACCGACTGCGCGCGGACATCCCCCACTTTCATGGCAACCTGGGCATCGAGGACTTCCTCGATTGGATTTCGGAAGTCGAACGTTTCTTTGAAATGGCCGAGATCGACGACCGTCGCCAAGTGAAGATGGTCGCTTACCGCCTTAAATCCGGCGCGGCGGTTTGGTGGGACCAACTTCAACTCAACCGCAACCGCCAAGGCAAGGCCCCCGTTCGCACGTGGTTGAAGATGAAGAAGTTGTTGCGGAATAGGTTCCTCCCACCCGACTACGACCAGCACTTGTTTCAGTTCTACCAGAGTTGTTCGCAAGGAACTCGTACGGTGACGGAGTACCTGGCTGAGATAAGCCGACTTGCGGACCGCAACGGCCTAACCGAGACGGATGACCAATGTGTTACTCGTTTCCTACATGGGCTACGTCCCTCCCTACGGGAGAAGATTGGATTGCATGTTTTGCGCACGGTGGATGAGGCTTACAACATGTCCCTCAAGGCGGAGCAAATGGAGAAGACAGCATGCCACTACACCGCGCGGCCTCTCGCCGTCCGTGGACAGATTCTTTGGGTTCTAGCAGCCGGGACACTACCGGCAAGGAGATTGCGTACCGGGTGCCGACATCCTCTTCCGCACCAAAGGGTCGGACACCTGACCGCGCACCACCGGGCACATGTTTCAAATGCCAGCAACCTGGTCATTTCGCCTCCCGTTGCCCCCTGCTTCGCCAGCCCGTTCACACTGTAGCACCGGACGAGGAGAGGGAGGACGACGTCGGGGAGGCCGATGAAGTCATTGATGAGTATGTCGAGGAGGGCGATTTCGCCGCTTGCGTGGTTCATCGTCTACTTC
Organism: Dactylorhiza incarnata; assembly: GCA_033032865.1. Classification (NCBI taxonomy): domain Eukaryota; kingdom Viridiplantae; phylum Streptophyta; class Magnoliopsida; order Asparagales; family Orchidaceae; genus Dactylorhiza; species Dactylorhiza incarnata. Next base: position 6,344,263 of record JAWHQI010000130.1, read on the forward strand.
TTACACCACAGCTGGATGAGCACGTCCAACGTTGCAATGTTTTTCGGAGCTACTGCAACATTAAGGGGAAGATCTGTGACGTCCTGATTGACAACGACAGCTGCGAGAATTTTGTTGCGAGCCGGTTGGTCTCCTACTTGCAGCTAACGACCGAGCCGCACCCGCACCCCTATTCCATCGGATGGATCCAGCGCGGCCCGTCAGTACGGGTCACCCACCGCTCTCACGTCCCTGTTGCCATTGGGAAGCACTACCGGGCAGACGTTTGGTGCGACGTCGTGGAAATGGACGCGAGCCACCTACTCTTGGGGCGGCCGTGGCAATATGACACGGATGTTTCATATAAGGGCCGCGGGAATGTTTACTCCTTCACTTGGGCGGGCAAGAAGATACAGATTATTGCCCGGGTCGGAGGGAAACCCGAAGCCAGTCCGCCTTCAGATAAAGGGCGTAGTCTGTTGGTGATGCACGAAGACCCCTCACTGTTTGAGTGAGACGTTGCGGAGGCCAAGGAAGTGGTGGCCCTCGTTTCCTACGGGTTGTACGCCACTAGTGAGCAGGAGGCGGAAGCCGCACCCCCGGACGTGCAAGCGCTGCTGCACGATTTCCGAGCCATCACGACGGAGGACCTACCCGACCATCCCCCTCCCCTTCGGGATATACAGCACCAGATCGACCTCATTCCAGGAGCTAGCCTTCCGAACTTGCCTCACTACCGCATGAGCCCCAAGGAGCATGACATCTTGCGTGCAAAGGTGGAAGAGTTGTTGAAGAAGGGATTCATCTCCGAGAGCCTCAGCCCCTGTGGGGTCCCGACCCTCTTAGTCCCCAAAAAGGATGGTTTCTGGAGAATGTGCGTCGACAGTCGCGCGATCAACCGGATCACCATCAAGTACTCCTTTCCCATTCCTCGCCTTGATGACATGTTGGACATGTTAGATGGTTCACAGTTCTTCTCAAAGATAGACCTACGCAGCGGGTACCACCAATTCCGCATCAAGCCGGGTGATGAGTGGAAGACGACTTTCAAAACGCCGAACGGCCTCTTCGAGTGGAAGGTAATGCCTTTTGGATTATTTAACGCTCCAAGTACGTTTATGCGCCTCATGATACAGGTACTGCGGCCATTTCTGGGAACGTCTGTTGTCGTCTATTTTGACGACATATTGATCTTTAGCAAGAGCAGAGCGGAGCATCTGTCGCATCTTCGTGCTGTATTGGAGGTGTTGGCGGAGCACAAACTATTTATTCACCTCAAAAGTGTACCTTTCTCGCTCCGCGGCTGAACTTTTTGGGCTTCATTGTGGGCGCGGACGACATCCGAGTTGATGAGGAAAAGGTCCAGGCAATCCGAGATTGGCCGACTCCAACGACGCTAACGGAGTTGCGGTCGTTCCATGGCTTGGCCACATTCTACCGGCGGTTCATCCGTGACTTCAGCACCCTTACCGCGCCGATGACCGATTGTTTGAAGAAGGGGCGGTTCCTTTGGGGAGAAGAGGCCAGTCGCTCTTTCGACTTGATCAAACAGAAGCTTAGCTCGGCCCCGGTCTTGGCGCTACCCAGCTTTGATAAGCTCTTTGAGGTGCAGAGTGATGCTAGTGGCATTGGTATAAGAGCGGTCCTCTCCCAAGACAAGCGGCCAGTTGCGTTCTTCAGCGAGAAACTAAGTGATGCCAGGCGGAAATGGGCCGCTTATGATCAAGAGTTTTATGCCGTCGTCCGGGCCCTCAAGCATTGGGAGCACTACTTGCTGCACAAGGAGTTCATCTTGTACACGAACCATCAAGCTCTCAAGTTCATCAACAGTCAGAAGCGCATGGATGAGATGCACCTTCGTTGGACCACGTATCTCCAACGGTTTCCATATATTATCCATCACAAGCCAGGGGCTACCAATGTCGTCGCCGACGCACTTAGTCGGCGGAGTTGTTTGTTAGCGACTATGCACCACGAGATCGTCGGTTTTGATACTCTCGTCGACTTGTATGCCGATGACATTGATTTCCAAGAGGTTTGGCGCGCCTGTTCGTTGGGCGGATCACATGGTGGTTTCCTCTTACTTGATGGGTTCCTGCTGAAAGACAACCGCCTGTGTATTCCCCGCACTTCCTTGCGGGAGAAGCTCATTCGTGATTTGCATGGTGGCGGGTTGAGTGGCCACCTGGGCCGAGACAAAACTCTTGCCAGTTTACAAGAGCGCTTTTTCTGGCCGCAGCTGACAAAGGACGTGGGAACTTCGTTCGGAAGTGTTATGTGTGCCAACAGTACAAGGGCCATGCACACAACACTGGGCTCTATACACCCCTCCCGGTCCCCTCCGGCGTTTGGGAGGATCTCTCCATGGATTTCGTCTTGGGCCTTCCGCGCACACAACGCGGGGTTGATTCAGTGTTTGTTGTGGTGGATCGTTTCTCGAAGATGACACATTTTCTTCCTTGCCGCAAGACGTCCGATGCTTCTCACATTGCGCGACTTTTCTTCCGGGAAGTGGTTCGCTTGCATGGCGTGCCGACCACCATCACGTCCGACCGAGACCCCAAGTTTCTCGGCCACTTTTGGAAGATGTTTGATACCTCCCTCCAGTTCAGTAGCTCCGCCCATCCCCAAACTGACGGCCAGACCGAAGTCGTGAACAAGACCTTGGGGAACCTCGTTCGTTGCATCTGCCAGGATCGCCCAAAGCAATGGGATCACGCCCTCGCGCAAGCTGAATTTGCTTATAACAATGCGGTGCGCAGCTCTACCGGTCGCACGCCTTTCTCCATCGTTTACACCAAGGTTCCACGACATGCGCTCGATCTTGCCCGCCTACCGGCGGCCCCTCCTTCAGTAACACAGCTAGCGGAAGAGACCCGCGACATCCAGACCGACACCCGGCTCAAACTGCTTGAGTCTAATGCTAAATACAAGACTATGGCCGACAAGCACCGTCGCCAGAAGATTTTTGAGGTGGGAGACTTAGTAATGGTCTTCCTCCGCAAGGAGCGACTTCCAACGGGACACCATCACAAGCTCATGCCGAAGAAGTACGGCCCCTTCCCCATCACCCGTAAGATCAATGACAACGCTTATGTGGTTGACCTCCCGCCGGACTTCAACATCTCCAAGACCTTCAACGTGAGCGACTTATCTCCTTTCTACCCGGACGTCCCGCTCTACCCCGAGCACTCGAGGTCGAGTGCCTCCCAAGGGGAGGCGAATGATGAAGGATGCATCGTGGGCGGAACCAACGCGACAGATGCAACTCCCGGCGAGACCGGAATCGCTTGGCTTGAGAAGATCGACCCGCTTTGGAAGCCTCGGGCCATTTAATTATTTTCATTAGCATGTACTGTTTTCTATTTATGTTTGCATGTTTATTTTGCTCTTTTTGCTTGGTGTGCTGTTAGCGGGTGTGCTAATAGTTGTGGATTTCCCCTCGTAGTATAAGAGGTGGGATATCTTATGTTGTAAGCAGTTTTTGACAATTAAGAAAGTAATTTGGTTGCCCTAGCCGCATCTCCTCCCCTCTCCGTGCGAGAGAGCCCCGTCCGGAAGGACCCCGCCGCCGTCCGCTCCCCTCTTCCCGTGAGGAAGATCATCGCCGGAAGGCGTCACCCTTCCCCGCTCGACGTTCCTACGTCAATATATGGCGTGCCCGGATCGACGATCCGACTCCGTGGATGCGTCCGAATTCGTGTTGCGAGTCAATTTCATATATAGCTTTGTACTTTTCGGTTATTATTTCATGTAGTTTTGGCCCCGAAACCAACGACCAATCATAACCGTTGATTCTGGGTGCCCTAATCTTCATTTCTTATATATAGGATATTGAGGGCTGCTGTTTTCTCATTGCTGAAATTTGGAGTCTTCTTCCTCATTTCCGGTGATCTCTCCACGGTGCCGACTCCGTGGAAACCCTTGGTGACGACTCCTCGGGCAAGCTCCTTGTATCTTTGTGTTTCCCCCGCCTTCTCCACCTCTCCATCCCGCTGTCTAGCCAGCCTCCTCTTTTCCTCCTGTTTTCAGCCAACCGCCCCCTCCCTGCAGCCCCAGCCATCTGCCGCCCTCCTCCCTGGTTTCCTCCCTGCAAACTGCAGCCTTCCCTGCTGCCTCAGCCTCAGCCGCACCCCCTTTCCCCACTCCAGCACCACCCGCCCTTCCCTGCTGTCCCAGCCAGCCACCCCTCCTCCTTCCTGCCAACAGCCGCCAGTCCCCCATTCTCCCCCCCTAAACAACTGCCTGGCTGTTTTCATCCCCCAAACAATCCATATCTGGACTTTTCCGGCCAGATCCAGCCGCCCCTCCTCTTCCTTTTTGCTGCCATCACCCCCCTTCCTGTGGATCCACCTCCCAACAACTGACCATCACCAAATCTGTCCAGATCTGGGCATTCCAGCCCCGATCCAGCCACTTCCATCCCCGATCCAGCCCTCCTAATCCCCAACCAGCCTTCCCTTACCCGATCCGGTCCACCCACCACCATAATCCCTCTTTGAGCCCTCCAATGTTCAGATTTATTTTAGTTACAACAGCCCTGATATTCGTGTCGTGTTTTTGTATTGGTATTTGGTTGTAAAACATTGTTATGGTATGGTTATTTGATGCTTGTTTGAGATTATAATTTATTTTGTTATTTGCTCCTTGAAAAGTCTCTAACTGCAGGAAGGACCGATTCGCCGCGCGCTCTATCTTTGGCCCTCAACGCGGAGGGAAACCAAAGCTTGTTCGCTTAATAAATTATTTTGCCTTGCTTTGAATGATTTGTGTGGGATTTAATTACTTATTATCTAATTTGGATTCACACTGTCGGACTTTGCATTGCATGTATGGATAGGTCACGGTTTATCCGCCGCCTATAGATTCGTTCTGCATCAGTGGATACTTAGATGGTTGAAAAGATGCTTTAAAGTTTAAACCCTGGCTTATGAAAAATGGGATGATCGTTAATCCCTGAAAATGTTCATGGGTGGATCCTTAACCCATGAAAAGGGACATCTATGAATGTCTGTGCTTCACTCTTGCTTTCATCCCCCTCTCACTCCTCCCCCTCCCGCTCCCACGCCCACACTCTCTCTTATTTCCCCTCTCTCTCGCTCACATTTACTCTCCCTTTGGATGGTTCTTCCTTTCATTCTCCGCTTCTTTTGCCTAGTCTCTATCTGTTCAACCAGACTTGGCCTCATTTGATATTTGTTATGGTGCGGTGCATTAGTTCGAGGGCTTATTTAGTAAAGACTTTATTTTGAAGTTGCTACTGCTGCAAGACCATAATGTATTACAATGGACTTTTGAAATTATATCTTTTCTGGATGGCAAAATATTTTATTGCTCACTAGAGAGTCTGTATGGAACATTGGAATTATATTTTCCTTGGTTCCATTCATCATCATTGATAGGCGTATTCCAACTATTTTGGGTATGAATACTCATTTTCCATTCGTTCATACCGAGTTTTGCTCGAGGTGTTAAATCTAAACTATGCAGATTATCTTGTACCACTGTCATCCATGTAATTTTGAGTCAATCCTTTCTTCTACCTAATCCTTTGGCATTAACTCTTTCTACACGTTTGATTAGTATATTTTTTAACTTTCATTGTTCATTTCCAAACCACCTAAGTCTATTTTCTATTATATTATATTCGATTGATAACACCCTCTTTGTATATCTAATTATAATAATTTATTAATCCATCTTTTCTAGTTTTGCCACACATCCATCTTAACATTTTTATTTCTCCACACACAACTAAGATATCAGTTATTTGTTTACTGCCCAACACTTAACAACAACAACAACACTCAAGCCTTTATCCCACTATAATGGGGTAAATGATCCATATTCGTAAGTGTGACTTAATTTTATGCTGTCCGTCTACCTAACACAACCCTCATCATTTTTCATCCGGGCTTGGGACTCGCATAGGCTATGCCCAACACTCAAATCCATACAAAATCATCACCCTATTCCTGGTTTTATAAAATTTACCATTACATCTCCACGATATCCTATATCATAGATACTCCAGAGGCACTTCTCCATATTAACCACTTAGCATTAACTCTAGAAATCACATCCTCATCATCCTCATTCTTTTGAATATTCAATCCAAGACACTTAAACTTGCATAACTATCTCTTTATCTTATAATAAAATCAAGGCTGTAAATATCAGCTATCGGGGATATGTTAGATTGAGCTTTAAAATTTCGGATGTCCGAGTATTTTAATATATTGGATTTACATATATCTTATAATAAAAATTATTTTTATATATACTTAGATTTACAATGAATGTATATCCCAAAGTAAAGTCAAAGAGTATCCAAAATAGAAATATTAGTAATAAGTATGACTACTACTAACAACAAGCATAAATAGATACATTGTAAAATATCTTTAATATTATATAATAATTTTATTTAGGTAACACCAAATTTTATAGCAAAAAAAAAATTAAGAAGCTAAATATCTTTAATTGATTATAAGTTTTTACATGCTTAATAAATTTATGTTAAAAAATAATTATCTAATAAATATGTTAAAAGTTTTAACTTTGTTTGTAATATTAAATATGAATTGTTAGAAAAGCCCATATCAAAGGCCCATAGTTAGGCCCATTATTGTATTTATTAGTGTATTTATTTCACTCTCTCTCCTTTAGTCCCACATTGTGTATATGATTTTCTCTCCTCTCTTTTCTCCTATAAATATGTATTCTCTCCTTGTATTTCATAACACAAGTAATACATACAAGCTACAGCTTTTCCTACATGGTATCAGAGCTAGGTTATCCAATTTTTTCCGGTCACCAAAAATTCTGACCGCACCCCATCCTCACTGACCGCCAATCTGTGCGCGGGCTCCTCTGTGCGATCAACATTTTTCGTGACCGCTCCACTCATTTCCGACCACGCCCCTCTGCTACCCTTCCCGTGAAGAACTTCCCGTCCAGCCTCCTCCTCAGGGTCTTCTTATAGGTTTCCCGCTATCTGTGGGCCCCCTTCTTCCCTGCCTTGTCGCCGCGATCTCCCGCCGATCTCATAGCAGGTATCGGGCGAGCTCTCCAGCGGTCTCTCCCGCGATCTCCTCCAGCGGTCTCCCGCAGCGAGCTCCCTCCTCCGCAGCGAGCTCCCTCCTCAGCAACGATCTCTGCAGCGATCTCCCTTCTGCGGCCTCTCTCAACAGTAAGCTTCTTCTGTGACCGCCAGCGCCGTAAATTCCGTCTGCGATCTCCCTCCTGCGGCCTCTCTCTCAACAGGGAGCGCTCTCCTAGCCACAGACCGCCAGCGCCAGCTCCAGTCGCAGACCGCCAGCAAGCTCTCCTCTCCATCCAGCGGTCTGCCAGCGGCCTTCCCAGCGGTCCGCTCCTACTCGCCTTCTGCCGAGCTCTCTCCCTGCCAGCGGCAATCTCCCCGAGCTTTCTCCTGCTCGCCTCCAGCGATCTCCACCCAAGCATCGGTCTCCAGTCCAGCAGCGGTCTCTAGCGAGCTCGTCCAGCGCGCTCTCCTGTCCAGCGACCTCCCTCTGCGAGCTCCAGTCCAGCGTGCTCACCGTGACCGTGCGGTCTAGATATCCTTCCTGCCGGCTTGCTCTCTTCCCTGCAGTCCGCTGCTTTCTCTGGTATAATGGGCTCCTCTGAGAACTCCTCGACTTTGCCTACTGCGACCGTCCAACAACACCCTCCTAGTGAGCTCCGTGATGAGCTGCGAATTACTACTCTCTCCCTCTCCGGGAAGAAAAACTTCATTCATTGGGGTCACTCAATCCGCCGGGTCCTCCAGGCCAAGGGTCTTCTCGCTCATCTTACCGATGATCCCCCGGCTCCTACTCCTCCTGAGTGGCTCAAGACTGATGTTCGGGTCCAGACCTGGATCCTTAACTCTTTGGAGGGCGAACCATATGAAATGGTCATGTACCTGCCCACGGCCAAAGGGATGTGGGACGAGCTCCACTCCTTATACTCCGGCAAGGACAGTCTTCAAAGTCTCTTCGACATTATCTCTGATCTTCAGGCTCTGGACACCAGTGGACCAAACATTACCTCTGTTGTCGCTCGGGTCAAGTCACTCTCCGAAGCATGGCTTCAACACCAGCCGCCCACCTCTGATCTTGCCACTCAGCGCGCGCAAAGGGAGGCCATCTGCATTGCTCTGCTAATGGCCCGTGTTCCTCCACATCTTCTGAGTATTCGGGCACAAGTCTTGGCCTCGACTCCCACTCCCTCCTTATCGGCTGTCTGCTCCATGCTACTCAAAGTATCACAACCTCCGGAGGCTCTTGCTCCTCCCTCACCGGCTCTTCTCCAAAATGTCCCTGCTCCTTCGTTTCCTCCTCCTTCTAGCCGAGGAGGTCGGTCGGCCTACCGTGGAAGGGGCCGTGGTGGACGGGGACGGCCTAAGTGCTCGTTCTGTGGTCGTGATGGCCATTATGAGTCCACCTGCTTTCGGAAGACTGGCAATCCTCCTCCTCCACGACCGACTGCTGCAGTCGTTGAAGATAGCTCCTCGGCCTCTCGTGCCGATCTTGAGGCTCTCCGCCTACAGTTTCAGCAACTCCAAGGGATGATGACTCCACCTGCCTCGGTCGCCTCCGTCTCCAGCCCAGGTATCATTTGTCTCTCCACTAGTCCTCGCTGGATAGTGGATTCGGGTGCCACTCATCATATCACCTCTCTTCAGCCACCAACATATTCGGGTGCTCCTCATCCGAAGTGTATCACTGTGGCCAATGGAGCGACGGTCTCTGTGTCCGGCTCAGCTGACCTATCTCTCAGCCCATCCATTTCTCTCCGCTCGGCACTCCATGTTCCGGGCTCCCCGTTTAACTTACTCTCTGTTAGCCGTCTCACTACTGATTTGGATTGCTCGGTCACTTTTTCACGTTCTTCTTTTCTGATACAAGATCGACGGAATGGGACTACCATTGGTAAAGGGCAGCTGCGCAACGGGCTTTACCTTCTCGACGATTCTCCCACCATCCTCGCCTCTGTCTCTTCTGCTGACTGCATCAGCGTCTCGGCCATGCTCCCCTCCCCATCCTCAAGAAGGCACTCCCCGATGTATCTTTTCCTGCATTTCAATGTGAATCATGTATTTTCGGCAAACAGCCGCGTTCATCCTTTCCTAAAAATTGTACTCGGAGCTCCGCTCCTTTTGATCTTATTCATTCCGATATCTAGGGCCCCTATAAAATTTGTAGTATCTCTGGATTTCGTTATTTTATTACTTTTATTGATGATTACTCCCGCACAACATGGCTCTACTTACTTCGCGAACGCTCTGAGTTACCTCGTGTGTTTAAGGCGTTTCTCCTTGAAACCCGCACTCACTTCTCCACCACCGTCAAAACGCTGCGCACCGATAATGCTCGCGAATACACTGGCAATGAGTTTTCGAATTTATGCTCTGAATTCGGGATTATTAATCAAACCTCATGTGCATACACCCCTCAACAAAACGGTGTGGCCGAACGGAAGAACCGACATCTCCTTGATATGGCCCGCTCGATCATGATTCACATGAACGTTCCTAAAGTCTATTGGAACTTTGCGATCTCTACCGCATGCTTCATTATAAACCGCCTTCCCTCCTCCGTACTCAACAATGCCAGTCCGTTCAGTCTTCTCTTTCCCTCTACTCCGGTCTTCCCTCTCACACCTCGCATCTTCGGTTGTACGTGTTACGTCCACTCCCTGGGACCGTCTACGGACAAACTAGATCCCAGAGCGACTAAGCAAATGTTTGTTGGCTACTCCCATACACAGAAAGGCTACGTCTGTTATTCTCCTCTCACTCGGAAAATTTCGGTGTCCGCTGACGTAACCTTTCGGGAAGACCTGCCATTCTTTCCAGCTCCAGCAACACATTCTCCATCACCTTCTCTCCCACAACCCGTCATGCGACCCATCCTCCCGGTTAACACGCCTCCACCACCTCTGCCACAACCTCTTCCTACTCCGCCTCCCTACCAGCCACCTATTATCCAGGTTTATTCCCGTCGCACTTCCCGCCCCGTTGCCCCTGCGCAGTCGTCCTCGTCCTCTGGTGCTCCAAGTCCTGTTGATCCGGTAACAGAGTCCACCGCTCATCCAATGGCGAGCTACGTATCCCTGCATCGTCTCTCCCCTCCACTTCAAACTCTTGCTACTTCTTTGTCTACTGTGGCTATTCCTAACTCCGTGCAGGAGGCTCTCCAACACCCTGGCTGGCGCGCTGCCATGGAAGAAGAAATGACAGCTCTCTGGGCAAACAAAACCTGGACTCTAGTACCCCGTCCTCCGGGTCAGAAACCAGTTGGCTGTAAATGGGACTTTGTTATCAAACATGCTCCCAATGGCACTATTGATCGGCTGAAAGCTCGCTTGGTCGCTCGAGGATATACTCAACAACATGACATTGACTATGAGGAAACCTTTTCTCCAGTGGCGAAACTGAATACCGTTCATGTGCTCATCTCTGTTGTTGTACATCGACGGTGGCCCCTCTATCAATTGGACATCAAAAACGCGTTCCTCAATGGCGATCTGCAGGAGACGGTGTACATGGAACAACCTCCCGGGTTTGAGACCACGGGGGAGTCACTGGTCTGCCTACTGTTGCAATCTCTGTATGGTTTCAAACAATCCCTGCGGAACTGGTTCAACAAGTTCAGTAAGGAACTTCGGGTACTTGGTTTCAAACAGAGCGCGACAGATTCCTCTCTGTTCATTCGCCATCAGCCAACTGGAACAGTCATTCTGCTAGTTTATGTGGATAACATCGTCATTTCTGGAGATGACGTCAAAGGGATACAGAAGGTCAAACAACATCTCAGCACGACCTTTCAGACAAAAGATCTAGGAAATCTCAACTACTTCCTGGGTTTAGAAGTCGTCAGACGATCTGATGGTCTCGTCCTCTCTTAGCGGAAATACTGCCTCGACCTTCTCCACGATGCAGGTTACTCTGGATGCAAGCCAGTCAACACTCCAATGGATGTAAATCATAGGATTTCTGCTCAGGCATCTGACACTGATCTTCTGCTGCAAAATCCGGAGTATTATCGCCGTCTGGTGGGAAAATTAATCTACCTCACAGTGACAAGACCAGATATATCATTTGCTGTAGGTATTGTCAGCCGATACATGCATGCCCCTCGGAGTTCTCACTTGCAAGCTGTTGAACGAATCCTCCGATATCTTAAGACAGCTCCTGGTCAAGGCCTTGTGTACAAAACCTCATCTTCAACTCCAAATCTAGTCGCATATTCAGATGCTGACTATGCTGGGTCCATAGATGATCGGCAATCAACAAGTGGTTTTTGCACTTACTTTGGAGGACACTTGATCACCTGGCGGAGCAAGAAACAAGCAGTGGTTGCACGATCTTCAGCTGAAGCAGAATATCGGGCAATGACATCAGTAGTATCAGAACTAACGTGGCTTGAAAGCCTTCTCACGGATCTTGGTATGAAGCTTCCCTCACCTGCTCTCCTTCTCTGTGACAGGCAAGCTGCAATACACATAGCCAAGAATCCCGTCTTTCACGAGAGAACAAAACATATTGAGGTAGACTGCCACTTCATTCGAGAGAAAGTCCATATGAAGAAGATTGAATTGAAGCATGTTCCGGGTGCTGAACAGGTTGCGGATGTCCTCACAAAGGCACTGTCCAGTACTCTCTATCATCAGTGCTTATCCAAGCTTGGCGCCTACGATTTGTACGCTCCAGCTTGCGGGGGAGTGTTAGAAAAGCCCATATCAAATGCCCATAGTTAGGCCCATTATTGTATTTATTAGTGTATTTATTTCACTCTCTCTCCTTTAGTCCCACATTGTGTATAGGATTTTCTCTCCTCTCTTCTCTCCTATAAATATGTATTCTCTCCTTGTATTTCATAACACAAGTAATACATACAAGCTACAACTTTTCCTACATGAATGATAGTGTGAAATGATTGTACAAACTTTAATGCACAAATAACACATATTAAAGAGAACAAAATAATAAATCTAATCAATTATGCATACTTCTAACTTTACATAAAATAAACTAGTGGACGCTATGTTAGAAAAAATCAGATATGTCGGCCTCTATTTTACTGAATGACATAATTTATTTAAAAAAAAAATATTGTTTTGTCCTTAGAAACGACATGTTGACAGACATGTTGACAGACACGTCAGAGGACATTTAAAACAATGAATAAGATAAGTTTATACTTGCTAATATATGTTACAATCCACAAATTGTAATGCGATACCAGCAGGGGATATTGAGGAGCATGGTATTGTCGACTACCTATGCTAGGCACTTGAAGGGGAGAGGTGAGAGCCAACCAAAATCTGAAGGGTTAGGGTTTATAGCAATAACTTCTTACTTCATTCCTAGCTTAGTTTCCCTCAAATACAACTTCCACAACCTCAATTTTCAGAGTCCACACAATCAGACTAATTGAAAAAAAATACCCAACTTAAAATTAGAAGATACTTTGCATAAAAGGACTAATTGCAGAAATAAAAATCCAAATTAACCCTAACTAAAAGACATAACATTCCAACCCTCCTTCAATTTGTCCCCAACTTCGGAAGAGGAATCTGACTACCTGGTCATTGTCATGTTTTTTTATCTCTCGCTAGAACAATCTCTTATAGCGATGTCCTGACATTAAAGTGAATTGTAAGGAGACTAGATCCTCTCCGTCGATTGGTGGGGAATATATTGGGATCTGTAGGCAGTAGTACTTCCTTGAAGGCTGTAAACGCAAGAATTAGTAAAGGCGATTTTCCATTGTCAGAGTCAAAGCTGAGGGTATCTGAATTGGTTTACGATTGAGTGGGATTGATGGCAAAAGATGGGCATATTGGATGGAAATAACTAGGATGGGTGATTAGATGGGCCGGTGCATGAGAACAATTGGAATCAATGGTTGTGGAGGGGCCTGCTCGATAGGAACTATAAGGAGGTTCACCAATTTTTGTGTCTAGGCAACGTGTTACTACTGCACCTCAACCGTCCGATTCTGTCAGCTTTGAGCTTTACCATGTACTTTTCAACAACACTCTCATTTGCTCACAATTTGTAGTGAAGACTCCCATTGTCCTAGGATTTGTAACTGCAAGATGATAGGAAGAGGGACACAAAGGCTTATGTTGAAAGGAGAGAAAATTAATTCTATTATTCATCCATAGAGGGTTTATATAAGAGTTACAAGTGAGACCTAACACGGATAGACAATGTGGGACAAGACACCTTACAAGAAATAACACTAATCATAATAATAATCTCTACACCTCCCCTCAAGTTGGGCGTGTGATGTCGACCATGCCTAACTTGCCAACAAGCTCTCTAAAGACACTTGTACATAATCCCTTGGTGAGGATGTCTGCCAAATGTTTTTCGGATGGCATGAACAGAGTGTCCACAATGCCCCTGACTATATTTTCCCTGATGAAGTGTCTGTCGATCTCAATGTGTTTTGTTCGGTCGTGTTGCACTGGGTTGCAAGCAATACTGATGGCGGCTTTGTTATCATTGTACAGTTTGATAGACTCGCTTCTTTTAAAGCCAAGATCTTTCATGATGGTTAGGATCCACAGCCCTTCACAGATCCCATGAGCCATGGCCCTGAACTCTGCCTCAGCGCTGGATCTGGCCACCACATGCTATTTTTTGCTCCTCCAGGTAACTAAATTTTCACCCAACATAGTGCAATATCCTGACATGGACCGTCGATCCTCAATTGATCCGGCCCAATCTGCGTCAGTATAAACCTCAACCGCCAGCTCTTTATTTGGTGAAAAAGGATGCCTTTCCCAGGTGAGGACTTGAGGTATCTGAGGATACGATGAGCAACATCAACATGGCGGGTCTTCAGAGAGTGCATATACTGCTGAGCACTCCCACCGCATATGAGATGTTCGGGCGAGCATGCGACAAGTAGATCAGTTTTCCTACAAGCCTCTGAAAACTGGGAATGTCTTCAACCGTTTCACCATCATCTTTTCCAAGTCTGTGGTTGGCTTCAATCGGGGTGTCGGCCGGTCTACACCCACTCATTCCTGAAGCTTCTAGGAGATCAAGTATATATTTTCTCTGCGATATGAAAATCCCATATCTGGACCTCGCAACCTCAATGCCTAAGAAATACTTGAGATTACCCAAGTCTTTTACTTCAAATTCTTTCGTCAACTTCTCTTTTAGAGTTTGAATCTCATCTTGATCATCTCCAGTGATAATGATGTCATCCACATAAACTATCAGAGCTGTCACCTTCCCTTTACTGTGTTTGTTGAAGAGGGTATGATCCGCATTACTTTGGGAGTACCCAAAGCATGTCATGGCCTTGTGGAATCTACCAAACCAAGCTCTAGGAGATTGTTTCAGGCCATATAATGACTTTTTCAGCTTGCACACCTTACCTTCAGATCCTTTAGGCGAAAGACCAGGAGGTAGGGCCATATATACCTCTTCCTCCAGATCACCATGGAGAGACACATTCTTCACATCAAGTTGGCTAAGATTCCATCCCTTACAAGCTGCACAGGATAAAAGAATCCTTATAGAATTCATCTTGACGACTGGAGCGAAGGTTTCCTGGTAATCAATTCCTGTCGTCTGAGTGTAACCCCTTGCGACCAACCTTGCCTTGTATCTCTCCACGACACCCAGGGTGTTCTGCTTGACAGAAAAGACCCACTTGCATCCCACGACGGTTTTCCCTTTGGGCAGCAGTACCAAGTCCCATGTATGATTTTTATCTAGAGCATGCATCTCTTCCAGCATAGCCGCCTTCCACCTGTCATCAGAAAGGGCATCCTGCCACGATGTAGGAATGGAAGTAGTAGACAAGGAAGAGACAAAAGCTCTATGGGAATCCGTTAGAGACGAATAAGAGACGAACTGGGATAACGAGTGTTGAGTAGAGGTACCTTCCCTTAGGGTAATAGACCCTGACGACGGATCAGCGACCAGATTTAGGATTCTGATAGGAGCTCGTGTATTTGTTCCAGTAGAACGACGAGAGTAGACCTGTAGGGGTTTGACTAGAGGAGCAGTAAGGGTAGGCACAGGAGGCATATGAGACGGGGTCGAGTGAAGAGGAAACAATGGAGGAATGGGTAACGGGGTAGTAGACGGAGTCGAAAGAGAATCAGTGGAAGGAACGGAGCTCACTTCCAACGTAGAAGAAGTCCCCCCCCCCCCCCCCCCCCCCTAAAGTGAGGGCCCGTAATAGCTCTCAAATTCACGGAATGTGACATCTTTAGTTACGAAAACCTTCCTGTGAACAGGGTCATAAAATTTGTAACCCTTTTGGGTCGGAGAATAGCCGATAAAGACACATTTGTGCGCACGAGCATCTAGTTTAGACCTGTGATAAATATGGACAAAACAAACACAGCCGAAAACTCGAGGTTGCAGATTTGTAGGAGACACCCGAAGGGTGTGAAGGGGATTAGTATACCCGAAGACACAGGAGGGCATACGATTAATAAGGTAAGCGACAGTGAGAACGACATCCCCTCAATAAAACTTAGGAAAGTGCATTTGGAGAAGAAGACACCGGGCAACTTCCAAAATGTGGCAATTTTTTCGTTCAACCACCTCATTTTGAGGGGGGGGGGGAGTAAACGCAAGATGTTTGATGAATAATGCCATGATGAGCAAGATAATGTTCAAATTTAGAATCAATGTACTCGCGACCATTATCAGTCCGAAGAATTTTGATAGAGGCATCAAATTGCATGTAAACCATTTTATGAAAACACTGAAATAAGTGGAAAACTTCATCTTTAGTCTTCATTAGGTATACCAAAAGTTGTGAGGGAGAAACATTCAATAAAAATTACAAACCAACGACAACCAGAAATAGAAGCAACAGGGCAAGGCCCCAAAACATCACTATGTATAAGATGAAAGAGAGCAGAACTAGGAGAAGAAACATGATTAAAAGAAGTACGATGATGTTTCCCAAGTTCACAAGCATCACAATGAAAATTATCAACTAAGACAGTATGTAAAGTAGGAAATAAGCGTTTCATAGACATAATAGAAGGATGTCCAAGACGACAATGCCAAGACTTCAAAGTGACCGCCTGATCAACATGAAGAACCTGAGGAGATGAAATTGGAGAGGAAGAATCAAATACGTAGAGCCCATCCACCAGACTACCAGAGCCAATCACCGTTCCCGTCTTCAGGTCCTGGAAAACGCAGGAAGAGGGAAAAAATGTCACAGAGCAATTCATAGAGTTAGTCAAATGACTAATGTAGAGAAGGTTGCGAGTAAATTTGGGTACATGAAGGACAGAAGAAAGAGTAAGAGAAGAACATGATATGGTTCCTTTCCCAGCAATCGGAGACAAGGAACCATCCGCAATGCTCACTTTGTTCCTACCAGACAAAGGAAGGTAAGACACAAAACCTGTAGGAGAGCCGGTCATATGATCCGTGGCTCCAGAATCAATAATCCAGTGAGTAGAGGGACGAGAAGATGCATTATGAGCACCTGAAGGCCCCTGATGGGCATAGGAAGACGAGGACATAGAAGACTCCAAAGACTGGCCCTGCATCAGGCGGCGGAAGGCATGGATCTCATCAGCAGACAGAGCCAGGGGCAGGCTGGACAGGGAGAGCGGGAGTCTCCTTCGAAGCATCAGACAGGTGGGCAGAGCGGGACTGAGTAGAGCGACCTTGGGAACGACCAGACCAACGACCGCAACGCGGTAGAGAACCCCCACGGGGCGTGGGAAAACCATGGAGACGAAAACAGGTGGCCCTGGTATGACGAGACTTCCTGCAGTAATCACAAAGCAAATCATCTTTGTCAAGGGATTTGGGCCTGGAATCTCGAGGAGCTCTACTCTCAAACTGAACAGTTAGGGCAGAACCTTCCGGAGCGGTATCAGGAGTCCATGTCTGTCGCCTATCAAGTTCTTGTTGAACGAGACTGAAAACCTTCGGAAGAGAGGGCAGACCATGAAGAAACTCAAAAACGTGGTTCCTGTCTTCACGAGCTCGGACAAGAAGCTCATCCGCAGGAGACGTGAGAGTGAGATGGTCGAAGTGATCATACTCTTGATACAACTGAGTGAACTCTAGGTAAGACAGAGGGAGGGCGATCACCCGGACGAAGAAGAAAAATCTTCCACCGCAGCTGATAAATCTGGGCGGCGTTGCCCTGGCAGGAGTAAGTGGCCTCAGCCCTCTTCCAAATATCTGCGGCGGTTTCTAAAAAAAGATAATTCCGGGCAATAGAGTCAGTCATGGAGTTAGTCAGCCAAGACATAACGAGGGAATTCTCAGATTCCCACTGGGCCCAGTCAGAAGAACCCGGGGCAGGTGCCGGAATCGTGCCCTAAACATAACCGTACAACCGCCGACTCTTCAAGGCTAGAGTAATAGCCCGAGACCACAAATGAAAATTTGAGCCGTCCAAACGTATCGTCATGATTTGAGGAGTATTGTGGTCATGACCGGTCCGAGTGGAGCCACTAGACATCATAGTGGCTGAGGAAACGCCGACACCGGAAGAGAGAGAGGTAGAGTCGTCCGTCCCTTACATGATGGTCCAAGAATAGAAATCAAGGAGCCAAAGAAGGAACACGACAAACACCTAGATAGAAACTAGGGTTGCCTCATAGAGTGAGGAACGACAACACGGTCATGCAGGAACCTCCAAAATAGTGCAACACCGGAAATGACATCAGATTTGGGCTGCATTTCCGGTGCCAAGATAAAGGCGCTGCTGCTGGCGGTGGGAGGACTGCGGCTGGAGGAAGCTGCGGGCGAGGAGGACTGCTGGCTGGAGGAAGCTGCGGCTAGGAGGATTGCGGGCTGGAGGAAGCTGCGGGCTGCGGCTACGGAAGTTGGAAGAGCTGCGGGCTGCGGCTGCGGAAGCGGATGCGCGGAAGACGCGGATGCGCGGACGACGCGGGCTGCGGATGCACGAGGGCTGGCAGAAGGAGATCAACGATCAACGAGGATGACGATCTGTTGCTGTAGGATCGACGATGGCAGCGGAGACGCGAGGAGATGGCGGATCGGAAACGAGAGCTCGTGGGAGAAACCCTACGACTCTGATACCATGTTGAAAGTAGAGAAAAGATTAATTCTATTATTCATCCTCGAGGGTTTATATAAGAGTTACAAGTGAGACCTAACACGGATAGACAATGTGGGACAAGACACCTTACAAGAAATAACACTAATCATAATAATAATCTCTACAGCTTATATATGAGGTGACATTGTTGAGAGCATGAGAAAATCTGCATAAGAAAGCTTGCTGCTAGGGGATGAGTTTGAGGAGGAAAATGATTGCTGCTGCGAGGATCAAAGTGCCAAATGCGGCTGGGATAAAGGAGTTCTAAGGTGACTGTGAGTGAGGAATCGATGACGATGCAGGACAAGATCGCACGGAAGATGCTTGTGCTGGCCACTAACTATATTGGAGAGATGACCTATCGTGCATAGCGGAAGATGATCAGTTAGAAGAGTGATATGCGGAGAACCCTTTGTGGACTAATGGTCATGCAGATTGGCTGAAAATTTAGTGTTGCGAGTGGTGTGGATATGGAAGATGACACTGCAACTTTGTGGAATCTAGTAGTGAACCAGCTGACTACAGTGTTGGAATGGATTGGTGGGCTATTTTGTTGTAATCCACAAACTGTAATGTGATGCCTACATGGGATATTGAAGTGCCCGGTGCTGCTGACTAGCTGTATGCGGTGCTCGAAGGGGAGAAGAGAGAGCAAACAAAAATTTCAAGGGTTAGGGTTTATAGAAAAACTTCTTTCCTTGCTTCATTCCAAGCACTAAGGGATCTATAAATACAACTCACCCAATCACATTTGCAAAGGAGTCCACACAATTTGTTCTACTCTGTTGAAGCCTACTCTCCTCTAAACAATTTCTCAATTGTTTTAATCTTTCACCTAACCAAGTGATCTTGACGTCACGGGTTCGAGTGAAGCCTACTCTGTTGAAGCCTACTCGCCTTGGCGCATCGGTTGAGGTGTTGCCTTGTGATCTTGACGTCACGGGTTCGAGTCATGGAAGCAGCCTCTTGCAAAAATGCAGGGCAAGGTTTGCCTACATTTCACCCTTGTGGTGGGACCCTTCCCTGGGCCCTCGCTGTGCGGGGATGCTTTGTGCCCCGGGCTGCCCTTTTTTATCTTCATAACTATTATAAATAAATATGAACCCGATATTGATCCTTGACGTAAATCTATGAAGATTGAAATTTCTTTCATAACACCACACATATTTCTAATACTAGTTAATGCTCCTTTATAAATACTTTCAATAACCTTAGGATTGCTTTACTTAGATACTCATAGTGCAAATGATTTTAATGGATTGTGTTATGGGCCCACAAATGTTATGGGCATCGGGAGTCGGGCCTAGTTATTATCTTTTATTTAAGGTCTTTTAATATTATCCCTTATTATTAATTGTTGTTAGTTGTTAGTTGATTAAGTTTTCATTTAAAGAGCCATGTAAGTCTATTTAAAGGCATGTGTGATTGGTATGAATGCATCCAAGAAGTTAGTCTATTTTCTGTTACGCCCCCGGATGAGGCCAGGCTATTTGGCCGACAATACAAGCGGCGGCAGAGGCAAGATGGAGGCGGCAACGGGGCTGAACCAATTGGTTCAGCCCAAACTTCATAAAATCGGCCCAAGGGGGGGCTGAACCCACCCGGTTCAGCCCCCATTGGGGCCGGCCGGCCCCTTGGTTGGCCGGCCCTGGGTCCGGGTATAAATATACCTGGACCCCCTCTTGGATGGTATGCAAGATAATATTCAGGTATTCTCTCCTTCTTCTCCCTCTTAACCCCAGATCTCTCTAATCTCTAGTTCTCTCTTTCTCTCTCCCACTTCCTCCTTAACAATTGGTATCAGAGGATTCGTTTCTCCGCCATGGTGACCACTCGCACGCAAGAGGAGGCCTCTCGTCTGGAAACCCTAGAAGAAAATTTCGTAGGGCTATCGGATTCGGTGGCGTCCATGGAAGAGAATATGAGAACGTCTACTCAACGTTTGGAAGAGCGAATCGACGCTAGCATGGAGGAGATCAAGGCCCTATTAGCGCAAAATCTGAAGGGTTAGAGTCCGGTGGGCGGCGAGAACGGCGGATCTACGAATCCGGCGTCGGATAATTTTGGATCTCACCCCACGGCGTCGGGATTGGGCGATACACCACTGGAGGGTCGGTTGGAGCCGGATGGACGACGACGGGAGCGGATCGGGCTCGGGCGCAGGCGATCGCGAGCGGATCGAGCCAAGGAGGCTTCGTCGAGGCTGGCGGAGGCCGTGCGGTGGCCGGATCTGGCGCGGTTGTCAGTGGCGGGGTCGGCACAGGCCGCATGGGCGCTGGCGACATGGGAGCGGGCCGTTACGGGGCTGGCGACATCGGAGCAGGCCGCTACGGCCTCGACGACCTCGGGACAGGCCGCTGCAACCCTGGCGACGCCGGAGGAGGTGGCCCGGCTTGGCGACGGGCTGGGGAGGAGCAGTTGGGGCTCGGCCGACCTACAGGGCAGGCGGCTCTTCCTCAGGGAGGCATGGGGGGTCTTCTTCCTCATCCCCGGGCCGTTGGAGGTGCCGGGGGTATCGGACCAGGGGCTCCTTGGATCGGCCAGTTTCCTCCATGGGGACAAATGTACCAACAAGGATATCTGGGTGCCGGGTATGAGCAGGGGTTGGCGGGGAGCGGCCCCACCGCGTGCGTACCTCCCTCCGAAATTAACACGCATGAATTTTCCCCGGTTTAATGGCGGGGACGCACTGGAGTGGGTACAAAAGGCGGAACTGTTCTTTAGCTATCAGGATGTACCGGAGGGGCAGTGGGTCCAGTTAGCTTCTTTCCATTTGGAGGACGACGCCTTCCAGTGGACACAGTGGTTCTTACGAGGGCGTGACTATGTGCCGTGGGGAGAATTTGTGGAGGGTTTTACGGCCCGGTTTGGTCCACTTGAGTATGAGGACTTTGAGGTCCTCCTTCAGAAACTCCGACAGAAGGGAACAGTGATGGAGTACCGCATCGAGTTCGAGAAGTTGGCGAATCGGGTGCATTGGGAAGAAAAGACGCTCTTGAGCTGTTTTGTCTCTGGGCTCAAGGAGCATCTTCGCGATGAAGTGCAGTCACACCTGCCTCGTACTTTGAATCATGCCATCACCTTGGCACGCATCCAGGAGGAGCGGTTCAACAGACAGAGAGCTCGGACTACGGGTAGGCCACCTGCGGCCCAAGCAGGGACACGGCGGGAGCAGCCCACAGGTAGCAAGCCGACAGTTACGCGGCTATCGTGGAGTGAGTTAGCGGCCACGAAGGAGAAGAGATTATGCTTTAATTGTGATGAGAAGTTTGCTCCAGGTCACAAGTGCCAGAAGGTCCAAGTCTTCATGTTACATCAGGAGGCGGATGACGAATTGGCGTCAGAGGAGTTGGATTCTGAAGGAGATTTGGACCTGACCGAGCTCGGGGTCTCTCTACATGCTATGGAGGGGTGTAATCCCCCTCCGCTCACTATGCGGCTTGCGGGGAGGGTCCGACAAGAGAAGGTGACTATTTTGGTGGATAGCGGGAGTACACACAACTTCATCCACCCGGATGTGGCACAGAAGGTGGGGCATTTGATTGATACTGGGGCTGCCTTCCAGGTCATGGTGGCGGATGACAGTAAATTGCAGTGCCAGGGTGCGCTCAAGGGAGTGGTGCTTCGGATGCAGGGGTATGTTGGTCGCACAGATGTCTATCTTCTACCCATTCGGGGTTCGGACATGGTGCTGGGAGTTCAGTGGCTGCAGCAGTTGAGGAGGGTTACGTTTGATTGGGATCAGATGACAATGGAGTTCTTGCAAGGGGGAAACAGTTTTGTTTGAAGGGTCTCACATCTTCGCCAGTCAAGGAGATTTCTCTTCGCAGTCTACATCAACTTGAGGGGACGGGGAGTTTGATGGCGGTACTGTTGGGGGTACGAACGGATGACGCAGGATCAGTTGAGGTACCTATACCGATGCGGGCATTGGTGGAGCAGTATGCTGATGTGTTTCAGGAGCCACGTACACTCCCACCATCACGGTTTCGGGATCATCAGATTGTTCTCAAGGCAGGGGCAGAGCCTACCAACATCCGACCATATCGGTACCCGCACATGCAGAAAGCCGAGATTGAACGCAGCGTACGGGAGATGCTCGATGCCGGCATCATACGACCCAACACTAGTTCCTTCTCGGCTCCGATCATTCTCGTTAAAAAGAAAGACGAGTCCTTGCGATTTTGTGTGGACTATCGGGCTTTGAATATCATCACTGCGAAGGATATGTTTCCGATTCCCTTGATTGAAGAGCTGCTGGACGAGTTACATGGGGCGACTGTGTTCACCAAGCTTGATCTACGATCAGGCTACTATCAGATTCGCATGCGAGAGGAAGACATCCACAAAACAACATTCCGTACTCATGACGGCCACTATGAGTTCTTGGTTATGGCCAATGGGTTGACGGAATGACCGCCCACCTTCCAGGCTAATATGAATGAGATCTTCCGTTCGTTGCTTCGTCTCTTCGTGCTAATTTTTTTTGATGACATACTCATATACAGTACTACCTGGGACGACCACTTGAGCCACGTTGCACAGATATTTTCCATTTTGCGCCAGCATCAGCTCTTTGCGAAGCGGTCGAAGTGTTCTTTTGGCCAGAAGGAAGTGGAATATTTGGGGCATTTGGTATCGGCTGAAGGGGTAAAAGCCGATCCTCGGAAGATCGAGAGCATGGTGTCTTGGCCGCGGCCTCAGACTATTCGGGCTTTGCGGGTCTTCTTGGGGCTCACGGGCTACTACAGGCGTTTCGTGCGTGACTATGGGAAGATCGCCAGGCCGTTGACACAGTTACTACAGAAGGACGCCTTCTCTTGACAGGATGAGGCTGAGACAGCTTTTCAGGCACTCAAACAGGCTATGATGACGACTCCAGTTTTGGCACTCCCGGACTTCACCAAGGAGTTCGTCGTGGAGACGGACGCTTCCGAAGTGGGACTAGGTGTCGTGTTGATGCAGGAGGGACGGCCGTTAGCTTTTTACAGCAAGGCTTTGGCTCCCCAGACACTAGGCCTCTCCGCCTACGAAAAGGAGATGTTGACAGTTATTCACGCGGTGGCATTGTGGCGACCATACCTGCTGGGACGTCATTTCAAAATTCGGACTGATCATCAGAGCTTGAAGCACTTTTTGGAACAGCGGGTCTCTTCCCCTCTCCAACATAAATGGGTCACCAAGCTTTTGGGGTACGACTACGAGATTGTTTATCGGCAAGGGAAGGACAGTTGGGTTGCTGATGCACTATCCCGTTTGCCTGAGGGCGCTCTAGCCCAACTTTCTACACCTCAGTTGGACTCTATTGACGAGATTCAGGAGGAGGTACAGCGAGACCCCGAGTTGCGGGGCATTGTGGAGGATCTACGGCAGGCACGAGAGACAGTCCCCGGTTATCATCTGCAGAATGACCGACTGTACTATCAGGGCAAGGGAAGGACAGTTGGGTTGCTGATGCACTATCCCGTTTGCCTGAGGGCGCTCTAGCCCAACTTTCTACACCTCAGTTGGACTCTATTGACGAGATTCTGTCAGTCGTCTTGGAGGACGGTCATGATGCATGAGTTCCATTCGTCCCCGACGGGCGGCCACGCCGGTGTTCTCCGTACTCTTCAGCGGGCACGGGCCAATGTGTTTTGAAAGGGGATGCGACGGGATATCCAGTTATTTGTTCAACAGTGTGATGTTTTGCCAGCGGCAGAAGTACGAGACAACTTCCCCGGCCGGGCTACTTACGCCTTAGAGATTCCGCACCAGATTTGGGATACAGTCTCCATGGATTTCATTGATGGCTTGCCGCGGTCTAAGGGTAAGACGGTCATCATGGTGGTGGTTGATAAATTGTCAAAGTACGCACATTTCATCGCACTGAGCCACCCTTACACCGGTGAGTCTGTTGCTGCTTTTTTTGCTCGAGAGATTGTTCGGCTACACGGCATCCCTCGGGCGATTATCTCGGATCGCGATCCGACCTTTGTTGGCCACTTTTGGAAGGAGCTCTTCCGTTTACAGGGGACCTCCTTGCGTTTCAGCACGGCTCACCATCCGCAGACAGATGGTCAAACTGAGGTGTTAAATCGGAGGGTCGAGACATACCTCCGATGCTTTGTTATGGATGAGCCGCGGACTTGGACGAGCTGGTTGCATTGGGCTGAGTACTGCTTCAACACTTCCTATCATTCAGCCAGCAAGCTAACTCCCTTTGAGGTCGTCTATGGGCGACCACCTCCTTCTCTGAGCAGTTACGAGCCGGGTAGTACGGCAGTGACAGTAGTTGACCGTGCACTTCGTGATCGTGACCGCACACTAGCTACCTTGCGCGAGAATCTCCGGACAGCACAGGATCGTATGAAGGCCTAGGCTGACAGGCATCGGACAGAGCGCGAATTCCAGGTGGGGGACAATGTGTTTCTCAAGCTCCGTCCCTATCGGCAGTTGTCCGTTGCACATCGGTCGAATCAGAAGCTGACACCCCGTTATTATGGTCCATTTCGGATCACCCGCCGGGTTGGACCAGTTGCTTATACGTTGGCGTTGCCCGAAGGGTGTCGGATACATCCGACTTTCCACGTCTCCTTGTTGAAGCGGAAGATTGGTGATACTATCCAGGTCAGCCCCCGTCTACCGGAGGCCACTAGTGGGGGCGAGCTGCGCCCGATTCCTGAGGACATACTGTTGATCAGGTGGAAACGACACGGCACGTTGTACTGTCCTGAGCTGCTGGTCAAGTGGAAGGACCTGGCCATCGAACACAACACTTGCGTGGATTTGCTGGAATTCCGGGAGCTTTACCCCGATTACCACCTTGGGGACAAGCTGGTTCTTGATGGGGAAGGGAATGTTACGCCCCCGGACGAGACCAGACTATTTGGCCGACAATACAAGCGGCGGCAGAGGCAAGACGGAGGCGGCAACGGGGCTGAACCCATTGGTTCAGCCCAAGCTTCATAAAATCGTCCCAAGGGGGGCTGAACCCACCCGGTTCAGCCCCCATTGGGGCCGGCCGGCCCCTTGGTTGGCCGGCCTCCGGCCGGCCCCAATTGGGGCTGAACCGGGTGGGTTCAGCCCCCCCTTCGGCCGATTTTATGAAGCTTGGGCTGAACCAATTGGTTCAGCCCCGTTGCCGCCTCCGTCTTGCCTCTGTCGCCGCTTGTATTGTCGGCCAAATAGCCTGACCTCGTCCGGGGGCGTAACATTTTCTTATCTTGTATATTGTGGTAGCTCTCTCTATCTCTCGAGCACACACTGCTTAGGCAGCCGCGGTTCCGTTTTCGTAGTATCCCCACATCTCCTCCGTTATCTCCACCTTCGTTCACCTCTCCGGCGATGCCATCAACATTCAATTTCCTACGGGTTAGCCCGTAACAACTTGGTATCAGAGCATTTCGGTCATCTCTTTCGTAAAACAACCACAACATCTTCAACCTCCACCCGCGACCAACGACGTCAAGCTCTCATTGTTCACCCTCTGTTGACAAGGAGAAAAAAAGCCGACACCAAAGCGATCATACTACAGAAACTCGTCGAGATCCTCACGACAATTCAGGAGACCACATCGATCACGTCGAGGGGCACTCACACCGACTGCACACCCCCTCATCGTCGTCGATCACGTCCAACGTCTCTCCCAGTCGGCTCCGCCCCCACCGCAGCTCCCTCGTCAAGGCCATATGACCGTCCCTGTAAGAGGTCGACACCACAATGAGCCGCGCGAATGCCTCCTTTGTCGCACCCGCATCCAGAGAAGGAGAAGGGATCTCGACCTTCCGCGCTGACATCCAGAGAAAGAGAAGGGATCCCTACATCCCGTCGGCAAGCCCTACATCCTTTCCTTCGATCTTTTGCATCCTCCTAATTAATGTTGTCAGTCTTCTTCAACATATGATGGAATATGAAATCGAGAATGTCTCAAGCCTCACACCATCAAGACGCTGAGAATGTCCTGCTCCACGATCCATTCTTTCATCGAGCACGCGACCTGCTAATTTTTTTGAGCCCAATGCCTAGCAAATTAATTTCAGATTATTAATTAGTCACTTGACTAATTTATTGGCGGAATAAAAAGAATTGGTCTTATTATTCGGTGTAATCATAGGAAAGCACCTGAATCTCTAGTGGCAACCCGAGTACCCCGTCAACATCCATTTCTGAGGGGTCGAGCTGGCCTGTAACCCGCTTTGTATCTCCCCCACCTTATCTCCGAGAGTGATCAACACTATGGCGCACTCGTCCGACCAAATGAATAAATTGATGGACATGATGCAAACTTTCATGACAACTCTAGCTGCCGCTGAAGTGCGCCATCAAGAAGCTGAGGCACATCACCGAGAAGACATTGCCACCCTCCCCAGCAGACTTAATTTTCTCATGCCCGCCATTTCAGTCACCATCGTTCCAACACATGACCAAGCCAATAGCAATCAAACGCCTCCACCACTACGCATCGATCCACTGAACCTGGTTGATATTCCGGCCAGTCCAACAGTCCCCCAACAATCACCCCTATTGTTCTCATTCAGAAAGACTCCCCTCTGCTATGCATCAACCGTGCGAAGATTGTTGATGACTCTACTCTCACTCGCATGCAAATTGATATGGTTCTGAGCAATCATCGAGCATCTGCGAATTATTCTCTACCACTCCCTATCACAGCGATTCCTATTCCACTACTTCAATCATTTAAAGATCACGTTGCGGTCTCCTCTTTGATCATATCGCCACACAAACTACGATCCACCTACAACATCACCATCATTAGTGACATGTGTGAACATGATGAAGGCTTGCATCTCTTTGCAGCCTCCACTACAACGTCGTACTACATGGAGCTGTTTTGGCGGGAATAAAAGAGTCAAATGATCAAATCGGCCGAGCTTCGTTCGAGCTTGAGGACAAGTTTGATTTGAAGGACATGTGGGATGTTATGGGCCCATAGATGTTACGGGCCCATAGATGTTACGGGCCTTGAGTGTTGGGCCTAGTTATTATCTTTTATTTAATGTCTTTTATTATTATCGCTTATTATTAATTGTTGTTAGTTGATTAGGTTTTCATTTAAAGAGTCATGTAAGCCTATTTAAAGGCAGTTGAGGTTGGTACGAAGGAATCCAAGAAGTTAGTTTATTTCCTTGTCTTGTATGAGATTGTGATAGCTCTCTATCCCGAGCACACCTCGCTTAAGCAGTTGCGGTTCCGGCTCCCTAGCTTAGGCAACCGCGGTTCCGGCTCCATAGTATCTCCACATCTCCTCCGTCATCTTCACCTCCGGTCACCTCTCCGACGACGCCGTTAACATTCTACAACCTAGGGTTAACACGTAATAGGTTACTTGAATTCGAATTTTTAATTTTTGAAATACATAGTGTTTCTCAAGCAAAGCGCTGGAGATCATAGTTTGCTTTTGAACCAGTATAGTTATTAAAATGATCACAACTTTTAAGTTTTGAAACATGAATATTCCAAGTTATTGTTTCGAATTTGATGCAGGATCCATTCAATGCTGAGCCGCATCGTGCAGATTTGATTTCATCATTTGTTACTCCGGTGGATTTTTTCTACAAGAGAAATCATGGGCCAATTCCAATTGTTGAAGACCTTGAAAGGCATTACTATCCTGATAACTATCTTCCCTCTTCATAGTCAAGGAACCACGAATTAACGAGATATATATATATATTTTCCATAACAGATATCGTGTTTCTATTGGAGGTTTAGTGGAGAAACCTATCGAAGTTTCGATGGATGTGCTCAGGTGAGTGCATACGTTGCATTAAATGTATGCTTGCTAAAATTTACTTGAACATGTGCTTCTTAATTTCCAGGAAGCTTCCAAAATACAGCGTCACTGCCACTCTACAAGTATCTTTCGAAGTACTCTTACCTTCGTCTACATAATTAGCGGCTTATGAACATGATAGGTTGGAAGTTGATTTAAGCATTGTATGTTGACATGTAATAAATGTTTCAGTGTGCAGGCAATAGGAGGACTGCAATGAGCAAAAAACGGACAGTGAGAGGTGTTGGCTGGGATGTTGCTGCTCTTGGAAATGGTAGTCTTATTTTTCATGAATGTACCAAGACTTATGCGTTTGATGTTTTTTGAGAGCCATGGTGGATAATGATATACAATTTTATGGTTGCTGACACCTTCTCATAAGACTAACTCATCGTTTTAGTAGAATGAGCTGATATTTATAGATGCTAAACCTCTAGATTTGTTTCTTTGATAATAGTGATGAGCTGCGAGGAATGAAGAGACAGGTTATAGTGAATTCTGAAGTGTCACTAGGGTGATGGTGAACTCCAAGCACATTCAAATTTGGTCATAGAATGATGAGATGAGCAGCCATTTAGAAAGTAAAAAAAAAAGGTGTGAATCTGTAATTTGTATCAGCAAAGATGATATAAATTCATTAAACTTTCTGCTACCTAACCAAGGACAATGGGATATCCTTGTTCAGCTAGTAAGCTGGGATAAGATGTCAACCATTTTTTGAAGCAAAAAAGTCGACTATGGACATAGATTTAGACTCTATCAATTGTTGAGAATTTTCTCAACAACCCCACATATACTAGGTTTAAAACCCTAGTTGCAACCCACACGACAATCACACAATACACTTAGACTGAAATTTTTTCCCTCATTTTCTATTGCTACTTAGTATTTATAATATAATACAAGAAGTCTTCTGGTAAGATACACCAGTAATTAAAGCTACTTACTACTACCTATCAAATAAAATAAAAAAACTATTAAATGCAACCTTTTGAGATTTATATATGAACTTCCGATGAGCGTTCCGAGTATTTAGTGAAAAGCAGATTCCTTGTGCCCAAGAAGGTCTCGCCAGGAGTTCTCGACACATCTCAATATCGGTCTCCACAAGTCATCTTAGTAGAGTTACTTGATAGAGTCATTGTTATGGAGGAATCCACAAGCCCACTGGACAGGGACACAAGAGGGAGCGCATGGTGTCTATTCCTGCAGTATGAGGACGACAACGACGTTGACAGACTAAGGAGGCATATTTTGGGAGGTACTCCTTCATGTATTCTAGTTATCCCATTGTTTGTATTTTAGGTCTTTGGGCTAGAGACTATAAATAACATTATATCATGTAACCTTATCTTTGGATCATCTATCTCAAGTGTCCAAGGCTAAACCATTGGAAGAGGTCCACAGTAGTTTCTCTCATCTCCTTGTCCTGGTCTCATTATTCCTGCTAGGTAACTTTGGCCCGATCCGCTATCCTCTACGAGTTGCTATGTAGCTACCGGAAACCATACCCATGTTCTACCAGTCTATAAGACATCCTTGCTCCGATTCATCATCTTGGTAGGAATTGATGTCGAGACTCTTCGACCAGCCGCGTCCAACTCTTCAAGCACCTTGCTAGTGTTTCAACCATCATCATGCTCATCCGCCGGCCGCCGGAGCTGCGCTCTACGAATGGTTTTGATGCCCTAGCTCTCACCGAACATACTGAGAGCGTGATCCACTGAGGCCCTCCCTATTACACCCTAGAAAATCAACGAAGTTCTCTGCTCAGAATGGGATATCTATACATTTGGGCCCTCGATTTTCCCATACCGGATCCCCAAATCCCTCTAGCTCCAATTTTTCCATGGATCTTTGTTCAAATTTGGATTCCGGTAGATACTTTTGGGACCCCAACCTGACGGAAATTGCTGCTTTAACTTGTGCATGCTACTCACTTGCACTATGGTCAAAGTTTGGCCTCGACAATGTGGAGAAATCGCTCGTCTCCCTTGCCTATGGGTGGACAACCGGGACGTCGTCTTAGTTTCCATCCATGAATGCTCTGACTGTAGTGCAACTCTACTAGTTGCGGACGCCTTTGGCAACCGCTTTACCACTGTGCAGTGGATTCCTTCTCCCTTCTCGACACTCCTATCGAGTCAGTACTAACACATCATGCGGTTAAATGCTCAATGCTACCACAAACATGCTCCCACCTCATAGAGTTGCGCACCTTCAATGGGATTGATCCTATGGGATGAACATCATGTGCTGATCAGTTCTTGGACATCCACCACACCGTCGAGGCTCCAAAGAACCCCATCGTGTTGATGGGCATGGATGTCTTTGCCCTCCAATGAGTGTGTTTGCTTCGCCAAACCACCCCATCGCCCACATGGACCATTTTCAAAAAAGCGTTGATCAAACACTATGACCATAAATTGTTCGGCCGTACGATTGAACGCCTCTGTAGCCTAAGTCAATCAAGCTACCTTGACGCATATATGAATGATTTTGTCGAGCTCATCACCCATGACTTCCACCAAACTACAATTGGGCTTTTTAATGTAATGCGTCCTCCCTCATATTCGTGCTCATGTATGAACTCACAGTCCTACAACGATCAAGCATACCATGGACATTGCTCGCCTCGTTGAGGCTGAGTTCTTTATCAGGCTGTCCAATTCCCACTGCTCTAACATCACTTCCCATCCTCCACAGGATTATTAATCTACCTATAAAGGCCATCCCAAATCCACCACAGCTGACCTTCTACAACTTTTATGCAGCATTACACCTCCGCATGCATTTCCTTAACCCACCGACAATACCTACACCTCCATTGAGATTTTCTTGCAACTCTCCTATCCAACATTTGTCACCCAAGGAGTATGATGATTTGCTAAGCAAAGAGCTCTTCGTCTGCTGCAAACAACTCTACTCACCATGCTTAACTTCCCAATGATGTGATTACAAGCATTGGTTGGGGATGACGAGTAAGAGGAGATTAGCATGGCTAACTTTGAGGCCTCGAATATCAAATACATAATTCCTCTCGGCTAATCATTAGGCCTCCACACTATTTGTACTTCCAATAATTCTTGGTTGTCAACATATCGCGGCTAACTGCACCAAAATCCCATCCTAGGGATGATTAAAAATAGGACAAGTGATTACCTCTACCAACACGAACGTGTGTCCTTGCAAGTGGGTCCATGCAACAATGTTGAATTTCTATGCCTTCGGCTTGGGCGACATGGATGCTATGTTGGGCATATCTTGGATACAAACGTTGAGGGACGTTATGGTCAATTGGGCAAGCATGAGCATGCCATTTGCTGTGCAAGGTCAATAACATACCCTGTGTGGCAACACCTCCCTCATCCGAAATCTGGCCGGCCTCATGGCTATCCCAAAACACCGCAAGTAGTACTTAGTACCCTTTTGGTGTAGAAGGATGTCATCAATTGGCATTTTGCATCGATCATCACGAACTAAATCAGGTGGCAGTACCAGACAAATATTCCATTCCCATGATCCAGCAGCTGTTAGATGAACTACGTGGCACCAAATACTTCTCCAAGCTTGACCTCTACTCTGAGTAACATCATATTCGAGTTCAGGCCAAAGTCGTTCACAAAATGGTCTTCCTTGCTCACGATGGTCATTACATGCCCGTCACCTTCTAGGCTACGATGAATGATATCTTTCAACTGGTGCCTTCCTAAATACATTTTGGTTTTTCGATGACATGTTTAGAGTTGATCACGGTAGGAGCACATGGAGCACCTTCAGGAGATCCACCTCCACGATCCAACATCACAGTTTGTATGTCAACCCGAAAAAGTGATCATTTGGGCACTAAGTTATCAAGGCGCGCGCCTAGGCGCGCCTGAGGCGCCGGGCGCACCAGGCGCACCCCGTTGCGCCCCAGCAAGGCCTAGGCGGGCGATGTGCCTAAGGCGCGCCTGAGGTGCGCCTAGGCGCGCCAAGGCGCACCCGAGGCGCACCCAAGGCGCACCCGAGGCGCACCCGAGGCGCACCTAGGCGCCTAAATGCTGAAATTCAGCGAATTGGGCGCCCAATTCGCTGAAATTCAGCGAATTGGGCGCCCAAATCGCTGAAATTCAGCTAATTGGGCGCCCAAATCGCTGAATTTCAGCGAATTGGGCGCCCAAATTCGCTGAATTTCAGCGATTTGGGCGCCAAATTCGCTGAATTTCAGCGATTTGGGCGCCCAATTCGCTGAATTTCAGCGATTTCCGCGAATTGGGGGCCCAATTCGCAGAAATTCAGCGAATTGGGGGCCCAATTCACAGAAATTCAGCGAATTGGGGGTCCAATTCGCAACAATTCAGCTAATTGGGCGCCCCATTCGCTGATTTTCCATGATTTGGGCGCCCAATTCACTGATTTTATTTTTTTCCCATTTTTGCGCCTCACGTGCCTCAGGCGCGCGCCTGCGCCTTGCGCCTTGCGCCTAGGCTCCAGGGCCCCTCTGCGCCTCGGTGCGCCTTGCGCCTTTAATAACTTAGTTTGGGCAAGTGGAGATCAATTACTCGGGTCACATAATCTCCCCACAAAGAATCACGATGGACTTTGACTAGGTTGTCACGGTCCTTCAATGTCCACTTCTGTAATCCACACGCCATACGATGATTCCTCGACCTCAACGATTATTGTACGAGGTTCATTCAAAACTATGGAATGCTGGCAACCCCTCACCAATCTCTTGAAGAAAGATGTTTACCCCACCTTCCACTGGACAAATGAGGCCAACACATAATTGATTTGCCTAAAGCAAACCCTAGTTGCCGCTCCCTTTCCTAGAATGTCAGACTTATCCAAGTTGTTCATAGTGGATGTGGTGCTTCTCGCTCCGACCTTGGCGCATTTCTCACACAGAACCAGAAACCCATCTCCTACTTAGTCGCGTTTTCTCTAATCAAGTATACTTCAGTGGTTTTCTGAGCGCACCCCAAACTTGCACCCCACTACTTCGGTGGCATGTCGGGAGGGATCCCCTCATGTATTTTAATTATCCTATTGTTATTTCTATTTTGGGTATTTGGGTTAGAGACTAATGATTATAAATATCCTTGCATCATCTAACCTTGCTTATCTTTAGATCATCTATCTCAAGATCTCAGGGCTGAAATGTTGGAAGAGCTCTATGGTAGTTTTTCTTCTCTCTCGCTCTCATCTTCTTTCCCTCCGTCTCTCTTTTATTTCCCATAGGTAACAACCACTTCGTGTGTTATGCTGCAAAGCTACTATTCAAGGACTCCTTCTGACAACCCAAACATCTTTGGTTGTGCATCCTTGGTTGCGAGTCCTCGATCACAAGTCTCTTCGCAAACCTATTATTGCTGAGGTCACCATCGTTATTCTTCGTGTCAGTCACCTTATATTGGGAGAACTCGACCTCAAGTTTTGGTTGTGGCACTTGCTCATGTGCTTACTTGTGTCAGTTCCTTCCTATTGCAAATAACTCTACCTTTAGTTCTGATTAGTACATTCATTCGAAGGGCTTAAATTGATCCTGGAAACGAGTTTTTTCAATTGCAGCCTCCTTTGGGACTCTTGGCACTCCTTCATGCATTCATCCTATCCTCTATATTGTCGATGTGCACTTGGCCTCTGTCTCATGTGCGTTTTGTAGTTTCAAATTAGGGTATGGCAACTTAGTTACTACTTTGACGATTGACCACGTCTCCTTTGGTGTGTATGTGTTAGACTAGGGTTCCAAGAGGGAGGGGGAAGGGGAAAAGAGAGAGGAAGGGGAGAGAGACAAGAGAAGAAACTCCAAATCAGAATAATACTTAGCATAAACCAATACAAGGGTCTCCCGGGTTTATATACTACCCGGTGCAAAATACGAAAAGACATAATGCGATGCAAAATACAAAGATAAATGCGACGCCGCTCTCATGCTTCGGCGCGCGTGCCGCGTTCCCTCCTTCGATAGACGCGCCACACCGGCGGGCGCCCTTCGCCTTCGTTGCTCTCGTCGCCGTCCGTAACAATGCCGCCCGCTGGGAAATTTGCCTTGTCCTCAAGGCAAAAGTCCGGAAACTGCTGTTGCAGCTTGGTTTGGTCGACCCACGTGGCCTCTGAGTCAGGGAGGTCGCGCCACAGAACCAAAAACTGCTCCACTGCCTGGTCTCCTCGCTGTACCGTGCGAGTATCGATGATGCGCTGGGGGTGGGCTGCTGGCGGTATGGTGCCTGGGTCCGGTGGTAGAAGTGCCCCCTCAACTGGATGATCGCCAATCACCCGCTTCAGCTGCGAGACGTGGAATACCGGGTGGATCCGGCTCTCCGAAGGTAGGCGGAGGCGGTAGGCCTGAGTGCCCACTCGGGCGAGGATCTCGAAGGGGCCATAGAATTTGGCCGCCAATTTGGAATGGGACCGCGAAGAAGCCGAAACCTGGCGGTGTGGCCGTAACTTGAGGAAGACGGAGTCCCCCTCGCTGAACTGAACGTCGCGTCGTCGGCGGTTAACCGTGGCTGTCATCCGGTCCTGGGCGCGCTGAAGATGATGGCGTAGCTGCTGGAGTATGGAGTCCCGGTCTCGGAGCAGAATGTCGACCGCGGCCACCGCGCACTCCCCGGGAAGGGTGCGGCTCAATACCGGAGGGGGCCGCCCATAGACGGCTTCGAAAGGGGTAGTGTCGGTGCCATAGTGGAATGTGGTGTTGAAAGAGTACTCCGCCCAGGATAGCCACTCCGCCCATGCTTGCGGGTGGTCGCACACGAAGCACCGTAGGTAGGTTTCGAGGCACCGGTTCATGACCTCCGATTGGCCATCTGTCTGCGGATGGTACGCGGTGCTCATGCGTAACTGAGTGCCCTGCATCTTGAAGAGGGCCTGCCAGAAGGCACTGAGGAATAGCGGATCGCGGTCGCTGACGATCGAACGCGGAATCCCATGCAGGCGGACGACGCCATCGACGAAAGTTGCAGCGACGAGGGGAGCTGTGAACGGATGGTGAAGGAGGATGAAGTGCGCGTACTTGGATAAACGGTTCACTACCACCAGAATGCAGTCCCAAGTCTTGGAGCGGGGCAGGCGGGAGATGAAGTCCATGGAGATGTCCTCCCATATCAGAGAGGGGGTGGGAAGTGGCTGCAGGAGACCCCCAGGAAAAGTGGCCTCGTACTTGGCCCGTTGGCACGGGAGGCAGGCCGCGACGAAGGCCTTGACCTTCTGAAACATGTCGGGCCAGTATAGCAAGGCCGCGATGCGGTGGTATGTCCTGAAAGCGCCTGCGTGCCCCCCTTCCGGAGTGGCATGGAACTCAACGAGTAGGCGTGGAATCAGCTGGGACGATGCGGGAATCACGAGGCGCTGCTGGTAGTAGAGACGGTCCCCCACGAGGTGGTATGGTGGGCAAGACGTCGGGTCTGCCCGGAGAGCCTGCATGATCGTCTGGAGGGTGGGGTCAGCGGCCACCTCCCGCTGCAATGTATCGGCATCCTCCCAATAAGGACGTGAAATGGACGCCAAGAGGGCCGTCTGCGGGTGGCGAGAAAGAGCGTCGGCTGCACGGTTGGCCGCGCCTGCCCGGAACTCAATGTGGAAGTCGTATCCCAGGAGCTTGGCCACCCAGACCTGCTGTGCTGGAGTAGCGATCTTCTGGTGGAGCAAGTAGCGAAGGCTATGGTGGTCCGTCCGGACGGTGAAGCGGCGGCCCAGCAGGTATGGGCGCCAATGCTGAACAGCGAGGACCAGGGCCATCAACTCTGACTCGTAGGCGGAGCGGGGGCGAACGGTGGGGGCAAATGACCGGCTGAAATAGGCTACAGGCTGCCCGGCCTGCATCAAAACCGCACCGACTCCGGAGCCGGATGCGTCGCAGTCCACCACAAATGGCTGCGAAAAATCTGGCATGGCGAGGACGGGAGCGGTACTCAAAGCCCGCTGAAGGGCCCGAAAAGCGCTGTCAGCTAGAGGGGTCCACTGGAATCTTCCAACCTCCTCCTTCTTCAACAACTCGGAGAGCGGCTTTGCCATCTTGCCGTAGTCCCGGATGAACCGGCGATAATAGCCGGTGAGGCCCAAGAATCCGCGGACGTCGCGAATGGAACGAGGAGTGGGCCACTGAAGTACGGCCTGTACCTTCTCAGGATCCATGGCCACTCCGTTGGCCGAGATAGTATGTCCCAGATAACTGACCTCCGTCTGGCCAAACACGCACTTCTTGGGATTCACGCAGAAGGCGTTCTCTCGGAGGGTGGTGAGGGTGGAGCGGAGGTGATCCAGACGAGCCTGCCAGGATGAGCTGTATACAAGAATATCATCGAAGAAAACCAATATGTACTTATGCAGAAACGGCCGGAACAGGTCGTTCATGGTGGCCTGGAAGGTGGCAGGGGCGTATGTTAGGCCAAACGACATAACCAGGAACTCATAATGGCCATCGTGGGTGCGGAACGCCGTCTTCGGCACGTCCTCCTCGCGGACCCGTATCTGGTGGTAGCCGGACCGTAAGTCCAGCTTGGAGAAGAAGACCGCTCCCCGTAGCTCATCCAAAAGCTCCTGAATAACGGGGATCGGGTACTTATCTGGAACTGTGGCCTTGTTGAGCTCACGGTAATCCACACAAAAAAGCCAACTCCCGTCTTTTTTGCGGACCAGCAAGACGGGGCTGGCGCTGGGACGGATGATGCCTGCGGAGAGCATGTCGCGAACAAGAGCCTCGATCTCGCCCTTTTGGGCGTGGCCGTAGCGATACGGGCGGACGGAAATGGCGGTCACTCCCGCCTGTAGCGGAATGTGATGATCAGTAGGCCGCGGCGGGGGAAAACGGGTCCCCTCGGAGAAAACATCGGAAAAGCTGTCCAGGATAGCCTGCACGGCCGGGGCCGGAGGAGGTGGGAGATCGGCCGTGTCCGCTATGTGCCACAAGGAGTCCGCCCACTCCACCTCGGAGGACTTCTGCAATGACTGGAGAGAGACGACTCGACGGAGAAGGGAAGCCTCGCCTTGAAGGATACATGGTGTGCCCCTGCAGGGGAAGCGCATCGTCATGCGGTTCCAGTTGACGTTGACGTCTCCGAGGGTCCGGAGCCACGCCACGCCCAGGATGATATCCACCCCGCTAAGTGGGAAGGCGTAAAAATCGGCCTGGAAAGGGATCTGACCAAGCGTAAGCGTCAGGCCTGCACAAAGGCCCCCCGTAGCCCGGCGGTGGCCATCCCCCAGGCAGACCGTGAAGCGGTCGACGACGTGCACTGGAAGGGCCAAACGATCCACGAGAAGCTGAGAAATGAAATTGTGGCTGGCGCCACTGTCGATCATCACGACCACGGAGGTACCCTGCAGAGTGCCCCGCAGTGTCATCGTCTGAGGGCCGGAAATCCCGCCGACCGCAAAGAAGGGAAGGTCCAGACGGTGAAAAGTGGCTGCCGGTGGATCCTCAGTGGTGTTGTCGACCTCCAAAGCCTCGAAATCAGCCAATGTGACCTCTGGTTCCTCCTCGCCGATGAGGACACGAAGGATCTTGAGCGGGCAATCATGTGTGGGAGTGTAGGGCTGCTTGCACCGGAAGCAGAGACCCTTATTGCGCAGGTCGTGGTACTCCTGGTTGGAGATCCATGGGTGGGTTTGGGGACGGTTAGGACGTGGCGGCGGGGCTGCCCGGCCCTGTCCGGGAGGATGTTCGAACGGTGGAGGGCGAGGGAGAGGTGGAGGGCGAGGTGTCGGCCGCGACGCGGCGGCGAGAGGTGGCCGGCCCGGCTCGGGTGGCCGAGTATGGAACTCCGCTTCAACCAAACGTGCAAGATCCATGGCCTCCGTCAAGGAGGGGTGGTGGTGGGTGCGGACCCGTGCCACTTGTTAGACTAGGGTTCCAAGAGGGAGGGGGAAGGGGAAAAGAGAGAGGAAGGGGAGAGAGACAAGAGAAGAAACTCCAAATCAGAATAATACTTAGCATAAACCAATACAAGGGTCTCCCGGGTTTATATACTACCCGGTGCAAAATACGAAAAGACATAATGCGATGCAAAATACAAAGATAAATGCGACGCCGCTCTCATGCTTCGGCGCGCGTGCCGCGTTCCCTCCTTCGATAGATGCGCCACACCGGCGGGCGCCCTTCGCCTTCGTTGCTCTCGTCGCCGTCCGTATATTGGTTAGAGTTATAATGAAGTTCCAACTTTGTAGATTTTCTTTATTTATATTGATGTATCACGATGCTCGCTATTTCTGCTTTGCTCTAAAAGATGTATTAGCCCGTTTATGAAATGAAACCCGTGCTGACCCTTTTTTCATCCAAATGGTTCCTCTTGACCAATCACATGAACTCAACAATGTATTTGACAACACTGCATGATCTTGGAGCACACTTTTGGTATTGGTGAAAATGTGATTCTCATAGTTGTCTTGAAGGAAGCACATCTTCAACTTTTTTAACATTTTCGCTTAAGATGTGATGTATTTCTTCCCTCCTCGCCTACACTCCTCTAGATGGTGATCCCACTAAGACAACTCCAGAATTTACCCTGCAGGAAACAAGTCTTACTCTCCTGTCAGCTGCAATATCCATGTTATTAAATAAACATTTGACTTATGAAAACCAATCAATGAGTTCCTCAATGCCGAGGTTTCTATGAAAGATTGGTCTGTCTATCTGTGACTTGAGCTCATCTCTTATGTAGGAGACTTCCCCATGAAAACTATATTGATTTGCATAGTTGTCGTTAGATTGACCTTCATGATCGGAAGGTCATTCCTCCTAGGGCTTCCATGTCGAGCGCACTTGCTACATCTCTACCGAGTATGGTTAGATGTTTTGTCACTGTTATGATATGCACTTTTGTCCCTCTTAGCAAAAACATCCACCTCCTTACTTGAGCTAGAATGTCTTGTAGAGTCTTTTGTTACCGTCGCTCTTGAGCCGATCTGTTATGGTCCTCACGCCGTTGGTTATCTACTATTATGGTATTTTTATATTAAGTCGCATTGTATCGAGTCGAGTGCATTAGGTGTTTTATTATTGTATTGAGTCGAATCTTATTGTATTAGTATTTATGTATTTTAATATTTTATGCGTCTTGATGTAATTAAGGGATTGCCACCCGGGGGTCCTATAAATAGGCCCTTAAAGTCATGTAGCAAAGGGAATCAATCAATGAAAGAAAACTTCTCCCTCTCTCTCTAATTACCCTTCTCTCCCTCTAAGCTCTCTTCTTCCCTCCAGGGTTTCCTCTTCCTCTTCCCTCAACTTCTTCTCCTTCACAAGCTCTAGGGTCTAAACCCCCTTGTATCTCCGTTGCCGACCTCCAACAATCCCGTCAATAGAAGCCCATAACAACTTGGTATCAAAGCTTCTCGGTCCTCTTCCGCCAGCTCCCTTTCCTTTTTTTCTTGCCAGCCACACTGTCCCAACATCCTCTGTTCTTCACGGTCGAATCCCAGTCTCCCCAACCTGTTGCTTCTTCGACACCAGCAACAAAGAAACTCCTCTGCTAGCAGAGCGGCGTTTCGCTTCCGTCAACAACTCTTCCTCGACGCTTCGTTTCCGTCGCTCTTCCGTAAACCGATCCCGTGCACGCCATCCCTGCTTCGTCTTCCCCCTGGCTGCACACCCTACGCCACTGCTACTCCATCAGTCCACTGCCTTGTCCACCCGCTCGTACAACATCAACAAGCCACCCGTACATCCTCATCCACTCGATATCCTCCATTGTTGACCCCGCTCATCTCCTCCGTTCGCTCCCAGTACGCGCCCATAGACTGCGCCTTTTTCTTCAAGCCCTCGACGCATACAACAGCCTCCTCCACGCGCTCATCGAGCCCCGCCCGTCCAAGCCAAGCGTGCCCCCATCATTTCCCAGGGCATCACACCTCCTCCTAACTTCTTTCTTCTTTTATTTGATTTTTCTAAAGCCCCGCAACCCTCAGCCACAACTATTCTTTTTATATTTTGATTTTACTAAAGTCCATCTCAATCCCAATTCCCCCATTACGCACGCTATTTCTCTCCATATCCTCGAGCCCTGAGCCACCGTTCTCTCTGATTGAACCAGACGCCCTGTAATATCCCTTCAGTTAATTGAATTTCGGATTTTAATTAATCAAATTCTTGATTAATTGACTAATTAATTCGTCAATTATATTATGGCGGCCAAGGCTAATGAAATCCTCACAAACTTAGTCGCTCTCCTGGACCGACTAAAAAGAGAGTCCGACCACGACTCGCCACGCCCCTCGGTCGGCTCCACCACCCCGCCACCACCAGCTGCGGTCGTTCTTTCACCGCTTGTTTTTCCAGCCCCTCCAGCCGAATCCCCAGCCCATTATGACCACCTTCTAATGCAGCTTGCACCGCCGGCCGTTACGCCGCCTGCACCACCGGCCCCTACCTTGTCGTTCCCTCCAGCCACGTCGCCTCTCACTCTGCCAGCCACTACTCCACCGGCCCCGTCGGCCGCACTGTCGTTGCTTCCTCGCAACGCACCGCACCGCCGGACCCGTTCCTTTCGCCGATCATGGTTTCTCCGGCCACCTTTCAACCGTTGTTCGCCGCCGCATCGCCGGTCCCGTTGGACCCATTCATTTCACTGGATGTTGTTCCCTTGGCCATCCTACCACTTCTGCCTCCTGCCGCTCTGCCGGACCAACCAACCCCATTGCTTCAGCCGCTCGTTAGTACGACAGCGCCGCCGCTACACCTCGCTGCCAATGCCAACGCGATACGCTACCAGACGCTATTTTGGCGCGAGATCAAGGAGCCAGAGGAGCCGATCATCCTACTAGAGTTCGACTTGAAGGCAAGCTCGTTGTCAAAGACGGGTGGAGTGTTATGGTCCTCACGCCGTTGGTTATCTACTATTACGGTATTTTTATATTAAGTCGCATTGTATCGAGTCGAGTGCATTGGGTGTTTTATTATTGTATTGAGTCGAGTCTTATTATATTAGTATTTATGTATTTAATATTTTATGCGTCTTGATGTAATTACGAGATTGCCACCTGGAGGTCCTATAAATAGGTCTTTAGTGCCATGTAGCAAAGGAATCAATCAATGAAAGAAAACTTCTCCCTCTCTCTCTAAATACCTCTCTCTCTAAGCTCTCTTCTTCCCTCTATGGTTTCCTCTTCCTCTTCCCTCAACTTCTTCTCCTTCACAAGCTCTAGGGTCTAAACCCCTTTGTATCTCCGCTGCCGACCTCCAACGATCCCGTCAATAGAAGCCCATAACACAATCCCTGATCTTCACTTGGGAGGTCATGAGCTAAGCTCTCCTATGTCGCCAAGATCATGGAATCGTTGCCTCCTTGGTCCCTTAGTATATGACACCTGCTACAATTGCATGATGTGTAGATGTATATCTCTCAAAGAGGTCTTAAAATCTTAATGCATTAGTCTGCCGCAAAGAGTCTTTCAACTTCTTGATCTCTGTCATCATGTTGCTGTTTATTTTCATTGTCGCTGGTTCTGATTATCCTTCAACCACACCGAAGCTCTAATACCACTTCACATAGATTTGGAAATGCTGATTGTTGAGAATCAAGCCATCAACCGTAATAACCGCACACAAAAGTGTTTGTCCCTAGTTTTTTGTTGCTATTTAGCATTTATGATAAACGGAGTCTCCTCGTGTGGTACGATACTAATTACAAAGTAAAAAATTAAAGACGCGTACGATCTACCAAATAAAGTGAAAAAGTATCGACAATGGTCTTGAGATTGAAGTGCACATTTTCCTAAATTAGAATAAATGATGAGCATTCCGAGTCTTCAGCGAAAAAATATTCCTTTCACCATAAAGATCTCGACAGGAGTTCTCAGCACATATTGACAAAAATCCTCATTGTTTTGAAATCTCGACATGTCATACAGCTGAGTTACTTTGCAGAGTCACTTGGCAGTGCTACATTGCAGTGTTACTCGATATATTTACTCGTGAAGGACCTGAGTACGAAGACCTTGTCACAAGCATATTTCGGTGTGGGTCCTCGGCGATGGATCTCTTCGCTGATCTATTGCATTATGACATTATTCATACTAAAATCGCTACATCATTCTTCATGTCAGACCCTTTCTCATGTGGAGAACTCGTCCTTGAGTTATGGCTGTAGTCATTGCTCGTGTGGTCTCAAGTGCCACCAATCTATTTTCATGGATTTTGATATTACACTCGAAATTGTTTTTGAGTAAAAGAAGTTTTTCCTTCCTAGTTTAGGCTTTTACTTTGATATCTTCACAGTATAATGTTCACATGTTGGCATCTGTGGAAGTTTGTCAATGACCTTTATTTTGTTTATTTATTTTGGTTATATTTCCTTACAATTTCCCTATCGGGTATTCAGCCACTTGGGGCGGAGCTAAATTATCAGATGTGCTTGAGCTTGTTGGTATAGCTAAGCTATCTGCCCTGTCATCATTAGGTGGGATGTATGTAGAATTCATCAGTGTCGACAAATGTAAAGTGAGTGTTTTTCTTTAAGTGCTAATTCAGAACCTCTGTTGTTTTACTTTCATAATAGAGTAAATTAAATCTTAATTCACTTCTGTTCTAACAACTTAAATTAAATCTTCCTTTACATCTGTTCTAACAACTTTTATTCATTGTATATATTGTTTATTAGGAAGAGAAAGGTGGCCCATATAAGGCATCAATTCCATTGAGGCAGGCAACAAATCCCGACTCTGATGTTTTACTTGCATATGAAATGAATGAAGAGGTACCTACTGTTTTACTCATGTTTATTTAGGGGAACCTAGTTTTGGAATTGTCTGAAATGTTTTATGCATG
The DNA here is from genome assembly GCA_033032865.1 of Dactylorhiza incarnata. Lineage (NCBI taxonomy): Eukaryota > Viridiplantae > Streptophyta > Magnoliopsida > Asparagales > Orchidaceae > Dactylorhiza > Dactylorhiza incarnata. The sequence goes on from JAWHQI010000130.1 coordinate 6,386,855, forward strand.
GAAATTTAGTTGATTCATTTATGTTTTTTTTAAAGAAGGAAAGATTAAGTTTGAGTTCATTTACATAGTGATGCGTATAAGAATTAGTCCTTTGAAGTCAATTTTATCTCTGGATTTTCAGGTGAAAATAGTAAAATATAACTACCTTAGAAGCATAGATACCGAAGACTCGGTGATATGAATTATATGATAAGATTCAATGATACACCGACACGGCATAAGGATACCACATAGATATTAAGGTACCTTACACGCGTGCAAACACACATTTTCTATTGTTACCAAGGAAAATTCATGCAGTAATGGATTAATGAATGAAGCTTCATGCTACGTGAATGTGTTTCTATATTCCCCTATATGAGGGAAGATTAGCTGGGAATGGTAATAATGAAAGAAGCAAGCTGTACACAACCTCTTAGTGTGGTGTACCTAATCAAAGAAGTAAAAGGGAATTTTTTGCTTTCATACATAAATTGCAAAAATGTTATCGCTTTACATCTCACAAATAATAGACACAAGCATATCACATGGCACAAAATACTTCACTTCTAAAATACAAAATTATAAGTAAGATATATAATATTTTCCATGAAATATTAGCATCAAAGAGCAATGCAAGATATTAAGAAAGCTAAAGTTCAAATTTTAAGAGAAAAAGAGGTTTGATCTTTATAAATAATTGTTATCAAATCCCTTCTTGCATTCTAGTTGTTGGGCTTTTAATAACACAACACTAATAAATAAATAATTAAGGAATGGTGAATTTCAGATCATAATCCTAACCATATTCCTCACTTTGTGGTTGCATACAAATCACCATACCTAATGCCATACCAACTATATGGAGGGATGAAACCACATGCATTAAGGTTCTGTCTGGGAGAGCTGATGTTGTGACAAAGAGAGTTGTCAGAAATGAAGTTTGCAAAAGGAGCTGTCCGTGAAAAATGAAGTTTTTAGAAAAAAACTGTTTGGATTAAACCCTGTTTGCAGAACTGTTCAGAACATATTAATTATAAACTGTTCAGAACATATTAATTATAAACTATTAAATAAAAACAAAGTTTTGGTTGCTGTTTCTCTTTCAAATTGGTATAATCACCATATACAATTCAATAAATGGTTAGTCATTTGTTCAAAAGTAAAGCTATGGTGGTGGTGAGTAGAAAAAAACTTCGATTGTCTGAAATATTGGAAGAACTTGCGTCTAGTCGAGCTCAATTTTGGGACATCCCATGAAGTTTGATCAAAAAGTAGTCAAAATTGGATAAGTTTGGGCTCAAAATGTCAAACCATATGCCTAGATGAGAAGAAAATTTATATAACTTCTAGTACATTCAGTGCATTTCTTTGTAGCTAAATCAAGAACAAATTTTGTTCCCCAATTATCACCATCTACTATCATTTATTCCTTCTATGATTTATCTTCTTTGAAACTAACATGAAGAATAGCCTGACAAGTTCCTTCGGACGCTGCTTAGAATGAATTAAAGAGAAGATATGAAAAATATAAACTGAAAAGATTAAAAATCATCAAAACTGTATGTTTGAGACACTGATTGGGAAAACTATGTTCTTTATTGTTTGGTTGATCAGAGAAATTGAAATTTATTTCTAGTAAGAAGTGGTGCCAGTTAGAAATCCATGAATCCAAAATAAAATAAAAACACATTCGATAGATTAACAATTCCAAAGATCAATTGATCTCCATGAACAACTAGTAACAAAATTTCAAAGATCAATTGATCCCAGGCTTCAACCAACAAATTATCTCAAGATAACAGTGGGGAGAAAAATCCAGGTGAAAACCAAAGCTCAAAAAGCATGAAGGAGATAAAACCGATCCCCGCATTCATTGCAATTATGACAAATGTCGATAGGATCACTTGAAGTTCCAAATAGGAATCAAATCTACGACCAAAGCCACCCATGCTAGTGGAACATAACCACCCATGCCAATGGAACATAACCAAAACCACATATGCCTTGTCGTACTGGTGGAGAAAGCCACATGCGCCCCTTCATGCATAGGCTTCAGAGCCAGTTCCGGCACACTGTCTGACGTAAGCTCCTCCGTTCGACTAGGTTCACTTCAATGGTTACATGATCGGAGGCAGCGGTCCCGATGCTTCCCACCGCTGTGGCGCTCCCTGATGATGGAGCAGAGGATATGTGATGTAGGGTAGGCTACTTGGGTTCGCGACTAACATGCAATTCTAAAGTGAAGTGCGGGGAAAGTAAATCTAATACCATTGAACACTATATGACATGCATGCAAAGCTCGATGGAGAAATCAAAATCATAATAATAAATGATCAAATTGCACTTGGATAATTTAGCAATAGCAAAATAATTCTTTAAGCAAGCGGGCTTAGGCTTTCCTCCGCGTGGAGGGCCAAAGTGAGAGCGCACGACGAATAAACCTTGCAAATCACAAAATAATTTAAAGCAAACAATTACTATTCCAGAGATCCAAGCAAACATGAAATCATAACACCATATATTAATATTGAGAATTAAAGTTCTATACAACAAATAAATACTCACAAAAGATGGGGGCTGCCGTGGAGGAGTAGATCCGGTTAGGACGACGGTGCGGCGGCGAGATGTGAGGTTACGGGGCTAGATCTGGGTGGAGGTGTCTGCTTTGGAAGGTGGGGGCTGGTTTTAGGTAAATTTGTGTGGAGGGACAGATTTCGGATGACGAGAGGGTAGATCTGGAAGGGAGGTTGTTGGAGGCTTGAAGGAGGGGCGGTGGATGGTTGGGGTGGCTGAAATGGGGGCGGCGGCAAGCTGTGAGGGACTGGAAGGGGCGGTGGCCAACAGGGAGGTGGCTGGAGAGGGTGGGTGGGTGGCAGACAACAACGAGGTGGCTAGAAGGGGGAGACGACAGCAAGGAGGTGGCTGGAAGGGGGTGGCGGCAGCAAGGAGGTGGCTGGAAGGGGGAGGATGTTGCTGGATGGTTGGCGGCTTGGGTTTGGAGGGTTGTGAAGGTGGTGGTGGAGGCTTTAGATGGTGGAGGAATACGGCTAGGGGTAGGGGTTACCTTTGGGGAGCGGGAGAAGGCCTAGGAGTCGTCACCTAGGGTTCCACGGAGTCGGCACCGTGGATGGATCACTGGAATCCGGGATTCATAATCTCCAAATTATGCAACAGCTCATGGCAGCCTCCATACACTCTTATTTATAATAAATAGATATTAGGGCATCCTACCATCGACGACTATGATTGGCCGGAGATGGGGTAGCCCGTTTACATCAAAAATAAATATAAAATGACAAATGCAATATATGAAATCATGTCAGAACGATGGGCCGGACGCATCTGTGGAGTTGGATTATCGATCCGAGTACGCCATATATGGTAAGTAGCCAATCGATCCCGAACGGGCCCAAAACTCATTCTACGCTGCGGGTCCACATCTCCAATCTGCATCATTCTCCCCGCTGTGAATGAATTCATCTCTTGATGAATAGATATCAGAATTCTCTCGGTGTATGCCAGGTAAAACTCGAGGAGGTCCACCAGAGGTCGTCCAAGTATCGTCGATGGTAATGTATCCTCGCCAATGGTACTCTTGTGTCTGACTGACTGGAGCGGTATTTCATGCATGAGCCACGATATAACTAATGCTCTATATAATCCACTGATGTGCTGGAATTCCCAGTGCGATCACTGGTGCAGACGGTGAAGCCATAAACGACTGACCCAAAGGCAGGTGGGGCTCAGAAGTGGACTGGGTGCAGGACTGAGGATGTGGTGTAGGCTTTAAAGGATGTAGGGGTGTAGGCTCAAGAGGATCTCCACGAAATGAGTCCACATGCTCGTGAGGCTTGTAGTACGACGTTACGTCCTCAACATTAAATATGGGACGAATACTCATGCTTGTCGGGATATCAAGATCATAGATATTTGCTCTGATCCGTCTCATGATTGTGTAGGGATCCATTCGCCTGACGCTCAAGCTTTTAGCAGGCCTCCCACGGAGCCTCACAGCACGGATTCTCACCATCACCTGCTCGCTTTCATGAAATATCTGCTCTTGCCAACGAATATTCACATGTGATTTATAAGATTTATTACCATTATTGATTCTCTGCCGGACCGACTCATGACACACATGGAAACGATAAACAAACAACTCAACAGACACATGCAAATGATGAAGAAACGACTCAACAGACTCATGCCAATGATGCAAATGAAACACGACAGACACAACATGCTCTCTATGGGGCAGTCTGACAATGACTTGGAAATCTATAAAATGAGGTGGCATATCAGGAGGATCTCTCAGTGGAGTGTAGAAAAACTCATCCAATGTGCGACGAGTGTCCAAGTGATCGTGTGAGACATCAACACTCAAAAAGGAGCTCATAAAATGCCAAATGTCTCTTGGGGATTGTGACGCATCAGGGGGCTTAGCGGGAGGTATGTATGAAAATTCATCACGGATGCAACGATCACCTGAGTGGATACCAGAAACACCGACGATAGGATGTGACTCAAGAGTGTGGTGAGTGTCCCTGAAAAGAAAGAACTCATGTGGTGGGTCAGCAGGTGGTGTGTCTAAGAACTCATCAAGACTGCAGTGGATCATATGGTCGACTCTTGGGACATCGGGAGTATGCTCAAATGTATCTAAGAAAAGTCCTATGTACTCGATATTACACTCAGGTTCCACTCTCTGGAGCAAGATCTGGGGCAATAATTGAAGAGATTTCAATAACTCAATACTCGTAAGTGGATCGCTCACCTGAACCTCATCCTCACAAGGTCGCAGTGGCTCATCAGGAGGCTCAACGGGGGGCTCGTCATAGAACCCGTCAACAGGGTCATGATCCTCCAGATGAGTACCATCGTAAGGGGTAGTGTCCCCATAAATGGGTGAGATAGCTACTACGAGATCAACACCAGGCTCTTGACTCTTGGTCGTGATGTGGCGCGGGATAATGACAAGGGGAGAGTGACATAAACCTACTTTCAAGAACGGGTCTACAGGTGCGATGTCAATAAGTTGATCTATGGTAGGGGTGCTAACTAACCCAGGGCATCACAGAAGAAGGGGTGCAACTGAGGGACACAACACTATAGAATCAATAGGTCGCTCAGACTCACTCTCAGTCGGGGTCACAAGAGAAGAGTCAAAAATAAAAGATAGACCACTCACCGGATTAAGTACCTCGCTGGGGTGGGAGAAATCCGTATCAGGTATCATTTCTGTCGTGTCTGACAGAACAATGATAGACATCGTGTTGACCTCGGTATGGGAAAGACTCGTACTGCGGAGGTCATGGTGTGAATCCACTCGACCAACTCTTGCGGATCTAAAGGACTGTTCACGATGAAGGGCGAGCTGATATGTCTGCTCAAGTGACTGCGAGTTGTGGTAAGCCAACTCAGTACGTATTTCAGATCGAAGTCCAGCCGAAATCGGGAAGTGGTCATAGCTGCACTCCTCGCAACTAACTCATCAAAACGATCCTTGTATTCAGCGACAGACATAGATCCTTGCTGAGGGAGACGATCTCGCTCGTGGGTCCTTGTATTAAGCGACTCCGATACGACGGAGGAAGATACCTCTGACACAACATACACTTCATATCCACCCAGCTAGTGATGTGATGGAGACAATCTCGCTCGTGGGTCCTCTTAATGCTAGACCAATATGCTTTGCCTGCTCTAGAAGTCTAAGTTTCGCAAACCTGATGCGCCTCTCACCGAATAACTCAAAATGATCGAGATAATACTCCATATCCACGAGCCAATAAGTGAAAGACTCGGGACTCGATGAGCCGTCATAAGAAGGGGCATCAGTACGAAGCTACCACTCGAGATCTCTCTCATAATCATCCCTCAGGTAATCGAGTCGCGTTGAAGGATCAGCACGACCCGCTCGCGTGCATGAATATGAACGACGAAAATCATCATACTGATCATCTCTGTTATAGTGGGATCGTGTCGGCGAATCAACACGATCTCTGGAAGTGGTGTGTTGCGATCGAGAATAATCATCGTAGTAACGTGAGGATCTCTCAGAAGGGGCTCTATGAGATCGGGTGTAAATAGAATATGGATCCCCAAATAGAGTAGATGGACGATGATGATAACTAGCCATAGATGAACCTAAAGACTATATATGACATACCACTACGTATATAAATGTGGCTCAAACCTTGGGCTCTTATACCAACTGATGTAGGGTACGCTACGTGGGTGCGCGACTAACATACAATCCTAATGTGAAGTGCGGGGAAAATAAATCTAATACCATTGAACACTATATGACATGCATGCAAAGCCCGACGGAGAAATCAAAATCATAATAATAAATGATTAAACCACACTTAGATAATTTTAGCAATAACAAAATAATTTTTTAAGCAAACATGCTTAGGCTTTCCTCCGCGTGGAGGACCAAAGCGAGAGTGCGCGGTGAATAAACCCTGCAAATCACAAAATAATCTAAAACAAATAACTATTATTCCAGAGATCCAAGCAAACATGAAATCATAACACCATATATTAATATTGAGAATTAAAGTTCCATACAACAAATAAATACTCACAAAAGATGGGGGCTGCCGTGGAGGAGTAGATCCGGTTAGGACGACGGTGCAGTGGCGAGATGCGAGGTTACAGGGCTAGATCTGAGTGGAGGTGGCTGCTTTGGAAGGTGGGGGCTGGTTTTAGGTAAATCTGTGTGGAGGGACAGATTTCGGATGAGGGGAGGGTAGATCTGGAAGGGAGGTTGTTGGAGGCTTGAAGGAGAGGCGGTGGATGGTTGGGGTGGCTGAAAAGGGGGTGGCGGCAGGCTCTGAGGGGCTGGAAGGGGAGGCGGCCAGCAGGGAGGTGGCTGGAGAGGGTGGCGAACACCAGGAGGTGGCTATAAGGGGGAGGCGGCAAAAGGGAGGTGGCTGGAAGGGGGCGACGACAACAGGGAGGTGGCTGGAAGGGGGCGGATGTTGCTGGACAGTAGCCTGTATGGGTGGCAGCTAGGGTTTGGAGAGTTGTGAAGGTGGCGGTGGAGGCTTTAGATGGTGGAGGAAAAGGGCTAGGGGTAGGGGTTACCTTTGGGGGTCGGGAAAAGGCAGGAGTCGTCACCTAGAGTTCCACGGAGTCGGCATCGTGGAGGGATCGCTGGAATCCGGGATTCACAATCTCCAAATTCTGCAATAGCTCATGACAACCTCCATACACTCTTATTTATAATAAAGAGATATTAGGGCATCCTACCATCGACGACTATGATTGGCCGGAGATGGGGTAGCCCGATTGCATCAAAAATAAAGCAAAAATGACAATGTAATATATGAAATCGTGTCGGAACGACGGGATGGACGCATCCGTGGAGTTGGATCATCGATCCGAGTATGCCATATATGGTAATTGGTATGTAGACAATCGGTCCCGAACGGGCCCAATACTCGTCCTCCGCTGCGGGTCCGCGTCTCCGATCCACATCAATATGTCAGAGGGCAAGAGAGCGGACGATCCTGTAGTCACACCATGGGGAGCGACAAAATCGAGACCGCCCCCGAAGTCGAAGCTGAGGTTCCCTTCCGGGTCCTCCATGGAAGAAGAGGGGAGCAAACCCTAACTATGAATTTTCCTTCGCCCTCCATCTTTAATGTTACATAAATGACCTTGAAGTTGGAACCTATGCTTGGGTTTTACGAGTTGAAGGTTTTAGAGCTCGTGCCGGCTACCGCGGCACGCCGGAGAGAAGAAGATCGGAGGAGCTTTAGGCGAGAAGAATGAAACTCGGGCTCACGATTATAAATGTGCCACAGCAGCTTCGCGCGACCTCCGTTTGCAGTGGACAGGGGTGTCGACACCCCCAGAAGCTGGAACCGGCGGCGTGGACACCACACCGGACTTTTGAAATCACACCGATGGGAAGAATGAGCGACTCTCTCGTACAAATGCCCTAACTCTCGATTCCTTTAGCCGACAGGCTGTTGGGATATAAGTAAAGGGAAGGATTTATGTTAAGTATATCCGTCAGCCATAATTTTTCGATCGGATACTTGACCTAACTCTCAAAATACACCTTAGAAAAATAGAAGTAAAATACATAAAAATATGAAAACTCGCGACTAACGCGATGATGATCTTCGATTGCCAATCCAATAATTCAAAAATCATTGATCTCGTAAATCGCTCAAATATGGTACAGTCTATCTCCATTAATCTCCCCGGCTCAGAAGCATTCATCTTTGTAGAATCGAGACTATCATGCTCCTGGTGTAGGCTTGACAATAATGAAAATAACTGCATGAACTCTGATGTCTCCATCGCGTAGCTCTCGGCAGGTGGAGCGTCCACAAAAGGTCGTCGACCACTGAAGCTTTCGACGGTCCCATGCACGAAGGTATGCCACTATATCTGTGATTGGTAGGGCTCTAGTGGAGGCTCAAGGTACAAGCAAGACTATGGTAGAGAGCTGAAGCTGAGCGGGATGGTTGAAGGTCCCAAAAACTAGGTGGCCCCACATCTAGAATAAAATCCGCAACATTGAATACAAAGATGACTACTGATATTCACAGAAATATCAAGCTCAAGGAAATTTGACTCAGACTCTCTTATGACAGTGTCTGGACCTATTCGCCTAGCACTCATATTTATAGTTGTCCCAATGGGAACCTCTCAAGTAATGTGCTAATCATCACCCAATCACCTTCTTTGAACATTTACTCTCTCATGTGATTACCCATGCAAGTTTTAAAATGTTCATTATTTAATATAACATTACCCTAAAGTATGGAATTCAAATAATGCAATAGATGCAAATGATAAATGACCAACCCAACACATTATGCGCAAACTCTACATAGTGGTGGAAGTCCCTAAATTTGGGTGGTTTATCCGGTGGTATCTTCGACAGAGTGTAAAAATACTCATCGAGTGTGCGACAAACACACAAATGACTACGTGAGACGTTAATACCAAGATATGAGTTCATGACTTGTCAAATATCTCCCAGGGGATATGACTCGTTAGGAGGCTTACCTGGCGGTAGATAGAGAAACTCATCGCAGATGCGACATATGCCTGAAAGGATGTTGGAGACATTGACACTGTGGTGTAACTTTGGGACATGTCGACCATCTCCAAAAGGGAAAAGCTCACCAGGTAGCTCTCCAGAAGGTATATAAGAGGATTCGTCATGACCGCGATGACCTCTCACACGAACATCCAAGTCATTTGCAGTAGGGCAAATGTTTCCTAGAGAAAGAATCATCAGGTGGCTTTCCCGGGGGATCGACGAGGGACTCATTAAAGAATTCATCTGTAGCAGAATGATCCTTAAGATGAGTATCATCAATAATAGTAGTGTCCTCGAGAGCAGGAGAGACAACCACTACAAAATCTATATTATGCTCTCGACTCACTCGGGACATGACTTGTCACTACAATGTGGGGAAACTCATATGAACATGCATGTAAGGGAGACTACGATTGGGGCAGTAATTAAGTCAACGCATGGGGTAGAAGAATGACATATCGCTATAGGATCACCAGGTCGCTCGTACTCACTCTTTTTCGAGTATGAGTCAGGCTCAAGTGACAGACAACTCATCGGACAATGTGTCTACCCGGGTGAGAGAAATCAGTATCGTGTATCCCAAATATCGTGTCCGACAGGACAAGAGTAGGCATGGTAATGGTCTCAGACTGGGGAGGACTCACGACGAGATGGTCAGGGTGTGAGTCTACTCAACTAAATCTAGCAGATCCCAAGGAACTGCTCGTACTGATGAGTGAGCTGAAATGTCTGCTCTACATAATCTAACCGATAACCGCCCAGTGCTACGTAGATCGCAGACCGAAGTTCGGGAATGAAATCTAGCGGTACGACAGATTCGTCATAAATGTCGCTCCTCACCACAAACTCATCAAAATAATCCCTATACTCTGTACCAGACCTGGATTCTTGCCGGAGGGTAAATATTTGCTTGAGGAGGTGACTCTTATATGATGTTCGCAGATACTTGTGACACAATATCCGCTTCATCTCCACCCAACTGATGATGGGCCGAAGACGATCTCACACAAGGGTCCTCGCAATGCTATCCCAGTACACTCTCGTCTGACCTAGCATCCTAAGCTTCGCAAATCTGACGCGACTCACCGAATAACTCAAAGTGATCTAGATAATATCCCATGTCCATGAGTTAATAGCTAAAGGACTCGGGACTCGACAAACTATCAAACAGTGGGGCAACTCTACAAAACCTATACTCGAGGCTCTCCTCAAAACGATGTTCATTGTAGTAGTCACTCCTACCATAATCGAGTTGTGTTGAAGGGTCATCATGATCTCTATGACCGATGGGTCGAGGACGAGGATAAGCATCATAATAATATGGCAATCTCCTCTGAGGGGCTCTATAGGATAGGACATAGACAGACTCAGGATCCTCAAATAGAGGAGAGGGATGACAATGATAACTAGCCATCAATGAACCTATAAACTCCACTACTACGTATCTATGGGACTTTGAAATATTGAATAGTTTTATTTCAAAATATCTTAATTATTACATGGGAGTTCCCTTCTTTATATAGAGTAGAGGAGGAAGAAGTATGCACATTTGGAGATGTGGGACTAATATAAGGAGGAAAGATTACAATGGGTCCCTTTGTGGGCTTTTGATCTTGGGCTTTAACACTTCCCCTCAAACTTGAGCATATATATCGATCATTCCCAGCTTGACACAAATATCCAAAAAAGAGGAAGAAATTGATTGGTGAAAATGTCAACCAACTCCTTATCTGAAGGAACAAACATAGTGCATATTTTCTTTTTGACAATTTATCTCTTTGATGAAGTGACAATCAACTTAAATATGTTTTGTTATTTCATAAAACACTGGATTTTTAGATATGTATATTACAACTTTATTATCAAAGAATATTAGTGGAGGATAGTCTTAGATTTCTCTTAAGTGTTTTAGAAGCGTTCTCAACCACTTCAGCTCACAAGCAGTCTGAGCCATACTTTTGTATTCAGCTTCAACACTTGACCTGGACACTACTACTTATTTCTTGTTTTTCCATGTGACTAAATTTCCTCCGACATTTATGCAGAATCCAGAAGTAGATTTTCGATCTCCTTTGTCATATGCATAGCTTGCATCAGAATATGCTTTAATGCGCAAGTGATTGTTTCTTTGAAACCACAAGCCTTTTCCTGGAGACCCTTTTATGCATCCTAATATTTTTAAAACAGCTTGCAGATGACGCTCTCCGAGTGCCTGCATTGGAGACCCTTTTATGCATCCTAATATTTTTAAAACAGCTTGCAGATGACGCTCTCCGAGTGCCTGCATGAATTGACTGACCCTTCCTACAACATAGAAGATGTCAGATCTGGTTACGGTAAGATAGATAAGTTTACCAACTAGACACCTTTATCGAGTAATATCCTATAGGAGAGGCCGAGAGGGGATGTCTCGTCCTAAAGTTTGTCAGTGCTCATAGGCATGAGATTTCAAGCAGGTTTTGTTCCAAGGAGACCGACTTCATTGAGTAGATCTAGGACATACTTGCATTGGGAGAGAACTATGGAGTTGTTGCGTCATGTAATTTCAATTCTTAAGAACTTGGAGGGCTCATATCTTTGGTAACAAAATGCTCTCGAAGATGTTTCTTAGTTTTCTCTATTTCAGAGGAGTCATTTTCGGTAAGATGAATGTCGTCAACATAGACAACGAGAATAACTAGGTCGTGGTTAGTTTTTCGTAAAAAAAGAGTGATCAACATTTCTTCTGGAGAAACCAATGATAGAGACAACTTGACTGTATTTGTCAAACCATGCGTGAGGGCTTTGTTTGAGGCCATGGATGGTCATCTGAAGCTTACACTCATGAGACTATCTCTGAGCCACATAACCAGGAGATTGTTCCATATAGACTTTTTTTTATAAGTCACCATAGAGGAAGACATTTTTGACATCAAATTAAGACATTTTCCAATTTTGGTTGACAACAACAGAGAAGAGGACCCAGATAATATACTAATACGGGCAACCGGAGAGGGGTCGAAGAAATAAACATCATAAGTCTGGGTTAACCTCTTAGCAACAAGACGAACCTTGTACCGATCCACAATGTTGTCTGGGATAAACTTGATGACAAAGACCCAGTGACATCCGACAACATCTCCCTCAAAGAAGGTAGGGATAAGGGTCTAGGTACCTCGTGATTTTAAGGAAATAATTTCCTCATCCATGACCGTTTTCCAGCAAGGTATACGAAGAGCTTCCTCATGTGTAGCAGGAACAGTGGTGGTAGAGAATGCCCATGCGAACTTGCTGCAAGGACTGAGATTGGCATATGAGACAACATTAGTAAGAGGATGTTGTGTGCTCCCCTTACCCCTTTGCACAAAGCAATGAGAAGATCCAAGTCCGAGCCAACTAAAGTGTGTGAACCTTTCAAAGAGGAGAGTGCTGGCTTGGGAGATGTCGGCGGGGACTCTGGAGTGGAATGAGCAAGGACAGGTGGGGAAGCAGGTCTTCGATGATAATGATATGGAAAGGGTGAAATAGGAGGGACACATGCAGGAGTTGGTGTCGGCTATGGGATATCAGGGAAAGGAGCATAAATGATAAGGAACGTTGAAACAGAGGTGGGAGGATGAGAGGTTGTAGAGAGAGGAGAGATGTTGAGAGGAAGGGTCCCTACGTTCTCGAAAAAATAAGTGCTAAACTAAAAAAAGGTGATGTCAGCAGAGATAAACAGTTTTTTGGAGATATGGTCGAATCACGATATCCCTTTTGAGTCGGAGAGTACCCCACGAAGATACATTTGGTGGTCCGAGCAGAGAGTTTATCGTCACCAAATGCATGAGTGTGGACATAAGCAATACAACCAAACACACGCGGGGTGAGGGAAAAAAGTGTACCAGTCGGATATAGAGAAGAGATAGGGATCTTACCCTGAATGAGCGAAGAAGGTAAACGTTTAATTATAAAACGAGAACCGCATTACCCCAATAGGAGCGGGGGACATTCATTTGACACATGAGTGTCCAAGTAACATCGAGGAGATAACGATTTATCCTTTCGACCGCCTCATTTTGTTGAGACATATGCACACAACTGGTCTGATGAATAATATCGTTGGAGGTGTAGAAAGATAAAAATTGTTGGCTTATGTATTTTTTCACATTATCGGTTCGAATAATTTTGAGTGACATACCGAATTAAGTGTGAATTTCATTATAAATTTGTGAGAAGATACAAAAAAGTTCAGAACGTTCCTTTAAAAGATACACCCAATTATATCTAAAGAAATCATCAATAAAGTTACAAAGTGCAGACTACCTCCACCTACAGACTTGGTGAGATTAGGACCCCAGATGTCTGAATGAACAAGATCAAAAGGACGAATAGAACTTTTACACAGTTTAGCAGGAAAATAAGTACGATGATGCTTGTCATATTGACAAGCTTCACATTCTAAAATGGAGTCGGCTCCGAAAGTGGGCATGATCTGGTGGAGGAGACACAGTGGCAGATGAGCAAGACGACGGTGCCACTGGTGTAATGAAGTGGAGACGACAGATGCAGAGGAAGTGAGAAGATCGTCGAGGTAGTAGAGACATTACAATTATCATGAGAAAGTATTGACAAATAACAAATTGCATGGAAAATTCGGAATGAAGAGAGTGTCGGCCAACAGGAGAAGAGAGGTAGTAGTCACAACTCCAAATCCACACGCAGGAGCAGGAGAGCCATCAGCCACAAAGACTGGAGGTAGCCGGTTATGTTTCTCGAGGTGTGGGAAGAGGGTTTCCGGTAATATGATTGGTGGCACCTGAATCGATGAGCCACTTACCCTGAGTAGCAACATGCCCGCTATCTGACGAAGTAGCAATGAAGGCAAATTGCTTGGAGGCATTGCTGAGTGCCTCAATATCTGCCGATGAGAACTAACGTCCGGACTCTGGTGGCAGGGTGGATGGTGAGGCAGAAGATTCAGACGCAGTAGTACTAACATGGGCCTGAGGATGGAGGTGAGGATGATTCACAAAGCACCTCTCGACAAAATGACCAAGCCGTCCACATGTGGAGCAAAAAGGGTGAGGTCCTCTACGACCCCCAAAGTGCCCTCCACGACCCCCAAAGTGCCCTCCACGACCGCGGTGATTTCCACGACCGGTCGAATGAGCAAAATTGTCGGAGGGCGGAGAGGAAACGAGCGGAGGCCACTGCAGAATGTTAGTAACAACGCGATGCGAGTGACAATAGCATCCAAGGTGGGAGTGCAGGTTCTCCCAAGATCTATTGACGAATCATTTTATAGGAATCTAGAAGACGAAAAGATAACAGACCACCAAGAGTTCCTGAAAATGTTTCAGCGGAGTGGTAAGGTCAATAGAGAAGGGGAGATACTAGAGTTCTGCGCCGAGAGATTGAACTTTCTGATGCGCATCATCGGGAGAGAGAGTTGTCCGAGCGAAGAGATTAGAATACAGGGTGTAGATGCAAGATGTTTTGGCACCCTTGGCAAGATGGTCCTATACCGCTTTCACAGTATCGTCATGGCGGATAATAGGCAAAAATGCATCAGAAAGGCTGTTTACAAGCCAGGTGAGAACAAGAGTATCACCGGCGTCCCAATCAACATAGGCATGAGACACGGGGTCAGGAGGAGTGCCAATGAGATGGTGGCATTTGCGTTGAGAGCGCAAAAGGAAGGCAAAGGAGACACTCCAATCGGGATAAATGGTTCTAGTTAATTTTGATGTCGTCCTGATATTTTCAGAGGTACTAGAAATGTCTGTGGGAGGCGTAATGTTGGCGGGAGTAGAAGGAAGTGGTGGATTGGCCATTGTTGAAAACAAGATTGGTAAGCACGGTAGGAGATGCGGTGAATGCACACAGAAAGCTCTCAAAAATACGCAGGAAAATGCAGGTGGCAGGAGAACTCGCAGGGGGGCAGCGAGCACAGAGCTAGCGGGATCTTGTAGGAAGACAGTTTGCAGGAGGGAGGAGCTCGTAATTGCTGGCGGGAAATACAGGATTCACTGGATGGTTTTGGCGAGACTTCGGTTGCAGAGAGGAGCTCGCACAGGGAGGGAGGCAACGAGTACGACTGGAGAGAAGCGGAACATGTGGGTTGGTGAGCACGGAGTCCACGACATTGGCGGAAACCGCTTGGGATGGATCGTGAAGCTCACGGGATCAACGAGTTCTTCATCTTCTGGATGGATGCGAGCGGGATTGACGAGTTCTACGACGATGGAGTTCGCATGGAGATGTCTCGCAACAAGCATAAGGTAGAGATCGCATGAGCGTCCCGTCTTTGCTATGAAGAGGACTCACAAAAGGTGATAGAGAAGCGGCAAGAGCTTTAGTGCAACAAAAATCTATAAATATTATGTGAAGGGAGGCTATTCCGTTGAGTGTTGCCTTATCGAGGACCCAAGAGGTAGCGAGTGCCCTTCCAGATGTAGTGAGTACTGTGCAGTGGAAGTCATGTGAGGCCGGTAATACTCACACGAGACCAAAAGGAATTTGTGCGAAGGTCGGGAAAAATCACGCGAGAGGAGAGTATCGAGGAAATACGTCCGCTATGATACCGTGTGTGAATATGAAATATTGAATAATTTTATTTCAAAAAATCTTAATAATTACATGGGAATTCCTCTCTTTATATAGATTAGAGGTGGAAGAAGTTTTTACATTTGGAGATGTGAGACTAAATAGAAGGAGGAAAAAATACAATGGGCCCCTTTGTGGGCTTTTGATCTTAGGCTTTAACAATATCAAAATAAAGCCCGAATCTGGGACTTTGATACTAACTAATGCAGAATGAATCAATCAGAGACCGACATGCGATGCCCTACCCTAAATGAATAAATGCAAACACACGACAAATGCAAATGGAGCTATAAATTTTTCTAAATGATGATACGAGCATGCACCCAAGCCAGTGAACAACAAGATGTCACAACACATCCTAAAGTGATGCAATTGGTTGAACATGCAATCAACTCTGACACGAGATTAATTAAACACTAAAATTTAAAGCTCTCATCTTTAACCACAATTAACCATATATATTCAAATTAAGTAATAAAAAAACATTGCAAATTAGTTAAGAGTGCATCAGAATTCAAAGTATATGACAAGTATGAAATACATGTCTTCGGAAAGTGAAATAATCAAATTAACCTAAGGCAAAATATTACTAGGAATACAAGGTACCTGCGAGCGACTTCCTCCTGTGTAACTTTGGGTGCATGCATGAACTAACTGAGAATTTCAACAACATAGGCAATGTCTGGTTTTGTGTGAGAAAGATAAATTAGCTTTCCCATAAAACGTTGATATAACAACTTCTTTGATGAACTCTCCATCTTCTCGGCCTGGATAATGATTTGTTTAAATCAGTGTTGTGGATATCGTCCGACATGATCGAGATGTCAGCCGACATAAAAGGTTTCATGGACAAACGTCACATTTTTTATATTTCTTGCAAAGTATTATTTTGGAATATATCGTCTGATATATCCACCATCGGCCTATATATTCACCGACATAGCGACCAATATATCTCGACATTATATCGGTTGCTTTTTTCAATTTATTTTATTTAGTGTATATGGTCTAATAGACAATAAATCGAAATTGTTTCATTGTCTAGGTTGCTTTGTGCCCATCCTCTGGCTTTCTTCCCTTCTCACGTCCGTCATAGACGTAGATTTTACTTGACGTTTGAATTTTCGACTGAAGGTTCCTTATCTTCTATCGTCATCGACGACTTCCTGGCTTCCTCGTTCTTTCATTCATGCATTATACCGGTATTATTTGTGTAACAAAAAATCTTTATACTAGTTTGGTAGATTTAGAGGTTAATAAATATTAAATTATTAATATATATAATTTAAAAATGATTATATTTTTATATAATTATGTATATAAATAATTAGTGGGATAAAGGCTTGAGTGTTGTTGTTATTGTATGTATATAAATAATTAAATATTAAAACCCAATTTATGAAATATCTCCGATATATACCCCGACTTATTAAATCGACATGAAAACCTAAACTGATGTGTCCCCGACATCCGACTTCTGCAACCTTGGTTTAAATAGGTGATTCAATAGACTTACCATCTTATTCCAACAAATTCAAGACATACTTCCTCTAGGAGATGAAGATTCCCTGATTAACCTTGACAACCTCGATCACAAGAAAATATCATAATGGGCGAAGGTCTTTAACCTCGTATTCATTTGTAAGATTAGTCTTTATACAATCTCATTCATATCATTCACTGATAATAATCATATCAACATAGACAATTAAAGCTATTAACTTCCCTTCTTTCTGTTTGATGAAAAGTGTGCGATTTACCACACTATGTATCCTGCAGATTTCATTGCCACACTGAATTGTCCAAATTAGGCTCTTGGTGAATGTTTTAACCCATATAAAGATTTTCTCAACTTACAATTTTGTCCCTTGTTTCTTACAACAAACTTGGTGATAGAGTTATAAAAATCTCTTCTTCTAAATTTCCATGGAGGAAAATGTTTTTCACTTCGTCAAATTGATGCAATTTTCATTTCATAATAGTTGCACAAGAAAGAAGTACTTGAATAATGCTCATCTTTGTTGCAGATGCAAAGATCTTTAAGAAATCGACTCCTGGTATCTATGTACATCCTTTTGCCACCAATCTAGCTTTGTATCACTCCACTACCTCTTCAGAGTTTTGCTTAATAGTAAATACCCATCGACACTCAATTGATATGAGAGTGATAATCTATAAAAATAACAAACCAACTATGGACAAACAAAGATAGGGTGAGAAAAGGCCACCAAACATTAGTATCGATTAAGGTAAAGGGTGCAACATGAGGTAAATACACGTGATTAAATGAGAAATGCTTATGTTTAACAATTTCACAAACATCACAGTGAAGTTTTTGAAACATTGCAACATAAAAAGAAGCAGCAAAAGATGTCGTCGATGGTGGGATGCCCCATCTGATGATGCCAACACATGAAATCCATAAAATTAGTGGAAGAAGAGTACATGTGGGAGCACAATCCAGGACATATAGCCCATCCTTCATTCTACTAGAGCCAAGCACCCACTTTGTACTCAGATCCTAAAAACAACATGAGGGGTGAAAATAGGGATAATTCTAGCTATGAGTAAGACTACTAATAGAAAGGAGATTCCTGGGAGAGGCATGAACATGAAGAACATAGGACAAGGTAAGAGTATGGTTGCAAGTAGTACTTCCTTTTCCTGAGATAGCTGTATGAGAGTCATCCATAAGGCTCACTTTATCAGTAAGGTATGAGGAGTGTACGAGGTGAAGCTATGAGATGAACCTGTCATATGATCAGTGGCCCCTGGATCAATAGTCCATTTTGTAGGTGGTTGAAGAGACTGCTAAGTGCCAGAGGAAGGCAGAGTGGCCTGGGTAGAGCATGCAGTGGCCTGTCCATCTAAACGCACGTAGTCATCCGTTGTAAGGAACGACACATAACTTGAAGTTCCTCATCAGTTAAACTGTCCACAGGAGGGTCTATAGGAAGACTACCACGCGTTGTTGTATCAGTAAGGTATGATGTTGGATGTCTAGTTGCTCGTCCACCGTAACCACGCCCCGAACCACGATTAGTGTCCATTGTGGGAGGGCGGCTATGTAATTTACAACAAGTCTGCCATGTTAGTCAAGCCTTGTGACAATCATAAAACAGCCATGTCATGCCATGAGGGTGAGTGGGCACTCGAGAACCTCTAGTATCACTTGCGGCTAGGGTGAAACGCTCTTACAAAATATTCTGGTCCAAAGACTGACTAATCACATTTCTGTTGAACCAGATTGATGGTTTCAACAAGAGAAGGCATGTGTTGCCGCCCAAGGATATGAACCCGATGGTCAAAGCCGGGATGCAAGCCTTGGATCTAGGCAAAGAGATGGTTTAGATTGCCCCGTTCAAGAACCATGGTCATGCCTCCTGTACATCTCAGTT
Organism: Dactylorhiza incarnata; assembly: GCA_033032865.1. Classification (NCBI taxonomy): domain Eukaryota; kingdom Viridiplantae; phylum Streptophyta; class Magnoliopsida; order Asparagales; family Orchidaceae; genus Dactylorhiza; species Dactylorhiza incarnata. The sequence continues at coordinate 6,405,869 of JAWHQI010000130.1, forward strand.
GAATGGGATCAAGGTAATCCAATTCCCGATGTAACTTCTCAAAATCAGAATAATATTGTGCCACAAAGAGATCCTCCTGTGCAAGACGAGTGATCTGAGACCAGAGTTGGTAGACTTCTGTATAGTTTCCTTATGTAGAGTAGGTAGCTTTTACCTGATTCCAAATAGCTACTGCAGTACCCTATAGGACAATCTGATAGACGGACTTGTTGAGTGAGTTGAGGAGCCAGTACATGCCATCGATTCATTCGTGCCCCATCGATCCCATGTGGGATCATCTCTTGGTGGTTCAATATCATCTCATCAAGGTGCCCAAGCAGGTGGCGTTGTCGGAAGGCAAGATGGATAGAGCGAGGTAGTTCATGCTGTCGAGCGATACGGTAGTAGTCATGGTAGGATAAGAATGACATTCTATATGAGTAACATGCACGGGAGGCGCGCCGGCGGTTGCAGTTCCAAAGCGAAGCCTGAAGATCCAGACATCAATGACGGGCTGGGGGGAATGATCTCGTTTAACAAAAAGTGATGCTGGAAGGAGCGGAAGGGAAAATCCCTTCAATCGACGAAAAAAACATCAAAAATTTATAGCTGGAAGGAGCGTAAGAAGCACCGATTTCCTCGAGAAAAATCCGATGCGATACAGTCACAGACGTCAAATGCGTCGCTGGACGGGTTGAAGTAGCGGAAGGCGTCGCTGGAAGGCATCAGTGGAAGGCGTTTGATCCCGTTGCTAGAAGGATTGAAACTGTGGACGCAGACATTCGAACGGATCGAAGTCACGGAAGGCTCGCAAGAAGGCGCTACTCAATCGTCGAAAAGAAAAGACCATGGACGCGCAACTCAACAATCTGGGGTTTGATTGGAAGCGGAGAGAAGTGACTCCGATACCAATTTGAAAAGAGGAATACCTTTGATGTTTTCCTCTCTTGAAAATCTTTGTGAGACTTGATCCTCCTTAAATGTATCGTTGCTAAAGCCACAAACCAGTTCAGTCTAACCCTAGACACACTTCTCTTTACACTTGTCATCCATTGTTGATAAGTGAGCGAATACATGTATATACATCAAGGGGTACTGAAGTTAGCCCATGTACAGTAATTGCCATTTTCAATCCAGAGGCTTAAATTTATGGGTGATGACCAACCACTTGGCATTTCTACGTTAACATATTTTCATCTATTCGATGTGGGATTAGACCAATACTCACAAATGCCCCCTTCACATAAGAACTCTCCACATCGACCATCACTCCTTCAAAATGAAGCTTTCATCATCATTAAATTTCATGCGCCTAGATCCTACTCAACCACGTGGAGCCATCATGAAAGTCACCACTCTTAAATCTCGGTCAACCATGGTTGTAGGAGCCAAGCTCTATGGGACCCTGAATGACTTGAACATACTTGACCCTAGTCAATTTGTCGGTTCTGATACCACTTGTTAAGGAGTATAAACCGGGCCACCGAAGTTGGGCTAGTCGACTAGATCTACTAGACATTAAAACCATAACAACTAAAAAACATGAGGGCAAATCACATATTATGTCTGATTGTCTACAACAACATATTTTCACCTAGTTGACTTCAGATTAACTAATACTCCCATGTGTCTTAACAACTTGCTTGGAACTTACAATTTTTATTTGGCAGAAAATCAACTTGAGTCATCTCTTAAAATGAGTGGGCCTTCTTAATATCAGTTGGAATAGACTCAACTAGCTTGAAATCACTCAAATATGGAATGACCAAGGAAAAATAAAATTTCAATGTAGATGTCCAAAATTCTAAAACTTTGGTTTGAGGTGGCATTGATCAAATGTAAAATTTGTGCTAAGAAATATCTCTTTAATAATCTACATGCATTTGAAGCCTTAACTGTTCCTACATGATTCTCCCTCTTAAAATAAGGTTTGATTTTTCCTATACTTGAGAAATCCATCTTTATTGCAGTTTGTATTCCTTTCAACCTTTGCTTCTATGACGCCGTCCCTAATTATTTTATATTGAATATGATATACGTCGGCAAGGACGATGAGATGTATTTTAAACGATGTTAATTGTCCCTGATGTTAATACGAAATAGACATACAAGAAAGTAAAGGAGAACAAATTTGGGACCGACTAAAGCATAGACCGGCTAATTTGGGCCAAGGATCGTGACTCACGCACATAAGTGTGCGGGCGTGTCACGTAAAGGGGGAAGAGACTGAATCGACCGCCGTATATTCGTGGAGGCCTAAACGAGAGCTTCATTTTCTCATTCTTGCGCTCGGGAGACGCTCCAGGCGGACGACAGGCGCTCGACGTCGAAGGCTCCAGGCAGCCCAAACACCACCAAATCCCCCGATTTTTCTTGCAATAGCAAGGTAATCTCCCCCTCTATACTCCTCTTAATTCTTATGTGAAAATTTTGCATGGTTTGAGTAGGGCCGAAAGTCTAGGGTTAGGAGTTTTGGGTTTCCTTCATTTCTTTCTAAAATGGATTATGATGCCAACCTTTAGATTATTTTGCAAATTTAGATAATTTTAGTGAAACCCTAAGTGTAGGAATGCAAAGTTGGACATTTCTTCGTGCTTCTAAGGGAGGGGAATGACTTCTTGGACATTTTCCTTTCAATTGGAGCAAAATCCCCTTTCTGTTAAGTTAGGGAAGCAATTATACTTGGGGTTTTGATATCTTTTTCTTCCTATTAAGTTAAAAGTAGACATGACGGTGATGTTCCCTCACTAAGTGGGTGAAATCCCTTGGTTTAAAATTAGGGCCGCCAACACCTAATTCGATTAAGGTTCATTTGGCCTAATTAGGTCAAGTGAAACCTAATGCGTCGGCCTGCGGTGGATTGGCAAGCGGTGTAGAAATTGTTGGGTTAAAAAGTTTTTCATTCACTTTTATTCATGCATAAACCCCCCTTATATAGGTGGAGTACAACGACATCCCTAGAATATTCTAGATAATATTCTGGGTAATATTCCAGGAATATTCCCAAATATTCTAATAATGTTCCTGAATATTCTAAATATTCCAGAATATTCTAACACTCCCCCTCAAGTTGGGCATGTTATATTTCTCATGCCCAACTTGTCAATACAAGCATAAAACATTTTCCCCCCAAGACTCTTAGTCAAAATATCAGCCAACTGGCCATCTGAAGGGACAAAAGGGATGCAGATAATCTTATTCTCAATTTTCTCTTTGATGAAGTGTCTGTCCACCTCGATATGCTTAGTGCGGTCATGTTGCACAGGATTGTTGGCAATGCTAATTGCAGACTTGTTATCGCAGCATACTCGAATGGGACTAGACTCATTCAAACCCAAATCTGTCATCAGGGATCGTATCCATAGTCCTCACAAATGCCATGCGCCATGGCTCTGAATTCGGCTTCAGCATTGGACCTTGAGACAACCGATTGCTTTTTACTTCTCCATGTTACCAAGTTCCCACCAACAAACGAGCAATACCCAGATGTAGATCGTCTGTCTTCAATTGAGCCGGCCCAATCTGCGTCCGTAAATACTTCAATTTTCAAATCTGTGTTTGGAGTAAAAAGAATACCCCTTCCTGGAGATGTCTTCAAATATCTTAAGATTCTGTGGACCGCATCCAAATGTCGTGTTTTTGGAGCATGCATATACTGGCTGACAACTCCTACTGCATAAGCTATGTCTGGACGAGTATGAGATAGATAGATCAGTTTTCCCACGAGTCGTTGATATCCAGCCACATTTTCAATTTGATCCCCGTCATCTCTTCCAAGATGGTGATTTACCTCCATAGGTGTATCAGCAGGTCTACATCCACTCATACCTGATTGTTCAAGCAAGTCGAGGGTATATATTCTTTGGGAGATAAAAATACCATGTTTAGATCTCGCTACCTCGATTCCCAAAAAATACTTTAGTTTTCCCAAGTCTTTCACCTCAAATTTTCTTGCTAGATTTCCCTTCAAGACTTTTATTTCTTCAATGTTATCTCCAGTTATGACTATGCCATCAACATAAATAATAAGAGCAGTTAGCTTATTTGCTTTCCGTTTAATGAACAAAGTATGATATGCATGACTTTGTTTGTATCCAAGGGAAGTCATGACTTCGTGGAACCGACCAAACCAAGCCCTTGGAGATTGCTTCAAACCATACAGAGCCTTTTTTAGCCGGCATACTTTACCTTCAGATCCAGAAGGAGAGAAACCTGGAGGAAGAGACATATATACCTCTTCATCTAGCTTTCCATGAAGAAAATCATTTTTCACATCCAATTGAACAAGATCCCACCCCTTGCATGCGGCGCATGATAGTAAGACTCGTATAGAGTTCATTTTTGCAACAAGGGCAAAGGTGTCTTGATAATCGATCCCCAAGGTTTGAGTATACCCCCTTGCTACTAACCTTGCTTTGTACCGCTCAACCAGCCCTTCAGAGTTCTGCTTCACAGTAAATACCCACTTACAACCAACAACTTTTTTGCCGTATGGAAGATGAGTTATGTCCCAGGTGCAGTTTTTTTCCAAGGCATTCATTTCCTCAATCATAGCCTCTTTCCACTGCCGATGCTCAAGAGCTTCCTGCCATGTGGTCGGAATAGAGACAGATGCAAGGGAAGAGACAAAGGTTTTGTAGGAAGAGGTTAAGGCATCATAAGATAGATAACATGATAGTGGATGTTGAGTGCACGATCTGGTACCTTTTCGAAGAGCGATGGGTAGTTCTGATGAATCTGTTGACGGAGCTGGTATTGGCGCTGGGGTAGTTTGATGAGCCTGTGTGTTAGCTTTCCCCCGTCTGGTATACACCTGTAAATCCGGTTCCTTAGATGGGAGAGTTTCCCCCTGGCTTGAAGTCTCAGTAGTTGGTAAGGGAGGAATAGGTAAGGGTAAACTAGAAGAGCTTACTTCACCAGTGGATATGGGCTCCCCCTGAAGTGAGATTACATAATAGGGTTCGGATTCACGAAACGTAACATCCTTTGTGACAAAGGTTTGCTTCGTCGGGGGATGATAACATTTATATCCTTTTTGAGTGGAGGAGTAACCAAGGAATACACATTTCAGGGCCCGAGGGTCAAGCTTGGATCTTCCCGGAGAATGAACGTGAGAGAAGCAGACACAACCAAAAGTGTTGGGTGGGAGAGAAGTTGGCGTAACCCCTAATGTAGCAAGAGGGGTTTTATGTCCGAGGACGGAAGTGGGGAGACGATTGATAAGATAGGCAGCCGTGAGGACGGCGTCGCCCCAGTAGTATTTTGGGAGGTTCATGGTGAAGAGTAGGCAGCGGGCAACCTCCAAAAGGTGGCGGTTCTTTCGTTCAGCAACACCATTCTGAGATGGAGAGTGAACGCACGACGTCTGATGAATAATGCCATGAGTAACGAGATATTCGTCCAGTGGGGTATTAATATATTCTCGACCATTATCACTACGGAGGATTTTGATAGTGGCGGAAAATTGAGTAGAGACCATGGTATGAAATCTTTGAAATATATATAACACTTCATTTTTACTTTTCATCAAATAAATCTTGGTGGTGCGAGAATAACAATCAATAAATGTAACAAACCAAAAACATCCAGAAATAGAAGCAACAGGGCAAGACCCCCATACATCAGTATGAATAATATGAAAGGGAGTTGTACTCGGTAAGGCAACATGGGAAACAGGGAGACGGCGGTGTTTAGCAATAACACATGTATCACAAACAAAATCTGTAAAACATGAAGGAGAAAAATAAGGAAATAACCGTTGCATAGTTGCGACAGAAGGGTGGCCAAGACGTCGATGCCAGGTAAGCAGGGTGGAGGCCCTCGAAGAGTGGAAGGCATGCAGAGAGGGAGACCCGGAAGAGGGGTCAAACACGTACAATCCATCTTTCAGCCTACCAGAGCCAATCACCTGCCCCGTCTTCAGATCCTGAAAGACACAATGAGAAGGAAAAAATGTAACTGAGCATTGGAGAGAATTGGTTAACTGACTAACAGAGAGGAGACTTCGTGTGAACTTCGGTACATGAAGAACAGAGGATAAAGTGAGGGAAGAATAAGGGATGGATCCTTTCCCAGCAATGGAGGAATAAGACCCATCAGCAATGCTCACTTTATCCCTGCCAGAAAGAGGGGAATAGGATACAAAACCTGAAGCAGAACCAGTCCTGTGATCAGTGGCGCCAGAATCAACAATCCACTGAGTAGGACAAGCAGAGGCAGAATTGGCACTCAATGTTCCTGTGTGAGCAAGAGCAGTGGACGGTAGAGGGGCATCTGTAGGCTCAGTAGTAAGACTCTACATCAATCGGCGAAGTGCCTGCATTTCTTCAGCAGAGAAGGAGGATGCCTGAGAGGAACTACCATCAGAGATCTCAGTTAGATGAGCAGAATGAGGAGGCCGACCAGAGGACCGTCCACGACCACCACGAGAGGCTAAACCACCCCTAGAAGGAGGGAACCCATGAAGACTATAACATGTCTCTCGAGTATGTCGAGGCTTGCCACAATAATCACGGATGAGGTGATCCTTATCAGTTGGTTTGGGCTTGAAATCACGAGAAGATCGACTGTTGTTACTGGGCTGATGAACCACCAATGCAGATCCCTCTAGGTGGGTGTTAGTGTTCCAGGTCTGCCTACGATCAAACTCCTGTTGAATAATGTTGTAAACTTCAGGAAGTGAGGGGATAGGAACACGCCCCAAAATCTGGATAGTAATCTGATCAAAGTCTTTGTGCAGTCCATGAAGAAATTCAAAAACCCGATTGCGATCTTCACGATTCTTCAACGGGAGTGCATCATCGTTGCACACCATGACAAGAGAGTCAAAATGATCATACTCTTGATAGAGCTGCGTAAACTCCAGGTAATAAGCAGAAGGAGGACGATCTCCCTGACGGAGACTCCCAATCTTGCGACGAAGCTGAAAGATTTGGGCTGCATTCCCCTTGCGGGAGTAGGTGGATTCAGCACGCTTCCATATCTCGGCGGCAGTATAAAAAAAAGATAATTTCGTGCAATAGCTTCTTGCATGGAGTTGAGGAGCCAGGACATAACAAGTGAGTTTTCGGACTCCCATTTAGGCCAATCTGTGGATTGGGAATCCGGAGGAGTGATGGTTTCGGAAACATAGCCAAAGAGATGACGACTCTTTAAGGCAAGGGTAATCGAGCGGGACCAAGAAAGATAATTGGTATCATCGAGGCGGATGGTGGTAATCTGAGAAGATAAGTGTTCTTGACCAGCCCGGGTAGATCCAGCGGGGGTCGTGGAGGAACCGGAATCAACAACGTCCGACATGAGGAAAAATATTTATCCAAACCGCCACGAATATATAGAGATAAGGGGAATATCGTTCAAGAAAATATAGGAAGTGATAACAATCATCAAGAGAGTGAAAAAACATTTTATTTTCAAAGAAAGAAAATACCTAGATTGGAGATTGAGGGAGATCCAACCGTTGGAATCATACGAAACTTGAGAGGAATGATAAGAATGGCAAAGCGAAACTTTCCCTGAAGTTTGGGATCAATCGGACGGCCTTATGACTTGAATTAGAACGCCTAATAATTAAGAGTAATAATTATATAGGTCATGACATCCCAAGGCGATGGGAGACGCAATGACGATTCCGGGAGGGATCCAAGAAAAGGGAAAGCTCCGGTGAGTTCTTATTTTCGCAATTTCAGTTAATTTAATTGCTTACACTATTGTTGTTACAGTTGTTTATATTAAACTCGTTATATAATTTTAGAGACGAGTTAAATGCGTAAGAAATCTCTTAAGTGATAATAAGAAAGGAAAAATGAAAGTAAGTATTAATGCATCGATGCAAAACGAAATGAGCCATATTAAGGATGTACCCAATAGTGGAGGTGGGGTGAATGTCCTCCCACATGAAACTAAATGAAAGTAAACATGCGAATATGAAAAGGCATGTTTCAAGCTTTTATATGTGTGCACATATGCAAAGGCACGCAGATAAATAAAGTTACACACATTTATATGTGTGTGAATATGAAAAGGCACGCAGATAAATAAAGCAATGTATCCTTAACAGTGCCCAATAAAGAAGATAAAATAATGAATTACCCAATATGTAATAGGGTAACAAAAAAGAGTAAGTACATACGAAATGAACCTAAAGTATGTACATAGAATAAATTCCAAGGAAAGAAATGAATAGCAATTAATAAAGCAGAAAGACAATAAGAAAAGTGACTCAAGAATATCTAAATAACTCACCTTAAGTGATAAAGAGGAAAATAAGAAATCGCTTAGTCCTTTGACTAATTGTAAAATACAACAAAACAGGTCACGGAAGAGGTCAGCCCAGTTCCAAGTAAACCACGTATTCCATGTTCTCCGCAGCTGGAGAAAAAGTATCGCCTTTGGGTCGAAGCCGCTACAACAGTGCTCGAGGTGGTGGATGCTCATCGGGAAAGGTGCAGAGACCCTGAGTGTCCGCATGAAGACTTTCAGTTTTATTTTAAGTAGAGTCAGTTTGTTAGTCGTTGTACATAGTTGTAGTATACTGTTATGAGTCGGCCTTATGACTTGTACTTTTCTGCTTCAGTTTTGTGATAAGCCATTCGCTTATGTGTAGACATGTTGGGCTATCTTCACCTTGTATCAACTTTGATGTGATATAAATAAAAATGTTCATGTTTTTCCTGCACTTTCCCTTTTTACTCTGTCATGAATTCTATTTTAGCTGAAATGTTTCTACCTGACGCCTCTGATGATAAATGATTATAAGGTAATGATATTGTGGCGGTAGCCAAAATTAAGGGGCCGTTACAGCTTCCCCTATTTCTTCCCCTCTTTCTTTATTTGTTTACAACTTACTGTGTACCAAGTTAGATAGAAAATGGTATCTTCCATTCTTAATCACTTGATGAATATGGCCTATAACCTAGTGTATGCCATATTATTGTGTAATTGACAACTGAAATACTTTTTTTTCTCATCATGAACCCATCAACAATAAGTTTCCTAATAAATTGTGTTATCACCATAAAGGTCCTCAATCGTGACCACGGGTATCCATTACGCGTGATTGTTCCTGGTGTTATTGGCGCTCGCTCTGTTAAATGGTTGGACAGAATTGATATTATCAAAGAAGAATGCCAGGTATAAAAGTTTATTCTTGTTTTTTTACTACTTGAGAAGCTATTAATCTGGTTTTCTTTTATTCAGGGCTTTTTTATGCAAAATGATTATAAAATGTTTCCCCCGTCAGTTGATTGGAACAACATCAACTGGTCTACTAGGAAACCACAGATGGATTTTCCTGTCCAGGTACATCCTCAAATGATGGAATTATAAAATGATACAATTTGTTAAATCCACTATTTAGTTGGATGTAGTTCTACGTTGATAGTGATTCAAATTTCATGAACATCCTCAACTTTCTCAAAGGTGATTTCAATTTCACTCACAAAATGAGTGAAAATAAAATTATCATTTTCTAAAATGCATCTATGCAACCAAATAAACCCTCAGTGAAAATGTTATTCCATTTGTTCAATCTTTTGCAATAATCACTTCAAATTGATTATACATTGTATGAACTATGGTCCAAATGTATTGTGATTAGAGCCATCCATCATCTAATATTTGAAAATTTGTGGCCTGGACAAACATTTCCCAGTAAATTTATTGATACAATGGATTTCTATATAAGACCGAAAAGACTCAGCACAAAATGATTCAACACCTTTTGTAGACTTCTGGTATTCAAAAAGAATGATTGGAGTATTCATATAGCCTTCCTATGTTAGACGAGTATGCTATGTGTTGAGAATATAGTTGAACTGAAAATTCATGCAGTTTTGTACACTTAATATAAATCCTAGGCTCCTCCAACTACAACATTTTTTTATGTTGGATGCTTAGGTTCTTATATTCGAGAACTTGAAAATATATTATTTCCAAGCTAAAATATAAATACACACACAGAGGAGAGACATCAAGCCAATATAAGAGGTATGAGACTAAAAGAGAACGAGAAAAAATAAGAAAGATCTTGGGCCTTCATATGAGCCTTGACATTGGGCTTATACAATTCAACTCTCCCGCTTAATATGAGAGTAGATATCGATCATTCCTAGCGTGAAAATATTATTAATGAACGCGTCACATCTCAGGCTCTTGGAAAAGATATCTGCCAACTGATCTTTGGATTGGACGAATAGTGTGCATATGTTGCCTTTCTCAGATGGTCCTTGATGAAGTGTCTGTTAATTTGAACATGCTTTGTTCTGTCATGTTGAACATGATTACATGCAATGTTGATAGCTGCTTTAGTGTCTCAATTGAGACGTATGAGTTTCCCATCTTGTTACCCCATATCTTGAATTACAGACTTAAGTCATAGTCCCTCACATATCCCTTGTGACATTGGTTTGTACTCTGCTTCTGTACTTTACCTTGCTATCACATTTGGTTTCTTACTTCTCTAGGTGATGCATTCGCAGTCGCACTCGATGTGGTGAATGCAATGCAAAATAATTCTAGATGTGATTTTAAAATAAAGATCGCAACATTAGATTGAATAAAAACAAATTTGAAGCGCAACTTGCACAAAATTGACAATTTAATTTCATTTAACGACGCAAAACATTCGGTGAACGACAACCTTGCAATAGTCAATGTAATCAAAAATAACAAAACATTTGACGAGGGAAGATCAACTTAAAGGAAAAGAGAATAAAGAGAAAGAAAAATAAAACTAAAGAGAAACTTTTCTCAGAAACTAGGTTAATTACTATAAACTAGACAAAGACGAACCCAAAGATTATGATAGATCTCACTAGGAGTGAAAATGTAGGGTGGTGGTGGTTGGTGGAAGGTTCGGTGGAAGACGAGAGACTCCTCACACAAACGGAGTAAAGGCGGCAGCCTGCAAGGAGGGCGGAGTGGTGACGGGGTAGAAGAAGTATAATGGCGTCGAAATCCGTGAAGAGATGAAGGAAGAAGAAAAAAACCGTGCAGAAGAAGTGGGAGGAGAAGAGAAAGGGAGAGGGAACTCTCAGTCCCTTATAGGAAGAAGTGGGGAGAGCCATGGGTGGCTCTTCTTGCAAATATGCTTCAGCGATTTCCTTCTTTTTTTTTGTTAATCAGTTGTGGGTGTATTTTAATCCCCACTGCACGTGAGCAGTTATCCTCACCTGAGAGTGCATTTCTAAACGGTTGCCTGGGATTTTAACCCCCAGTGTACGTGAGCAATGAATCTCACATGAAAGTGCAATTAACATGAGAGTGCGCACGGATGACTATCTGCCTTCTAATTTGATCCCTCGCCGCCTTTTTATTTTATTTTCACGGTTTTTTTGAACTTAACTTTTTTTAAATAACATCTTTTTTTGCATATATATATTTTATAATATTTCTAACCTCTGAAAATAAAATTGACTTAGGCTCTCAAAGTTAGGATTAAGGTTCAAGATGAGAGTAGGAGAGGAAACAATGTTTGACCCGACCAAATTAAAGGATTACGCCTCCGACTAATCTATAGCAACAAAATATACGATCTAGTTAATCACGTCATAGAGAATACACCACTGCAACTCCTCAAAAACATAAAAAAATGCAGAAAAATAAAAATGCGAATGCATGCATTAAGTAAACTTTGGCACTGCGAGCGCCTGTCTGCATCACTAGATCACAAGATTTCCCCTAACAAAGGAACAATATCCAGTAGTGGATTATTTATCATCTTGGCTTCAGCTCAATCATCATTTGTGTCTATTTCAGCATTGTCATGCTTGTTTTGGGAGAATAGAATTTCTCATCCAGAAGACTTCTTCAAGTACCTTGCAGAGCAGCTTTCTGATGCCTCAATCTGAGAGAATACATGTATTTACTCAGAATCTTTACTGCATACAGTGATACAGATATCAGGATGAGTGTGTGTGAAATAGATAAATCTTTCCACTAATCTCTAATAGCTCAAGGAGTTGACTTTCTCACCGTCTCTGTTATCATCAATTTTATAGCTTGCTTCTATGGGGGTATCTACTGGTGCACAACTGATGCACTCATAGTTGCAGCCAAAGGGATGAACAATGCAAATAAAATGTTTGGTGTAATTTAAATTAAAGAAAGCGACATTAGATTAAACAAAACAAATTTAAAGTGCAACTTGCACACGATTAGAAATTTATGTTTATTTAGCTGTCATTCGATGGTAGACAATCCTGCAACAATCAATATGAATCAAAATAGTAAACTAGTTGTTCAATATAAGACCACCAACTTTATAGGAAAAGAAAAAGCTACAACAATTAAATTTTCCCCAGAAACTAGGTTGCATACGCTAACTAGACAGACGAACCAAAGAGTAGGAAAGATTTCATCGGGCATAAAAAGGTAGGGTATGATGGTCGGTGGTAAGTCTAGTGGAAGACAGGAGACTCCTCACACATACATGTATAGACGGCGGTGGTGGCGGCTAACAAGGAGGACTGTGCGGTGACATGGTAGAGGAGGTAGGATGACGTAGAAATCCGTGGAGAGATGAATGAAGAAAAGGAGAAACTGAGAAGAAGTTGGAGAAGAAGAAGCGGAAGAGATAGCACACAATTATCTTAGGGCCTGTTTGGCGGGGCGGCACAGCTGCTGCATGCCGCAACTTTTTCTGCCGCCCGCCAAACATTTATTTGGTGCGGGCAGTGGCAAGTAGCCAACGCCAAAATTTCCTGCCATGGGAGGGGACTCGCGGCAGGCAGCATTGCATCCCCTTGTAAAAAGTGCTGCAATACAATTTTTTTAATACTTAAAAAAATAATTATAAAAAATTCTAATATAACTTATAAAATATAAGCATAATTATATATATATTAATATAATTGTAAGAAGATGCGAGATAGAGTGGAGAAATTTAATTTATTGAATTTGTTCCGTTTAAACTATTCAAATTGTTTAATATATAAATATAATTGTTTAATTTATTGGAACAATGAGTTCGATCCAGACGTACGAGCAAGGCGGGATGACTAAATTCGTGAGAAAAAAACTTGAAGAGAGAGCAACAAAAAAAGTTTTGCATTGATACCAAGTTGAGAACTTGAAAATATATTATTTCCAATATAAAATATAAACATTGCATTACACCTCTATATATGCACAAAGAGGAGAGACCTCAAACCAACATTAGAGGTGTGAGATTAAAAGATGAGGAAAAATAATAGGGAATTGTTAATAACACCGCACAAACGGCTATCCACACATTTTTGTTAACAACAAACCATACTTTTTGAAAAATACTAATTGCAAACAAATATGTTAACCGCAAACCGATATTGTTAACAACAAACCAATTTTGAAAGTAGACATTTTATCATATTTAGTAACCGTTATATAACTTCAACATATAATACCAAAATAGACATTACTTTAACAATGAACATACATAAAATCAAAACTCTAGTAAAAAATATATTGCATTTTTACAACATTGAAATACCAAAATGGACTAGACATTTTCAACATTGAAATACCAAAATGGACTAGACATTTTATATCATATTTAGTAATCATGATATAGCCACTTTATCAAAAAACCTGCAAACCATCAAAAAACAATTAGAAAAACTGATAAGATTAATGACCTTTTAATGTAGATATGTAGGCAATGGTATAGAAAAATCAATTGGCTTGTAGAACCTTTTAATGTAGATATGTAGGCAATGTATTCCTCCACCAAATATATCACCACCCGATTCATTAGCCTGTAACCAAACAAAGGAGTTTTAAGAAATATTTGATCTACAACTGAAAAAGAAAATACGTAAATAAAAGTTTGTTACCTTGATATGATCAGAATCCTCAAAACTGATAACCAGACTACTACCCAAGCTTGGTCGTGGAAGTGTAATCCGTGAGTGTCCATGTTTCTGCAATAGGGTCGTGATATCTTGTCCAATGCGAAAATATTGGCGGTAATGGACAATTTTCACCCAACTTAATTAGAATAAAATGATTTTCACTATTGAATTCTGTGAAAATAATTTTTGGCACTGTAGCTGGCATATAATGAAGTGGTAGAAATGTAAAACATTGATCGCATGAAAGCTCCACTACACCAACACTGCAGTAGGATGCAGTCATAAGTCCCATATCAGGTAATGACATCCAATTCTCAATGTGTTATGAACGTAGAAGGGAGAGAGCGAGAATGAAGGAAATCTAGAGAAGAAGGAGAGATTAGGGTTAGGGATGAGAGGGAAAGAGGGAGAATACTTGAATAATAATCTTCATACCTCATCCAAGAGAGTCCCAGGGTTATAAATATCCCGGGGCCGGCCCCCTCAATAAAATGATCTTCACTTCCTTTTAGTGATTGGGGGCTGAACCGGATGGTTCAACCCTGTTGCTTCTTGTGGCTTCCTTTGGTCGGCGAGCATAGTGATGCCCCGTGAATCGCAGCGCGTTCGGGGGCATAACATTCCCCTCCCCATCAAGCACCAACTTGTCCCCAAGGTGGAAGTCTGGAAACAAGTCACGGAACTCTAGCAGATGAACCCAGGTGTTGTGTGCAGCTGTCAAGTTCTTCCATTTAACCAGGATATCGGGACGGTATTCAGCGCCCCGCTTCTTCCTCTTGGTCAGCAAGATTTCCTCCGGTGAGGGCCGCAGTTCCCATGTCGTAGTAGCTTCAGGTAATAGAGGGCTCGCCTGAACTGCGTTGCCAATCTTCTTTTTGAGAAAGGAGACATGAAAGGTTGGGTGAATACGGGAGCCTTCCAGAAGCGCTAAGGTGTAGGCCACCGGTACGACCCGATGAGTAATGCGGAGCGGCCCGTAGTACCGTGGTGCCAATTTCTGATTTGCCCTGCGGGAGACATAGAGCTGTCGGTAAGGTTGGAGTTTGAGGAAGACTTCGTCTCCAACCGCGAACTCTCGCTCTGTCCGATGTTTGTCTGCCTGTGTTTTCATCCTGTCCTGAGCCGCTCTGAGGTTGTCCCGTAGGAGTGGCAAGGTGCGATCCCGGTCGCGCAGTGTGAGGTCGACCGCTGGAAGAGTTGTGCTGCCTGGCTCGTAAGAACCCAAGGATGGAGGAGAGCGGCCATAGACGACCTTGAACGGGGTAAGCTTGCTGGTTGTATGATAGGAGGTGTTGTAGCAGTATTCTGCCCAATGTAACCAGCGGGTCCAGGTGTGTGGCTCGTCCATCACGAAGCATCGGAGGTATGTCTCTACCCCCCGATTGAGAACTTCCGTCTGTCCGTGCGTCTGTCTGGGGATAGTTGGTCGTGCTCAGGCGCAACCGCGTACCTTGTAATAGAAAAAACTCCCGCCAGAAGTTGCTGATGAACACCAGATCGCGATCCAAAATGATAGACCTGGGTACGCCATGCAGTCGAACGATCTCGCGGACAAAAAGATCGGCTACCGATTCCCCGGTGTAGGGATGGCTCATGGCAAGGAAGTACCCGTACTTCGAGAGTTTGTCGACCACGACCAAGACGACGGACTTGCCTGAGATTTGGGTAGGCCGTCTATGAAGTCCATGGAGATCGTGTCCCAGATATGGTGCGGAATTTCCAGCAGAGTGAGCAAGCTCGATGGGGAGGTCGTTTCATATTTCTGTCATTGGCAAACCTCACACTGCTGCACAAACTGGTGTACGTCCTGACGTAAGCCTTTCCAAAAGGGACCGGGGGGGGGAGTAAAGTGCACCCCCGCACTTTACGGTAAAGTGCGGGCAACCAACGGCTCGCGTGGATGCCCGCACACATCTAAAAGCCAACACATCTTAGCTCGCTTTGAGATGTGTGCGGGCATCCACGCGAGTCGTTGGATGTCCGCACATTACCGTAAAGTGCAAGGGGTGCACTTTACTCCCCCCAGATCCTTCCAAAAGACATTCTCCCTTAGTCGTTGGAGACTTCGGAGCACGCCCGCATGTCCCCCCATCGGAGAAGAATGGAACTCATGCATCATAACTGTCTTCCAGGACGAGGTAGGTGGAAGGACGACTCGGCCCTGGTAATATAGGTGCCCTCCCTGTAACTGGTACCCTGGTGTGGTCGTTTGTCCCTGTCTTAGTGCATCCACGATGATCCGGAGCTCGGGATCCTGTTGTACCTCCTCCTGTATGTCGTCGAGGGAGTCGATCAGAGGACCCGAAATGTGGGAGAGGGAGCTCTCCGGGAGTCGTGATAGAGCATCGACGACCATGTTCTCCTTTCCTTGCTTATAGATGATCTCATAATCATAGCCCAACAACTTGGTCACTCACTTCTGCTGAAGAGGGGAGGCTACCCGTTGCTCCAGGAAGTGTTTCAAACTCTGGTGGTCTGTGCGAACCTTGAAGTGGTGTCCCAGCAAGTACGGCCTCCATAAGGCCACCGCGTGTATGATGGCTAGCATCTCCTTCTCATAGGCGGATAACCCCAAGGTCCTCAGAGCTAGTGCCTTGCTGAAATAGGCCAGGGGTCTCCCTTCCTGCATCAACACTGCGCCAATCCCTACCCTGGATGCGTCGGTCTCCAACACAAACTCCTTGCTGAAATCCGAAAGTGCCAGGACCGGCGTAGTCGTCATGGCTCGTTTTAGAGCCTGAAAAGCCGCCTCGGCGTTCTCCTGCCACACGAAGGCATCCTTCTGTAATAGCTGAGTGAGCGGTCTCGCGATCTTGTCGTAGTCCTTCACGAACCGACGGTAGTAGCCCGTGAGCCCGAGGAATCCCCGCAAAGCCCGGATCGTTGTAGGACGAGGCCAGGTTATCATGCTCTCGATTTTGTGTGGGTCGGCCTGGACGCCCTGTGCCGAAACAAGATGGCCCAGGTACTCGACCTCCGCTTGGCCGAAAGAGCACTTGGACTGCTTGACATATAGCTGATGCTGGCGCAAGAGGGCGAGGAATTGCTTCACATGCTCCAGATGCTCCTCCCGACTGCTACTGTAGATCAGGATGTCGTCGAAGAAGATCAACACTGAGCGGCGCAGAAGTGGCCGAAAGATCTCGTTCATCACGGCCGGAAATGTGGACGGGGCGTTGGATAGCCCGAAAGGCATCACGAGAAACTCGTAATGTCCGTCATGGGTCCTGAAAGCAGTCTTGTGGATGTCCCCCTCCCGCATTTGAATCTGATGGTAGCCTGAACGCAGGTCGAGCTTGGTGAATGTGCACGCTCCGTGTAACTCGTCTAACAGCTTCTCAATCATGGGTATGGGAAATTTGTCTTTGAATGTAGAACTATTCAGACCTCGGTAATCAACGCAGAACCTCCATGAGCCATCTTTCTTCTTCACTAGAATGATGGGCGAAGAGAAGGAACTTGTACTGGACGGATGATCCCGGTAGCAAGCATCTCTCTAACGCTACACTCGATCTCCGCTTTCTGTATGTGCGGGTAGCGGTACAGTCTGGTATTGGTGGGTTCCGACCCCACCTTGAGCTGAATCGCGTGGTCTCTGAACCTCGCCCGAGGAAGTGCGTGCGGATCCTGAAAGACATCTTCGTACTGGGTCAACACGGGTCGCATCTGTTCCGGAATCTCTGATGAAATATTAGTGGCCGATGCTAGCCCCATGATCATCGCCATCGAGCTTCCCTGCTCGCCCAGACGTTCCAAACTCCTGACAGAGATCTCCTTCAACGGAGATGATTTGAGGCCGTGAAGGCAGTAATCCTCCCCAAGTTTGTGAACTTCATGGTCATCTGGTCCCAGTCAAAGGTGACTCTCTTCAACTGTCTTAGCCACTGGACTCCTAGTACCATATCAGATCCCCGGATGGGTAGAAGGTAGACGTCGGTGCGGAAGGTGTTCCCCTGCATCCGCAGTTCGACTCCCCTCATCACCCCTTCACACCTTAATTTGCTCCCATCTGCTACCATGACCTGGAAAGCGGCGCCACGGTCTATGGTGTGTCCTACCTTCAGTGCCACGGCATGGTTGATGAAGTTGTGGGTGCTCCCACTATCGATCATAATTGTAACACGCTCCTGGGTCACTTTGCCGGCTATGTGCATAGTGAGGGGGGCCTTATAACCCTCCATTGCCTGTATGGACACCCTGAATTCCGTCGGATCCAATTCCTCCTCTAGTTCCAACGCTGTGGTTTCTTCTTCCTCTCCCTCCTCTCGCAGCATGAAGACCTGGATCTTCTGGCACTTGTGCCCGGGCCCGTACTTTTCATCACAGTTGAAGCACAAGCCTTTCTCCTTCCTCGCCTGTAGCTCAGGCCAGGTCAGTCTGGTCACCATCGGGCGGTCGGTCGCCGGCAGGTCTCTCCTAGCATGTGTGGTAGTCGTGGCTGCTCTGGCCATGGTGAGGTTCCTCTGTCTGTTGAAACGCTCCTCCTGTATCCGTGCGAGACTGATGGCGTGATTTAAGCTGCGGGGCATATAGACATGGACCTCGTCCCTCAGATGATCCTTCAGACACGAGATGAAACAACTCAACAATGTTTTCTCTTCCCATCAGACCCTGTTGGCCAACCTCTCAAACTCGGTGCGGTACTCCATCACCGTTCCTTCTGCCGAAGCTTCTGCAGCATGGCCTCAACGTCTTCATACTCAAGAGGGCCAAATCGGGCTGCAAATTCCTCTACAAACTCAGTCCAAGGCGCGTAATCACAGCCCCTCAAGAACCACTGCGTCCACTGGTAGGCGTCCTCCTCCATGTGAAAAGTTGCCAGCTGCACCCATTGTTCCTCGGGGATTTCCTGTTAATTGAAAAAAAAGTTCCGCTTTCTGTACCTACGCCAACGCATCTCCTCCTCTAAATTTGGGAAAATTCATTCGAGTCCTCTTCGGTGACATGAACGCTCTCTGATTTGCCTGCCCGTATCCCACTGGTTCCTGGCCGTACCCTCCCGGCCTCCGTTGTTCCATAGGGAGATTGGGTGGTCTTGGGGTCCCTGAAAATACGTGCCTCCCTGTTGAGCGGTTGCTGGAGGTCGTTCGTATCCTTGGTTTCCGTTGTCGTAGCCTCTAGGTGGTCCGGAGGTCTGTGGCAGCGGTAGGAGTCCAGCGACACCTCCAAATGAAGCGCCCGATGCTCCGTTAGGTTGAAAACCCCCCAGCATATGCTCTGGAGGTCGCCAATTAGGCGTACGCCCCGTCCCGGCCCATTCCAGGCTGCCAATGCTGTCCCGGCTCCATTCCAGGCCGCCGACGCTGTCCCCAGGGCGGACGGCCCAGCCAGAGCCTCCGCAGGCCTCCACGCTCCTGGACGGCCTCCTCCGGCTCCGCTCCCCCCACCGGCGGCTGCTCCCATCTCCGGCGGCTGAGTCGAAGTCTCCCTGATCCTTCCCGCATGATTTCCGACGGATCTGGACGGATCGGTCCCCATCCAGACGCTTGACGGTCTGTCCGTCGCGTGAATCGGCGGGATCGGCTTCTATCGAGCGTATTCCTCCATTTCGTGAGGTATCGATTGGTGTTGCGAGTTCTTCGCCTCCGATCCATCGTTGGCGGTCATTTTTCCTTTCAGAGTTTGAGCGAGGAGGGATTTTATCTCCTCCATGCGAGCATCCAAGCGTTCTTCCAACTGTTTCGTGGATGTCATCATCCTTTCTTCCATAGCCGTCACCATCCCCGTCAACCCTACGTAGTTTTCCTCTAGGGTTGCCAATCTTGCGATCTCCGCGTCCGAGCGTGTGGTCACCATGGCCGCAAGAAGGTGCTCTGATACCAATTGTTATGAACGTAGAAGGGAGAGAGCGAGAATGAATGAGATCTAGAGAAGGAGAGATTAAGGTTAGGGTTGAGAGGGAAAGAGGGAGAATACCTAAATAATAATCTTCATACCCCATCCAAGAGACTCCCGGAGTTATAAATATCCCGGGACTAGAGGGGGCCGGCCGGCCCCCTCAATAGGGGCTGAACCGTGTGGTTCAGCCCAGTAGACTTCCTTTTAGTGATTGGGGGCTGAACCGGATGGTTCAGCCCCGTTGCTTCTTGTGGCTTCCTTTGGTCGGCGAGCATAGTGATGCCCCGTGAATCGCAGCGCGTTCCGGGGCATAACACAATGGGTGTGGGGGGGTCACCGTGCAATCAAGTGATGCTAACAACTATCTTCGCCTGATGTTTGCCAAACACTGCATCATATAAAGACATGTGATTTTCAAGTTTGAAGTAGAAAGCTTTCCTTACTTGTGACCAATCATCACACTTATTCAAGGATTGACTGACAACTCGAAATTCGCAGTGTCCATCGCCAAGTACTTCCGTCACATCTATGACATTTTCAGTCAGATAACTTGGTAATTGCTCACGTACTTGATGTAACAAATGCTCATTTTGTAGCTAAATTTCCAAATGGGCACTTCAATAAATTTTTTCAATTGACTATGAGCACTCTTTACTCGATTTATAGTAGAACTTCCCAAATGTAGATACTTATCAGTCCATGCACATACAAAATATTCCATGTATGGTTCTAGCCATGAGTTGTTGACATATCCCAAAACTTCAGGATTCCTCAGAGAAATCTAATACTAGTGTATTAAACATCATAGTGATGTCATTTTCAGTACTTGCTTCAACCACCCGCTGCCATGCAAACATGAACCGTTCATCTACTTTGTTCTAGCATACATAACCCTCCATGCTAATACACATACAAAAATTGAATTGGTGTTCCTCCATCTAATTCTTTCTTTTGTAACTTTACTCTCTCGTTATAAATGGTTCTTATGGTTGTGGCATCACTACTTTTTTTCACAGCGGCTAATAATATTTTTCATTGTGTCATTTGCTCGACTAATTTTTTCTCATTCTCATTCAACCGTCCATCATACGAATGCGCCTCCAAATGAACACGCTCGTGGTTATGCTTTCCGCAAAGCACATCAAGCTTTCATTCATCAACATTAGCCACTTTTTGACCTTTGACAGTGAATGAACTACTACAACGCTTAGTTGATTGTTTTCTACCATCTTTTTTCACATAACTTTTCCTATTTTGATTATTACGATATTTACCTCCTCTGTCACACCCTAAGAGCACGCGAGGTATTAGTCGACCTGTAAGCTTATCTGAACCTCTTATTGTCACAACAAAACTCAAACTTCGACCAACACCTCAAACCCACTCAATGAGTGATTTTTTTGACGAAAACAATTGGTGACTCTCAAAATGAGATCTGACATTCACTTCGACTACTTTACGTAAATCCCACATCAACTTCCATCAATTTAGCATAAATAACCGTGAGTACGATAATACATTGCGCACTAAAACATTGAGTACTAAAACTTACCTTGCCTAGAATCTTCGCCTTCTACAAATTTCTCACCCGACATGCTCAAATTTGAAAAAGGAAATGAAGCCAACATCAATATTAAATACCAATGTGAATTTGATCTGAGGCGTGTGTATCAAGCTTCTCTATATGTATGTGCAAGCATATGACAATAACCAACAAAATGAATCCTCATTTTGCTGGAGCTAGAACAAAACAACCCTAAAACTCATTTTCCAAGAGCATGACAATATCCAGATTGATGAATCAGAGGGGAAGCTCGGCTTTTGCTGGACCATTAATATTTCTAAAAATCTAAAAAATAACTTGCAACAAAAACAACCCAAAATCCTTAGCATTGAAGAAATAGCTAGAACAAAAACCGAGCCCTTTTATGGAACAAAAACCGAGCTTGAAGAAAGAAATCTGCCGCACTTAATCTGCTCATTACCCTTAAACTAGAAGAAAAACTGCAAGCTAGAAGAAATGGATAAACCTGGATTCTGGAACCAGAAAAGAAGCTTACTGAGCCCTAAATCCTTGATGCCTGCGTGCGGGACTTCCTCCAATCGTCCAGCGAAAGTAGCGTTCCCGGCCATCGTGCGGGAATCAGGCGAGAGGTGTCGAGAGGTGTCGAGAGGCTCGCCGGCGAGATTGGGTTTCGGCGAGCGTGATAACGATGTTAGGGTGGGGTTTCGGTGAGGGTTTCTCTCGCCGAAGTGATCGGGTGTGCGGCTTAGGGTTTGCATGTAGAAAAAATAGGAAATGATTTTAGATAGGAATTTTAAATCATTTTGGTGTGCGGATAGCCATTTTTGGTGCGCGGTTAACAATTCTCAAATAATAAAGATCCTGTGCTTTCATATGAGCATTTACAGTGGGCTTATACAATTCAACAATTACATGGTATCAAAAACAAGTTAGGCTCCATGACTCACTCTTATGTCATCTAAGTAAAAACAAATTCATGTGTTAAAGCCCGAAGATCCTACACAATGAAACTCTTATAAATTTACGGACTTACTATAGATAGTGGTCTCCGCCTACAAACAATTAGTTTTAAATTGGATTATTAGGTTCTTACACTAGCATTGATGAATAGGAACCGAGATTCTTTTTCTATGTGTATCTTGTAATATTTGCATTCCATTCACCTAATCTAGTAATTTTGTGGTGGTATTGCAGTGCGCTATTTGCTCATTGGAAGATGTTAATGTCACCAATAATGGAAAGGTTAGTAGTATATTTCAAATTTCAATTTACAAAAATGGTTTACAAAACCATGGAATTCACTTCATTCCACCTTTTGGTTGGATGTAAAGAGAAGAAAACACTTGTTTTAATCTCTACAAATCCTTAAAATGTAAGGCTAGTATCAAATCACAGTAATATAAGTTGAAATTACCTTCATACTGATACTATATTTGAAATACATCACAAATTTACTTATACCCAAATATTTTGAATTGATGTAATAATTGTAAATCCTCAATAAAATAAGCCTTCGGATTATAAGACGCGTGAGCTATTTTCTTGCAGATCACCATTGCTGGATACGCAGTGTCAGGTGGTGGCCGTGGCATCGAGCGAGTGGACATATCCGTCGATGGAGGCAAGACATGGATTGAAGCGGAGAGATATCAGAAGAGCAACGCCCCATATATTGCTGACGATGATCTCGCCAGCGAAAAGTGGGCCTGGGTTTTATTCAAAGCTGTCGTCGATGTTCCCGAGAATGGAGAGATCATTGCTAAGGCGGTATCAAAAGAGCTTATGCTTCCATTCATGCATTACTTTTTGCTTTCATACTAAATGCCGCTCTGCAAGATGCGCGTATATATATGAGAAAACACTAAAATATCGTAATGCTTTTGATGGCATGGGCAGGTCGACAGTGCTGCGAACGTTCAACCGGAGAATGTTGAGAGCATATGGAACCTGAGGGGAATCCTAAACACATCTTGGCACCGTGTGCTTGTGCGAAAAGACTCGTCGATAGCGAAATCCAGTCTCTGAGCACAGGTGAGAACGATCCCTTCCTTATCAGTCGGGTCGTGCTGGAACTTTTTTGATGTTTCGTTTCCATATTTTGGTTTGTTTTACAGCCCGTGCTGGTCTTTCCATCACTTTAATAAACTGTGACGAAGATGCTGCTGTTCTCAGACTACCGGATATATCATGTGGGATTGCAGTAAAAAGAAAATCGGAGACACAGACCTGTACAAATGGTGGGCACCTATTGGACTCTTTCTAGAACTTAATTTGTTTTCCTGTTTCATGATGTACTTGCTTTGAAGGGATTTGAGGGAATGCATGTTCAGTTTGCTTTGCTTCTGTTTGGTTTGAAGGATTAAGGGAAATCTAGGCTCCGATTGGGGCAGCGTTTTTGCTCCAGTGAGTTTGGAGAAAAAAATCCACCGTCATAGAATGCATGTTTGGCATGACAACGGTTATAGCTGCCAACAAGAAAATATTACTAGTTTCGAACATAAAAGTGGATAAGTTCCTTAGGTGAGGTTGGGAGTTCACGAAGGACAGTTCATAACCACCACGTTCATGACCGCCACCCCCCCCCCCCCCCCAAACGAAGGCGTTCATGACCCCCAATGCCACCCCCCCCCCAAACGAAGGCGTTCATGACCCCCAATACATATTAGTATTAATTACCGAAATCTTTCCAATGAGTCTGGATATATAGTTACATCACTTACATGTAGTTCTATATCTTTCGAAATTTAAAAACAATCCCCTTTTGAGTGCACAAAAATATCCTCTGGAGCTTCCATCCAAATGTTGTGTATGCATGTTGTATAATGTAAACTCAGAGAGGTTTTTCTTTAAATTCAAAAGATAGAGGGGTGTGACCTGAATTGAATTGTATTTTTTGTATAAAATAGTTTTGGCACTTTAGAAATTTTTTTGGCTCAATGTATGTCAAATGTACGTTGATATCTCCCGTCCACATGTTGACATACGCCGACTTCTCCTTTTCCTCTGTGTGACATATGTCGACGTACGTTGACTTTTCTTCATCTTCCATGCATCGGCATATGTGCGTCGACAGAAGTCAACGTTTGTTGACTTCTATTCAATGACATCTCAACGTACGTTGAGATCTCTGCTATTCGCAGACCACTATGTAAAATTCCTACACACTTTCTTTACGTGTTTTCTCACCATTAATCATATACGTTGGAAACCCAATGTTTCTCTGCACGATGAAACTTTACTAAAAATAATAGTTGTAAATTTAATACGTGATTAACTCTTGCGGTTTTTACGAGACTCCTATATAGGAGATTTTTCTGAATCGTTGTCACTTCTTCGTTCTTGCTCTCGCCCTTATGACGACCTGCTTTGTGATTCTGCTTTTTTTAATGATTGCTTCATCAAGTGAGAGCTTGGGTGCTCTATGCTTCTTCACTGTCTGCGCACATTGGAGTTTTTGGGATCTAATCGAGTGTTGTATCATGGAGGAGCGAGCATCAGTTGAAACCCTGTCGGAGGGTGGAGCAACTTCTTTATGGTAGTGACCACACGGCGTACTCATGCTTATTTCTAAAATTATGTATTATTCTTATTTCCTTTATTTCTCATATCTCTGCGTATACAAGTTTTATTATCATCCCGTTTTCTAGATCTGTGAAAAAAATATATATTAATATAAGAATATATGAATTTTTTTCAAAAATCTTAATAAGTTGTATCTACATCACATAATCTCTTGCGGAAGAGCCGTGTTGGCCTATCATCCCACAATCCACTTAGTACAAGTGAGAACTTGTCATTGGATATTCTTTGGAAAGTCCAAGAATAATAAGATAATAAAATTAAATACTCAAAATGATTTTCTATGTTTTCAGTTTCTATAGTATTACAATTTATTGTATGTATTTTATATTTCAGAAATTTGTTATGACATTTAGATCTGAAGACTCTGTCGGGATCAAACCCCAAAAATTTAATGAAAATGATTTTTTTCGTCGACAAGCCCAAGTTGAATATTGGCTTAATACATTAGGTTTATTATCTGTCATTTTTGATACTCATGCTGTAGAAATCTCAAATGTCAATGGTGTTGCAACTACAGTTGCCTCATTTCTTTCATCGTCCTCTTCATCTAGTGCAAATACCATTAGAACTTATGTTAGACGCACTCCTTACAGAGATCTGATAAATATTGAATAGCATTGACGCCACCGAATCCTTAGTGCTTTGTCGGACAACTTTTGCGATGTTTTCCTCCAATATCGTATGGCTAAATATTTGTGGTATGCATTGTTATAACTTTGGCAATGCAGGTATGGAGCCCTACTATGTTTCCAACATCCATAAATTCAAGATTTTCCAAGCATATCAATTCTCAACTCCATCAATTAGATGAGATGTTATGTAAGATCCGAGCTGATGACTCAATTTTATATGAAAATTACTTATTAACATGTCTCGTAGATTCTCTTTTGGATTCATGATCTGACTTAAACACTAGACTAAGGAATGACCAATCTAACATCTCTTATGTTCAAATCCAAAATGCAATCTGCATAGAGGAAGAACATAAGAATATTAATTCTAAAGTCCTGAAAGATCATGCTCCTAAAGTTAACCCAACTGAATCTCATGACAACATTTCATCCCATTATCACTTCAAAGCCAAGTGCAAGAACCATAAGAAACTTTTCTGTTCAGGTTCCCGCCATCAGAAACTTAATCATTCCAAACCTAGTCCTTCCAACCAAAACTCAGGTAAAGGGAAATGGTGCTTCATCTGCGGCCGCACAAATCATCTGTCTATCAATTGCTTATACAAGAAGACAGAACCTGTGATCGGCAAATCCCATGCGGTCAAGCCTCAGGCCAACATGATCCAAGCACCGGATCAACCTATCTTTAGGTTAGATTAGACTCTTAGTATTCTTCTCATTTTCATCGATTGGTGGCTTGATTCCGGAGCAAATGTTCATACTTGTTTTGATCATTCTTGTTTTGCCACCTTTTAGGACATCGGTGGAGGAAGCGTGATCTTAGGTGCTTCTTTGACACAAATACTTGGATGCGGGCAGGTGGATCTTAGGTTGACATCCGGGAAGACACTAGTCTTGCATGACGTGTTTTATGTGCCGAGAGTTAGGAAGAATCTAGTGAGCGGATCATTACTTGTGAAGAAGGGTTATAAGATTGTATTAGAGTCAAATAAAGTTATAATAACATTGAATGACATTTTTATTGGAAAAAGTTTTGTTTGTGATAGATTATTTAAACTGAATGTCATTGATTTGGAAGTTAACAAATCTCTTCATCTTTAATTCCTAGGTCATCTTCTGATATTCGACATGCAAGATTAGCACATGTTAATTCTGACTGTATGGTAAGAATGATGCCTTTAAATCTCATTCCGAAAATTAATATATCTCTAAGTGCTAGATGAGAGATTTGTGTTCAATCCAAATATTCTAAAAAGCCTCTTAAATCTGTTGAAAGAACTTCTAAGACTCTAAAGTTTGTTGAAAAATCTAGCTCTGATATCTTCTGATAGATTTCAGCTCAGATACCAAGTTAAAATTTCTTAAAAGCAGGAATAAGACGCATGAACACTTCAACCATACCAAGCTAAGCAACCAGCAACAATAGAAGAATAAGAAAATTCGATAAACTATCTCCTTTACAATGCGAGGTATACATTGCGAGACATGATTTATCAGAATACAAGATGGAGAAAAACAAAGACAAACAAGAAACTAACAAACAACAACTAATGAGACCGCCAGAGACCGCCGAAACAGTCAGACCGCACAACAACCACTGAGACCGTGCGAACAACACAGGTCGTCAACCTACTATTTGCCAGACCGCCACCTCAGACCACACGAACCGATGACTTATTGAACTACTGAGAAAACAACCCGTCCGCACTTCTTGATCGCCTGATCGTAAGGTCGCATAATCACCGAAGTTGTCGCGAACAGAGAACGGAACTGCAAAAGCTGTCACCTTACCGCAACTCTAGATCGCTTGACCGCAGCTCTAGATCGCCTGACCGCTGAGGTCGCCTGACCGCTGAGGTCTCCTGACCGCTGGGGTCGCCTGACCGCTGAGCTTGTCGTGAACAGTTGAAGAACTACAACACAGTCCGCACAGAAGAAGACCGTTGGCGAAATGGTTATTCAAAGCTGGGAAGAACACCAAGGAAGAAGATCGCTGACTGTTGGTCGCTGACCTGCGAACACAACAAACGATCAAACCACTTTCAAACCGCGCGATCTCAAATATGAGACTGACAAAAACAACCCAAGCTTTAGTTCTTACAGTTCTCATTATTAATGAGGGGCCCCGCACCTCTATTTATAGGCAGACATACATATGTCGTTACCCCCCAGAGAGGTACAATAACCGCCCAATCCAGATCGCGTGCGGTCTCGACAAATCAGACCGCCCGATCACCATAAGGAATCTTCTTAAACATAACTAGCCGACCATGACTAAAAACCAGGGAGAGTCCACGCAGACAGCCCGATATCTGCGATCTCTGCGGCCCGCCTTCTTCAGACCGCCCAGACCACTTCCTCTTCCACTTCAAAAACTCAACACTCCCCCTTGAAGTGGGAAGTGGAAGTCAACCCAAGAAGACACTGTAACCGACCAAATGGTCCCTTCGACAACGGCTTTGTGAAGATGCCCGCGATATTGTCCTCGCTCCGCACATACTCAACCATCAGAGATCCCTCCATCACCTTCTCCCGAACGAAGTGATGCTTGATCTCGATTTGCTTGGTCCGCGCGTGACAAACTGGATTATTAACCAGTTTAAGGGCACTCTCATTGTCACTGCGAAGCAGAGTAGGACCTCTCACCTCCTCATGGATGTCTCCCACTAGCCTCCTAAGCCAGATGGCTTCCTGAGCTGCCAAGACCGAAGCCTTGTATTCCGCTTCTGTAGTGGAGACAAACACCGAATCATGTTTCTTGCTGCACCACGAGATAGCTGCGGAGCCAGTCATAAAGACATACCCAGAAGCCGACTTCCGATCATCTGTATCTCCTCCATAATCAGCATTCGTGTAACCATGCAGATTGAAGCTCAAGTCCCTCCCAAAAAAGAGACCCATATCAGAGGTGGACTTCACATATTTCAGAATGCTCCTTGCTGCCACTAGATGAGGTTTCCGCGGCTCCGCCATATATCGAATTACTCTGCCCACAACATAAGCAATATCCGGCCTCGTAATCGTCAAATAAATCGGATATCCAACTAAATCCCGGAACACCAAGGGATCAGAAAGAACCCTTCCCTCATCCGGTCGAAGCCTCAAACCAACCTCCAGTGGAGTAGAGCTATTCTTCCCTTCTCCCATGTTGAATCGCTTCACGATCCGTTCTGCATAGCCCTTCTGGGAAACGAGCACACCGCTCTCTTTCCTCTCCACCTCAAGACCAAGGAAATGGTGGAACTCACCCAGAACCTTCATCTCAAATCTAATAGCTAGCTCAGCCCGGAGCCTAGCTACCTCCTCTTGAGAGTTCCATGTGACGATCATGTCATCCACGTAGAACAACACCAAGACTTGCAGCTCCCCCATCTTCTTTACAAACAAGCTTGAATCAGAATCCGAAGCAAAATATCCACAGAATTGGAGGTATTCTGCAATCTTCTCATACCATGCCCGAGGCGCTTGCTTCAAGCCCTAAAGAGCCTTCTTGAGCTTGCAGACATGTCCTGGATGAACTTCAGAAACATAGCTAGTGGTTGCACCATGAAGTTATCCTTGTCAATCTCGTCATAAAGGACTGAGAGGCATCTGATTGATGACGTAAGTTGCACAAGACATTCCCTCTGCCCAGAAGGACTTAGGAATGCTTTTAGCATGAAGCCAACACTTGTAGGTCTCCGTCAGATGACGGATCTTCCGCTCTGCAACTCCATTATATTGTGGAGTATGTGCACAAGGGAGCTCTCTCTGAATGTCATGCTTCCTGCAGAAGTTGAAGAACTCACTTGAAGTGAACTCCCCTCCATTGTCAGTTCTCAACTTCTTGATCTGCAAGCCAAGCCGGCCTTCCACAAGCTCCTTGAACTCCGCAAACTTCCCGAACGCCTCAGACTTCTCCTTCACAAAGTATACCCAGGTATACCTAGTGAAATCATCAATCAAAACCAGCATATACTTGCTACCTCCAAGACTGGCAGTTCGGTGGGTCCAAACAAATCATCATGAATACACTCCAATGGTGCTTTGCATCTGGTTTGTGACTTGTCAAATGGAATGCGTTGAGCTTTACCAAACTGACATCCAACACAAATGTGACCATCACCAAAGGATGATAGACTAGACAGGCATTTACCAGGCCTCTTGCCGCCATAACCTTTATCTTATCCATACCAACATGCACAAGCCTCTCGTTCCAGATAGCAGCGTTGTTGTTAGCTCTCATCTTATCAACATAAGAGCTTGTTGATAGAACAAACAAGTCCTTCACCTTCTTTCCTACATGAGTGACTTCAGCCTTCACGCTTGACACATTTCGGAGAAACTTCACTTCTGTTGGGCCGAACAGAACGTGATACCCCGCATCTATAATATTGGTCACGAAGAAGAGGTTCTTCTTCATACCTAACACATGATATACAGTCCTCAAGGTGAGTGGACCTCTATCACTGCCCAAAAAAACGACACCCTCCTTCTCGACTACATGAGCAATATCATCAGCTGTAATAATAACATCATTACCTGAATATGCCTGCAGAGAAGAAAACTTCGACTCATCCCCGGTGAGGTGATGACCACACCCTGAGTCCATAATTCAATCATCTTTGTAATTGATAGAAGCCAAACCACGAACACAAGTGCCCGTCTTGAAAGAGGGCTATTCCGTGACACCAGGATCAAGGGCGGTGAGAAGTAGCGATCAGAAGCGTGCAATGTGGAGAGTAATTACACTATTCGTAGCTTACTAGTTTGATGCAGGGTCTCGCCCAAGGTGATCGAAGGAACGAGGTCCTGGACCAGTGGAGGTCTCGCATCCGCATGCGGGAGCATTGCTGTTTTCGTCGAGACGGTCCCGCGATCCTCCTTAGGAACCGATGCATCCTGTGAATGGTCAGTGTTGAAGCCATGTGATCTCAAAGAATTGAAGTCGCGCGGTCTCGAGCCAGCGGTCTGTGCGGTCTCCCAAAATCAGACCGCACAGACCGCGACTTCTCCTCAGATGTGCGAGATCGCGCCGTATGAAGATCAGCGTTCTCCAGCTCCATCAAATAACAGTCTGATAATCGCGGTCTGTGCGGTCTCCCAGTATAAGACCGCCGCTTCTCCTCAGATATACCAGATCGCTCATGTGAAGAGAAGCGGCCTGGTACCCCCGACATCTCCCTTACTGGGGAGTGTTCGCCAGAGCGGTCTCACGATCAGTTGGTCTCCTCTGTCACACGACCTTCCTCCTGTCGTGTGACCGCCCGTCTTCTCTCCAGACCACGGAGGTCGTTGCGGTCTCGATCTCCCTGACCGCCTGACCGCACAGCTTGCTTTGTGTATTGTATTTGTATTTAGTCCCACATTGTGTATTTGTATTTTACTTTTTCCCTCCTAGTCTATATAAATGAGGCAATACTCTTGTAATACTTAGATTTTTGGAAATAAAAATTTTCAAGTTCTCACATGGTATCAGAGCCAGGTTCGATCCTTGTGTTGTGAGCTCTCTCTCTTCGGGCGGCCTCCCTTCCTCCAAACCGCGTGATCTCCCTTGTTTTTAGCTTTCCAGCCGCGAGATCGCGCATCTGTCTTTCCTCTTGCAGTTCTCCTAAACTCTTCTCATGGGTAGCTCTTCTGAGAATGTCCTCACCTCCACTCCTGCGGCTATTCCTGCCTCTACCTCTACTACCTCTATCTCTACTTCTGGCAATCTTGGCACCTCCTCCAAGTTCACTGGCTCTAATTATCCTGATTGGAGCGTCTCCTTCACCTTCCTCTTACGCTCTCAACGCAAACGACACCATCTCACCGATGATCCTCCTCTCAAAGAGTCTGCTACCTTTGATGATTGGGATGTTAGCGAAGCTCTAATCCGCACCTGGCTTGCTAACAGTCTCTCTGATGAGTGTCTTCCTATCATTCGTCATGATGAGACCGTCAAAGCAGCTTGGAACCATCTTGCTGCCCTTTACTCCAAAGGCGCCAAAACATCCCGCATCTACACCTTGTATGTTGATCTCTTTGCCCGCCCAACCATGGATCCCACCACAGCATATCAAGAGGTTCAGACCCTTGGGGCTGAACTCCTTCAGCATCGTCCCTTCTCTGCTGACCTTGCAGAGCAGCATAAACACTTCCAGGAGCTCCTAGTTGTGTGTTACCTTCTTTGTCTTCCTGAGTCCTATGATATGATCCGACAACAAATTCTTGGGGAAGCTGACTCTCCAACCCTTGATGCCACCGCTGCTCGGGTTTCTGTTGTTACCTCTCTTCTCCAACGACCCTTGTTATCCTCTCCTCCTCTTCCAGAGAGCTTTGCTCATCGGGCTGAACGTGGTCACCCCGGTGACCGTGGTGGATCTCTTGGTGGTCGCGGACCTCCTCGGTACATCTGTTCTCATTGTGGTTGGAAGGGCCACACCATTGATCGATGCTATCTCAAGCATCCTCACCTTCGCCCTCTGGTTGCGGCTTCTCCTCCTGGTACTACACAACCGTCCGCTTCTGTTACTACCTCCTCAGATAGCGTGCACGTGGTTACTGAAGGTAAGTGGCTTATTGATTCTGGAGCAACAAATCATATGACAAGAAACCCTCAACTTTTCTCACAGTTACTAGAAAACAAGAATTTGCCTCCGGTTCTAACAGCAGACGGTTCTCCCTCACACGTGTGTGGGACTGGAATAGTTCAAGTCACTCCGACTATCTCTCTTAAGAACACTCTTTATGTGCCTACATTTCCTTGCAACTTACTATCAGTCAAGACTCTCTCTCAACAGTTACAATGTTCTATTATATTTACTCCGACTAACTGTTATTTTCAGGATCTGCACACGAAGGAGACCGTTGCTACTGGGACTGAGAGTGGAGGCCTCTACTTCCTTGACGTTCTTGCTGCTCATTCTGCTTCCACCGCCTCTGATTCTCTCCATCAATGGCACATCCGTCTTGGTCACCCTCCACCTCGGCTGTTGTATCAACTTCTACCTCACCTCACCAACGATACCTCTCCTCTCAACTGTGAAGCTTGTCAACTAGGAAAGCACCATCGGGCTTCCTATCCTACCAAACATGGTCGTAGCTCGACTCGTCCCTTTGATCTAATTCACTCCGATGTCTGGGGTCCTTCTCCTACCAAGACCGTGGGTGGGAGTAGTTTGTATTTTGTTACTTTTATTGATGACTTTTCTCGATGTACTTGGGTGTATCTTTTAAAAAAACGCTCTGAACTGTTTATTGTTTTCACAACTTTCTATAATGAAATTTCCACTCAATTTGGAGTGTCTATCAAAGCTATTCGCACGGATAATGCTAAAGAAATTGTCTCTCATCAGTTTTCTGAGTTTTGCATGAATCATGGCCTTATACATCAAACTAGTTGTCCTTATACTTCTCAACAAAATGGGATAGCGGAACGTAAGAATCGTCATCTCCTGGACATGGCTCGCACCTTACTCTTCCAGATGAATATGCCCAAAACCTATTGAGGTCATGTCATCCTCATCTCCTGCTATCTCATTAACTGCATTCCCTCCACCCTTCTTCAAGGCTCCACACCCTTTTCTCTTCTATATCCTACCTCGAAACCTTTCTTGTTACCTCTCAAAGTCTTCGGTTGTACTGCGTTTGTTCACACTCCTTCACTGGGTCGGGACAAACTCTCCCCTCGGGCAGTTAAGTGCATCTTTATTGGTTACTCTCCCACTCAGAAAGGTTACCGATGCTATGATCCTCTTCTTCGCAAACAATATGTTTCCGCTGATGTCACCTTCTTTGAGACTATACCATACTTTTCTTAACTCTTCCACCTCTCTGCCTCCTGCAACTCATCCAACACCTCCTCTCATTTACTCCCCACCGACAACACCTCCTCTCCCAACTCCACCGCCTCTTCCTTTCACTCCACCATCTACAGAGTCTCCCACCACTTGTCCTCCTACTCCGGGGCCTCCTCTCCCAATTCTTGGGCCAGCGCTATCTTCTTCCGATGATGACTCTCCTGCTAATACAGTCACCACTGAAGACCTCCTTATTGCCCTTCGAAAGGGAGTTCGCTCATGTACGCAACATTCTATTCATGATGTTGTGACCAATACTCAACTCACCCCTCTGCTAGGGCGTTTGTTATTGTTATTTCAGATACTGTCATTCCAACTAATTATCAGGATGCTCTTGCTATCCCACAGTGGAAGGCAGCCATGGATGAAGAAATAACCACTCTTCGGGACCGTGGTACATGGACACGTATTCTTCCGCCTCTTGGGGTAGATGTTGTTGGATGTAGATGGGTCTTTGTGATCAAATATCGTGTTGATGGCTCTATCGACCGATACAAGGCTTGCTTGGTTTTCAAAGGTTTTACTCAGACATATGGAGTTGACTTCTTTGACACCTTCTCCCCTGTCGCTCGTCTTACAACCATTAGGGTCCTCTTCTCTGTGGCCGTCAACAAAGGGTGGCAACTCTCTCAATTAGACGTCAAGAATGTCTTTCTTTATGGTGATCTTCAAGAGGTAGTTTTCATGGAGCAACCTCCTAGGTATGTTGCTCCGGGGGAGACTCATGTATGTAAGCTAAAGAAGGCTATTTATGGTCTCAAGCAAAGTCCTCGTGCCTGGTTTGAAAAGTTTAACAAAGTAATCAAGGTAATTGGATTTGTCTGCAGCTCTGCAGATCACTCTCTCTTCATTCGCAAGACCTCTCATGGAATGGTACTTCTGGCTGTCTACGTTGATGACATCCTTCTCACTAGTGATGATATTAAAGGTATCACCCTTACAAAGAAACATCTCCTTCAACACTTTGTAACCAAAGACATGGGGACTCCAAAGTACTTTTTGGGCATTGATATCTCAAGAAAGCATAGCTCTGTTGTCCTCTCACAACGTAAGTATGCTATTGACCTTCTGAAGGAAACAGGTCTTCTTGGTGCTAAACCTGTTAAGTATCCAATGGCAATAGGAGACGACAAACTCTGGAATGACAACTCTCCACCTTTACCTGATAGCACTAGATATCGTCGTCTTGTAGGCGAGCTCATCTACCTAACTGTAACAAGACCGAATATTTGTTATGTTGTTGGGAAGGTCAGCCAATTCAATCAAGCCCCAAGGGAATGTGATCTTCAGGCTACTCTAAAGATATTGGAATACGTTAAGGGATATCCAGGAAAGGGACTTCTGTTCCAAAGAAACAACCATCTCAAGATAGAAGCCTACTCAGATGCTAGCTACGTTGATGATAAAGGAGACAGGAAATCCACGTCTGGGTTCTGTACATTCGTGGGAGGAAATCTTGTGAGCTGGAAGAGCAAGAAACAAGCAGTAGTATCCAGATCAAGTGTTGAGGCCGAGTACAGGAGCATGGCCCAAACTACATGTGAATTGAAGTGGTTACGAACTCTCCTTCTAGATTTTGGAGAAGTTTACAACCATCCCTTGTCAATGTTCTGTGACAATAAAGCTGCAATCTATATATCTCAAAATCCAGTCTTTCATGAGAGAACCAAACACATTGAAGTGGACTGTCATTTCATCAGGGAAGAAAACTTGAAGAAACAAATATGCACTCCCTTCGTAACTTTGGATAAAGAGCTGGCTGATATCTTCACCAAACCCATATCTTCATCCTTCTCTGATGTGTGTAACAAGCTAGGCATGATTGATATATATGCTCCAGCTTGCGGGGGAGTGTTGAAGCCATGCGATCTCAAAGAATTGAAGTCGCGCGGTCTCAAGCCAGCGGTCTGTGCGGTCTCCCAGAATCAGACCGCGACTTCTCTTCAGATGTGCGAGATCGCGTCGCATGAAGATCAGCGGTCTCCAGCTCCATCAAATAACAGTCTGATAACCGCGGTCTGTGCGGTCTCCCAGTATCAGACCGTCGCTTCTCCTCAGATATACCAGATCGCTTCATGTGAAGAGAAGTGGTCTGGTACCCCCAGCATCTCCCTTACCGGGGAGTGTTCGCCAGAGCGGTCTCACGATCAGTTGGTCTCCTCTGTCACACGATCTTCCTCCTGTCGTGTGACCGCCCGTCTTCTCTCCACACCGCGGAGGTCGTTGCGGTCTCGTTCTCCCTGACCGCCTGACCACCCAGCTTGCTTTGTGTATTGTATTTGTATTTAGTCCCATATTGTGTATTTGTATTTTACACTTTCCCTCCTAGTCTATATAAAGGAGACAATACTCTTGTAATACTTCGATATTTGGAAATAAAAATTTTCAAGTTCTCACAGTCAGGACCCTCAGGAGGGTATTGTTTTAAGAGTTAGCGAGAAAATCGGGAGAAATTTGAATACCTGCATCTGGATATCGGGGGGAGGGTTGTTTGCCGGATGGGGAGATTCCGAGGCGGACCCGCCCTCCAACCGATCCCGCCGAACCGGCATAGCTCTCCTAGAGCGAAAGGGAGAGTTAGGGTCCCTCTTCGAGGAAAGCCAGGGGGCGAACCTGGTGGCTTTGGGGGCATTTTTCACCTGGGTCACAGCCTGACAGTCCGGCATCTCTTGCGAGATCGGCTTTGGAGATGGTTTCATGGAAGTCATTCGAGGCGGCAAAAGCTCGGGGAGGAGAAGGAAATTTCGTCAGAAGAAATGGAGCACTCCTAAAAAAGGTTCAGAACAGAGATATATATAGCGCAGTGGTGGGACCCACGAAAAGATTCGGTCCAGGTCAGCAAGCACTCATCGAATACAGGGTTGGACTGTTCTTTCCGAGCGTAAAACTCACTCGCAAAGAGCGGGGATTGTGTACAACCCCATATTCGTTGAGTGGGTCCCCAAGACTCAAGGAGGCCAGAAGGAGAGACGAGTGTGGTAAGCAAACATTCGCATAGGCCCAGAGGGGCATTCGCCCGGAGAGCCGAAGTAGCACTCGCCTACGAGAAAGTCCTGATGTGAGGATAGACAGACAAAGGAAGGTCGGAACCCCATTCGCGCAGGGGATCTGGAAGTGGCGAGTGGTGCCTCCACATACCACTCGCCCAGGGCTGGCGAGTGAAGCTTTCAAGGACCACTCGTCCGTCCGGATCCGAAGGTTGAAGGCATGAGAGAAGCCTGGTGAGTGGTGCCCTCATGGACCACTCGCCCAGTGGGATCCAGAGATAAAATTACCTGGATGCCCTTGGGGGACTACCAATAGCCTTTCAGAACAACGAAGTTAGATTGTTAGCAGACCAATTTAGGGTGCGATTAGAAAAACCAAAAGGCGGATTCATGCTATTTGCAGACCAACCTGGAGAATCTATAAATAGACCCTTAAGGGCACCATGGAGGAGACCAGATCTTTTGAGCTCTCTCCTCCAGGCTAGTTTCAGAGTTGGCTGCTAGTGCCCTCCAAGGTGCCCGGCTAAGCATTGGTTTGGGAGGGGAAGCTCTCTAAGATCTTCTGGGTGTGTGGCGGGACCTCCTCGCTACAGTCTTGGGTCTGTTCTAAATTTGCCATCCACAGTCAAGAGAATTTAGTGAGGGAGAAGTAAGCACGGGCTACACCCCCCTGTGGGTCCGAACTCAGAGACCCGTTAACGGTTTCAACAACGATCTCCTCGTATGCACGGATCTCTCGATCAACTAGAATACGAATCTTAGATTGAAAATCATATACCAGACATTTGAAATCAAAATGAAGTATACCAAAGATAAATCGAAGATATTCAAAAGGAGAGCTTGCTAATTTAGAAAAATTCAAAACTCATTTTATTTCATTTTAAAGTTCATCATGACCAAGTGCTAAAGAAAATTTAGCTACTTATCATAACGTTGGGAATACAAGTAGAAGAAGAAGAAGACATGATTCAAAGAGATAGAAGTAAACTAAATACTTGAATTGTAATTGCGTGAAAAAACTTACAACTTGTAAAGAAAATAGCAAATACATGAAAACAGTAAAATAAAGCTGAAAATAGACTCCAAAATCGAACTCCTGGTCTTCTGGAGATTCCTGCCTTTTATAGGTGAAAATTGGGGAGTCACAACCTTGGTCACACTCGTGACCAAGGGCGTGACTAGGAGTAACTACTTTCTTAAAACCCCGGGAACATTGGGCAGGAAACCGCCAAAAATTGACTTAACTCGACATTACATGCCCTCAGACATGGGCGTGTAACCGGGCGTGTCTAGCTGGATCTGAAATGGGTGCGCGCGGGAATTAATAGCTGCAGTTTCTACGATAAATCAGATGCCACACCCTTGGTCATAGGCATGACTCAGGTTGTCTAACTTTAAAGCTGAGCTGGCAGCAATTCTGGATCACGGGAGATGGCATGGTCTTGGCATTGAGTCACGCCCTCTAGTCACGGGCGTGACTCAGGGCGTGTAATTTTAAATGAGCTGGCAGGGAGTTCTGGGCTGCGAGCAGCATCCGACCGTGACTCCTGAAACACACCCTCTGGTCACGGCCATTTCCGAGGCCATCTAAACTGGATTTGCGCGGGAAGCGGCTCTAGACTGGCTGGAACGAACACTGCCATGACAGGAGTCACACCCCTAAGTCATGGGCGTGACCTAGGACATGTAACTTTGATTTTTGGCAGAAAAACTCTAAATTTCCTCTGATCATGGATGTTAGCTCCAAAATGCTATTAGTAATCCAGAAATCCCTGAAAATGAAAATAAACATATTTTAGGTCATTATTAATACAAAATAAGGAATTAACTATTTATTTAATGCATAAAAATTATATAAAAATAAACATAAATAATGTATTATCAAATACAAATGATTTATTCAAAACGCATGACATGTACAATGAAATAAACACAACATTATCAAAAATGCATTTTTAGAATTACTTTCACCCAGAAAACTATATTTGTTTTCAATGCACATGTATAGATGTGTTTACACAAGAAGAAGTAGAGTATATATGTTGTTGACGCCAGGAAAATCATGACCTCAAGATTCGGATCAATGCAGCTGGAGGCTACTTGCCCAGCGGTTCAGCGAGAAGGTTTGGTAAGCCACGACGAGCGAGATGGAGAGATAAAGGACACAACCCCAGGTGCTGCGGCAGGGAGGTCCCACCACGTACCCAGAAGCTCAGAAGAGTCTTCTCCTCCAAAACCACGAATGGCCGAGCTCGTTACTAGGTAGGCACTTGCTAGGGAGGATTCTCCTTTGTATAGGGGGGTACAACTCTGATTTTTACAAGTGCCATTCCTGGTACCCCTGGGGGTCTATTTATAGACAAATCCTAGGGGGAGCAGATGACTATCCCTGACCCCCTAGAGTTGGTTCTTTAGACAAGGTAATTTGTTGGCCAGTAGGTAAGGGACTCAGACCTAACTGGCAAGTTGGTTGGCTAAGTCGCTCATAGGCGAGTAGGGCCGAACTCACGACCTCCTCGCCTGGCCGGGTAGGTGAATGTCGGGCAGGTCTTTCCTCCTCGTCTTGTGCGAGTAAGTACCTTCTCGCACAACCGAAACTCTTGACCTTCCTTTATTCGACGAACTCCGAGAGCCTGCGTTCGAGGAATCCCAAGGGACTTCTGTGTTGACTTTGACTCCTGCCTTCGTGGCCTTGAGATGGGCCCACCCTCGGAGAATGAGGGTTGTACACAATCCCCGCTCTTTGCGAGCAACGTAGTTAGTTGGAATGAATCATCTAATCCTTATTCGACGAGCTTCTTCTGGCGGGAAACTTACATACTCGGTAGGCCTGGGACCCCCGGAATTCTATAAATAGAGGGGGGTGGTCCTTCCTTGGCACGCCACTTTTTTAGAATTGACGAGATGTTGTCTACCGAGCAGGTGATCGCGAAAGCCGAGCTGTTGATGAAGTTGATGAAGAAGACGAAAAGCTCTGATACCCGTAAGAGAAAAAGGGGGTCCTCCGATCGTCGCCTTAGCCCCTTGGGCGAGGAAGTCCCTCAGGCGAATCCGGCTACCTCCGCGCCCGAGCCTTCCCTTGCGCTCTCAACAGGTGAGAGGTTGGGGGATGAAGTTCCTCGATCTACTGCCGAGGAGGAACCCATAAACGTTGACCCGGACCCTCTCCGAGAAGGTAAGCGCCTTCTCGAGATACCGCGATTCTTGTGCGAACTCTTTATTGATGCCTACGCTCCTTTGCAGGTGGGCCCTCAGCGGAGGTGAACATACAGACGTCCCCGCTTGAAGGGCGAGCAGGTGCCGAGCATCTACCCGCCTCCACCGATCCTTCCCGCAGGGATCGTCCCCGAGCGGGAACCTCTTCGCCCGTCATCCCCCATTCCTGAGCGCGCGGCGGGCGGAAACCGGATACTGCTAAGGAATTCCAGGGTCACTATTGCTGGAGGAAGGGGAGAGGGAGGGTCTTCCTCGGTGGTGCCTACGGCTCAGCTTCCTCGGCGCCCTGATGCTGTGCCGTCGTCTCGTAATGGTCGGGGTGGTCGCTCCGGGGGCCGACACACTCCTAGGCGCTCACCTTCCCCTCGCAGATCTCCTCGGCGGAGGCTCAGTCCTCGCCGAACGCCGTCTCCTCGTCGGGTTGTGTCTCCTCCTCGCCGGGACGCTCCTCGGCGGTCACCCTCTCCTCCTCGTAATCAACCGAGGGCAGCACCTGTGCGGGTAGGTGTGATCATCGTATCGCGCTGTCTTTTCGGGGGTTCTTTTTTACTAACTCGCTATTTTCCAGCCCGTGCCACGTCTCCGGGGTCAGCCTTTATTGAGGCGCTTGGGCTTCCTACTCGCGAGTACAGGACGAAGATGGCGTCCGCCTACCTTGACTTGGAGATGAAGGTAGAAAGGTTGCTGGCCTACGAGGTTCATCGACGAGTAACCTCGCTTGAAGGACGGGTCTCGAATATTGAAGGATTCGAGCATCGGCTTGAGGCGGCAGAAGGAAAGCACTATCTCGTCACCGAGCTAGAGTGGCGGATGTTGAGCCTGGAACAACGCTACGACGCGTTGAGACGGACGTGCGCGGCCTGCGAGCGAGTATCGGGTCCCTTGGGACACTAAATCGCATGGAAGAGCATATTCGGCTGGGTGAGGAACATCTGGCGAGAGCGAACGAGCAGATGGCCTTCGCGCGGCAGTTGGGTGTCATCGGGCGGCAAGGTGCCACCTCGGACAGACGCGGCGACCCTCTCGTTAATTAGCTTCGTTTGCTAATTTGTATTTGAAGAACATTATTCTGCGAGTATTGTAATAATCTCGAACTGCCTATGTGCTGTGACTTTGAACCGTATTGCTTGATCGCATTTGTGCTGACTTCGTCTTCTGCAGGGTTTTCTTGCGCTTTTGTAGATCGTCGCTTAGACGCGAGAAGGATGGTCAACACCCCGCGTATAAGGTAGTTGTGCGACTTTGATGTAGGCGAGTAGGTAGAAACCTCGCACCACTCACGTCGTGATCCCCCCCCCCCCCCCCCCCCCCCCCCCCTTTCCCCTTTTGCCGATTTCTATAAATAGGGGGATAGGGGTCCAAAATCGACGCGCTTTCTCGAACTTCTTCAATTGCCTTTCCTTCTCGCTTCCTTCTTCCTACTCGCTGCGATGACGCCTTCTTTGGAAGCTGAGACTCGCCGATTGACTTATGCCGAGAATTTTATTGCGCATAAGTTCAAGAAACCCGTCACTCGCGCGGACGATCTGGAGAGATTCGTCCATCAACATCTTGCGCCTGGCTTCCGGGTTGGCCTTCCCGCTCCCCACGAGCGGATTAACACCTTCTCGGAGGGGAAGCTTGCCTTCTCCCTCTCGCATTTCGAGGTCGGCCTGCGCCTTCCTCTCGGGCCCGAGTTCTGCCAGATCCTCCGGTACTATGAATGGGTCCCCGCCCACATTAATACGAATGGGGTAGCGATGATCATCGGCTACCTCTGCTTCCTTCGCAGCGAGAAGATGGCTTTCGACTTGGACGTCTTCCGAAAGATCTTCTACATGGGAGCGACCAAGGATGGGGTGATTTATTTTGGCAGCCATCACTGCAAGGTGGTTGAGACTTCGAACAAGGTCCACCGGTGGAGCGAGAAGTTCATCTTCGTCACCGGTGATTTTTCGCACATACCAAATCGCCCTCAGCAAAGACCGGCCGAGGCGCTCTCCACTCCAGCGCTCAAAGGTCAGCGCGAGGAACTCTTCCGTACCCTGAAGAACAAAAAACTCGACATCGAGTTCTGGCGCCGGAACGTGGACCATCTCGCCTTCGTGCATCCTGGAGAGGGTAACATTCTTTAATCGCCGCTAAAAAGTGTTTTCACCTTGTCTAACGTCTGTCTTCAGGTTGCCGGCATCTTCCATCCACGGCTCTTCCTGTGGGGGGTCAGACCCCACCTCCTCTATCTCTTACGGTCGATCCTGCGACAATGCAACATGGCGAGGAGGAGGAAGGCGAGCAGGGATCTCCTTTCTCGGAGATTCCTCCTGGAGTCGGCGACGCGACCGAAATCCTTCGCGCGGCGGGATGGCCGGCCGAAGACGAACCACCGGTGATCAAGAAAAGGAAGAGGAAGGAGGTTGCCCGGCGCGTAGCCGAGGAGCGGGCTCACGAGGAGGAAGACAGCATCCCTGAGAACCATCCCAACTTTGGGCAGGGTTCGCTGAATAGGGGTTTGGATGGCGAGTCGCTGATCACCTGGAGCCGGGAGCGCAGCGAGGTGTCCTTGAGCACTCGCCTGCCTTCGTGGAGCGAGGATGAGGTGCCGAACGACGATGCCTTCAGCGTCTTTTTCGGCCTTTATGGTCGCGATGATGCGAAGGTTCTGCAGGAGGCTTCTCCTCGCTTTCTTGCCGACCAGGGATCGCGGGCAATGTTGCGTGCTTCGGAGTTATTTCATCAGACCGCGCGGAACCTTCTCGGCTTCGAAGTGGAGCTCGCACTTCATCGGAAGCTCACGATGGAGGCCGAAAAGCGTGAGGACGAGGCTTTAAGGCGCGCCAAGGCGGCCGAGGATAAAGCCGAATTCAGCCGGAGCTTCGAGGTGGTCTTGGTACTTTACGCGAGCTAAGATCGAAACCCACTCTCGTTTTCTACACATCTTCTAACCTGTCCTTCTCGCATCTGCAGGAAGAGCAGTTGGTGGCAGCGGAGACGATCTCCAGGCTCGAGTGCGAACTGCGGGCGAGCCAGGTCTTGTTGGAGGCAACGCAGGTTCGTAACGCCGAGTTGGAATCGAGGATGGCCGCACTTTCCTTCTCAGAAGCAGGACCTTCCCGCCGACCTTCTGGATCGTTCATGACGTCGCAGGAACTTTCGTCTCTTCGGCGGGAGATCGCCTTAGCCATCGGGGACCTGGTCTTCGCGAAACTTTCAGTGGCCGGCTTGCTGGTCCCTGGGGCGGAGAGCTTGACAACGGAGGGGCTTTTGTCGGATATCCTGAATGCGAGCGAGGAGGAGGACGACGAGGAAGGGAATGAATCAGATTCAGCCGACTATGCTCCCTCGTCTAAGTAAACCTTTGTTTTTAACAATTTTGATGCTTCTCGCGGCTCTGCGAGCATATTTTTGGGTAGATAACATTTCTTTTGATAGTAATCTTTACTTCTTTTGTGCATCTTTTTTGTGTTGTTGAGATGCCGCTAGGCTCATAGGCTCGCTTGCGCATGTTTACTTGTCTTTCTCGTCAGGGCGACTTAGGATGAGATCGGGCTAGCCGACTATCTACCTTGCTTGCTTCTTCGCCCCACTTGTCCATCTCTTGGATATTCGCCCATAGGACTTACTCGCACTCGATCTTGCGAGTTGGTTTCCTACTCGTACCCTGACTGCTGAGAAGAGGTCGTTAGACGGTCGGGTCTTCTTGAAGAGAACGACTTAGTAGGGAATGACTGTCGGGGAGGTTCCAAAGGAATGCCTTCCCAGGGAAC
This sequence comes from Dactylorhiza incarnata, assembly GCA_033032865.1. Classification (NCBI taxonomy): domain Eukaryota; kingdom Viridiplantae; phylum Streptophyta; class Magnoliopsida; order Asparagales; family Orchidaceae; genus Dactylorhiza; species Dactylorhiza incarnata. Next base: position 6,449,020 of record JAWHQI010000130.1, read on the forward strand.
ACAACATCCCAAGGTCTCCATCCTGCTGTCGAAGGGGTCGACACAGTGGGGAATGACTGTTGGGGAGGTTCCAAAGGAGCACCTTCCAAAGGAACACAACCTCCCAAGGTCTCCATCCCGCTTCTCTGGTTGATGCTGCTGAAGAGGTCGATACAGTGGGGAATGATTGTTGGGGAGGTTCCGAAGGAGCACCTTCCAAAGGAACACAATCTCTCAAGGTCTCCATCCCACTCGGGTGCTGAATGTCGACCCAACCTGTTTCCTGCTGCTCAACAGTTTAACGGGGAGTTAAGCACACTTAAGCACATTATCTTACACGATTGGAGGAAAATAATCAGAAACGAATCACTTTGTTATGGGCTTTTAGCCTTCGAGGGTACACGACACCTTTATTCAAGGGTCCCCTGATCAGTTAAGTCGATCATCCTATCGTCGAGCTAGGAGGTCGGCGTCACGACTTCTTCCTGATAATCTCTCCAGTCGGACGAGAGGTGCAGTCGGAGGGAACCGCGGCCAACATGCAAGGGGGGAGCTGATCTCGACCGTCAATGCAGAGGCTTGGTCTTAGGGGAACACACTACCGAGGCACCGTCCCATCATCCGTTCTGGATCTTATGAGAATCAAGTCGGAGGCCCGTTTCCCAGCCTGAGGAGGAGATTGACTTCACCTGCTTTCTTCTTTTAAGACTTGCTATTATGAAAAATTTTCCTTATCCCATGTTTCAGGGGGTTTTATTTTTAAGCAATCAATTTACAGGAGAGAAGGGTATACATCCCTGCTTAGGGATAAAACCTCTTTAGATCATCGCCGCTCCATGTATTCCCAAGAGCTCCCCTTCCTGATTCTGTAGGCGATACCCTCTTGTCGTAAGTGCTTCGTGGACGATGAAAGGTCCCTCCCAATTAGGGTTGAGTTTTCCCACGGCTGCCGATCTCCCAGCTGCGTCCACTTTCTTCAGGACTAGATCACCCGCTTGGAAGTGCTTGAGACGAACGTGCTTGTCAAAGTGCCTCTCCATGCGACGCTTGATCTCCTCCTGCCTTGCCGAGGCTAGATCTCGGAGCTCTTCGATGTAGTCGAGGGATAGCTTCTGGGCTTTCTCGTTCTCTAGTCGCCATTCCTCATCTCCGTCTTCTGCCGCAATCACCCTAGGACTTCTGACCTCGGACTCTACTGGGATGAGAGCTTCGGACCCGTGAGAGAGTTTGAACGGGGTTTCCCCTGTGGCTGAGCTAGGAGTGGTTCTCAAAGCCCACAACACCGAGGGGAGCTGCTCCGCCCAATTACCTCTTAGGTTTTCGACTTTCTTCTTCAGTAGGTTGATGATTAACTTGTTGGCGGCTTCCACTTGTCCATTGCTCCTGGGATGATGTACTGACGCGAACCTGAGATCAGTTCTGAGCTGTCTGCAAAAATCCTCCAGCTCCAAACTGGCGAACTGAGGACCGTTGTCGGTGACGATGGCGAGGGGGATCCCGAACCTACAGACGATTTCTCCCCAGATGAAGTTCTTCACGACTTGGGAGGTGGTCTTGGCCAAAGCCTTGGCCTCGATCCACTTGGAGAAATAGTCAATCATGACGAGAACGAACTTTCTCTGGCCGCTAGCTGAAGGAAAGGGACCTATCAAATCCATTCCCCAGATAACGAATGGCCACGGGGCGGTGATCGAACGAAGATGCTGGGCCGGCTGCAGATGAAGGGGGGCGAACAGTTGGCACTTCGGGCACTTTTTCGAGAATGCTTCCGCATCCTTGCAGATAGTGGGCCAGAAGTAGCCATGTCTCAGAATCCTTTGCTCCAAAGTGCGAATCCCAGAATGGCTTCCGCACTCTCCCGAGTGGATTTCCTCCAGCACTCGAGGTACTTTTTCTTCAGAGACACATCTAGCCAGAGGGCCCGAGATGGTCTTGCGATATAACTCCCCATCTTGTAATAAGTAGTACGTCGCCTTGTACCGAAACCTTCTTTGATCCCCTTCTTCCGCAGGAAGTTGCCCAGAACTTAGGAAGGAAATGAACGGATCCATCCACGAAGGACGATGATCGATCTCCATCATCTCTCCTTCCTCAATGGATGGTCGAAACAACTCCGTGATTGTCCCTCCTGTTCTTGGCCCGTATTTGGCCAGACGGTCCGCTGCCGAGTTCTCCTCTCTCGGTACGTGTTCGATGAAGAAGGATTGAAAGCTTCCAATCAATCCTTTCACCTTTACGAGATATTTTTGCAGAATGGTGTCGCGCACTTCGAACTCTCCCCGAATCTGAGACACGACTACCATTGAATCGGTGAAAGCCATGACGTCTTGGATGCCCAGCTTCTTTGCGAGGCGCAAGCCTGCTATGATGGCTTCGTATTCGGCTTGATTGTTCGTCGCGGGGAAGAGGATCTCGACTGCTTGCTCGATCCTAGTTCCCTGTGGGCTGACAAGAACGATGCCCACCCCCACAGATCTCTTGCCTGAGGCTCCGTCCATGAACATCTTCCAAGGGATGGAAGTAGAAGCCTCCTCTCCCGGTTCCGCTTCCACCGAGAAGTCGACTAAGAAATCTGCTACCGCCTGTGCTTTGATCGCCACCCGGGGCGAGAAGGAAATGTCACACTCACTGAGTTCTACCGACCATTTCGCCAGCCTCCCTGAATGCTCCACCCCTTCCAAGATATTTCGGAGAGGATGGTCAGTCACGACCCGGATGGAGTGAGCTTGGAAATAAGGCCGAAGCTTTCGTGTCGACACCACCAAGGCGAAGGCGAACTTCTCCAAGATTGGATATTTCAACTCCGCCTTCTTGAGCACCTGGCTAACATAGTAAATTGGGAGCTGCTTCTTTCCTTCTTCCCAGACTAGCACGGAACTTACCGCTTCCACCCCTACTCCCAAGTAAATGAGTAGGTCTTCGCCTTCCTTCGGGCTCTGAAGGAGAGGTGTCTGAGTCAACTGCTCCTTCAGCCTACCGATCGCCTTTTCGCACTCGTCGGACCATGTGAAGTTCTCGCTCTTGCGGAGCGTCTTGAAAAAGGGAGAGCATTTCTCTCCTGCCTTGGACAGAAAGCGGCTGAGACCTGCCAGCCTTCCTGTCAGCCTTTGAACTTCTTTCATGGTCTTCGGCGAGGCCATCTCTAGGATTGCCTTAACCTTGTCAGGGTTCGGCTCTACTCCACCCGGGGTGATGAGGTGCCCCAGAAACTTTCCCCTTCCAGCTCCGAACACGCACTTCGCCGGATTGAGCCTCATCTTGAACTTCCTTAGCGTTGCAAAGGTCTCCACCAGATCTGTTATATGCTCCGGGACGCTCTTGCTCTTGATCAAGAGGTCGTCCACATACACCTCCAGGTTCCTCCCATTCTGCTCTTTGAAGACAAGGTTCATCATCCGCTGGTAGGTTGCTCTTGCATTTTTTAGCCCAAAGGGCATCATTTTATAGCTATAACACTCATCCCCAGCGATGAAGGAAACATCACGGCAATCGGGGGGATACATCCGGATCTGGTGGTATCCCGAAAATGCATCAAGAAAACTCATTACAGGGAAACCAAAGGCTGAATCAACCAGCGCGTCGATTCGAGGCAAGGGATAACAATCCTTGGGGCAGCTTTTATTTAACAAAGAGAAGTCCACACACATCCTCCAGCTGCCTACAGCTTTTTTAACCATTACAACATTGGAGACCCAGCCTGGGTACTGGATCTCCGACACAAAACCTGCGTCCAGCAACTTCTTTACCTCTTCCCGGATAGGTCCGGCCAACACGGTGGCACTGGACCTCTTTTTCTGGCAGACGGGCTTCACCGCGGGGTCGAGGTTGAGGTGGTGGCAGGCAACCTCTGGGTCGATCCCGGGCATCTCAGCAGCACTCCAGGCGAAGATATCAACATTATCCTGTAGGCACGTTGCCATCTCCACCTTCTCGGTGACCTTCAGCGATCCACCGATCTTCAGCAGCCTAGATACTCCCGCTGCGGAGAGTACCTCGATTTCCTCCACCTCCTCGGATGCCTCCAGTCGGGCCGTACCTCCAGTTACCCCTCTAACTCCTCCGCGTCAGCCATCCAGCTGATGGTGCTAACCGAGCTGAGGTAGCACTCGCTGGCGGCTCTTGGATCGCTCTTGATCCTCACCTGGACGTCCCCTTGGCAATACTTGAGGCACTGATGGTAGGAGGACGGGACGGCTTTGAAGGTGTTGAGAAGTGGCCTCCCGAAGATGGCCTTGTAGCAGCTCGGGGCGTCCACGATGACGAATCGGCACTGGAGAGGGGTACCCCCCGAGTGTTACAAGGAGATCTACTCCTCCTTCCACCTCCTGCTTCTCTCCGGAGAAGCCAAAAAGGGGACCATCCGGCGCCCGGACCCTTCCTGTGCTGACGCCCAGCCCGTCAAACGTCTCTTTGAAGATGACGTTTACAGAACTACCGTTATCGATCAGGATTCGATCAACGGTAAAGTCTTCTACGGCGGCTTGGATTACGAGAGCGTCATGAAAGGGGTTCTCATTCCCCAGCATGTCTTCTTCGGAGAAGGTGATCTCCTCCAATGGGGGCGGTGCCTGCGAAGTCGAAGCGACGCTCCTTCGATAGATTTGATGGAGACTTCCCTTGCGGGAAGCTCCTATCCCCGCACCCCCGTGGATCACCCCCACTCCTCTGCCTCCTTGGGTCACATCTCCTCGACCTCCTTGTTCGACTCGATCCTCGTTCCTCCGTCGACCGACCGCTTGAACTGTCGGTGGCTCGACTGGGGCTTCTATCCTCCGCTGCTCCCCTTCGACCTCTCCTGCTACCAGCCTCCTCCTGGCTTCCCAAAAGTCCGGGCAGGCCATCGTGCCATGCCCTTCCACCTGGTGGAGGTCACAGTAGAGGGGAACCTCCTCTACCTGCGGCCTCCTCTGCTTCCTATTCTTCCGGCCCTAGCGATTGCCGCGCCTGGCAACCGCCATTGCTTCCTCCCTTCTCCGCTCCTGACTCCTCTCTGGCCTGTCGAAACGTCTTCTCTCCGGGGATCTCCTTCCCCGTTCTTGACGCTGAGGTCCCCTGGCCGGCTTCCACGGTGGCCGGTTAGCGGGGACTTGGTAGCATCTTTCCTCCTCTCAACGCTCTGGAGCCACGATGAGCCTCCTCTCATCGTTCCTTCTTGGCTCCTCCCTCCTGGGTTCTCTTTCTCTTCTCTCCTCTCTGCCTCTTCCCTCGGGCTTCCGCTTCTCCGCCCTCATGGGCTCTTCCTTCTTCTTCTTCTCGGGGGGACTTTCCTCTTCCTCCTCCTCATCTTCCTTGGTCACTCGGGTGAGCCTGACTAGGAAGCCGCGGTTGGAAGCCTCACCCTGGACGAACTGGTTGGCCCTTTCGATGAGATTAGCGTAGGAGTAGGGAGGATTCCTACCGATCTCCAACTTAAAGAGGCCTTCGCGAAGGCCGAAGGTTAGGGCTAACCGCAAGGTGTGACCATCCACCTCTTGGATGAGTAGCACCTCTTCCTGGAAGCGGTCGATGTAGTCTCCCAACGTTTCTTTTGCTCCCTGGGTCAGATGGAAAAGGGTCGTAGCCTCCTTCTTCAACTTCTTTGCCGTGGCAAACCGCATGTTCAGCCCCCGGCAAAGGTCTTCAAAGCAGTAGATGGAGCCTTCCGGCAACTGGTGGAACCAGTCCCTTGCCTTCCCTCGGAGGTAAATCGCGAACAGCCTACATTTAAAGGCGTCTGACATGGTCCGAAGGGTGGCGACATCCTCAAACCACTGGATGTGACGGATAGGGTCCTCTCTCCCCGAGTAGTAATTCATCGAGGGATCCCTGAACACCTCTGGCACTGGCGCGACGAGGATCTCCTCGCAGAACGGGCTCCTCCCCCCAATCTGACGACGATCATCATCTGGACGAGTATCTCCCCCATACTCGCTAGCCTGGCGAGTATTGTAGTATCTCGCCTTCTCCTCCTCCTCGCGGAACCGAGTTCCGCCAGCTCCTTGCGACGCCTGTAAACCAAACTGTGACCTCCTTGGTCGCTCGAACTCCTCGGCATGTTCCTTCCCTGCTCGCTGAGGGCGAGCACCTTCCTCGGACGGACCCGGGCGATGAGGCGAGGTCGCTGTTCCTTCCATGCGAGGTAGAAGAGCTGCTCGCATGGAGCCTTCCATCCTCCGCGCGAATTCCTCGAAGACAGCCAACTACACGAACTCGCCGCCTCGGGCCGAGTTTCCCGCCACATCCTCGTGGTCGCTAACTGTTACCATCTCACTTTCCTACCAGACTTTCTTCCTCTGGCCGCGATCCACGTTCACCGCACCAAAGTGTTGACGCCAGGAAAATCCTGACCTCAAGATTCGAATCAATGCAGCCGGAGGCTATTTGCCCAGCGGTTCAGCGAGAAGGTTTGGTAAGCCACGACGAGCGAGATGGAGAGATAAAGGACACAACCCCAGGTGCTGCGGCAGGGAGGTCCCACCACGTACCCAGAAGCTCAGAAGAGTCTTCTCCTCCAAAATCACGAATGGCCGAGCTCGGTACTAGGTAGGCACTTGCTAGGGAGGATTCTCCTTTGTATAGGGGGGTACAACTCTGATTTTTACAAGTGTCATTCCTGGTACCCCTGGGGGTCTATTTATAGACAAATCATAGGGGGGAGCAGATGACTATCCCTGACCCCCTAGAGTTGGTTCTTTAGACAAGGTAATTTGTTGGCGAGTAGGTAAGGGACTCAGACCTAACTGGCGAGTTGGTTGGCTAAGTCGCCCATAGGCGAGTAGGGCCGAACTCACGACCTCCTCGCCTGGCCGGGTAGGTGAACGCCGGGCAGGTCTTTCCTCCTCGTCTTGTGCGAGTAAGTACCTTCTCGCACAACTGAAACTCTTGACCTTCTTTTTTTCGACGAACTCCGAGAGCCTGCATTCGAGGAATCCCAAGGGACTTCTGTGTTGACTTTGACTCCTGCCTTCGTGGCCTTGAGATGGGCCCACCCTTGGAGAATGAGGGTTGTACATATATGTTTGTATAAAACACTTTACAATTCTCTCCAAGGTGCTCAACCTCACAATGCTCATTAAGACTTATCATGAGGGTGAGTAGTGCTTAGTGGAGTTATCTTTGTCATTTATTCATTTGAATTTAAGTTTGGTGACAAAGGTCTCTGAATTCACTTGTTTTTCCAAACATAAAGTTTTTTGTTTGTTTTGAACATACTTCTTCATATATGGATGGGTGCATGAAAGAGATTTTTATTGTGGCGATGAGTTGAGCTCAGTAGCGGCCTCCAGTTTTGGGTCTAGAATCCCCAGAAGAGACCGCTTCTTCATCATCAGAGGAGCGGTCTTCGATGAGACCGAAGAGCAATCAAGAAGACCGAAGACCATATCTAGATGTTTTTTCTTTGTTTATTCAAAATGTAACTGCCGATTTTGAGATCGCGCGAACCCTGTACTTAGAAAAAATGAAATGAAAGAAAACATTTTGTGTACCTTTGTTTGTCTTCTGTGAATGAATGTATCTTATATTGAATATGATTATGTCGATCTCACATTTGCTGATTTGCATTCTTACTATAATTCCCAAAGAAGAAGAGTCGATCTCAATAAATATCAATCGATCTCTAGACTTGCGACATGAGATTATCTGTCTTCATTATGCGCGATCTCGTTTTGTAAAGAAGTATCATTCACATTCGAGCTCAAGCTTTAAATGTTGTTGAGCTAGAATCGGCAACTGCATAAAAGTGATTGAAAATATTTCGAACATATAACAAATTATTTTTGATTTGAAGAGTAACTGATAATAAAAAATGGCGGTCTCTTGGATGTTCGACCGCCTTATAATAATATAAAATATATTAATTTTTGTACATTCGAGATCGTCTCTTTATAAAATAAATTTGATGTCAAATATTCATAAATGGCGATCTCCAGCACTTGAGATCTTTTGTAGAGAGCTCAAATTATTATAACTATAGATGAAGACCTTAAATGCTCCAGTCCTCTTAGAAGAATCATTGAGTAAGAAAAGTAGACGACGATCTCAAATATTCCAGGCCGCCCTTTTGTGAATAATATAACTAAAATACCTTGATGAACTTATCAAAGATAGATAAGTGGCGATCTCAACTTCCCTAGACCGCTCCTTAATAGAGGATGGAAGAAAAACTTTAGGAGCGGCCTTACATACTCCAGACTCCCCTTTTGGTATTATCAAAACAGGGCGGAGAGAAAATATAACGTTTAAGGTTTAATATTTTGAAGAGAAGGGAATGAGCATAACAAAGATTTATCATATAGTGATACCACATGGTGAGTGAGTAAAAGATTTGATTTGTAAGTGTGAGGTATCATTAGTTTAGTAAACAAGACTACTTGTTGGGTAAGAAAATATTTATGATCAAGCATACAAGTAGTAAAAATAGTGGAAAGCATGTTTAAAAATTTTGTAAGGAAACATCTTTATAAGAGTTTTAAGCATAGTAAATAAGTAAGAGTTTTAGGCTTGTAGAAAATAGATATTTTATCAATTGAAGGTCAAGAGAAAATATCACTTGCTATCAAAATATAATAGAACTTCTTTAGAGAGTAAATAATCAAGATTGAGCACAAAAGGCGTAGCCGAAGATAAGTTTAAGAAAGAATGTTAGCATGATTTACTTTATCAAGACAAGATAGGAAAATACAATGTTCTAAATTCGTAATTCAAGTAAACTTATACATTGTAGAGATCATGCAATGTTATCTAGTGCATCTACTAAAGATTGTAGAGAAGAAATGTAGACATGCATTAGACTCTAATTATCATGAGTAGAAGTCTTATAAGAGATAATGATGTGTACAAATAGTGATTTTGATAAGAGTATACAAATAATTTAATCAAAACACATGACATATACAATAGAATAAACACAACATTATCGAAAATGCATTTTTAGAATTACTTCCGCCCACAAAACTATATTTGTTTTCAATGCACATGTATTTAAGTGTTTACACAAGAAGAAGTAGAGTATATATGTGTTTGCACAAGATACTTTACAATTCTCTCAAAGGTGCTCAACCTGACAATACTCATTAAGACTTATCAGGAGGGTGAGTAGTGTTTGGTGGAGTTATCTTTGTCATTTATTCATTTGAATTTTAGTTTGGTGACAAAGGTCTCCGACTTCACTTGTTTTTCCAAACATAAAGTTATATGTTTTTTTGAACATACTTCTTCATATATGGGTGCATGAAAGAGATTTTTATTGTGGCGATGAGTTGAGCTCAGTAGCGGCCTCCATTTCTGGGTCTAGAGTCCTCAGAAGAGATCGCTTCTTCATCATCAGAGGAGTGGTCTCCGAAGAGACCGAAGAGCAATCAAGAAGACTGAATGCCATATCTCTCTGTTTTTTCTTTGTTTATTCAAAATATAACCGCCGATTTTGAGACCGCGCGAACCATGTACTTATAAAAAATTAAATGAAAGAAAATATTTTGTGTACCTTTGTTTGTCTTCAGTGAATGAATGTATCTTATATTGAATATGCTTATGTCGATCTCACATTTGCTGATTTGCGATCTTACTATAATTTCCAAAGAAGAAGCGTCAATCTCAATAAATATCAACGATCTCTAGACTTGTGACAGGAGATTAACTGTCTTCATTATGCGCGATCTCGTTTTTTAAAGAATTCACATTCGAGCTCAATGTCACGGACTTAGTAATTCAATACTAAGTGCGTGCGGCACTTGGCTAGAATTTCCACCAGCTCCAATAATGCAACGAAGTAAAGAGGAAACCTTTGATTATACTCCTGAATGAAATTACAAGACAGTTCGAAAGACAGTTGAGCGGGACATACAAAGGATCAAGACATACAACAACGCTCAACACTCAAAGCTCACAAGCACTCACCCTCACAAGAGGAGTCTCACTATCACAAAATACTCCAAAACCTTGGATGATCCAAATGAGGAGAGATCCTCCCCTTATATAGGCCTCCTCCCCCTTTTCCCGCCAAACTCAAGAAGAATCTAGATTTCTCCTCACATGGAAGTGACTAGATTCTTCCACACTCTTCCATACTCTTTCATATTTCCCAAGTGTGATCTTTCTCCAATATGCTAGAATATTCTCAACATATCTAGAGTAATCTTGAACAATGGTCACGAGACGAGTTAGCTAACCTTAACACCATGACATTCTCCCCCACTGAAACCATGTGTCGTCCTCGACGCATCCTTCCTTCATCATCTTTGTGTAGTCCTTATCGCGAAGAGGGTCTTCACTTCTTGTCCATGTACTCTTCTTATCGGCACCGGGTAGGAAGTCGGACCATCAATGAGGTGTATCTCAGATGTTGGGAAAATGAGAAGACCTTCGAATTGATCAAGAAAATTCATCCCAATGACAATGTCATAATCGTCAAAGGGAATAATTTCAATGGGCACCTTACCCTTCCAACCTCCAAGACGAACACTCACACCTGGAGCAAGACCAATAGTTCGCACTTCCTGAGAATTGGCAAATTTGAGCCGAGTTGGTCCAAATTTTATTGGTAGTCCAATTCTCTTGGCAGCAGATTTGGACATAAAGAAGTCAGTTGCACCCGTGTCCACTAAGGCACTCATCTTCGTGCCCTCGATCTCCACATCCACCATAATTTGTCCTTTACTTACCATCCTTCCTTATTATGGGTTTGGTTTGTTGTTCCCGACTTGTACTTGTCCCTTCTCCCCGCTTGATCAACAGTGAACCGAATCGTCTCCAATGTTGGGCAAGCATTCACTTTATGCGGTCCTTTACAGAAGAAACACTGCAAAGGTGAGCGTCTTATGTAGGATCCTTGGGTAGACATGACATTAAAGCGTTGCATGATACTTAGCCTTGCCATATCATGTGACTCCTCTACGTCCCCATTTATCGACTCTTCTTTCTTTATCATTGTTGCCAAGGTGCCAAGCTTCGGGCATTCCTTCATGTGATGGGGTCCCTTGCATACAAAGCAGGTGGGTGGCCTTCTTCTCCTCGAATCTTCTTTGGCGGTGTGTATAGTTCTTGGGTTCTACTTCAGCATCCTCAACATTCTCAAGATGGCTCTTCTCTTCTTCTTGGTGGAACTCGCTGAGTGATTCGGCTGCTGCAATTGCTTCATCGACAGAATGAGGGCCACACCTCTGCACTTCTTGTTTTGCCCATAATTGTAGCCCGTCCATGAAATAGAATTGTCGATCATCCTCCGACATGTTCGGGATTTGCAACATAAGTGTTGTGAATTCGCTTACATATTCCGATATTGTTCGCTTTTGTTTCAACTCTCTTAGCCTCTTTCGGGCAAGATATGCAACATTCTCTGGATAGAAGTGGTGTTTAAGCTCCCTCTTGAACTCCTCCCATGTGTCCAATCGACATAATCCTTTCGCGACATCTGACTGCCTCCTTCGACACCATAGTGCAACATTGCCATCAAGAAATTGTGAAGCAGTACGTACCTTGGTTGCATCATCGCGTAGATGACAACCCTCAAAATAGTTCTCCATCTTCCATAAGAAGTTCTCAACTTCTTTGGCATCCCGCTTGCCCAAGAATGAATCTGGTCTTGGGATGTCCACTCTAGGAATGACAATGGTGGTGCTGACACTTCCATTGGTGATAGCCTTCCGGCATATGGCTAGTTCCTCCTCCAACTCGTTGATGCGTGTATGTAATGTGGCATTGTCATCAAATGCATATTGGAGTCTCTTCTCTAGCTCCACACGAATGGCTTCCCATTATGTACGCATCGTACGGTTATTGATTTCCATGACTTCCATGCGTTTCTCCCAGTCTTCCATAGCTAGCACCAAGTGGATCTCTTCGCAAACCCGACTTTGGCCCCGCTTCTTCTTGCTAGTTTGTTGGGTAATATCCCTACCTCGTTCCTCCTTGATATGTGAGTCTTCTTCTCCGGCCATATTTGTCTTTGTTGCAGCACGATATGTAGAACCTCCCTCTGATACCAACTGTCACGGACTTAGTAATTCAATACTAATTAAAGTGCGTGCGGCACTTGGCTAGAATTTCCACCAACTTAAGCTAACCAAGTAAGCCTAGCTCCAATAATGCAGTGAAGTAAAGAGGAAACCTTTGATTATACTCCTGAATAAAATTACAAGACAGTTCGAAAGATAGTTGAGCGGGAAATACAAAGGATCAAGACATACAACAATGCTCAACACTCAATGCTCACAAGCACTCATCCTCACAAGAGGAGTCTCGCTATCACAACATACTCCAAAACCTTGGATGATCCAAATGAGGAGAGGTCCTCCCCTTATATAGGCCTCCTCCCCCTTTTCCCTCCAAACTCAAGAAGAATCTAGATTTCTCCTCACATGGAAGTGACTAGATTCTTCCACACTCTTCCATATTTCCCAAGTGTGATCTTTCTCCAATATTCTAGAATATTCTCAACATATCTAGAGTAATCTTGAACAATGGTCACGAGACGAGTTAGCTAACCTTTACACCGTGACATCAAGCTTTAAATGTTGTTGAGATAGAATCGGCAGCTACATAAGAGTGATTGATAATATTTCGAACATATAACAAATTATTTTTGATTTGAAGAGTAACTGATAATCAAAAATGGCGGACTCTTGGATGTTAGACCACCTTATAATAATATAGAATATATTAATTTTTGAACATTTGAGATCGTTTCTTTATAAAATAAATTTGATGTCAACTATTCGTAAATGGCGATCTCCAGCACTTGAGATCTTTTGTAGAGAACTCAAATTATTCTAACTATAGATGATGACCTTAAATGCTCCAGTCCTCTTAGAAGAATCATTGAGTAAGAAAAGTAGACGGCGACCTCAAATATTCCAGGCCGCCCTTTTGTGAATGATATAACTGAAATACCTTGATGAACTTATCAAAGATAGATAAGTGACGATCTCAACTTCCCTAGCCCGCTCCTTAATAGAGGATGGAAGAAAAACTTTAGGAGCGGTCTTACATACTCCAGACTGCCTCTTGATAGAAAAAATACGTAAAGAAAACTTTTAGGCGGCGGTCTCAATTTTTCCATACCGCCCCTTATAAGAATAAGTAATAGAGAAATCCTTAGGTGATGGTCTTAAATTTCCGAGACCATTTCTTAATAGAAAAAGTATGGAAAAGACCTAGGCGAGGGTCTTAAATGCTCAAGACAACCTCTTAATTGAATAGATAATCAAAGAAACATTGACGTTGGTTTTAATTGCTCTAGACCGCCCCTTATAAAAATGGATAATGAAGAATCACAGACTGTCCCTTAATCAGACAAAGAAAACCTGAACAGGCGGTCTCAAATATTTCTGACCGCTCCTTATTAGAATAAGTAGAAATCCCGAGCCGGCGGTCTCAGATACTCTAGACCGCCCCCTTATTAGAATAAGTAGAAATCCCGAGCCGGCGGTCTCAGATATTCCAAACCGCCCCTCCCTTATTGAAAAAGATAGAAGGATGGAGAAGGTGACCTTCAGCTGAGAAGAAAGTCCATCAGGATAGTGAGAGTCCGATGGGACAACTATGGCCGCAAGGAGCTGTCTTGGGAGCCAGAGCACATCATGCGCGAGGAGTATCCGACATGTTTGCTCAGGTATGATGAGTTCTTATTGAGTTTCATTCATAAAATTCGGGACAAAATTTCATTAGGGGGGATTGTAATGCCTCAAAGTTGTAATACTTTAAGACATAAGTTCCGTCTTACACGACGGTGACGGTCATGAACGCGGTGGTAAAATTGTCATTCGTAAACGGGCACCTAAGGAACTTCATTCACTTTTATGTTCAAGTGGATGAAATTTCTTAGGTGGGCATTCATGAATGACGATTTTACCACCGCGTTCATGACCGCCACCACTGTACCTAACGGAGCCCTAATAAAATTTAAATAGCTGTGGTGTGCGGATAGGTAAATAGGGTGTGCGAATAGCTCCTATTAGGTTAAAATCCTTATACCGATTTCTCTGCCCCGATTCGCTCCATGTGCGCCGTCGAGCAACCCGAGCAAGGAGAAAGGAGAAAACTGCTGAGCCGTGCGTGCACCGCCGTTCCTTGCTGCATCCACGACCGGGAGAAAGTAGAAGATCTAACCTAGAAGCACTACTATCTGAGGGTCTGCTTCTACCCTGTCGCTGACCTGGAAGGAGAAGAATGGGTAAACAACTATCATCACGAATTTAGCTCCCCGAATTTGTTTCATTCGTCTTCTTCTTCTTCTTCATACAGGTATCTCACGAGATTCTCTGCACAAGAGGCGCGCCACAGGCGGCAAGAAGAAGGCTTGGAGGAAGAAGAGGAAGTAATCAACCTTCACTTATCCTTTGTTCATTCAATCCAAACTCTTCAATCCCAATTCTATGTAGATCTTGCTACAATCCGGTTTTCTTTTAATCTGTTTAAAGGTATGAGCTCGGCCGACAGCCGGCGAACACCAAGCTTTCCAGCAATAAGACGGTGAGGAGGGTTAGGGTTCGCGGAGGAAACGTCAAGTGGAGAGCTCTTCGTTTAGATACAGGAAACTACTCTTGGGGAAGCGAAGCTATCACCCGCAAGACTAGAATCCTCGACGTAGTTTACAATGCGTCGAATAACGAGCTTGTGAGGACGCAGACCCTCGTGAAAAGCGCTATCATACAGGTTGATGCCGCCCCTTTCAAGCAGTGGTATCTCCAGCACTATGGCGTTGAGCTCGGGAAGAAGAAGAAGGCCCCTGCTGCCGCCAAAAAAGATGCACCTGAGGTAACTTCTCGTTTATCATGTTTTTTTGTTTTCACTTGAATTCAGTTATTTGAAATATATGCTTTTGGGTATCCAGTTATTAAGCGTTTTTTTTATTCAGAGATGTTTTGGTGGAAGTTGGAAGATTATTTTGATTTTTGTTGGTTACAGCACTGGTTTCTGAAATCCTTCAATATTTTAAGATTTCATATTGTCTATTTCTTCATATAATGGTAGGCAAACGCTTTATAGTGAAAACATTTTATGGTTAGTTTTTTGGGATTGAAGGCTTAAAGTAGTGGGTTATTGTTGCATCCCCACTAGGAAAAAGTTATTGTATGCTGAAAATTCTCATTAGAGATATGTTTGGAATTGCAATGTGGATATATAAGACTGCTCTTTGAACACTGTAAATTTTGTAGATATCAGTTCATTTCTTTATGTATTCCCTGTGTGTTCGATGTGTATTGTTGTTTTAAGGTCACAAAGTTGTATATTTTTTACATAATAACTGCATATTACCGTTTAAAGCTATTTATCACCTGAAATTACTATTGTACATACATTATTCCTTGAAAAATCTGTGCAAGTCATTCTACAATCTACACACAATACATAGCTGTAAATTACTGAAGAACTCCAATTCATAGGCACTCCATATGGAAACACATTTGCAAATAGCTCGAACATTATTGTTATATATGCAATACCCTTATCATTATGAAGCAGAAATACTCATCAATTACAGAGTGAATAAATAATGAAATAAATACACAGGTCCATGATGAAATATGCAACTATGCGGTCTATGCTATATTTCCATGATTTTTATTGATTTTACATGTTGCTTTAAACTGTGTTTTCCGCACTTAATTATTTATTTTCAAAGGCGAATTCGTTCGAGTGTTTATCTATATTTAATCTAAATGTGTTTGATTTAAAGAGCCTAATGATTTGAGATTCTTATTTATATTTTATTTAATAGAGGGGTTGCATGCACTCAATTGGCATCGTCAGGCTTTTCTCATTTTCTGATTTGTTCTATGAAAATGCACTTCTTGCGTAAATTGTATGTGCTTAATCTGCATCATCAGCTTAGTTGTTAAAGGTGCGCCTCAGGCGCGCCTAAGGCTCCAGGCTCAACAGGCTCAGAGGCTTGCGCCTTTGGAGCATAAAAGACGCGTCTTGGTGCGATTTCTGTTGCAAACTTTTTTTTCTAAAAGAAAAAAAGAATAATGTAAGAACTCAATATTTTTTGCATGATTTAGTGTTTGTATAATATAATCGAGTGTTAAGACTGAGATATGATGCAAGTGACCACATTAATTCTATTTAAGAGATATATATGATAGTAATGAATGATTAATTAGTAGAATAGATGAAAAATCTAATCAATAAGATGAACTAATGTTTGATGCTTATTTTTTAAAATGAATGTGGTTGCTCCTTGCCTTCGTCAGGCGCGCGCCTGCGCCTTGAGCCCTGCGCCTTGAGCCCTACACCTAGGCTCCAAGACCCCTTTGCGCCTTGGTGCGCCTTGCGCCTTTAATAACTAAGATCATCAGGCTCATCTCATTTTCTGATTTGCTTTATGAGTATGCAATTCTTACGGTGATTGCATGCATGTTCATTCTATTTTGTTAAAATGGTTTTTTTATAACTTTTATACATGCGGATTTTGGTCTATTATTTTCCCCATTAATTATACCTTGTAAATTCTTTCTATTTATTTTATTGATGGATTTTTACCCTTCAGTTTGACAAGCCCAAACCACTTTATTTTTTCCTCTTTGGCTATGTTTGGCGCCCTAGTTATTAAAGGCACGCCTGAGGCGCCGGGCGTACCGGCCTCGCCTCTATAAGGTAGAGGCAGACGAGTTACCCCAGGCGCGTGCCTTACTCAAACGCTAGGCGCGCCTGATGGTTTCAAGGATCTTTCAGTGAATTGGCTTCCCAGTTCACTGAATTTTTATTTGAAATCTGATTTTTAATGCTGGTTATTTTTGGGGCTGTGATATATGCAATTCTAGTGTGTTGATATGACGGTAGATTTATTTTATGTGGTTTTTGTATTTAATAAACTAGATATTTTTTTCATTTTTGCACCTCATGTGCCTCAGGCGCGCGCTTGCGCCTAGGCTCCAGAACCCCTTTGTGCCTCGATGTGTCCTGTGCTTTTAATAACTTAGTTTGGCGCGGCGGTGGCGGTCATGAAAGCAGTGGTTTTGATTTGTCGTTCGTGAACGTCCGACCGACCTCACCTAAGGAACTTCATACACTTTTATGTTCAAAACTAATTTTCTTTTTTGATGGTGGTCATAATTGTTATCGTGCCAAATGTACATTCTATGACGGTGGCATTTTTGTCCAAACTCTCCGGAGCAAAAAAGTTGTGCCAAACGGAGCCTTTATCTTCAATGATTGCTAGTCCTATCTTCTCTAAGAGAGCTTGCTTACCTAGTGCATGAGCATTAGTACAAGTTTCCTAATTGTTCAAAGCCTTCTCACTTTTCTTTTTATTATCTTTTTCTGTCAATCAACTGTTTCTAAAGTTTTCGTAATGCACATCCATCTGACAATCATGCATGAAGAAAATACTTTCATAAAGAAACATTGTGGTGGTCTTCGCTTAATGATCAAGTTTTATTTTTTGAGTTGACATGAATCTAATTTTTGAGATCATTGTTACTTCAAGCTAGTATGAACAAGTCAAACCTGCTCTAGTTGCTCAATAATCTATTTTTGAAGTCATACTTCTTATATATATTATATATAATTAAATATGGCTATTTTTTCATGTGACGACCATATCATCTCTCTTGCATGTGGGTATAGCCGCCCGAGATCTACGAAGCACAGATACTTAAAAGTGCTCTGCGTATCGGCTTGAATGCGTATCGGATACGGGAAACGCTCGGAAACGCGTTTCCAAAACTCTAGGAAACGTTTTATTTTAAATAAATAAAAAATAAAATAGGAATCGCGTATCCCTCAATCGGGATACGCGATTCCCGTGGAAAAACATCGTAGGAATTAGTCCCCCCCCCCGCCTCTTCCTTTTATTCCGGGTATAGGTTTAGGTTTCATTCCACACGCCCGACTCGCCCCCGACACCGCCTCTTTCTCCACATCGCCGCTGGTGTTGTTGCTCGAGGAGGAGACGCTGCCGTGACGCCGACGCTTGTGGTATGCTCTTGTTCCGGCTCCTCCACCTCTTCTTCCTCCTCCTCTTCCTCCCGTCTTCTTCTTCCTCCTCCGCCTCCTCTTCTTCTTTTTCCGCCTCCTCTTCTTCTTCCTCTTCTTTTTCTTCTTCCTCTTCTTCTTCTTCCTCTTCTTCTTTTTCCTCCTCTTCCGCCTCTTCTTCTTCTTCCTCTTCTTCTTCTTTCTCCTCTTCTTCCCCTTCCTCTTCTTCTTGTACTTCTTTCTCTTCTCAGTGAACACTCAATTCATATGGTCATCTGAAATTTCGTGCCTTCCAAATTCTAACACTTAAATCATATGGAAATTAATTTAGCTACATGTTTGATCTTTCCATTTCTTTAGCTCATATTCGGTGCAACCGAATACAACAGCCATTGACATCTGGTTTACAGGTTATGTTCTTGCAGAACTTCTTATACAACAGGTTTACAACTCTATCCAGCTGCTTTACTAGAAAAATTTAAGCTTCTAGAAAAATTTAAGCTTCTCATTACTTTAGGGCATACTTAATTGTGCTGTAGTTATTTTGTTATGTAGTTCAAATATACTATTTTTGACTGCATGTGTGGACTTGGTTCAAAATATACTATTGTTATGTAGCTTCAGAAATTGCTGTGCTGGATGATCTGGAATATACTACTGTTATGTATACTCCTAGTTATTAAAGGCGCGCCTCAAGCGCGCCTAAGGCTCAAGGCTCACCAGGCTCAAAGGTTTGCGCCTTTGGAGAATAAAAGACACGTCTATGTGCAATTTCCATTGTAAATATATTTTTTCAAAATAAAGAAAGAAATGATGTAAGGACTCAATATTTTTTTGCATGATTTAGTATTTGTGAAACATAATCGAGCGTTGAGACTTAGTTATGATGCAAGTGATCACATTGATTCTATTTGTAAGAGATATAAATGATAGTAATGAATTATTAATGAGTAGAATAGATGAAAAATCTGATTAAGAAGATGAACTGATGTTTGATGTTGATTATTTAAATCGAATATGGTTGCGCATTGCCTTCGTCAGGCGCGCACCTGCGCCTTAAGCCTTGCGCCTAGGCTCCAAGACCCCTTTGCGCCTTGGTGCGCCTTGCGCCTTTAATAACTAAGTTTGTTTTGAAGCTTCAGAAATTTTGTTAGGGTGTCTCTATTTATATTAGGTTTAGAAATAGCTTTAGAAATTTTTTTATGTAGCTTCAAAATATACTAGGTTCAAAATATACTATTGTTATGTATACTTGATTTGAAGCTTCAGACTTGATATAATGATATGTATACTTAAATTTTTTTTGTTATAATTCAAGATGGGTACAAATAATTTGTTAGTTTTCTTATTTTTATGTTAATTAATACTTATATTAAAATAATTAAAAATAATTAAAAACGTTTCCCGTATCCTTATTTTTTTTTAAATCACGTTTCCCTTATCCGTTTCGTATCGTATCACGTATCCCATTTTCGTCCCCGTGCTACATAGCCCGAGATTATCGAGCATGGGCGTATCCCGTGTGGAGATGTTTGTATATATATATCTTATACTATTAAATAAGGCTCTTTTTATTGTGGACGACCATGTCACACAAAAAGAGCTTTATTTTTTAGTGTGGACGATCGTGTCACATGAAAAAGAGCCTTGTTTTTTCCTGTGGACGAGCATGTCACACGAAAAAGTACCTTATTTTTTCGTGGGATGAAGCCTGCTTCTCTGTATTGAAGGGTAGGAAGAAGACAGGATGAGGACGTGGAATAGGAAGGATTGAAGGGCGGTTGCCCCAAGTGACAGTACCCATGCCACAAAGAACACCTCTACTCGCCATCTTGCCAAACGCGACAATTGCGCCAGTACATGACTACGACTCAACTTAGCCATACATAGTATGACACATCAACAATACGTGTTATTCATTCGACATCACCCACGCTTGCCGTCGACCATAAAATTTGGGAAAGACATCAACTTTAGCAATGACAATGGAAAGTGTACATGAAATTGTACGAAGAAGAATGATACATTAACAATTGAGGGACATGCTCTCAACCAATTGAAACTCATACACCCTTGGGAGGCAGCATGTCGTTCATCTAGCTTTGAAGTCCAGTTTCAATTCATAATTGATCCTATAACCACCATCTGGCTCTCTTTACATAGACTATGAGCTTACTAATTGATAAACATAAAGTAATATGTTAATTTAATGATAAATATTATTCCTCTTCCAAAATAGCCCCTCCCATTAAGACATTTCTTTAATATTACAGTGGTCCCTAAAATGTCATGGTCTCCGTTCTGCATTCATTTTCTTGCCTTGGCGGAGATCCAGCTAGAGTCTGTGTAATGATACACCCCTTTGGGAAAACTGCCATGGCCTCAAAGTAGGTTTTAGAGAGAAAGTGCCATGAATTGTCTAAATTGTAACTGGGAGCGGAGATTGTGTCGGGTTTGGGGAAAGCTGACAAGGTTGTTGAAGTGGGACTGTGGGGGAGTAACTGAAGATGTAGGATGTGTGAGAAAACTTGTCTTACTGAGATGGTGGTTGGCTCGACTAGGGTGTGTTGCTCAATGGTCGTAGTTAGATTGGTTCTTTGTGCTAAAACATTTTTTGCCACAAACAGATTGTGCGTAGAATAACACGCGGATGGATGGTTCATGGTTGTTTTGTGGGTTGTATATCTTGAGAAAGTGTGGAAAGGAAGGGTTTGAGGAAGAGGGGCGTGGTTTTGTGCATAAAATGTATTTAATATCGTTGATGGTACCATCCATATAATCGCAAGTAGTGGAAAAAGATGGTTTTACCTATATTAATGATGTAGTGGCTCATGGCGTCATTAGTGGCTCATGACGGCTCACAACAATTGTGTTGTTTGGTATCTTGTGCCAGAACGAGACGACGTGGGAGAGCAGGTTGGTCCAACTGTTTGGTAGTGAGGGAAAGGGTATGAGTACGAGTACATGAGAGAATGGATGAAGAAAATGAATACATTAACAATCGAGATACATGCTCTAGCTTAATTTCAAATACAAGAAGATCCCCTAACTGTCTTAATTTCAAGTACAAGATAGACCCCCTAATTGTTCTATCTTTTTACATAGATTCATGGATATGCTTCTTTAAAAACATAAACACATTAAACAAATAATCATTATTAGACCTCCAAAATAGTCCACCCCGTAAAAGCATTAAACATACTAAGCAATTCATAAACTTATGCATGCTTTTTATGGAACTGCCTCTAACTGTTACTGTGAATTTTTTTCCTATTGAAATATATTTATTTTTGGTCAGCTATATCTTTGTTCAATGCTGGATATAGTTTAACTTACCAAATTCTCATTGTCTCCAGATTGATTGCTTATCTTGATCGACATAATGGTGCTGAAAAATGAAGTTTTTGAAGATAATTGATCTTTGTAACTGTTTCAGTGTGTTATCTGCTTATTTAGGAGGTTTGTCGGAGGTAGCGGAGAAGGGGAGATACAAGGGGCTAACTCTAGAATAGGGATGACGAGAAGGGAAACTAGAGGAGACTCGAGAGAGAAGGAGAAAAGTTAAAGAGTTAGAGAAATTGATTTAATTCTTTTATACCAAGTACTTGACCCAAGGGTCTCCGGACTCCCCTTAAATAAGATTCAGATGACATGGGCATAAATACCCCAATATAAAGAGATGCGAGAACATTAAAACACTAAGACTCTAATAACCTGTAATTACGTCTAAACTTGATTCGATTCGTACAACTTTACTTGATACTTAAATACTCATAATAATAAATTGCTAGATTACCGACTGCGTGAAACCCATAAAACAGTGTTTACTGCTTAGTATATATTTCTTCGAAAAAATAGTAATTTTAATTGATCATTCTTTAATTTTGTTCAATTATCATAATATACATTCTTTAATTTATTCTCTATTCTGTAATATATGTTAAAGTAATATTGAAGTTCACTTTCAAGCTGTTGTAATTGACATTTCATTTCTCACCTTTACCTTCATGGTGTTGAGTTCCAGTACGAGTAACTTCTGTTTATTCTTCCCAAAACCAAAGCTTAAATTTATTTAATGAAGAATAAAATACTGAAGTTTGTAAATCTACTATTTATTTGAATGTAGTTGGATCGTAACAATTAATTTGTAATAATTTTTTTTGACCGAAACTCTCTTGAAAATGATTTTCATTTCACTTGTAAAATGACTAAATGAGTGAATAAAATCACTATTTACCGAGACATCTATAGGCAACCAATGAGCCCTATTTTGGTTGCTACATATCTTTTCTCAAGTAAACAACATACTAATTGTTTAACAGTAATTTTTTGAAATGCTTAGCACACATGGGTAAATAATCAGGCATGCATATCTATTAAAATGGAAGCTCTGTTTGGCACGGGGTTGTAGCTATGGTGAGTTTGAACATAAATGGAATCTCTGTTTGACATAAAAGTGAATCTATTTCCTTAGGTGAGGTCGGGCGTTCACGAATGATGGTTCATAACCATCATGCAGCGGTGGCGCCCGTGAATGCTGTTGTTATGAACCGTTGTTCTTGAATGCCTTACCTTGCCTAAGGAAATTCATCCATTTTTATGTTCAAAACTGGTTTTTTTCTTGGTGGCGGTCATAACCGTTGTATTGCCAAACATACATTCTATGATGGTGGTGTTTTTGTCCAAACTCATCGGAGCAAAAACACTGCGCCAAACAGAGCTTTAGTGAGGAAGAGTGTGCAGGTGGTGACTGTCCTATTAGAATATGAGTCTTACAATGTGACTTCGACCGATTAGTTCCTAGTTGTTTTAGAGGACAAGTATTGCTTCTTTTGTTTTACCTATTTTTCATAGACTTTTTCCTCCAATCTGACAATCTTTTTTTTGCTCTCACCATCCCCATTGGTTTGCTTGTTCTGTCTAGGAACAAGAGGGCGAAGTTGTGCCCGAAGAGGTGAAGAAGAGCGACCACGTGAAAAGGAAGCTCGAGAAGAGGCAGGAGGGACGAAAGCTTGATCCCCATATCGAGGAGCAGTTCGGCGGCGGACGTCTTCTTGCCTCGATCTCCTCCCGCCCTGGCCAATGTGGCCGAGCTGATGGGTAACGACCATTCAAAATTCTCAGAAAATGTCATGTGCACTATTTCTGTCACCTTAATGTTTTGCCAATCTGCTTAATGTCTTCTACAGTTACATTCTCGAAGGCAAGGAGCTGGAGTTCTATCTGAAGAAGACCCAGAGGAAGAAGGGCAAGGGCGCCACCGCCTGATTCCCAACTTCTCGTTAGGTTTCGTTTGTTATTTACTAGCTCAAGTAATGTGCGATAAACTTTGTTGTTGTTTTCATTTTAAACGTCGCACTTTTTCCATCGTTTTCGAATCTTTTTAATTAATTTTCCAAACTGACTCTCAACTGTTGACTCTTTTGATTGATTCTAAGTATTATTGTTTCTTTTTGTTCCAGTGATTTTTTATGAATTTACAAATTATGGCCATTGTATATCTGATCCTGTGAGAATCATTTGATTTGATGTCGAAGTACACTTAATTATATGTGAACTTTGGAATGCTTCGATTTGTGTGGTAAATGTTTTTCTTTTGTGATCAGTGTCTGACCTTGCTCTGTTTTGCGAGTTTGAACTTGTCACGAACGATAGTTCATAACCACCGCATTCATGACCGCCTCTTCTATGAGGGTAAAATGACTCCAGGTTTAAATATGTTCTAACCAAAATGAGCTAGAATTTGATCACAACCATTGATGATGATGATGCACAGGATAAACATATTTTCGATGATCACTGGACTGAGAATTGAGAGTCGTCGATTGCCGAATTGATGAACTGAGAAATTATCTTCGTCCATCGTTCATTACCAACTAATAACTAAAAAGCATTTTGGCGTGTGAGCATACTGAGGCCATACATTTAGACATCTAGATATGAAGCTGCGCATTCTCATCTGCTTGCAAAAAGAATCATAATTAAGAATATACCAATGAAATTAATTTGACTAAATAATTGTGGTCTCCGTATAGCAATAACATGAACATAATCAATTATGACGTGCTCATAACATTTTCATTTTCCTATTATTTTGGGCGGTTAACATTAAAAAGGGAATAAAATTCATTAAATATTATTGTATAAACTGTTGCAAGACACAATTTAGGGTCCCGAATCAAATCACACACATGTTCCAAACTTCCAAGTTAATTGCTAGATTAAAAAAAATGAAATCAGAAATTAGGTTTGAGAGATGGAGATTAGGGTTTAAGGATATACTATTTTGAGTTCAAACCTACTACCCGAGGCCTCAAGCTTAACAAAGAGCAATCTTTTTAAATATATAGCTCAAAGATTGAAGTTTGCTAAAAAATGGTGTTACAGGCACACCAATAATGATTATAGGCAAGCCAACCGCTTAGTACAACCCAAAATCACCACGTACACACAAAAATGCTATGTACACATCAAAATGTTATTTCAACAATTATGAAAGTGCACGGTGTGCCCTCTGAGTATTCTCTAGAGGGGGTGAATAGAGATTTAAAAAATCTTTACCCTAATATGCACACACAATAAAACTATTAAGTATTATGCTATCAGCAAAACCTAACTCAGAATAAATTAATCACAGAATTCTAAAAACAGAAATAATAAACAGAAAAACAGTAAAGGGACAGAACAGAAAAGCAACACAGAAGACACAAAAATTTTATAGTGGTTCCCAAAAATGTGGGTAGTCCACTCTTCTACCACCTTGGTAAGATTGCACTAATAATGTCTGAGTCTTTTGATAAGGAAACTCTCAGAACCACTGAGTCTTTTGATAAAGAGACTCTTAAAACCACTGAGTCTTTTGCTAAAGAGATTTTTAGAACCACTGAGTCTTTTGCTAAGGAAACTCTTAGAACCATTGAATCCTTTGAAGATGGATTCTTAAAACTCTTGTACAGTTGCAGAATAAGTAGAAGAAGAAGAAGATGAAGAGAAGTGGATTATGCTGTCAGAATCCTTCATCAGCTATCTCTCTAGATACTGTTGCTTCTGTATACTTCAGGATCTGTATGTGATGAACTCTTGCTTAAGATAATGATGATTGCAAGGGTTATGAGCTCTTGATCATGTTGCTCTCTGTACTTTTGATGGCCTGCTGGCTGCTGCTATATGATGTAGAAGAAGAATCAACAGCCTTGTTTGAGTCATATACAGAGATGTTTCTTGTTCTTCTATCTGTAGAGCTGGAAGAAGAAGATGAAGACATGAAGAATTGAATTAGAATTCATTTTTTGTGTCTTCCTTCCTTAGCATACTTATTCTCTATTGATTTGTATTTGAATTTCTTTTTTCTTCTGAGCTGACCTTAGAAGGAATGTCCATTGGACTAGATATTTCCTGTTATTCCTGTTCCCGACCCGTCAGATCTGATTTGAATAACTTCCAAGAATGTCATTGTTGTTTCTCTGGAATACTCAATTCCATTCTTAGCAATAAACAAGCCGTTAGAGAACAATTTCAGTTTTGTAGTCCTTCTGGAAAAGCATCAGAAAAGATAGTAGAAAACATATTATTTTTGTCTGTATTCGACGCTGCGTTGAATTCATTATCCTTCATATCGACGCACCTCTGAGTTCTTATAGAAGTAGCTTCGAAATCCTTCTCAACTTTGAATGAACTCAGATGTTGACGTTGTTGGAGTTTCTGAGGTGATCTCAAAGCAATCAATAGTTAGTCTTGCTGCCAACGCAATATGAGCCTATAGGGTCGCACATAAAAGCGTTTGGAGAAATTGGAGAAAGGATTGTGTTGGCCTTACTCATATTGGATATGAGTGGAGGACCAATCCTGTGACTGCTTGGAATTAAGTTGAGAATGTCTCAACGGGAAATCGTTTAAAGGGTTTAAACGAATGGGTTTATACTTGACAAATTCGGCTAAAGGGTTTAACCGAATTGTGTCAAATTCGGCTAATGTGATTAACCGAATAATGTTGTTTTCGACTAATGAGATTCGGCTAATGTGATTAACCGAATTGTAACAGATTCGACTAAAGGGTTTAGCTGAATCATGTCAGTTCGACGAAAGGGTTTCGCCGAATTTATATATCCGAATTTATATAGACGAATTCGTCGAAATGGTTTCGCCGAATCTGAGTCGAATTCGGTTATAGTGATTAGTCGAATTCGGCGAATGTAAATTTGGACAGAAATGTTCTGGTCTGCGGATAGCCTGATTTATGCGTTTAAGTATAAAAGGGCTTGCGATTCTAGGTTTACAAAGACTTAATCCTTTCGCGATTTGGACGAGAAGGCGACCGGAACTGTTCCGCGCGAGGGCATCTTGTTCTTCCCGTCCGTCGATCGCCTTCCGTCGCCGCTAGTCGCCGTCGTCGGTCGCCGCCTCCCCTGGATCGGATCTAGCAGTCCGTGGGGACGTTGAGAGCTTCCTTCTCCGACCTAGTTCTTGTACGACAAGAAGCTAGGGTTCTCCATCGTTCGTGTGGATCGCTGTAGAGGAGCCGACACATTTCGGTTCTTGGAACTCAGATTTTTGTCTACCCGATTTCATCTTGGAGCACCTTGGTTGAGTATTACTCAATCCCGCAAAGGTACTTTGTATTTCGATTTGATTATTCTCTTGAATCATGAAAACCGCAAGATCCGTTAACTTCTTTTGGGTTGTTCTTGTTGTTATTTCCGCTGCGCATATTTGATATGTCATCCCTTTCGAGGGGTATAGAAAACCCAACAGACGTTACGTCGAGTACTTATCGACGTATCCGTCGAGTTGAAGACTTGGACTTGAGCTTTATCTTCTGCGTCGAATTGAAATCAAAGTTGCGTCGACTTCTAAGATGGCTTCGACTGGCTCTTCCTTCTACTCCGAGTTCATTTTGACGTTGCGTCGACTTCACTTAATACTTCGACAAGCAACCTGAATTATTTTGACTTTCAGTCAACGTTGCGTCGACTTCTATTCGAAGTGACGTCGACTATTATTCTACGAAAGTTTAACAGAGCGTTATTTTGTGCTCATTTTGACCTGGTCTTGATACTCTAATGTGATTGTGATATCCTAGGACCTCTAATGCTTAGATTACCCTTTCTATACAATGTGGGTAATATATCCTAACAGATGAACTCACTTGTATATAATTTGTTTAGATAAATCATATGATATTTTTCCCAGCAATCTCCTCCTATTTATCTTAACAAAATTTACAATTTGTTTATGTGATTTCAAACATGCTTAGACATAAAATTGAATACAAACACAGATACACAAAACAATAATGATATTATTGAATAAACACACAGACAATATGATAAACTTCCAAGAAATCATATTGTTCTTCATAATCATGATAACTGTATCCACCAGATGATATAATATAATTTGTTTACATGTATAATACTATTCTTTTATGGAGTTTTCCTTTTCCTTGAGAACACTTGTGGTATCACCTTTCTTGGAGCATATGTCAGAGGCTCATCCTCCTCTTCAGCAGTCCTGATTTCTTCTTGGTGAGTGTCATCTGCTTTGAGAGGCTTCCCCTGACTTCGTGCTTCCTCTGCAGCAATTTGAGCAGCCTCTTTAGCAATCTTTGAAACTTCCTCTAGGAGTTGGTCATCTCCTAAGAGTTGTTTATTGATAACAGGCTCCCCCTGAGCATCTTCCTGAGCATCTGTAAGAAGAACATCTTCCTGAGCATCTATAATCAGCCCCCCCTGAGTTAGCACTGCATCTTCAGCTAAGGGCTCCGCCTGATTTAGTACAAGATTTTCTTGAGAATTTGCAAGAGGCTCCCCCTGGATATTTGCATCTGGCACTGCTGGCATTGCTGAGTGAAATACAGTCAGCTTGTCAGTTTTAGGAACTTCAACAATTTCAGCAACTTTATCCTTCTCCTGGACACTCTTTTCTAGATTAAGCATCTCCTCCTCCTGGATCTTCTCCCCCTTGTAAACCCTACTTACAAGGGAGGTTAAGAATTTAGTCATGTTGTAGAGAGTATCGTCGAGACCACGTAGAGATTGTCATCGAGTGATTTTTAGTATTGAGCGGTTTTCTCTAGACGATTTCCCTTTATGCCTTAGTCAAATTCCTGTTGTTTCTATCTTCAAAACTAAAATATTAGTTTTCTTTAAGGTGGAACTTGTGAGTGATCCATCCCATCAACAATATAATTTAATCACTACTACAAAGAATATATGGAGTTCAATATTCCCAATTTTTAAGAACTCAGTATTCCCAAGTCAATTTTGAATTGATTGAACTTAGACTCATCAAGGGGCTTGGTAAAAATGAATGTTATCTGCTTGTCTGTACTGACATACCCAAGGAAAATGTCTTCCTCTTCAACAATCTCCCAGATGAAATAATATCTAATGTCAATATGCTTTATTCTTCTATGTGCCACATGATTTTTAGCTATAAAAATGGCACTAGAGGAATCACATAAGTGAGATGTTCTCCTAATTTGTAAATTGTAATCCTCTAATAGGTGTTGAATCCACAAGAGTTGTGCACAACAACTACCAGCAGAAATATACTATGGTTCATCTGTGGATATAACAATGTTATTTTGCTTTTTGCTACTCCAGGACACAAGACTTCTCCCCAAGAGCTGACAAGTTCCTAAAGTGATTTTTTTGTCCTCCTTGCACCCAACAAAGTCAGCATCAGAATATCTACAAAACTCAAAATCATCTGACTTAGGATACCAGAGTCCTAGATTGGGAGTACCCTTTAGATATCTCAATATTCTTTTGACTGCTGAGTAGTGAGACTCTTTGGGGTTAACTTGATACCTTGCACAGACACATGTGGCAAATATGATATCTAGCCTACTAACAGTAAGGTAGAGCAAGGAGGCAATTATGCTTCTATACATGGACTCATTATAGGGTTTCCTTTTTTCATCCTTATCTAGAGAGACATTAGACCCCATAAGAGTTCTCATAGGGGTAAAGTTCTCCATTCCAAATTTTTTTATGATGTCCAAGGTAAATTTGGTCTGAGAAATGAATATTCCTTCCTCAGATTGCTTTACTTGGAGACCTAAGAAATATTTTAGTTCTTCCATACTGCTTGTACAACCCTTATTCTCCGAGGGTAGGACTCAATTCAAGCCACGTAGGCAGAAGTCAAAGGTCAACACAGAAGATAGGAGTCAGAGATCGAATACAGCCCAGCAAGCAGAGGCAGTAGAAGGCCTATGCGAGTATGGGCGAGTATGCACGAGCAAGACCCTTATACTCGCAAGGTGTGCGACCATAGCAGATACTCACCGAATCCAGGCGAGATTCCCCTCAATATCGCGTAGTCACCGAGCAGGGCAGGACTATAAATAGCCTCCCCTCCCCTTTGGTTTTCCTATAAATAGGACCCCAGGGGTACTTGAATTGACACCTTTGGCTGAGCTTTCAGAACCCCATTTTCGAAGACTTGTCCTCCCGAGTTCTTGACCGTCACCCTCGACCGTCATCCTATATACTCGTCAAGTTGGTGTCTTCCTCGTACCCTGCTCGGCCATCTTTGGTTGTGGAGGATAATTCTCTTCTGAGTTTCTTGGTACGTGGTGGGATCTCCCTTCCACAGCACCTGGGGTCCTATTGTTACCATTTTAGTCCCTTCGTCGTTGTTAGTCAAACCATCTAGCTGGATCACTGGGCAAGTAGCCTCCGACTACATAGATCCGAATTTTAGACTCTAGGAATTTCCTGGCATCAACACTTTGGTGCGGTGAACGTGGATCGTAGTCAGAGGAAAAAAGTCTGGTGAGAAGGCGAGATGGTCCAAGATGGCAACCATGAAGGAGCTGCGAGTAGCTCGGCAAATGGAGGCGAGTTCGTGACACAGGTAGATTTTGAAGTGTTCGCACAGCGTTTGGAGGAGACCATGCGAGTCGCGCTTCTTCTTCAGGGGGAGGGCACGACGACCTCGCCTCATCGCATGGGTCCATCCGAGGATGGTGGCCCTCCCCGACGAGCGGGGAAGTACCCAGTGGAGGAGGAGCCGGAGCGACCAAGGAGGCAGCAGTTCTACCAACAAATCTTGCATGGGATTCGATTCTGCGAGGTGGACGTCCAGGCGAGATCCTGAGATACTCACCCCTACGACGAGTATGAGGGAGATGCTCGCCAGGCCGAGGATCATCGTCTGTCAGGCGGGAGGAGCCCATTCTGTGAGGAAATTCTTGCTGCCCCCATGACAGAGGGGTTCAGAGAGCCAGTGGTGATCTACAACTCTGGGAGGGATGATACCGTCTGACACCTCCAGTGGTTCGATGATGTAGTCTCCATCCGAACCATATCAGACTCCTTCAAGTGTAGGCTCTTCGTCATCACTTTCCGAGGAAAGGTCAGGGACTGGTTCCACCAGCTGGCAGCGGGTTCGATCTACTACTTTGAAGACCTTCGCCGAGGAGTGACGATGTGATTCGCCGTGGAAAAGAAGAGGAAGAAGGAGTCCACAACCCTCTTCTATCTGGTGCAAGGAGCATGGGAGACGTTAGGGAACTACATCGACCGCTTCCAGGAAGAAGTGTTGGACATCCGGGAGGTGGATGGATTCACCCTGCAGCTTGTCCTAACATTCGGCCTAAGGGAAGGCCTCTTCAAGATGGAGATTAGCCGAGATCCTCCCATGTCCTATGAAGAGCTTATTGAAAGGGCCAATAAGTTCGTTCAGGGGGAGGCGTCAAATCGCGGCTTCCTGGCCAAGCTGACCAGGGAGGAAGAGGAGCAGAAGGTCTCTGTGCGCAGGAAAAGGGAGGAGACTCGAAGGTAGGAGAAGAAGAGACTGGAGGAGAGCCCAGGAGGGAAGAACCCAGGAGGGAGGAGCCAAGAAGGCGGGAAGAGAGGAGGCTCGTAGTGGCTCCGGAGCGTCGGGAGGAGGAGAGACGCTATCAGGTCCCCGCTAATAGGCCACCGTGGAGGCCAGTGGGTCGGCCCTAGCGTCAAGGTCTGGGAAGAAGG
Organism: Dactylorhiza incarnata; assembly: GCA_033032865.1. Lineage (NCBI taxonomy): Eukaryota > Viridiplantae > Streptophyta > Magnoliopsida > Asparagales > Orchidaceae > Dactylorhiza > Dactylorhiza incarnata. Next base: position 6,479,874 of record JAWHQI010000130.1, read on the forward strand.
GTCTCCCCGGAGAGGAGGAACTTTAAGCAGCAAGAGATCCGTCAGGAGAGAGGACGCGAGGAAGCGATAGATGTTGCCTGATAGGGTAACAAGCCACCCCAAAGGAACCAACGGAGGAGGCTGCATGCAGAGGAGGTTCCCCTCTATTGTGAGCTCCATCAGGTAGAGGGGCACGGGACGATGGACTGCACAGATTTCTGGGAGGCCAGGAGAAGGCTAGCCGCTGGAGAAGTGGGAGCAGAGCCTAGGAGGCTGGAAGCCCCTGTCGAGCCACAGGCAGTGCAAGCTGTCGCTCGAAGGAGAAATGAAGACCAAATCGACCAGGGAGGTCGAGGAGAGGTCATCCAGGGATCAAGAGGCCGAGTAGGAGGAGCCGCGGTGAGGGTGATCCATGGGGGAGCATAGCTCATAGCCTCCCGCAAGGGAAGTCTCCATCAGATCTATCGCCGGAGTGTCGCCTCGGCCTCACATGCACCATCCCTGTTGGAGGAGATCACCTTTTCAGAGGACATGTTGGGGAATGAGAATCCCTTCCATGATGCCCTCGTGGTTCAAGCGACCGTGGAGGACTTCACCGTCGATCGGATCTTAGTGGATAACGGAAGCTCTGTAAACGTTATCTTCAAGAAGACGTTTGATGGGTTAGGAGTTGAGCCAGGAAGCGTCACGACTTCAGATGGTCCCCTCTTTGGCTTCTCAGGAGAGAGGAAAGGGGTGGATGGAGGAGTGGATCTGCTAGTGATGCTCGGTGGCACCTCCATCAAGTGTCGATTCGTCATCGTCGACGCCCCTAGCTGCTACAAGGCGATCTTTGGGAGGTCGCTAATCAACTTCTATAAGGCCATCCCATCCTCCAACCATCAGTGCTTGAAGTACTGTCAAGGGAAGGTTCAGGTGAGGATTATGAGCGATCTAAGAGCCGCTCACGAGTGATACCTCAGCGCAGTCAGTACCATCAGCTGGATGGAGGACGCTGAGGAGACGGAGAAGGTGCTGGAAGGGATGGCTAGGCTGGAAGCCGCATAAGAGGTTGAAGAGATCAAGGTACTCTCCGAAATTGGAGTACCTGGGCTACTGAAGGTAGGAGGGTCTTTGAAGACTGAGGAGAAGATCGAGATGGCGTCATGTCTGCAAGAGAATGTCGACATCTTCGCCTGGAGCGCCGCCGAAATGCCCGGGATTGACCTAGAGGTTGCTTTCCATCGCCTCAATCTGGACCCCGCGGTCAAGCCCATTCGGCAGAAGAAGAGGTCAAGTGTCGTCCTGCTGGCCAGACCTATCAGGGGGGAAGTGAGGAAGCTGCTTAAGGCAGGCTTTGTGTTAGAGATCCAGTGTCCAGGCTGGGTCTCGAACGTTGTAATGGTGAAGAAGGGTGGGGATAAATGGCGCAAGTGTATCGGCTTTTCCCTTCTGAATAAAGCTTTCCCGAGGGATTGTTATCCCTTGCCTTGAATCGATGCACTGGTTGATTCAGCTGTCAGTTTTTCTGTGATGAGTTTTCTTTATGCGTTTTCAGGATACCACCAAATCTGGATGCATCCCCCCGATTGTCGCGATGTGTCCATCATCATTGGAGATGGATGGTACAGCTACAAGATGATGCCCTTTAGGTTGAAGAATGCAAGGGCTGCCTATCAGCGGATGATTGATTATGTTTTCAAGGAGCAAAAGGGGAGGAACCTGGAAGCGTACGTAGACGATCTCTTGATCAAAAGCAAGAGCGTCTAGGAGCATGTTACCGACCTAGTGGAGACCTTCACAACGCTTATAAAATTCAAAATGAGGCTCAATTCCACAAAGTGCGTGTTCATGGCCGGGAGAGGAAAGTTCTTGGGGCATCTCCTCACCCCGGAAGGACTAGCCTAACCCTGACAAGGTTAAGGATATCCTGGAGATTACCTCGCCAAGGAGTACTCAAGAAATCCAGAGATTGACTGGAAGGCTGGTTGTCCTTAGCCGCTTCCTGTCAAAGGCGGGGGAGAAGTGCTCTCCGTTCTTCAAGACGCACAGAGGAACATCGACTTCGAGTGGTCCGAGGAATGCGAAAAGGCGTTTGAGTGATTAAAGCAGCAGCTAACCCATACACCTCTCCTTCAAGGCCCGAAAGAAGGTGAAGACCTACTCCTATATCTTGAAGTAGGGGCGGAAGAAGTGAGCTCGATGCTCGTCAGAGAAGAAGGAAGAACCAGTTACCCATCTATTACGTTAGCCGGGTGCTAAAGAAGGTGGAGTTGTGATATCCAATTCTGAAAAACTTGCCTTCGCCTTGGTAGTATCGGCACGGAAGCTCCGACCTTATTTTCAAGCTCACTCCATTCGGGTCGTCACCGATCATCCCCTTCGGAGTATCCTAGAAGGAGTGGAGCATTCAGGAGGGCTTGCGAAATGGTCGGTAGAACTCAGTGAGTTCGACATTTCCTTCTCACCCCGGGTAGCGATCAAATCATAGGCAGTGGCAGACTTCTTAGCTGACTTCTTGGGAGAAGCAAATCCGGGTGAGGCACCTTCTACTCTGATTTCCTGGAAGATGTTCGTGGATGGAGCTTCGGGCAAAAGCTCTGTGGGAGTAGGCATCGTGCTTGTCAACCCACATGGAACTAGGATCGAGCAAGCGTCGAGATCCTCTTCCCCATCACAAGCAATCAAGTGGAATGTGAGGCAATAGTGGAGGGTCTGCGTCTCGCCAAGGAGCTAGGCATCCATGATATTCGAGCTTTTACAGATTCCATGGTGGTCGCGTCGTAGATTCGAAGAGAGTTCGAAGTGTGTGACGCCATCCTGCAGAAGTATCTTGTCAAGGCGAAAGGATTGATTGGAGGCTTTCAATCCTTCTTCATCGAGCATGTGCCGAGGGAGGAGAACTCGGCGGCGGACCATTTGGCCAAGTACAGTCCGAGGGCCGGAGGAACGATTACCGAGTTGTTTCGACCATCCTTCGAAGAAGGGGAAATGATGGAGATCGAGCAACGCCCTTCCTGGATAGATCCGTTCATGGCATTCTTGACTACCGGTCAGCTCCCAGCAGATGATAGAGATCAAAGAAAGTTTTGGTACAAGGCGACATACTATCTTTTGCAGGGTGGGGAACTATATCGTAAGACCATCTCCAGCCCCTTGGCCAGATGTGTTTTAGAAATTGAAGTATCTCGAGTTCTGGAAGAAATCCACTTGGGAGAGTGCGAAAGTCATTCGAGGGCTCGCACTTTAGAGCAAAGAATCCTGATGCATGACTACTTCTGGTCGACCATCCAGAAGGATGCCGAGGCCTTCTCCAAGAAGTGTCAGAAGTGCCAGCTGTTCGCTCCTCTCCAGCTACAGCCGGCTCGTCAGCTTCGTTTCATTACGGCCACGTGGCCGTTCACTATATGGGGAGTAGATCTGATAGGCCCCTTTCACCAAGCTAGCGGCCAGAGGAAGTTCGTTCTCATCATGATCGACTACTTCTCCAAGTGGATCGAGGACAAAGCTCTGGCAAAGACCACCTCTCAAGTCGTGAAGAACTTCATCTGGGGAGAAATAACTTGCAGGTTCGGGATCCCTCTCGCTATCGTCACCCGACAACGGTCCCCAATTTGCCAGCTTGGAGCTGGAAGATTTCTGCAAGCAGCTAGGGATAGATCTTTGATTTGCCTTAGTACACCATCCTCGGAGCAACGGGCAAGTAGAGGCCGCCAACAAGCTGATCATCAACCTCCTAAAGAAGAAGGTCGAGAACCTAAGAGGGAACTGGGCGGACCAGCTCCCTTCGGTTCTATGGGCTCTGAGAACCACTCCTAATTCTTACACGGGAGAAACTGCTTTCAAGCTCTCCCATGGTTCTGAAGCTCTCATCCATGTAGAGTTTGAAGTAAGAAGTCCCAGAGTAGTTGCAGTAGGGGAGGGAGATGAAGTATGGCAGCTGGAAAATGAAGAGGCTCAAAAGCTATCCCTCGACTACATCGAAGAGCAACGAGACTTAGCCTCAGCTAGGCAAGTAGAAATCAAGAGACGAATGGCGAAATATTTTGACAAGCACGTCCACCTCAAGCACTTCCAAGCAGGTGAACTCATCCTAAAGAAGGTGGACGCAGCAGGACGATCAACCGCCATCAGGAAGCTTAATCCAAGTTGGGAAGGACCCTTCATCATCCACGAGTCACTAACGACTGGCGTATACCGTCTGCAGAACCATCAAGGGGAGTCACTTGGGAACACATGGAGCGGTGATGACCTGCCCCTAGCGGGAGTGTGTACGTCCCCCTTCTGTAAAGTTACTTCACTTCAATAAAATCCTCGTCCCCTGAAACATGGGCCGCGAGAGTTCTTTTTCGTCTAGAAGTTCTTTTCAAATATAGGTAAAATCGATTGCCACCACCGGTTTGGGGAACAGGCCTCCGACTCAACTCTCATAAAAATCCAAGTCGGATGGTGGGACAGCGCCTCGGGAGTGAGTTCTCATAAGACCAAGCCTCTGCATTTACGGTCGAGATCAGCTCCACCTTTCATGTTGGCTGAGTTACCCCCGATTGCACTTCTCATCCGACTGGAGAAGTTATCAGAGGAGAGTCATAACACCAGCCCCCCCACCTCGACGAAAAGATGACCGATTTGACCGACCAGAAGGCCCTTGAATAAAGATGTCGTCTACCCTTAAAGGGTTACAAGATTGCAACAAAACATAACTTCTCTGCATTTATTCTGATCATATGAGTTGGTGTGATTAATCCCCTCTGATTGTTGAGTATCGGGAGAAAGATCTTCGTCAGCATTCAGCAACGCAGTAGGATGGAGGCCTCGGGATGGTGTGTCCCCTTGGACCTCCCCGACTGTCATTCCCTACTCATCAACATCCAACATTCAAGTAGGATATAGACCTCGGGATGGTGTGTCCCTTTGGACCTCCCCGGCTGTCAATCCCTACTCATCAACATCCAACATTCAAGTAGGATAGAAACCTCGGGATGGTGTGTCCCTTTGGACCTCCCCGACTGTCATTCCCTACTCATCAGCATCCAGCATTCAAGTAGGATAGAGACCTCGGGATGGAGTGCCCCCTTGGACCTCCCCGATAGTCATTCCCTGCTTACTCTTCTTAAACCCTATTATTACTAGCACGACGTCTTAACAACTCTCATCAGGTACAAGAAGAAGCCTTGAGAGTGCGCGTCCTACGGGACCCCTCAAGTATCCTTCACAGCTCAAGCACTATCGAAGATTTTTGAAATAGGCGGGTATGCAGGTGCGAGCATCTACTGTGCGAGTATATCACGTACGGGTAAGGTATGATCGTCGATCGCATCGAGTACCTCTCAAGGTCGCACCAATCGCAACGACGATCACTCAATCTCGCTTCGAGCCTATGAGCCTAGCGAGCACTCATCAAGATCGAGCCTAAGAGCCTACCGACTTCTGCAATACAGGCGAGTATGAGAAGAACATGCGCAAAAAATTTCCTTTCATTTGTATAATTTGAAGTATTACATAATCAAAAGATTTACATGTCCCCGAGCAATCAAAAAGGTGCCTCGACGACTAAGTCTCATCCTCGCTTCCATCGTCGTCTTCATCCTCGCCATCGATATCGACATCCTCCTCATCCTCTTCGTCCTCATCCTCGTCTTCTTCATCATCACTGGGCCTTAGGGAGCGAGCTCGCAGAGGAGAGGTGGACTCCTCGACAAGTAGTGCTGGGATGATGTCCATCATCGTCAAGTTCATCGCCTCCGGCACCAGATGGCCTTCAGCTCGCAACCTGCTCAGGACAACCTTCCCAGTTGCTCTCGCAATCTCCCGACGGATTTGCGGCATCTCATCTCCATGGATCCTTATCTTCTTGTCCACCCGAGAAGGACCTGCCGAGGAAGGTTGTTGCTCGACAGGGCGAGTTTCCAGCTCGGCAATCCTAACCTGGGCGGCCTCCAAGGCGGCCCGAGTGTCCTCCATCTCCTTCTCAAGCTGCGACATCTTCTTGGCCTCCACGATCTCATCCTCCTGTGAGCAAAACAGATTGTCGCTAGCATGATAAAGCTCCTTCTCAAGCTGCGACATCTTCTTGGCCACCCGAAGACGCTGGAGGCGAGCTGTAAAGAATCCGCAACGAGTGACCCGATTGCAGACCCGACCGGGTTTCCGATGCGACCATCGACGATGATCGCAGAGGGAGAATGTCCAGATGCTCGCCCGGAGCTCCAGTTGTCGGCTGGTCTGCAAATAGATAAAAAGAGCGTCAGAACCTCATCACCAACACCAAGACAACATCAATCTGGCAGGGCGAGAAGGTGTTTTCTACCTCGCAAGGGGGCAGGGTTAGGGTGAGTCTGGGTCTGGGACCCAGTGGTGCTCACCCCAGGGGTACTCGCTGGAGCACCGTGCTGCTTGGCGGGAGGATCGGCGACATCCTCCGTGGCAGTGGACTGTTGCTTCTTCTTCTTCTTCTTGGCGAGCTTCTTCCTCTTTTTGGAGGCGAGAAAGTCATCGAGCTCTACCTGTTCGCGAGTAATTTTTCGAGGAGGCATTAATAGACCTAGGAGCTCGGCCATATCCTCGGCAGCCTCTTCAGAAGCAGTGCATGACATCTTAAGCGAGTTCAGAAAGACTGTCTAATAAAATACCCCCCCCCCCCCCCCCCTTCTATATGTAGAGTCTCGGAACCAGCTAAGCAAATGCCGAGTAGACCCGATACTCACCCAGAGCAGCTCATCGAATAGAGGTTGGATGATTCTTTCCGAGCTACTTCATTGCTCGCAAAGAGCGGGGATTGTGTACAACCCCTATTCTCCAAGGGTAGGACCCAATTCAAGCAACGTAGGCAGAAGTCAAAGTCAAAGGTCAACACGGAAGATAGGAGTCAGAGATCGAACACATCCCAGTAAGCAGAGGCAGCAGAAGGCCTGTGCGAGTATGGGCGAGTATGCGGAGACAAGCCCCTTATACTCGCCAGGTGTGTGACCATAGCGGATACTCGCCGAAGCCAGGTGAGATTCCCCTCAATGTCGTGTAGTCGTCGGGCAGGGCTGGGCTATAAATAGCCTCCCCTCCCCTTTGGTTTTCCTATAAATAGGACCCCAAAGGTACTTGGATTGGCACCTTTGGCTGAGCTTTCGGAATCCCATTTTCGATGACTTGTCCTCCTGAGATCTTGATCGTCACCCTCGGCCGTCATCCTAGATACTCGCCAAGTTGGTGCCTTCTTCGTACCCTGTTCGACCACCTTTGGTTGTGGAGGATAAGTCTCTTCTGAGCTTCTGGTTACGTGGTGGGACCTCCCTGCCGCAGCACCTGGGGTCCTATTGTTACCGTTCTAGTCTCTTTGTCGTTGTCAGTCAAGCCATCTAGTTAGATCACTGGGCAAGTAGTCTCCAACTGCATTGATCCGAATTTTGAAGTCTAGAAAATTCCTGGCTTTAACACTGCTCATCTTAAATTTGCTTTGCATGAGCTTCGCAAATTTCTTGCAAATATTCCCATCAGTTGATCCAAATATGATGTCATCAACATATATTTGGACCAAAAGGATTTGGTCCTTCAATTCTCTCAAAATAAAGTCTTATCTATCTTTCCTCTTAAGAACTTATTTTCAAGAAGAAAGGTTAACAATGTCTCATACTAGGCCCTTGGAGCCTGCTTTAACCCATATAAGGCTTTATTGAGAAAATAAACATGATCAGGATAGGTAGGAGAGATGAAACCTAGTGGTTGTGCTACATATACTTCCTCTTTCAAGTCTCCATTCAGAAAGGATGATTTGACATCCATTTGGTAGACTTTAAAGCCTTTGAATGCTGCATAGGCCAGAAAGAGTCTGATGGCCTAGCTACATGAGCAAATGTCTGGTCAAAGTCTATTCCTTCTTCCTGCCTGTATCCTTGGGCTACCAATCTAGCCTTGTTCTTTATGCTTACTCCAGCTTCATCCATCTTGTTTCTATAAACCCATTTGGTACCAATGACATTTTCCCCTAGCGTCCTTGGGATAAGCTTCCATACCTTTCATCTTTTAAATTGGTTGAGCTCCTCTTACATGGACATTACCTAGAATTGGTCTTGATTGCCTCCTCAAACTTCTTTGGCTCTAGTTGTGAAAGAAAGCTGAGGTGCATGCTTTCATTTAGAGCATTTCTTCTACTTCTTATTCCTTGATTCAGCTCACCAATAATCTGGTCTGCAGGATGATCTTTCTGATATCTCATGGTTGTGGGCAGTACTCTTTGAGGGTCTTCTACTTCAATAGTTTCTTCACCTGTTGCTTTAGTATTATCATGCTGAGAATTTGATTCTTCAACAGCTTCTTCTTCTCTTTCTAGAATAGAATTCTGAGGAGAGAGTTCCGTCTTCTCAATGTCTCTAATTTTCAGTGAGTCCAATCCAGCTTCAATTCCTGCACTGCATGTACTAGACAAGGGGTTATGCAGCATGATGCTCTCATCAAAAACTACATGAATTGATTCTTCAATTGTAAGAGCATTCTTATTGAAGACTCTGTAGGCTTTGATGTATTTGATATATCCTACAAAGATACATTCATAGCTCTTTTCAGAGAATTTGGTAATATAATGCTATTTATTTTTCAGCACATAACATTTACTTTCAAAAATTCTGAAGTAAGCTAGTGTTGGCTTTTTCCCTTTCACCAGCTCATAGGGTGTCATGTTATGGTTCTTGTTGATGAGTGCTCTATTTTGCACATGACATGCAGTATTGACTGCCTCAGCCCAAAGATATTCTGGAAGTGAGGAGTCACTTAGCATAGTCCTGCCAGCTTCAATAAGTGTTATGTTTTTCCTCTCAGCAACCCCATTTTGTCGTGGAGTTCTGCGAGAAGAAAACTCTTGTAAGATACCTTCCTCTTCATAAGACTTGGTCATTAAGCCAGATTGAAATTCAATTCCATGATCACTTCTGATCTTTATCACTGAACTGTTCATTTCATTCTGAATTTGTTTGACAAAGTTCTTGAATGTGTCTAGGGCATCAGACTTGTGTTTCAAAAGAACATCCATACAAACCTAGAGTGATCATCAACAATAACTAAAGTATATGTCATCCCTCCTAAGCTGTGCACAGACATAGGGCGAAATAGGTCCATGTCTATCAAATATAGACATCTAGTGTATTGTTTATCTTGTATGCTTTTGAATGAATTCCTTGTTTGCTTGCCCATTTGACATGCATGATAAGGACCCATCTCTTGAAAATCCATCTTAGGTCCATCTCTTACCAAGTTTTCTGAGATTAATTTCTTAAGAGTCTTGTAGTTAATGTGGGCTAGTCGCTTGTGCCACTTTACACAAGCAGACACTCCACCATTGGCTACAAGACACACATGTTCATTCTTTCTAATGCAAATAAAATTCAAGCAATAAATATTGCCACTCCTAGTGCCTGTTAGGATTGATTCAGAATTCTTGGAATCCTTGATCAGACACTTATCCTTGTGGAAGACAACAAAATATCTCAAGTCACGTAGTTGACTTATGCTTATAAGGTTATGTTGTAACCCTTCAACATAAGCCACCCTTATGATAGTGATACTATCAGTTGTAATCTTACCATAGCCTTTGACTATAACTCTGTCAGATCCACCAAATTTGACTTTGGGTCCATCTTCTATAGGTGCAAACTCCTTCAAGAGGCTTCTAGTTCCAGTCATATACATGTTATGCCTGGAACAGCCGCTGTCCAAATACCACACAGGATTCTTGGTGGTCTTTGGACATACCTGCAATATAGCTACACTTTCTTAGGAACCCATAACTTCTTGTGTCATGGGTGCTTGTTAGAGAAATTTCTATTTGGAGTATATACTGGTTGATTTCTGATTCTCATGTTGGTATCAAGTTGAACAGTTGGATTGAACCAACAATCTAAGGCAAAGTGTCATATCTTTCCACAACACCAACATTCAAATCTATTGTATCTAGACTTTCTTGTTGAGCTGGGTCTTACTTGATTAAGTCGTTGCTTGGCTGCCAACCCTCCCTTCTTGGGAGCTGAAGAACTTGCCCAAACATGAGAACTTCTAAAGGTTTTCATAAGAAAATTTTTCTGGGGTGCAGATAGTGCACTCTTCCCAAGCAAAGTTTGTCTCTTGCTTAATCAGGTGGAAGGGAGCTTAAGACCACCATCTGTCTTCTTGCTCTCTTTGCACCTATAGATAATATTGTGATCATAACAATTGGTGGGTATGATCACTTTTCTGAACATGGTCTTTCTGTGAGAAGATTTTCCATTGGCTTCACCTTGAGTGTAGCCTAAACCTTTCTTAGTGGTTTAAGAGAAGCTATCAATCAAGGTAAGGATAATTTGTGGCTTGGAGAAACTAGCCACTATTTTCCTTTCCACTAGGAGCTTGTCCTCCAACTCTTTGATTTTACTATTTTATGTTTGATCACTTCAGTTAATATGTTAGTGCTCAGTGTGGAGATTGATAGTTTGGCCTTCTCTTGAGTTAGTTCTTTGACTTTCTCAAGTATCTCATCTCTCTTGTCATTAAGAGAGATGATCACAGTTGATTGAGCCTTACAGATAGCCTTTGCTTTCTTAAGTGCTTCAAGCAGGGCACCAAACTTTTCAATATATTCAGTGTCAGCGTCTCTTACAGTTGATGAGGAGCAGGCATCTGAATCAGTGTCAGATATGGTTGGAGAGGCTTTAGGGATTACCTGGTCATGATGGACTTCATCACAACTTCCTTCATCTGAGAAAGCCATTGTTGTCTGTTGGGGAAATGATTTATCTTAACCCCTAGAATTAAGAAGAGTATAATTTCTAAAAATGAAAAGTTAGTCTAAGTAAATATGCGTCGAATAGAATTCAACGCAACGTCGAAATGTAGTCGACGTTTCTCTCAGAATAAGTCGAAGCACCTCCAAGAAGAATTCGACGTAATCTTTGTCAACGTAACTCTGACTTCTAGTCGACGCATTTAATAAAGTCGACGCACCTTAGTCGATGCACCTTCCTTATTCTCCTCTCGATGTCCAGACAGGATGAACTCGGCGCTTACGTCGAATAGTAATTGACGCACGTCGATTTCTATGTCAAATTCGAATTCACGCCAGATCTCTTTCCTTCTTTCTAAAGATCTGAATTTTATGGAATGATTTTATTCTTTTATAGTCGTTCTGAATCTGTCTTTCCTTCTAATTGATTCTTGGCTAATTTGATTAATATTTATTTGGATATTATTTGAAATCAGAATAAACTCTTTCCATCTACAGATAAAAATTAGTATGAAAACTTTTATCTCTTTCTAATTCTCTGTCTGCTAATTGATTATTCTCCTTTAGCAATATCTTTTCAAACAGAGTTATAAATAAGAAGGAAGTCGACAGAGAATTACACCAGTGATCCACCATATACATTTGAAAAAGAGGAAGAGCTCCCAAGTGAAGAGTGAGAAAGCTGAGAAAAGAGATAGTGTGCTGCAGCAAAGAACAAGCCTTCATCTTCTCCTCCTGAGGTCATTCTGCTGCAAATTCTGAAAGCTCTCACAAAAGAGAGAAAAGCTTACAATCTCCTTCTCACTATAGAAGAAAGATTACATTCACTATTCTCGTGCTTCTAATCTTCTTGCTAGGAAGAAGATTCCTTCTTGTTTAAATTACTTCTTCTACTTCTTCTCCTTATCTTTATTTCACTTTTAAACTGTGTAAAAGAGTTTTTAGAATCTCTCTTCAAAAAATTCAGTTATACTGGTTCTAAGAGTCTCCTTATCAAAAGACTCAGACTGGTTCTAAGAGTCTCCTTATCAAAAGACTCAGGTTGGTTCTAAGAGTCTCCTTATCAAAAGACTCGGTGCAAGATAGTGAATTCCTACCAAGGGGGGTAGAAGAGTGGACTACCCAAAGTTTGGGGAACCACTATATTTCTTTGTGTTGTGCTGTGATTTTCTTCTTGTTATTTTCCTTCTTTACTTGCTTAATTCTTGTTGGTGTGTGAGAAGCTTAAATCTGTGATAATTACACACACATATATATATATATAATTGCACAAAGTATTTTTAAATCTCTATTCACCCCCCTCTAGAGAATTCTAGTGAGGTTAACTGTGCACTTTCAATTGGTATCAGAGGGAGGTTGATCTAAAAAGGTTAACTCCTTGATCAAAAAGATCATACCTCTCATATATATATATATTTCTAAAAATTACTTTTCACATGGCACAAATCAAAGATTATACTTCCACCAGACCCCCAATGTGCAATCTTGAAAAGTTTGCAGTTTGGAAAACAAGAATTAGGATTTATATGAATTCTATTGATGAAGAATTATTTAATGTTATTTTGACAGTGAAAGTGGAGGTCAGATCTTAAGTTACTCTAGAGTGGGGGGGGGGGGGGGGGGTGAATAGAGTATTAAAACTTTTTCTTAGTTTTTATAGCGGAATTAAAATAGTGTTACATATAAGTGTAAGCAGTGTGAAAATTATATAAACAGAAAAATTAAGTAAATGTAATCACAAAACAAACAGCAGTGCCACAGGAAATAATCAAACACAGAAGACACAAGGAGCTATAGTAGTTCCCCAATAAGTCTGGGTACGTCTACTCTTCTACCACCTTTGGTAGGAATCCACTAGGAGGTTGTTGATAAGGTGCCCTCACACCAGGTGAGCTGTTGATAAGGTGCTCTAACCAAACTGCAAGTTTTTGAAAAGGTGCCCTGTCACCGAGATTAACTTTTGAAGGGAGTTATAACCCTGTACAAAATGGGAAGGAAAAGGTTTATAGTGTTCTTCTCTGTCAAGATGCTGAGAGAAGACTCTAGTGGATGTTGTTGTAAAGCTCCCCCTGTCAGATTGAAGTGCTTGACAGAAAATGAAGAAGCTTTCTCTTGAAAACTAAGATCTCCTGTAGCTGTTTGATCTGGAAGAACAGGTTCTTCAGATTTGCTTGTTGCTCTTTTAGAAGATCTAAATTTACAGCAGATTCTGAGTGAATGTTCTTGAGGATGATGTTCTCAGAAGTTTTGTGCTGCTTGTAGAAGAAGATGAAGAAGAAAAGAAAAACTTTCTGAGATGTCTAACCGTATATCATGTTCTTCTGAATACTATATATATATATCCTTTTTATTCTGTAATAGAACGACGTTTGAATTCTGTCGACTCAAACGATTTTGGCAGGTCCTTTTATTTTTGACTGTGAAAAGATCCCTTTTCATTAAATGTCAACGGCTATTGCTGCCTTGGAAAAAGGAAAGAAGAGAATATATTAACTAAGTTTAATATCCTTCCTTATCTGTCAGAATACGTCCAAAGGATATTAAATAGATCCGTTATATTCATCGTTTTGCTGTTAGGATAGATAGAATATAGTTGATAACAAATCTGGGCTTCAATAAATGATCTGTCGAACGCTGGGAGCCATCTGTCGAGCGCTGTCCAGAATATGTCGAACACTGGCTAGAAAACTGTTGAGCGCTGTCAATAAAAACTGTCGAACGCTGGGAGCCATCTGTCGAGTACTGATAGCCGTTCGTCGAACACTGATCAGTGAATGTCGAGTGCTGTAACTGGCTGTAATACTTCAGTCTGCTTAGAACAATTTGTCGAACGATGCTAGACATTCGTCGAACGCCACATGCCATTTGTCGAGCGCTGCTAGACATTCGTCGAACGCTGGGAACCTTAGATTTAATCTTAAGTTCTAGCTAATTTATCAGCCTAAAGACTTGACCCTTAAACTATACAATGGGGTCAACTGATCCTAATCAGTACATAGTGATCCTAGCCCAAAACAGTAAAAGGGTTGTTCCAACAATCTCCCCCTATTTGGGTTAGGATGCTATTTGACAAGAAAAATTAAATAGATGCAGCAAAACAGAGCAATAATGAAATGAAATATATCTGATAGATAAAAATAGATCATCAGATAAAATAAAAATAAGTGCTCTGAGTTCAGAAACTTTACATTCATAACCAAGCAATTTATTTAATGCTTTTTGTCCTGAGAAGGTGGCTTGAATATGATTTTTCTGTTGGGGTCTTCTGATTTCTTTTTGCTGATAAACAAGTCTTGAGCACCAATGATTTTCTATTCTTTAACATGAGGAATAAATGCTTCTGGGTGCATATCAATATATTCCTCAGTATTGAATGCTTTAACTGTTTTGTATTTTTCAAGTTCTTTTCTTCTGTATTCTGACATGGTTGAGTAACTTGAGAAGTCTTTTCCTTCAGCTTTAGCCTTTTTAATCTGTGCATACCCAATTGTTTCTTTTAGTCTTGCCATCTGACAGAGTTTCTCTTCTTCTGGATCTGGAAAATAATAAATATTTTCTGAATCATTTTTGTCTTGAGTGACCTTTTGAGGTACTCTATCTCTGTGAAGAGTTCCATCAGAAATGTGAAGTTTGTATTCTGAAGATATTTGAGAAGAGGAAAAGGTTTGACTTCTTTGAAGGATAGGAGCTGATTTCTTAGAGGAAGGAGCACTGGCTGATCCAGAGGCTTGAGAACCACTAGAACTACCAGGTCTCCTTGAATGTTGAGAGCTTGGTCTCTGAGAGGAAAATGATACACCTGCTGATCCTGTTGCACCAGCTGCTGGAGGAGGAGGAGGATGATTGTGCTTGACTGGTTTGTCAGGGATGTAGCCCGTCTTCTTGAATTTCTTCCTCCTATTGTTCTCATTTCTGGAGAGCTTCATCCAGTGAGGAGTTTTCTCATCAAGAGGGACATTATACAAAATGTACAGAGGAATGTCATTATTTGGATTTGGAGGTTTGGGAGCAGCCTTTGACTTAGCTGTTCTTTTCTTTCTTTTCTTTGAGAGTGTATCATCAGAATCACTGTTGTCATCATCATCTTCAGAGTCAGAAGATGAGATTGGCTTATTGTATAAATCATCAATTCTCTTGATTGCTTCCCGAGCCTTTAATCTTTCTTCTTCAGCTTTGTCAAACTCTGCATCTGCTTCTCTCCAGATTTCATCAAAGCTTGGCATTGGTTCTTCATTCCATACAGAAATTGTAGGTGAAGAAATAATTTGTGGGGCTGTTGTATCATCAAGGAATTCTGCAGGATCATCTTCATATTCTGCAGAATGATCCTTTATTTGAATGTCTTGAACAGTGGATGAAGGAATAGAGGATATGTAATTTTGTATGATGTCAGAATGAGTTTTCTGAGGAAGGCAAATCAGAGCCTTTGATAGATCCTCTATGTATGGTGATACCCTTGAAGTATATGTGACATCAAATTTTGATAATAAGCTATATAGATCACAGGATGGATGAATGCATATATTATTTATTACTTCTATAACTTGTGTATCTGTATCAAAAATTGTAACTTCTGTATCATCTTCTGGAGTTCCTTCTGTTTCTGGAGCTTCTTCATAGGACATCTCCCCCTGCCTAGCTTCAGGACAGCCTGAATCTAGGCCCCTAGTAGAAGGGACAGCAGTGGAGGAGGGAAGATAGGCTATCTTAGAAGATAAAGTAGAAAGTGCCTGAAGAACTGGAGCAAGTTTTGCATCCAGGAGCTGGCTTATTTTAGGAAGGATAAGATCAAAAACTTGATCAGCAATAGAGGAGAGGTTGAGGGATGGATAATCTGGTGGATGGCTAGTGAATGGTTGTGAAGTGGATGGAGATGATATTGAAGGAATGATATTGCTGATGTTGGTGGTATGTGTATGAATGTCTAGATGGATTGGACTAGGAGAATGGATAGGTGAATGATATTCATTGTGTATTGGAGGGAGGTGTGGTAGGTAGTGGTTCTGAAGATAGGGGTGGAGGTGGAGCATCACTGATGTGGGCGGTTAAGATTGGAATATCATTGATGGGTGATATTGCAGTTGAAGGAGGGGATGAAGAATGAGCAGGAGATTATTGAGCAGGAGAATATGCAGGAGAATGTGCAGGAGATTGTTGAGCAGGTGGAGAGAGGATATGAGAGGAAGGAGGAACTGAGGAAGGATCTTCTAGAGGGGTAGAGGGAGTGACTTGATCAGTCCTTGTGTCCTCAGAAGCTTTCCTTTTTCTGGAGGCCTCAGCTCCTGTATTCTTCTTGGGAATTATTCTATCCCATTTAGCAAAGAGTGCTGAGGTCAGCCTCTTGCTGGCATTTATTGTTACTTTTGGTGACACCAGAAGTTCTGGATGCCTTTCCTGCAGAAAGATTCCTAAGATTCTTCCAAAGCATACATTCTCTGTAGAGTTTTTCTTTTTAATTAGGTCAAAAAGGATTGATCCCCAGTTGACTTTCTTCTTCTCCATTAAGGCCACCATTAATAGAAATTGGTGCCTACTGATATAGTCATGCCCAGAAGTCTTGCCCAGTAAGACTTTTCCAACAATATCTGCTAAGAACTTGTAGTCCTGAGACAGATTCTTTTTCAGAATGTGGCTAGGGTTTCCAGTCAAATGGCCCATTTGACTAAAGCTTCATCAAATTCATTTGAGCTTATGTCTAACTCATCTTCACCATTTTCAAGACAAAAGATTTCAGAAAGGATGGTGGGAGAGAGAGAGACATGATGACCTGATATTGTTCCCGACAAACTTTCATCGACTGATTTTGTAGTGAAAACCCATTCTTTTATCTCTGCAATAGCTATCTTCTGCCTGGTGCTTAGAAATTTCCTTAGTTGTTGTTCATCCAGCGTTTGAAGAATATCCTTGAAGATTTGGTCTGACTGTGCAAACGAGTCCATGTCAATGTCAAAGCCTGCGTCAAACTTCATTAGGTGCAGAGAAGTCTGAGGAATCGCCATTGTTCCTGCAAAGAAAGTTGAAGATCAAGTGCAGAGAGGAACTGGAGGGAAAGACGATTTCTGTAGGCGCAAAACTTAGAATAAGATAAAATAAGTGTTATATAGTCGAGAAAATAGGGAGGAGAATTCGAGGAGCGCTGTTCGGCAAAACCTAATTAAATCTGAAGTCGAACCGACTTTAAAAAATAAAAGAAAATTTCGTCGACCGCCGTTCGACAAACGAGATTTTCTTTACTGACTCTTGAAGATGTAGGTTTTTGTCGACCATCGTTCGACGAATAAAAATTTGTCGTTCTTCGTTCGACAAAAAAAAATATTTTGGATAGGATAGAAAATATAATTTTCAACAAATTGAGTCTCCATCTATCATTCCCAGTTGATTCATAAAGAAAATATGTTTCTTTTCATCCAAGGGTTTGGTGAAAATATCTGCTCTTTGTAAATCAATGGAGATGAACTGTAGGCAAATTTTATTTTTATCCACATTATCTCTGATAAAGTGGTGCCTTATTTCTTTGTGTTTAGTTCTACTATGGAGAACTGGATTTTGTGCTATAGATATTGCACTAGTATTGTCACAAAATATAATTGATTGATTTAAGTTGATACCATAGTCTATAAGTTGATTTTGTATCCACAGTATCTGTGAGCAGCAACTGCCTGCAGCAATGTATTCTGCCTCAGCTGTTGATGTGGACACAGATGTCTGCTTCTTACAAAACCAAGACACAAGCCTATCACCAAGAAACTGACAAGTTCCTGATGTGCTTTTTCTGTCTACTCTGCATCCAGCATAATCTGAGTCTGAGAATCCAGTTAATTCAAATTCAGATGCTGTTGGATACCAGAGACCTAGATTAGGACAACCCTTTATATATCTTAAAATTCTTTTTAGTAAAGATAGATGAGATTCTTTAGGGTTGACTTGAAACCTAGCACAAATACAAGTAACAAACATTATATCAGGCCTACTAGCTGTCAAATAGAGTAATGAGCCAACAATTGCTCTATACACCTTCTGATCAACAGGTTTCCCTGATTCATCAGCATTAATGACAGCATTAGAATCCATGGGTGTTTTCATGGGAGAGGAATCAGACATTCCAAATCTTTTTACTAATTCCTTAGCATACTTGGATTGTGAAATGAAGATTCCTGATGAGGTTTGCTTCACTTGTAGACCAAGGAAGTATTATTATTCACCCATGCTACTCATTTCAAATTTAGATTGCATAAGTTTAGAGAATTTTTTGCATAAATTTGAATCAGTAGAGCCAAAAATAATATCATCTACATATATTTGAACTAGCAGTGTTTGATTTTTATATATTCTAAAAAATAAGGTTTGGTCTACTAAGCCTCTACAGAACTTATTTTCCAATAGAAAATTAGCTAAGGTCTCATACCATGCCCTGGGAGCTTGTTTGAGACCATAGAGAGCTTTATTAAGCTTGAATACATAGGAAGAGTGAGTTGGAGAGATGAAACCTGGTGGTTGTTCCACATAAACTTCTTCCTTGATATCTCCATTTAGGAATGCACTTTTTACATCCATTTGATATACCTTAAATTGTTTGTATGCAGCAAATGCTAAAAATATTATGATAGCTTCAAGTCTTGCCACAGGTGCAAATGTTTGATCATAGTTTATGCCTTCTTCCTGTGAGTATCCTTGAGCTACTAGCCTTGCTTTATTTCTCACAATATTTCCTTGATCATCAAGTTTGTTCCTGAAGACCCACTTGGTGCCAATGACTGGATGACCTCTTGGTCTTGGAACCAAATCCCAAACTTTGTTTCTTTCAAACTGGTTGAGTTCCTCTTGCATTGCAAGAATCCAATTTGGATCTTGTTCTGCATCTTTTATGGTTTGAGGTTCAACTTGTGATAGAAAGCAAGTATGCATCTGATTTTGATGTAGTTGATGTCTTGTCTGAACACCTGCTGAAATATCACCAATCACTTGTGAAATTGGGTGATCTCTAACTGTGATGTGATCAACAGTTGGAGTTAATTCTGCAGTGATATTTATTTGGGAATTTTGTTCAGTAACTGTATCCTGTGAAGGATGTTCTGTTGTTGCTTGATTCTGATAATCAATAAGATCTGAATGATCTTCTTCTTCACTGTCTTCAAGATTTTGAGTTAATGGTTGCATTGAATCTCCTGACTGTAGATTTAGTTCATTAAGTTCTTCACATAGAGTTGGTACCTGCAAAGCATTCTTGGTAGAAGATTTCTTCTCCTTGTAAGACATGTTAGTTTCATCAAAGGAAACATGCATGGATTCTTCTATCTTAAGAGTGGATTTGTTAAATACCCTATATGCTTTGCTAACTATTGAATATCCTAAGAAAATTCCTTCTTCAGATTTTGGTTCAAATTTTCTAAGATATTTCTTATCATTGTTATGAACAAAACATTTGCAACCAAAAGTTCTGAAATAGTCAAACTTTAGGTTTCATCCCTTTAAGTAATTCATAAGGAGTTTTACCCTTAAGTTTGTGTATCAAACTTCTATTCAGAACATAGTTTGCTGTGCTAACAGCTTCTGCCCAAAAGGATAGTGGCAAATTAGAATCTGCAAGCAATGTTCTTGCTGATTCAATTAGGGTTCTATTTTTCCTTTCAACTACCCCATTCTGTTGAGGAGTTCTAGGAGCTGAGAAGTAATGCCTGATACCTTCCTTCTCACAGAATTCTTGCATAAGAAGAGACTCAAACTCAGTGTCATGATCACTTCTGATCAATGCAACTACAGTAGAGTATTCAATCTGTATGCTCTTAAGAAAGTTTGTAAGAACTTTAAAGTTATCTGACTTTTCTCTCAAAAAGAATACCCAAGTGAATTTAGAGAAGTCATCTACAATAACTAGAGTGTAAGACTTCCCTCCTAAACTCTTTATTGCTATAGGTCCAAAAAGGTCCATATGTAGCAAAAATAAGATTCTAGGTGAATCACTTTTAGATAAGGATTTAAAACTGTTTTTGGTTTGCTTTCCTAGCTGGCATGCCCTACATAAACCTTCTTTCTTATATGATCCTGATGGTAAACCTCTAACTAGATTATCTTTAGATAGTTTGGCAATTGTTCTAAGATTTACATGCCCTAATCTTTTATGACATAGTTCACTAGGTTTGCTTAGCTCATTAAACAGGCAAATTTCTGATTTAGAGGAATTGAAATTTACTAAATATATGTTACCCTGTCTAATACCTGATAAAACAATGACATTATCAGATGACTTGATAATACATTCTGATTTATTAAAGGTTACCTGATAGCCTTCATCACATAACTGACTTATGCTGATGAGGTTGTGCTTCAGACCCTTCACATAGGTGACTTCCTTGAATGTTACTGCTCCAACCTTGATTTGACCAATGCCTTTGGTTTGACCATGGTTGGAGTCTCCAAAGATCACTTTGGGTCCAAGCTGTGCCTTGTAATTTTTCAGGTTGGCCTTGTTTCCTGTCATGTGCTTTGAGCAGCCACTATCCAAGTACCATTTTTGATTTAATCTTGGATGGCCATGTACCTGCAAAGACAAAAACATAAACTAGTTATTTTTGACCCAGACTACCTTGGGTCCTTTTGTGTTACCACAAAATTCAGAAATAAATGACATTTCAGGCTGATCCATATAGCCTTGTGGATGATATCTCCTTGGAGGTATTATCCATTCAGTGAAAGGATTTTTAGTTTGTTTGGGAGTAAGATTTCTAGTATTTCCTGTATAGTATCTGTTCGACAAATTTGGATAAATTGGTCGACTATTGTTCATCTGATAACTATACTGAAAATCTGTTTTCAGACTTCGTCGAGCTCCGTTCGACAAATTTGAACCTTTTTGTCGATCTCCGTTCGACGAATTCTTTTGAATTCTTTTATCCTTAACAGACTTGCTTGAAATATCTTTATCTCTTTTTGCAGCTTCTTTGCCTTTAGCAGAAATAAATTTTATAGGTGAGGAGAGGATATTTCTCTTAATCAGAGATGGCTCACTTGATGAGGCACCCAAGCCCAGTTTGCTATTATTAAGTCTAGCATTGACTGTGCTTGTGATGTCCATCAGTTTGATACTTCTCCCATTTAGGGATTCTTCAAATTTCTTGGCCTCAGAAAGTTTATTCTCAATGAGAACAATGTGTTCTCTGGAGGCAGCCAAATCTTTCTTAAGGTTTGCATTTTCTTCACTCATCTTTTTCATTTCAGCTAACTTACATCTGAGTGAGATTATTTCTTTCTCAGAGTTGAGTAAGTCTGAGCAAAAGACTTTGAATTCAGCTTTGAATTCATCTGAAGTAAAATCAAAACCAGACATTACCTGATCTGCATCATTTTCTTCTTCTGATTCTGAATTTTCTTCATCAGATTTGTTGGCTGAGGCATTGATTGCCATCATGCAGAAGTTCTTTTCTTCTTCATCATCACTGGAGCTTGATGAAGATTCAGATTGTGACTCACAGTCTGAGTCATAAATTGCCAGTAGACATTGGCTATTCTCTTTTGTTTCTTCTTCATCAGAAGAACTAGATGAAGATTCTGATTCTGATTCTGTTTCACTCCAGGATGTTGCTACAAATCCTCTACCTTTCTTTTTGTGTGAGTGGGAGGAGGATTTGCTAGAACCTTTCCTTTCTTCCTTTTCCCTTTTTCTCTCCTTTCTGTCCTTTTTGTTTTGATTCTCTGGACATTCAGGAGCAATATGTCCTGGCTTTCTGCAACCAAAACATATAATTTCATTAGAGTGATTTTTGTCATACCTTGGCTTGTCATAGCTTCTGGATGACTTCTTTTTGAAATCTTTCTTAGTCATATTATAGAATCTTTTGGCTATGAAACTCAGCAACTCCTCTTTGGTAGGAGTTGGTCCTTCTTCTTCTGCAGCTTTGAAGGCTATGCTTTTCTCCTTCTTGAGTGCTGGGGATGAAGTGGATTCTTCAATTTCCCTACTTTTGATAAGTTGCTCATAAGATTTGAGCTTGCCCAACAAAGCTTCAGTGGTGATTTCATTTAGGCTTCTGGCTTCTTTGATTGGCCAGATTCTGGAGTCCCATGTGCTGGGAAAGCACATAAGAATTTTATCATTGATCTCTGTGAGTGAGATCACTTTGTCCAGAGATTTCAGCTCATTTATTATGAGGCTGAGCCTATTGTACATATCAGCAACATTTTCTGATTCTCCCTTCTTGAAGTTCTCATATTGAGAGATCAGGTGAGATCTTCTATCTTTCCTTTCATCTGCTGAGCCTACCACCATGTTGTTGAGAGATTCCCAGATTTCTTTTGCTGAGGTGCACTCAATTACTTTCTGGAATATGTCATCTGACATAGTTAAGGCCAGAATGTTCATGGCCTTTGCATCTGCATTTCTTTGCTTCTTCTGAGCCTCAGTCCACTCAGGAGGTGGAACAACAGTGTTGTCTGTTGTTGCAGTAGTGCTGGTTGTTGCTGTAGGTGCTGGAGGTCCTGTAAGAATAACATTGAAAATCTCCTCATCAATAGAGTTCATATAAAGTCTAATCCTTGCTTTCCATAGTGCAAACTTATTGAGATTGCACATAGGAGGTCTTGTGCTAGAATATTCCTTGTTTTGTGCCATGAGTTTTGAATGATATAAAATTCTTAGATAAAGGAGCTCTAGACAAATTAAGATCTGGTTGATCTTTGTGATTCAGATGTTAGTCTGTAAAGAATCAACACCCCTCTGATACCAATTGAAAGTGGAGGTCAGATCTTAAGTTACTCTATAGGGGGGGGGGGTGAATAGAGTATTAAAACTTTTTCTTAGTTTTTATAGCGGAATTAAAATAGTGTTACATATAAGTGTAAGCAGTGTGAAAATTATATAAACAGAAAAATTAAGTAAATGTAATCACAAAACAAACAGCAGTGCCACAGGAAATAATCAAACACAGAAGACACAAGGAGCTATAGTAGTTCCCCAATAAGTCTGGGTACGTCTACTCTTCTACCACCTTTGGTAGGAATCCACTAGGAGGTTGTTGATAAGGTGCCCTCACACCAGGTGAGCTGTTGATAAGGTGCTCTAACCAAACTGCAAGTTTTTGAAAAGGTGCCCTGTCACCGAGATTAACTTTTGAAGGGAGTTATAACCCTGTACAAAATGGGAAGGAAAAGGTTTATAGTGTTCTTCTCTGTCAAGATGCTGAGAGAAGACTCTAGTGGATGTTGTTGTAAAGCTCCCCCTGTCAGATTGAAGTGCTTGACAGAAAATGAAGAAGCTTTCTCTTGAAAACTAAGATCTCCTGTAGCTGTTTGATCTGGAAGAACAGGTTCTTCAGATTTGCTTGTTGCTCTTTTAGAAGATCTAAATTTACAGCAGATTCTGAGTGAATGTTCTTGAGGATGATGTTCTCAGAAGTTTTGTGCTGCTTGTAGAAGAAGATGAAGAAGAAAAGAAAAACTTTCTGAGATGTCTAACCGTATATCATGTTCTTCTGAATACTATATATATATATATATCCTTTTTATTCTGTAATAGAACGACGTTTGAATTCTGTCGACTCAAACGATTTTGGCAGGTCCTTTTATTTTTGACTGTGAAAAGATCCATTTTCATTAAATGTCAACGGCTATTGCTGCCTTGGAAAAAGGAAAGAAGAGAATATATTAACTCAGTTTAATATCCTTCCTTATCTGTCAGAATACGTCCAAAGGATATTAAATAGATCCGTTATATTCGTCGTTTTGCTGTTAGGATAGATAGAATATAGTTGATAACAAATCTGGGCTTCAATAAATGATTTGTCGAACGCTGGGAGCCATCTGTCGAGCGCTGTCCAGAATATGTCGAACACTGGCTAGAAAACTGTTGAGCGCTGTCAATAAAAACTGTCGAACGCTGGGAGCCATCTGTCGAGTACTGCTAGCCGTTCGTCGAACACTGATCAGTGAATGTCGAGTGCTGTAACTGGCTGTAATACTTCAGTCTGCTTAGAACAATTTGTCGAACGATGTTAGACATTCGTCGAACGCCACATGCAATTTGTCGAGCGCTGCTAGACATTCGTCGAACGCTGGGAACCTTAGATTTAATCTTAAGTTCTAGCTAATTTATCAGCCTAAAGACTTGACCCTTAAACTATACAATGGGGTCAACTGATCCTAATCAGTACATAGTGTTCCTAGCCCAAAACAGTAAAAGGGTTGTTCCAACAGACAGGTCCTCCCAAGCCTTATAGAAGAGACTCAAGTGGTGAAGTGTCTCAAACACTTGTCCCAATGGCTGAGTGGACAGTTGAAGAGAAGAAGGCAGGAACATGTGATGCAAAAGCTGTGAACATTCTTGTCTCAACCCTCTCAGATGAAATCTTTCAAAAGGTTGTTGACTGTGAATCAGCCAAAGAAATATGGGAGGCTCTTACAAAGATGGTAGAAGGAAGTGCTGATGAAAGGAAAGATAGAAAGGCTCTATTGATCTCCCAATATGAGAACTTTCAAAAGAAGCATGAAGAAAGCATATCTGAGATGTATGATAGATTCAGTCTGATCATAAATCAATTAAGGAGCCTGGATAGAGAGATCTCTCTCACAGAGATCAATGACAAACTGTTAATGAGTCTCCCAAGTTCATGGGACTCAAGAATATGGGCAATAAGAGATACAAGAGGACAAAAGGAAATCTCAACAGATGCCCTCTTAGGAAAACTCAAATCCTATGAGCAACTGCTGAAAACCAGAGAAGAGAAGGAAAGAAGAGGAAGCACTTCAACCTCCTCAAAAGATAGAAACATTGCTTTGAAAGCAACAGAAGAAGAGACCTCTGTCACTGAAGAAGAATTATTCAGCTTCCTGGCTAGGAGATTCAAGAAATGGGTCAGGACAGATTGGTCTAGAAGGAGAGAATCAAAACCAAAGTATGATAAAACTCCTACTAAAGAAAACATTTGTTATTCCTGCAGGAAAACTGGACACATTGCACCAGAATGTCCAGAAAATACTGAGAAGAAGAAAGATCTGAAAAAGAAAGATCTCAAGAAAAAGGGGAAGAAGAAAGAAAGAGGCTTCATTGCAGAAGCTTGGAGTGAAACAGATTCTGAGGACAGCACCTCATCCAAAAGTGACAATGAAGAGTCTAAGAAAGAAGACCTATGCTTAATGGCTCTTGAAAGCTCAAAGGAAGAACATGGTGCTAAATCATGGAGTAAGACAGAATCAGAAGGAAGTATCTCTTCTGAAGATGATAAAGAAAATAGCCTTATTCTCATAGAGGAATCTGAGGATAAGGATGAGGTAAGCATTTTTGATGACATAGATTTTCTGTGTGATGATTTCAAAGATGATTTTAAAGGATTATGTTTAGATCAACTAAAAGCTAAACAAGAAATTAAGAATCTAAAAGAACAAATTAATGTCATTAAAAACCAGAGAAATATAGAGGATACTTGTTCTAAAAATTATGAGTTAAGGGATAACATCAAAAAAAAAAAATAGAGAGGGCTAAAATAGAAAACCAGCTCCTTAAGAATAAGGTATCCCAAGCAAAAGCTTTTGAAGAATCAATAAGAATGAGAAGTCAAACACTTAAAGAAATCACAGAAAAACAAACAAGAAGACATAAAAATCTTGGGCTAGGAGCTGATCCCTCAGCTAGTCTAATTCCATCCAACAAACCTGCTTGGATGAGCCATGTTAAATTTACTAAACCCATCAAATCAACAAACCAAGAAGAAGACTCACAAAATAAGGGAGAAGACTTCAAGGAAATAAACCAATTT
This sequence comes from Dactylorhiza incarnata, assembly GCA_033032865.1. Taxonomy (NCBI): domain Eukaryota; kingdom Viridiplantae; phylum Streptophyta; class Magnoliopsida; order Asparagales; family Orchidaceae; genus Dactylorhiza; species Dactylorhiza incarnata. The sequence goes on from JAWHQI010000130.1 coordinate 6,505,317, forward strand.
GATGAAACATCATACTATTCAGCTGATGACTCTCAAAATTCTTCTGAGAAGGCAACTAGGCCAAGAGAAACAACTCATAAAGAAATAAAATCAGAAAAAGGGAAAAATAAAATTTGTGAAAACACAATTGCGTCGACTTCATATCGACGCATGAATGATAGTGCGTCGAATTCTACTCGACGCAATCTCTCAGATGCTTCAACCTCAACTCAACACTTGAGTAAAAGTACGTCGACTTCAAATCGACGCAACTTCTTCCATGCATCGATTCCAGATCAACGCAATCTGGAGAAAGCACCGAGTATAAATCGACGCAACTATCAACGTACGTCGAATAGATATCGGCGCATACAAACTCAGAGCAACATAAAGACAGAACACTTCCATCCTCCAAAAACCTTCCATCTTAACCCCCATTCAGGAGCCATTCATCCTGATCATAATTTCTATCCTAGTCAAAACTTTTATCCAAACCAAAATTTTTATCCTAATCAAAATGTTTATCCTAATCAACACCACTATCCCTCTCTAAACTCAAAATCCCATAATCTAAAGATAGTCGGATGTTATATCTGCAATAAAACTGGCCACATTGCCAAACAATGTTGGTACAATCAATCTAATTGATTATAAAAATTAGTCTAAGACTGTCTTAGAAAACATTAGGAGCAGAAAGAAATAATCTCTCAAGGAAAAATCCAAAAATTTTCAGGAAAATGAAAGTCACGTTGATTTTATAATCAACGCACCATCGATAACTATCAATAATAACTTAAATCGACGCTTGCGTCGACTCCAATCGACGTATACGTCGATATGAAACCCTAACATCTTACCTCAGACTGTATCGACGCTTACGTCGAATTCCACTCAACGTAACGTCGACTTCATGAAAAAGAACGACAATACTAAAATATTTTCGGTCACATCCACTGTAGTACCGAATATGCCTCGAACTGTGTCTCATTTCGACGTTTCACCTGACTTAAATAGACTCTTCAGTTAGAAATCCTCTCGCACTCTGCATCTTTCATCCCTCTTACCTCTCAGTCCAGCCATTTCTTCCTCTTTCTCACTGACCTACAATGGCTCCCAAGATAAACTCTGGGTTCGACATTGACCTCGAATCCTTCCAAGCCGCCGCAGAAAATTATAAGAGCATCATAACTCTCTTCACTGAAGCTGGTCTGGATAAGCTCATCTCCACAAGATGCAAGCTCCTGGAGACAGAACTCACAGAGCCGATGACTCATGTTCAGATATCTGAACAAGGAGAAATCACAGGAACAATCCATGAGACACCTGTCTCAATTTCTGCAGAACACATTAGGACCACCTTTGATCTACCATCAGGTACAATCCAATATTATCTTTGTTCAAATAGGGAAAGCAAATCATTTTCTAAAGAATAACTAAAATAATTCCCCTATCAGGTGATGAACCTGTGGAACTTACCCCTGATGAAATAAAGAATCTGTTAATCACCATGAAGTTCTCCAAAGATAGACCAATCCACCTGAAGAAAATAGACTTCTCTGATGAGTATAGACTGTTGGCAGACATAGTAGGGAAAATATTACTATGTAAGATCTCTGCCCATGATGCAGTGCCCAAGCAGCAACTGAACATCATGGGGGCCCTTGTGCTGAAGAAGAAGGTAGACTGGGCAAGCTGCCTGCTCAAAATGATAGGCTTTAAATATTCTCACAAAGAGAATGCCTACATGAGAATTATGAGTCAAGTACTCTTCCACTCCTTCCCTGACCTATGCAGGTCAAAAGGAATTCCCATCCCTCCTGGCAAAAGGATGTCCATTGCTCTCTTCTCAAAATGGACCAGGCAAATCCCCAAACCTGGTGTCATTCCTGAAAGGACTCCATCTCCTCCCAACTCTCCTGCTCATCCATCTTCACTTCCTCCTCCTCCTCATACAGACATCTCTTCTGTACCACCATCATCCACACCTTCACAAATACCAACTCAATCTCCTGCTCAACCCTCCACTATTCCTTCACCTTCTCCATCAAATATACCTCATCACAATGATACAGTCCCCTCTCCACCTTCATCACATACACCTCCACCATTATCTCCTCCTCCTCCATTATCTCCTCCTCCACCACCACATTTTGAACCATCTCCATCCACTGAAAACCTCATCACTCAGTGTATCCAATCCACAGCCCAAAGATTCCAAGCAATGCTGGATGGGCACTGCTCCAAGATTCATTCCTCCATCTTGCACATGCAGACCCAAATAGATGGGGTCAGTGCCTCTGTGCAAAGCCTGAAGACCTCTATCTCTTCCTCTAAGGTCACCAGGTCTTTCTTAACCTCCTTAGCTAAGAAGGTCAAGAAGGGGGAGAGGTTAGATGAAGAGCATCTCTCCAGTCATAAATCTCTCTCTCACAAGTCTCTTCCTACTTCACAAACTGATAGTCTTGCACTGCTCAAGACCATTGGGAATGAAGTTGTACCTGAGCTACATAGTGAAGAGCACCTAACAGAGGTACTCAATATAGCAAGAGAAGCTACTCAACAAGTGATTCTATTACAAGGGGAGGCATGTAGGGCAGAAAATGAAGTTGAAAAGGAAACTGAGGCTGAAGGAGAGAAAGAAAATGAAGCTGATACTGTGATGGCTGAAGTAGGAGCTTAGGAGCCAGATGTAGTTAAAAATGGAGCTGGAGATGAAAGAGAAACTGAAGAAGAAGTAAAAGGCTCAAAGGAAGTTCCATCCCAGGGGGAGCAAACTACTTTGACTCAGGGGGAGCAAATTGCTGAGACTCAGGGGAGCTGAGGGAATCACCTGCTACTGAGAAGGAGCAACCCACAAAAGTATTCACTAGGAAAAGAAAAACTCCTCCTACCCCTGAACAATGATGATATACTCTATTTGAACAATTGTCTATGCTTAAATGCTGATTAGTCAACTGAACATGAAATTTGTTTATATAATTTCTTATTCTATCTTCTTCTGATTATTTAACATATTTCTAACCTATATGAATGTCTTGCTGAGTTGATTAAATACTGATACAATTTCTCTCTAAATAGGGTTAAGACAAATAGGGGGAGATTGTTGGGGAAATGATTTATCTTAACCCCTAGAATTAAGAAGAATATAATTTCTAAGAATGAAAAGTTAGTCTAAGTAAATATGCGTCGAATAGAATTCGACGCAACGTCGAAATGTAATCGACGTTTCTCTCAGAATAAGTCGAAGTAACTCTAAGAAGAATTCGACGTAATCTTTGTCGACGTAACTCTGACTTCTAGTCGACGCATTTAATAAAGTCGATGCACCTTAGTCGACGCACCTTCCTTATTCTCCTCTCGACGTCCAGACAGGATGAACTCGGCGCTTACGTCGAATAGTAATCGGCGCACGTCGATTTCTATGTCAAATTTGAATTCACGCCAGATCTCTTTCCTTCTTTCTAAAGATCTGAATTTTATGGAATGATTTTATTCTTTTATAGCCGTTCTGAATCTGTCTTTCCTTCTAATTGATTCTTGGCTAATTTGATTAATATTTATTTGGATATTATTTGAAATCAGAATAAACTCTTTCCATCTACAGATAAAAATTAGTATGGAAACTTTTATCTCTTTCTAATTCTCTGTCTGCTAATTGATTATTCTCCTTTAGCAATATCTTTTCAAACAGAGTTATAAATAAGAAGGAAGTCGACAGAGAATTACACCAGTGATCCACCATATACATTTGAAAAAGAGGAAGAGCTCCCAAGTGAAGAGTGAGAAAGCTGAGAAAAGAGATAGTGTGCTGCAGCAAAGAACAAGCCTTCATCTTCTCCTCCTGAGGCCATTCTGCTGCAAATTCTGAAAGCTCTCACAAAAGAGAGAAAAGCTTACAATCTCCTTCTCACTATAGAAGAAAGATTACATTCACTATTCTTGTGCTTCTAATCTTCTTGCTAGGAAGAAGATTCCTTCTTGTTTAAATTACTTCTTCTACTTCTTCTCCTTATCTTTATTTCACTTTTAAACTGTGTAAAAGAGTTTTTAGAATCTCTCTTCAAAAAATTCAACTGGTTCTAAGAGTCTCCTTATCAAAAGACTCAGACTGGTTCTAAGTGTCTCCTTATCAAAAGACTCAGGCTGGTTCTAAGAGTCTCCTTATCAAAAGACTCAGTGCAAGATAGTGAATTCCTACCGAGGGGGTAGAAGAGTGGACTACCCAAAGTTTGGGGAACCACTATATTTCTTTGTGTTGTGCTGTGATTTTCTTCTTGTTATTTTCCTTCTTTACTTGCTTAATTCTTGTTGGTGTGTGGGAAGCTTAAATCCGTGATAATTACACACACACACATATATATATATATATAATTGCACAAAGTATTTTTAAATCTCTATTCACCCCCCCCCCCCCCCCCCTCTAGAGAATTCTAGTGAGGTTAACTGTGCACTTTCATTGTCATATGTCTGTCTGATTATGAGGTGGATGACTCAATATCACTATCACTAAGTGTTCTCACTTTCTTTGCCATAAGGCTCTTCTCCACCTTCTTGCTCTTTGAATACTATCTATCTTCACCTTTTTTCCTTTCTTTTGAATGGACATTCATCAATGATATGCACAGGCTTCTTGCAGCTGTAACAAATAATGTTAGAAGAAACTTGTTTATTAGGTTTTGAATCATACCTGTGAGACTTATGTCTGCTTCCAAATTTTTCCTCTTTTCTTGAACTTGAGGATGAGGACTCATGCCTTCTGTTTCCTCTTCTTCTATTTCTCAGCAACCTCTTGAACTGCTTTGCGAAAAGGGAAAGTTCTCCATCTGAGAGCTCAGAGCTAGAGTTGTTGATGATCTCATCTTTTGAGACATAAATAGGCTCTACTGTTCTGAGCCTTCTTGAAGTTTCAAATTTGAAGGCTACTGTCTTTTCTCTGTTGTGAGCATTGGAGTTCTCCTCTTCAGCTTTTCTAATATTTAATTGCAGCTTATAAGAGAGGAGTTTGCCATATAGCAATTGAGGCTCCATGTACCCCAAGTTGCCACTCTTTGTTCAGAGATCTCAAAAACTTATCATTGAGCTCATAGTTAGTGAACTCTCTTCCTTAAGTTCTGAGACCATTCCCAATTCTAAAGAACTTTTCATAGTAGCCAGCTATGTTGTCCTTCTTGTCTTGCCTGAAAGCTTCATATTCTTGATTAAGAGGGGATTTCCTATCATCACTAACTTCTTCAGTTCCCTCCATATACACAACTAAGGAGTTCCACATTTATTTTACAGTTTTGCAATGAATCAAATTTTGAAATATGGAATCATCAATTGCATTGACAATTATATTCTTAGCTTTTTTATCCGTAGTTATCAGAGTTATTTCATCCATGGTGAACTGAGATAAAGCTTTGGGAACTGGAACTTCTTTGGGTCAACTTGAATAGTCATGGGAACAAAAGGTCCCTCTTCAACAGCCACGTAGACTCTAGGGTCAGAGACTTCCATGTACAGCTTAACCCTCTGCTTCCAGATGGGAAAATTCTCTTTAGTTCAAATACGCAACTTCATAGAGCTCATTTATGTGTGATGTTCACTACCCATGGTGTATGCTGACTACCCAATATAAATGAGAGATCGTGTTCTAAGTTGTTAAGCCTTTGAACTCAACCTACCTCTGATACCATTTGAAATAAATGAGTTGTCTATAATAACACCTAGAGGGGGGGGATTAGGTGTTTTCAAAATTATTTAGCAATTTAAATATCTAACACACCACATCACAATCAAACACAGAAAGCACACAGAAATTTATTGTGGTTCCCTTCAAGACAACCTGTCAAGAGGTCGTCCAATGTCCCTCCCACCTATCTAGTAGTGTGCTAGACTAGACAACTTCTCCAAACCACATATCTACTCAGTTCTCTATTTAGTACAGAAGATCTTACAACTCAGACCCACAAAGGATCCTACCTCAGCAATCACAAAGAAAGCTTACACTTAGGTACTTAGTACCTTACAAGAACTCAGACTTCACAAGTCCTACACACACTCAGATCTTCTTCAAGATCCTATAATCTCTGGTCCACACAGAACCCTACAAAATGATAAGGTAGATTTTCTTGTAGTAGAAGAGAAAAGCCTCGAGGTTATAGTTTTTTACTGTATAATCTTCTTCTTCTACAGATGTGAGCACCACCAATCTTTTGAATCTCTGGGGCTTTCTTCAGAATCATCCTCTTGAAAAATATCAGATGATCATTTCTTGCACATGAAGAAGATTCCTTTTCTTTGTTCTTGACAGTTGGGAGATAGAGAACTTTTCTGCTTTTCAACTTCTTCTTTTCAGAATGTGTAAGTGAGTGTTGATTTCAAAAAATGGTCTATATATATTCCTATGCAAATTCAGCATAAAGACCCTTAATATTTTATTCCATAAGTTAAATGGCCAGTTAGGAATATATGCTGAAACAACATTATAAATGTCATAAAGGACTTGCCATTTTGAAACTTGCACATTTGGAAGTATTTGTCATTCTTCATTTATGGCTGTGCAACGACTAATTTTTCAGAGAATATGTAATTTAATACTCGTTGATTAGTGGGCAAGATAGGCAGCGTGTATATTCAATGCAGATCAATTTTCAAGAAGATCTGTGCATTAAATGCAGCTCTGCAGCAGTCAAAATGATAAACTGTCTTCTAGACGATATCGTCTAGACAATATATGTGCTTCACGACGATATCGTCGATATACTCATGTCTTCGCAACTTATCATTGTTATATAGACGATATAGCTTCTTCTAGTCGATATCGTCGAGATGCTTCTGTCTACACGACTTATCATTAATCTTCAAATCGATATGGCTGCTTCAAGACGATATCGTTTAGACTTGTGTCTACTACGTTACTTAGCCATCTCAACGACAGGGATTCTTCAAGATGATATCTTCGAGACTGTCTCAACGACATACTTCCTGTCTCGACAATATTTCAGCTAAGGCTTAAGACGATATTTGACTTAGATAGTTTTCCACTTATTTTGTGGTCTTGATTCTAGAAATATATTTAACTTGCCTATCACATCATGAACTAAAAACACAATATTAAAAACAACTTTTCTTATCTATACTTGTGATCCTTCTTCAAATCTAGGAACATTGAAGGCAATTTTCCAACAGGGTTCGCCGCTTAAAGCAAGCTTATGGGTTTCGACTGGCCGAGGGGTCTTAATCGATCAACCTAAGGTTAGTTGGTAGTATTCCTCGAGAGAGGTACTATCATGTTTTGGGAACCTCCACGGTCGAAGTTATTTCAACAAGAATTTGCGGATTTATCTTTTATAAAGTTCTATTTTATTCCAAAGGGATTCTAGATCAAGTGTTAATCCTTTAATCATCAATTTTCTTCGTAATTGAATTACACCTAATCGCTTTCCGAAACAAACCCGACTTTTCGATCGATAAAATAATAACTCTTCTTTGTTAGTAGAATTACTCAACAACCCAAAAATAATACGACACTTAATTTCTTAAATCCTATACTATAAAATGATAGGCACACTTGCCTTATCGGATTATACGTGGATCACATCTCAAATTTTACACAACACGATTTTAGCCATCAAGTTTTTGGCGTCGTTGCCATGAAACTACTGTTGATATTTTGAAAGCATAGTTCTATTAATTTTATCACTTTTTCTTTTTTGTTAAAGGTGTAATTAAATTCTTAGAAAGGGAGATTTGGGTTATCATCCCATCTTATCTCCTAGTATCGTTGTGAACCCTTCACCTGGTAGTCGTCTGGAAATCTAAGACTAATTAAATCTTAAAAAAATATATATATATTTATATTTTCCCTACTTTTTTCATCAAATCCTATGTTTTTTTCTTTTTTTGTATGACCCGAGGGAATTCGTCAGATCTTCTTGAATTGGATCCGGAAATCGAGCAAATCATTCGGCGACGCTTACGATTCCAAGGAACAAATTCTCAAGATCCGATTGAGGAATCTGTAGGTGACACTTCTTTTCTGAATACCATTTCTTCTTCTTCTTCTCCCTCCTCCTCTTCTTCTTCTTCTAATATGGGTGAGCCGAATCCGGATACGCTCGCGCAACGGACTATGTCCTACTATGTCCGGCCTAATCTGGAAGATGCCCCTTCTAGTATTGTTCGTCCTACTATTGCGAACAATAATTTTGAGTTGAAGCCAAGCATCATACAAATGACACAATAATATGTACAATTTGATGGCCTGCAAGACGAGGATCCCAACGCGCAATTTTTTAGTTTTCTAGAAATATGCAATACTTTCAAAATTAATGGGGTTTCCGATGACGCAATAATGCTTCAACTTTTTTCCTTTCACTTTGCGCAATAAGGCTAAGCAGTGGCTAAATTCTCTTCCAAGTGGATCCATCACCCAAATTTATAAAAGATTATATGCCATGATTTGTGAGGATAACATTCATCACTCCTAAACATTACATTTGAGATATTTAAAAGAAGAGGAACATTTAATAAAAGATGGAAATGAGAAGATAAAATTCATCATTTCTCAATTAAAGAAATATCTTTTATGCCATTTTTTACCATATTTATCCAATATCATTTCGCATTCAAGATATTTATGAGAGAGCTTAGCTAATATTTTGGGTTTTTTCTAAAAGTTTCGAAAGATATTAAAAGTTTTTATAATTCTAATCTTAGATTATTTTGCTTAATTCAATACAATTTTATTTATGAAAATTTAATTAGATAATTTTTGAAAATAAATTTTATTCTATGCATATCAACTTATAAATCATGACCAATTTCTTATGAATCTAAATTTTATTCCAAAACTTATTTGTGTATGAGTCATGTATTATTTTAAATGCATAATTAGGAGTAAATCTTTTTTGAAATGTCATATAAATCTCATACTTATGAATTGGTTTTGCTCTGGAATAGCAAAAACTTAATGTTGAAACCGACAACCGGTCTCTAGAGTTTGGACCCACTGGGGGGTATAGTCCGCGCCTACTTCTCCCTCACTGAACTCTCCTGACTTTGGATGGAAAATCTGGAACAGACCCAAGGCTGTAGCGAGGAGGTCCCGCCACACACCCGGAAGATCTCAGAGAGCTTCCCCTCCCAAACCAATGCTCAGCCGGGCACCTTGGAGGGCATTAGCAGCCAACTCCAAAACTAGCCTGGAGGAGAGAGCTCAAAAGATCTGATCTCCTCCAAGGTGCCCTTAAGAGTCTATTTATAGACTTTCTAGTCTTGGACTGCAAATAGCGTAAATCCGCCTTTTGGTTTTACTAATCGCACCCCAAATTGGTTTGCTAACAGCCTAACTTGGCTGTTCTGAAGGGCTATTAGCAGTCCATAAGGGGTATCTAGGTAATTTCCCCCCAAAGCCTTCTGGGCGAGTGGTCCATGAAGGCACCACTCGCCAGGCCCCTTGCCCGAAATATTTCACCAGACGAATGGCCCGTGAGGCCACCATTCGCCTGGCACTCGACTCGCTCGGCGGGCGATATCTTGGCTACCAGCTCTCGCCTGTCTACTCTGACACCCTGTGAGTGCCCCACGAGTGGGGCCTCACTCGCGAAAAGGGTCCTTGGACTCCTATCCTGCATCTTGACCCCCCAAGGGGGCTCGGGGACCCACTCGGCGAATACGGGGTTTACACAATCCTTGCTCTTTGCGAGCGAGTCCTACGCTCGGAAAGAAGAGTCCAACCCCAATATTCGGCGAGTGCCTTGCTGACCTGGAGAGAATCTTCTTGGTGGGGCCCTCCACTTTGCTATAAATACGGCCCCAGTTGTTGCCTTCAGAGTGCCCATCCTCTAATCACTGTTCCTCATTTTCCCCTTCGGAGCACTCGCCATGACGTTCATGAAGCCGACGCCACGACCGCTTTCGAAAGGAATGATGGCTTGCCTTGCTGACGCATAGGGAGAGACCACTCCCAAGACCACTCGATATGCCCCTTGGCTTTCGTCAATAAGAGTCCCCTCCAAGCCTTACAGGCTGAAGAAGGCCAAGGCGGTCCGGCGAGACCGGTCGGAGAGGTAGTCTGCGTCAGAGACTCCCCCCTTTCTAACATTCCCCATGTCAACACCAATGAGGTAACGCGATTCATCTCGCTTTCGAAGTCGATCATGGTGACGCCATTGACCTCCGCCTTTTTTTTCACTCGCAGGATCTACCGGCGACCGAGGGTGGCCCTGGGCTCAACCAGGCGAGTGTTGCCATTCCTCCACCTGCTCTCGAGAATGGTCCTCCGGTTCAGGAGTCCGCCCCTCTCGGCACTTCTGGCGAAGTCCTGTTTGCGCTTGGTAAGCCTTCCATTGCCTTCTCACTGGCCTTTCTCCTTTCGCAATTCTTCTGACTCGGGTTTCAGCATCCCCTACCTTCAGGACCACGGGGTTGCCTCCTCCTTCGCGCAATTCTCCTGCCCCAGATGTCACCAAAATCCCCCCTGCTCCGGAGCAGGAACACTCGGCGAGAAAGAGTACCGGGCCCAACTCTCCTGCCGCGAACCTGGCCGCTACATCCGCCGCGGCCGACCAGATGCACCGCCCCGGGAAGGGGAAATCTCTCCACCCCCCAGCCAACCATTCGCAGGGTAGCCTAGCACCTCTCGCCAGTCTTCCGTCAAAGAATACGTACCCGGTTAGTTGCCTTCTCTCGCAGAACTCGTGGTTTGTACATGAGAAAGGACTAACTTCTACTCTTGCAGGCTACCACCAAATCCCGCTAACTGACCCTCCAGAGGAGGAGGCGCTGATCTCGCCTCCCCCCTCTCCCTGCGACGTCTCTGACTTTCTCGGCGACCACGAGGATGCCCGGGCTATGAAGGAACGAATGATAGAGATTTTCGACAAGCTGATCTGGATGCAGCGCGACCAATCAAATCTGACGGAGAAGCACCGGGCGGCCTTCGAACGTCGAATAAGCATCTTTGAGCGGGACTACAGGCACCTGATCGGGGAGATGGAGTGGGGGTGCGAGGAGATCACGCCTGGGAGGCACATTGCGCGGGCTAGGGATCAGATGCGCTTGATTAGCCAAGAGCTGATGGCGGTTAGCGCGTTTCACTACCCGCTGGTGCCTCCAAGGACAGGGAGGCGAGGTCGGGGCTGATGGCGGTGAGATCAATCCTAAGCCTACCGGCTCTCGCTCCCTGTGTTCTCCTGTACCCCCGCTATTTCTTTTTCTTTTCCTCTTCTTTCTCGCACTGGACCAAGACGAAACTGCTGCGTCTCGCGAACTATTACTTGATGATGTGCTATATATCCTGCTTTTCGCTATTTTTTTTAATGTTGTCTTGCGAGTGTTTTCGTTCATGCTGTGCTATTTGATTTGCATTTGCAGGAAGGGTCTCGCGCAACGCTTTCGCCTTTTGTAAGCGGCTGGGTTCAGGTGGGTGGTTCAGACCCCGAGGCGCCAGGGTGTCGTGGCCGCTATCTGCACCTCGCCCGTAGATGATTTCAACCATTTCCCCCTTTTTTCTATAAATAGTTAGTCCAACCACCGTCTTTATTACGCTTTCATCTCTCTCTCCTTCTTGCACTCGCGATACCACTCGCCCTTCTCTCTAGAACGAGAACTCCCCTTCCCTCAACGATGCCGAAGTACGCGGATGGTAGAGCCAACTGTGCACTAGCATTCGCAAACCGAGACTTCGAGACTTGCGACCTCTCGGAAGCAGACTTTAACCAGGCCATCGCGGATTTCGTCCCGCCGGGTTTTGTCGGGCGCCTCCCGGGGAACCGAGATCGTATCAACCAATTCTCGCCAGACACTCTGGCCATCCCCCTCGAGTTTTTCGAGGTGGGGCTCCGCCTCCCGCTGTGTCCAGAAGTGCGCCAGACCCTGCGCTGCTTTAGGATAGTTCCCACGCAGCTCAATCCAAACTCCATCACCATGCTGGTAGCATTCACCTGCTATCTGCGCGAGGAGGGGATCGAGTTCTCGCTCCCGGTCTTCCGCAAACTCTTCAACTTTAGGGCCACCCACGGAGTGGCGTTCTTCTCCGGGCAGTCCCCCCTCAGCATGACCGGTACCGCAAATAAGAACCACGACTGGGTTCGGTGGTTCATCTTCGTCATAGGGAAGTTCGGCAATGTGTCACTCGCGCCTGTGCAGGAGGACGAGTCGACCTTCCGGCCTCCAACGCTGGGAGGTTACGAGGCCAAGCTCCACGCCTTCATCCTGAAGCACGACATAGATGTCGTGCATGTAAGACCCCCCCTCCCCAAACTAAACCGGGTTCAGGGATGGGGGATCTTACTGCCCAAAGATGACCACTTAGCGCTTTCCGGGTGGCAACGTCCCACCCTATTAAGCACCGAGCGGTCTCCTTGTCAGGCACAAGAATCACAACATCACATCAGACGCATAGCGGAAGCAATCGAAAGACAGAAAATCAAGCACACAGCCTATATTTACATATTTAAACAGGGTCGAAGCCTAATGTTTACAATTACTGCCTCGGGGGCTACATCGACGAAACAAAAGACACTAGTCTGGTCCTATACTCTAGGACTCACATCGCGGAAGACAGGGGGCGAGGCTGGGGTAATCGAACGGGCCATCTCAAAGGCTGGTAACTCATCCTACGGTGCGGGGGCTCCGCGCTGTCCCATCTCCTGTGATTGGTTATAAGAAATAACCGTTAGTCACAGAGCTAAGTAGAAAATACATCCCCTCCCCGGATCCATATCCAGGGGGCGGCTAAAGGATAGAAATAAATAGCCGAAGCAAGGAAGAGAGTTAACAACAGGTATGCATATATATATATATAAAAGGGCTCCCGCCCTATTATCCATAATCATGTCGAATAGTAAATACACAACACCATCTCGCGCATATACGCACCCAGGTATTCAAACATGTACACACACAAAAACCCTGTGTCGACACAGTTTAGACCGCTTTATTTCAAGAAGGGGAGCTAACCCCGCGGGCCTCACCGATGTGGCCGTCGGTGACAGTGGCCAGTCTTGCCACTTCTGAGTGTAGTCGTACCGTATCACTCAGGCCCTCCGGTACAACTTGGTGTACTAATTGGATGTGAGCGACATCCGGCGAACCGATTTTTAGGCCGACCAGCGGAGGCAAAATTGCGGGTTCGGAGTGGAGATAACCCGCTGCGCACATCTCCCTGTCGCCATGAGTCGTCAACCCTCCCACACCGGTACGAACGGTCTGTGGGCGTGACCGACCCGCCACTTTCAAACAATCTTCAAAACTTAAAGCGAGCGCTTTAAAAATTTGACGCGACACTCTTACTTGACCGGTCACGCAGCTTTTGACCGGGAGGCTCAGCGGTATGGGGGCTCCATATTTGGGGCTAACCTGGGAGGAGGGGCTCAACTCCGGGTTTTTCCCAACTAAGGCCTCGCAAGGGAGGATAAGCACTGATTGCCAGCGTAGGGCTGCAGTTAGTACCAAAATAGGAATAAGTGCAGCAGCAAAACTAGGCCGAAAGCAGAGGCCATAATATCAGCAGAAAATTAGGCCGAAAGCAGAGGCCATGATATTAAGCAGAAAATTAGGCCGAAGCAGAGGCCATGGTATTAAGCAGAAAATTAGGCCGAAAGCAGAGGCCATGATATTAAGCAGAAAATTAGGTCGAAAGCAGAGGCCATGATATTAAGCAGAAAATTAGGCCGAAAGCAAAGGCCATATTATCAAGACCAGTGCGAGATTGGAGAATTGAAAGGACCGAAAGTAAAGGCAGGGGACCAGTACGAAACTGGATTTAAAGAAAAGTACAGAAAGTAAATGCAGGGGACCAGTACGAGACTAGATTTAATTAGAAGTACAGAAAGTAAATGCATGGGACCAGTACGAGACTGGATTTAAATAGAAGTACAGAAAGTAAATGCAGGGGACCAGTACGAGACTGGATTTAAATAGAAGTACAGAAAGCAGTAAATAAGTAAATGGTTAGTAGTCCAATCCCTCCATAAGAGGAGGCTTTAACGTCGACTCCGTTCATAGGAGGAGGTTCTGCTTTCTTCCCGTTCATAGGGGTTCTATTCCGTCTCGGGAGTTTATTTACATTTCAGGATATTTTTAGTAATTCCCCCTTTGTCGTGGATTCGTTCTTTTATAATTATTCCGGCATTATTGGAGTGCGGCGTCGTGCCGCAATTTCGTCCCGAGTTTTGCATCGATATTCTTAACTTAGTTGATTCCTTAGATCGATACGCGTAATCTTTATTATGCGTTTAAAAATCATGCGTCGAGAGGACGTCAATTTATTTCGATGAGTTTCGCTCCTTTTCGGGCGTTTATTTTGCTTGCAAAATACTTTAGGGTTTAGGGTTTAGGGTTTAGGGATTAACGTCGACTCCGTTCATAGGAGGAGGTTCTGCTTTCTTCCCGTTCATAGGGGTTCTACTCCGTCTCGGGAGTTTATTTACATTTCAGGATATTTTTAGTAATTCCCCCTTTGTCGTGGATTCGTTCTTTTATAATTATTCCGGCATTATTGGAGTGCGGCGTCGTGCCGCAATTTCGTCCCGAGTTTTGCATCGATATTCTTAACTTAGTTGATTCCTTAGATCGATACGCGTAATCTTTATTATGCGTTTAAAAATCATGCGTCGAGAGGACGTCGATTTATTTCGATGAGTTTCGCTCCTTTTCGGGCGTTTATTTTGCTTGCAAAATACTTTTGGAGGACCAAAATAAGAGACCACACCTCCCAACTTTAATAGTAGTTGTAAAACACCCTTAAGTAGGGCCTATAATTTTTGGTGATTTTTCCCAATGATTTTGGGCTTCAATTTCCTTAAAATAAACATTATAAATAGGTTTAAAAATAGTAAACTTACTCCTAAAATTCCCAAAAAAAATACTGGAGGTGCCCCTTAGGGTGGGGCACATTTTTCATTTAGGAAGTTTCTTCCCAATCTGCACCATTTTTTCTCAAAAAAATGAGGAAGGAGGAAGGGAGGTTGGGGTGCGGTTAGAGGAAGGGAGGAGGCGCAGGGGGTGTTGCACCGCGCGCCATCCCGCGGCTCCCACAACGGATCTGCGGCGGATCCGCTGTGGGGGGCATGCAAGTGGAGGCGGGAGGCGGGAAACGAGAATAGGGGAGCCGCCCGATTTCCTGGGGGAGATCGGGCGGCTCCCGTTAGCCTTAACGGGAGGCGGCCACTGCCACCGCAGGGCAGCGGCCGGCTGGGGCCGGCGCCGCCCCCAGTCGGTGCGCTGGTGGCCGGCGACTTCTCCAGGGGTGGTCCGGCGGCCTGGCGCCGCCGGCTACCACTGGGAAAGGAGGCAGAAAGGGCGGGAGGCGGTGGCGCGGCCTGCATGCGCCATGCAGGCTCGCTGCGCCGCCGCCTCCGCTGGGAGGGTGCTGGTGCCGCCCCCCCGGCCGGTGCGCCGGGGGTTGGCGACCACTCCGGTGGTGGTCCGGCGGCCTGGCGCCGCCGGACCACACCGGAAAACTGAGCAGAAGGGGCGGGGAGGCGCGGCACCGTCTGCATGGGCCATGCAGCTGCTGCGCCGCCGCCGCCTCCTCGGGGAGGGCCCTCCCTGCCACCAATTGTCGGGGCGCCGGGGAGGGGGCAGACCTCCGGCGGGGGTCCGGCGGCCTGGAGCCGCCGGCCGCCGCTGGTGGTGCGGTTTTTCCCGACAGGAAAACAGAGGAGGGGGAGGAGGCTTTGGGCGCCGCCGGGGCTGCGTCCTCCGGCGGCCCGGCCGCCTCCCCTTCGTCGGCGCCAAGGTCCCCGAGTGGGGACCTGCTCCCCCAGCGCCACCACCAGCGCTGGAGGGGGGGGGGGGGGGGGGGGTGGCTTCCACGGCCAGCCTCCTCCCCGAGGCTGGCAAGCCTCGGGGTGGGGCTGGCGGCGCTCCGGCGACGGGGAGGGGGGCAGCTTGCCTCCGTGAGGTAAGAAGGAGGAGGGGAAGGTGTTCTACCTGTGATGGAGGGGGAGCTCGGGAGGTAGAGGGGCGGCCGGCCATGGTGAGGAGGGAGGGTGGCGGCGGTTTGGTTGGGCAGGGCTCCGGCGAGGGGTTGGCTGGTCTTGCTGGCAGGGGAGAAGGAGGAGGAGTTGGGGAGGGGGTTTTAGTTTCAGGGAGGGGCCGAGCCCCCCCCCCCCCCCCCCCCCCCCCCCTATATAGGGAAGGGGGAGACCTCCCCCCCCCCCCCCCCCCCCCCTCCTCTTTTCCCCACGTGGGGTTAAGGGAGGGTGAGTGGGGGGGGGAGATATTTTTCCCCCTCCCCTCCCGTCTCTCTCTGCTGCCCACTTTGCCCCAATAGGGGGCTGCCTATTCATGGGCAGCCCCCTTCCCTTGGGGGAGGAGCTTCTCTCTCCTCCCCCCCCCCTTTCTTTTTCTTCTTTTTCCAATGTGTTTTAAGCTGGGGGGGGGGGGGGGGGGGGGGGGGGGGGTTTGACCGGGGTCAACCTAGGACGGGGTCCT
The DNA here is from genome assembly GCA_033032865.1 of Dactylorhiza incarnata. NCBI lineage: Eukaryota > Viridiplantae > Streptophyta > Magnoliopsida > Asparagales > Orchidaceae > Dactylorhiza > Dactylorhiza incarnata. The sequence goes on from JAWHQI010000130.1 coordinate 6,521,721, forward strand.
CCATGGTCCCGGGGTCCATTAAGATTTGTCGGGGCTGATGCCGGGTTCGTGCGCTTTATATTTCGTGCGTTGCACTGAGTTGGTCTGCATAGTTCTAAAATGGCATACTCCCCATACGACCACGAATTGAGGTGCAACGAATTCTGTTGTGCTTGTGTTGTTCATACGAGGCTAACGGAACTGACAGAAACCAATTCGGGGTTCGTACGGTCACTATTCATAACAATGTGGTAGTGGCGTGCTACGATACCCAAAATGGTCGTTTTCTCCAAACAACCTCGGATCAAAGTGCAACGAATTCCGTTGCGCCCGTATTGTTTATACGAGTCTAACGGAACTGACGGAAACCAATTCGGGGTTCGTATGGTCACTATTCATAACAATGAGGTAGTGGCGCGCTATGATACCCGAAATGGTCGTTTTCTCCAAACGACCTCGGATCGAAGTGCAATGAATTCCGTTGCGCCCGTATTGTTTATACGAGTATAACGGAACTGACGGAAACCAATTCGGGGTTCGTACGTTCACTATTCATAACAATGAGGTAGTGGCGCGCTACGATACCCAAAATGGTCGTTTTCTCCAGACGACCTCGGATCGAAGTGCAACGAATTTTGTTGCGCCCGTATTGTTTATACGAGTCTAACGGAACTGACGGAAACCAATTCGGGGTTCGTACGGTCATTATTCATAACAATGAGGTAGTGCCGCGCTACGATACCCGAAATGGTCGTTTTCTCCAAACGACCTCGGATCGAAGTGCAACGAATTCCGTTGCGCCCGTATTGTTTATACGAGTCTAACGAAACTGACTGGGGTCAAATCGGGGTTTATTTGGTCACTGTACCACATCGACTTAGTTGCGGCGCGCAACACTACTTAAAATGGTAGTTTTCTACCGCTCGGGCCTACTTTTATTGGGCCCACTAGGGTCTAGTGACTCAATAAAAGTCGGGATGTTACAATCCAATAAAAATAAAGAGATTTTCGTCCCTGAAAATTGGCTAAAGTAGGGGGTTCAAAGGATATACCTGGGGAAAGAGTGCCGGGTATTTTTCTCGAACGAGCGTCTCCGGTTCCCAAGTAAACTTTTCGCGTCCACAGTTTGACCACAAGATCTTGACCATCGTGATGGTTTTGTTCCGCAGTCTTTGATCTTGGAGTCCACTATTTTTACTGGTTCGAGTTGGACGGATCGGTCGGATTGTACTGATGTTGGTGGTGTGGGTAGATGCTACTCCGGTTGGCGTAGAACATGTCTTAGTGAGGAGACATGAAATACGTCGTGAAGGTTTCCCAGTTCAGCTGGCAGGGCTAATCTATAAGCGACAGGGCCAATCCTTTCAGTGACTTGATATGGGCCTAGATAGCGGGGATCCAGCTTCTTCTGCTTCTTTATTCGGGATACCCCGTGCATCGGTTTAATTTTTAAGAACACCATGTCTCCCACGTTGAATTCTACCATTCGATGACGCGCATCATAATATTTGGCTTGACGACTCTGTGCCTCTAGCATACGTTCTTGAATCAACATGATAGCTGGCGTGGTATCATCTATATAGGTGACTCCTAAAGCTTCGGGGTCCTCGTCCTGTGCCCATGATAGTGGTGTTCGACAACGTCTTCCGTAAAGGGCTTCGTAAGGTGCCATTTTGATGCTCGCCTGGAAGCTGTTATTGTACGAGAACTCCACTAAGGGCAATAACTGCTCCCAAGGCTCATTGTGTTCCACTATGCATAATCGGAGGAGGTCTTCCATCGTCCGGTTCGTCCTTTCTGTTTGCCCGTCGGTCTGGGGATGGAAGGCGGTGCTAAAAGCTAATCTGGTTCCCAGATAAGCCTGCACTCGCCTCCATTCTTTTGACGTGAAGCGTCCATCGCGGTCAGACACGATTGACTTGAGTATCCCATGAAGTCGGACCACTTGCTCTATAAATAGCCGGGATAATATGTCGACGCCGTCGCCCTGTCTGTTCGGGATGAATCGTGCCACTTTGGTGAGGCGATCTACTACAACCCATATTGAGTCGTTCCCTGCACGAGATCGGGGTAAGCCATGGACGAAGTCCATGGAGATATCTTCGAATTTCCATTCTGGTATCGGCAGGGGTTGTAGCAAACCTCCTGGGCTACGACACTCTGTCTTGAGCATTTGACAGGTCTGGCAGTGGGCTACATAATCGGTGACGTCCTTCTTCATTCCTGGCCAGTATAACGTCCTTCGCAGGTCCGTATACATTTTTACTACCCCCGGGTGTATTGAATACCTCGTTTGGTGTGCTTCACGGAGTATTTCCTCCCGGATTCCCTCTGCAGCGGGAATGAATATGCGGTGTCTGTACTGCAGGATGCCATCATACAAATTGTAGTCTTCTTGTGCACAGTGTTGCAAGGCCTGAATGATCGGGGCTGCTTCAACGTCGATCTTCTGTGCCTCTCGTATTCTGTCCCTGATGTCACACTGTATCTCCATCCAGTAAAGCTGGGCCTGATATTCCATCGGGTTCCTGCGGGTAATGAGGATGATATCCAAGTCTGCCAAGGACTTGATTAATTCACTTGGTATCATCTCTAGCCAATTGCCGGCCGACAAAGGTTGTTGACTTAAAGCATCTGCAACCTTATTGGCTTTGCCGAGGTGATATAGGAGAGCGAAGTCGTAATCGCATAGGAACTCCAGCCACCGGCGCTGTCGTAGATTTAGCTCTTTCTGGGTGAAGATGTATTTGAGGCTTTTATGATCGGAGAAGATCTCGCATCGCACTCCGTAGAGATAGTGCCTCCAAACTTTTAATGCGAAAACTACCGCACCCAGTTCTAGATCATGGGTGGCGTAGTTTAGTTCGTGAGGCATTAGCTGCCGTGAGGCGTAGGCGACTACTTTGCCGTGTTGCATTAGTACGGCTCCCAATCCCTTCAGTGATGCGTCGGCGTAGATTTGAAATCCCTTTGTACCTGAGGGGAGTGTCAGAATCGGGGCCGATATCAGTCGGTTCTTTAGCTCTATGAACGCTGCTTCGCATTCGGGAGACCACTGGAACATCACGTCCTTTTTGGTGAGGGAGGTAAGTGGTAACACAATCTTAGAGAATCCTTCCACAAACTTTCGGTAGTAGCCGGTGAGGCCAAGGAAACTCCTGATGTCTGCTGCTGACTTAAGTGGCGTCCAGTCTCGTACTGCTCGTACCTTAGCTTGGTCCACCGCTACCCCGTTCTTGTTAACTGTGTGTCCAAGGAAGCCGACTTCTTCCATCCAGAACTCACATTTGCTGAACTTCGCGAAAAGTGAGTGCTCCCTTAGCTTGAGCAGTACCATTTGGAGATGCCTGGAATGATCAGCTTTGCTCTTCGAGTAGATGAGTATGTCATCTATAAAGATTATCATGAAGTGATCTATGAAGGGTTTAAACATCATATTCATTAAAGCCATGAAGGCGGATGGAGCATTGGTCAATCCGAATGGCATTACCATGAATTCGTACAGTCCATAGCGGGAGCTGAAAGCGGTCTTGGGGATGTCTTCTTCTCGTACTCTGAGTTGATAGTAGCTGGATCTTAAATCCATCTTAGAGAAGACGGACGCGCCTTGTAATTGGTCGAACAATTCATCTATTCGGGGCAGGGGATAAGTATTCCGGACAGTGAGCATATTCAGTTCCCTGTAGTCCACACAGAGACGCAGGGATCCATCTTTCTTTTTAACAAATAGCACTGGGGCTCCCCAGGGCGAGGTACTCGGGCGAACGAAACCGGCGTCAACTAGCTCTTGTAGTTGAATCTTTAGCTCGGCTAGTTCTCTCGGGGCCATTCGGTATGGAGCTCAGGAAACGGGTCGGGCTCCATTTGTAAGTTCAATTTGGAAGTCCACTTCCCATTGCGGGGGCAACCCGGGAAGGGATTCTGGAAAGATGTCCGGGAAGTCCCGAATTATGGGTACCCTAGAGAGCACCTGTGTCTTGTCCTCCATCTCGAAGTAAATTAGGTATACCTCGTCCTTCCGTCGGACTACTTTCACTGTCTGTGCTGATGTTAAGATAATGCGGGAGACAGAAGGTATACCTGTTAGTGTGACGGACAACCCATTTGGGTTCTGGAGGTGGATCTCCTGAGTTGAACAGTTAATTTGGGCGCTGTGCTCGGCCAACCAGTCCATCCCTAGAATAATGTCGAATCCGGTTATCGCCAAAACGGTCGCGTTGACTTCGAATTCTATTCCTCCTAGCATTGCTTGGAAGGAACACTTTTCTGTGGACGTCATATCTGATCCATCCGGGAGTCGTATTCGTATTGACATCCCGGATGATCGTACAGTGTTTCCCTTGTCAACGATGAAGTTCTGTGCGACGAAGGAATGCGTGGCACCGGTATCGAATAGCGTTTTAGCGGGATGACCCTCTACCAAAAGTAAACCTGATAATATATATATACCATGATCATGAGTTTTTTACAAATATACAGGAGTTGAGGTTATACATGCTACACAAAAAGTCATAACATAGATATATAACTATAACTTCCTTCTAGGATATCGAAACTACTGAAAGTAGATACCTATCACTACATCTGGAGTAGGACCGTACTGGAGATCTAAGGCGTATGCCTCGAGGGGTGCTGCTCTGCCCTGCCTGGCCTGGCCTCTCCTGCCTGCAGGCTGTCCTCTGCGTCCACCTCATCCTCGTCCTCTCTCCACGGCTCCCCGCACGGCTCCTAGGTCTGGCCTACCTACCGCCTGAGGGCAAAAAGCTCGTATGTGCCCGGGCTGCTGACAAAGGTAGCAGTTCCCTGCGAAGGGAACTTCTCGTCGTGCGGCTGGGGCGGGCTGAGGTGCTGGGGCTGGTGGTGCTGGGGCTGGAGGTGCCGGTCGAGGCGGGGGTTCCTGCCAATACGGCTGGTGACGCTGACGCTGTCTCCTGACCTGGTCCTATCTGCGTGGGCCTACTCCTCTCACTCGGCCCTGAGTCCGGGGAACACCCACGTGTCCCCTCCGCTGCTGGGCCACCATCCGCTGATCCATCTCTAGAGCGGTGGCGTGTGTGGCAATCGTGTGGAAGGATGCCTGAGAAATCATGATCAGGGCCTGACGGAGATCGTCTCGTAACCCTTGGTAAAATCTGGCAGCCCTGTCCCTATCCGTAACTGCTAAGGTCCCGGCGAAGCGGGCCAAGTGGATAAACTCTCTCTGGTAGTCTGGTACTGTCCTCTCTCCCTGCCGGATCTGTAGGAACCGCTCCTGGAGTGCCATCCGGTCCACATCTGAAATGAAGTGCTCTAAAAAGGCCTCTGAGAACTCCCCCCAGAGGATCGTGCTGAGTGGTCGCCCTCTGAATGTAGAGCGGCTGGCGGCCCTCCACCAATCCCGGGCATAGCCCTCTAGCATGGTCACCACTAAGGACACTACGGCTACGGCGGGGCACATCATCCCGACTAAGAGCTCCTCTACCCTCTCCACCCACTCTTCGGCCTGAATGGCTGACTCGGTACCTCGGAAGCTGGGGGGCCTTAGCCCCCGGAATGTCGTCAGAAGATCGGTGGGTACGGTGGCCTGTTGGGGTGGCCGTAGGGTGGCTGTCTGGAAAGCGGCTAACAATGCTATCAGGGTCTTTCCTAGCTCTGTATCCCCAAACGGAACTACGGCTGGAGTTGCCGCGGCTGGTGGTGGAGTGGTAGGGTGGTACTGATCCCTAGAGGAGGATCTTCCGTTACTCGACTCGGGTATCTGGAGAAGTAACAAAATGAACATCAGTACTTGCAAAAATAAGGGAATTTTGCAGGACTGAAACGAAAAGAAAGCGAAAAGCGTGCGGGTGTACTACCGTGCAGTCTCGAATCCTTAACCTTAACCTAAAGGGTCTACCAGGATTCCGCTGCGTAGTTTGTCCCGAACCAAGAAACGGAACCGGGGACGGTAGGATTGAAAGACTGCCCCATGTGGTCGGATCGTGGTAGCTCTGATCCATTTGTAAGACCCCCCCCCCCCCCCCTCCCCAAACTGAACCGGGTTCAGGGAGGGGGGATCTTACTGCCCAAAGATGACCACTTAGCGCTTTCCGGGTGGCAACGTCCCACCCTCTTAAGCACCGAGCGGTCTCCTTGTCAGGCACAAGAATCACAACATCACATCAGAACGCATAGCGGAAGCAATCGAAAGACAGAAAATCAAGCACACAGCTTATATTTACATATTTAAACAGGGCCGAAGCCTAATGTTTACAACTACTGCCTCGGGGGCTACATCGACGAAACAAAAGACACTAGTCTGGTCCTATACTCTAGGACTCACGTCGCGGAAGACAGGGGGCGAGGCTGGGGTAATCGAACGGGCCATCTCCAAGGCTGGTAACTCATCCTGCGGTGCGGGGGCTCCGCGCTGTCCCATCTCCTGTGATTGGTTATAAGAAATAACCGTTAGTCACAGATCTAAGTAGAAAATACATCCCCTCCCCGCATCCATATCCAGGGGCGGCTAAAGGACAGAAATAAATAGCCGAAGCAAGGAAGAGAGTTAGCAACAGGTATGCATATATATATATAAAAGGGCTCCCGCCATATTATCCATAATCGTGCCGAATAGTAAATACACAACATCATCTCGCGCATATACGCACCCAGGTATTCAAACCTGTACACACACAAAAACCCTGTGTCGACACAGTTTAGACCGCTTTATTTCAAGAAGGGGAGCTAACCCCGCGGGCCTCACCGATGTGGCCGTCGGTGATAGTGGCCAGTCTTGCCACTTCTGAGTGTAGTCGTACTGTATCACTCAGGCCCTCCGGTACAACTTGGTGTACTAATTGGATGTGAGCGACATCCGGCGAACGGATTTTTAGGCCGACCAGTGGAGGCAAAATTGCGGGTTCGGAGTGGAGATAACCCGCTGCGCACATCTCCCTGTCGCCATGAGTCGTCAACCCTCCCACACCGGTACGAACGGTCTGTGAGCGTGACCGACCCGCCACTTTCAAACAATCTTCAAAACTTAAAGCGAGCGCTTTAAAAACTTGACGCGACACTCTTACTTGACCGGTCACGCAGCTTTTGACCGGGAGGCTCAGCGGTATGGGGGCTCCTTATTTGGGGCTAACCTGGGAGGAGGGGCTCAACTCTGGGTTTTTCCCAACTAAGGCCTCGTAAGGGAGGATAAGCACCGCTTGCCAGCGTAGGGCTGCAGTTAATACCAAAATAGGAATAAGTGCAGCAACAAAAATAGGCCGAAAGCAGAGACCATAATATCAGCAGAAAATTAGGCCGAAAGCAGAGACCATGATATTAATCAGAAAATTAGGCCGAAAGCAGAGGCCATGGTATTAAGCAGAAAATTAGGCCGAAAGCAGAGGCCATGATATTAAGCAGAAAATTAGGCCGAAAGCAGAGGCCATGATATTAAGCAGAAAATTAGGCTGAAAGCAAAGGCCATATTATCAAGAACAGTGCGAGACTGGAGAATTGAAAGTACCGAAAGTAAAGGCAGGGGACCAGTACGAAACTGGATTTAAAGAAAAGTACAGAAAGTAAATGCAGGGGACCAGTACGAGACTGGATTTAAATAGAAGTACATAAAGTAAATGCAGGGGACCAGTACGAGACTGGATTTAAATAGAAGTACAGAAAGTAAATGCAGGGGACCAGTACGAGACTGGATTTAAATAGAAGTACAGAAAGCAGTAAATAAGTAAATGGTTAGTAGTCCAATCCCTCCATAAGAGGAGGCTTTAACGTCGACTCCGTTCATAGGAGGAGGTTCTGCTTTCTTCCCGATCATAGGGGTTCTACTCCGTCTCGGGATTTTATTTACATTTCAGGATATTTTTAGTAATTCCCCCTTTGTCGTGGATTCGTTCTTTTATAATTATTCCGGCATTATTGGAGTGCGGCGTCGTGCCGCGATTTCGTCCCGAGTTTTGCGTCGATATTCTTAACTTAGTCGATTCCTTAGATCGATACGCGTAATCTTTATTATGCGTTTAAAAATCATACGTCGAGAGGACGTCGATTTATTTCGATGAGTTTCGCTCCTTTTCGGGCGTTTATTTTGCTTGCAATATACTTTTGGAGGACCAAAATAAGAGACCACACCTCCCAACTTTAATAGTAGTTGTAAAACACCCTTAAGTAGGGCCTATAATTTTTGGTGATTTTTCCCAACTCTTTTGGGCTTCTATTTCCTTAAAATAAACATTATAAATAGGTTTAAAAATAGTAAACTTACTCCTAAAATTCCCAAAAAAATACTGGAGGTGCCCCTTAGGGTGGGGCACATTTTTCATTTAGGAAGTTTCTTCCCAATCTGCCCCATTTTTTCTCAATAAAATGAGGAAGGGGGAAGGGAGGTTGGGGTGCGGTTAGAGGAAGGGAGGAGGCGCAGGGGGTGTTGCACCGCGCGCCATCCCGCGGCTCCCACAGCGGATCTGCGGCGGATTCGCTGTGGGGGGCACACAAGTGGAGGCGGGAGGCGGGAAACGAGAATAGGGGAGCCGCCCGATTTCCTGGGGGAGATCGGGCGGCTCCCGTTAGCCTTAACGTGAGGCGGCCGCTGCCACCGCCGGGCAGCGGCCAGCCGGGGCCGGTGCCGCCCCCAGTCGGTGCGCCCGGGGACGGCGACTTCTTCAGGGGTGGTCCGGCGGCCTGGCGCCGCCGGCTATTACTGGGAAAGGAGGCAGAAAGGGCGGGAGGCGGTGGTGCGGCCTGCATGCGCCATGCAGGCTCGCTGCGCCGCCGCCTCCGCTGGGAGGGTGCTGGTGCCGCCCCCCCCCCCCCCCCCCCTCCCCCCCCACCGGCCAGTGCGCCAGGGGTCGGCGACCACTCCGGTGGTGGTCCAGCGGCCTGGCGCCGCCGGACCCCACCGGAAAACTGAGCAGAAGGGGGCGGGGAGGCGCGGCACCGTCTGCATGGGCCATGCAGCTACTGCGCCGCCGCCGCCTCCTCGGGGAGGGCCCTCCCTGCCACCACTGGTCAGGGCGCCGGGGAGGGGGCAGACCTCCGGCGGGGGTCCGGCGGCCTGGAGCCGCCGGCCGCCGCCGGGGGTGGCGGTTTTTCCCTACAGGAAAACAGAGGAGGGGGAGGAGGCTTTGGGCGTCGCCGGGGCTGCGTCCTCCGGCGGCCCGGCCGCCTCCCCTTCGTCGGCGCCAAGGTCCCTGAGTGGGGACCTGCTCCCCCAGCGTCACCACCGGCGCTGGGGGGGGGGGGGTGGCTTCCACGGCCAGCCTCCTCCCCGAGGCTTGCAAGCCTCTGGGTGGTGCTGGCGGCGCTCCGGCGACGGGGAGGGGGGCGGCTTGCCTCCGGGAACTAAGAAGGAGGAGGGGAAGGTATTCTACCTGTGATGGAGGGGGAGCTCGGGAGGTAGAGGGGCGGCCGGACATGGTGAGGAGGGAGGGTGGCGGCGGTTTGGTTGGGCAGGGCTCCGGCGAGGGGTTGGTTGGTCTTGCTGGCAGGGGAGAATGAGGAGGAGTTGGGGAGGGGGTTTTAGTTTCAGGGAGGGGCCGAACCCCCCCCCCCCCCCCCCTATAAAGGGAAGGGGGAGACCTCCCCCCCCCCCCCCCCCCCCCCTCTCCTCTTTTCCGCACGTGGGGTTAAGGGAGGGTGAGTGGGGGGGGGGGAGATATTTTCTCCCCCTCCCCTCTCTTCTCTCTCTCCTGCCCACTTTGCCCCAATAGGGGGCTGCCTATTCATGGGCAGCCCCCTTCCCTTGGGGGAGGAGCTTCTCTCTCCTCCCCCCTTTCTTTTTCTTCTTTTTCCAATGTGTTTTAAGCTGGGGGGGTTGACCGGGGTCAACCTAGGACGGGGTCCTCCATGGTCCCGGGGTCCATTAAGATTTGTCGGGACTGATGCCGGGTTCGTGCGCTTTATGTTTCGTGCGTTGCACTGAGTTGGTCTGCATAGTTCTAAAATTGCATACTCTCCATACGACCTCGAATCGAGGTGCAACGAATTCTGTTGTGCTTGTGTTGTTCATATGAGGCTAACGGAACTGACAGAAACCAATTCGGGGTTCGTACGGTCACTATTCATAACAATGTGGTAATGGCGTGCTACGATACCCGAAATGGTCGTTTTCTCCAAACGACCTCGGATCGAAGTGCAACGAATTCCGTTGCGCCCGTATTGTTTATACGAGTCTAACGGAACTGACGGAAACCAATTCGGGGTTCGTACGGTCACTATTCATAACAATGAGGTTGTGGCGCGCTATGATACCCGAAATGGTCGTTTTCTCCAAACGACCTCGGATCGAAGTGCAACGAATTCTGTTGTGCCCGTTTGTTTATACGAGTCTAACGGAACTGACGGAAACCAATTCGGGGTTCGTACGGTCACTATTCATAACAATGAGGTAGTGACGCGCTACGATACCCAAAATGGTCGTTTTCTCCAGACGACCTCGGATCGAAGTGCAACGAATTCTGTTGCGCCCGTATTGTTTATACGAGTCTAACGGAACTGACGGAAACCAATTCGGGGTTCGTACGGTCATTATTCATAACAATGAGGTAGTGGCGCGCTACGATACCCGAAATGATCATTTTCTCCAAACGACCTCGGATCGAAGTGCAACGAATTCCGTTGCGCCCGTATTGTTTATACGAGTCTAACGGAACTGACTGGGGTCAAATCGGGGTTTATTTGGTCACTGTACCCCATCGACTTAGTTGCGGCGCGCAACACTTCTTAAAATGGTAGTTTTCTACCGCTCCGGCCTACTTTTATTAGACACACTAGGGTGTAGTGGCCCAATAAAAGTCGGGATGTTACAGTGCACCTGCGGAAGCACGTCGGCTCGCTACCGGTGGTTCCGCCGGGAGAGGGTAAGCTGAATCACTTCGACCCGAGCTCCCGCTTCTTTTTCACTCGCTTCCGCCTTTTTAACTAACCTTCTCTCTTTTTTCTTGACACATGGGTTCGGAGCCTTCCCCTCCACCCGACGAATGCGATCATGGAGGTCCCTCCCATCAGCGCCCTTGCACGCGCGCAGTCTGCTGTCGCGGCTTGCCGCGAGAACCCGCCTCCCGCGAAGTCTAGCGGGCAAAAGCCGAAGCAGAAGCCTGATGTGGCCTTGAGCCCTTCCGTCAAGCGGGCGAAACCCTCTGCAGCCGATAAGGGAAAAGCGGTCGTGGAGGATGTCCCTGGCTCAAGCGCTCCCGCGGCGGGGGACTCGGCCATCCAGCCTGCCGTTGCACCGGTGGCGTCCTCCTCAGGGCCGGTGCCGAGAGGTCACCGAAACTATCCTCTCGGCGAGAAGTATGTCGATCTGGTCGGCAAGCCTCTTGTTCAATGGGACCGGCGGGCCAATCGGGTCTCCATATCAACCCTCCCTCCGTCCTGGATGGAAAAGGAAACCATCAGCGACCACGCTTATGACCTCTCTTACGCGCTCTACAACCGCGAGGGCGCTTCCATCTACGATACCGAGTCAACCCAAAATCTCGCGCATGAGGCTGCGAGGGCCCAGGGAGCGGCGGAGCATGCCCTGGATGTGCTGCGGAGGGCCGGCCTTTTGAAGGAAGAAGGCAAGTGGATTCTCGCCCACCACGTGCTTCCAGAACTCTTCGCCCAGGTTGACCCCGTGGATGAAGCTGGCGATGGGCGGGAACTCGGAGGCCTCCCCTCTCCAGGCGCGAGCAGCGGATACTCCGACTACGAGACTGACGACCATTGAAGATTTCTCTGTTCTTTCCCTTTTTTGATGTAAGACGAGAACTATTATATAATCCTTCTTTACTGAAATGAAAGAAATGTTTTGCCCCTTGCGCTATGTCGTTTATATATATATATATATTTTGCATGCATCTCGCTATTACCAGGCCAATGGCTCGCGCACATAATTTTACGCGCTTTCGCACAGTCGCGCCTGTGCTTGCCTATCGTCTGTTCGCTTTTAGCATCGCGGGCCCTTAGGCTAGGTCATGAACAAGACCCCTTCGCCACACAGGTGCGCCACGCGGTTGCAACTCTCTCGCACTCGCCCCAGCCTTCTCAAGACTTAGGCGATTTTGCTGATTTTATGTCGGGAACGGAACCACGCCGAGGGCCCGTCCTATCCTGCTAAATTCTCGCGACCCCTGGGTCTGGTCGTCATCACACTACGCATTCGCCGGGCGAGTGTCTTTTCGGAGCGATATCATTCGTCGGCAAGAACCTTTCATGATGGACACCACTCGCCGACCCTATGCTGGGGCTTACCCTGTGTCAATTCTTTGCCTTGAATTTTCCTTACTTTGTTTTCCTCCTGGGTCATTATTTATGTGAGCCTTCGGCCCTGCCGACCAAGTGAGAGCCTGATCGGCGGGTCTGTTCGGGGCCAACCTTTGAACTTTTGGAACCTGCCACCGAGTGAGCCTACGACCCTGCTAGCTAGATGGGAGCCTGATCAGCAGGTCTGCTCGGGGCCGACCTTCGAACCTTTGGAACCTGCCACCGAGTGAGCCTACGACCCTGCCAGCTAGATGGGAGCCTTGTCAGCGGGTCTGCTCGGGGCCGACCTTCGAACCTTTGGAACCTGCCACCGAGTGAGCCTACGGCCCTGCCAGCTAGATGGGAGCCTGGTCAGCGGGTCTGCTCGGGGCTATCCTTCAAACCTTTGGAACCTACCACCGAGTGAGTCTACGACCCTGCCAGCTAGATGGGAGCCTTGTCAGTGGGTCTGCTCGGGGCCAACCTTCGAACCTTTGGAACCTGCCACCGAGTGAGCCTATGACCCTGCCAGCTAGATGAGAGCCTAGTCAGCGGGTCTTCTCGGGGCTAACCTTCGAACCTTTGGAACCTGCCACCGAGTGAGCCTACAGCCCTGCCAGCTAGATGAGAGCCTCGTCAGCGGGTCTGCTCAGGGCTGACCTTCGAACCTTTGGAACCTGCCACCGAGTGAGCCTACGGCCCTGCCAGCTAGATGTGAGCCTGGTCAGCGGGTCTGCTCGGGGCTAACCTTCGATCCTTTGGAACCTGCCACCGAGTGAGCCTACGACCCTGCCAGCTAGATGAGAGCCTGGTCAGCGGGTCTGCTTAGGGCTAACCTTCGAACCTTTGGAACGTGGCACCGAGTGAGCCTACGGCCCTGCCAGCTAGATGGGAGCCTGGTCAGCGGGTCTAATCGGGGCCAACCTTCGAACCTTTGGAATCTGCCACCGAGTGAGCCTACGACCATGCCACCTAGATGGGAGCCTGGTCAGCGGGTCTGCTTGGGGCTAACCTTCGAACCTTTGGAACCTGCCACCGAGTGAGCCTACGACACTGCCAGCTAGATGGGAGCCCGGTTAGTGGGTCTGCTCAGGGCCAACCTTCGAACTTTTGGAACCTGCCACCGAGTGAGCCTACGGCCCTGCCAGTTAGATGGGAGCCTGGTTAGCGGGTTTGCTTGGGGCTGACCTTCGAACCTTTGGAACCTTCAACTGAGTGAGCCTACGACCCTGCCAGCTAGATGGGAGCCTGGTCAGCGGGTCTGCTCGGGGCCGACCTTCGAACCATTGGAACCTGCCACCGAGTGATCCTACGGCCCTGCCAGCTAGATGGGAGCCTGGTCAGCCGGTCTGCTTGGGGCCGACCTTCGAACCTTTGGAACCTGCCACCGAGTGAGCATACGACCCTGCCAACTAGATGGGAGCCTGGTCAGCGGGTCTGCTCGGGGCCAACCTTCGAACCTTTGGAACCTGCCACCGAGTGAGTCTACGACCCTTCCAGCTAGATGGGAGCCTGGTCAGCGAGTCTGCTCGGGGCCAACCTTCGAACCTTTGGAACCTGCCACCGAGTGAGCCTACGACCCTGCCAGCTAGATGGGAGCCTGGTCAGCGGGTCTGCTCGGGGCCAACCTTCGAACCTTTGGAACCTGCCACCGAGTGAGGCTCCGGCCCTGCCAGCTAGATGGGAGCCTGGTCAGCGGGTCTGCTCGGGGCCGACCTTTGAACTTTTTCTATCATCATCTTGCAAGTCATTTATCCCTGTATGCGTAAGAAAGATAAAATACAAGGTGTAGGTATTCTCATTATATGGACTTAAGGATCGAAGCGTTTTAAGTCGTCACCACTCCACGTGTGACTAACATACTCGCCCTCCACATTCTAGAGGCGATATCCCCCTGACTTTAACGCTTCTTCCACCACATAGGACCTCCCAATTGGTATTGAGCTTTCCTACCGCGGCTAACCTTCCGGCAGCGTCAACCTTTTTCAACACGAGGTCCCCCTTCTCGAATTGCTTGATCCGGACGTGCTTGTCAAAGTATTTGGCCATCCGCCGCTTGACTTCCTCTTGACGAATATCGGCAAGGTCTCGGACCTCCTCGATCAGATCTAAGGAGAGTAGTAGCTCCTCCTCGTTTCATGATCTCCATTCTTCATCACCATCTGAGGCGCCCCTTATCCGCGTCGTCTTGACTTCAAATTCCACGGGAATGACGACCTCGCAACCATGAGAGAGCTTGAAGGGGGTCTCACCAGTGGCGGTGTTGGGGGTAGTCCTTAGAGCCCATAAGACCGAGGGGAGTTGCTCCACCCAATTCCCCTTCAAGTTCTCCACCTTCTTCTTGAGTAGGTTTACTATGATCTTATTCGCTGCCTCCACCTGCCCGTTGCTCCTGGGGTGATGAACGGATGTGAACCTGAGGTCTATCCCCAGCTAGCTGCAGAAGCTGATGAATTCCTCGCTGGCGAACTGCGGACCATTATCTGTGACTATGGCTTGAGGAAGCCCATGTCGACAGACGATCTCCCCCATACAAAGTTGCGGATTACCTGGGAGATGACCTTGGCTAGAGCCTTGACCTCCAACCACTTTGAAAAGTAGTCGATCATGACCAAGAGAAATCTTCTTTGCCCACTGGCTTGAGGGAAAGGTCCTACCAGATCCATCCCCCATATGACGAAGGGCCAGGGCGCCGTGATGCTCCTTAGACTCTGAGCCGGCAAAAGTTAAAGAGGAGCGAACAGCTGGCACTTCTGAAATTGCTTGGTGAACTCCGCTGCGTACCTGCTCAGGGTCGGCCATTAGTACAAGTTAACCTAGGATTGTTACATATCCATAAAGGCCTTGGGGTGCGTATAGAGAAAATCCCGCTAAAGAGAGGTGGGGCCAGCAGTCAAGCCCATGATCGCGGAAGTGGAGGATCCGTCGCGGAAGTGGAGGATCCGTCGCGCAAGCACGTCACACCGTAAACAGCACCGGGAGTGCACGGAGACGCGCCCCGCTACCGAGGTACGTCCGCACCCCACCAAGTGGGGTGTGGATAGCCCGCCCCCCACTCACGTGGGGTGCGGCCAGGTCAGCCAAGCCGCACCCCCATGGGGGGGGGGTGCGGCCAATCCGCACCCCCCCATAGGGGGTGCTGCCCAGCCGTACCCCCCCCCCCCATGGGGGTGCGGCCAAACCGCACCCGCCCCCCCCCCCCCCCCCATGGGGGGTGCAGCCAAACCGCACCCCCCATAGGGGGGTGCGGCCAAACTGCACCCCCAATGGGGAGATGCGACCGAGTCTCCTTCCGCGGGGGATGCGACCGAAACTGTATCCCCTCGCCGGGTGTGGTCGGAGTTCGCTTTCTCCTTAGGGGGCGTGACTCTCCGTTCCACCGTTCGCTCAGAACGCCTCGCAACGTGACCAAAGCGTTTCAATGTTCATTGCGCGCTCAGAACGCTTCTGAGCGCGCTCAGAGCACGCTCACTTTTCCGACTCGGCTCACTCACTTTTTGTCTTTCTAGCACGCTCACATTTCCGACTCGCTCACTTTTCCGACTCGGCTCGCTCACTTTTTGTCTTTCTAGCACGCTCACATTTCCGACTTGCTCACTTTTTCGACTCGGCTCGCTTACTTTTTGTCTTTTTAGTTTCTCACTTTTCAGGAACAGCTTGTCGCCTTTCCTCGAAGGGAAGCATGGTCATTTACAAAAAATGGTGATCCGTGGGCTCTGAACTGGAAAATGTGATTCGTCCTCTCAGGTGGTTATGATGGTTACAACGGCAAAATTACCGGGCTACCCCCGGCCAAAACTATAAAAGGACCCCCTAGACTTTATTTGAGAGGATCCGACCTGAATGCCCAGAGAGAGCTCCTTGAAGATTTCCACGGATTTCTCCTTCGGCGCTTGAAGATCTCCTTCGCGGACTTGAAGTTTTCCGTCTTCATGAAAGCGGACAAGGCTTTCTCACTTTCGTCTCCACGAAAGCGGACAAGGCTTTCTCACTTTCGTCTCCACGAAAGCGGACAAGGCTTTCTCACTTTCGTCTCCACGAAAGCGGACAAGGCTTTCTCACTTTCGTTCCCTGCCGTTCTCAGAAGGAAAAGACTTAGTTTTTTCCGAGAGGTGGCCTGTCGCCCTCGGAACGCTCTCTCTCTCTCTCTGATATTGTAACGAGCAGCGGCCTGTCGCGCTCGACTTCTAAATCTCTAATTGTAACCCCCCAGAAAATAGTGGAAGTTTGGTCGGCGCAGCTCCGGCCACATGGTTTTTTACCCTTTTCGGGTTTTCCACGCTAAAAGTCCCAGTGTAACCAATGAATCTCAAATTGACTGTTTGCGCGCTTGGTTCGCTCCCGAGCTAAGGTGGTTCATGTAAACCGGTATACCAAGAGCCCTAAGCGACCCGCAACAGTTTGGCGCCGTCTGTGGGAATATTCCCAGAACTATTTGAAGGCCAACTGCAATGGCAAGGAAGAGTGCTCGCACTACTGAAGGATCAATACCGGAAGGACGCATCGACCCAGCTCCCTCCCACTCGCTCATCAATGCGCCTCTCGCAGAAGAGGCAGTGCTTATGCCTGTGACGGTTCTGGAAGGTCGCATTCGACAAATGGAAGAGCAACAAGCTGAGATGCTGACTCTCGTGAGAAACCTAGGGGCACCTCGAGTTCCCATTCAGCCTCCAGCATCAAACGCTCCGCCACCTCCAGTTCTGAATCATGCTCCGGTCGAGGGAGCCGTTCGGGAAGATGAAGTCTCTGAAGATTTCTCTGATGCTGCAAGCTCCGCACAACCTGCTCTGCCGGTCAGAGGACCGGAGGCTGACCCTCATCACCCCCGCCAAGGAAGAGCTGCTCCCGTCCGAGCAGTGGAAAGAACCACGCGAGAGGAAATACGCGACATGATAGAAGAAGAGTACGCCCAAGCAGGACGACGCGCGACTCTCGCCCGCCATCCGGCACACCGCGGCTCCCCCCTATCGCCTCAAGTCTTGGCTCATCCAATTCCGAACGGCTTCAAGCTTCCCAACATCGAAACGTTCGATGGGACGGACGACCCCCTGGAACACGTCAATCACTTCACCATCGTTATGAGGATTTACAGTGCCCCTGATCAACTCCTTTGTCAAGTGTTCCCAACAACCCTGAAGGGACAAGCACGCACTTGGTTCCACTCCCTGCGAGATGGGGCCTTCAACAACTTCGCAGAAATGGCGCAGCAGTTCGTGGACCAGTTCATAGACAATCGTAGGATTGTCCGAGATCCCTCCCATCTCTCGGGAACTCGCCAGAACGACGGAGAAACTTTGAAGGACTTTTTCCGACGCTTCACCTCTGAGCCTCGACAAATTCCGGGAGTCGATCCCGAACTCCTGCGAGGAGTTTTCCTCGGAGGCCTCCGCCCGAGTGGTTTCTACTCGGCCCTAATGAGAGAAACCGTGCCAAGTTACCCTGACCTCGTTCATCGGGTTGAAGCTCAGATAGCTGCTGACGAGGCCATCGAAGCGCACCGTCGGCAGTTTGAAGGTAGCCAAGGAAGAAAGAGGGGGTCAGATCAAGCCCCTCGCGGATGAGAAGAGCGGCGTAATGAGGGACGTCGTAACGACGAACGTCGCCGCAACCCCCGAAGAGACCTGGGTCCACAGCCTCCCAGGGTCTACACTCCGTTGAATACTACCAGAACAAACGTACTCTATGCCATTCAGAACAACCCAGTGCTCCGCGCACCTCGGGCGTTAGCCCCAAACCCAAGGGGCGATCAGTCCAGGTATTGCGAGTTCCATCGGGGGGCCGGGCATACCACCGAAGAATGTACCAGACTTAAAGACGAAATCGAACGTCTCGTCCGTCAGGGACTCCTAGGGAGATTCCTACAAGGTAAGGTCCCCAATCAGCATCAACAGCCTAGGGATGCAAGGGAGCAGCCTCCCGCTCCCCGGGGCGCGGAAGGAGGTAGACCGATGGTGGGGGAAATCGAAACGATCGCTGGACCTCCCGTCCTAGCGGCGCAAATCCTCTCGATTGCCAAACCCCTGAGAGACTACGAAGACAAGAAGCTCAAACAGGACACTACGATCGCCTTCAGAGAAAAAGACCTGCAAAGATTACGACTACCGCACCAGGATCCCCTCGTAATCAGCGCAAGGATCGGGGACCCCTGCTTTAACGTGAGGAGGATATTGGTCGATAACTGAAGCTCAGTTGATGTTCTGTTCCTTTCTACCTTGCGAAGTATGAAGCTCACAAAGGACCAGCTCAGCCCTGCAGCCGGGCCCGTCTACGGCTTCGACAATCGACCTGTCCCTGTTCAAGGCATGATCACTCTCCCAGTCATATTGGGCGAGTTTCTGAAACAGTCAACATACAACATCCAGTTCGTGGCGGTGGAATCCACTTCCGTCTACAATGCCATCTTCGGGAGACCACTCCAGTCTATCTTTGGAGCAGTCCCATCAATTCCGTATCTGGCCTTGAAGTTCCCGACCGCCGCCGGCATAGGGGTCGTTAGAGGGAATCAGGAGGCAGCCAGAACCTGTTATCTGAAGCAAGCTCAGCCAGCAAAGGCAACCGCTCTCAACATCAATAACTTCGATCTGCGAGACGAAGCTACTCTGCAGCGAGGAGCGCCCGTCGAAGGGCTAGTAGAAGTACCGCTCTCCCAACGAGACCCGACTCGGATTGTTCAGGTCAGGTCGCTCTTGTCACAAGAAGAGCGGGAAGAGTTCACAACCTTTCTGCAGGAAAACGAAGACATTTTCGCTTGGAGCCCAGAAGACATGCCCGGGGTAGATCCCGAAGTCATTTATCACTCTCTAAATATCAACCCCGCCTGCCGGCCTGTAATCCAAAAGAAGAGGAACTTTGCCCCCGAGCGGTTGAAGGCAATCGAAGAGAAAGTAGACAAACTCCTAGAAGCACGATTCATACGCGAAGCGGAATACCCCACGTGGCTTGCCAACGTGGTCATGGTGAAAAAGGCCTCCGGGAAATGGCGAATGTGCGTCGACTACAGCAATCTGAACCAGGCATGTCTAAAGGACAGGTTCCCCCTCCCGAGGATCGACCAGCTCGTCGACGTGACTGCCGGACACGAGCTACTTAGCTTCATGGATGCTTATTCCGGCTACAACCAGATAAGGATGAATCCTGCGGACGAGGAACATACCGCCTTCCGCACCGACAGAGGATTCTACTGCTACAAAGTGATGTCGTTCGGCCTTAAGAACGCTGGAGCCACCTACCAAAGACTGATGAACAAGATCTTCAAGAGCCTCATTGGAGAAACAATGGAGGTGTACGTGGACGACATGTTAGTCAAAAGCGTCCACCGTTGCGACCACTTGAGAGACTTGGGAAAGTGCTTTCAGCTTCTCCGTCGCTTCCAGATGCGACTCAACCCCATCAAATGTGCATTTGGTGTGACGGCGGGAAAGTTCTTGGGTTTCATGGTAACCCATCGGGGGATCGAGACCAACCCCGAGAAGATCAAGGCGTTGGAGGATATGTCGCCACCTCGCTCAATTAAGGAAGTGCAACGCCTGAGCGGGAGGATCGCTGCGCTATCCCGTTTCTTGTCACGAACGGGAGACAAGTACCTCCCCTTCTTCAAAATCCTCCGGGGAGCGCGCCACTCCAGCTTCCAGTGGACCGACGAGTGCCAGGTGGCATTCGAACTACTCAAACAATACCTGGCTTCACCACCGCTTCTGTCATAGCCCACCCCCGGAGAAACTCTATTCTTATACCTGGTTGTGTCGCCTACGACACTTAGCTCGGTGCTCATAAAAGATGAAAGTGCACAGTTAACCTCACTAGAATTCTCTAGAGGGGGGTTGAATAGAGATTTAAAATATTTTGTGCAATTATATATATTTATATGTGGTGATCACAGATTAAGGCTTCCCACACACCAACAAGAATTAAACAAGTAAAGAAGATAAATGTAAGAAAAGAAATCACAGCACAACACAAAGAAATATAGTGGTTCCCCAAACTTTGGGTAGTCCACTCTTCTACCCCTTTGGTAGGAAATTCACTATCTTGTACTGAGTCTTTTGATAAGGAGACTCTTAGAACCACCCTGAGTCTTTTGACAAGGAGACTCTTAGAAACAACTGAGTCTTTTGAAAAGGAGACTCTCAGAACCAGTACAACTGAATTTTTTGAAGAGAGATTCTAAAAACTCTTTTACAATGTGTGAAAATAAAGGTAAAGAAGAAAGAGAGATAATAAAAAGACAAGAAAGAATCTTCTTCCTAGCAAGAAGATTGGAAGCACAAGAAGTAGTGAATAAAATCTCTCTTCTATAGTGAGAAGGAGATTGTAGGCCTTTTCTCTCTTTTGTGAGAGCTATCAGAGTATGCAGCAGAGTGGCTTCAGAAGCAGGAGAAGATGGAAGCTTGATCTTTGCTGCAGCACTATTTCTCAATTCTCTCTCTTTTTCTTTTGGGAGCTTTTCCTCTTTTTCAAATGTAAAATGGCTCCCTGCCGACCACCTTGTTATTTATAGCTCTGTTCATTAAAATAACACTATAGGAGAGTAATCAATTAGCATGCAGAGTATTAGAAAGAAGGAGAAATTTCTATAACAATTATATTCATAGAAGGAAAGTATTCATTCTGATTTCAAATAGTGTCCATAATGGATTTAATCAAATTAGCCAAGAATTCATTAGAGGAAAAGAATAATTCAGAACGGCTATAAAGAATAATTTGATTCCATATAAATCAGATCTATGAAAGAAAGAGATCTGGCGATTTTTGAATTAATCAAAGAAATCGACGTGCGTCGATTACCATTCGACGTAAGCGTTGAATTTGTCCTGGCAGAACGTCGAGAGATGAATAAGGAAGGTGCGTCGACTAAGGTGCGTCGACTTCTCAAGAAACGTCGACTAGAAGTCAGAGCTACGTCGACATAGGATACGTCGAATTCTTCTTAAAGGTACTTCAACTCATTCTGAAAGGAACGTCGATACTACTTCGACGTTGCGTCGAATACTATTCGACACATATTTACTTAACCTTGATTTTCCTTTCTTAGAATTCATATTCAACTCATTTTCAGGGGTTAAGAGAAATCATTTTCCCAACAATCTCCCCCTATCTATCTTAAACCTATTTAGAGAGAAATTGTACTAGCATCACAGCATTTGTAGAGAAAGGAAATATATCAATCAAGCAGAAAAGAAATTGGAAAAAGAGATCATATAACCAAATTTTTCAGAATCATATAGACAGACTTCATGTTCATACCAATTAGTATTTAACTTTAGGGTAAAGCATATCAGTATTATTTTCAAACATTACTCAGGAGGGGTAGGAGGAGTCTTTCTCTTTCTCTTGAATACTACTGTTTTAGGAGAGGAGAGTTTCTCCTTCTCAGTTGCAGGAAGTTCACCTAGCTCCCCCTGAGCAGATTGCTCCCCCTGGGATGGAACTTCCTTTGATCCTTCTACTTCTTCAATTTCTTTATCATCTTCAGCTCCAGCTATATCTGGCTCCTTAGCTCCTACTTTAGCCAACACAGCATCTGGCTGTCCTTTTTCATTTTCAGCTTCATTCATAACAGTATCCAGCTCCCCCTGAGTTTCAGTTTCTTTATTTTTCTTACCATCTGTCACATTTTCCTTTTCAGCTTCATTGTCTGCTCTGCTTGCCTCCCCTTGTAATAGTACTACTTGATTTGCAGTCTCTCTTGCTATATTAAGTACCTCTATTGTTTGTTCTTCAGAGTGTAGCTTAGGTACAACTTCATTTCCAATTGTCTTGAGAAGTGCAAGACTATTATCTTTTGAGGAAGGAGGGGACTTATGAGAGAGAGATTTAGGATTGGAGAGCTGCTCTTCATCTAGATTCTCCCCCTTCTTGACCTTCCTGGCCAGGGAGGTTAAGAAAGACCTGGTCACTCTAGAGGAAGAGAGAGAGGTCTTTAGATTTTGCACAGAGGCACTGACCCCATCTATTTGGGTGTGCATGTGAAGGATGGAGGAATGAATCAGGGAGCAGTGCTCATCCAGCATTGCTTGGAATGTTTGAGCTGCTGATGTAATACATTGAGTAAGGAGGGCTTCAGTGGATGCAGATGGTTCATGTTGTGGTTGGTGAGGAGGAGAAAGTGGTGGAGGAGGTGATGAGGGTGGAGAAAGGTTAGTTGATGTATGAGGTATTGGTGATGATGGAGGTAAAGAGGATGAGAAAGTATGAGGAGGAGGAGATGGAGAAATTGCTGTTTGAGGAGCAGGTGTTTGAGAAGAGGTAGGTAGAGTAGGAGTTGTGAGGGTGGTAGAGACAATTGGAGTGGATGATGGTGGTAGAGAGGGATTGTCTCTTTGAGGAGGAGGAGGAGGAGATGGATGAACAGGAGAGTTAGGAGGAGAGGGAGTCTTTTCAGGAATGGAACCAGGCTTAGGGATTTGCCTGGTCCACTTGGAGAATAGGGCTATTGACATTCTTTTCCCTGGAGGAATTGGGATTCCTTTTGACCTACAGAGGTCATGGAAGGAGTGGAAGAGTACTTGACTCATAATCCTCATATATGCATTTTCTTTATGTGAGTATTTGGAGCCTATCATCTTGAGCAAGCATGTGGCTCAGTCCACCTTCTTCTTCAGCATAAGGGCCCCCATGATGTTCAGTTGCTGCTTGGGCACTACATCATGAGCTGAAATTTTGCCTAGTAGTATCTTTCCTACTATATCTGCTAGTAGTCTATACTCCTCAGAAAAGTCTATTTTCTTTAGATGGATTGGTTTATCCTTTGAAAACTTCATGGTGGTTAGCAGATGCTTGATTTCATCAGGTGTGAGGTCTATAGATTCATCACCTAATAAGGGAATGATGAAGATTTATGAGGTTACTCTTTAGAGATTGATTTCCTTTCCCTATTTTATTTGAACAAAGATAATATTAGGATATACCTGATGGAAGATCAAAGGTGGTCTTAATATGTTCTGCAGAGATTGAGACTGGTGTCTCATAGATTGTTCCCTGGATTTCTCCTTGTTCAGATATCTGAACATGAGTCATCAGCTCTGTGAGCTCTGTTTCCAGGAGCTTGCATCTTGTGGAGATGAGTTTGTTCAATCCAGCTTCAGTGAAGAGAGCTATGATGTTCTTATAATTTTCTGCAGCAGCTTGGAAGGAGTCGAGGTCAATGTCGAAACCAGAGTTTATCTTGGGAGCCATTTTAGGTCAGTGAAAGAGAGAAGGAGATGGCTGGACTAAGAAGCAAGAAGGATGAAGGATGCAGAGTAGTGAAGGTTTCTAACTGAAGAGTCTTTTTAAGTCAGGTGAAGCGTCGAAACGGGACTCAATTCGAGGCTTATTCGGTACTTCAGTGGATGTGACCGAAAATATTCTAGCATTGCCGCTCGTTTTTATGAAGTCGACGTTACGTCGAGTGGAATTCGATGTAAGCGTCGATACAGCCCGCGTTAAGATGCTAGGGTTTCGTACCGACGTATGCGTCGATTGTAATCGACGTATGCGTCGATTTCACTTATTGAGTTGAGTCATCGACGGTGCGTTGATTAGAAGTTGACATGACTTTTGATTTTCCTGAAGAATTTTAGGTGTTTATTTCTTTTTATCTCTTCCTAGTTCTAAGTCAGTCTTTGACTAATTTTTACAGATAGTTTGATTGGTTGTGCCAACATTGTTTGGCAAGGTGGCCAGTTTTGTTACATATATGGCACTTGATTATCTTATTCTTAAGATAATTTGAGTTTAGAGAAGGATAGAAGGGTTGATTAGGATAGAAATCATGGTTAGGATGAATGGATCCTGAATAGGAATTATAGAAGATTTTTGGAGGATAGACATTTAAGTTGCTCTGAATTTTTGTGCGTCGATATCTATTCGACGCATGTTGATGGTTGCTTCGATTTATATTCAGCGCTTTCTCCCGATAGCGTTGGTCTGATATCGACGCATGGAAAAAGTTGCGTCGATTGGAAGTCGACGTACTTTTATTCAAGCGTCGAGTAGAGGTCGAGGCATCAGAGAGGTTGCGTCGAGTAGAAGTCGACGCACAATCATTCATGCGTCGATATAAAGTCGACGCAACTGTATCTTTATACATTTTCTTTTTCCCTTTTTCTGATTTTGTTCTTTTATGTATTGTTTCTTTTGGCTTAGTTGCTTCTTCAGATGAAGTTTGAGAGTCATCAGCTGAATAATATGATGTTTCATCAAATTGTTTTGTTTCCTTGAGGGAGTCTTCCTCCTTATTTAGTGAGTCTTTTTCTTGGTTTGATTTGATGGGTTTTGTGAATTTTACAGGGATCATCCAAGCAGGTTTGTTGGATGGAACTTGACTGGTTGAGGGATCAGCCCCTAGACCAAGATTTTTATGTCTCCTTGTTTGTTGTTCAGTGATTTCCTTGAGAGTTTGGCTTCTCATGTTTATTGATTCTTCAAAGGCTTTTGCCTGGGATACCTTATCCTTAAGGAGCTTTTTTTCTATTCTAGCCCTTTCTACCTCCTTTTCTATGATGTTAGCCCTTAATTCATAATTTTTAGAGCATTTACCTTCTTTATTTCTCTGGTTTTTAGCCACATTGATTTGTTCTTTTAGATCTTTAATTTCTTGTGTAGCTTTTAGTTGATCTAGACACATTCCCATAAAATCATTTCTGAAATTATCACTTTGAAAATCTATTTCATCAAAAATGTTTACCTCATCCTCATCCTCAAATTCTTCTATGAGAATGAGGCTATTTTCTCTTTCATCTTCAGAAGATATGCTTTCTACTGAT
Organism: Dactylorhiza incarnata; assembly: GCA_033032865.1. Classification (NCBI taxonomy): domain Eukaryota; kingdom Viridiplantae; phylum Streptophyta; class Magnoliopsida; order Asparagales; family Orchidaceae; genus Dactylorhiza; species Dactylorhiza incarnata. The sequence continues at coordinate 6,546,635 of JAWHQI010000130.1, forward strand.
CCTGTCTCACTCCATGAGTTGGTACCATCATTTTTCTTTGAGCCTTCAAATGCCATTAAGCATAGGTCTTCTTGCTTAGGTTCTTCATTGTCACTCTTAGAAGAGGAGCTGTCCTCAGAGTCTGTATCACTCCAGGCTTCTGCTATAAAGCCTCTTTCTTTCTTCTTCCCCTTTTTCTTGAGATCTTTCTTTTTCAGATCTTTCTTTGTCTCAGCATTTTCTGGACATTCTGGGGCAATATGTCCAGGTTTCCTGCAAGAATAACAAATAATTTCTTTAGTAGGAGTTTTGTCATACCTTGGTTTTGACTCTCTCCTTCTTGATCCATCTGTCCTGACCCATTTCTTGAATTTTTTGGCCAGGAAACTGAATAGTTCTTCTTCAGTGATAGAGCTTCCTTCTTCTGTTGCTTTTAATGCAATGTTCCTGTCTTTTGAAGAAGTTGGAGTGTTTTCTCTTCTTTTCTTCTCTTCTCTAGTTTTCAGCAGTTGCTCATAGGATCTGAGTTTTTCTAAGAGAGCATCTGTTGAAATTTCCCTTTGTCCTCTTGTGTCTCTTATTGCCCATATCCTTGAGTCCCATGAACTTGGGAGACTCATCAGCAATTTATCATTGATCTCTGTGAGAGAGATTTCTCTATCCAAGTCCCTTAGTTGATTGATGATCAGACTGAATCTGTCATACATCTCAGAGATGCTTTCTTCATTCTTATTTTGGAAGTTCTCATATTGAGAGATCAATAGAGCTTTCCTATCTTTTCTTTCATCAGCACTTCCTTCTACCATCTGTATGAGAGCCTCCCAAATTTCTTTGGCTGATTCACAATCAACAACCCTTTGAAAGATTTCATCAGAGAGGGTTGAGACCAGAATATTTACAGCCTTTGCATCACATGTTCCTGCCTTTTTCTCTTCAACTGTCCACTCAGCCTTTGGGACAAGTGTTTGAGTCACTTCACCACTTGAGTCTTTTCTATAAGGCTTGGGAGGACCTGTCAAGATAACATTAAATAAATCTTCATCAATAGAATTCATATAAATCCTAATTCTTGTTTTCCAAACTGCAAACTTTTCAAGATTGCACATTGGTGGTCTGGTGGAAGCATAATCTTTGATTTGTGCCATGTGAAAAATAATTGTTAGAAAAAATATATATATATATATATAAGAGGTAGGATCTTTTTGATCAAGGAGTTATCCTTTTTAGATCAACCTCCCTCTGATACCAATTGAAAGTGCACAGTTAACCTCACTAGAATTCTCTAGAGGGGGGGGGGGGGGTGAATAGAGATTTAAAATATTTTGTGCAATTATATATATTTATATGTGGTGATCACAGATTAAGGCTTCCCACACACCAACAAGAATTAAACAAGTAAAGAAGATAAATGCAAGAAAAGAAATCACAGCACAACACAAAGAAATATAGTGGTTCCCCAAACTTTGGGCAGTCCACTCTTCTACCCCCTTGGTAGGAAATTCACTATCTTGTACTGAGTCTTTTGATAAGGAGACTCTTAGAACCACCCTGAGTCTTTTGACAAGGAGACTCTTAGAACCAACTGAGTCTTTTGAAAAGGAGACTCTTAGAACCAGTACAACTGAACTTTTTGAAGAGAGATTCTAAAAACTCTTTTACACTGTGTGAAAATAAAGGTAAAGAAGAAAGAGAGATAATAAAAAGACAAGAAAGAATCTTCTTCCTAGCAAGAAGATTGGAAGCACAAGAAGTAGTGAATAAAATCTCTCTTCTATAGTGAGAAGGAGATTGTAGGCCTTTTCTCTCTTTTGTGAAAGCTATCAGAGTATGCAGCAGAGTGGCTTCAGAAGCAGGAGAAGATGGAAGCTTGATCTTTGCTGCAACACTATTTCTCAATTCTCCCTCTTTTTCTTTTGGGAGCTTTTCCTCTTTTTCAAATGTAAAATGGTGGATCACTTCTCTATTGCTCTCTGCTGACCACCTTGTTATTTATAGCTCTGTTCATTAAAATAACACTATAGGAGAGTAATCAATTAGCAGGCAGAGTATTAGAAAGAAGGAGAAATTTCCATAACAATTATATCCATAGAAGGAAAGTATTCATTCTGATTTCAAATAGTGTCCATAATGGATTTAATCAAATTAGCCAAGAATTCATTAGAGGAAAAGAATAATTCAGAACGGCTATAAAGAATAATTTGATTCCATATAAATCAGATCTATGAAAGAAAGAGATCTGGCGATTTTTGAATTAATCAAAGAAATCGACGTGCGTCGATTACCATTCGACGTAAGCGTCGAATTCGTCCTGGCAGAACGTCGAGAGATGAATAAGGAAGGTGCGTCGACTAAGGTGCGTCGACTTCTCAAGAAACGTCGACTAGAAGTCAGAGCTACGTCGACATAGGGTACGTCGAATTCTTCTTAAAGGTACTTCGACTCATTCTGAAAGGAACGTCGATACTACTTCGATGTTGCGTCGAATACTATTCGACGCATATTTACTTAACCTTGATTTTCCTTTCTTAGAATTCATATTCAACTCATTTTCAGGGGTTAAGAGAAATCATTTTCCCAACAAAAGATGAGGGAGGGGTGCAACGACCAATCTACTACCTCAACAAAGTCCTCTCCGACACCGAAACCAGATATCTAGCAGCGGACAAGACAACCTTGGCCCTTATCTTTTCGGCGAGGAAGCTTCAGCCCTACTTCCAGGCTCATACAGTAAAAGTGTTGACACAACTCCCACTACGAGCAATCCTCCAGAAACCAGAAGTCTCAGGAAGACTAGTGAAGTGGGCCGTGGAACTCGGCGAGTTTGACATTCAATTCCTGCCCCGACCAGACATCAAGTCGCAAGTACTCGCCGACTTTGTCGCGGAATACACCATCCCACCAGAAGCAGCACCTGCCGAAGGCACCACTGGCCCCTGTTGGACTCTCTATGTCGACGGTGCCTCTGGAGCTGAAGGGGCCGGAGCGGGACTGCTCCTCATAAGTCCCGATGGGATCACCTTGGATTACGGACTCCGGTTAAAATTCCCCGCGATAAACAACATTGCAGAGTACGAGGCGCTGATCGCCGGTTTTCGACTCGCCATCAATTGTAAAGTAGAGAACCTAACTATCTACGCAGACTCTCAACTCGTAGTCTCACAAGTCGAAGGAGACTACGAGGACAAGAGCGACCAGATGGAGAAATACCTCGCATTCGCAAAATTACTCCTCCAGAAGATCCCGTCATATCAAATTCTGCACATTCCCCGGGAGCAGAATTCCAGGGCTGATGCTCTTTCCAAGCTCGCCACTTCACCCTCCAGCTACCAGTCTCGAAGACGCCGAATAGAAGAGATCGTGATTCCGAGTATTCAAGGACTGTGGGAGGTCGCGACCATCCACCAGGAAGAGTTATCCTGGATGACCCCCTTACGAGCTTACCTCGAGCACGGACACCTCCTTGAAGACCGCCTAGAAGCACGCAGATTACGGATGCGGGCGACATCATTTACTATCGTGGACGGGAAGCTCTACAAGCGGGCATTCTCAGGACCATATCTAAAGTGCCTACCGGCGGGCGAGTCAGACTACACCCTCAGAGAAGTGTATGGGGGAGTCTGCGGAGAACATCTAGGCGGAAAGGCGTTGGCACAAAAGATTCTGTGCCAAGGCTTCTATTGGCCGACAATGAAGAAGGACGCGACCGAGCTGGTCCAAAAATGCAGGAGCAGTCAGCTGCATGCCAACGTGCCTCATCAGCCCCCGGTCGCGCTCTCCACACTCCAAAGCGCGTGGTCGTTTGCGCAATGGGGAATCGAACTCCTCGGCCCCCTACCTCTGGCTTCCGGACAGAGGAAGTTCATCATTCTAGCCATCGATTACTTCACCAAGTGGATAGAAGCGGAACCCCTAGCCAAAATCACAGAAGAGAACGCTAAACAATTTGTCTGGAAAAACATCGTCTGCCGCTTCGATATCCCCGCAACAATCATTGCCGACAACGACACTCAGTTCACCGGGAAGTCCTTCACTAAGATGTGCGAGGACCTGAAGATCAACCTCTGTCATACCGCCGTAGCACATCCGCAAACCAACGGACAAGTAGAAGTTACGAACCGCACCATCCTCAAAGGATTGAAGACGCGTCTGGAAGAAGCCGAGGGACAATGGGTAGACGCACTCCCAAACGTACTATGGGCTTATCGAACAACAGAGAGGACTCCCACAGGCAAGACGCCATATAACCTCTGTTACGGCACTGAAGCGGTCATCCCCATCGACATCGGCATTCCGAGCACTCGAGTGCTAACCTTCGATCCCAGCAAGAATGACAGACTGCTTCGGGAAAACCTTGACCTAATCCTCGAAGTCCGGGACGACGCCGCCTAGCGTACCGCCTCTTACCAAAGGCGCGTAGCCCGACTCTATGACAGAAGGGTGAAGCCCAGACCAATCAACATAGGAGATCTCGTCCTGCGTAGCATCGAGGCGGCTGGAAAGGGCCCCCAAGGAGATAAACTCTCACCCACCTGGGAAGGTCCGTACGTTGTCATTGCGATCGTAAAACCCGGAACATACAGGCTCAGAACAGCGGAAGGAAAGACTCTACCACGCACCTGGAACGCCCAGAACCTGCGCCGCTTCTATCAGTAACATCAAGTCTTCTATCAAGAAGAAAGCCGCGAGCTCAGACTCGTGCAAATCTATGTTATATTATGTATGCAAAGCCGCGAGCTCAGACTCGTGCAAATCTATCCTATATTATGTATGCAAAGCCGCGAGCTCAGACTCGTCCAAATCTATCTTATCTCATGTTATGTACTAAGCCGCGAGCTCAGACTCGTGCGAACCCATCCTATATTGAAAAAACTATGTGTAAAACAACTTCTTACTATGAAAATATACATATACTTTGCCACCTATATTAAATAAAGAAAATTTTTTTACTTCGGGGCCCTGCCCCGGGGACTTTGCACCGCCGTCGATTGAAGGTTCGCCCTTCTCCTCCGCCGTCGAGTCCCGGCGTCGTAGGGGCCTGCCCCCCTTACGTTCGCCCCCGGTTTGAATACACCCGCTATTCACCGGCCACTTCGGGGCCTTGTTCCGGGGACTTTGCACCGCCGTCGATTGAAGGTTCGCCCTTCTCCTCCGCCGTCGAGTCCCGGTGTCGTAGGAGCCTGCCCCCCTTGCGTTCACCCTCGGTTTGAATACACCCGCTATTCACCGGCCACTTCAGGGCCTTGCCCCGGGGACTTAGCACCGCCGTCGATTGAAGGTTCGCCATTCTCCTCCGCCGTCGAGTCCCGGTGTCGTAGGGGCCTGCCCCCTTGCGTTCACCCTCGGTTTGAATACACCCGCTATTCACCGGCCAAGCCGCGAGCACAGACTCGTGCAAAAAATCCGCAAGCACAGACTTGCGCAAGCTAATTTTCTATAAAAGCCGCGGGCTCAGAACCGCGCAAGTTCATATGTTATTTTGCAGAAAGCACCCAACCTATTCGGATATCAATGCTAGGCAGCAAGCCAGCAACAATCTCAGGGAACCAACGCCCTTCACCGGCCAACTTAAAGCGTCTTCCCTCAATCAACACTTCGTCAGCAACCAGGGCAGCAGGACCATCATAGGGCTATCACAACTCAGCGCAGAGCGAGAAACGCCTAACCAGAACAAAGAAACAAAGTCAACCACACACTCACCCTTCGACATCAATTCCTACCCAAGGCGCCGTAAATAGAGCAGTGGATGAAGCCGCCACGGAAAAATCAAAACCTCCGAACTCCTCGCACAGAGATTTGGACTCCGAAGGTTTGGGGGGCTTATGCTACATATCCATAAAGGCCTTGGGGTGCGTATAGAGAAAATCCCGCTAAAGAAAGGCGGGGCCAGCAGTCAAGCCCATGATCGCGGAAGTGGAGGATCCGTCGCGCAAGCACGTCACACCGTAAACGATGTCGGGAGTGCACGGAGCCACGCCCCGCTACCGAGGCACGTCCGCACCCCACCAAGGGGGGTGCGTCCAATCCGCACCCCCATAGGGGGGTGCAGCCAAACCGCCCCCCCATGGGGGGTGCGGCCAAGCCGCACCCCCCCCATAGGGGGGTGCGGCCAAACCGCACCCCCATGGGGGGTGCGGCCAAACCGTACCCCCATGGGGGGATGTGGCCGAGTCTCCTTCCGCGGGGGATGCGACCGAAACCGCATCCCCTCGCCGGGTGTGGTCGGAGTTCACTTTCTCCTTAGGGGGCGCAACTCTCTGTTCCACCGTTCGCTCAGAACGCCTCGCAACGTGACCAAAGCGTTTCAATATTCGTTGCGCGCTCAGAACGCTTCTGAGCGCGCTCAGAGCACGCTCACTTTTCAGACTCGGCTCGCTCACTTTTTGTCTTTCTAGCACGCTCACATTTCCGACTCGCCACTTTTTCGACTCGGCTCGCTCACTTTTTGTCTTTCTAGCACGCTCACATTTCAGACTCGCTCACTTTTCCGACTCGGCTCGCTCACTTTTTATCTTTTCAGTTTCTCACTTTTCAGGAACAGCTTGTCGCCTTTCCTCGAAGGGCAGAATGGTCATTTTACGAAAAATGGTGATCCGTGGGCTCTGAACCGGAAAATATGATTCGTCCTCTCAGGTGGTTATGGTGGTTACAGCGGCAAAATTACCGGGCTACCCCCGGCCAAAACTATAAAAGGACCCCCTAGACTTCATTTGAGAGGATCCGGCCTGAATGCCCAGAGAGAGCTTCTTGAAGATTTCCACGGATTTCTCCTTCGGTGCTTGAAGATCTCCTTCGCGGACTTGAAGTTTTCCGTCTTCACGAAAGCGGACAAGGCTTTCTCACTTTCGTCTCCACTAAAGCGGACAAGGCTTTCTCACTTTCGTCTCCACGAAAGCGGACAAGGCTTTCTCACTTTCGTCTCCACGAAAGCGGACAAGGCTTTCTCACTTTCGTTCCCTACCGTTCTCAGAAGGAAAAGACTTAGTTTTTTCCGAGAGGTGGCCTGTCGCCCTCGGAACGTTCTCTCTCTCTCTCTGATATTGTAACGAGCAGCGGCCTGTCGTGCTCGACTTCTAAATCTCTAATTGTAACCCCCCAGAAGATAGTGAAAGTTTGGTCGACACAACTCCGGCCACGTGGGTTTTTTACCCTTTTCGGGTTTTCCACGCTAAAAAGTCCCAGTGTAATTAATGAATCTCAAATTGACTGTTTGCGCGCTTGGTTCGCTCCCGAGCTAAGGTGGTTCAAGTAAACCGATCTACCAAGTGCCCTAAGCGACCCGCAACAAGGATATTACCATGACCTCTACTCACAAGTCACAACTCAAGCCCTAACCCAAACCCAAGTGGTCTAGAAGGAAAAAGGATGTTACAGGAAGTTCCTATATAATTTCGAGTGTGTGACGGGACCTCCTCGCTGCAGCACGCAGATCTTATTTGTAGGCGATTCAGAGTTGTTTCTTGTATTCTCTAGCTTCTTCTTGTCATGTCTCGTATGGGTTGACCACTAGACCAGTAGCCTTGCCGTCAGATTCAAGCATTATGAATCCATTTTTGTGGTTCTAACAAATAGAATCCTCCAATTGCTCTAGCCATTAGGTAGTAAGTAAAACAATTGATCAACAACCTACATATATTTTGGGGCCCAATAACTAAAATAATAATATATTTGACATTCTTAACCTATCATGTGATGTAATGATCAACTATTAAATGTATTTGGTTAACTTCAAAACTAGGCCCATTTATGACTAATAGAATAAGAAAATATTCACATCTCTAGCTTAATATTATATATACATAAATTTTGTTATAGATCTAAGAATACATCTAAATTTTATTCGCGTTTTGCGGAATAGCATTACTCCACTTGGAAACCGCCCATAAACCGCCGGCTGGTCAGATCAGAATTCCAGCACGAATCTAAAGGAAGGCGTCAACTGAGGGACGAAGCCGCAGCCGACTGACACCTAACGACACAGAACCCAAACTCCTCAACGTCCTCTTCTTCTTCTCGTCTCCCTTCCGGCTCTATTTCCCTCCTCGATCTCCCCCTCCTCCCGTATAGATTTCGGGATCACAGCGAGAGCGTTCAAATCCAGGGAGATAGTGAGAGAAAGAGTGGGGAAGGGAGTGAGGGAGATGGGGTTATGGCTGAAACATGATGATGTGAGGGCGTTCAAATGTCTCCTTGCGCTCTCGCTCATGTATGCGCTCATGGCGCTCGCCGCCTACAGAGCCGTGCGTATGACCTACGTTTTCCCACTGCCGGAAGACGCGCCTACGGCGCGCTTCTCCGAGGGCAGGGCTCTTCGGCATCTCCGGCGCCTCACCGTTGACATAGACGGCCGCCAGGTCAGCTGTTGGAATCGATATCAATAAGTTTGGCATTTTGAGACTGGATTTCGGGGGTTTTGACGTTGTTGGCGGGGTTGGCAGGAGGGGCGGCCGGGGTTGGAGGCGGCAGCGCAGTACATTAAAGGGGAGCTAGAAGCGATCAAGGAACGGGCCGGGCCAGAATACAGGTTAAGTGGGATGAAGATGCATTTATTTGAAATGTAGAATCATAATTTGTTTGAACTATAAACCTTGGATTTACAGCGAAAGAAAGACTGTAGAATCAAAATTTTGTTTTTCATTTCTACTGCTGAAAACTACATAAATACTTTCCAGGTGATGCTCGAGAATCATAAAATCTATTTGTTAGTAATACTTGTATGATCTTGTTTTGAAGCTATGGAATGCATAAGAGTGTTTAGCCATTTACTTGGAGAAGTAATTATTCAATGTTTTATGGAAACACCGAGAAGTCAGTTCAACCAGCGCTAGAAAATGTCAATTTTAGTGCTTTATTACTTATGATGTTTATTGTGTAGTGCGACTGATGCAGCCAATCCAGTGAAAATTTCATTTTTTTAATAATTTGCAACTGCAGCACTCTTAATTCATTTACTCCACGATTTAAAATTTTTGTTTGAATAACATGTTCCGCTGGCACTGTACTTCAAGTTCATATATGGCGGTTGTTTTATGCTTTTGCAAGTTAGTAATAGTTTTCAATTTCATCATAAAGATCACAAGTTCAAATTGGAGGCATCTTACTTGAGGAAAACAATAATAGAAACTTGATTTTGTTCTCAAAATACTCTTGGTTTACTTCTAACACATGGTTCAAGGAATTTCCCTACACTGAAACTTAGGCCCCGTTTGGGAGAACTGTACCCGTGCCTCCGTTGAGAAATGAACGTCAAACTCTTCAGTGGGGAATGAAGCTCAAAATGTAGCTATTGACTTTTCTACTGCGTTGGGGCTTAGAAATGAATGTTACCCAAACACTTTTTTTTTCTGATGAGGAAAAAAATACCACCGGAGAAAAAAGGAGTTCCAAAGCCAAATTAACTTTTATACCTTCAGTATTATACCCACTATTTTAATGACCTTACACACACAATTTACTATGATAAACTTATATATATTTTTTAATATGCTTTAATATTTCAGGCTCGAGGTTGATGAATCATTGGTTAGTGGTTCCTTCAACATGGTATTTTTGCGTCATAGCATATCTCTTGCATACAGAAATCACAAGAACATTCTTTTAAGGTAAATTCACTATTCAGTACTTGAATGTGATATATCTAATTTTAGGACACATATATTGGACATTTTAACCAAATGTTTTTGAGTATTTTTGACAATTTTGAACATTCTTGTAAGGTAAATTCACCATTCAGTACTTGAATGTGATATATCTAATTCTAGGACGCACATATTTGGCATTTTAGCCAAATGTTTTCGAGTATTTTTGACATTTTTGTTTCTCTTTCTAGAGCTCTATTTAGTTAATATAAGTACATTGGTTACTGCATCTCATACTTCTTTATACTTGCTTGCACATTGTAGTTGTATGAAAATATGAACACTTGAGAGAACATGACCACTAATTCTTCTTTTTAGTTATACAAGTTGTTTGTCTTCTGGTCAGGTCAATTGGCATACACACCATTGTATCTTTGCATATAGTAATGAGCTTTGGAGATGTAGTATCTTTTCTGTTCATCGCTAAATGCATTTGTCTTACATTGGTTCAGTGACATTGAAATTGTTGAGCAGCTCATTCAGCCGGTTTATAGTCTAGTTAAAAATTTAAAGAAAGATTTGTTGTTCTTTTCAAAATTTATGTTTTAATAAGCTGTAATGTCCTAGTTTAACATGCTTATATTTTGTCGTTGTTGTTGTCGTTGAAACCTGGATACCGGTTCAACGGAGTTCGGACCAAGAGGGGGTAGCTTGTGTTATTTAACCCACCGTCGGACACCTGAGACCGGGTATTCTGAGCCTAGATCTGACCCTCACCGATGATAGATTGAAATGCCTACACACAGACCCACGAGCTGTAGCGAGGAGGTCCCACCACACACCTGAGAGTTCTCTTTTTAACTTCCCCTCCCTAAACCAAGAACTGAGCTCGGCACCTCGGGCGACACGGAGAAAGAGCTCAAAATGTGCGAGCCCTAGGAGGCTGGGTCTGCCTTCTCCGAGGTGCTATGAGGTCCTATTTATAGGCAAAACATCTCGATGGTAAATTGGTCTTTATTGTCCTGCGGGTAGCAGTCTCTGCCTTAACCAAAATGCTATTTCCAGACCTAGATGGTCTGCGGATAGCGGCCTCCGCCTTAACGAGAATACTATTCCCTGGGCGAGTCCGAGGGTTGAATTGGCCTGCGCTCACCTCGCCTACTCGGCGTCGAGTCCGCTATGCTACCCGAGCTCGCCCCTTAGAACGTGGGTTGAGCCCGCTCTCGGCTGGTGGCGAGTCCGGTCATCTGGCCGGGCTCGCCCATCGGACATTGGGGGTTAGACCTGCCTTTACTATGGTTTTGCTGGGGCGAACCTTCCTTATGTTTGTTGAGTACGGGTTGTACACAATCCTCGCTCTCTGCGAGCTCGCTAGAGATCAGAAATAATCGTTCTACCTTTTTTCGGCGAGCCTTTACCACAGAGAGATTGGATTAGCAGGTACGCCGACTCCTCCCTTATAAATAAAGGGGTGCTTCTATCCTTTGTTGATTGTAACATGGCTTCAGAGCGGGTCTCGTCCGCTGGCGCGAAGCCATGGTCCAAAGGTGAAGAACTCGTGACGGCCTCCATTTTTGGGCTGATCGGTGGGCTCTCTTCGAAGCGATCCCATTGGCGCGACGATAAAGGGTCAAAGAAGAAAAGGATGGCCTACCCTCCTGCCGAGGAGAGACCCACCTCCTGAATCGACTGTGAGGCGCGAGTCCTCCCTCAAGGAGATTGAGAGCTCGCTTGGCACTGAACAACCTACCTTCAACCTCCTCAGTCCGGCGAAACATGTAATTTCAGCTCATCTTCATATTCGTTAAAAACTTTGACGCGAAATGGTTGATGCTAGTCGGACTGTGATCTTGGCATTGCCGAGCCCGTTGGCTGATAGGGGTCATGAGCAAGAAAATAACGCGAGTTCAAATCCCTCTCTCCGTCTCGCCCCACCATTCCAGGTAAGAAATTATATTCTAGCTGTTGTCAAGGAGCGCATATTAATACTGCCCTCTTTTTCAAACAGTTCCCTCTTTCACTGACCTGCACACCGAACCGCGTCAGGGCTAGGTGCCCTCTAATAGTGTGCTCCCTGATTCCTCGCCAATTCCGAGTCCAGCTGCGCCAGCTGGTGTCTCCAAACTCCCGACTTCTTCTCAGTAGCCAAGCGTTTGCGAGCTGGCTAGGCGGCCCTCCGACGGGAAGTCATTGTTGATGGTTCTGCTAGGACAAAACTGTATGCCTTCCCAGAGGCCTCAATCCGCTGAGCGCCTTCATCAAAACTCGCCCCGCTGATATGTTGGGGACCCAACGTCTTCGGCAGGTGTCTGCTCGCTTTTGCTCATCCTTCAGCTCATTTTTCTTTGCTGACTTCTTTCTGCCCGCCCATTCTTTCAGGTCGTCGCCTATCTGCCTCACCGAGACACTCAACATCGGTGAACTCACTGCCAGAGTCGCCTCCTCCCATAATGACGACTCCTCTGAAAGACCTCTTGGCGAACCCGCAGGCTGTTGACGTCGACTTTAGGACTCGCCTCCTTGCCGTCCTCGTGGCCCACGCGACTGCTTCCTCATGGCCATGCCGCCTGCTGAGGTAAAGCATGGACTAGCCGACATGCGGGCTCGCCTCGACCGGGGATAGATATTTCAGGAGCAGGTGGAAAATGATGAAGGGTTATATGCCCGCGTCCAAGACGTGAAAGAGAGGTTATATGACTTGGAGGCTCGCCAAAATGTTACTGAAGATGAACTGCATAGGTTCGCTCAAGTGGCTGGGACAGTGGGCGAGGCCTCCAGACTTGAGTATATTAGGCGAAGAGAGGAGCACCTTTGGAAGTCCAAAGATGACCTTCGCGTTGCTAGGGATATCACCTGGAAAGCTCGCCATCCCCCTGGTCAGCGCCGCCTGGGTTGCGGCCCTATGCGCCGCGAATAATGTATCTGTCTTTTATGTTTTCTTCTTTATCTCTACTCGCGTTATCATGTATTCGCCTTTAGCGGCTTAATGAGGATTTTGTTTCCCGCGTGTTATACTCGCCCCTTCATCCCTCTAATTTGCTTTATTTTAGCGCTGACACGCGAGGCGGCCAGTTCGCGCGTGAGCACATGGACTCACGCTCGAGTGCGCCCAAAGACAATAGGCTATAAATAGGGGGTTGCCCTGGGTGATAGATACGCTTGCTGCACTTAGACCCCCCTTCTTTCTTTGATGTCGATAGGAGATGGCTTTCTGTTCTCGCCATGGATTACGAGAACAAGAGTGAGGAGGGTCGCGCGAATTGTGTCGCCAACTTCAAGGAACACAATTTTCCCAGCTCGCAGACCTCTGCGGCTGAGTTCGCCACCTTTGAAGCTCGTTTCGTGCCTGACGGCTTTACGGCGAGGAGCCCTGCTCCAGGCGAGCACATCAACACATACTTCCACGATGAGCTCGCCTTTCCCTTGGCGCACTTCCAAGTCGGGCTGAGGCTTCCCCTGTGGCCTGAGGTCCGGCTGGTCTTCAAATATTTCGGGTTGATCCCTGCGCAGGTCAACCCCAATGTGATCAACGCCTTGATCGTTAATCTACTACATGCGCAAGGAGAAGATTGAATTTGACCTCGCCGCCTTTCGCAAGATTCTGATGCTGAAGGCGACTAGTGATGATATCATCCTCTTCTCCAGCGCATGCGTGAAGATCTCCGAAACCCTCAACAAAGTCCACCACTAGACGAAAAGTTCATTTTCGTGCGAGGTGAGTTCGGGACCCACCCCTTTGCGCCAATCCAGAAGACCGAGAGCGTGCACAAGCTACCTCGCGTTGAGGGGGACGCCCTCGCCCTCTATAACTTCTTGAAGGGGAAGGAGTTCGATGTCATATACTTGCGGCGACATGTGGATCAGCTCGCCTTCATCCTGACAGGAACAGGTTAGCCTAGGCGAGAACTCGCCACTCTATTTTCTTTCCTGTTCTTGCTTTCCTAGCGAGCTCATGTTTCTTTTATAGGTGAGCGCTCACTGCCAGTGCGCCCACCCTTCGAAAGCTCAAGGGTGCTGGCTCGCAAAATTCCTTCTTCCCGCCCTGCTGAGATCATCGTCTTGGACGAGGGTGAGCCGTCCTCTGCCTCTGCGAAAGGTAAGACGAAAGTTCATCCTGAAGCCGCCTCATCAAGCGAGCCGAAGAGGAAGAAGCAAAAGTTCGGGAGGGCGAGCACTGTAGGCAAGGAGGACACGCCCGAGGATCCCGCCACTCATTTCCACTTTGGGCTCGGGATGCGGAGCGAGGACTTGAAGGGGTATCCTCTCCTGCTTTGGGACAACTCACAAAATCGAGTTGTGTTGAGCTCGCGCCTTCCCTTTTGGACAGAGGATGAGGCGCCAGACGATGATGCTTTCAATGTCCTCTATGGCCGCGATGATGCTGAGGTACTCGCAGTGACCCCTATTCTCCAACTGGTGAATCGCGGTAGCAGGTCCATCCTCCGCTCCGCGGAGCTGCTCCACCAGACCGCGATGCGAGGTCTCACACTGAATAGGAAGCTCCGCGCAGAGACTGAGGCTCGCCAGGTGGCTGAGGAGAAATTGGCAAATGCTGAAAAAGATCTCGCCGCGATGGGGGCCAACCCACCTCCTCAAAATGAGGTACTCATTTCTTTCAGCTTCTAACCTGTACAAGCGCTGGGTTCCTTTCTGAATATGCTTTCTTGCAGGATGCTGTGCTCGCGTATGCCGAGCGATTGGAGGCTGAGCTAAAGGCTTTGCGATGCGACAACGACTACCTCGCCAACCGGATCGCCGATGTGGAATCCATTCTGCTAGAGTGTTGGCTTCAAGGGGCTGGGGAATCGTCTCGCCCTCCCCAGCTTTGGCAGTTCACCATGCCGAGGTGGAGGCTACGTGCAGGACGCTGGTCACCTCCACAACCGAGCTCACACTGGAAAGCCTCCTGCGATATGAAGCTTTAAACGAGGTGGGGTTGAAGGTCAGCTCCTCCTCCTCGGGCTCTGAGGACTCGCGCTCTTCGGATGACGAGCATGACACGAGTCCAAGAATGATCATCCGCCCAAATAGCTCTCGCTCCACCTTTTTGCTTTCGTATTTTGTTTATCTAATCGGCGTACTCGCCTGTTTATGTACTCTTTCTTTCCTCAAACGTTGTTTTAATCTTGCGTACTCGCCTTTATTTTCTATTGCGAAATGCCTGTTACTCTGTGCTTGTATTTTCGGCGTGCTCGCCTTTCGGTTCTTGCGCAATATGTGACTGTGTTATTTCGTAACTGTCGCGCTCGCCTTCCATGCCCCGCACGACGATAGGATTACACTAGGCTACACTCACAACTAGCGAATTGACCTCGAAAACGCTTTTAGGCTCATAGGGCTCGAGCTAGTTAATGGTCCCCACACTCTTACTCTTTGTAGGTGACGAAGACCGCGCGCATATCAGGATGTCAAGCGGCCTTGGTACTCGCCTCGCCCTCACCTCAGGTCGCTGGGCGAGTCCAAGACTCACCCTGCTTCGTATTTTCAGGCTTGACTACCAGGTGTTGCCTCTAGGCAGTGATTGAAATGGGTGATCAATCTCGAGGGGGCGAGTAGCCGGCATGCAGGAGAAGAACTCGTGCAGGGGACCGGACTACGACAACAACACTCTCGAGGACTTGGACTCACTCGAGGTGGCAAGTAGCCGACATGGAGAGGAGCCCATGCAGGGGCCCAGACTACGACAACAACACTCTCGAAGAATTGGACTCACTCGAGGGGGAAAGTAGCCGACATGCAGGAGAGGAGCTCGTGCAGGGGCCTGGACTACGACAACAACACTCTCGAGGACTTGAACTCACTCAAGGGGTCGAGTCGCCGACATGCAGGAGAGGAGCTGGTGCAGGGGCCCAGACTACGACAACAACACTCTCGAGGACTTGGACTCACTCGAGGGGGCAAGTAGCCAACATGCAGAAGAGGAGCTCGTGCAGGGGCCCGGACTACGACAACACTCTCGAGGACTTGAACTCACCCGACTACGACAATAACACTTTCAAGGACTTGGACTCATTCGAGGTGACAAGTAGCCGACATGCTGGAGAGGAGCTCGTGCATGGGCCCAAAATACGACACAACACTTTCGAGGACTTAGACTCACTCGAGGGAGCAAGCAACCGACATGCAGGAGAGGAGCTCGTGCCGGGGTCCGGACTACGACAACAACACTCTTGAGGACTTGAACTCACTCGAGGGGACAAGTTACTAACATGCAGGAGAGGAGCTCGTGCAGGGGCCCGGACTACGACAACAACACTCTCGAGGACTTGGACTCACTCGAGAGGGCAAGTAGCCGTCATGCAGGAGAGGAGCTCGTGCAGGGGCCCGGACTACGACAATAACACTCTCGAGGATTTGGACTCACTCGAGGGGGCAAGTAGCCGACATGCAGGAGAGGAGCTCGTGCAGGGGCACGGACTACGACAACAACACTCTCGACTTGAACTCACTCGAGAGGGTAAGTAGCCAGCATGTAGGAGAGGAGCTTGTGCAGGGGCCCAGACTATGACAACATTCTCGAGGACTTGAATTCACTCGAGGGGGCAAGTAGCCGACATGCAGGAGAGGAGCTCATGCAGGGGCCCGAACTACAACAACAACACTCTTGAGGATTTGGACTCACTTGAGGGGGCAAGTAGCCGACATACAGGAGAGGAGCTCGTGCAGGGGCCCGGACTACGACAACAACACTCTCGAGGACTTGGACTCACCCTTCTTGGGGGTTTCGTTCTCATTCGCTAAGTTTTATTATATTCAACATTAAAGAGACGAAATATCATAGTAAGCATAAATGAGAGATCATTTCAGCAGAACATACAAGAAAATCGTGAAACCAAAGAGATGGTGAAGGATAAAAACGCTTCAAGTCATCTCCACTCCAGGTGTTGCCGAGGGATACTCCCTCGGAGTTTTGTAGCCTGTATCCCCAGTCTTCAACACCTCCAGGATCATAAAAGGACCCTCCCAATTTGGATGGAGCTTGCCTGCTGTTGTAAATCTTCCCGCGACGTCCACCTTCTTGAGGACCAGATCCCCCTTTTCGAATTGTTTGCTCCGGACGTGCTTGACATAATACTTGGCTATCCTGCGTTTGATCTCCTCCTGGTGGATCGTGGCCAGGTCGCGGAGCTCTTCTACGAAATCCAGTGAGAGTCGATGTGCCTCCTCATTCTCTATTCTCCACTCTTCGTCGCCGTCTTCCGCTGCCACCACTCTCGGGCTCCTGACTTCAAATTTCACCAGGATCAACGCCTCCGAGTTGTGAGACAACTTAAATGGAGTCTCTCCCGTGGCCGTGCTGGGAGTCGTCCCCAGAGCCCAAAGGACCGAGGGGAGTTGCTCCACCCAATTCCCTTTCAGGTTTTCTACTTTTTTCCGCAATAAATTGACGATGACCTTGTTGTCCGCTTCCTCCTGCCCTTCGCTTCTAGGGCGGTGAACTGATGCGAAATGGAGGCCAATCCCTAGCTGGATGCAAAAACTTGTGAGCTCCAAGCTAGCGAATTGCGGTCCGTTGTCCGTGACGATGGCGAGAGGCAATCCTTACCTGCAAATAATCTCTCCCCAAATAAAATTCTTTACTACCTGGGAGGTGGTCTTCGCCAATGCCTTCACCTCCATCCACTTGAAGAAGTAGTCAATTATCATCAGGACAAACTTCTTTTGCCCACTTGCCTGAGGAAATGGCCCCATGGGGTCCATTCCCCAAATCGCAAAGGGCCACGAAATCGTGATCGACCTCAGCCGTTGAGCTGGCTGCAGTTGAAGAGGGGCGTGGAGTTGGAATTTATGGCTCCTTTTGGCGAACTGCTCAGCATCTTCCTGATGGTAGGCTAGAAGTAGCCTTGCCTCAACACTCTCTTCTCCAAAGTTCTACTCCCCGAATGACTTCCGCACTCCCCGGAGTGAATTACTTCCAAGATGCACCTTCCTAGAGGGCCTGACAAGGTCTTTCGGTACAGGTTCCCGTCGCAAAGTAGGTAGTAGGTCGACTTGTACCGGAACCGTCTCTTTTTCTAAACTTCTGCCGGGAGCTTGTCCGTGGTCGGGAAGGTGACGAACGAATCCATCCACGAGGACCGCTGATTGATCTCCATCAGCTCTCCCTCCTCGATGGATGGTCAAAACAACTCTGTGACCTAACTCCCGCTCTGGGGTTGTACTTGGCCAATCGGTCTTCCTGTGAGTTCTCCTCTCTCGGCACGTGCTGATTCGAGAAAGAACGGAAGACGATGACTAGCCCCTTCACCTTGACCAGGTATCGCTGCAATATTGGCTCTCGCACCTCAAACTCTCCCCTGATCTGGGAGGCGACCACTAGGGAGTCCGTAGCTCGAATGTCCTGAATCCCCAACTCGTGGGCGAGGCAAAACCCGATGATCACAGCTTCATACTCAGCCTGGTTGTTGGTGATAGAGAAGTGGATGTCGATCGCCTGCGATCTTCGTTCCCCGGGGGCTCACAAGATCGATGCCTGCCCACATAATATTTTCCAGATACCCCGTCCACAAACATCTCCCATGCTACCCACTCTGACGCCTTTGACTCGCTTGCTTCTACCGTATAGTCGGCCAAAAAGTCGGCCACCGCTTGAGCCTTCATTGCCAACCGAGGGATAAACGAGATGTCGAATTCACTGAGCTCCACTGACCACTTGGCCAACCTCCCAGAATGCTCAACTCCCTCCATGATATTGCGAAGATGATGATCGGTCACCACCTTAATTGAGTGAGCCTGGAAGTACGACCAGAGCTTCCGTGCTGAGATGATGAAAGCGAACGCAAATGCTCACCTCTGGCACCTTTCGAAGGACTCTACTCACGTAGTAGATTGAGAGTTGCTTTCTTCCTTCCTCGCGGACTAGGACCGAACTCACTGCCTCGGCTCCTACCCCGATATAGAGGAAGAGATCCTCGCCCTCTCTAGGCCCTTGCAACAGGGCTGCCTGCGTCAACTGAAGCTTCAGGCTTTGAAAAGCCTCCTCACATTCCGCCGTCTACTCAAACTTCTTATTGTCGCGCAGGGTTTTAAAGAAAGACGAGCATTTCTCCCCCGTTCTAGAGAGAAATCTACTCAACCCCGCGAGCCTATCCGTCAAGCGTTGAACTTCCTTCACGTTTCTGGGGGCTTCCATTTCCATAATTGCCTTGACCTTATCCGGGTTTGGCTCCACTCCTGCCAGGGTCAAGAGGTGACCGAGGAACTTTCCTTTTTCCTGCCCCGAAGACAGACTTCGCCAGGTTGAGCCTCATCTTGAACCTCCGGAGGGTGGCAAAAGCCTCCGCCAAGTCCCGTAGATGCTCCTCCACAATCTTGCTTTTCACCATGAGGTCGTCGACGTACACCTCAAGGTTCCGCCCCTTTTGCTCTTTGAACACTTGGTCCATCATTCTCTGGTATGTGGCTCCCGCGTTCTTAAGACCAAAGAGCGTCTCATCTTATGGCAGTAACATCCTGTTGGAACACGGTAAGATCCAACACATCTATCGTTGGTGATGAAAGAAACATTCTTCACGTCCGGCGGGCGCATGCGGATTTGGTGGTAACTTGAGAAAGCTTCTAAAAAACTCATAAAAGGGAAATCGACGGCTGAATCTACCAGCGCGTCGATTCGAGGCAATGAATAACAATCCTTGGTGCAAGCTTTACCAATGAGAGAAAGTCAATACACATGCGCCATTTTCCATCACCTTTCTTCACCATTACAATGTTTGAGACCCATTCTGGATACTGGATCTCTAACACAAAACCCGCTTCTAGTAGCTTCTTCACCTCCTCTCGGATGGGCTCGGCCAATGTGGTGGCTATTGCCCTCTTCTTTTGTCGGATAGGACAGACTCCCTGGTTGAGATTGAGATGATGACAAGCTACGTCAGCGTCGATGCCCGACATGTCCGTAGCGCTCCAGGCGAAAATGTCCGCATTCCTTAGATGCAGGACAAGATCTTCTCATTGTCTTCCTCCAACTCTCCACTGATCTTCACTTTTCCGGGCCTCCCGCTCTCAGATTGAATCTCTTTCTCCTCCACTTCCTCAGCGACCTCCAACCTCGCCATCTCCTCCATCACTCTGTCCACCACCTCGGCCTCCTTTTTCCAGCTAATGGTGTTGACAACATTGGGATAACACTGTCTAGTCACCTTGGGATCACTCCTGATCTGGATCTACAACCCTCCTATATTATACTTCAGGCATTGGTGGTAGGATGAGGGCACACACTGGAAGGCGTTGATGAGGGGCCTCCCAAAGATGGCGTTGTAGCTGCTTGGCGCGTCGACGATAGCGAACCTGCAGTTTTTTGACGTCCCTCCCAGTGTGACGAGGAATTCCACCCCTCCTTCAACCTCCTTCCTTTTCCCAGAGAAGCCGAAGAAAGGTCCGTCGGTGGCGGTGACTCTCTTCTCTTCTACCGACATGGCGTCAAAGGCCTTCTTGAAGACTACATTAATGGAGCTCCCATTATCCACCAGGATTCGGGATACCGTGAAGTTTTCTACCTCCGCCTGAATCACCAGCACGTCGTGGAAGGGAACTCATTCCCAAGAACGTCCTTCGCCGAGAAGGTGATCTCTCCCATCGGGGGTAGAGTTTGAGAAGTCGACGCCACGCTTCAGCGATACACCGCATGGAGACTCTCCTTACTTGTCGCCTCCAAACCCACTCCCCCGTGGATCACCCCGATTCCTTCGCGACCTCCCAGGTCCACTCGGTCTTCACACCCTCTCGGGGCTTGAACTCCACCGCCTTCATTCCTCATTTCCTCTCCCCTCTCTGCTCCTATTCCCTCTTCGGGCTCTTTCTCCACTTCTCCTCTCAGCTCCAAGAATTCAGGGCACGTTGCCGTCGCATGACCTTCCACCTGGTGGAAGTCACAATAGGGCATCACCCTTCTAT
Source organism: Dactylorhiza incarnata (assembly GCA_033032865.1). NCBI lineage: Eukaryota > Viridiplantae > Streptophyta > Magnoliopsida > Asparagales > Orchidaceae > Dactylorhiza > Dactylorhiza incarnata. The sequence continues at coordinate 6,567,082 of JAWHQI010000130.1, forward strand.
CCTCCACTCTCCTTGGCTGTCGGGCTCTCCCCCCCCGACCTCGGACCCGTCCAATCATATTCGTCTCCCGGGGAGGAGAGTGGTTTCGTCTCCAAGGACCTGGCCTCCTCTCGGGCCAGTTGAAACGCGCTCGACGCTCGGGAGAAAATTTTCTTCCTGGCCTTGCCTGATGTGGCACTCCTGCCGGCCTCCACGCTTGCTTGTTGGCCGGCCCTTGAAATCTCCTCTCTTATCCCCGCTGCTCTTGACCTCTAAAGGGCCTCCTCCCCTCCTGTCTCCTTGGCTCTTCCCTTCTTTTAAACTCCGCTCTTCTGGTGTCAGCCACCGTCTTCTCATCTCCGCCTGCCAACTTTGCCAACTTAGCCACGTAACCACGGTTCGTGGCCTCACTTTCGATGTACCTCCCTGCGCGGTCGTTTAGGTCTTCAAAAGACATCAGAGGGTCACAGGTTATCTCCATCTTTAAGAGGCCCTCCTGCAACCCAATTGTGAGAGTGAGCTGTACGATGTGTCCCGACACCTCTTGGATGGTGAGGACTTCCTCTTGGAAGCGATCGATGTAAGTCCCGAGCGGCTCTCGGGGCCTCTGCTTGACAAGGAATAAAATCTCTGTCCCTTTCTTCCTCTTCTTTGAGGTCGCAAAGCGCAACAGGAAACCCCTTCGCAGGTCTTCAAAGCAGTAAATCGAACTCGGCGCCAACTGGTGGAACCAATCTCTAGCTTTTCCCCTGAAAGAGATGACGAACAGTCTGCACTTGAAGGCGTCTGTCATCTGCCAAATTGAGACGACATCCTCGAACCACTACAGATGCTGGACGGGATCGCCTTTTCCTGAGTAGTAGCTCATCGCTGGCTCTCTGAACCCCTCTGGTACTGGGGCAGACAGGATCAACTCGCAGAATGGGCTCGCCATGGCGACCTTGTGAGCATGGCGAACTCGTTCGAGCTGGCTTTCCGAATAGCGGGTTCCCGACGGGCTGCTAAAAGGACTCGCGCGTGCAGCGTGTGATCCTCTTCCTCCTGAACGACTTCCTTGCCGGGCCGCCTGCTCTGGCCCGCCTCATTGAGTGAGATGATGACCGGTGGGGAAGGTTCTGCCACCTCGCCGTGAGGTGCGAGAAGGGCTCGCAGCGTGTCCTCCACTGACTTTCTGAACTCCGCGAAATCGCTTCGCGTGACGAACTCGCCTGACGGGTGCGAGTTGTCTTGGTCATCTCTATGCTCTCCATGCCCAACCATGGTGTCGTCGTGCGAAACTTTCCTTACAAGCTACGGTCCACGCTCACCGCACCAAAAATGTTGAAACCCGGATACCGGTTCAACGAAGTTCGGACCAAGAGGGGGTAACTTGTGTTACTTAACCTACCTTCGGACACCTGAGACCGGGTATTCTGAGATTAGATCTGACCCTCACCGATGGTAGATTGAAATGCCTACACACAGACCTGTGAGCTGCAGCGAGGAGGTCCCACCACACACCCAAAAGTTCTCTTTTTAACTTCCCCTCCCTAAACCAAGAACTGAGCTCGACACCCCGGACGACACGAAGAAGGAGCTCAAAAGGTGCGAGCTTTAGGAGGCCGAGTCTTCCTTCTCCGAGGTGCTATGAGGTCCTATTTATAAGCAAAACATCTCGAGGGTAAGTTTGTCTTTATTGGCCTGCGGGTCGCGCCTCGGCCTTAACCAAAATGCTATTTCCAGACTTAGTTGGTCTGCGGATAGCGGCCTCCGCCTTAACGAGAATACTATTTCCAGACCCTGATGGTCTGTTGATGCCTTCAAAAAATTATCGCCTAATGACCTGGGCGAGTCCAAGGTTTGGATTGGCCTGCGCTCGCCTCGCCTACTCGGTGGCGAGTCCGCTATGCTACCCGAGCTTGCCCCTTAGAACGCGGGTTGAGCCCTCTCTTGGTTGGTGGCGAGTCCGGTCATTTGGCCGAGCTCGCCCATCAGACACCGGGGTTAGACCTGCCTTTACTATGGTTTTGCTGGGGCGAATCTTATGCTCACTGAATATGGGTTGTACATCGTCATTTCTGTTCTAAGTTCCAAACAAGGTGGATACATTGATATATTTTTTGATGGGATTATTATTGGGCGCTGATATTAGCACCGCACTTTTGGCTATACACACTTTTGGTTAATCACAAACACTATTTTTAGATGTTGGCTATACGCGAGCAATCTTATATTAGCAAACATTCTTTTAGGGAGTCGGCTATGCGCACACAGTATACTATTAGCACACCATTTTTTATATAAAAAATTAAACATGAGAGACCACATGTCAAAACATAAAAACACATCCAAAATGTGAAACATAGCCAAAATCTTATGCAAAAATATCTTCAATTTTGTTTCTTGTTGAATATCTAACGATGGCTTCCCTTCATTTGTAATATCTACATAAATAAAATAAAATTGTTAAATAAATATGTTAACAAAATTTGTACTTAGTATACAATTAAAAATGTGTACATAACTCTTTATGCAACATCATCTAACTCCACCAATATAAGGTCGCCGGAAGGAGGTTGTGTATTTGTAATACGAAGTTTATAATGTCTTTCCCAATCTTCCGCTACCGCTTCATGATATCTCCTCCAACTTTGGAACAATATGCGGTATTGAAGAGCAATCATTTAATGTCAATTGAGTGAAGTGATTTTCCTTTAAAAATCCAATGCAAACAAGGGTTGGTATTGCCGACTATGAATGTAGTGGAATTAAATGTTAGACTTTGCACTTTTGAGTATGTGAGTGTGCTCATACTGATTACAACTAAAGACTTAGTTAACGAATCTTCGAAAATCATATCTTCCAACATTAAATTCTAAAATCCATAATAAAATCTAGGGTTCAGATTTGCAAGAACCGAAATCCAAATCCAAAGTATATAGTGTAACATGCAACAATGAAATTAAAATGAAATTCAAAGGAGAAGATTGATATATACCAGATCTGAAATAGAGGATGCCAGATTTGAAATGGAGGACTGAGAGCCAGCCTCCTGCCGCCTAGGTTTTCGGCCGGGAGGATGAGAAACCGGCTCCTGCCGCCTGGATGAGGTGCACTAAAGCCAGGAAATGGAGGTGGAGAAGTCGCCGCTCGAAATGGGGGTAGGAAGGAGGAGAAGCCAGCGCTCGAAGTGAAGGAATCGGGATATGCTGGAAAGGCCGCTCGGCGAGATCGGGAAAGCCAGAGTTCGCCTCCTGGAGGATGAGAAACAGCCTGCTGCCGCCTGGAGAATCGCCGCTCGAAATGGGGGAAGGAAGGAAGAGAAACCAGAGCTCGAAGCGGAGGATTCGCGATACGTAGGAAGTTCCGCTCGTCGAGATTGGGAAAAACAGAGTGCTGAGGGCGCGGTATGCACATTGATATGAAAAAAACACCTAAAAATTGAACTTTTGAGTGCGCATAGCCATATGCCCATATCAGCCCCCTTATTATTTCATGGGCCTTATATATATATATCTATATTATTATATAAAAAAGTTAGCTGATTAATAGGTGATTTGTCCGTCACAGAGGATGGCTGCGTGCATCAAGTTTTTTTTGTTTTTACATTTAGTTATATTATATTTATTAATATATATATATCTATATTATATACATCCTATATATCTAAGAAATTAGGCGGCGAATGAACAGTGGAGCAATCCAGTGTTCATCCACGGCTTTATTTCATCAGCCGCTTTATATATATATTATATAATATAATATCATATATTATATTTATTAAATATTAATATAGATATAATGAAAAATTAATATTAAAAGTTTGGGGGGCCCTTGTGCCGCCGCGATAGTTCCCCGACCACAACAGCCGCGACACGACGTCGCTCCTGCCGCTCGCATCCCGGAGTGCATTAGAAAATTGAGTGACAGGCTACTGTGCTCTGGGGGGTGCGAGCGACGTCGCACAGCTGCTGTCATGGCCTATTGTCGGGGCGGCATGGGGGGCCCACCGTGCACTATCTCTCGTGTGTGTGCGCGCGCGCGTGCATATATGTTTTTAAAGTAAAACCAAATGTATTTTTAATAGCTTCTCAGTCTGTTTTTACGTCATTTATGTTCACTTGGTCACTTGTTTCATTTACTAAAATGTTCACATTGACTTTTTTTTATCTTTCAAGTTTTGATCTTTTTTACAAATTGACATCGGTTGTTCCCTACTCTATACTGTTGTTTTACAGGATTGCTTCCAATTCATCGAATAATAATGATCCAGCTGTTTTATTGAACGGTCACTTTGACAGTCCACTTGGTTCTACAGGTGCGGGAGATTGTGGTTCTTGTGTTGGTGAGTGCAATTATTCTGGACGATATTCTCTTATTTATATGCCATGTCACATTGTTAAATGCCATCATTTTCAATTTCCAATTTCTTATGATTTTCTTTTTAATCTCAGCATCTATGCTTGAATTAGCAAGGCTTGTAGTTGATTCAAACTGGGTTCCACCCCGACCGATTATTTTTCTTTTTAATGGTGCAGAAGAGTTGTTCCTACTGGTAAAAATATTACAGTTTAATTTTCAAATGAGATTTTAAGTTCCTTTACTAATTTTTTTAATTGCTTTTGGTGTACCTTTTATGTTTGTTGATTATCTAGCAGTCCAATTTTTCTTTACTTATCTAGTATTTGATTGTTTCTAATTTATATGAAGCTGTAATTTTGCATTTATTTTAGCCGTTTCACCTTATAGCCTTTTTCCTTAATGTGGCTATTATTTCTGTTGAAAACTGTGGAAAATTATTTACTATGTTGTTATTTTTCTTTATTTTAGTCCTATAGGACCCATGTGGGTATAAAGAAGGTCATTGATATGGATAAATTATCCGCGCCATTATTATTTCTCCATTTCTCTCTAGATGGTGTCAGAGCATATCATTGTCCCCTGATCTAGCTGGCGCAACCCTTCCTCCTTCCGCTTGCTCTTCCTCCTCTAGTCACTGACACAACCCTCCAACACAAATATGATCTACTCCGGTGAGGTTGTGCTTCTCTTCACCCATTTTCCATGTCACCGTCGAGGGGCTCCCGGTGACGTCTGCTGAAGCTCACTCTAGTGCCGAGCTTTTTTCACATCCTGCCATCTAGGTTGTATTTCCTTCCGATGTTGAGTTCATTAGTCTCTGTTGTATCAATAAGCATCTATTCTCTTTTTTTTGAAGTCAATGGTCCCTCATTCCTGATTTTTTTCACTATTGTCGAATGAATTGACCATATCATACCCCCTAATATGCTATTTTGGCTCCCTCAATAGCTTCCACACCTGTCTTGTTTACTTTCTCTGCCGGTGCAGAGCTCCCGGTTTCTCACCCGATACTCTATGCCGGTTAGGGATTTTGACAAAACTTATCAACATCCCAATACCAGTTGCTTGATCCCGCTTGAATTTCTACATGAGTTGAGACCCTGGTAGACCGTATTGGTGTTTCGATTCCTGCAGAATAAAACCCCACCTAGAAGTCTCTATCCCGTCCAGGAACTCGATAGATTGGATCGACACCCTGATAGCTTCCTTCTATGTGATTGCATCTCGTGTCTACTCTCTTATTGATATGGACACTTCCTTCGGAGCCTCTTCTAGCATTGCTCCATCTCTCTCTTCTTAGTCTTCGCCTGAGCATTGCGAGGGGAATTGTATTGTTACTCTCACACTCACTGGACAAAAATCTATCCTCATTTGGCAAACTCCTTTTGTCTAGCCCTTCGGCTGACATCTCAACCTTGTGAGCAGTGACTCCGTGACTATGGACATTCATACATGAATGCTGAATTCCATGAGGAAAATGATCTACAATCTTGTCATAGACATGAGTCAGCCAAGACCATGTGTGCGATCTTTGTTCATTCTATTTGGGTAAGATATTTTGCAACACCTCTATGATTTCTCAACGAACTATGTTTCCTCACGAGTCACGTCTAGAGCTATTGGTGATATAGAACCTGTCGTTGCCAATCAACTGAACCTGGATAGTTGGATCCGACATCACTCCTTGTCTAATGATTCATTACTCGACACTCAAAAGTATGCCTTTATTGCAATGTTGATGGTTTGTCTTCCTTGTCATCTCCACACAGCCATACTTGACTTTCTTTCCTCCACTACAATGCCTTCTCTATATGATATCTGCTCCATGCTTCTCAAGGTTAACCCCGCATCAGAGGTTGTCCATTCCCCTCCTTTGGCATCTTATCTCCTTCAGCAGCCTTTTCATGTATCTTGCTTGACAGCTGGTCTCATTAATGGAGGTCCTCAATGAGTTTCTCTTCCACATGACGAGCTCATTCTTTATGTGATGGGCATAACAAGGTCTGCAACAATCAAGGTGGCCTAGTTCACACCCGTTGTAGTTGCTCATTCTGTGGCGAGCTCAACTATACGTAAGCCATGTGCTACTAGAAGCACGAGGACCCAAATCAAAGATCACATTAGCCCCACTTGTTTAGCAATATCTCCTCTCCTACGTTGATACTTCAAACCCGGAGTTCAAGGAAATTCTTTGTGGCCTACATGATTTGATTACTCAACAATCTCATGTTCATGTTTCCCTGCTTCGATAGAAAATATATTTTGTTAATCTCATAATTCATCTTTGATTGTAGATTATGGTGCCACAATTTATATGTAACCACATGTATCTTTGCAATATACAAACATAATATCCCATATATATATGTGTATATATATATATGTATATATATATGTGTATATATATGTGTATATATATGTGTGTGTGTGTATATATGTGTGTGTATATATATATATATATATATATGTGTGTGTGTGTATGTATATGTGCGCGTGTGTTTGTCTATATATATATATAGGGGTGTGATCATATGCGAATAACTAGCCGTGCGAACAACCTAAATTGGGCATCAAAATAATCATATAATATATGAAAATTGTGTAGCTCGACGAGGCCTACAACTTTCATGTTGAACACTTTTCCTAATTTTGCATGTATGAGTCAGATTTTCGCCCCGAAAATACCCTAAAAATGAGATAAGGACGCCTGAGAAAGTTTCGGGGCAAACGGCTCATACATGCAAAATTAGAAATAGTGTTGAACATGAAAGTTGTAGATCTCGTCGAGCTACACAATTTTCATATATTATGACTTTTGATGCCCAATTTAGGCTATTCGCACTGTTCGCATGGCTATATGTGTTCTCACTTGATTAAGACCCTATATATATGTGTATATATATGTATATATATATTACCGTGTTACCAATCATACTTGTTTTGGGATTCGGAGTAGCGCCTCTCACTTCCACTATCAATCTTCATTCTATTCTTCATGTCCCAGATTCTCATTTTAATTTACATTCTGTCAGCAGTCTTACTCATACTAATAATTGCCTTGTAATTTTCTTTTCTATTCTGTGAGACATGATTCAAACGTGGAGTATAATTGGTAAATGATGCATGGAGAACGGGCTCTACATTCTTACTACCATCCTTGCTTCCATTTCCATGAAGGTCTAACTCCATCATGCGGGGTATCCTCATCTCTTGATCTTACAACAGACTTTTACTGTCTAGCTTTTAAATCTATGTGAAACGTCATCGTTCTCTCTTTATCATCGAGAATTTATGTACTATTCTTGTTAGTGCTTTATGATGTATGGGTCCCTTCAAAACTCTAGTGCATCTGGTTTTAAATATTTCGTCAAGCTTATAGATGATTGCCCTAGACTAACAGGGTTATATTTTATGCGAATTTGTTATAAAATTCACTTTATTTATTCGTTCTTTCATTATTGGATTTTACACTCAGTTTTACACTAGTATCAAATATCATATGTATCATTAATTTCCTAGAGTAATTAAGTCTTGACTTCGAAGAGCCTTGTACTTAGTCCTGCACAAAAAGACTGCCGCCGGTCCGGGACCGGTCTTTTAAAAGACCCGTCTTTTGGCCAATCGGTCCCGGACCGGTCCTGCTCAAACCAGTCCCAGTCCGGGACTGGTTTTCCTCCTCTTGAGGAGGACCGGATGGGACCGGAGGACCGGTCCTAACCGGTCCCGGACCGGTCTTTTTTTGCTTTTTATTTAAATTTATTTAAATTTATTTAAATTTTAGGTAATAAAATTATATTTAATTAAAATATATGGTTATTATTAAATATGATGTGTGAATAGCGTGCTATCCCTCGACCTCTCCTACAATGCTTTCTTCGGCGCCTTCCCACCGCCCATCTTCGCTCTCCCGCTCCTCTCCTCCATTCTCCTCAGCCATAACAATTTCTCCGGCGATGTGTCTCTTCCATTTTCCTCGGAAACCACACCGAGGTGGGATGTTGTGGATGTTAGCCACAACATGTTCACTGGAGAGTTGCTGGCGGGGCTTGCCGCATCCTCTAGTCTATACCTCAACGACAACCGTTTTACAGGGGCTGTGCCGGAAGAGTACATAGGCAGCGTCTACAATGGCAGCATGAGTACTCTCTATGCTCAAGATAACTATCTCACAGTGTTTTCACAGCCGACGACAACCGGAATGGCTGTTGCGGCAACGACTTCACTCTCTCTGTCTCTCCCACAATTGCATGGTGCCACCAGCGGAAGCCATCTCCGGCTTCCCTACCAGCGTGCAAGCTCAGCTACCTCGACCGACATACCAGTGCGGGCCACTGCCGGAGGCATTGATTAAAGAGAAAATTCTCTCGCTATGTTCATACCCGCAAAAGAAATTTTTCTAATGGAAGACAGCTATTAGAATTCATAGAGCAATAATTTACCGAAATAATTTACTCGAAAACATAGAGTTTTTTTATTTCATATGTCCATAATTCATTTAAATATAAGTAATAGGACGAAGACTCAAAATTGTGGATATAAGAGTAATAAAGTCTCATGTTAAGGGTGAAATATTCGTCATATGCAGTTAATCAATGCTTCTAGCCTTTAGTCCTTTGACTTATGTAGTCCTTTTCTCCTTTACGTGTTGATTAAATGTTTGAATTGAAGCTTCGAATGGAGTTGTCTTGTGATGTGATGGCAGGTAATCAATGCTTCTAGCCTTTAGCCCTCTGACTGCTGCTCTTGACCGGTCCCGGTCCTATCCCAGGACCGGTAAAAGACCGGTCTTTTACCGGTCCCGGTCCGGGACTGATTTTTGCCAAAAAAAGGGGGACCGGTCAAGCCCCCTGGGACCGGTCCGGGACCGGTCCCTAGCCAGTCCTAACTGGTCCGGTCCCTAGCCAGTCTTAACCGGTCCGGTTAGGACCGGTTTTTTTGTGCACGCCTACTTGTACTACATTTGATATTATTTGTGAAATCTTGTGTTCATATATGCCACAACAAAATAGTGCGGTCGAATGCCAAAACAATTATTTACTTGAGGTAGCTCGATTATTCATGTTCCAGATGCATATTCCCATTTTCTATTGGCATTTTCCCATCATGACGTCATGCTATCTCATCAGTCTACTATCATCTTTTGTTCTCATTTTTTCTCTCTCTTTATGTCGATATTTGCTTCTGCCTCGCTTTTTCCTCTTACACCTTATTTTTTAGCTTCATCTATCATGTCTACCATTTTGCCCCCCTTATGGACAAACTCGCACCATGCTTAGACAAGCGCTCAAAAACTACTTGGAAAAATGTGATCTCTGCTGATGTTACTTATCAGCAGAGGATCAACCATTCTTCACTACATCTCCACACATGCTTTTACTACATGACCCAGTCCTATGCCACCTATAGTTGAGTTTACCATCCCTGATTGCCCAGTTCCGCAGACTATCACTCCACTCGTTTTCTCTTCTACTCCACCTCTACCGCTTCATCCTTTATCACCACCAAAACACTTCGAGGTCAGTCATCTCCTACCTTTCAAATACTCCCTTTGTCATAGAACTCGCCTTCTTGATCCGCTATATACTATTGATACTCCTGCGCCAGAGGATCTTTCATTGCTCTTCGCAAAGGTAAGTGTTCATGCACTGCCACCCTTTGTGGACTTTTAAATTCTTTCAACGCTTGAATCCTCTCCATATATTTACTCGTTTACTTTTTTATAGTGATCACTCCATTTTGTATCCATGAGACAATACAACAATCGGGGCAGCGTGTGGAGATGAATGGTGAGATGCGAATAACTCTTTTGGCCAATTATACATGAAACCTACTGCCTTTGCCTCTGGCTCAATCACTTGTTGGTTGCCGACTTGTGGTTGTGTGTTTGCTGGGAAAAATAAGCCGAATGGTTTAATTGAGCTCCTCAAGTATGCCCAAGGATTTACCAATAGATTGAGATATCTTTTTCCTGGTTGTGAAATTGAACACCGTTCAGTTTTGATAACCCTTTTTGTTCGTTGTCGTTAGAAGTTGCATCAATATGATATTAAGAATGTTTTCCTAATCGGTGATCTAACTGAGACTGTCTAAATGCAGCAGTCTTCTGACTATAGGAGTACATGTGTGTCTCATTTATGTCATCACAATCAATATATAACCTCAAGTTTGGTTCAAGATGTTTAATCGGGTTGTTCAGGCTATTGGTTTTTGACGCAGCCCTTTAGACTTTTCTCTTTTTACCCAACATCGCTATGGGGCACACTGATTCTTCTTGCCTACGTTGTACGTTGATGATATTATTACTACAGAGGACAGTATTGTAGGGATTTCTAAGGTTAATTTTCTCAATAGTATTGCATAGATCTTCTTTATGATGCAAAATATTTAAGGTGTAGACCGACTAATACGCCTATATAGGTAAATGCGTTGCTCTCCTCTATTACCTCCGCCAGTTCCTCTATTACTCATTTCTGAGTATTATTAGAGGTTAGTTGAGAAACTAATCTATTTCATGATCAAACATTTAGATATTTACTTTAATGTTAGTATTATGAGTCAATTTAAGCACACTTCGAGAGTCTTACATGTACAGATGGTTGAGTGCATTCTTTGATATCTAAAGCACACTCATAACCAAGGAATTATTTATCAGCTCCCGATCTCTCTTTTTCTTGTAGTTTATTTCGATGCTGACTACACCAGATCTTTTGATGGATGTTGATTTACTAATGGTTTCTATATGTATTTTGGCAAAAATGTTATAACATTGAAGGGTAAGGAGCATCTGTTTGTGCTCACTCCACGATCGAGTTTGAATATAGCTCGATGGCCCTGACGACTTCTGAACTCACTTGGTTTAAAAATCTCTTGGTTGATCTTGATGTATCACTTTCTTCTCCCGTGACACTTTTTTGTGATAATCAATTAGGTTAATCCGTGAATTAGGTCTACCTAACCAGCCTGGTACAAGCTTAAAACCCGCTCTTGCCGCGAACAACCCTGGAATTGACTGGTGACCTTGTGGTCGAACCGCTAAACAAGAGAACTATCCCCGGTTTTAGGAATCAAGCAGTTCTGAATTGGGCGATTTTAAAAGGACATTTCTAAAACATTGTAAGTGGAGGGATTTGAGTTGAATTGTATATAAAAATCCCACTATAAAAGTCCATAAGAAGACCCATAACTGTTTTTTATTTTACTCCCTTTCTTTACTACCGCACCTACTATGGTGTTTTAGTGACACACTTCTTTGTGTATATATAGAGGTGAAATGTAATATTTAACTTTAGCTTTTGATTATACAAGTTATCTTAAATTCTCAACTTGGTATCAGGGTGATTTTTTCGCTGCCCCATCTTCTTCTTCCTTATGTTTTTGTGATCACTCGTCGACCCGAGATCTCGCTCCAGGAGACCTCGTCTGCTTGACTGTGCTGAGCTGCTCGTGTCGTCTTCGTCGTTCCAAATCTTGTCCTCTCATCATGCCTGATCGTGACGAACTTCGTTCTCGTGGTTCCTCTCCCAGCAACGTCAAATCCATCAACTCTTGTGTGTGTCGAGCTCCAACCGTTGAGATATCTGGTCCTTCTCGCAACAACGACCATGCCATCAACTCTCGTGTGTGTCGAGCTCCAGGCATCGAGCTCTCGGTGTCAAGCTCGCAGCAATGTCGAAGCGACCAACTCTAGCATTTGTCGAGCTCCAACCATCAAGCTCTCGCGTGTGTCTATCTCTCATGTGTCGAGCTCTCGCGTATGTCGAGCTCTCGCGTGTCGAGCTCGCAACAACCTCCCTCGCAACGTCGTAATCGTTGGCTAGTGTCATCTAGTCCGAGCGTTCTCGTGAGTTTTACCTCGCAAACATCATGCAAAAAGAGACTCGCCAAGTAGGACTCACTTATCATCTTAGTTTTTTATGGCGGATTCCTCATACTGAGTGTTCAGACCCCTCGATTGTTCAAAACCCTTTCGACAATGACCATCCTCGGATCTATAGTCCATATGATTCCTTCTAAATTACTACCATGCCTTTGGAGGGTACACATTATCTTGAATGGTCCCGAGCGGCGCAACATGTCATTCGAAGCCATCAGCTATATGGGTATATATTGCACATTGATGGGGCCATTGTTCTATCACCTAGTAGTGTTCCTTCGTGGCGCACCGAGGCGCTAAGGGGTCCTGGAGCCTAAGCGCAAGGCGCAGACGCGCGTCTGAGGCACACAAGGTGCAAAAATTAAAAAAAGATAAAATATAGTTTATTAAATTCAAAAAACACATAAAATAAATCTACCACCATATCAATACACTAGAATTGCATATATCACACCCCCAAAAATAACTAGCATTAAAAAATTAGATTTCAAATAAAAATTCAGTGAATCGGGCTGCCAGTTCACTGAATTTAAGTGAACTGGAGCCCAGTTCACTTAATTTGCTACAACAACAACAATCAAGCCTTTATCCCATTATAGTGGGGTCGGCTATATATGGATCCTTTGTCGCCATTGTGCCCTATCTTTAGTCATAATCTCATTAATGCCTAAGTACATCATGTCTTTCCTTATAGTCTCATTCCAAGTCTTTATTAGTCTACCCCTCCCCCGTATAGCATGCCTAGTGACTAAACTCTCACAACGCCTAACAGGTGCCTCTAATGGTCTCCTTTGTACGTGTCCAAACCATCTTAGTCGAGCTTCTCACATCTTCTCTACAATTGGTGCCACTCCTTATCCGAGTTCACTTAATTTGCTAGACTGCAAATAAATACTGGATGAATTTCCATCGGAGCTGCAAATTATCTAATCCTAATCAATGCATAATTTTTTATGAAAATCTGAACGGTTCAATTTATTGAACACAAAAATCTATTTACTGACTACTGTTAGCGAAGAAATGGGGGGAACAATAACACATATACGTTGAGAATTTAATGACAAAATATTGAAATACAAGAGATTAAGGCATTGTTATGTTGATGTTTATATACTACACTTTTGTTTGGCAGATGCTTATTTATTTAATTTTCTATCTCTTTATCTTTACTTGTATAAAGTGATCCAAATTTAGATCATATTTTGGAAAATTTTCCAACATCATGATGATACCGAGATGTTTTTAGTTATTTGTTTGTGCACAGGGACTATGCCCTCTAGTATTAAAACTGAAATCTATGTCATCCTTGATTAACTTTCCATTTGCAATGAACTGATATAACTACAATGAATGATTCTACTAAATATGCTTTCTTTCCTTTTAACAACAACCTCTTTCCAGTGACTTCCTGCTAGTTTTTAGCCTACTTTTCTGCTTCACTCTGCCCAGTCTGTTACAAAACCTACCCAAACAGCATATAACTGCTGATTTTTTTGGACGTAAAACCATGAGGCGCGCCTTGAGCTCCATGCAAGGCACGCGCCTAGGCATGCCCGAGGCACCTCTCCCACCGCTGTATGGCAGAAGTGGGGGCTGTGCGCCTGGCGCCTCAGGCACACCTTTAATAACGTAGCTCTCTGGTGGTCTCGTGGTTGCTCCACCCCATGTCTTCGTTAGTCTTACATATCGACATGTTTATGGTTTCTGCCTTTGAGATCTGGATTTGAGCACGGAGATCTACTCTCAAATTGGCAGCTCTACACACGTATATGAGCTTGACTTGTTCTCGAATTGAAACGAGGTTCTTCAAGTGTTGCCACCAACTTCTTTGAGTTTGAGTGCCACTACCAAGAGCTGAGTTATTTCACTCTAGTATGCACTGAGGATTACCCGTGTGTTGAAGAAAAAAGAGGAGTTCTATTGTGTTCACGTCTTCCTCGTGGGAGTGAACATGGACTTCCTCATGGGAGTGAACATGGACGTTGACACGATTTGCACTCATGTCTTGTATTGTCAACCTCTTCCTTCTCTTCTGGAGGCATTCAACATTGTCTTAGAAGATGAGGACTGCCGCCGTTCTCTTGGTTCTGACAGGATGATAAATCACTTTGCCGTTGTTGAAATTGGAAGGTGGATATGCTGCAAAACTTTCTTTCGTTTGCATCCTTATCTTGCTCTTTCAAGAAAGGGATCTCGTGGTCGTGGAGGTCCTCAAAAGCAATCACATACTCCTATCCAACCTCATCATGCCCATGCAAGTGAAACCCATGTCTCCTCTGGGGTCTTCTATGTTGAAGAGTTTGATGCTCTACGACGTCTTCTGCGCTCCCTAGGAGAATCTTCCATCAGAGTTTTTGCTTCCTCAGGTCTACCTAGCGCTAACTCTGCCTCCACATCCTAGTTTGACTGAATATTGTTTCTGGTACCACTGATCATATGATGGGAGCATTGTCAAGATCTACTACTTACACTCCTCTGTCAGATCGTGATAAAGTAATCGTTGTGAATGGTCCATTCTCCTCCATTGAAGGCAAAGGGGAAGTCTCATGTTCCTCTGTCATGTCCCTCTCATCTGCCCTACTCGTCCTGTCTTTTTCATGGAATTTATTATCTATTAGCCACTTAACCACTTCCCCAAATTGTTCCGTAACCTTTCTTCCCGATGGTTGTTTTTTAGGACATGACAACGAAGCGATGTATTGACATTGGTACGAACTGTGGGGGCTATACATCTTATGCCAAGGGACGCCCCATACCTTCTCCAGTACTCCGGCTCCGCCATCTTTGAATGTTTTGGACAACCTCTTCACATTATCTTCTAAAGATATTTCCTATGTTTTCAACTTCTCTTAAGAATTTTGTTTGTAATGCCTGTGAACTTTCGAACATGTACACCATAGTTTGAGTAATATTTCATCTCCTAGTATACTTCAGTTTAATGTTATTTATACTGATGTTTGGGGGTCTTCCCTTGTGATCTCCTTATCGGGTCATCAATGGTTTGTGACATTTATCAATTGCTTTTCTCAGACCTCATGAGTTTACTTATTGAAAAAGAAGACTGAAGTCGCCGACTGCTTTAAGCTCTTCCGCAAGATGGTTATCACCCAATTTAACAATATTGTCCGGGTTCTCTGAAGAGGTAATGAGGGTGAATGCGATGACTGCAATATTTTTGGAGCTTACCTTGCCGATCATGGCATAATTCATCAAATTATGTATGTCATACCTCCACCTAACATGTTGCTGAATGGAAAACAAACACCTCTTGGAAGTTGCCCGATGCTTGCTTGTTACTAAGAATCTCTCTAAATCTTATTCGGGTGACACTTGTCTCGACGTTTTACCTCATTAGCTGCCTTCCCTCAAGTACACACTTAAGTACGTCTCTCCTCTGTCACAATTGTCCACAAAATGTGTTGTCCACACCTCCCACCTTCCTCTCCGCATGTTTGAGTGTGTATGTTTTGTTCACATTCATCAGCCTATTCATGATAAACTTGACGTGCGTTCTCAAAAATGCGTCATTCTTGGCTATTCCTCCACTACAAAAGGATATCAGTGTTATGACCCTTCCTCCTGTCATTTCTTTTGCTATATGGATGCCACGTTCCGAGAAGGTGAACAATTCTTTGGCTCTCATGAGGGGGAGCTGAATAATACTGACAAAAATCCCCAAGTTCCCCTTCCAATCGTCTCTTCTCCCTTGGTTGCTACTGTTCCTACAATTGCTACTACTACTCGTGTTCATGTCACTCCTCAATTCCTGCCACATGGAATCTTATTCCCCCTCTCCCACAAGTCTATTGTTACGCGCACGCGCCATTTTATTATTACTGCTTTTTATTTTAAATATTAGGTTTGATGTGAGCCCCCTCCTCCCTATATAAGGAGGAGGTATGGGAGTGTTAGGGTCATCTTTTTGGTATTAGGGTTTTGGGCTCTCTTTTTGAGAGAAGGATTATAGGAGGACCCAGCCTCCATAATCTTGGCCGGAGCTTGCTCCGGATTTGTATCCGTTCTTCATTAATTCAAGCATTTTCCTTCTTGTTCGTATTAATTGGTCCGACCTGCCGCTCCGCCCGCTTCTACAGCCGCCGGAAGTATCGAGTTCTGCTATACGCATACGCGGACAGCTCGACATCGCCTCTGTCGCTCGCCGACGCCAGATCTGCGCTCGACCTCGCCCTCGCCACTTCCGCTCGACCTGCGCTCGACAACGCCCGACGGAGCTTGCGCTCGATCTGCGCTCGACGACGCCAACTGCGCTCGACGACGCCTCTGCGCTCGACCACGCCAACTGCGCTCGACGACGCCATCTGCGCTCGATCTGTCGCTCGCCTCTGTCGCTCGACGACGCCAACTCTGCGCTCGACCTCGCCATCGCCTCTGTCGCTCGCCCTCGACATCGCCACTCCCGCTCGAGCTCCCAGCCGCCGGAATCAGCGATCCCGCTCTCCCAGCCGCCGCCCCGTCCGTCCTCCTCAGCCCGCCCGCGATCCCAGCCACCGCCCGTGCATCCTCCTCAGCCCGCCAGCGCTCCCCGCCGCCGTCCCGGCCACCTGCGGGCCAGATCTGCCCGGTGCCACACCAATCCGCCCCGTGCCAACCTCCAACTCGGAGCAATCGTTCTCATATGCCAAAGAGCCGGATGGAAGCCCGCGTGGAAGCCCTCGAACACTCCCTCGCCACCATCAACTCTCGTCTCGAGACTCAGACCGAGCAGTTCACCTCGATTCTGACCATGCTCCAGAACTTGCAGCCCACCCAGCACTCCGGGCCCTCTACCACTTCTGTTGTGGGCTCCCCTAGCACCGTGCTTCCCGATGCTCCCGCAGCGGTGGAAGTGCCTCCTCCACTGTCCCGTGGACCTGACATGCCTACCTTCAACGGGTCTGACCCCCTCGGGTGGATTGCCCGCGCCGAGCAGTTCTTCGACATTCACCAGACCGCGCCGACACAACGGGTCTCCACCGCAATCATCGGCATGGAAGGGTCGGCCCTCCATTGGGTCCGTTGGCTCCGCCAGACCTCTCCCGACCTCACCTGGCCAGCTCTCTCTGAGGCCCTCATTCAGTGGTATGACGCCCGCTACTCCGGCCCCATGATCGAGCGACTTTGCGGGGTCCGTCACACCGGCTCCATTGACTCGTACATTGATGCCTTCGTGGAATTAGTCACCCATGTCCCCGGTCTTCCCCCAGACCATTACTTGGGATTCTTCATGAACGGCTTGCAACCCCACTTCCGCTCCCGTCTCCGCACTCTCCAACCATTAACGGTTCACCACGCCATTGACCTCGCCCCCCTGGTGGAGGCAGAATTTCTCGCGACGTCCGGCAACATTCCTTCCCCACCACCTCCCAAATTAATACGAACAAGAAGGAAAATGCTTGGATTAATGAAGAACGGATACAAATCCGGAGCAAGCTCCGGCCAAGATTATGGAGGCTGGGTCCTCCTATAATCCTTCTCTCAAAAAGAGAGCCCAAAACCCTAATACCAAAAAGATGACCCTAACACTCCCATACCTCCTCCTTATATAGGGAGGAGGGGGCTCACATCAAACCTAATATTTAAAATAAAAAGCAGTAATAATAAAATGGCGCGTGCGCGTAACATCTATCATCGATGTCATTTTGATACCGAGATGTTACATCCCTCTGCAAATTAGATCTTACAAATGCCTACTTCAATGCCATTTTCTGACCAAGATCACCGTCAACCTATCAAACATCTTAAGAGTAGACTAACTTTAGTAAACACACACTTTCCAATTATATCTCTTATCACAATCTAACCCGACACGTTACACATAAGAGAAATCATCCAAAGGCTTATCTCAGAATTCCTCCTGCAATACCACTGTGTCTTCTTCTTCGTGCAAACCTTGTGTGTTTTTCTTCTTCTCTCTGTTATCTCACCTCTCCACCTTTAGGAAGTTACAGTCTGGTAAAATGAACCAGTAAATTAAAGTTTTAACACTGTTGGAAAATAGGACATCTGTTAGGAAGTAGATTTAACCTTAGTTATTGTTTGTAGTTAGTATTCTGTCTCATGTAATCTCATCTCTCCTATAAATAGAGAAACATCATTTTGTAATGAATAATATTCAATTCACAACTCAACATGGTATCAAAACCCATGTAATACCATTGCCCAGCCGCCTCCTCCCAATGTAATCACTACTTTGCCTTCGCCCGCTTCCTCGCATCGACTTGTTGTCCAATCTCGCTCGTCTCCATCCAATCCCGCATTCCTACTTCAATTTCTCCCTGCTCGTCTAGCCGCAGTCGATCCCGACTTCGCGCCCTGTCCAGGCGTCGACGCTGGGAGCAGATCGATGGTTGTTTGAACCCCCCTCCCAACAATCTTTTCTGAGGATCCATTCCAACCATTCTAGATTTCCATGAGGATCCATTCCAATCATTCTAGATTTCCATGAGGATCCATTCCAACCATTCTAGATTTCCATGAGGTTCCATTCCAACCATTCTAGATTTCCATGACGATCCAATGAATGGATTTCCCTACAATCCACGTCTAGGTTTTTCTCCCTTGAGGTAAAGAAGACCTTCATTTTAGAAATTGTATCTCATATGGACCTACCCCTTTGATAATAGTTACTCAAGAGTTCCTTCCGGTTCTAGTGGGGTCTCTTTCTTCGCATTCCAACATCCTCCCCCTTTCGATGATCTTTTCTAGCGAACGGAATCCTATTTTCCCCCTTGACCTCAAGTTATGTCGTATGTGGTTGATTCTCATGGCGTAGCGATTCCTGATGGATCTATCCGAGCTATCACGACCATAATGTTTCCCAAATCACCACGATTCACTCGGATGATGCGAACTACCTAACATGGTCTCTTTCTACCACCTTGACGTTCAAGAGTTTGGGACTGTTCTGCTATGTCAGTGACACCATCTAAGAACCAACCAAGATTTCCACTGGTTGGATACAATGAGAGTTGGACAACTCCTTAGTTATGTTGTGGCTCACAAACTCCATGCATGTGCCTATTGCCTGTAGTCCGTAACTACCTGTTCTAGGACAATGTAACAGATATTTGGAATAGTGCTGAGTTGACTTATTCTCTCAATGGCAAGCGACTCAGATCTTCCAGCTAAGGCACAAGTTATTCCTTCTTAGTCAAGGCCCTCCTGTCTACTACCCGAAGTTTACCTAGTTATACCAGAAATATGAACATTTTGACTCTTATCATGATCTGCAATGCAGACAAAATTTTGGTTAGGGCATGAGAGGATTGCAATCGCATGTTTGAGTTCTTACTTGGGCTTTACAGAGACTTTGATCTGATTATAATTCAAATTCTCGGCATGCTTATAACTTTATTGCCAGCGATATATGGTCTGGTGTAATAGGACTATGACCGCAGAAGTTTCTGGATCTCGGTTACTATTCCTGAGGGTTATGTGTTGATGGCAAGTTAGCATAGCTCTGACAACTGGACAACACATGATTTCAGACCAAAGTCAACCTAATGTGTGATTATTGTGGAAAGGGACATCACATTCGGGATACCTGCTTTAGGTTACATGGGTTTCCACAAAAGAGAGGAGGGTCTACACCATGGTTGTGGTCATTGGAGATTTCAGGGCAAACACACTCCTATTACTTTTCACTTTGCCTGCTTGACTGAGAAATCAAATGAAAACTCACCTGGGAGTTTCTACCCTGATTCCAATACCTGTCCGAGCTCTTTCTTTGATGAGGAGATGCAGACCCTTCGACGGTTGATGCGCGTCCTGTCATCTGATTCTATATCTGCTTCCTCATCTTCCTTTGCCACACAGGTACCATAATGTGTTTACTCTGCCATTACTCGTCCATCCACCCACTGAATTATTGATGATAGAGCCACAAACCACATGACTGGCTCCTCCGGTTTTGTTTCTTACTCATCTCTATCTGGTAGAGATAAAGTGAGCTTTGCTGATGACTTTCTTTCCTCTATTGCAGGAATGAGATCCATCCCTTATCCTCTCTCACTTTATTTTCTATCCTCCATGTTCCTAATTTCACTTACAACTTACTTTTTGTTAGTCACTTGACTAGTTCTATGAATTAGTTATTTTCTTTCCTTCATTGTGTTTTTCAGGACCTGAATATGGGGAAGGTGATTGACTCTGGTAGAATGCATGCTGACCTGTATATTTGTTTGTTGTCTCGAATGCCGCTCAGTCTCCAAAGGCTCTCCATGCTTCTCAGTCCCCACTTCTGACCTCTTGACATTGTCATCTGAGACACCCATTTGTTGCCTCAATGCAACATTTATTTCTTGCAATTTTATCTCATGTTAAAACCTTTGTTTGTGAAATGACGAAATACCATAATGTTTTTTTAGTCATATTTCTTCACATAGTATCACTCCTTTCCATGTTTTACACACCGATGGTTGGGGGCCTTGCCCCACTTCTTCTATTTCTAGGTATCTTTGGTTTGCCACTTTTCTTGACTGTTTTCTCGCATTACATGAGTTTATTTAATGCGCAATAAAAATGAAGTGTTTCCCATCTTTCTAAAATTCAACAAAATGATCTTTACCCAATTTACTCCCATTATTAAAACTTTTCAAAGTGACAATGACCGAGAGTATATTGATTCGCATTTTGAGGAATATTTGGCTAACTTTGGCATCATCCACCAAACTTCCCGTGTTTATTCTCCATCCAAAATGGTGTTATCGAGAGGAAGAACCGTCACCTCTTAGAGGTGTCTTCTCCTTACCATGCACTTACATATATATCATTTGGGGGTTGCTGTTCTCACTACTACGTATCTCATTAACCGCATGTGTACCCGGGTCTTATGGATTACCACCCCTACATGCTCTTGGCATTCCTTCCACTCAGCTTCCACCAAAGTCTTTGTCTGTGTTTGCTTCGTTCGCGTACATCCCATTGACAAAACTATGCTTTATCCCTGCGTACTCAAATTTGTGTTCATAGGGTACTCACATACTCAAAAGGGATGTGAATGTTTCCACCCTTCTGCCAAACATGTTTTTGTCACTATGGATGTTATATTTCATGAATCTGAGGCCTATTATAGGTTCTCACTTCCCGGGGAGTTTATACCTATATTTGAAGTGAGTCCCTCTACTCTCTCCTTACCAATACCTCCACCCTACGTCATCCCTACGCATTCTCAATTTCTCATACTCTAGTTGGAGACTATTAGGACATCCCCTAACAAGTGTACACTTGGCGGTGCAAAGGGACAAACACAGGTTCATCTCTGGTTGCAAAAGCCAATGTCAAATCCATCTTCAGAGTCTGCTGAGCTTCTTATTGCTCTCATCAATTCGATCCAGCAACCAACATCCTTTGTCTCAATATGTATCCTATACTTTTCTAACTTCGTCACATAAACCTTTTGTGTTTTCTTTAGCCTCTGTTTCCCTTCATGTCATGAGGCACTTGGGCAACTTAAATGGAAAGAGGCTTATGATGGAAGAGATATCTGTTCTAGAAAAGAATCGTAGTTGGGATTTGGTACACCTTCCAGAAGGGAAGAAGACCGTTGGTTGAAAATGAGTGTTCTCGGTTAAGCAAAGATCTGAAGGTATTGTGGAGAGGTTCGAGGCAAGACTTATTGCAAGAGGATACAACAAAGCCTTGTGATTGAATACTAAGAAACTTTTGCCCATGTTGCAAAGATGAACTCTATAATGGTTTTGTTGTCATGTGTTGCATGCAAGGGATGAGACCTTAGTCAATTGGATGTGAATACATTTCTTCATTGTAATTTGGAGGAAGAGGTATGTATGTTCATACCCTTCAAGCTTTGATCTTAGCGGCTCAGAGGAAAAAGTCCGCGGGTAAATAAAGCTCTTTACGGACTTAAAGAATTTCCTAGGGCTTGGTTCAGTCGTTTTCACAAGGGTATGATTTCCTTTGGGTATGCTCAAAATCATGCAGATTACACCTTGCTTATCAAACGCAGAGATGGGAAGCTAACTGCACTCATATTGTATGTTGATGACATAGTTATAACAAATGATGATTTTGAAGGCCAAGCGCTTAACGAGAAACTTGCTAATGAGTTTAAGGTTAAGGATCTAGGAAAACTCAGATATTTTTTGGGCATTGAAGTGACATGATCAAGACATGACATTCATCTCTCAAAGAAAGTTTATTGTTGGCTTCTTAGCCAATCTTGTATGAGTGGATGTAGGCCTGTCGATACTCCAATGCAAGCAAAATCACAAGCTAGGAAGAGATGATGAGGAAATAATAGATGATATTACTAGATTCCAAAGACTTGTTGGGCGCCTAATTTACCTATCACACACCGCATAGACATTGCATATGCCTTGAGAGTTATTAGTCAGTACATGCGGTATGAAGAACTCACCAGGATGTGGCATTATGTTTACTTCTAATACAAAGTTGAAGATTGAAGTTTACATTAATGCTGATTGGGCATGATCTATTGAAAACAGACGATGCACGTCTGAGTATTGCACTTTTATTGGAGGAAGCCTGGTCACCTGGAGAAGAAAATAACATGTTGCTAGATTGAGAGCTGAGGCTGAATTTAGAGCCATGACACATGAAAAGAAGTAAACTCTATTTCCTTGTCTTGTTATGAGATTTTGGCAGCTCTCCCCACCCGAGCACACCCTGCTTAGGCAGCCGCGATTCCGTCTCCGCAGTATCCCCTCCGCCTCCGGCCACCACTCCGACGAGCACGTAACAACTTGGTATCAGAGCCACTCCTTCCCTTCCGATCGCCGTCAACCTTCCGCAGAAAAACTTCAGCCGCTGCTTTCTCCGGCGAAACCAGAGCTTCCTCGATTTCTCTATTTTCGTCTCCTCGGATTGAAGCCCTCATCTCACTTCAGCCGCAATCCTCCGCTTCGTTTACATCCAACTCCTTCCAGTCGCAGCCATCCACCTGTTCCTCCTCATTCACTGCTTCTTGACGCCACACGCATCCAACGTCTTCCAGACGCAACATCTGCTCCCTTCCGGTGCTCGTCTACATATAATCTCCTTCATCCTTATCCGCTCGTTCCAGCCGATCCAACCACGCCATCGTCTGCCTCTGAACGTCAAACCGTCGCTTCTCCCGACGATTTCGCCCCCCTTCGAAGTCGAAGCCAACGAGCGCTCACCTGCAGTTTTTTGTCGAGCCCAGCGTAGCTCCTCGAGCCGCCCATGCCTTCAGTTTCGAAGCAGATCCCATGATCCTCCGTCGATTCCGCCTGCATCGATCATAGAGCTCTACGTTGTTTTGCGCCCTGTCACCAGGGTCCTGCTTCCCATCTGCATCACTCCTTCTGCTCGCCCCATCTCGTTTGCGACAAGCATCTCCCCCCTTTTCAAACCCTATGCGATTAATTTATTGTTTAATAATTCATTTTTATTTGCAATATGGTTGCTCACAATAGCTTCCAGGCTCTTGGGGCGCTTCTTTGAGCTTCTAAAGTTGTATGCGGAGCTTCTAAAGTTGTATGCGGAGCACCTCCAGGACGAAGGCGCAGTCACCGCTCCTGCGGCCATCCGAAGAAGCTCTCCCTCTCTACGCAGCCCCTGTCGTTCCAGCGCCGCCACGAGCCCCTGCGGTCGTCACCTCGTCGCCTCTTTTGTCAGCCCCTGCTCCGCCGGACCCTCCGACTATCTCACCACCTCCTCCACGGCCTCCTGCTCTGCTGTCCCCTCTGGATCCATTTCTTCTGGCGACGGTCCCCAAGTCGGCGCCGCCACTTCTGATCTCCACAATTCTTTTTCCGCTCGTGCTACCGTCTCCTTCGACTGTCCGCAGCTGTCGAGCACCCTCGTTCCACCCGCTCCTCACCATCCTTTCCGCCATCAGGGAGCGCGTTGACGTCTTGTCGCTCGATGCAGCCTCCGCTACAACAACACGATACCAGGAGTTGTTCTGACGGGAAATCAAAGAGCCAAACGATCAAGCTGTGCAAGCCTTGCTTGAGCTTGAAGGCAAGCTCGATTTGAAGGCCGGGAGAGTTGCTATTGGCCTCAAGCACCAGGCCTAGTTATTTATTGTTATCTTTATTGTTGTCTTTAATGGTTCGAGGTTATGTGTTATCATTGTTGTTTGTCTTTTATTAGTATTGTCTTTTATTACTTTGTATGCTTATATAAAGCCATGAGCATGTTTGTATGTTGGTAATCAATGAAGAATATCTAATTCTTAGTCCCCTTATGAAATCTTGGAAGCTCTCTCTTGAGCAAGCCCCGCTTAGGTAGTCGTGGTTCCTGCTCCACTGTACCTTCCGCCGCCATCATCTCCGCCTCCGGTCATCCTCCGACATCCTTCGGGCTAGGCACATAACAGAAAGCTAGTCACCTGGAGAAGAAAAAAATATGTTTCTAGTTCGAGCTGAGGCTAAATTTAGAGCCATGACAGATGAAATATATGAAGGATTATGGCTTCACTTCCTCATGAATGACCTTGGCCTAGGTAAAGGTGATCCTATTAGATTGTATATAAGAAATGCAAAGAAGCCTAAATATAAAAACCCACTTACCATTCCCCGTTAAGAGTTTGTTTTGTTGATCTAGTATAGGTTAATCCCATATTGGGAATAAGTGTTGCGGTGTTACTTCTCTCTATAAATATGCGTACATTCTTTTGTACTTAAATATTATATGAAGTTATAAATATTATTATACTTGTTGTTGCTTTATCACATGGTATCAGAGCAACTCGAGTCTTGAAGGCTCCTCTCACCTCGCTCGCAAAATTGAGCTCCCGCTCTCGTGCTACCCGAGCTCCTAATTTCGCGCTGCTCTCTAGCTGTTTCCACTAAGTTTACCCTTGCCGATCTCGCACTTGGTGTATGGAACAAAGAGCTTGCTTGACCGACACTCCCAGTTCGAACCAGTATCCTATGTTCGAAGAAGACCTCGCTGGGACTTCCAACGAACCAGTATCATAGCTCACGCAACTTCGATGCCCACTTCGACGACGAGAGCTCACACACCAGAATCCAGAGCTCGACGAACCAGTATTCAGAGCTCATTGACCAAAATCCAGACTCGCCGACCATGTGCTCGACGAACCAGTACTAAGGAATCACACATCTTCGAAGAACTCTTCAACGATCCTTGACGATGAGAGCTCGACGAACCGGTAAGAAGAACTCACGAGACTTCTCCGGATCTCGCCGACCACTGAGGACTCGCCTGAGCTCGCCGAACTCGCCTGAGCGGGCAGGAAACAATGTTCGCTAGTTGTAATGCTTGTCTGCTCAACTCTCGTTCTCGCCAATTCTCTCACCATTTATAAAGCTCGCATGATTGCTTAGCCTGCGCTCATGGAACTTCTCGCTCTCGCCACTCTCGTTGATTGAGCTTTTGCGCTCACCTGATCGTCCTTCAGTTCTCTCTTGAACTCCAGAAGCTCGCAGAACCCTCACCTGTTCTCTGCACGATGGGAACAAATACTGCTTTAGCCTTATCCGCCACTTTGGTCAACTACTCCTTTATATAAAGTCATAGATGTGCTTAAGATCGCCATAATTTCTCTTATCGAGAAAATTTTTGTTGAGTGGCTCTACTCAGTGTGTGCCGAATACTCCAGACTAATGATTTTTTTCATCATTTGTCTCGAGATCCCCCGACTAAGCAATGACTATTGGACTCTAAGGAAAGCGAACCATATCGAATGACTATGCACCACGAAATTACAAAGGCTATGTGGGATGAACTAAAATCCCTTTACTCTTGGGAAAATAGCCTTCAACATATATTTGTTCTATTCCGGGACCTCCATATTGTTGAACTTGGTTCAGATGGTGATCTGACGTCATTTGTAGCGCAATATAGGACTCCTGTCGAGACCTGGATTCAACACCAACCTCCTACTCCTGATCTGACAACCCAAATGATGCAGAAGGAAGCAATGGGCATAGATTTGATGATGGCTAGAATACCACCAATCTCTATAGTGTCTGGGCCAATATTTTATTTTTTCAACTATTACATCCTTGTCTGATGTCTGCTCAATGGTTCTGAAAGTTACTCAACCCACCGACGTCTCCATGACTCCATCTCTGATGTAGACTAAACTATTAAATTAAAAAAAATTGTGCCATGAGATAATTATGGAAACGAATTAGAGAATTTGGTATGCGCTACATTCCCGTGAGAGTGGGCTTCTCAATAGTAACCTAGAGCCTATTGAATCTTCTTAAACTATTAGGACGGGTAAAGCGGGCTGGCATAGATAGGCTGTATTTGAACGTCAATAGCTGTGAGGTGTTCAATGAACTAGAGAAATCTCATCAATGGAATTAGAATGCATGCAAGAAAAAGAGATTGATCACTTTAGCTAAATTGCATAAAATTTCTGTTAATAGCAAGGGAACGGAGATTATACCTTTGCGATCTTCCTAGGCCGAGCAAAGCTAGCAGTGAGTGTAATTTTTGTGGTTCAGGAGGCAGGGGAAAAAGGCTCGACTGGAAATCAGCTGGAGAATTGGGCTACTAGTTCGGCAAGGGGAAAATTGTGTAGAGGAAAGGCTTGGCGATGGAAGGGTATGGGAAATGGAAGGAATCGGGTAGGCAGTGGTCTGTGGGGGATATTAAGTTGACAAGTATGGAGATGCACAAGTTGGATGCCGAGGAAAATAAGCGCGCTGGACGCCGGGGAAGGTGGCGCAGGTCGAATTAATCGGTTACGCCACCAGGACCTCCGTTTCCGTTGTGGGAGTTGTCGGAGGCTTGAGATTGATTGGCGGCAGGTAGGGTATTTGAGGGAGGCTCTTGGATTCGACGAGAAACAAGAGTTCGAAGACTCTGTTTCTCGTTCTTTTCCAGTTTGATGTTTACATGGGAGGACTTACGCTTTACCCGTAGGAAGAAAACTGTAGCCGAAAATGTCTTTAATGAAAAAGGTATTAATAGGTGGGAGGCTAAAACTGAAATGGGTAATAAAGGGGTTTAAGTGGCTTTTCTCTTCCCAAGATGATTAATTCAAATTGTATTATGAAATTAATCGAGTAATAATTTTAATTTTATGCAATTTCACATTTACCCTTTTCCCCACATTCCACCCTATTCCGCACTGACAACCCGATTTATTTAAGGTCTTATTAGTTGGTCGGGCCAATAAACCGATATTAAAAGTAGCATACAACTTTTTAAATGACTAGCATGTGAAGACGAACATGCAATAATGAGACGAACGTAAAACATAAACAATGTAAACAAACAAAAACAAACACACAAATGAAAAGAAAATCTAAAGGGATTTAAATGGATGCGCTTTTGGATGCATCAATTTCCCCGTGGTTGAAAGGACTCGACCCCGTCGAGAAATGGCAAAGACCTGCAATGAAAAGATTTGGTCGAAGGCGTCGAAGCCCTGTTGCACTAATCCATGAGCTGTCCGAGATACTCCTGCCTTTCCAAGATACGAGATAGCGTTGGTACGTGCCAACACACCCTTGAAATTCTCGAACATCCAATACCTGCGCAATCTCCTCAGTGGTAGGTGTAGATGGAGGTAAAGTTGGTTGCGGAGTGGTGGTGGGTAAGAAAGGGGGAGAACTACGGGCAGTATTAGGATGCTTGACAAAGAAAGGCACACGATCAACAATTTTAAAAATAGGAGAGGTACCAAATTCAGTGGGTAAATCTAAAAGATAGATATTTGAACCAAGTCACTTTATTTACCCAGAAAGGACCAAACCGTCGTTGTCATAGATTGTGATAAGTACCCACTGGAAACCTCTCTTTCCTGAAAATGGTAAGAACCCAATCTCCTTCTGAGAAATATAATTCTCGGCGATGTTCATCAATACCTTATATTTCTCAGAAGATGCTCGCAAACTGTTAGCAATAAGTTTATGCAATGTTTTTAAGTGATCAATGTAAGAGAGAGCATCGAAAGAGATTCTTTCAAATGAAGGAAGAGTATGACGATCAAGTAAGAGAGGAATTGGGTAGCCATAGACGAGTTCGAAAGGAGATTTGGTGGTGGAGCGATTTTTTGAGCTATTATATGAAAATTCTGCTTGCAGATTGACGAAATCTCATTGCTTTGGGTGTTCTCCTGCTAAACATCTAAGGAAATTGCCTAAGTTTCGGTTTACTACCTCGGTTTGCCCATCCGCCTGGGGATGATATGCACTACTAAACTCAAATTTGGTACCCAATTTACCCTATAACATTTTCCAAAAATAGCTCATAAAATGTGTCTCTATCAGAGTTAAAAGTGCGAGGAATCCCATGTAAGCGTACAATCTCATGAAAAAAAGATCAGCGACATGTGTGACATCCGATATTTTCTCGAATGGTATAAAATGTGTCATTTTTGAAAATTTGTCAACCACGATGAAAATCAAATCTACTCCTTTTTGTGCGTGGTAACCCTACAATAAAATTCATGGATACGTCTTCCCGCGGCCTATCGGGGATGGACAAAGGAGTGTACAACCCGGTGTTTTAAGTGTGACCTTTAAAAAGTTGACAGGTGGAACAAGACTGGACTAATTTGACAACATCCTCTTTCATTTTAGGCCAATAAAATCATGTGCTAGTGAGATCTAAAAGTTTGTTTTGTCCAACATGACCTCCTAATCCGGAGCAGTGTAACTCACTACGCAAGGTGTTCCGCAGCGGTCCTTCACAAATACAGAAGTGAACGCCCCTAAATAAAAACCCTTCACTCAAAATATACTTTGCAGTATGGTCAGTTCCGCTAAACAGGCGCGCGGTCCAAATCTCACCGAAATATGGATCAGAGGGGTACAGTTCCTTTTGAGTGCCTAAGTTGAGGATATGAGGCTGTAGGGTGACTAACACATGCTCTACGGCTAAATGCATCCGCTACCCTATTTGAAACATCAGATTTGTGTTTCAGATGAAAAGTAAATTCCTAAAGAAATTCCGCCCATTTGGCATGCTGACGTACCTCTTTTTGTGAGTTCAAATGTCGAAGTGCATCATGATCAGTATTAAGTATGAACTCACGTTGAATCAAATAGTGCTGCCATTGACGGAGAGCCTGACCAATGACATAAAACTCAAGATCGTATGCAGAATACCGAGTTTTTGCCTCTTTCAAATTTTCACTAAAAAAGGCGACATGATGACCCTCTTGACTCAAAATGGCTCTTGTACCAATAATTGAGGCATCACAGTCTACCTCAAAGGTCTTCTCAAAATTTGGAAGTGCTAGTACGGGAGCACTAGTCAGTTTGTCTTTCACAAGAGTTAAAGCTCGTTCGACTTCCTCAGTGCAGATAAAGTGACCCTTCTTGAGACAATCCGTCACAGGAGCGAAAGGGCACTAAAGTTCCTAATGAACTTAGGATAGAAAGACGCTAAACCATGAAAACCACGGGCCTCAGTGATGGTCTTAGGGCTAGGCCATGATCTAATAACATGAACATTTTCTGGATCAACCTTGATTCCTTCGGATGACACGATGTACCCTAAGGAGGTCAAACTATGGGTGATGAATGTTCATTTCTTAAGGTTCACATAAAGCTTATTCTCCAAAAGGATTTGGAGAACTTCCGAAGGTGATCTAAGTGTTGGTTTGGGTAGGTGCTATAAATCAGGATGTCATCAAAGTAAACGACCACACAAAATCCTAGCAAAGGTCGTATAACCTGATGCATTAGTCGCATAAAAGTACTAGGGGCATTGAAAAGCCCAAAAGGCATAACAAGCCACCTATATAACCCTTCTCTAGTCTTAAATGCGGTTTTCCATTCATCCCCTGGTCAGATCCGGATCTAATGATAACCGCTCTTGAGATCTATCTTGGGGAAGATCTTAGAACCACTGAGCATTACGAGCATATCATCCAATCGGTTGATCGAAAATCGATATTTATTCGCATGTACCTTTCCGCAATTGCTAACATCTTGGTTATGTTTACCAGGTGAATCGTATATTAATGGCTCGACTGTCCACACACATGCGCCAAGTCCCATCTTTCTTGGGAACTAATAGTGCATGAATGACACATGAGCTCATACTCTCCATAATATGACTTTTCTTAATTAGGTCGGTGACCTACCGGTGGAGCTCCTCATGGTTCTTAGGTCTCATACGATAATGTGGTAAGTGAGGGAGACTAACACCGGGCATAAGGTCTATACAATACTGAATATCACGCATGGGAGGTAGATGATCAGGCAACTCATCAAGCATAATACTTGAAAACTCAGAAATAAGGGGTTGAACCCGACTCAGAACTTCGATAGACTCTAAGCTGGAATTTAAGTTGTCTAAGATATAAACGACTTCACTATCATTCATCACCTCCTTGAATTGGGACCCAGAAAGTAACATATGAACCGAAGGAAATGAAATCACTACAATAGGAGAAGACATGCTACTACTTGGTGAGGAACGTCCTAAGGACTTGGGTAGAGGTCCGTTCTTCTGGGGTAGAAAACGATCTTACTCCCACTTCATTCAAAGGTATACGAGTTCCTCACTCTGTCATGAATCACACGTTTGTCAAACTGCCACAGCCGCCCTAACAGAATGTGACACACCTCTATGGTCGCGTCATGACACCAAACAGAATCTTGGTAGGTTTCTCCTATGTAAAAATCCACTAAACATTGGTGTGTAAGTGTAACAGGTATAGTCATAGAACTAGTGACCCATGACAAGCTATACAGTTTTCCTAGAGGTTGTCTTAAGTTTTAATTTTTCTACTATGCGTTGAGATGCAAAATTTTTCATGCTACCACTATCTATAATGACGAAGCAAAATTGCCCATGAATGCGTGTGGTAGTGCGAAAATATTATGTCTCAACCACTCATCTTCAGTGGAAATTTTGGTGGTGAGGAGGCTATGTTGAAGGACACAGACTAACTGCTCAGCATGCTCTCCTTCTACTTCTACCCCGTCTTCGACTATTAGATCAGGTTGGGAGTCGGTTAGAAAGACTCCATATTCGGGCTCTTGGTTGGTCTTCTTCAGACTCGACTACTGCTACGAATTGTCTACGGGGACACTCCGAGGATTTGTGTCTTAGCTCCATGCACTTAAAACACCGAAACCCCCCAGGGTTGGGTCGGGAGTCAATAATCTCTTTGCCTTTAGTGACTTTAGTCAATGCAGGCGGAGGTGTAGGGGCACTAGTGGATCCTAAGGGATGGTTTGACACGGGGGGTTTAAGAGTAGTAGTCTGAGATACTACAATAGGAAGCTTATTTGTAGTCCTAGGGCCAGAAAGTTTCTTCTGTAATGATGACTCGACATGACAGGCTCTACTGGATTTCTCCCATAAATCTCTAAAATTGTGAAGCTCTAACTGCTCTCGAATAGCATATCGGAGCCCGTTTAGGTAGCGAGACACGATCATATCGTCCTCCTTCCGTATGTTCAACCTAGACTGGAGGATAAAAAACTCGTTGGTGTAATCATCCACCGAGAGTTTATCCTGACGAAGGTTATGGAATTTGCGATAAAGGTTTTGAAGGTAATCCGGAGGAACATACCGCTTTCGTAGCTGGGTTTTGAATTCTACCCAGGCAGTGATAGGGGCTAGACCTAAAGTGAATCGTGTGCACTCTAACTGAACCCACCAGACTAGTGCTGGTCCTTTAATCCTAAGGGTGAATCGTGTGCACTCTAACTGAACCCACCAGACTAGTGCTGGTCCTTTAATCCTAAGGGTGACATATTCTACCCGTCGATTGATGGGCATCTATTTTCAGGCTATGAATCCTTCCATACGCTCACTCCAATCCAAACATCCTTCAGGTTCTACTAGACCCTCGAAATCCCCCACATCTAACTTAACACCATCATCCCAACGTGGTTCATTACGGGGTTTAAGATGTTGTGGTATGGGTGCCTCTTTCCTAGGGTTTGGTGGAGGTGCTCGATTCCTGCCCAAATGAGTAGTGACTTCTAAATTATTAACGGAAGTCCTTAACCCATTCATGACTTGCCGAACATCACCCATGTTGGCGGTAAGTGTTTCAACTAGTTGCATGAGGTTCCCCATGCGTTGGTTCAAGTCATCGACGCTCCTTTCTAAGCGCTCCACTCGATTCTCCATTTAAAAAAAAAATATAAAATATAGAAAATTGTTAAACATATGTTAAAAAAATGTAAATAGACTTTTTTTTGTAAAATAAGGAGGCTTTGATGGAATTGGAATTGAGCAAAAAAGAAATTTTAAAGCATTTGTTTTTCTTTTTTAAAAGAAGAAAGATTTTGTTAAAAATGAAAATAATTTTTTTAAAATTGGATCGTGATTCACGATAGGAGTGAATCAACCTCCCTCTAATATCAAACTAATGTAGATTGAACCATTAAATCGAAAAAAAATTGTGCCACGAGATAATTTAGGCAACGAATTAGAAAATTTGGTATGCGCTACGTTCCCGTGAGAGTGGGATTCTCAATAGTAACCTAGAGTCTATGCAATCTTCTTAAACTATTAGCACTAGGTAAAGCGGGCTGACATACGATAAGCTACATTTGCATGTCAATAGATGTGAGGTGTTCAATGAACTAGAGAAATCTCGTCAACGGAATTAGAATGCATGCAAGAGAAAGAGATTGATCACTTTAGTTAAATTGCATGAAATTTCTGCTAATAGCAAGGGAACAGAGATTATACCTTTGCGATCTTCCTGGGCCGAGCAAAGCTGACAGTGGGGGAAATTTTTGTGGTTCGGGATGCAGGGGAAAAAGGCTCGACAACGGAATTAGAATGCATGCAAGATAAAGAGATTGATCACTTTAGTTAAATTTCATGAAATTTCTGCTAATAGCAAGGGAACAGAGATTATACCTTTGCGATCTTCCTGGGCAGAGCAAAGCTGACAGTGGGGGAAATTTTTGTGGTTCGGGATGCAGGGGAAAAAGGCTCGACGGGAAATCAACAAGAGGATTGGGCTACCGGTTCGGCATGGGGAAAACTGTGTGGAGGAAAAGCTTGGCGCTTGAAGGGTATGGGAATTGAAAGGAATCGGGTAGGCAATGGGCTGCGTGGGATATTAGGTTGACAAGTATGGAGATGCACATATTGGATGCTGAGGGAAACAGTCGCGCTCGACGCCGGGGAAGGTGGCGCAGGTCGAATTCACCGGTTACGTCACCAAGTCGTCGGAGGCTCGAGAGGGCTTGGTGGCAGGTAGGGTATTCGTGAGAGGTTCCTGGATTCGACGAGAAACTGGAGTTCGAAGACTCTGTTTCTCGTTCTTTTCCAGGTTGATGTTTACAAGGGAGGGCTTAGGCTTTTAATAGCCGTAGAAAGAAAATTGTAGCCGAAAATGTCTTTAATGAGGGTTTTGAAAACAGTAGATGAAAAGTCGAAAACTCCAAGAGTTATTTAATGAAAAAGATATTAATGGGTGGGAGGATAAAACTGAAATGGGTAATAAAGGGGTTTAAGTGACTTTTCTCCTCCAAAGATGATTAATTTCAGATTGTATTCTGAAATTAATCGAGTAATAATTTTAAATTTATGCAATATCTCATTTACTC
The DNA here is from genome assembly GCA_033032865.1 of Dactylorhiza incarnata. NCBI lineage: Eukaryota > Viridiplantae > Streptophyta > Magnoliopsida > Asparagales > Orchidaceae > Dactylorhiza > Dactylorhiza incarnata. The sequence continues at coordinate 6,600,742 of JAWHQI010000130.1, forward strand.
TTTTTCCCGCATTCCACCCTATTCCGCACCGACGGACCGATTTATGTAAGGTCTTATTGGTTGGTCGGGCTAATAAGTCGATATTAAAACTAGCGTACAACTTTTTAAATGACGAGCATGTGAAGACGGACATGCAATAATGCGACGAACAAGCCACAATGCGACGAACATAAAACACGAAACAATGTAAACAAACAAACACACAAATAAAAAGAAAATCCAAAGGTATTTAAATGGATGCGCTCCTGGATGCATCAATCTCCTGCCCTTCTCCAACATTCTTCTGAAGCGCGTCCTCCCAATATTGAGCACCGAGGAGGTTGCGTGGGCTCTCATCCTAAGGGACCGAGCACCCATATGTGTACTATTGCCGCAGGGCGAATTATTCTGAGGCAGCATACTATAGAAAACATGGATTTCCACAACAACAATAAAACCCTCCTCACCAAGCTTCTTCTGCGACCGACACTCCCAACACATCTCGATCTAAAATTGACACCTTGCAAGAGGAACTCCAGAGTCTTCGAGGGTTGGTTACTCGAACTTCTGGGTCAATTGTCTCTACATCAAATGAAGGTATATCTTATCTTTCCCATAGTTTTTCTTGAATACCAGATTCCAAGGCCACAAATCACATTACTTTGCAGAACCCTTGCGGTACATGACCACCGTTTGTGTAAAGTTTATCGCTGCAGTCAATGGAGAAACCATTTGGGGACGTGCCTCTTACCTCCTCTATTTCTCTACGCTTTGTACTTCGTGTTCCTGGTTCACACTCTACTCTCCTCTATATTAATCACCGTACTCATGATCATGACTACTCCATAACTTTTTTCTCCTCTTCCTTTGTTGTGTAGTATCGACGAATGCGAAGTATCATTGATAGGGGCGACCGTAAAATAGGCTAAACATTCTGGATCTACCCTCCTTGGCTCTCTCTTCCATCACTTCAATTGACTGACCTCGACTTCTTGGTCATGCACCTATCCCAATCTTACAAAAGACGTTTCCATATTTTTCTTTTTCTGATTTTACATGTGAATCTTGTATCTACGGAAAACGACATTGTTTAACATCTCCCCATTGTGATAGGAACGTTGCCCCACCCTCTTTTGTTCATTAGAACATTTGAATTCCATATTAAACCGTTAGTTTATCTGAATATCGTTATTTTTCTATCTTTATAGTTGATCTTTCTCACATGATGTGTGTTACACTCACAAATTTGCTAGACCGGTCAACTATTACGCTTGCATATTCACTAAAGCGGTCAACTGTTACGGTCACAAATTCGCTAGACCGGTCAACTATTACGCTTGGGTATTCGCTAAAGCGGTCAACCTTCGTCGGAACCATCGGAGCGCATTTCTGGAAGCCGCCTTGATTAAGTTGTATTAATTGATTAATATTAATTAAATGGTATTTAATTAATATTAATTAGATTATATTAATATTTAACTTAATGTCTTATTAAGTGTGTCCTCCCTCATCTATATAAGGGGGAGGGGTAGGAGTGGTTGTTTTATTTTTGGATGTATGAGAATTAGGGCTGCTCCCTAAGCGTTTCCTCTCTACCTTGCCTCCTTCCCTCTCTCCCGTCCTCTCCGTCTCTCCCCTTGTCGGGTTCCTCTCTGAGTTGGTAATAATGTGTGTTATTTACTTTGTGATCGATCCGAGATAATACATGTTTTTTACTCATTTATCGCAGAAATTCACAATCAATTTTCTACTAATATCAAAATCATTCGGACAAATAATGCTCGTGAGTATATTAGCCACGAATTTCAGGATACCTACAATGCCTTGGGTATTGTTAGCATATATTAGTTATTATTTCCTGTATTTCTCTATTTTATGTATTTCTCCTCATTACCATCACTCCTATATATTTAGAGTGAGACTCATTGTAATTGAAAAAAGAAAAGTAATTGAACATTTCAACATGGCATCAGGCTTGGTTAGGGCGAAAACCTCGTCTCCCGCACACCTTCTCGAATCCCGACCGCGTCAACGCGTCGACTCCACCTTCCGCTCCGTTTTCGCATCCCGCCTCCTGTCCGGACTCTCGCAAGCGCAAACTCCCGCAAGAACCTCCTTGCCCCGCAGGCTTCCAGCCGGCTGTCGACCGACCTTTCAGCTAACACCGAAAATGAAGATCTAAACCTATTTTCAGCGCCTTTTTCTCTTCTTTTTTGAGGAGTTGATTCTTCCTCTATCTCATCACCAATTGTGCCTTGTTGCAGACCCGTTGATTGGATTAAGAATTTTCGTGGATCTTGGTTCTCTCCTCTTTCTTTAAGCATACCCTTGATATCCATTTCTTGTTTTCCCCTTAATTACTCGATTCCTATTCTTGATTCATCAAGCCGGGGAACGAAGAATCTCCTACTATCTCCTCCGACGCCGAGGCTTCTTCCTCTACCTTGATTTATGGAGGATCTATTCGGTCAAGTCATGATCACAATACGTCTCAAATTACTGCTATACACCTGAATGCCTCTAATTACCTTCCGTGGGCTAAATCTATTGCTCTTACCTTGAAGAGCAGACAAATGTTTGGTTATGCTCGGGGTACTACACCAGAGCATGCCCAGACTTCCCCAGATTGGTTGTAATGGGATTCTGAGAACTCTTTGGTCATGTCTTGATGTATGAACTCCGTGGTGGAATCCATTGCTCGAAATTATCTGTTATTGGATACTCCGACAGATATTTGGAAGAGGACTGAAGCCACTTACTCGTGCTGAGGGAATGCAGCCCAAATCTTCAAAGTGTGATGGAAGATCTTTCTTCTGAAACAGGGTGATTATCGTCCTTCGGTCTACTACTTAGAGTTCACTCAACTTTATTAGGAATTTGATCACTTTGACTTGCCCACCCTTGTGTCTCTTGAGGATGAAGTTCTTGTTCGAGCCCGGGAAGAGCGCAACGAGGTCATTGAATTTCTACATGGAATGCATCGAGACTTCGATCTGATCAGTGTTCAGATCCTTGGTCGCTCTCCTACTCCCTCTCTTCCAGAAGTGTTAGCATTGTCCAACAAGAGTTTGATCGGAGACAAACTTGGCTACCTGACTCAGTTTCCGAGGGATTTGCTTTGGCTGCTCAGTATGATTCTGGTAGTCGGGCACCACGTGACTCCAGATCAAAGCCCATTGAAAAAGATCATCTGATTTGTGACTACTGCGGGAAGTCTCGTTACTCATGAGACACATGTTTCAGGCTTTATGTCTTCCCTCCACCGAAAGGGGGTCGCGACTATGGTCGCTCTCATGGTTGATCATCTCAGTCTAGGTTTGCTCACCTTTCTGATGCCTTAGAGGAGGCCTCGCCCTGTGTTGCCCCTGACACTGTGAGTTTTCCAGTTTCTTTATCTGCTGATGCGATGCAAGCTTTCCGCTTCTTGATGCAAGGACACTCTATTTCTCCATCCAACCCTTCGTCCTCATATGCACATCAGGGGCTACCGGGTGCTCGTGCTGCATCCGCTCACCCTTTTACCCACTGGATCATTGATTATGGAGCGACAATTCATATGATTAGTTATGCTCTAGGTTTTATGTCCTACCTCCCTTGCCTGGTAGAGACAAGGTGAATATTGCAGATGAATCCTTTTCTCGTATTACTGGGAAAGGATTCATCCCACGCTCCACTCTCACCCTTTTTCTGTTCTTCATGTCCCTAAGTTTACACATAATCTTCTCTCCATTAGTCACTTAACTAATTCTATGAACTGCTCTGTGACTTTTTTCCACCTCTTGTGTGTTTCAGGACTTGAAGACGAGGAAGATGATTGGCTCTGGTAGACTGTGCGATGGCCTCTACGTGTTTGACTCTTCTAGCCCTGCTTCACCACCGCAAGCTCTTCATGTTGATCAGTCTTCTGTTTTGGACTCTTGATATTGCCGTCTAGGACATCCCTCTATCCCTGCTATATTCCCTACTATGTCTTCATTGTTATTGGACAATTTTCACTATGATATATGTAAACTAGGCAAACACCATCTTACTTTTAATCTTGTTTCTTCTTCTAGATCTACTCATTTTGCTATTATTCATAGTGATGTTTGGGGGCCTTGCCCCGTTGCTTCAATTTCTGGGTGCTTGAGAGTATATTTAATGAAAGCTAAAAATAAAGTGTTTCCGTTATTTCAACGTTTTGAAAAACCGATAGCCACCCAATTCAATACACCATTAAAATTTTTCGTACCGACAACTGTCATGAGTACATTGATTCATAGTTTGACCGATATCTCAGTGACCTTGATATTATCCACCAAACATCTTGTGTCTACTCACCCGCTCAAAATGGAATGCAAGAATCGTCATCTTCAGGAAGTTGTCAGATGTCTCTTACTTACGATGCACCTTCCAAAATACTGGGGGATGCTGTTCTCGCAGCAACTTACCTCATTAACCGTATGCCTATACGTGTTCTCGGGAATAAAACACCCCTCAAAACTCTTCAGGTTCCTCCCACTAACCTTCATCCTCGTGTCTTTGGATGTGTGTGCTTTGTTCACATACATAAAAAATACAAAACTTGACTCCCATCCCTTAAAATGTGTCTTCATTGGGTATTCCCCAATTCAAACGGGTTACAAATGCTTTGACCATGTAATAAAGAAGGTTAGCGGGGAAGCTGATTTACTTGTCACATACACGCCCAAATATCTCGTATGTAGTTGGAGTGGTCATCCAGTACATACACTCCCCAAGGACTCGCCATCTTGATGCTGCCAACTGTATTCTCAGATACCTGAAGTCTTCTCTTAGAACGGTATTCTATTCTCACAAAATGATGAGTTAACTATTGAAGTCTACACAAACGCAGACTGAGCTGGATCGGTTGATGATTGACTGTCCACCTCAGGATATTACACTTTGGTCGATGAGAATTTGGTTACATGGAGGAGCAAAAAGTATGTGGTGGCTAGATCCAGTGTTGAAGCTGAATTCAGAGCCATGACACATGGAATCTGCGAAGGACTGTGGATTCAAACTATTATGATGGACCTTGGCCTTGATAAAAATGAGCTAAGTAGACTATATTATGATAACAAGGCGACCATTAATATTGCTCATTACCCTGTTCAGCATGATCACACCAAATACATTGAGGTTGTCATACATTTCATTAAAGAAAACATAGTGAGAGGAATTGTATTTAGTTGTTAATTTGTTTCATCTGAACAACTGACAAACATTCTCACAGAAGGATTGAGAATAAGTGCTTTTGGAAGGATCATTATCAAGTTGGGCATTGTCAATATTACATATCCAACTTGAGGGTGGAGTGTTAACATTTATTATTTATTATTTTCTGTATTTCTCTATTGTATGTATTTCTCCTCGTTACCCTCACTCCTATATATATTAGAGTGAGACTCATTATAATTGAAAAAGAAAAGTAACCGAACATTTCAACTGGTATTATTCATCAATCATCTTGTGCCTATACACCAAAAAAATGGTGTGGCTGAGCGGAAGAACCGACACATTCTGGAGGTAATCAGATCTCTTCTGTTTCAAATGCATGTTCCAAAGATCTATTGGAACTTTGCGATAATTACCGCATGTTATTTAATTAATCGCACGCCATCGACTATCCTGAACTTTGAGCCCCATTGCTCCATCCTATTTCCATCCTGACCTCCCTTCTCAATAACTCCTCGAGTTTTCAGTTGTGCGTATTTTGTTCATTATCTTGGTCCACCTGTAGATAAGTTGGCATAATGAGCCATCAAATATATCTTTATTGGATACTCTCGAACTCAGAAAGGATACATATGTTATTCTCTTACAAATCGAAAAACGGTGACATCCGCTGATGGTATCTTCCTTAAGAATCAACCCTTATATTCCTCTTCTCCTCCTGACGAAACACCACATACACCCCCTTGTCCTAACGTACCTATTGATTGTCCACCAACCACTGTGATACCGACACCATCTACTCCTCCATTAAATGTATACCCTCATCGTCGTACTTCCCAGTCTGTCCCGAGCCAGTCGTCCCCTATTGATGACGCCTATGGTCCAACTGATTCACCCACATCCCTCCATGATGACACACGCTCATCTACAACTCACCTGCTTTCTCACTATGTCTCCTTTCACTGATTATCTCCCGACTTCACAAGTTCACGTGCTCCTTGTCTTATATCTTCAGCCTTTCTTATGTACAGGAGGCTTTCTAGTATTCGGGGTAGCAGACAACATTGAATGACGAAATGAAGGCCTTATGTGCCAATAGGACTTGGGACTTGGTGTCTCTTCCTCCCGGACAGTCCGAAATCGGATGTAAATGAGTGTTCACAGTTAGATACCATCCATATGGGTTGGTTGAGCGCTTAAAAGCACGTCTCGTGGCTCGTGAGTTTACAAAAAATATAACATTGACTATGAAAAGACGTTATCTCCAGTGGCCAAGCTTAATACCATGCAGATATTGATCTCTTGTCTATCGCCACTGACAGTTGTATCAACTTAATATCAAGAATCCATTCCATAATGACGATCTGACTGAGACTGTCTATATGCAACAACCTCCTGGATATGAGACCACGCGGGAATTTCTTGTATGCGCCTACGAAAATCTATTTATGGCCTGAAGCATTTTCCTCGAGCATTGTTTGAAAAAGTTAGTCAAGTGGTTCAGGCATTTGACTTTACTAGGAGCTCGATGGACTTCTCTTTATTTACTTATCGTTGCAGAGAGCTTTGTGTATGCTGATGATATCATTATCACGGGTGTTTATCTGTATAATATATCCCTGATCAAGAAGCACTTGACCTTTCACTTCCATACCAAAGATTTGAGACGTCTCAGATATTTCTTAGGTATTGAGATAGCTCGACGACATGCTGAGCTAGTATTATCTCAACGCAAGTATTGCACTGATCTTTTACAGGATGCCAACTACTTAGTTTGTAAGTCAGCTGAAACATCTATGGATGCAGATCACAAGCTTTGTGCTAAGTGTTTGCTTCCAATCCTCTCCTAGCTAATTCAAAAAACTATTGTCGCCTGGTCGACAAGCTTATCTATCTGATTGTAACTGTGTCAGATATTTTATTCTCCGTTGGCATGGTTAGCCGGTACATGCATGCTCCTCGTGCATCACACCTTCAAACAGTTGAGTCGATCCTTTGGTATCTAAAAAATGCTCCGGGGAAAGGGCTTGTCTATAAGCTTTCTTCTTCCCGCTCGTTGATTGCCTACTCTGATACAGACTATGCATGCTCCATTGATGATCGCCGATGTATAAGTGGCTACTGCACGTATTCTGGAGGGCATCTGGTCACTTGGAGGAGCAAGAAACAAACGATTGCGGCTCGATCATCTGCTGAAGTCGAGTATTGTTTGATGACCTATGCCGTTTCTGAGCTTACTTGTCCGCGCTAGTACATTTGCTATCCATATAGCAGAAATCTAGTATTTCATGAACGAAACAAGTACATTGAAGAAGACTGCCACTTCATTAGAGAAAAAGTACAGCTTCGCAAAATTGATCTCCGACATGTTGCTGCTGCTGTCAAACTCTCTGATATCTTCACAAAGGCCTTGCCTTTGCCACTTTATCGTCATTTTGTTTCTAAGCTTGGAGCCTACGATGTGTATTCTCTAACTTGCGGGGGAGTATAGAAGAAATGCATAGAAGCCCAAATACAAAAATCCACTTACCATGATCCATTAGGAGTTTGCTTTGTTTATCTTGTATAGGGTAATCCTACATTGTGAATAAGAGTTGTGATGTCACTCCTCACTATAAACATGTGTACATGCTCTTGTTTGTAAATAATATATTAAGTAATAAATATTATTATTATACTTGTCATTGCTTTATCACAGATTATATTATGACAAGACAAGAATCAACATCACACCTAGTACAACAGGACTCTATCAAATTTATTGAGGTGGATAGACACCTTATCAAGGAGAATATTGAGAAGGGAATTGTTAGTGGATGTTCTCACAAAGAGATTAAGTGTGAAGGTTTTTGTGGGGCTTATTGACAAGTTGAGTATGAATAATATTTTACGCCCAACTTGGGGGGGGGGGGGGGGGGGGGGTATTGGTAGTTAATATTTTATTTAGTGTAATCTCATGTCTTCTATATATGGAGGAGATACATTATTTTTTAATGAATAATATTCAATTCACAACTCGGCAGTTACCATTTTGCATATTAGAAAAATGTTCGGGCCCAAATTAGAGGGTTTCTAAAAATGTTGCTAAATATTACTGTATTATATAACCCAGGGAGATTGATATTTACCTTAAATCATATACCGATTTTAAATTTATGATAAAATGTTGGAGCTTTTTATTAACCAGTGCATCATGCATGAATAAAATATTCCAGGTTTTATCATTTCAGCATTGAATAGAGGTTGTAAATATATTTAATTGTGATACATCAACTCTTGTACTACTTGATGTCTTCTACGTTGCATTTTGGGTGTTTGTACGTATGTGCTCCACAATTTTCCTGTTTCGTGCAGCCATGTATAGAAGTAGCACCATTTAGGGCCATTTGGTAACTAAGAAGTTAGCATCTTTCTCTGCCACAAGGAAATACATTTCCACAAATGTGGGGTCCACTCTTGTGTAGTTTTTAATTAGCCAATGATTTTACAATGCAAAACTATGAATGCAGCAATTCTTTCTGTTTTACAGAAGATCAAAATCATTGAGGCCATTTGAACCCTTTCCATCGTCTTTGAGGACTAGTCAATACCACATGAATTACCATTCACTGTAAAGAACAATTCTCTTGCTAAACAGGAGCTTGTCCAGCAGTCTGGTTAAAATACCTGCTTGTTTTCTGTATGTAATTTTAATGCTGGAGTATAGGTCTATCTTAGGATTATGGTTCTGAAAATTCCCATTTGATGAGTAGGAAATATTTGCTATGTAACTACAAGAAGGATAATATTCTAGAAAGCTATTTGATGGATGTATTTTTGGTACTGCTAGCGTTTGTGCACTTGGTCTCCACCTCCTTACTCTCTTCCTCTCTCCCCACTTCTCTTCCCCACTCTCAAAGTGTTTAGGAAAATGTGAAAATTCACATGCATTGCAGCCAAGTTTTCCTTTATAGTATAGTTTTGTTTATTTTCCATCTTCTTGAATATCCATATGCTCATACATTTCAGGGATCTCATGGATTTGTAAAGACACATAAATGGAACGATACAGTTGGAGCCTTTATTAATCTTGAAGCATCTGGAAGTGGTGGTCTTGGTATGCTTTGAAATAAAATTGTTTTTAAAGTGAAATATAATCCGTGGGTACTTTAAAATACCTTCTTTTGTTTGACTAATGTAATTTTCTTATTGCATCTCTTTTTTCTTCTTCTTGAATCTCATCGATTAATTGGCAGTGTATCAACTATAATCTGATATAAGAGAAGTATTATCTTCCATTTTTCTCTTCCTATCATGTTGCGAACTGTTGGTCACACAAATGACGTTAAAGAAGGGACAGGTGCTAGTGCGTCTTAAATGAGCAATCTCAAAGTGGAGTAACAAATCCTTGAAGGGAAATCTTATTTCAGATTCAAGCATATGTAGAATGTATATGTTTCAGTCACTTTAAGAACTAGGACCCTGACATTGTGGCTGGAGTTGCAAGTTTCCAATGAGTAATTATTGTAAATTATGAAATATTGTTTTCACACTATTTAATTCCATTATATAGGAGAAATAGTAATAAATTGTAAGTCACCAAGGTTTAGAAATTGCCATAGAATATAATGTACAATGACAAAAATGTATGATAGAACATGTGAACTATCAATATATAACCCAAAATAAAAATATTGGGGATTTCATATAAATATAGAATTCCATATATTCACTATCGCCGCACCCAACAAGATGATTAATCAAAATCGTGATACAATATATCAAGGTATGCTCGATATCCAACTCTTGAGAGAAGGTTCCCCCTAAGATCTATTCTCTCCTATGAGAGACTAAATAACCAAATGATTCAAGATATCAACATGACATTCCTCCACTCTTTTATATAGGCGAGAGTGGGCATACAATGAAATTAGAAAATGCTATTTATGTCTATATTGACCATAGACACAAGCAGGAATATGACAACAACGCTTGGCGAGGTGGCTGTGGGATCGGATGGTCATATTCATATCAACACTCCCCTCCCAAAAGTCGACCTTGTCCTTAAGGTCGAGGTTCGTAGGGTTCAACAACAATCGTAAGAGGATCCAAGTCAGTGAAGTCGGGAGCATCGTCTTCGACACTAAGTAGCAAGCACAAGTCTTTGAAAGGATATTTGTGTGTGGGTGAGTACGATTGGTAGCAATGAAAACCGAGTCCCTTCTGACGAAGCTCGAGGTACTCCTGGTCAGAGAAGTGCTGGGGTGGTGGCGGCACCGGCGGTGGAGGCATCGGCGATGGAGGCACTGGAGACGACGGTGGCAGACTCATCAACTAAGGTCCAGGTAAAGGCGGGGGATCCATACGATGGACTAGTGGCTGATGTTTCGGCAGTGGCCAAAGCTGATGGGTGGCCGAGGAGTGGAGGGCGGCTGAGCCGTGTAGAGTTCCTCGCCAAGGTAAAGAACTTGCTCAATTGCCCGAGAGAGAGTAGAGGGATTGTGGACACGAAATCACACACGAATGTTGGGCGGCAGACCCACTAGGAAGTACCTTAGATAGTAGTCAGAGGAGAGTTCGGTGAATTGCATGGTGACCTTGATGAACTCGATGATGTAGGTCGTGAAGGTGTCAGACTACAAACGGAGTTGATGTGCTCATATGCATTGCCTGCTTGGTGCGTGCCATAGTGCTAGAGGAGTTTCTCCTTCAATGTGAGTCAGGAGAGATCAGAGATATTTCAGTGCATATAACACACCCAGTGGAGCGCAAAGTCTCCCATTTAATTTTTCTCCATGAGCACTTTCTAGTTGGTGGGAGTGGACTGGAGGTCGAAACACCGTTCGGCGTGTGCTATCCAACCAAGGGGGTCGGTGTCGTCAAACACTGGAATCTCATTTCGGCGGAGATGGGATGGGTTAATGTCCCGACAGTGCATAGGAACCCCATGTAATCAACGTCGGGTAGGAATGCGACCGATAGTAGAGAAGGGGGCGGAGGTGTCAGTTGAAGGTTGGCGGCGATGGCCGCAAGCTCGCGAAGGAGTGTGAGATTATCTAATCTGGCTTCTAGTTAATCCAAGCGAGTGGAATCAGAGGAAGCTGAAGCGGAGGTGTCCTCATCGGCTCTTTGGGTCATTGAATGCATCTTGGGCATGAATTGGAAGAGTTGAAGGCGGAATGCGGTGGAGCGACTGCTATGATAGAGGCAATGACTGAGGGACGAAGGGAGACAACTTCGACTACATTGGAAGGAGCTGGACTGGTTGTGTGGAGGTTGTACACTCGGTGATCGACAATAAAGGGCTGAACAAGCACGAAGAGTGGGGGGGGGGGGGAGTGGTGACCGGAGAGGACGATTGTGGAAGGGGTTGCTGGCCAGACTTGTTCACGAAGGGAGTGGTTGATGACTGGTGTGAGTAGCCGCATGAGGCGTTCGTTCGGCGATGGGGTTAAACGCCGTAGAACACACATAACCAACATCTTGTGTGGAACATCACAACCCAGACGACAGAGGGTCGTGTTGATCGACGTTGGGTCAGACAGTAAGGAGGCGCTGGAGCAGGTGGTATCGAACAAGCGAATACGAAATCGAGATCAAGCAAGGTTTTGGGAGACCGACAATGAGGCAAATTTGGGTTCTAAATTGAACCCGTTTTGGTCGGCAGGTTGGACCAAATGATAGATACTCGCTATCGTTGCACCAAACAAGAAGAAGATTGATCGAAATCGAGATACAATATATCGAGGTATGCTCGATCTCAACCCTTGACGACATGTTCCGCTAAGAAATTACATGATTCTCCTATGAAAGCATAAACTACCAACCGGTTCAAGATACCAACATGACTCTCCTCCACTTTCTTTTACATGTGGGAATGCACATACAATGAAATTACATAAATACCACTTTGGGCTACATAAACCACCAATAGGAGCGAGATTACGACGACAACGCTTGGCGGGCTGCAGTGGGCTTGAAGGGTCATATTCATATGACAACACCCCCTCAAACTGGTAAATGAGGTTCAAGTAACCTTTTTGGAATGAAATGCATATGATGCATATTTGAGTTGTAATCCTTCTATGATTGTGAAACGTGGGTCCACCAATTTGTCCAAACTCAAGAATTGAATGTCGAGTCGATGGTAGCATCGACTCTGACTATGTTATTAAAAGCGCGAACTAAGGCATCATTGACGCGCTATTTCAGCACTGCTAATTAGCAAGCGCGAAATGCGGTACGACAGTAGTGCACCGGTCGTTGTCAAGTAATAAAAGTAGGGAGAAATTCCCCGAATATCGTTCTCAAAGGACTGCAAGTTGGGTAGTATGATTTGCTTATTAGGAAATTAATTATGAGGATTACTAAGTTAACAAAAGGGAGTTTGGTTGGTTTTGTAGAGACAAGAAGAAGTAAAACTATATTAACTATGCGGGTCGCAATCACCGCTTCGCTTGGTGGATGAGGTTATTGCAGGCCGCGATGCCGTGCTTCGTTTAGCGGATGGACGGTGAGCAAATGGGGGAAGTGAGTGCTAATGGTGTTTGAGGGTCGAAGGCACCTCTTCACTGTCACCTCTAGCTTTTGCTAGAGTGAGCTAGCTAGAATGTGTGTATGAAAGTGGAGTGGGGGCGGAGCGCATCACAGCAAAGCATCAAGTGAAGAATAAAACAAAGAGTAAGCTTCCATTCATAGACAAATAGAGATTAATCCAGTTCATTACAACAGTTAAGAATACATTTCCAAAAAGAGAGAGGGTAGAGGAAACCACGAGATGAGAAGCCTCGCCATAGATCTTGGCCGGAATGGGGGGTTATCACGCCTCCTCCGAGCTCAGTCCTTGGTTGCTTCCGGGGTTCAGAGGCTGTCACTACCTCCAAACGTCATCCGTCTTCTTCTCAGAGCTGGGTCTCTTCCACTTAGCCCAATGGAGATGCCACACCTTGAAATACTTGCTGTAGATGGCGGGCAATGCTTTCGGGACCCTTGATGGAGCTTAGGATCGATGGATGAAGCTTTCCCAAGGAAGGAGATGGATGGATGGAGCTTGGAGAGGGAAAATGACGGAAGCTTGCGGAAGAACTCGCGCCCAAAACTGTGCTCAATGCCCTAGAATCGCGGAGCTAGTCTTTAAATACGGAGCAGAGTAAACACTGCGCACGATCAGTGGCGCACGACCAGTGGTCGTGCGCGAAGGAATGCTTGTGATCGTGCGCGGTCAACCTGTAGCAGAGGGGAAGATAGGAAAATAACGCACGGTCAGTGGCGCACGACCAGTGGTCGTGCGCGAAGAAGTCCTATGATCGCGCGACCACTGGTCGTCTGGTAAGGGGAATTAACGCACGACCAGTGGTCGTGCGCCTGATCGTGCGCGAAGGAAAACGCACGATCAGTGGCTTTTTAGGCCAAAATTCGCCCCAATCCATTCCGAGCGTTCACATGATCCTTGTACCTGCATGAAAAACATACTAGACCACTGATCCGTGCACACCACAGGATCCACAGAACATGCATAAAGTAATATATAACGAAATCACGCCACGAAGAGGGTAGGGAATGCACTATAGTTGAGAATATGAAATGCTATCAATATAAGCATAGATGAGCAGTAAATGAAGTGCAAAGGAAAGATAAACAACCCAGATGAGCCCGGAAATCACTATATAAACCGGACTCATCAATCATGCAATTTCTAGCAGTCGTGCACCTTCTTGCCTAGGTGCGAGCCTGCGTCAAGCGAGAGTGCGCACCTTCTTAAAATCTGTGCCCAACATGTTTTTTATTAAGCCCTTATAGACCATGCGAAACATATTTCTCCGTGTGTCCTCCTTTCCCCCTCAATTGACACCATCCGACAACACTCTCGATGTCTCTCTCAATCGACCTATTCTCGATTGTACTCTCTTGCCACAACTTCCCATTAGTCGGATCTTTCCGTTCATCGGATTTTCTCTAGTCGACCGAGCTTTCCATTATTTGTAGCATCTCTGTTTGCCCCAACTTCCTCTATTCTTCATTTGATCAACGCCTGAGAGTTTTAGTCAACGTCTTGTCGTCCCTGCGGCCCATGGAAACTCTCCAGCCGTCTCCCTATTCTTCCATTGTCCCATTGTCGACATCATTGCCGCAAACTGTTGTTGGGCAGTATGGTGTAAATAAATCTCTGGCTCGGAAAACCTGCCCGATTAAAAGCCCGGTCAGCCCTGAGCCATGCCTTAATAGACCTCCATATTACTACAGGGTCTGGTGCTTGGCCAGGGCACGGGGCATTCTCGTGCCCGAACCAGGTCTTTTGTGGGCCTAGTTTCCCGCCGAAGCAAGGCCCCAGTGCCCAACTTTGTTCCAAAAGCTGGCACTGGGTTCCGACTTTTGTTTAATAAAAAGCTGGGTGTTGGGGCCAGTGCCTACCTTATTTTTATTAATGTCCCTGATTTGTCTATTTCTGTAGGGCTTGGCTTGGTTCCTGGCTCAGGCATTGGGGACCCTAGTGCCTGAACAAGGCCTGTGGTGGCCTGGTTTCCCACCAAACCAAGACGCCGGTGCCCAACTTGGTTTCAAAAGCTAATGCTAGGCGCCAGAGCTTTTGTTTAGCAAAAAACTGGGTGCCACGACCATCATGTAGCATAATGTTTTTATTAATGAACCTGGTCTGCTTGAACCAAGTTTGAGTCAGGCCTGGGCCTGCTTGGCTAGGCTAAGATGGCCCTGACATGCCCCCCTTTGAAAAGGAGGTCTGGGCTAGACCTGATTTTGCACCTAGCCCAAGCTCGAGATACTTTTTTGCATGCCTCTTGGACAATTGTTTCTAGATAGATCTTAAAAGTGTTGTCTAACACTCTGAAAACGGTGTGCATCAGTTTAAAACTACTATCGTACAATAGTTTGGAGCAGAACCCACCTGTCAATTTTTAGGATCTAATTTTTCTTGTAATTAACAAACTAATTCCTTTATTTCCTCCATTCTTTCCACCCTGTTAGAATTTTTTAAGTGTTATGTTGCCCATTTGTTTGTTGTGCAATCATAATGGCTCATTTGTTTGCAATGGAAGCTAGGGTTCATCTAGTTCTAAGTCTAAAAGGAATCCTGGAGGGAAGTATGTGCATGTATAAAATTCAAATAATAAAAATGATTTGATGTGTAACTTCTATAAGTAAGTTATAAAATGAGACACATATCGTGCCAGCAACATAACGTTGGGGGCTACCAAAATATTAAACATTGCAAATAATTCTGAATATGCATTGCCATATTTTGTAGATGTAGATGCATTTGACACAGATGAAGAATTGGATAATATTGTCGAAAATAACGTTTAAGGGGTGTGGGTAGCAATTCGTCTGAGGGTATGACTAAGAATCATTCACTTCTTTCTTTTATTCTTTTAATGTCTTTAATAAGTTTGTTGTTGTTTTGAGAGTCCTTGGTGGTTTTCATCTGTGAATTATAGTTTACGAATTATTGTTGATATAGAGAGATTGTGCACAACTTATTTTGTATTGTGTTGAAATTGTTTGAATTTTATTCCTTAATCTACTAGAAACTCTTTCCTTGATAATCATTGCTCCAGTTTAGGGTAAGAGAAAATTGAGGCAATTCCACCTCCACCATGAGTCTGACTCCACAATTCTACACCTCCAAGTTGTATGCTTCACCCGATTTTCTTGTATTCTTGTTTCTGTTGATGGCATCCCCTTGAATTCGACTCTTGAGGTAATATTAACTTCAGTTCCACCAAAGGGAGTTTGAAAAGTGGAGATAGCAAATGCTTCAACTCAGGTTGGATCAACAAAGATCCGCTATTAGGGTTAAGATTCTCGATGTCAAAGACATCTTTTCCAAATGAGTTTATGAAGTCGCTTTAACCCCTTGATTGAATCTTATATTACAAGGGCTACTCAGATGAGAAGAAGTACAGAGGGCCATCTGAAAATTGAAGAGTATGCTACTTTGTGGTGGGAGAATATGAAGGCCCCAGAGAAAACATGGTGGCAAGAGAGACATCAAAAGTTTGGTTGAAGCATCTAATGGTTTGTACCTGAATGTAATGTGCAAGGATAACTTGAGCCCGTCATTATGTAAGCCTTACAAACGATTTTGCTCATAGGAAGTATACCTGTTGATGAGACTAAAAAGGGCAGCCCGGTGCACAAAACATCCCCGTGCAGCGAGGGTCCGGGGAAGGATCCCACCACAAGGGTGAAATGTAGGCAAACCTTACTGCATTTTTGCAAGAGGCTGCTTCCATGACTAGAACCCTTGACCTCAAGGTCACACGATGACACCTTAACCTGTTGATGAAACTAAATAGAAAAAAATGTAGTTGTAGAGGTATATCGTTATGCACCAAAAGTGTGACGATAGATGCACTGACACTAGAGATTGGTCGATATTTTTGTGACTTATGGGCCCATTGATACTGCAATGACTATCTGTTTTGGTGTCTATAGCATGTGAAACAATCATGATTTTTTAATTTTATTTCCAGAGCTATTGACAGGTTTATGTATGTTGGTAAGTGGTTGGCAAGGAAGGTTCTAGGTGCGGTAAATCAAGATCTTAGATTGTTGCTGGTGCTAAATTCTTTGCACAAGCTATTCATCCTTCAATGTGTCGTAATGGTTTACGCGGATAACTTTGTCTTGATAAATATAAAGTAAATGATGTTAATGGACGGAATCCCATCGAAGTGCAAAAGAGTAGTTAGTATTATTGGGATACGAAATGAGTACAAGTTGGGAGTGTGTTCAAATGTGCATAAAGAAATGAATGTGTTGAAGTTTGAAGAGCCTTTGGATTTGAGAACAAATCCTTTTCAAGAGGAGATTGATGCATATTCATGGTAGTGTTTCCTCTAGGATCCTGAAAGATGGTCTCCACTTCTCATTTTCTCGTCTCCCTTGGTCTTGAACAAAATAGTCACATCAGATTCATTAGAAGTTTGGAATTGGACGTCATGATGGATGCAAAAACGATCCTGGAACTGAGGGTGTTACCAATAATGTTTGGAGTCACTTCCCGACATCATCAACATGCGGGATGGATACCGCGCTACTTCTTCCTCCCATGCACATTCTTGAGAACTCTTAGTTGGCTAGACCAACCGATTTAACCTCGATTTGATGTTGTGGGTTTAGTTTTGGGTGTATTTTTGATGTATTAACTAGTGGGTTTATTTCTTCTTCTTATCATATTAGAACTGGCTATTACCTATTGTTTCATGCTCCTCCAATATACATGATTGCCTCCAACAAAGACAATATTCAATTGTGGATCGCCTATTAGAAGACTAACCCAATTTGCATCAGTGATCTGCAATACCCTTTCCCTGGATGCTCCTTAATGTACTTAATGATTTTGTGAATAGTAACCAAGTGGCTAGCAAAGAGCTTTCATAAATTGTGACACCACTCAATCAAGTGCAATACCAGGACAAGCAACAGTTATGAAATTCTTCTTAATCAATCTCGCGTAAATATGAATTTTACTCAGAAGGACCAGATCATCAATAGTAATTGAAGCACGACGATTCACAAGTGTCTGTGAGCGTTTACATCCCAAGATACTCGCATTAGAATGAAAATCCAAGACTTTGTGTTGCCTTACGAAGATCCTTTGAATGATCTAGAAATTTTTAGACCTAGAAAAATACCATAGCTCACTAAGATCCTTAATATCATTAAAATTCTCAAAGATTTCTTCATTTAAGAAATAAGCTTATGGTCATCACTTATCCTTAATTAATATCAACAAAAGTCAGTACAAGAATACACCCGCTTGTTCTTATGTCTAAAAAATATATGATTTAACTTCAGCTAGTCCCATGTAACACAAGACCCACAAAAATGTTAGAACCATTCCCAAAGCGACTCCTTGAATCCGTTTATATATTTGAGAAGGTGACATACCTTCCCTCTGAAGACGGAGACTAGGATTCATATAAACACTTCATCTAGAATCTCACGAACAAAAAATATTATTAATTAGATGTAAAGGCTACTGAAAAGAAGAATCAGGTGCAGTAATCATCGAACTGAAAGAGCTTTGAAAGCATAACTAACATTGTGTTGTAATCAATGTCATATGATTGAGTCAAGTCGATGCTACTAGTTGAGCTTTGTACCCAACCACAAAATCATTAGAGTTGTATTTAATGTTGAACACCGACCGATAGGTAATAACCATCTTCCCAGAAGATAGCTGATCCAGTTGTCATGTTTGATTATGTAGTTGGGGATTCTGAGATAGAGAAGGGGAAAAGGAGAGAAGAGAAGGAAATGGGGGAGAGGAGGAGAAGAGAAAACCTATAGTGTTCCATTTTCATCATACTTCCAAGATAATGCAAATGAGGGATACACATAGGCTTATATAGTGCTTAATTCCAATGTACGCAAGAGAAAACTGTAAATAACCCCGACCCGAAATATATATGCGATAATAAAAAGATAAGGCTGACGGTAACACTACTCCCATGCACGCTACTAGTGAACGCCCGTCGTCGAGTTGGGATTTGTGTCTACGTCGCCTTGGTCCCGATGTCGACTTATGCGTCGTCTCCTCGTCACTTGCCCTCTTCAGTCTTAATAACAGATTATGATTAAGGTTTTCATTTTTTTCTTGCATAATCTTCTTCTAGTTCAGATGCGCAAGGGAAGAAGCCACACATGAAGTATATGAGTAATATGAAGGGCTGAGAGAAAGGGAGTGTCATAGACGGAAAGACCATGGTAATATGTAAATTATGCAATATGGTGCACAATAACACACTGACGAGAGCCCTGACGGGTAACAATGGGAGCTTCAAGAAAGGATCATATGGAGAACTAACTCAGTGTCATATTGATGAGTAGGAGAGGGGATATATTTGGCGCCTGCCAGTGGAGGCTTTGGTCGCGAAGTTGGGGAGAAGTTTGCCTAGAATGGGGATGTTGTAGATGAGAAAATAGGAGATGAACTGTAACGATCCAACCCATGCTAAGGTGATCCTCACGATTTTATCTTTTTTGAGTGGTCTTCGAGAACTTCTTTGTAGGTCATCTATCCTAGCAATACTCCCACATAAGCACACATAACAAAGTTCATAACTAAATGTGATACCTATATAGTGTCATTTCTTATTAAGAAGACTGAGACTTTTTGATTTTAAGATCCCACATGATGGTGAACGGAACACTCACATCTATGGATATGAAATAATTAGTTTTTTACCCGCCCAAAGATATTCATGTTCATAAGAAGGGTGCGGCGCTTCCTAAGTCCTAAGCTTCTTCCAAATTCTACACTACTACTACTAATGATCTCAAAGTAGAGGTTAAGGAGTCTGACTTTGTCTTTATCTTCATAGGCAAGGAGGCATAAATAAATATCGAGGTTCCTTTGGAGGTTCGAACTTTACTTCAGGAATATTCTAATGTTATACATGTACAACTTTCTGATGGACTACCATTGTTCTGAGACATTCAACATTATATTGATTTAGTACCCAATAATAGTGTACCCCACCTTATTGTCGAGTAAGCTTATCAATGCATATCAAGAGATACATAAACTAGTCTCATGGGTGTTTTTCTTGTTCTGAGAGTCTTATCAACATGATTCCTAATGGAGGATTTGGTGGCCATTTTGACAAATCAATATTCCGACGTCAGTTGAGGAGTTATATTTTTGTGCTAAGAATCCTACGAGGTGTTTATCGATTCATTAGGAGACACCCACTTACTAATCCTTCAAAGGGATTGCACAAAACATTGAGTTGTACATACCTTTTTTTATCCCTAGTAAGATTTGGAAAGAAGTGACCATGATTTTCATTTTAGGGCTTCCTATGAATCATAAGAAAGTTGATTCCATTTTGTTTTGGTTTATAGGTTTAGCAATGTGACTCATTTTACTCGATGTTGAATATCATTTGTAGCTATTTTTTTTGAGAAAGTTAATTTGCATCGGCATGTTATGCCTAGAAATTTCTCTTCGATAGAGATACAAGAATTCTGAGTGATTTTTGGATAGTAGTAAAACTATGAACTCACTTCATTTTAGTGACATATTTCATCCACAAATAGATGGTCTAACTAAAGAAGTGAACAAAGGCTTAAGTAATCTACTTAGATGCCTAGTAGGAGAAAGACATACCTAATGTGATTTAATACTCAACACAATTCAAGTTCGCCTATAACATTTCCGTAAAAAATTCCGATGAATTACTCCTTTTAAGATATTTTAGAAACTACCTATTTCGCATCTCTTTTGCATGGACATCACTATTCTTTTATGACCGAATTAGTTTTGAAGTTAATGAAATGATTGAGCACATCGAAGTGGTCAAAAAAGGATGTGCTAGAGAAACTTGATTGCGAAGTACAAAATACTGGTTAATGAACACTCGAGGGAATGATTTCTCTCCAAAAATAGATCTAGTGATGGTATACTTTTGACAACACCTTATTGGTACTTAATACAAGTTGGTCAGAAGGAAGTTTGACCATTTTCGCTTGCCACGCAACTTGTTGTGATTTATCTGGAAACATGTCCATTTGCAGAGATCTTGTTTTAAATGTCCTCTGACATGCCTGCCGACGTTGTTTTTGAGAGCAAAACGACATTTTTTTCCAAAAAATATAGATTGTCCTTTTGTAAAATATAGGCCGACATACCTGTTTTTTCTCATATATTGGCCAATACCACTTTTGAACATACGTTTAAATTTTTTAGTTTATATTATGTTAACAGTATATATTTCACTTATATGTATTATATTATATATGCTTAAATCGATAAGACTTGTTGTTTCGTTTTCTTTAATATGTGTTATTCTTAATATTAATTAATTTAATTATTTCTGACAATATCTTTCTTATTTCGTATTACAAAAAAATTCACAACTTTCAAAACATTTATTGGTTTACAATTTCTAAATTTTTAACATAAATTTGTTAAACATGAAAATACTTATAATCAATAAAAAATATTTTGTTTTTAAAACTTTTTTATTTGCTATAAAATTTAGTGTTATCTAAGTAAAATTATTATATAATATTAAATATATTTTTATAATGTATCTATTTGTAGACGCACGCCGAATTTATAGGTGACATGCTCGCGATAACCCTAGATGCAATGCAAGCGACCACGACGGATGCAATGGAACCACGACAAACTTTAAAATGAAGATGCGGAGAATGCGCGCACGCAATCCGATGAACTTCTTATGGCTAACCCTAAATTATAATGCAGTGCTCGTGAGTGACTCGCTCATGCAATTACTTCTGATGCACAATCAATTAAACAATATTACTTTTAAAATGTTGCACTAGCATCACAATCAATCAAAAATATTCTAATTAAGGGAATGACAATTGCAAATTAACTAAGAGTGCATTAGAATTCAAAGCACATGATGAATAAGAGATGTGTGCCTTCAGAAAATGAAATAATCAAATGAATTTTGGGCAAAATACTACAATTACAATGCCGAGAAATGAAAACTGGAAGTAAAAGCTCACCAAATAATCATGTCGGTGGGGTGGGGGGAGGGAGATCCGATGGTGGCGGTGGCGGCGGCGGTTAGGAAGGGAGAATGCTGCTGTCTATGAATTGTCGGAGGGAGAAGGCCACTGCAAGTTGCTGTCCAGGATTGGTGGGGGGATGTACGGGGCCGAGTCGGTGGGAGAGGGGATGTGGGGCTCAATGAAAGTTGTATGGAGAGTTGGGGAATCAGATGAAGGCTGTGGAGGTGGATGGAAGTAAAAATGTGGGGCTGGAAGCACAAATAGGGGGGGGGGGGGGCGTATAAAGACTTGACCTACGACGATGGGGTGTTGGGTAGGTGGGATAGGGCTGTGGAGGTGGAGATGGTCAGCCGAAGGACTAGGGGATGTCGAGGAGGCTTGTCGGCGCTGAAGGAGGCGACGACGAGTTACCCTGCGGCTGGGGAAGGGATCTGTCAGTGGAAACAAAGGCTGGAGATGGACTTGTCAACGGAAACAGAGGATAGGGGACGAGGGATACTCGCCGGACGCAGGAGCGGAGGTAGATGAGGAGTCGTCAACCCTGGATGTAGAAAATTGTAATGTCGGCACTGTACAGGCCCTTGGCGTCGCACCGAAGGGAAACGACCGAGCAACTATCAATTTTTGAAGCTGTAATACTCGGTGCTCTAACCGGTGTAAAGATGATATAAATAGGGGGTTTAGTTTAAGTGCCTCCGACGGCCCTAATCGCCCAATAAAATAACTTAACTCAACTCTCAAAATAAAGCTTAGAAAACTCAAATAAAATACATAAAAATAGGAAAAATCAAAATGGTTGCAATCACGGTCCGATCGTCCGTCCGACGATCCAAAAATGCCAACAATGAAAATCACACAAATGTTGCGCGATCGATCTCCATCATTCTCCTCGGCCCAGAAGCATTCATCTCCGATGAAAGGAGTCTGTCATTCTGGTGGTGCAGGCCAGGCTAGAATGAAATCAACTGCAAGAACTCTGACATCTCAATCTTATAGCTCTGGTAGGTGTAGTGTCCATAGAAGGTCATCCTCCATCGAGGCTACCGATGGTCCCACACATGGTAGGCTGTGAAAGTGAAATCTAAGCAATGCAAACCCTAGGTGTGGTGTTGGGGAAGTGACTTCTATCTAGCCCTAGGATGATGCGTGTATGCAAAGAGTGATCGACATTGAATCACAAATAATAATAAAGACATATGTTTGAAGGTTTCACGCAGTTATCATAAGCAGATTTCAAATAATTTTAGTAAGCAAGCAAGTTAGACTTTCCTCCATTTGGTGGGCCAAAAGCTAATATGCGCAAACGATAAAGATCCTGCAAGTCACGATCAATCTCAAAAACAAACACAGTAGCATAAATTAATAACATCTGTAATCACATAAATATCCAATCCATATAATAATGAAGAAACCAAGAAACCAAATTAAAGAGTCACAAGTGTAGGGACCCTAGGCGGCATGGAGATGTAGATCCGACGGTTGAAGGAGTCACAATGGCTGCCCAAAATATTAATACAGCTATGGAGTGGGCTGTCAGAGGAGGAATATGGCTTGTGGTGAACTGAAATTGATGGAGGAGGGAGGGTGGGATGTGGACTTGAAGGTTTCAACATTAATAGATTGAATGTTCTGGAAGATGCTGGCAATGGATGGCTACGTTCTTGAAATGGGTTGCTTCTTATAAGGTTGTCGTATGATGTATGAAGGGGGGATACAAGGAGCTCCTCTTATGGGAGGTACGAATGTTGAGTTTGGAGTTATGGGTGGACGTGATGTATGTTTGGAAAGGAAATATGTATGTTGGCAGCCGGTGGAGATTGGGCTAGGGGAAGTGGAGGCAAGCATGTAGTAAATGGAAAGGCAAGGATATAAACCAAGGAGTTGACACCTTGTAGTTTCGTGGAGTCAGCACCATGCCAGATCGCCGGATTCTGGGAAGAGAGTTCTTCAAAATCTGCAATAACCATGGTGGCTTCCCCTACCCTCTTACTTATAATAAAGCATGATTTACGGCAACTATCGTGGGCAACTATGATTGTCCGTATATGATGGTTGTCAGATCTCCCTAAATAAAAAAACAGAAAACTACAAATAAAACAAATATATGAAATGTCAAAACATCTATCCGAACACAACTGCGGACTCGGGTCATCCATCGGGCGACGCCAAATATGACAAGTGACAAATCAGCTCTGAACGGCCCAAGATTCGTGCTCCACTGTCTCGTTGATCCCCATTATTATCCCCTGGCTTGAAAGAATTCAGCTCTTGATGAATGGAGATGGGTATTCTCCTGGTGTCTGCAGAGTAAGAATCGATGTGGCTCTTCGAATGCCATCAAATATCGTCGATAAAAGAGCGTTCTCTCCAATGAACATGGTACCTCTGTGTTTGTTCGTCGGGCGTGGCTATGCACTCGTGAGCAATGTTGTCAATAATGCTCTCAAAAGTCAAATGGTGTGCTGGTAGTCCCGAAGAGACCGCTTGTGGTGCCGGCGAAACAATAAGTGACTTCCACTAGGGTGAGTGAGGCTCATGAGTAAGGTGATGATGAGACTGGGGCTGGGGAAGGTGAGGCTCAGGGGTGTGCTCAAGGTACGGCTCCGCGTACTTGCAAGGTTCGAAGTAGGGCATCAGGTCGTCAACATTGAATACATGATGGATACACATACTATTGGGGATGTCGAGCTCGTAGGCATTTGTTTTTATCTTTCTCACGATTATGTAGGGATCCATTCACTTGACATTCAACTTTTTAACAGGCCCCTTAGGGAGCCTGTCCGTATGGATTGGGACCATCACCTGCTCGCCTTCGCGAAAAATCTGCTACCGCTTGTGGCTATCTGCATAAGTTATATATTTAATTATTTGATACAATTTTACGTCACATCGGCTCATGTAACTCATATAGATGACGAACAAAGGATTCAACAGACTCATGCAAATGAAGCACAACAAACACGACACACTCTCTAAGTGGAGGTCGGACAACGAACTGAATGCCTCTAAAATGGGATGGCTTATTAGGAGGCTATTTGGGTGTGGGGTGTAACAATATTCGTCAAGTGTGCGACTAACACTCATGTTATGTGTTTCTTCGACACTCATGTACGAGCCCATGACTTGCCAAATGCCTCTCCAAAGATGTGACTTGTCAGGAGGCTTACCATGTGGTATGTATGAGAATTCATCGCGAGTATGACGATCACCCGAATGAATACCTGAGACATTAACAATAGGATGTGAATCTAGAGTGCGGCTAGTGTCTCAAAGATGGAAAAACTTATCTGGTGGGTCTGTAGATGGTGTCCAAGAACTCATCAAGAGAGGCAGGCTCTCACAACATCGAGAGTATCCTCTAGTGTATGTGAAGCAAACTCCACGTACTCGATGCTAATCTCAAGGTCTTCGCTCATGGACAAAATCTAGGATATGATTTGAATATATGTCAATGATCCCGTACTCGTAATCCAGTCGCTCACCTGAATCACATCCTCACAAGAAAGCGTTGACTCATCAAGAGGCTCATTATAGGGCTCGTCAAAGAATCCATTAATAGAGAGATGATCCTCCAGATGAGTATCATGGACAGAGGTAATGCCCTCATAAATGGGTGATGCAACCACTATGAGGTCAACATTATGTTCTCAGTTCTCGGTCGTAATAAGACTTGAGACAACAACATGGGTAGAGCGAGAAGAATGAGAAGAACCTATGCTCAAGAATGAGTTTATAGGTAGAGTGACGAGGAAAGGGTCTAATGTAGGGGCACTAACTTAGACCCAGGAAGGGAGTAAGGAGTGGGCATCTCATTGCTCTGGGCTCGCTAGACCGCTCCCGATCGCTCTCTTTCGGTGACATATAAGGTCTGTATTGGACTCAATCCCATCATTAAGTGGTAGATCACTCATCGAACAATGAACCTTAGTGGAGTGGGATAACTCTGCATCTGCAGTTCCGTCTTTCGTGCCCAAGGGGGCATGCGTACGCATAGTGAGGGATTCAAGCCGGGGAATACTCATCGAGGGATGGAAAGGGTTCGAGTGTACTCGACTAAGTCTAGCGGATCCCAAGAACTGCTCGTAACGAAGGGCGAGCTGAAATGTCTACTTGAGAGAGTCTGACCGATGCTTGTTTAGTGCTACGTAGATCTCAGACCGGAATCCGAAACAGATTCTAGTAGCGGATGCGACAAACTCATCATGATTATCGCTCCTCACAACTAACTCATCAAAATAATCCCTAGAATCAGCAGGAGACCTGAATCCTTGTCGGAGGGTAAATATTTGATTGAGGAGGTGACTCTTATATGACTTTGCCAGATACCCTTCGTTTTATCTCCACCTAACTGGTGATGGGGGAAGACGATCTCACACAATGGTCCTCTCAATGCTATCCCAATACGCTCTCACCTGGCTTAGTAGTTTGCAAACCTAACACAACACTCACTGAATAACTCAAAGTGATTGAGATAATGCTCCATGTCCATGAGCTATTTGCTAAAGAACTCGGGACTCGACAGACCATCAAATGGTGGGGAAACTCACTGAAACCTATACTCGAGAGTCTCCTCCAAATGATGATCATCGTAGTAGTCGTCCCTACCATAGTCGAGTCGTGTTGAAAGGCAACATGATCTATATGAGTGAAGGGACGAGGATAATCATAATAGTATGAAAATCTTTCTAAATGCTCTTTGAGGTCGATCATATATGAAAGTGCACAGTTAACCTCAATAGAATTCTCTAGAGGGGGGTGAATAGAGATTAAAAATAGTTTGTGCAAAGTTAATATATATATATATATATATATGTGTATGATCACAGATTAGAGCTTCCCATACACCAACAAGAATTAAACAAATGAAGTAAATGCAAGAAAAGAAATCACAGCACAACACAAGAAAATATAGTGGTTCCCCAAACTTTGGGTAGTCCACTCTTCTACCCCCCTGGTAGGAATTCACTATCTTGCACTGAGTCTTTTGATAAGGAGACTCTTAGAACCACCCTGAGTCTTTTGACAAGGAGACTCTTAGAACCACCCTGAGTCTTTTGACAAGGAGACTCTTAGAACCACCCTGAGTCTTTTGACAAGGAGACTCTTAGAACCAGTACACTGAATTTTTTGAAGAGAGATTCTAAAAACTCTTTTACAATATTTAAGTAAGAATAAAAAAGAAGAAAGAAATAAGAACAAGAATGAATCTTCTTCCTAGCAAGAAGATTGGAAGCACAAGAAGTGAATTAAATCTTTCTTCTATAGAGAGAAGAAGATTTATAGCTTTTCTCTCTTTGTGAGAGCTATCAGAACTTGCAGCAGAATGACTTCAGAAGCAGGAGAAGAAGAAGTGCTTGAATATTGCTGCAGAACAATTTCTCAGTTTTCTCTCTATACTTGGGAGCTCTTCCTCTTTTTCAAATGCAAAATGGTGAATCACTTGTTCTACTTTTTCTGCCGACCTCCTCTTTATTTATAGCTCTGTTAATTCAAAATAATACTATAGGAGGATAATCAATTAGCAGTCAGAAAAATAGAAAGATGAAAATATTTCCATAATATTTATTTCTGTAGAAGGAAAGAACTAATTCTGATTTCAAATAATGTCCAAATAAGTTTAATCAAATTAGCCAAGAATCAGATATAAGGAAAGAATGATTCAGAACGGCTATAAAATATTGACATTTATTCCATACAAATCAGATCTACTGAAAGAAGAAAAGAGATCTGGCGCATATTTAAATATGTCATATAAATCGACGTGCGTCGATTACCACTCGACGTAAACGTCGAGTTCTTCTTGGCTGGACGTCGAGAGGAGAATAAGGAAGGTGCGTCGACTAAGGTGCGTCGACTTCTCCATATGTGTCGACTAGAAATCAGAGTAGCGTCGACAACACATACGTCGAAATCTTCCTAAAGTTACTTCGACTCAATCTGAAGGAAACGTCGACTTCATTTCGACGTTGCGTCGAATAGTATTCGACGCATATTTACTTAACCTTGTTTTTCTTTCTTAGAATTCATATTCAACTTATTTCTAGGGGTTAAGAGAAATCATTTCCCCAACAATATATAAACTATGGTTCCTCAAATAGAGGAGAGGTGGAGCGACAATGAACCGAACGATATTCGAACAATCACTATGACTAGCTATGAATAATCTATCGACTCTATATGTCCTACCACAACGTAGCGTAAATGTGACCCAAACTTTGGGCTTTGATACCAAATTTGATGCAGGGTAGGCTGTGAAAGTGGCATCTAAGCAATGCAAACCCTAGATGTAGTGTCTGGGAAGTTTTTCCTATCTAGCCTAGGGTGATGCGTGTATGCAAAGAGTGATCTGACAGTAAACCACAAATAATAATAAAGACAGGTCTCATGTAGTTATCACAAACATATTACAAATAATTTTAGTAAGCAAGCAAGACTTTGCTCCATTTGGATAGACAAAAGCTAATATGGACAAGCGATAAAGGTCCACCAAGACACGTTCAATCTAAAAAATAAACACAATAGCATAATAAGACATCCATAATCATATAAATACCAATCCATATAACAACGAAGACAACAAAAAACCAAATTAAAGACTCACAAATATAAGGACCGTAGGCTGCATGGAGATGGAGATTCGGGGGTCTAAGGATTCACGATGGCTATCCAAAATATTACTTCGGCTGTGAAGTGGGCTGTCAGAGGAGGGAGGGAGGTTGGGCTTGAAGGTTTCAACATTAATAGATTGAAAGTTGTGGGAGGCGCTGGCAGAGGATGCCTACATTGTTAAAGTGGGCTGCTGCTTGCGAGGTTGTCGGATGATATATGGAGGGGGGAGATACGGGGCTGCTGTTATGGGAGGTACAGCTGGTGAGTTAGGAGTTGTGGGCAAAAGTGATGGTTGTTCGGAGAGGCAAAGGGTAAGTTGTAGGCATGTTGGCAGCCGGTGGAGATTGGGCTAGGGGAAGGGACGATAAGCATGAAGTAAAAGGAAAGGCAAGGATACAAACCAAGGAGTCCCCACCTTGGGGTTTCGTGGAGCCGACACCACGAGGGATCGCCGGAGTCTTGGGAAGAGAGTTCTCCAAAATCTTCAATAACTATGATAGTTGTCTCTACTCTCTTATTTATAATAAAGCATGACTTAGGACAACCAGCGTAGACGGCTATGATTGACCGTATATGATGGTTGTCTGATTTCTCTAAATAAAACACACAAAATAAAACAAATACATAAAAATGGTCGAAACATCAATCCAGACGCAACCGGGCTCAGATCCTCCATCGGGCGATGCCAAATATGGCAGGTTACAAATCAGCCCTAAGCGGGCCAAAAACTCATGTTTCACTGTCTCGCCGATCCCCATTATTTGCACTTGTTACTTGTCGCAGTGTATTACTGATATTTTATTTTGGACACTCTTTGAATTTATTTCGGGATATATACGAGTCAGTGTTCGTTATCTTGATATATTAATTTTTATTTTTGAACATACAATTATACTAGGTATACATAAATTTTATTTATTTATTTAAGAGATAGAAATTCGATATTTTAAAATATCTCCGACGTGTCTCTGACTTCCGATATCTGACATTTAAAAACTCAATCCGACACGTCGCCGACATCCGATATTTACAACTTTGGCAGTGGTTTAGTTGTCTGAGTTTGACAACATTAAGGATGTGGTTGACGTTCACATCAAAATGATGAGGCATAGAGTTCACATACATTATTTGTTACACCGGAGAGGGTGATAATTGACTTAATGCTCTTAGATCGAGGCAAATTAGTTGTTTTGACATCTTTCTTATACCTATCATCAATCACGCCATCAACGGTTTCTCGTCAATAGATGAGATTATGTTGCTAGTGGAGAACTGACGTGATTCAGATGTTGTTTGACTTTTCAGTTATTTTTTTGGGATGAATAGTGAGTGGTGTATGCTAGTTCATGTGGCTTACATAAGATTCATGTCTTCATACAAATTATATAATGGCTCTACTATTTTTAACGTGATCGTCTCCATGATCTGATCATGGTTATCCTTTTCTATCCCTATTTGACTAGTTATATTCTTGTCTGGCTGACTCGATAGAGATATTTTTATGTATTTTTATTTGAAATCAAAATTTTAATTCTCTTTATTATTTACTTTCAGTTACATAATATCAATTATTTAAATGATACAGTTGAAAGGTGGGCCCCAACGGGTAATCACACCACCAACCCAACTGCAGTCTGAGCATCCCAACCAAATCCCCCAGGGGTTTGTAGGCCATTTTATCTTGGGTAGGTTGTTGAGGCTGGGGATCGATCCCGGAACCTCCTTTGTAAGTGGGCGCTAACCTTAGCTCTTATACTCAACTGAGCTGCAACTTAGTTGGGTATAAGAGCTAAGCTTAGTGCCCTCTTATAAAGGAGGTTCCGGGATCGATCCACGGCCTCAACAATATACCCAGGATAAAATGACCTCCAAACCCCTGGGAGATTTGGTTGGGATTCTCCGACTGCAGTTAGGCGCTGGCGTGATTACCTGTTGGGCCCCACCTTTCAACAGATACAATATCTAAATTTGGTTTTGAATTTTGTTTATCTAGGATTTTAGGATGAGTTGACATAAAGAGATTGTCTTATCATTTGAAAATTAATTATTTCCATAGACCACTTTTTCATTCCTCTTTCATATTCGACCACAAGAAGGAATATACCTCCTCCTTGATTTCTTTATCCATGCGGGCCAAGACACACATCCCAGTGACAAAGCTTGGCATGGCTTCTTGTGTGACGGTACATAGACCGCCAAAATTTACATTTCATATCATATTGCAGCAGTATTTCAAACTTATAATTTACCACAACAGTACGTCATAAAATGTAAACATAATAAGTAGAAAAAATACACAGAATAAAAACTCCTCATTTCATTAAAACCTTTATAGTACATGTCTAGAGTTTCATACATACTTACAATAACATAGCTATCAAACTATATAATACTACAATATAATACACATAAGCAACTACATAAACATAAGCCTTATATTCTACATGAACATAACACTTCTAAGCTACCCTCTTACATGCAGGACACTGCGTGTCCCGACACCATTTCCTATGTTCGACGATCACCTCAGTGATCCCCACAAGGAGATGTGCCCATAACTTATAGATCAATTCCTTTTTCTTCCTATTCTCATTCTCAGATACCTATTTACTAATGTCGGTCTTTACTTGCTTGGACCCTAAAACTTTATAATATTGAAGGTTAGTCATAAAAACTAAGTGAGATTTTTTTCTCCTTAACTACTGTACACAAACACACAGGGTTAGTAGCAACATGTATATGTATATCATAATCCAATTAAATGTGCAATAAACAATAATCAATAATAGCAACAGAAAAAAGTACAATATAAAAGATTTCTCAGTAAGCTTACACCATTCATTTCGTTTATATTTACTTTTCTTGTCATTCTTTATTCATCTTGTCATTTACAATATATAAGTTAGGCTAAGGGTAGCTGTCTTAGTTATCAATATCGGTACATTTGGGCCCGACCCCACTGGGTCATCATATGTCTAATCTAGCACTATCGAACAATCGTTAAACCTTTTGGCCCCATGTATTAGCCATCATATTTCAATCTAGTGCTATTGAACAAGCGTTAGATCTTTCGGCCCTCTGAATTGGAAAATCAGTACATTAATAGGCAATTCACACCCCTACCAGAGTTAATCATTAACTTACCTATGCATCGACACATTATCATTGTGTATTCCATTCAGTTGTCATGCTCTTCATTTATGTAATTAGAGGTATGGTTTATTATTTAGTCCCCTCAGAATTATGATTTCTTTTTTGTTTCCCAATGATATTTATTGTCATATTTAGTCATCAAATCATTAGAGAGAATTTATTGTCAGTGATGCCTTCGAGCCATAAAATAGCGAACTTATTCAATTTAATTGAAACCATGCATATGCAAGAACTAATTTTCTATATTTAGAGAAATAACATATGGAAAAGTAAAACTTAAATTAAATAGGTAAAACTCACTGCAACCTTTTCTTTGCCCTTATCATCCCTAGGTTCATCATCACACCTATCTTTTGATGTCATCCCTCGTAGTATCTGAAGTTTTAGGATTTCTCCTGCTATACGGGCTGCGTCTTAAAATAGAAGTCAACATTGACACCAGATGATGATAACACGACTTTCCAGGAGTGATCGGTGGAGAAACAATTAGGCAATCCTTCCAAATAATCAGCATATAATTCTCTTAAATCAAAAATTGGTTCTAAAGGCCACTAACAGGAAGTACAAATAGCCAAAATCCATAGAAGAAACAAACCCTAAAATATGCTATTAAAATATAATTGATTGCACTGACGGGATTTCATAAAGAAAAATTCTCTTCATCAATTATAAGGATTCTATCTCATATTAGAAGCAGTCGAAACTCATTAAGAAAACAACCTTCACCTTTAAGAAAAAAATATAGAACCAATCAGGAATTGTAGGAAACAACCAAGTATAAAGGAACAGCCTCACGAATACCCTCAAAATTTTAGAGCAAAACATCAATTATAAGAACTTATAAAACTATTCCATCCCACATTAAAAGCAGCAGAGTATAACCAGGGGCAATAGAAGATTAGTGGTACAATGAATCACTAGAATCAACCACAATATGAACAGCTGAAACTCATAAAGCAATAATCACAAAACCATCAGCAGTTCACAGGAGGAAAAAGCCTTATATTGACAGGAAATTAACTTCGAAGTCACCATCAAATAGTCGTATACCATTCCACCACCTCATGTAAGAAGAAAGAAGAAGGGGAAGAAGAAAATGCTTACAATGAGGTTTAATCCAAGAGAAACTCCTCAATCCCACACAGAATCAAAGCCGCATAACCAAATCGGCGTCGAGGAAGTAGGAGGCTCCTTAATTCAACAGCGCCGATCGAAGGAGGGAAGGAAGAGGTGAAATCAAACTCTAGCTTCACGTCGAAGCTTCAACACAGAAGAATATGGCGAGGAAGAAGAAGCTCGGCTAGGGGAAAAGAACTGTGCATAAATCTCTTGAAACCGCGAAAGGCGATTATAATAAGCATAATATTGAAAATTTCCCATCATAGCCCTATGAATCAAGCCCTCCAGTAGCCATCAACAACTAATATCAAGCCACTTAGATTCCACTTAGGGTTAAATAAAGAATTCACTCATTCCATTAACTTGAATATAATGCCAGCCATTATCTTAATATGAAGCCCTTAATTAATCCAGCCAGCATAGTTAAAACCCTCCATTATATTAATGTGTAACCAATCTGCCTTATGCATTCGCGAGCCCTTATCAACAACAAGCCAACCACATAGTCTATGTATATATATATATAATAATATAATAAAGAATAAATAATGAAAATTGTGTAAGATCCCATTGAAATATTTCAAAAATTTCGCGATAGCATTCAACACTGACTTTTCTTTTTATCATCATTAGTGATTTAATTATTATTATTTTTAGATTTAATTTTTAAGAAAAATTTAGGTGTTACTAAGGTTGTAAATATCAGATATCGACAAAATGTTGGATTGAGTTTTTTAATGTCGGATATCGAAAGTCGGAGACATGTCAGAGATATTTTAAAATATCGGATTTTCATATCTTGTAAAAAAACAAATATATTTTTATATATACTAAGTATAATTATATGTTTTAAAATTTTAAAAACTAACATATCAGTTTATGAACACTAAATCATGCATATCTCAAAATAAATTCAAAGAATACAACAACACTCAAGCCTTTATCCCACTATAGTGGGGTCGACGGAATAAATTCAAAAAATATTCAAAATAAAATATTAGTAACACACTAGGACTACTATTAACAAAAACAAATAGATACTTTGTAAAATATATTTAATATTATACATATTTATATAACACTAAGTTTTATAGCAAATAAAACAAATCTAAAAGCTAAACATTTTTGATTAATTATAAGTCTTTTCATGGTTAACAAATATAAATTAAAAATATGAAACAATCAACTAATTAATGTTTAGAAGTTTTAATATTTTTGAAATATAAAATAGGAAAGATAATAGTGAGAAATTATTTAGAAAAATTGATTATAAGAGTAACACATTAATGAGAATGAAACCATAACAAGGTTGTAGATGTTGGATATCGGGGACATCGGTTTTAATATGTCGGGGGATATATCGGGGATATTTCATATATCGGATTTTAATATTTAATTATTTATATGTGTAATTATATATAAATTTAATCATTGTTAATTTATATATATTAATATATTAATAATTTGATATTTATTGAACTTCTAAATTTATCAAACTAATATAAGCATTTTGTGCTACACAAGTAATAACGGTATAACGTATGAAATAAAGCAAGAGGAAGCAGAAAGTGAGGAAGATGTCGATGACAATGGAATATAAGGAATCCTTAGTTCATAATTCAAAGACCATGCATAATTGAAGTCGATGACGGACTTGAGCAAGGAAGAAAGTCAGAGGAAGGACAAAAAACAACCTAAACAATGAAACAATTTTGGTTTATTGCCTATTAGACCATAAACACTATTTAAAATAAATTAAAAACAAAACAGTCGATAAAATGTCGGCCATGTCGAAGGATATCCACAACACTGAATAATAGGTTCTCGATTTATGCATATATAATAAATACATACAAATGATTTAATCATATAGGGTGTTTATATTGGCAGCCCGCAAATGGCTATTGGCAGCCCTAATAAATTAAAAAAAAAACACAAAATCTAATTTGACTCTTCTCTAATAGCAGCTCCACTTAAAGACTTTTTATTTCCCCCTGTTTTTTCCTGTTCTCGTCAAAATCACCAGAAAACTTCTGATTTCTCGCCGCCGGTCGCCCATAACCGCCGGAGAAGAACACTTAGACACCGTCGAACTCCTCTGGATATTTTTTGGCGACACCGACGAACCCTTCTGTTGGGTCCAGCGTTCCTTCACTTGACCCGTAACGCCTTTCCGTTGGTATAAAGATCAAGTTGCGCCTTCACCAACAGTCCGGGCTTTTGGTGCAGTTGGTTGCGCTGGGTCCTCTCAATTGGTATCAAAGCAGGTTGTGGGTTCGAGGCCGGGGGGGGGGGGGGGGGGGCGCTGATAATTCCTGAAATTCTCTCTACCTGTGTGGGTCCTGGCGGGTCAGGCGGCCGGAGCCATGTGTCAAGCCACCTCTGAGCTTACGGGCCATGTGGAGCACCTCTGAGCTTGCGGGTCGTGCTGGACGCTGGGGGTGGGGATTGTTGGGTCAAGCGTTCCTTCACTTGACCCGTAGCGCCTTTCCGTTGATATAAAGATCAAGTTGCGCCTTCACCAACAGTCCGGGCTTTTGGTGCAGTTGGTTGCGCTGGGTCCTCTCACCTTCCAAAATCTTGTATATTTTCTCCTTTTTTTCTCCTACTTTTGATTTTTTTGTACCTCATAAATAATATTTTTCATTTACTTTACCATTTAGTGAGAAAATAGATGGATTTTTTTCACTAAATATGATTTGTTTGGCTTAAATTTTATTTTCATTTTGGGCTGTCAATATCCATCGGGTTGCCAATATCGCTTTGTTGGGCTGCTATTATCATTGAGCTGCCAATAGTCATTCATGTGCTGCCAATATAAATACCGATTATATATTGCTAACATAATATAAAATAAAGTATCAGCCGATATGTTCAAATGTCGTGTCGGCCGATATATCGGAAAAAATTGGATATGTCGGCCTATATTTAACAAAAAGACATAATCTAGTTTTGTTAGAAAAAAATGTCGTTTTGCCCTAAAAAATGACATGTTGGAGGCTATGTTGTTAAAGGCGCGCCTATGGCTCATGGCTCACCAAGCTCAGAGGTTTGCGCCTTCGTGCGCCTTTTTTGTGCCTTTTGGAGCATAAAAGACGCGTCTGAGTGAGATTTTTGTTGTAATTTTTTTTTTCAAAATAAAGAAAAAAATTGTTACGAAGAGAATGAATGGCTTATCTTCTTAAACCGGACTAAGGCATACATATATATATAACATCTAACACTCCCCCTCAAGTTGGGTCGTGAGAACTTTCCAGACCTAACTTGTTACATATGAAATTCATTCTGACCCCAGTAACTCCTTTCGTGAGAATATCAGCAACTTGGTCCCCAGTCTTCACATGGCTCAAGGAAATAAGACCTTCTTCATACTTCTCTCGTACGAAGTGACAGTCAACCTCGATGTGCTTTGTGCGTTCATGAAACACAGGATTGGTTGCTATCTGTATTGCAGCTTGATTATCACACCATAACAGAGTTGAGTCATGAACAGGGTATCCGATTTCACAAAGAGTCTGTCTGATCCACATGATCTCAGCAACAGTGTGCGACATAGCCCGATACTCTGCCTCGGCACTAGATCTGGCGACAGTGGTCTGTTTCTTGCTCTTCCAGGAGACAAGGTTTCCTCCCATAAATATAGTAAATCCTGTGGTAGACTTCCGAGTGGCTAAACAACCTGCCCAGTCGGAGTCACAGTAAGCCTCTATATTGGAATGACCACGATTCTTGTATGATATTCCTAGACCAGGATCCTTCTTTATGTACCTAACAATGCGGAGAACAGAGTCCCATTGAGAGATAGTTGGGGTGGCCATGAACTGACTGACCTTACTCACAGCACAGGCAATATCTGGGCGAGTCATAGTAAGGTAGTTAAGTTTTCCAACTACTCTACGATACTTCTCTGGCGAATCAAAAGATTTGCTCTCGGCATGAAGGCCCTTTTCTCCTGGTTCAAGGAGAGAATCCATAGGGCGGCAGTCAGACATTCCAAGATCAGATAACAGATCAAGGGCATATTTACGTTGAGAAACAAAGATAGAGTCGTCATGATCAGTAACTTCAATCCCA
The DNA here is from genome assembly GCA_033032865.1 of Dactylorhiza incarnata. Lineage (NCBI taxonomy): Eukaryota > Viridiplantae > Streptophyta > Magnoliopsida > Asparagales > Orchidaceae > Dactylorhiza > Dactylorhiza incarnata. The sequence goes on from JAWHQI010000130.1 coordinate 6,637,342, forward strand.
AGGAAGTATCGCAACAGCCCTAGATCTTTGGTTTGGAAGTTGGAGTGAAAGAACGCTTTGAGATCGGCTATCCCTTTAGGATCACTACCAGTGATGACGATATCATCAACATACACAATTAGGAGCACAGTACCAGCAGAGGAGTTCCGATAAAAGGGAGATGAGTCTTTGACACTTTTGGTAAGTCCGAATTTGGTGACAACAGACCGAAAGCGAGCAAACCACTGGCGCGGGGATTGTTTCAACCCATATAAGGAGGCAAGGAGATGACACACCTTGTTACGCTCCCCCTCAGCAACGAACCCAGGTGGTTGTTCCATATACACCTCTTCCTCCAAGGACCCATGAAGGAACGCATTCTTGATATCTAACTGATGGAGAGGCCACCGGTGAGTGGCTGCAAGAGAGATCACGATCCGAATAGAGGACATCTTGGCAACAGGTGCAAACGTTTCCTCATAATCCACGCCATAAGTTTGGGCATAGCCTTTGGCAACAAGGCGGGCTTTCAAGCGAGCAAGAGAGCCATCAGCATTGGCTTTAACAGAGTAGATCCATTTGCAACCAATAGCGCGCTTTCCAGGAGGCAAAGACACAAGTTCCCAAGTATTATTCAGTTGAAGTGCCGTCAATTCCTCTTGCATAGCAGCCATCCAGCCAGGATGAGTTTTGGCCTCCCCAACCGTTGAGGGAATGGTGTACTGATCCAACATCAAGTGAAGTGCGGTATGAGAAGCAGACAACCCCTGATAAGAGCTCACATAGAGAGGTCTATTCTGGCAAGTTCGACTTCCCTTGCGGAGAGCAATAGGAAGCTTGGTACTAGCCAAAGGTGGAGCGGCAGGCACTTCAGTTTGGTTCTGGTCCTCACTAGTAGGAGCAATCTGAGGAACAATAGTTGTGCCATCAATGGTTGAGGTAGGATGAGATGGTGGTATTTCAGTTCTGTCAGAAGTGCGACGAGAGTAGACCTGTCCCCAAAGGGGGCACAATATGTTAGTCGGAGAGACGAGAGCAGAATCAGGACGAGGAACTAGCATCTCATCGAGAGAGAGATCAGAAGATGAAGTGGGAAGGGGAGAGCCAGTGGTACGATAAGAGACAGATTCGAGGAAGACAACATCTGAAGAAATGATGTATTTGTGGAGTTCTGGAGAATAACAGCGATATCCCTTGGTAGTCCGAGAGTATCCAAGGAAGATACACTTCAAAGAGCGAGGATCAAGTTTGGAAACGGAGGGACGAGCATCCCGGACATAGCAAACACACCCAAAGACCTTGAAGGGTAGAGGAGGCCCCGAGTGGTCGGGATAAAGGATGTGATAAGGTGTCTCCCCCTGAAGTATATGAGTAGGAAGATGATTAATGAAATGGGCAGCGGTAAGAACAGCATCTCCCCAAAAGTGTTTGGGAACATGCGTATGATGAAGGATAGCCCGGGTTACCTCAAGAAGGTGGCGATTTTTTCTTTCGGCAACCCCGTTTTGTTGGGGGGTATCAGGGCAACTGGTTTGGTGTATGATACCCTTGTCGGAAAGAAAGCTAGACATGGACTGGGACATGTATTCCCTCCCATTATCGGTACGAAGACATTTCAGACGAACAGAAAATTGAGTGAAAATTTCATTCCACAAATGTTGAAAAATAGAGAGTAATTCAGAGCGATTTTTCATTAAGTAAACCCAAGTCATGCGAGAAAAATCATCAATAAAGGTAACATAATATCTGTGTCCTAACAACGTAGGGACAGGACACGGTCCCCAGACATCAGAATGAAGTAAATCAAAAGGTGCAGAAGCACGAACATCTACACGAGGTACATAGCTAACTCTATGGAGTTTAGCAAACAAACACGACTCACAGCTGAGATGGGAAACGTTCCCAAACTCAGGATACAAACGACGCATGACCTGCATAGAAGGATGACCATGACGGTAGTGGAGGTCCAAGAGTTTGGCCGAAGCAGCAGAACAGGCAATGTGGGAAACTTCATCCAAAACATAAACACCACCACGCAGCTTTCCTCTACCAATAATACGACTCGTCGACTGTTCCTGAAAAATGCAACCAGAAGATGTGAAGATAGCAGTACAGTTTAAATCACGAGTAAGCTTACTAATGGACAATAGGTTGTAAGCAGATTGAGGAACATGAGCAACCGAGGATAGAGGCATATCCGGTGTCACATTGCAGCTTCCAAAGCCAACAATAGGAACAGTGGATCCATCTGCAACAGTAATGGAAGACCCACAATGGGTATGATATGAACGCAAGATACCTGATACCATTTTACGAAGAGAATGAATGGCTTATCTTCTTAAACCGGACTAAGGCATACATATATATAACATCTAACAAAAATAATGTTAGAGCTCAATAATTTTCACTTGATTAAGTATTTGTTAAACATAATCAAGCGCTGAAACTTTGATATGATGCAAGTGATCACGTTGATTTTAATTTTTAAGAGATATAAGTGATAGTAATTAATGATTAATAAGTAAAATAAATGAAAAATCTGATAAAGAAGATGAACTGATGTTTGATGCTGATTATGTAAAATGGATGTGATTGCGTCTTGCCCTCTTCAGGCGCGCGCCTGCTCTTTGAGCCTTGCGCCTAGGCTCCAAGACCCCTTTGCGTCTTGGTGCGCCTTGAGCCTTTGTCGGAGGACATTTAAAACAATGGGGTTACATCTTTGGCGTATTTGACGGTTCTTTCTTCCTCATGGCCTGGATCCCAAGGCACGTGATCCCGATACATATCTCCTTCCCTTTATTTCTTCTCAATTGCTCCTCTTTTCCTCAGTTTCTTTCACTAGTTGCGAGGTATATCGATGAAAAAGAAACACTAATTAGGGTTTGGAAATAGGAATTTGTGATCATATTGGATGTTGTTTCCCATTATATTTTATCTGCAAGAATCTTGCGTGCATTCTTCTTCCGTGTATCTCGATACCCTTGTTATTGGATTTCTATGTAAATCAATATTTTAAACATGCAGGATATCCTTTTTTCACGGGTATGTCATATCATCTTCATTTGTTCATAATCGTATGTTCTTAAGCTAAAGCCACTTATGCCATATTTAATGCAGTGATCGCTAATACGCTCCGATTACACCTAAACAAACCGATTGGTTTGTGTACTTTTAGGCAAGCACACCTATCATTGGTAGTGTATATAAAATGATATCAATGTCATATTTTTCGTGGCACGCCATTAACTACCCTACTTCTCTCCTCTCTTGTTATCTTATTAAGTAATTGATTGACATAAATATAATAATAATAATGATACAATATAATAAACCCTAAAACTGTGAAGTTCATTTGGAGGATATTGATTTGACCATATAAAAATTATAACATGATTTAACCATTGAAAATGATTTTCAGATTTTGTGAAGAATGCTATTCTAGACCGCAAGATTTCACCAAACTCCGAACTCATTGGTCCAGATGAACAAAGACTAACTTTAGGGTCATCTACTTGAGAATTCAACTCGCTACGTAAACTTCCCTAAAAATTGCTTTAATATTCTTTAAACTCTATACTTGGCTTTCACTCCAAACCGACTTGGCTTCCACTCCAAGATGAGAGACTTGTGTCAATCTCCCTCGAGATTTGCATGCAAATCTCTTTATCTACGTATGATCTATTCATAAACAACGCGCTAAGCTCTTTGGAATTATGAGACTCGATTATGAAAATGATACCTGCAGAATACTGATTCATAGCGATAAACTACGTTGATAAATCGAAGAAAGATTCTAACACTACAAATATATAAATAAAGTACTTCAAAGCATTCCAACAATCATACCAACATGTAAAATATATGGTCTACATGGATATAGTCAAAGGAGAAAACCTAAAGAGAAGAAGAGAAATCTAGAGAGATAAAGATAGAGATAGAGATCTTCCCTCATCGATCTCTTTTCCTTGGCCTCCTCTCTACATTGTTGATCTCGACCTTAAGATGACTCCAAATGACAAACTCCCAGAAGGGAAAGAGACTAATTTCAGTGAAATGAACTCAAATATATAGTTTTTGAAAAAAGTTACCCGACACGGCCTGGCGATACGGGCGTGTCACCGGGGCATGCCGATCCAAAAGTCGCGTCGTTTCGTCAAATAACTGGCACTCCCACATGGCCCCTCTTGAGATGGCTGTGTAGACTTTTCTCTGGGTTGGTCCTCTTCAACCTCTTGATTATTTCTTCCTTCTGGCACTTTCTCCAATTCTTGTTCCTTTATTCTGAAAATATAGAAACAAGTGAAATAATATTTGAACTGCATAAAAATGATATAAAGTGAGTGCTTTATCTAATGCAAATGATATGAATTAATAGTATAATTATGCGCTCATCAGTCACGATCTATGTGAAATAGTGGAACTCGCAAGCACTATGGTGTCCGTCGAAAATCCCCGGTTTTCTACCAATTTCTTCTAGCGTTCAAATGCTTGACTACATGGCGCTAAACGGCCAGCGCCTTGCGTCGGCGTTATATTGAATCTGCAGCACTAAACAGACCAAAGTCAAATTCTATGATTTTTACGGGAAATTCTAATATAGTATTTTTCATGCACTAAATCTTCTTTGGGAAACCATAAACTCCAATACGTCCACCTAAAGCCTATAGTCCTATCCGTTGATAAGTCATTTTGCAACATTGTCCCCAGTTGTTTGATGTCATATTACAATTGTATTATGGTGCCAAGTAAATTCTAGAGCATAGACACGAACATGCAGAAAATTATAAGACATAAAGGATGATTATTAGGTTGAGCATTGGAGTGAATTCCTGTAAAGAACACACATTGTGATTAATTCAAGTGCGTGTTTCAGATTGTTAGAGATGTTACTGTTGAAGTACATAAAAGTAGCACACGTGACTATGCTGAAAATAATAAAACATGAAAGGATCATTACTACTTTGTGCATCAAGGTGAAGTACTATAAATAACATGTGTTATCGTCATTAATTCTGGCGTGTTTCAGACTCTAGAAAAGTTACTGTTTAAATACATAGTTTGCAAAACACATCTTGAGGTCATTCTTGCTCCCTGCTTTACTAAAATGGCTAATATCCACAGATTTAGTTTGTCAATCTGGACCTGGTTCTTGGCCTGCAACTATCTATGCTCAAGCTGCAAAGTATCCCATGGGAAACAGCATGGCCCAGGTTCCACCCTCTTATATTTTTTTTGTTCTTTCATGCATATTAAATTCTTCTTTGAAAATGTCAAACTTTCCCGTTGTTATTATCTACTGATTGTGAAAAATAAAATAAAAAGAGCAACATCACATTTACATTGCTTCCCATGTTGGTTCATTGCTGTCTATGAGCCATGCCATTTCATGTTAACCAAGTCAGGTTAATGTATCTCCGATGGGGATCATGCCATATGACCTGTAAGGGTCTACATGCGTTGGCCGAGGGAGTATCAGTGACTATCAAGACCATTCATTTCGAGCGGATCAACGATCTATGAATTTAAATTTTTTGTATATATATATTTTTATTTTTATTTTCTATGTTTTGGGAGTCATTATGATCAGATAATCATAACCCTTCATGGATCCTCCTTGGTCTGTATAGAGGTAAAAGACTTATTTTAGAGATATTGAAAGTTGGAGAGAGAAAAAACCTCCTTCTGATGACTAGCGCCGAAGCCGGAATCCTGGTGCGAAGCTCAAACATTTCTCTCCCCTCCCTCTTCTTGGCTGGCCACCCCATTCCCCCCTTTTCCCATTCCCGGCCACCTTCCTTCCACCTCCGGCCACCACTTCCAACCACCATTAATCCGGTCACCACCACCACCACTTCTCCCCATAACTTCCACAACCTCCACATAACATCCTTAACCACCCAAATACCCCATCAATTACCCTATCAATACACACCATGTTCCGGGCTTATATCGACGAATATGTGGAGCTGACACACCATGTTCCGGGCTTATCCATGACCCATTAACTCGGGTACTTCTTCATTGGCTTGCAACCGCATATCCTCCCTCGCTTGCACATGTTGAGCCCACCCACGCTCAGAGTGGTCATTCAACAGGCCCACTTTGTAGAAGTAGAGTTTTCTACAACAAGGATCCTCAAGCACTATATCATTTCGGTCTCCCCGTCGCGATCACATGCCGACCCACCCAAACAGGCACATGCCCTCTCTCCGTCACCATATGAAGCTCTCCCACCATAGGCTCTGTGTTACGATCTCGGAGAGGAATCCGACAAGGGGAGGGTCGACGGCTAGGAGAGAGAGAAGAGGTGAAAGAGGAAATGAGAGGGAGCAACCCTAAAAAGTTCATTCATCCCAAGATAAAACCCTAATACAAGCATACAACACCCTTTATAACAGCGGGGTGCGAATATCAAAATATGCTTTGCAAATAGTAAAAATCAAAACAACATTAAAATAGAAATAATCAAGTAGATCGAGCATCGACAGTCTCTTCCACGACCGGTGGGCTAGTATCTGTCGCCTTCCTGCGTGTGTAGACTCGCCACGACGTCTCTTCGGTGTGCACGTCTGTAACAATGTCGCCGTCTGGAAAATGTCCCTTGTCCTCAAGGCAGTAGTAAGCGAACAGGCGGTGGAAGTCGTCCCGGGGCACGTAGCGTCGGATTCTGGACGATTGGCCCACGCGACAAGGACCTCCTCCGAAGCGGGGTCCCCCTTGATACGATATCGACGATCAAGTATCTTGACCGGGTAGTACGACGCCTTACCGGAAAGATCGAGGTCAGCCGGAATGTGATCCTTGGTAGCATGCTCTCCCACCTTACGACGTAGCTGAGAAATATGGAAGACCGGCTGTATGCGGCTCCCACTAAGAAGGAAGAAGCGGTAGGGGACTGCGCCAATACGAGCGAGGATCTCAAAGGGACCAAAGAACCGTGGAGCGAGTTTCGGGCAAGGTCGGCGGGCCACCGATAGCTGGCGGTACGGGTGCAGCTTGGCGAATACCTTCTGCCCCACTTGAAAGAAAAGGTCACGCCTCTTCCGGTTCGCAAAGGACGTCATCTTCTGTTGTGCCCGTCGTAGATGGTGCTTCAGATGGTCGATGATAGTATCCATATCGCGTAGGGTGGTGGCCAAACTCTCCACCTGGCATTCCCCAGGATGGTGGCGGACAATCGAGGGTGACGGCCGACCGTAAACAACCTTGAACGGTGTGGTGTCGGTCGCGTGGTGGTATGCGGTGTTGTAGGAGTACTCAGCCCAGCTGAGCCACTTGGCCCACCCCCGGGGTTGCTCCCCCACGAAGTAACGAAGGTATATTTCCAAGCACCGGTGAGGACCTCGGATTGGCCATTCGTCTGAGGGTGGAAAGCGGTGCTCATGCGAAGATGTGTCCCTTGCAGCCGAAAAAGTGTCGTCCAGAAAGTGCTCAGGATGAGTGGATCCCGGTCGCTCACAATTGAACGTGGGAATCCATTGTGGCGCACGACCCCGTTGATGTTACTCTCCGCGACGGTGGCGGTGGTGTAGGCGGTGTAGGGATGGCAGAGTGGAATGAAATGGCCGTACTTAAACAACCGGTCTACCACGACCAAAATGCAGTCGAACCCCTGTGAATGCGGTAGCCGGGTAATGATGTCCATGACCACATCCTCCCAAATGCGGTCCGGAATCGGAATTGCTTAAGAAAACCTCCAGGAAACGCGGCTTCATAATTGGCCTTCTAGCAAAAGAGGCAGGCGGCCACGCAGGCTTTGACTTGCTGGAACCTATGAGGCCCGTAAAGAGAGGCCGCCAAGCGGCGGTATGTGCGGAAGGCGCCCATATGCCCCTCGGAGGGCGAGGCGTGGAACTCGGCGAGGAGGCGGTGGATGCTCGGCGAGGACGGCGCGAGGACAAGGCGGCCCTTGTAGAAAAGGCGGCCGCCAACTAGAGAGTATGGTGGGTGAGTCGTGGCATCATCGATGAGGGTCGTTCGAATCCCATTCAAATGGGGTCTGCCTCCACTTCGTACTGTATGGTCGCTGCTTCCTCCCACACCGGCCGAGAAACCGACGCTTACTCCAGGCACTGGCTCCGGCGAGAGAGGGCATCAGCCGCTCGGTTCGCTCGCCCCGGGCGAAACTCGATCGTGAAATCGTATCCCAGAAGCTTGGCGACCCACACTTGCTGTGCTGGTGTGACAATCTTCTACTGCAAGAGGTAGCGCAGACTGTGGTGATCAGTGCGTATCACAAACGATCGTCCCAGCAGGTAGGGGCGCCAATGCTGCACATCGAGGACGAGGCCCATGAGTTCGTTCTCGTACGCAGAGCGGATCCGAATGGTATTGGAGAAGGCTCAACTAAAGTAAGCCACCGTCCGACCGACCTGCATAAGAACGACTCCCACTCCGGAACCAGACGCATCACACTTCACAAGGAAGGGCAGTCGGAAGTCGGGCATGACTAACACCGGCCCGTACACCAGGGCTTGCTGGAGGGCGGCAAGGGCGCGACAGCCGCAGCCGACCATTGGAAGGGACCCTCGCCTGTCTTCTTCAGGAGCTGTTTTAGGGGGCGAGCCAGCACCCCCCCTAACGCTGGATGAAACGGTTGTAGTACCCATTCATGCCGAGGAGCCCGAACATCGCGTAACGAAGTAGGTGTTGGCTACTGTATGACCACCACAATCTTTTCCTCGTCCATAGCCACCCCTCGGGCCAAGATAGTGCGGCCGAGGTAGCTCACCTCTACCGCTCCAAAGGAACACTTCTTTGGATTGAGTTTGAGGTGATCTTGCCATGAAGAGCTGTAGACCAAAATGTCGTAAAAAAACAATGACATGTCTGCGATGTACCGCCCGAAAGATGTCATTCATCGTCGCCTGGAAGGTGGCAGGAGCATTGGTTAGCCCGAAGGGCATGACCAAGAACTCGTTGTGGCCGTCATGAGTACTGAAAGCGATTTTAGCGACCCCTTCCGGCCGCACCCGGATGTGATGATAGCCCGCTCTGAGATCCAACTTTGTGAAGAATACGGCCCTGTGAAGATCTTCCAGAAGCTCCCGAATCATTGGAATCGGGTACCTGTCCGATACCGTGGGCTTCTTTAGCTCGTGATAGTCCACGCAGAAGCACCAACTGTCATCCTTCTTCTGGACCAAAAGGATCAGACTGGAGAACGGGCTTGCACTGGGAAGGATGAGGCCTCCCACCAGCATCTCATGGACCAGAGGCTCAATTTCGTCCTTTTGCACATGACCGTAATGGTACGGCCGCACCGACACCGACGCAGTACCTAGATGGAGGGGAATGGCGTGATCGGTCGGTCGAGTCGGGGGCAGTCCATGACTCCATTCAGGGCCTCAAAGACATCCCCGAACTCGGTGTGCAACCCCCGAAGGTCGGTCGGATGAGAGGGAGGCACTGCAGCTAGGCCCGAGAAGGGACAAAGCCATGCAGAGAAGTCGACGACGACGGTCCGCTTGATCGTGCGTAAGGAGACTGGGGCACGGAGGAGGGCGGAGTCGCCAACGAGACGACACGACTGACCCCGGTGAAGGAACTATATGGTCATGGTGGCCCAGTTAACCCACAAGTCGCCGAACATGCGAAGCCAAGCCACCCCCAAGATTGCGTTGATACCGCCAAGACCAAACGCGTAGAAATCAGCTGTCACCGAGCATTCTCCCACTAGGACAGACATGACGGGGCAACGACCCAGTGTCAGCCGGCGTTGCCCATCGCCCAGGCAGACTGTAAAATCTGGGGATGGAACCGAGGGGAGCCGAAACTGCTGCACCAAATGAGCCGAAAGGAAGTTGTGGCTCGCACCACTGTCCGCAATGACAATGATTGGATGATCACACAACAAGCCCGAGAGCTTCATGGTCTGGGGTCCTAAGATTCTCTCCACCGAAAAACAAGGCAACTCCAAGCGGTGGAAGGTTGTCACTGGGCCCTTCCTCTTCGAAAAGCTCGAGGGACTCAAAATCAGCCCAGGTGATCTCCAAAATCGCCGATAATGGCGTGGAACTCCTTCACGACGCACTCATGGTTCGGGGAGTAGGACTGGCGGCACCGAAAACAGAGTCCCTTGCTATGGAGCTTGTTGCCCCCATGTGGTTGCCGTGGCGGAGGGATTGGGGCCGGTGGTCGCCATGGTGGTCGAGAGGGGTGTGTGTTGGCCGACTGCAAGAGCCGGTCGCCAAGGGGAGAGGTCGACCTCCACTAGACGCGCCAAGTAAAGAGCGTCGGAGACCATCCTGGGGTGGTGCGTTCGAAGCCGAGAGCGGATGTGAGACAGCAAACCCTGCATGAAGAAGCCTAAGTAATGGTCGGGCGGAAGGCATGGGACGTGGGTGACCAAGGCGATAAACTCATCAATATAGTCGTCAAGGCCGGTCGTCTGGCGGACGCCACAAAGGCGATCGATAGCGGTGGAGCCGGAGTGGCGGGTGTCATACTGTCAAATCATCTCCGGTTTGAGCTCGGGCCAGGAGAGGGATTGGTTAGATTGGCGGAGCCACCACGCCCAATGAAGTGCAGAGCCGTCTAGACCGACAAGAACGGTGGACACCTTGTCCTGTTTCGGCGTGAAGTTGAGGTCAAAGTACTATTCCGCCTTAGCGTACCAACCATCGGGTCGATGCCGACGAAGGACAGAATGTCGAGGGAGAGAGCAGACCGGCCTGGAGTCGGGTGGGATTGCGGCTCGGGTGGAGGTCTAGCCCGTGGCGTCGAGGAGGGATCCCCCGTCCACGACCGAGCTGGAGCCAGAGGGGGTGGTCAGTTCTTGGAGGGAATCGATCTTGGAATGGAGGGCGAGGAGCGAGGCATGCGGGCGGAAACGAAGGTCGCGGACGAGCGCGATGGCGAGAACCGGTGGCTGGCGGGCGGTGAGGCAGGTCGGACCAAATTGTTACGATCTCGGAGAGGAATCCGGCAAGGGGAGGGCTGGCGGCTAGGAGAGAGAGATGGGAAAGAGGAAATGAGAGGAACTAGGAGCAGCCCTAAAAAGTTCATTCGTCCAAAGATAATACCCTAATACAAGGATGTAACACCCTTTATAGCAGCGGGGTGCGAATAACAAAATATGGTATGCAAATAGTAAAAAACCAAAACAACATTGAAATACAAATAATCAAGTAGATCGAGCATCGACGGTCTCTTCCACGACCGGTAGGCTAGTATCTGTCGCCTTCCTGCGCGTGTAGACTCGCCACGACGTCTCTTTGTCGTGCACGCTCGTAACACTCTGCATGTACCCCCTCTCTAGCATCTGCATCCAGTTTCACCAGCCAAGCTGAATCCTCCAACACACCGCCTCGCCCACCAAGATTACATCAACCTTCGCCACTAAGACCTTTGTTTCCACTACAAATAATCGTGCTCCCTCCTTCACAACTGTCCCCATTAAGGGTTGCGCTTGCTGCTTGCGGCCGAAGACAACTCCATTACAATTGCTGACTTCGAAGCCCTGAAGCTCAAGGATTCCATCACCGCTTCTCGACATTGAGGGAAAGGCCACTTTTTGAGATCAGAGTGTTGATACATATATGCACTATAAGTCGATTAGTATGCTTGTCTACAATTAGTTAAGTCGTGTTTGTGGCACATGGTATCTTGTACCCCTATTATATAAAGTGGTGTAAGGCTAGTGATATGGTCATCTTTTGAGTCTTGGTCTATGATCTCTCCTTGGAGAGGACTCTGTAAATGAGCCAACCTTCAGGAGTTTAGGCCCGAATATACCTTGCGATTGTATCCGTCTTATTAATGTTATATGCGTACCATCTATCTTTAAGAATCATATGTGAGAGACATTGCTTTGATTTCATTCTTAGGCACCTGAAACAACTCTCTATTTACATTGTTGACAGAGAAAATACTTCTGATTAAACATGTAATTCTGTATAGAAGTTTTTTCCCCTCTAATGGATTGTTGTGTTGCCAATGATTCTTGTTAACAGTATTGTTAAATGTTTTTTATTAGCATAGCTTGTTACGAAGCTATATCTGTTACTGCATTGTTTTTTCTGGCTAGTCTTCTTATGCATGATTATATTTACATTTAAATTCCCTTATTTTCTTGCATGTTTTCATATTAATCTAGAGTCCATTGTTTTCTAGTTATAGTTAGATGCTAAACATTATTGGAATCATGAATACTTAATGTATTTTCTGTGGGAAACAAGCTTGTCATGCTTGCTCACCAAGTTCGATTTGATCTTGGTCAGCTTGGGGGACTAATCTTTGACTAAAGCATAAGTAGTTGGTCCTCTGATGTCCTAGGTTTCTAGAAATTAATTACACAAAACTCGTAAGACTATGCTACTGTTAGTAACTGTACTTATTGTTTCATTTTTTAATGCTTCCTTCTCGTTGGTGGTAAGAAAAAAAAAGAAAATGACATTATGTTTATCATTTACTTATACTTTTCGGTATACTTGAATGTGTATAAGCCTTGCTAATGGCTCTAGTGAAAAATAAAGCTCCAGCAAGTAACGGAGCTTCTACCCTTAGGTGGGAAATGAGGCTCAAAATGAAGATTGTCCTTTTTCCCACCACACCAGAGCTAAAAAAGGGAGGTCACCCAAACACTTCCATTTCTGTGATGACGTGAATTGAAAATGCTACCGAAGCAAAAACAGAGTACCAAAGAGCCAAACTCTACTAATGGATGTTAAAATGTATAAGCTTGAGTTAAACTGAATGGAGTTCCTTCTGTCAATGATTTCCTACTGAAATTCACGTTTCCTTATTCTCTTTTTGGCATGCATCTCCCTGTTCATATGCTTTAACATGAAGTTAGCCCCTTTTCTGATTTCTGGCAGGACGTCTTTGGTGTTATTCCTGGAGATACAGATTACAGAATTCTTGCTGAAGATTATAGCAATATTCCAGGACTTGATATCATCTTTGTCGTGGGTGGTTATTATTATCATACATCGTATGATACAATCGAAAGATTACTGTATGTGCTGAAATTACAGATTATGCTTAGCCTGTTGGTTCATTCTCAATGCATTATTATTTTTGTTTGTTAAAGTGGACTTCTTTTGAGCAGGCCAGGAAGCATCCAAGCACGTGGTGAGAACACGTTCAACTTGCTCGAAACATTTTCAAACTCTGCAATGCTACTTGATGCTAAACAGAGAAATCTGAAAGATTCAGAAAAAAGTGGCGATCGTGCTATATTCTTTGACTATCTGTCTCTCTTTATGGTATTTCATCATACCTGGGTTTAATCTGGTTGACCTACAAACATTTTGTTATATTTTGTTGATCAATGACAGGAATGTGCATTTAACTAACATATCTTGGTTTTCTATCTTTCTGTGTTCCAGGTATTTTATTCAAGAAAGACGGCATTGTTACTCTACAGTCTTCCAGTGGTCATATTCCTCATCATGCCACTGTTTCTTCAGTACCCAAATATTGCATTGCACTCTTGTCTGTTTACCTTTTTTGGCTTGATAAAGGGTATGCAGTTCTCATTTGCTTTACAGATACCTCTGGACGAATTATGTGAAACTTATTAGTTATTTATCTGTGTCCTAATATTATGCCAGTTTGAAGTAATGAAGTTAGGATGTTTTTTTTATTTCTTTATTTATCACTATTCTTGTAGTGCCTTCATTTAATATCAGCAGCATTATGCCTTCTAGTTTCTTTTCTTTATTTTACACAAAGAAGTATAGCAGCTCATGCAGGAATTTGATCCATTGCATACCTTCTCTCGATGTCTGCTAACAAGTTCTGTTTTATTTTACATTTGTATGAACAGTGGCAATCGGGACTTTAAGTTTTAAGACATTCCCTAGAAGCATCATGGTTGATCTTTGAGCAAGTATAAGTTAGATAGGGGCTTGAAAGAAGAAACATGAGAAAAAGATAAGAGCCAGAGTTTGACGAAACATAAAATTTGCAGTCTTCATTAAAGATCAGAGGTAGTGCATGGGAAGGGACAGAGTATGCTAAAAGTAGCAGTGGGCAACACAGAGCTGCAGCATCTTGAATGGCAAAGCTTGTGTTGCTGATCTAGGCCCATTCTTTCAATTAGCACTCGGAACATTTTATTGAAACTGGAGATTGATTGTTGCATCATAATGCATTTACTTTTGATTATAATGCATTTGCTTTAGCATCTGGATCATTTAATATTTACATTTCTTATCAGGAAATTCACTAAATCTAGCTAAACCATACCATTTCGATTCTTGTGTCACTCAAACAAACCCAACAAAAAGATGGGAATTTTTTGTAGAAGGTTACTGTTCATTGACCTCGCGTTATGCATTTTATGCTATGTGAAAATAGAAGTGGCATTTGAGAGTACCATAAGGTGTATCATCATATAGATTCTTTGGGGTTAATCTCGATTCTTCCTTCTCAGTTTTTCCATTGATTATTGATTCATCTTTCCATAAGATGTATCACCATTGATTGGACCTCATTCTTTCCATGGATTCTTTCCCCAACAAGGTGACCCTCATCTTTCATGTTTCTGTTATCCCTTCTAATTTGTCTTCTTTATGGATCTTGTCTTTGTTGCAAGTACTAGCAACATCAAAAGGATTGTCCACGGTCCACATTGTTTAGAATTGCCTAATATCTTATTAGTTTTATTCTAAATGCTCTAATTGATTCTTAATGCTATTATTGAAGATTTAACTTGTGTGGGAATGAATAACACTTTTATTGGTTTCATTTTTCAACTTATTTTAATAAAGAAGGCATTAAATCCTAATTATTATTTGATATCATAACTTAAAGTAAGGTTAGTGGAGCCTAAATATGTAATACCTTAGTGATGTTACTGTTAAAGTTATCGCAGTTATCACATTATTAGAGTCCTTTAAGAGTGTTTGAGTTTAGTCCCACATTGTCAGTTCGAGTTTAAGAGTCCTTATATTTCCTATATAATGCCCCTTTGTGGATGAATAAAATTGCACATTTTATTTTCTCTCTTTGATATTTCAACATGGTATCAGAGCAGGGAAAATGATTCCTCGTTGATTCCCTCATTCGGAACCCTAGCGGTCTCGTTCGCTTCTCACATGAGAATGTTTCTGTTGTTCTTCCGTTGTTCCTCTTTTGCCGCACTGATCTCGTGATCGCCAGCCTCGACGTTTTCTGACGACAACCTTGCTGGTTGCTGCTACACCCGTCTGCTGCTCGTCATTCTCCCGACTTCGGATCAACGAAGGCAAGTCTCCTATCACCAATCCAGTCGACGCTCTCCTGCATCTTCTTCGATCCCGTGCCAGCTCCCGTCTTCCGCTTTCTTCGTCGACGTTCCCGTCTGCTTCTGCTATCGTCGACTGTCCAGTAGGTATTTTCCTTTCCGTCAACTGCTTCCTCGTTCTGTTTTCGTCATCGTCCCCAACCGCTCTTCCCGTCGCTATTCCCGTCTGCCGATCCTCTCTGCTCATCGTCTTCGTTCCAGTCGACGTAATTGTTGCCATCGACGACTCCAGACATTATTGTTCCTATCGAGCGCCAAATAAGAGATGCTTTTGAGCTCGACAACACTTCCCTCTGCCGAAGACTTCGTCGATCCCGTCTGCTGCTTTCAACTTGATCCCGACGGCTGCTTCCGTCGCAGATTCCGCTAGTTGCTGTTTCTGTTTGTCGTCGATCCCGCATACGCTGATCCAGTCGATGATGTCTTCCTCTGTTGTTCCCTCTAATGAAGATCTCCTGCCGCAGACAGGCGATCTGCTTGGTCTGATCACTCGATCTACTCGCCGTTGTGATGTTATTCCTGCCGACTTCTCCATCTGCCATTTCAGTCGACAGTTCCTGCAACCACGTGGCGATCTTTTGTCGGTGCTGCCTCCTGTCGCTTTCCTTCCAGTTCCTGCCGCTGCTACCCCTTCCGTGGTGTTGATCTCTCGCCAATGCTGAATCTTTCGTGATGGTTTGATCATTTTTATGTGTTTTTAAGTTTCCTTGTTTGGTTCTTGTTAGTGTTTGCTTTTTATGTTGTTTTTATGCCATACCGCATGTGTGTTCCACGTGAGGGGGAGTGTTTGTGACGAAGGAAACTCAGATGGTATTTCCTGACTCGCCTTTGTCCCATATGGCCCTCCCGGCTTTTGTCATGTGTTATTTGCGTCTCCCCATTTTTCTCCGTTATGGTACATGTTGTGGTAGGGTCTTTGTTGGTTGACCTTATTCCAATGGGTTGTGTTGTGTGGGAGTTTCCCCAGTGACCCGCCTGTTGATTTTATCGAGCGAGTCCATGGCCGGTGGGACCGCTATGGTTTGGAATATCCCCAGTGGCTCGTCTGTTAATTTTATCCAGTGAGTCCATGGTCGGTGGGTCCGCTGTGGTTCGGAATATCCCCGGTGGCTCGTCTATTGATTTGTCCCACTTAGCCTACCACCATTACCTTTCTTTTTTTATGATGTTTTCAAGCTGGAGGTTTCCCCTCCAGCTTGAGGGGGAGTGTTAAAGTTATTGTAGTTATCGCATTATTAGAGTCCTTTAGGAGTGTTTTAGTCCCATATTGTTAGTCGAGTTTATGAGTCCTTGTATTTCCTATGTAATGTCATTTTGTGGATTGTAGGAAAAACTGAATCTTATATGTATTACTTCTATATGTATACAAAAGGAGAGTACATATTTATAAGAGGGAGAAGAGAGAGAGAAATCCTATACACAATGTGAAACTAAAGAGATATAGAAGAGAAGTAAATGGGCCACCAAATGGGCCAAACATATGGGTTATTTCAACACTCCCCCGCAAGCTGGAGCGTACAAATCGTATGCACCAAGCTTGGATAAGCATTGATAGAAGAGGGTACTGGACAGTGCCTTTGTGAGGACATCCGCAACTTGTTCAGTACCAGGGACATGTTTTAGCTCGATCTTCTTCATTTGAACTTTCTCCCGGATAAAGTGGTAGTCGACCTCGATATGCTTGGTTCTTTCGTGGAAGACCGGGTTCTTGGCAATATGTATAGCAGCCTGACTGTCGCAGAGTAGAAGAGCAGGAGCAGGAAGTTTTACCCCAAGATCCGTGAGAAGACTTTCAAGCCATGTAAGTTCAGAGACCACAGATGCCATTGCCCTGTATTCTGCTTCTGCTGAGGAGCGCGCAACCACTGCTTGTTTCTTGCTACGCCAGGTAATCAAATGTCCTCCGAAGTACGTACAGAAGCCACTGGTTGACCGACGATCATCCAGAGAGCCGGCATAGTCAGCATCAGAGTATGCCACCAGTGTTGGAGTTGAGGATGAGGTCTTGTATACCAAGCCTTGACCAGGAGCAGCTTTTAGATATCGGAGAATCCGTTCCACAGCCTGAAGATGAGAGGAACGAGGGGCGTGCATGTAACGGCTGACAATACCGACAGCGAAGGAGATATCTGGTCTTGTAACAGTCAGATAGATCAATTTTCCTACCAGTCAGAGGACTGAGCACAAATCTTGTGATTTGCGTCCATTGGAGTGTTGATGGGTTTGCAGCCGGAGTAGCCTGCATCATGAAGAAGATCGAGGCAATACTTCCTCTGAGATAGAACAAGGCCATCTGGTCGCCTGGCTACCTCCAGGCCCAGGAAGTAATGAAGATTCCCCAGATCTTTTGTTTGGAACACGGAGATGAGTTGTTGCTTGATCGCCTGAATTCCTTTTGAGTCGTTGCCTGTGATAATGATATCATCTACATAGACTAGAAGGAGAACAGTGCATGTTGCCTGGTGGCGAGTAAACAAGGAGAAGTCAGTCGAGCTCCGAGTAAATCCTGCTTCACGAAGGACCTTGCTGAGTTTGTCGAACCATGCTCGAGGAGACTGTTTGAGACCATAGAGAGACCGCAAAAGATGACAGACTTTCGGGGTCCGAGACTCCCCCGTGGTCTCAAACCCGGGCGACTGCTGCATGTACACCGTTTCACTGAGATCACCGTTTAAGAAGGCGTTCTTAATATCCAGTTGATGTAGGGGCCATTGGCGGTGCACAGCAACGGAGAGAAGAACCCGTACTGTGTTCAGTTTGGCGACGGGAGAGAAGGTTTCGTCGTAGTCCAAACCTTGTTGCTGGGTGTAGCCGCGAGCCACTAGTCGAGCTTTTAAGCGGTCAATGGCCCCATTCGCAGCATGCTTGATGACGAAGATCCATTTGCAACCAACAGTTTTCTGGCCAGGGGGAAGATCCACCAGCTGCCAGGTCTGGTTTGCCCACAACGCGGCCATTTCTTATTCCATGGCGGCACGCCAGCCAGGATGTTGAAGAGCCTCCTGCACAGAGTTAGGAACTGCAACCGACGATAAAGAGGTGGCCAGAGTATGAAGGTGGGGTGAGAGGCGATGTAAGGACATATAATTCGCCAAAGGATGGGCAGTCGATTCTGGTACCTGATCAGCAGAACACGGAGCACCTGAGGTCGAGTCGGACTGCGGAGTCGGATCGGAACGAGGATGGTGACGAGTGTAGACACGGATAATCGGTGGTTTAGAGATAATGGAGGTTGGAGTGGGAGCAATATGAGGGGCTGGAGATGGAGGAACTGAAACTGAAGTGTCGTTGACCGGGATGACAGGTCGCGGAGCGGGTGGTGGTGCAAGGGTGGATACGGGATCAGAAAAAAAACGGCTGCTCCTCCCAGAAGGTAACATCGGCAGAGACCGTTATTTTACGGGTTGTAGGGGAGTAGCAGACGTAACTTTTTTGAGTTCGAGAGTAGCCGACGAAGATGGACTTGGTGGCACGAGGATCCAGCTTATCCGTGGAGGGTCCCAAGATATGGACGTAGCAGGTGCACCCAAAGGTGCGGGGTGTGAGAGAGAAGGCGGGAGTAGAAGGGAAAAGAAGGCTGAACGGAGTATTATTATGGAGAACGGATGAAGGGAGACGGTTGATAAGGAAGCAGGCAGTGGAGACCGCGAAGTTCCAATATGATTTTGGAACGTGCATGTGAAGCATAAGTGAGCGGGCAACCTCGAGAAGGTGACAGTTCTTTCGCTCGGCCACGCCATTTTGTTGAGGGGTGTAAGCGCAGGATGTTTGATGGATGATTCCGAAGTCTGAGCATAGAGTGGCGATATCGTGGCTTGTGTATTCGCGAGCATTGTCGGAGCGGAAGGTTTTGATGGTAGTGGAGAATTGCGTACGGGTCTCGAGGACAAATGCTCTAAAGACACGAGGGAGCTCAGAGCGATCATGAAGCAGGTAAAGCCATGTTAACCGAGAGTAATCATCAACAAACGTGAGAAAATACCGATATCCAGAAATACTAGTAGTTTTATATGGCCCCCAAATATCGGAGTGTACTAAATCAAAAAGAGCCGGGCTCCGAGTACAATGTGCGGGAAAAGAAGAACGCGGCTGTTTGCCGAAAATACAAGTTTCACATTTAAACGGAGAAAGAGGTACATCAGGGAGAGCCTTCTGGAGGACGGGTAGAGGAGGGTGCCCGAGGCGTCGGTGCCAGTCTATGGATGAGACAGTGGAGAGGATGGTGGGAGAGTCGTCAAGGAGGTAGAGTCCGTTCCGCAATCGTCCTTTACCAATGGTAGTCCGCGTCCGTCGATCCTGTATCACAAAGGACGAGGGGTTAAATGTTACAGAACAATCCAAGTCATTAGTAAGACGACCAATGGAAAGTAAATTGAAGGAGGAGCCCGGAACATGGAGAACCGAGCGAAGAGAAAGAGAGGAGGTGAGCGAGATGTCAGCAGAACCGGAAACGGGAACAGTATCCCCATTGGCCACCGTGATGCACTTTGGATGAGGAGTATCCAAATATTGAGTTGGTTGTCGCGAGGTAATATGATGAGTAGCACCGGAGTCCATAATCCATCCTGGGCTAGTGGAGAGACAAGCCATACCTTCATTGGAGACGGAGGCGACAGATGCAGAAGTAGGGCTGAGAAGTCCATGAAGTTGCTGAAGTTGGAGGCGGACTGCGTCAAGGTTCACCGGATCGCTTGAGGTTGATGATCGTTCCGTGGCAAGGGATGCTGTAGGACGAGGAGGATGCCCGTTTTTACGGAAGCATGTGGCCTCATAATGACCATCACGGCCGCAGAACGAGCATTTAGGTCTCCCCCGGCCCCCCCGACCTCTTCCCTGAGCGCCAGACCAGCCTCCCCATGTAGGTGGAGGAGGAAGAGAAGGAGAAGTAGGAGCGTGCTGTTGGCGGGCGGTCTCAGGAGGCAAAGTCGAGGAGTTCTCAGACGAGCCCATTAGCGGAGAGGCAGCGGACTGACGGACAGAGGAGCAGGCCGTGCGAGAAGCAGACCCTGGCTGGCGGTCTGAAGAGAGCAGGCCGCACGGTTTGCCGAGACCGCGGCGGTTTGAGAAGAGCTCGCTGATGCTGACGAGATGAGCTCGGCAGATCGCAAAAATGGGCAGAGTGCTGCTGCGAGGACGATCGGCTGCTGATGAGCATAGGAGGCGGCGGTCTGCTGCTGAAGAGGAGACCGCGCGAGCTGCGATCGGCGAGAAGAGAAGAGAGCTCGGCTAGATGCGACTAGAGAAGAGATCGGCGGTCTGCGAGGAGAGCTCGGCAGAGGGAGATCGCAGAGGAGAGTGCGGCTAGAGGGAAGCTCGACAGAGGTCGCAGAGAGGAGCTCGCTGGTCAGGAGACCGCTGCTGGACGAGCTCGCAGGAGACCGCTGCTGGACTGGAGACCGCTGCTGGACTGGAGATCGCTGGAGCTCGCTGGACTGGAGAGACAGGGCTCGCTGGCAGACCGCAGGAGGCGAGCAGGAGAGAGCTCGGCAAAAGGCGAGCAGGAGCAGTCCGCTGAGAAGCGCGCGGGGAGGAGGAGATCGCTGGTAGAGATCGCTGGCAGACCGCTGAGAAGCGGGAACGAAGGCGAGATCGGGATCGAGTCGCAGCTAGATTGTGCGATCAGAACACTGATCGAGACCGCGGGAGTTCTGCGGGATCGATTGCGAGATCGCGTGAGCTTCTGCGGGCAGAGCAGAGAGGCGGAAGGAGGAGATGGGTCCCACGCGCCAAAGGAAGCAGGCTATAAAAGCCAAGAGGAGAGGGATGCGTGGGAGGCTGGGAGCACTGCTGGAAGCAGCAGGAGGAGGAGCGGTCTCAGAAAATGAGACCGCCAGAAGTCGACAGGGAGGGTGGGCGGTCAGAACATGGGAGACCGGAATTTTTGGAATTTTTGGAACCTCCCTCTGATACCATGTAGGAAAAACTGAATCTTATATGTATTACTTCTATATGTATACAAAAGGAGAGTACATATTTATAAGAGAGAGAAGAGAGAGAGAAATCCTATACACAATGTGAGACTAAAGAGATATAGAAGAGAAGTAAATGGGCCACCAAATGGGCCAAACATATGGGTTATTTCAACATGGATGAATAAAATTGCACCTTTTATTCTCTCTTTGATATTTCAACATAATATGCTAATACGATGGAGTTAAAATTTACCTCTGAGAGATGACATGATTTCTTCAATGGAACTAGTATTGGTCCTTCGACCTTTGAGAGAAATTCCACCAGTTTAACTCTTCTTTTTGTCTCGTCAAAATTATGTGGTGTCGCCAATTAATTCTTATTCATTGGACTAATCAATCAATTTGGGTCATACAAGCTCAATTTCCTGTAGAACAACCACAATGTGTTGGGCATCATGAGCTGAATCAGACTGGTTTTCATGTCTTTTTTGGCCACTTATCATTTATGGTAGATTTTGTTTTATTTATTCATATTTTTTTTATTAGTTTGAATGTAATAAGGTTAAATATAATTTTATCAATCAGGGTTAGGGTTTTGTTTTTTATATGAAGACCATATGTAGGAATTTTCATTTTAAATTTGCTTTTGAATGTATGAACTCATTGAAGAAATCTTGCAACCTTGTTGAGATTTTCTAGTTTTCTTTCACTGAGAGTTTGACAATCCCATGTCTTGAGGATTTGACATGGACATCTTGAGCTATCTTGCTTCTTTTCTCTTTTGTTCCTTCCGACTTTTCTGTTGATCTTCTCCTCATATGCTTGCTATGGTTGAAAATATTGTTGTCATGCCAGGTTTAAGTATATGTAACTAAGGTGCAACCCGGTGTTAAGTATATATGATGGGGATCATGTCACACGACCCATACAGGTCTACATGCATTGGACGAGATAGTGACGATCGGGAATGTTCATTTTTTGTAGATTGTCAATCTAGGAATGTTAGTGATTTTTGTGTATTTTTTAGTGTGTTTATATTAGATTTTTATTCTCTGTTTATATGGATAAATGTCTTATAATCTTTATATGCATAATATCTTGTAATATTTGCACCAAGGCACCTTGTGACTTTCTGGGTTGTATTCATCTATGTATTTGTTGTTTCACACTCTTGCATGTGCACACCTATATTTGTTTTCTTGTTTGTAACTATACTTGAATGTGGTTTGTCTTGTAGTATTATTTATAATCATCATTATTGCAAGTTTAGTTGTAGGAAAGTTATAAGTTCATGTAGTCATTCCAATTAGTTTTCTGATACTTCATTAGAAACTACCCTACATCAATATGTGACAGAGTTCCTTGTGAATTTACTTTAATATGCATGTCATTTTTAATCTTCTCCATTATTGTCATTTTAGAGGTTTTAAAGTTTATATTCTATTTTGTTGAAGACATGCATTAAATCATGTAATTCTTGTTATTTTTCCAGTTTTTACTTGCATTCCAGATAACAATAGATTCTTGGTACATTATTTTTGAGGTTTTTTGTCATTGATATTTTAATTTTTAACTGTATTTAGCCTGACACTTTTTAGGTATGTTGATTCATGCTACTGCTATCATCCTTGCGATAGTGATTCCTGTTGTGTTTTCAGTGTTGCGATTGCTCCTGTCAAGCCATGCAATGAGCTGGTAAGGACTTCATCCATTTTGAAATGTCATTCAATCTATTCTGATCTTCTTTTAAATGGAGAGACTTCGACTTGAGTTTTATCAATTTTCTTATAGTAAACCATAAATTTCTTCTGTCGCTGATACTAGTTTTTTTCTTGCAGTTCACTTTTATGGTTCATGTAGTGATTTTGTTTTTTTAGTATTTATCTCAGTGTTGCAATTATTGCGATATCATCTAAGGACGTTCTGATCAGTCTACAGTTTTAGTGCTTTGGTATTAAAAATTGAAACCATTCGCAAACATGTTAAATATGTGTTACGGATACACGTTGGTGGATCACGTAGAAGCGCTGCACTTCGGCACACACCACTTAGTTATTCTATTTATATTTCCGCATTGCAGCTTTTAATTGTTTTTTGTACTTGTAATTGAACCCTTGGTTTTGTTTTGGGCTCAACCGGTTATAGGGTTGGGTGCGCTTGTTTGAAAGGAAAAAAAGAAATCATTTACCAATTTTCTATCCCTCTCTAATTCTCTCTCTCTCTCTCTAAGTCACGAGTTACGCCCGACGGACGCCCTAACCGCTCGACGATTCCGTCGCTTCCGCGATCTGCTGCTACCGCCGTCGCCGCTCCTCCTCTCCTCCCTCAACAGCGATTCCTCCGGCGCCATAGGACCTCGCAAGAGTTCCTCCGATCCTCTACTGGACTCCCCCTCCTTCCCCCACATACGTGATCTTAAACGAAGGCTCGTAACATCTTGGTATCAGAGCCACTCCCTTCCATCACACCTCCGCTGCACTTGCCGCCGCTCGCTGCTGCTCTTCGGACCGCTGCCCACCCATCGCAGCCCCGTTCCGCGTGGTCCGCACCTTGTTCTCCTCTTCCTCCACTCCGTGTGACCTCGCCAGTACTCTTGGGAGTTTCTACTACTAGTCTTCCGCTGTTATCGGACAGCACGGGCATCTTGCCCGCTCCCTCAACCGTCGACCTTCGTTTGAACCGCCACCATTGATGACAACACCGCGGGAGGGCTCACGTTGGACCAAGTCTTGGATTCCTTTCAGAATATGATGGTAGCCAACAATAAGGCCTTCATCAAGGCCCTTGTCACGACCCGACTCATAACAATTATCAGAGTGCGCTGCGGGCGGGTCGTGATGCCGCAGACATGGGCAAAGAGAAACCATGTCTGCCAGGCGGAAGCTGTAATTCCAAAATATCTGTAGAAAATAATTAGATTTTGAAAAACAATACCGGTTTGATTTATTATGCGGAAGCTTGAATTAAAAGTAATGCTCATGCACTTTGATCAATTCTCATGCTATAATTATGATGTAAAAGTAGATGCTAGTAAACCGCAGAAACAAAATGAACATTTATATAATGCTGAAATACATCCGTACCATCCTAAGAGTTGTCCACGATAAAGGAAAATGCCTGAAAATAACTAGTACAGGAAGGACAAATCCAAAAGTAAAAGAAACAAGATACAAAGGACCTGATGCAGCAACTACAAAGAAAGTAAACCTCCGACAGACGGGAGCTGGGCGAGGAAACAACTCAGGAAGTAGGCGGCGCAGTCACGAACCCTAAGGCAAATCCAAACAGAAGGAAAAGCCTCAGAACAAGATCAATAACAGAGATTCAAGTTAATAAAATAAACAAGTAAACTGGGAAACAAGCATAGCAGTAAAGTACGCCAGAGACTAACTGAGATTCTTTAGTAAATTTTTAGCCTACTGCGGAGTTTAGCCTAAACACGAACGTATAAGCAGAAATCAATGAAAGGCGTGTGTGTCGTCATTTGATGTACAAGATTCTAGCATGGGAGTAGATGCAAGGCTTAAGCTACCGCTGCTCGCAAGATTCCCTTATTGGTTTCTGTTACCAATTCAAGTGTAAACTCATTTTCCGGTGTCACATCAAACGACACATTCCCTTTCATTGTTTGCCTATGACGTCTAATGAGCTTACTTATCTGCAAGTAATAAATTCAAGGGAGGGCTAGTACGGTACAAGTGTGACTTAAATAAAACTTGTTTGCAAGCGAGAGAGTTTTCTCTACTTGCCTTAAGGAGGAGCCGGGCTTGAAGGCGGCGGCTAAGAGGCAAGGTCTAAACTCTAGCGGAACCTGTTCAAGATGCGTTCACATGAAATATTTATTTCAATGCTTATTCCTACGCGCACACAAGTGTTTCTATTGCGTAATTAATTCAAGGGGGCAAGTTAAGAAATATACCTCCCTCGGCAAAGAGGGGAGAAGCGGTTACCACAAGAGATCCGAGGGTTTTGGCGGCGTTTGGATCCGGGAAACCTAATTCGGAGAGGGCCTTGAGCGATTCCACCGCTACATTCGTTGAACGACACCGAAAACCGAATAAGACTTAGGATTAGTTGAGTACATGACACACCCACGCGGATTCGACGTGATTACGTCGTCCGGAGGCGAAAATTAGCACATAGCAATTAGGTTAAAAAAAATCCGAAATGCGGGGGATCGGAGGGAAAGTTACCCAAGGAGGCCGGATCGGAGCCCAAAAATCCACGGAGAGGCGGATCCGAGCAAACCCTAGACGTTCCTCGCGAAGTCCGCCGGCCAAAGTCGCAACGGAAGAGGGACGGAGGGCTGCCTACACTTGGAGGAGAGGAAGAAACTTCTTGCTGTTGCCGGCATCTAGAAGAAGAAGAAGCCGGGAAAAAGGGAGCCCTTGCTGCTGTCGGCGTCCAGAAGAGGGGAAAAAGGAGGCTGCGCCGACGAGGAGGGGAGCAGGAGGCGCCGTCCACGGCAGGAGGAGCAGGCGGCGGCGTCCACGACAGGAGGAGCAGCACCAGGCGTCGGCGGCTGCGACGCGCGCGCGTGACGGGAGCGGCACAGGAGCGGAACGGGAGCGGCACGGGATCGGGAATGAGAAAGCCCTAGCGGCTTGCGGTTTTGCGTGGGTCTTAAACCGGGGAGTTAAAATTGGGGGGAGCTGGCTGCGGTTTAGAAGGGAATTAAAGAGGGGGGATTTTTGTATAATATTATTATTGTTATTATTAAATCTTATATTTTTTTTTGTTAAGGGCTATTACAATCTCCCCTACTTAGAAAGTTTCGTCCCGAAACTTCTGAGAATTCTCTCACGGCGAAAAATTAGGATGACATTCATTCCAACCAGGTTTGCAATTCATGTCAAGAGAATTAACTGACAAGGCACTTAAATAGAGAGAGGAACAAGAGCGGAGACCACCCGGACGCTGACGCTGGGCTTTCACCTTCTGGCAATCCAGGCATCGGGAGATGAAACGAGCAATATAATTTTTCATACCCGGCCACCACACGATCTGCTTCAAATCATGGTACATCTTATTATTGCCGGGATGACCAGAGGTGCGGGACTCATGAGCTTCTCGGCAAATGTTATCCAATAACTCAGGAACATCAGAGATGCAAAGGCGATCTCGGAATCGCAGGATGTCATCAGTGATGGAGAAATCTGGGAGAGTGCCAAGTTCCACCTGCCGACGGATACGCTGGAGTTCTGGATCAGATGGCTGCAAATCCTTCACCTGCTCTACCCACAACGGAACGGAAACTCCTTCGTGACCCTCAGGTGCGATGGATATGTCCATCCGGTCGAGGTCATCTAT
The DNA here is from genome assembly GCA_033032865.1 of Dactylorhiza incarnata. Classification (NCBI taxonomy): domain Eukaryota; kingdom Viridiplantae; phylum Streptophyta; class Magnoliopsida; order Asparagales; family Orchidaceae; genus Dactylorhiza; species Dactylorhiza incarnata. Next base: position 6,663,775 of record JAWHQI010000130.1, read on the forward strand.
CAAGGCTGCAAGGGATGCTGACATAGGGGTGCAGGCGGCAGCCGTAGCATGTCGGCTCAGCGCATCTGCCACTGAATTGGCTTTACCGGGCACATAAGTGATCTGCAAGTCATAATCCGCTACAAACTCAAGCCATCGCCTCTGCCGAAGATTGAGGTCCTTCTGAACAAAAATATACTTTAAGCTCCGGTGATCGGTGTAAAAGTGGCACTTCACACCATAGAGATAATGACGCCAAAGCTTCAAGGCAAAAACCACTGCGCCAAACTCCAAATCGTGAGTGGGGTAATTGCGCTCATGGATCTTCAACTGCCTCGACCCATAGGCAATAACACGGTCCTCCTGCATCAGGACACCACCCAAACCCACTCCGGAAGCGTCGGTATACACAGAAAAATCCAAACCCTCAGAAGGAAGAGCTAACACTGGCGCTGAACACAACCGTTGCTTCAATTCAGAGAAGGATTGCTCACACTGATCTGTCCACTCGAACCTGGCATGCTTCTGAGTCAGCTGTGTCAGAGGAGCAGCAAGAGAAGAGAAACCTTTTACGAAGCGTCGGTAGTAGCCAGCCAAACCCAGGAAACTGTGGATCTCAGTAGGGGTAGAATGTCGCTTCCAGTCCACTACTACGGAGATTTTGGCGGGGTCAACAGATAGCCCATCCCCAGAAATAACATGCCCCGAAGAGTTGAGAGGACGAGCCTGAGATGGTCTGCATGCTCTTCTCGGGTCTTGGAGTTGACCAAGATGTCGTCTATGAAAATGATGACGAACAAATCCAGGAACTCGCGGAACACCCGGTTCATCAAATCCATGAACCAAGATGGGGCATTAGTCAGACCCATGGACATCACCAAAGATTCAAAGAGTCCATACCGAGTCCTGAAAGCGGTCTTGGGAATGTCGGACTCCTTGGTCTTCAACTGGTAGTAGCCCGTTCTGAGATCTATCTTGGAGAATACCCTACTGCCCTTAAGCTGGTCAAAAAGATCATCCACGCGAGGGATAGGGTACTTATTCTTCACTGTAACTTTGTTCAACTCTCGGTAGTCGATACAAAGCCTCAAGGAACCATCTTTCTTCTTCACGAAGAGGACGGGGGCTCCCCAAGGAGAAGTGCTGGGACGAATGTAACCAAGCTCAAGCATTTCGTCCAGCTGCAACCGAAGTTCTTCCAACTCGCGCGGGGCCATTCGGTAAGGAGCCTTAGAAATGGGGCGCGTCCCAGGTTCCACGTCAATAGAGAACTCTATCTCTCGATCTGGAGGCATCCCAGACAATTTGGCGGGGAACACGTCAGGAAATTCAGAAACCACTGGAATAGACTCGAGTGGAGGAGCAGCAAACTCCGAATGAGAGGCGTAGATAAATCCAGCAGTGCATCCTTGATTGAGCAACCGAGTGGCGCGTACAGCAGAAATTACCTTCAGATGGCCGCGGGTCTGCACGTGAACACTGTAATCCTTGCCACCGATGCTGAGATTGATCCTCTTTGCCGCTCAATCCAGCTTCACTCGATATGCAACCAGCCAATCCATTCCCAAAATCATGTCGAACTCAGACATCTCCAGAATTATGAGATCCGCAAAGACTTGCAATTCTTCGAGCAAGATTGGGCAATTGGGGATACCCCTAGTTGATAGGTGTTGATGACCCGGCACAGAAATCTCAAAATGGGCCTCCAGAGGTGAAGTGGGCCAACCATGCAGGTCCACGATATGGCGAGCAATAAAGGAGTGAGATGCGCCAGAATCAAAGAGAATCTGCAACCACTTGTTTCTGACTCTAAATCTCCCTAAAACGAATAGCAGTTATAACCGCCAATTCCGGTTGTATCTGATAATAAAGCATATATAAATACTTGTAGAAAAAATAAAACAACACATACGTATCAGAGATGACGTCGGTGGAAGCGAGCGCCTCGCCTTGAGTAAGGACATTCAGCACAGCCTTGCCCATATTCTGGGCTCCGGGGTTAGCCTGCAGTGGCTGAGTAGTGACCGGGCCTTCCCTCATGGGGTAGTCGAACTTGAGATGACCCACTTGCCCACACTTGAAACAGGCCTTCTGCTTACGGCGGCAGTCCCTCAGTTGATGGCCCGGCAACTTGCAGTAGGCACAAACGGTGGAGGCGGAGGCAAGTGTCATCAGAGGCTGTGCAGGAGCGGCTGTCTTCTGCTTCTTCAGGAGAGACCGGCAGACTTGGGCGGTATGGCCCACCTTTTGGCAGTAAGCACACACCTCCATGGACCTGGAGCCTTGCTCCTGTGGTGGAGCACTCCTGCGCTTGAGGTCGGATGCAGCGGCATTGCTTGTTCCGTGCTGGGCTTTCTTTCCAGTACGATCCAGCTCAATAGCTTCCGCCCGCATGGCGGCTCCCACGGTCTCTGCATAGGTTCTGGCGTCGTGTGCTACCACATGCTGGCGAATGTCATGGCGAAGTCCCTTCACGAAACGACTGATCTTCTTGGCTTCATCCGACACGAACTCCGCAGCAAGGAGGGATAGGCGGGAGAACTCCTGCGCATACTCTGTCACTGTCCTGCCAGGCTGCTGAAGGGACAAGAATCTCTCTGCTAACTTGTCCCGCTCCACAGAAGAGAGGAAGTTCTCCATCAGAGCGTCCTTGAACTGCCCCCAAGTTAGGGTGGTAGATTCGTGGAGGCTGCGGTGCTGGAGCCACCAAGTATAGGCGTCCTCGGTCAGCTGATAGGCCGCAAGAAGGACCTTCTGGGCTTCAGGAACTATGGCATACTCGAAGTGCTTCTCCATCTGGGAGATCCATTCCGTGATCACGAAGTAGTCGCGGTTGCCGTTGTAGGTAGGCGGATTTAGCCTCTTGAAAGCCAGAGTGTCAGCCATCGTCAAAGGAAGAGCAACCGGAGTGGTCACGGCCGGGGTCACTACAGCATCAGATGCAGGAGGGGTGATGGTGACAGCTACTCCAGACGTCCCTGCGCTGCCAGGACCAGAACCTGGATCAGGAGCTTGGCGATCCCCTTCCAGACGGGTGACACGCTCCACGAGCTGCTTCAAAAGTTGGACCATTTCACCTAGAGGGGCTTCCCCTGCAGAAGGTGTAGCCTTCTTGCGCTGTGGTCGCTTAGAAGCCATCTAGAAAGAAACATAGAAGAACCGAGTGAGACAACGGCTAAGTTAAGCTTGAGGGTTGAGGTTACAGGTCATAGCAATTTAATACTGTTGGATAAGCAATTCAAGTAGTAGTTACAGCATTTTCATTGGACAACTCTAAGTGATGACCATGCAGATGCAAGTGCGGCGATATGATCACATGCGGTAAGACGATGATTTGTAAAATCCATGTGTGTACATTCGTTGTCTGTTGCTCTTAGCTTAGACACTTGTGCAATGAGTTATGTTATGCATGCAACATGATTATGCCTACAATGCATTCCTAAGAATGATTATGAATGGATACGCATGTCATGTTAATCGCCCATATCACTTAACATGTCATGCGCATTATGATTCTAATGTCATCGCACTTGAAAATATTATATCGCCCATACAATTTAATATTTGCAAGCGGTGTAAATCCTAATGGAAATTCATATGCATATAAATGTTAAGTTTGTCCATACTCCCTTAACATTTGTACGCATACTACTCATGCTTATGGGTGAGTGTGTGCGTGTTTCAGCCTCGAACAACAGACAACGACTAGGTGAGTGAGGAAATGATGCATGCGCGTATATTTACATAATAGATTTCAAAATATATGAAAAGTTTAAAATATTTTATCTTTAAATGCTAAACCTCCCTCTGATACCAACTGCACGACCCGACTCATAACAATTATCAGAGTGCGCTGCGGGCGGGTCGTGATGCCGCAGACATGGGCAAAGAGAAACCATGTCTGCCAGGCGGAAGCTGTAATTCCAAAATATCTGTAGAAAATAATTAGATTTTCAAAAACAATACCGGTTTGATTTATTATGCGGAAGCTTGAATTAAAAGTAATGCTCATGCACTTTGATCAATTCTCATGCTATAATTATGATGTAAAAGTAGATGCTAGTAAACCGCAGAAATAAAATGAACATTTATATAATGCTGAAATACATCCGTACCATCCTAAGAGTTGTCCACGATAAAGGAAAATGCCTGAAAATAACTAGTACAGGAAGGACAAATCCAAAAGTAAAAGAAACAAGATACAAAGGACCTGATGCAGCAACTACAAAGAAAGTAAACCTCCGACAGACGGGAGCTGGGCGAGGAAACAACTTAGGAAGTAGGCGGCGCAGTCACGAACCCTAAGGCAAATCCAAACAGAAGGAAAAGCCTCAGAACAAGATCAATAACAGAGATTCAAGTTAATAAAATAAACAAGTAAACTGGGAAACAAGCATAGCAGTAGAGTATGCCAGAGACTAACTGAGATTCTTTAGTAAATTTTTAGCCTACTCCGAAGTTTAGCCTAAACACGAACGTATAAGCAGAAATCAATGAAAGGCGTGTGTGTCGTCATTTGATGTACAAGATTCTAGCATGGGAGTAGATGCAAGGCTTAAGCTACCGCTGCTCGCAAGATTCCCTTATTGGTTTCTGTTACCAATTCAAGTGTAAACTCATTTTCCGGTGTCACATCAAACGACACATTCCCTTTCATTGTTTGCCTATGACGTCTAATGAGCTTACTTATCTGCAAGTAATAAATTCAAGTGAGGGCTAGTACGGTACAAGTGTGACTTAAATAAAACTTGTTTGCAAGTTTGAGAGTTTTCTCTACTTGCCTTAAGGAGGAGCCGGGCTTGAAGGCGGCGGCTAAGAGGCAAGGTCTAAACTCTAGCGGAACCTGTTCAAGATGCGTTCACATGAAATATTTATTTCAATGCTTATTCCTACGCGCACACAAGTGTTTCTATTGCGTAATTAATTCAAGGGGGCAAGTTAAGAAATATACCTCCCTCGGCAAAGAGGGGAGAAACGGTTACCACAAGAGATCCGAGGGTTTGGGCGGCGTTTGGATCCGGGAAACCTAATTCGGAGAGGGCCTTGAGCGATTCCACCGCTACATTCGTTGAACGACACCGAAAACCGAATAAGACTTAGGATTAGTCGAGTACACGACACACCCACGCGGATTCGACGTGATTACGTCGTCCGGAGGCGAAAATTAGCACATAGCAATTAGGTTAAAAAAATCTGAAATGCGGGGGATCAGAGGGAAAGTTACCCAAGGAGGCCGGATCGGAGCCCAAAAATCCACGGAGAGGCGGATCCGAGCAAACCCTAGACGTTCCTCGCGAAGTCCGCCGGCCAAAGTCGCAACGGAAGAGGGACGGAGGGCTGCCTACACTTGGAGGAGAGGAAGAAACTTCTTGCTGTTGCCGGCGTCCAGAAGAAGAAGAAGCCGGGAAAAAGGGAGCCCTTGCTGCTGTCGGCGTCCAGAAGAGGGGAAAAAGGAGGCGGCGCCGACGAGGAGGGGAGCAGGAGGCGCCGTCCACGGCAGGAGGAGCAGGCGGCGGCGTCCACAACAGGAGGAGCAGCACCAGGCGTCGGCGGCTGCGACACGCGTGCGTGACGGGAGCGGCACAGGAGCGGAACGGGAGCGGCACGGGATCGGGAATGAGAAAGCCCTAGCGGCTTGCGGTTTTGCGTGGGTTTTAAACCGGGGAGTTAAAATTGGGGGGAGCTGGCTGCGGTTTAGAAGGGAATTAAAGAGGGGGGATTTTTGTATAATATTATTATTGTTATTATTAAATCTTATATTTTTTTTTGTTAAGGGCTGTTACAGCCCTTCTGTCGGACGCCTCACCGCCGGCCTGGCGCGTCACTTCAGATTTGTCTCAAGCTGTTCATGAGTCTCCGACACCGCGGGAAGGAGACGGGTTTCCCCGTTTCGCGAAGATGGATTTCCCACTTTTTGAGGGTCTGGTGGACCTTCTCACGTGGCTCACCCGCTGCAAACAGTTCTTTGAAACCCAACGCACACCGGAAGAGGATTGGCTTGGTATTGCCTCTTTTCATCTCATGGGTTATGCACATCTGTGGTTCTCACAGCTCCGTCGGTAGCATCCCCTCCCGGTGTGGGACGACTTAAAGACGCAGTGCACCCTCCGCCTTCGGACCCCCCTCCCCCTTCGCGGGAATTCCCTTGGATATCTCATCTCTCACAGACAGTCAGTGTCCATTGATGACTACATCGAGCAGTTTCAGGTGCTCCTGTCCCGCGTCCCATCCGTTCCCACGTCTCAGCAGGTGCCTTTCTTTACGGCAGGCCTCCACGAGAGACTTCGCCTGGACATTGAGTTACAGTCTCCTCAAAACCTTTCAACCGCCATGAGCTTATCCCGCGTGTTTTAGAAACGCTTGTTGATAGACCGCCGGTTTGTGGGTCGTCGATCTGGCGAGGGACCATTCAGTGATTTTGGCCCTTCTCTTTCCTCGGGTGGCACGGGAGCGGGCAAAGGCATGGAGGGAGATCGACCGTCCACCATTAGGCGGCTCACCCCTCGGGAGATGGCAGACCGCCGGGCCAAGGGCCTATGCTTCAATTGCGATGAGGCCTTCACTTGTGGACATCGGTGCAAGCGCCTCTTTTGGCTTGAGTTAGAGGACGCCTCAGACGAGGGCATCGGGGAAGAGGACTCAGGAGCTCCTGATTTCTATTCATGCCATGTCGGGTCCTCATTCGGGAGATACAGTTCAACTTCAGATTTCAGTGGGGGGCCAGCCGCTGATCGCTCTCATGGACTCAGGAAGTACACACAACTTTCTTAGTGACCTCACAACGCAGCAACTTCATTTACCGGTTACGAACCTTCAGAGCCTCCGAGTCTCCGTTGCTGACATGACCATGACGTGCACGGAAGTTTGTCGTGCTGTGCTGATTGTGGTGGAGGGATGTCATTCCCACGTGGATTTCTATGTGATCGCTTTGCGGGGTTTCGAGGCCATGTTGGGAGTCCGCTGGCTCCGCACCTTGGGGCCGCTTCTGTGGGATTTTGACTTGCTGACGATGACGTTGGGACGTCAACCCCACCAGACGGTGTGGCATAGCCGCTCGACGCCTGCCGCTCGGTAGGTTTTTCTCGCCTGTGCTGACCAGACAAAGCCGTCAGACCTTGAGGCTCTCTTACAGGAGTACAACGACTCCACCACCCCGACAGGCCTTCCTCCCTTGCGGCACTGGGATCACCGCATTTACCTTCTGTCAGGAACGGCCCCTGTAGTGGTTCATCTCTACTGCTACCCCTTTCAGTAGAAGGATGAGATTGAGCAACAGTGCGACGCTATGCTGCAGCAGGGCATCATCTGCCACAACGGGTCCCCCTTGTCATCTCCGGTCTTATTGGTCAACAAGAAGGATGACACATGGCGTTTCTGCATTGATTACCGCGAGCTGAATGCGTGGACAGTGAAGGACATGTTCCCCATGTTGGGTTTTTCTTAACAACAAAGTGGACAACATATCACATATGCGCAGCGGAAAAATAACAAGAACAACCCAAAGAGTTAAAGGATCTTGCGGATTCATGAATCAAGAAATAGAAAGGCAACAAAACGAAATACCTTTAAGGGATTGAGTCGATACTCAATCAAGATGCTCCACACGGACTTCTAGTAGAACCAATCTTGAGTTCCAAGAACCGAAATGGATCGGCCCCTCTACAGAGATCCACACAAGCGGAGGAGAACCTCAATGCCTTGTCGAACAAGGAATGAGTCGGAGAAGAAAAGCTCTCAGCGTCCCCACGGACTGCTAGATCCGAGACAAGGGAGACGACAACTGTCGGAAGATGAGAGAAGCCCTAGCGGAACACTTCCGGCGCTGCTCTCACAAAACACGAAAAGGGTCGACCGCAATATCTGTCTGTTTAACCCTAAGATCGTGAACAGTTATATACCAAAGCCTGCGTTCGACGAACTCAAAGAAGCCTGCGTTCGACGAACTCAAGAGGCCTGCGTTCGACGAACTCAAAGAAGCCCGCGTTCGACGAACTCAAGAGGCCAGCGTTCGACGAACTCAAGAGGCCCGCGTTCGACGAACTCAAAAAAGCCTGCGTTCGACGAACTCAAGAGGCATGCGTTCGACGAACTCAAGAGGCCTGCGTTCGACGAACTCAAGAGGCCTGCGTTCGACGAACTCAAGAGGCCTGCGTTCGACGAACTCAAGAGGCCTGCGTTCGACGAACTCGCTACACTAGCCTTTTGCCGTCTCAGCGGTCGACGAAGGGCTTCAGTTCGACTATACATAAGTTCGGCTATACACTATAACCGAATTCGACTATACACTATAACCGAATTCGACTATATATATTCGGCTATATAAATTCGTCTAAACCCTAGCCGAATTTTGATTTAGCCGAATTCGTCTAAACCCTTTAGTCGAATTCGTCTAAACCCTTTAGCTGAATTTGACACAGTTCGGTTAAACACTTTAGCCGAATTTGTCAAGTATAAATCCATTCGTTTAAACCTTTTAAACGATTTCCCATTGAGACATTCTCAACTTAATTCCAAACAGTCACAGGATTGGTCCTCCACTCATATCCTATATAAGCAAGGCCAACTCAATTCTTTCTCCAATTTCTCCAAGCAATTTTATGTGCGACCCTATATTCTCATATTGCGTTGGCAGTAAGACTAACTGTTGATTGCTTTGAGATCACCTCAGAAACTCCAACAGTTTCCCACTTGATCACAAAGTGTCAACAAAAGTCTCACAAACAATGAGCGACATCTAGCAATACATCATTGCTACCCAAGCAATAAGAGTTCATAACTCAACAAGCCTGTCTTCACCAATGTATCAGTGTTGTCATGTCCCTTTGTCCCTTACATCCGGATAGAACTAGAGGCATGGACCGTGTCACCCTCATAATTGTTCAATCATAGTTTCCTGATCTAGAATAGACCGACAAAATTGGTGAGCTCAATATCATATATTGAATCGACCAAGCATGACCATGCATTTCTCAGTCTCATTCCATCAAGAGGCCCATGGATGTAACTCCTGTCATAAAGGAGGACAAATTTCATTTCTGCTCATACACAAACATCCAAATGATTCGTAACATACCCAACAACCATCCTTATCGTCAACCTTTCTCAAGAGAAGACTTTAGATGACATCAAAGTACGCTCTTTCTCACCCGATGAATGCTGTGACTTCATGTCAAAGGACCACAAACATCATTGTCACTTGAGACCTACTTGTGATACGTTCATATAACAATCCACAAAGTAGTCTCACGGTGGGTCTGTCCAGTACAACTTGTTCCTAACAAGTACCCATGTGATGACTTGATATCACAATATCATGACCTATGAGAACCGGTCATCAGTCAACGCACATGCTAGTCTTATGGTCTCATCCTCGCCCTAATTTCTAGGATGATACCTCGACCAGGGACCATTTAAGAATGAAGCTTCATTTAAACATAGGCCCTCACATTCAAGTCACGCACTTGAATTCCTATGGAAGCAAACATTCTAAGGACATTCATTATGTTAATTAGTCTATCATATAGAAACAGTTGACATAATAAAAGAACTTGCCATAAATGTAAAATGAAACATATAATACATATCACAATTCATCAAATGAATAAACAACCAACAAACATGCAATTCACCAGGCTCCCACTAAAGATGATCATTCAGGTATCTAATACCCATTGATCTAACATGACCATCATGCTTCTTTTGCGCAAGAGGCTTTGTCAGTGGTCCGCTATGTTTTCTTCAGTCGGTACTCTGCAAATGCTCACATCTCCTCGATCGACAATCTCTCGAATAAGATGGAACCGCCGAAGTATGTGCTTGGAGCGCTGATGAGATCTAGGTTCCTTAGCTTGGGCAATTGCACTGTTGTTGTCACAGTAGAGAACTACGGGATCAACAATGCTAGGAACTATATCTAGCTCGCCGATGAATTTCCTAATCCACACAGCCTCCTTTGCGGCAGCAATATACTCAGCTTCTGTCGTAGAATCGGCCACTGTCTCCTGCTTGGAACTCTTCCAGCTGGCAGCTCCTCCATTAAGGCAAAATACAAAACCTGATTGGGACTTTGAATCGTCCTTATCTGTTTGGAAGCTAGCATCTGTGTAACCACATACAACGGGTTCTTCCTCTCCATCATACACCAAGAACATATCCTTAGTCCTTCTTAAGTACTTTAGGATATTCTTGACAGCTATCCAGTGACCATCACCAGGATCAGACTGATACCTGCTCGTCATGCTCAAAGCATAAGAGACATCGGGTCGAGTACATAACATTGCGTACATGACTGATCCAATTGCCGAGGCATATGGAATCAACTTCATGCGGTCTTTATCTTCCAAAGATTTAGGACACTGGTCTTTAGAGAGACTCACACCATGAGACATGGGTAAGAATCCTTTCTTGGACTCAAGCATGTCGAACCGTTTCAACACCTTATCAATGTATGTACTCTGGGTCAAACCCAACAACTTCTTCGATCTATCTCTATAGATCTTAATACCAAGTATATAAGTCGTTTCACCCAAGTCCTTCATAGAAAAGCAGTCCCCTAGCCTGTTCTTAACAGCTTGCAGGGTTGGAATGTCATTCCCGATCAGCAGTATGTCATCTACATACAATATCAGAAAAACAACAATGCTCCCACTAATCTTCTTGTAAACACAAGGCTCATCTTCGTTCTTGATGAAACCAAACTCTTTGATCTTCTCATCAAAACGCAGATTCCAACTTCGAGAAGCTTGTTTCAATCCATAAATGGATCGATTCAACTTGCATATTTTAGTGGCTTCACTTGGAGATACAAAACCCTCGGGTTGTGTCATATACACTTCCTCAAGGAGGTTTCCATTAAGGAAAGTTTTTTTGACATCCATTTGTCAGATCTCATAGTCATAATACGCAGCAATAGCAAGTAGAATTCTGATGGACTTGACCATGGCTACAGGGGAAAATGTCTCATCATAGTCAACACCATGAATTTGCCTGAAACCTTTAGCCACCGGCCGGCCTTTGAATGTCTGTACATTCCCATCCATGTCGGTTTTCTTCTTGAAGACCCACTTGCACCTTATGGGTCGTACCCCTTCAGGTGGTTCCACCAAGGTCCAAACTTGGTTTGCATACATGGAGTCCATTTCAGATTTCATGGCCTCAAGCCACTTCTCGGAGTCAGGTCCACACATAGCCTCTTGATAGGTTGCAGGCTCATCATCATGATCCATAAGCAACACATTACCTATTTGAGACACGAGAAATCCATATCTCTCAGGCTCAAATCTTGGTCTATCAGATCTACGTAGCACTTGTGTTTCTTGAGCAGGTTCTCCAGCTACAACAAATTGTAGTCCTTGCTCAGGTTCCAATTCGCGTTCATTCATTGTTTGTGGTTTTTGAACCTCTTCAAGTTCCACCTTTGCAGTCTTTCTGGATAAGAACTCTTTCTTCAAAAAGACGTCAGTCCTTGCGACAAACACTTTGCCGCGACAAACACTTTGCCCTTGGACGGCAGGTAGAAGTAATACCCTTTGGTTTCCCTAGGATATCCACAAGATAACACTTATCTGATTTGGGTTCCAGCTTGTCAGATATTTAACGTCGTACGTATGCCTCACAACCCCAAATCTTAATGAGGGACATACTAGGACGCATCCCAGTCCATATCTCATATGGTGTCTTTTGAACCGTCTTCGTCGGAACGCGATTTAGTGTAAAAGCAGCAGCATCTAGAGCAAAAACCCAAAAGGAAACGGGCAGATCTGCATGACTCATCATCGACTGTACCATGTCTAACAAAGTACGATTCCTCCGCTCAGAGACACCATTATGTTGCGGTGTTCTAGGTGGGGTGAGTTGTGATACAATACCACACTCTTTTAGATGATCACGGAACTCCTGACTCAAATATTCGTCACCTCGATCAGATCGGAGTGGTTTTATCCCTTTTCCCAGTTGGTTCTCTACTTCATTCTTAAACTCTTTGAACTTTTCAAAGGTCTCGGATTTGTTCTTCATAAGAAACACGTATCCGTATCTACTGAAATCATCAGTAAATGTAACGAAGTAGTGGAATCCACCTCTAGCCATAAAACTCATGGGTCCGCACACTTCACTATGTATGACACCCAAGAGATCATCTGCCCTCTCAGTATAACCAGTGAAAGGGGCTTTAGTCATTTTGCCTAATAAGCAAGATTCGCATCTCTCAAATGATTCATAATCAAATGAGTCCAGTAGTCCATCTCTATGGAGCTTGGATATGCGTTTCTCGTTTATATGACCCAAACGACAATGCCAAAGGTATGTGGGATTCGAGTCATTTGTTCTTAGTCTTTTATTATTTTCAACATTATAGATCGGATGGTCTAAGTTCAAAACATATAAACCATTAAATAATTGGGCTACACCATAACAGACATCATTCATAAAAATCGAACAACAATTGTTCTTAATCACAAATGAAAACCCATTCATATCAAGACATGATATGGATATAATGTTTCTAGTTATGGCTGGAACAAAATAACAGTTATCTAATTCTATTACAAGCCCAGTGGGCAAAGAAAGACAATAGACACCAACGGCAACGACAACAACTCTTGCTCCATTCCCGAGCGCAGGTCTACCTCCCCTTTACCCAGCATTCTTCTCCTTCTCAGTTCCTGCACATTTGTACAAATGTGAGAACCACATCTGGTATTCAATACCCAAGATGAAGGAGCAGAAAGGTTTATCTCTATAACGTAAATACCTGAAGTGGAAGTCACACTTCCTTTCTTCTTTTGCGGATCCTCAATGTAGAGAGGACAGTTCCGCCTCCAATGCCCTGCCTTACCGCAGTGGTGGCACTTTCCTTCCTTCGCCAGACCTTTCCTTTTCAGTGCAGAAGACTTGGGATCAAGATGAGACTTAGATCTTATCTTTGTCTTCTTGGATCCCTTCGCCTTGCCCTTGCCCTTATGCACCATCAGTATGGGGCTGACAGGCTTGGCCTTCTTCATATTATTTTCGGCAGTTCTCAACATGTCAAGGAGCTCGGGCAGTGTCTTTTCTATTTCATTCATGTTATAGTTCAAGACGAACTGCTCATAACTGTCCGACAACGATTGCAGGATCAGATCTGTGGCCAACTCTTGACCCAATGGAAAACCCAGTTTTTCAAGGTTCTCGATATACCCAATCATTTTGAGTACGTGAGTCCCTACTGAGTCTCGAGCTCCCATTTTGCACTGAAATAATGCCTTGGATATGTCAAACCTCTCTTGCCGGGCTTGCCCCTCGAACATTTTCTTGAGGTGCCCGATTATCTCATAACCACACATGCTCTCGTGTTGCTTCTGAAACTCAGAGGACATGGTAGCAAGCATGAGGCATTCCACATCCAAGGTATCATCCTGATACTTCTTGTAAGCATCTTTGTCTGCTCTCGGAGCATTCCCGGTCGGCTCTGCAGGGGCTTCCCCTTCCAAGATATAGAGCTTGCGCTCTTGCCTGAGAACAATTCTCAGGTTCCTATACCAGTCGAGGAAGTTCGTCCCATTGAGCTTGTCCTTCTCAAGGATGGCTGTCAGGGACAACGTGTAGTGTGATGTATTTGCCATGGAAATTTTACAATAAATTTGCAAAAGATTTTCAATACTTTATTTCAAAATACATTTTATTTTAATAAAGACTTTAATTAAAAACTCTCACTATTTTAATCAAATCGATAACCCTTAATTTCGATTCGGAGAGTTTATGCGAGCTACTCTCTTAGTGGACAAGATCCGTATTTCACCAACACAACGAGTCCGCTTTTGCGTTTCTCTCGCAATGCGGTTATTTAGGTAGACAACACTTGTCAATTGCATCACTATGCAACTCTTGTATGGTTGGTGAATAACTCTTTATTCGCATCCATCATATGGTGCATGCCAACCATATGCCTCTAGGCACTCAACCTTTGAGATCACCTAGTTAAGATAGACCCGATGTCGACAGTGGGATATCACAATTATCCGCTCGCACCCTTACCAAGATTGATTAATGCACCTTGCTTTGGCAAGCCCACACTTCATTGATCGAGGCAGGAAGAGTGTCATCCATCGGAAGGCATCCAAATGCTTAATATTGGATTAGGGGATTTTAATTATTCAATCGATGAACATTTCATCGTGATTAACTTTTAATCAGTGTGCACATTCACAAAATTGAAATACAACATTCCAAACCAAATGCATCCCCAATGTGCACAGAAAAATTATCAACATTTTGATAAGAAGGGCTAAATCTGAACGCTTAGAACACTTCTAAATCTCCAGATTTACATGCATTGGACACAACAAAAACAACTCCACATGTGTAGTAGACAAGCTCGTCTCTCAATGTCAGATTCAAAATCTCAGACATGTGATTTCACAAATCACTAGGAGGGACGGTTACTGCAAAGGAGAAACTATTTCTGAAACTATGAAATCGCAACGCAATCACATGCGTTCTTGGCGGGGTTCCAAGAAGAAATCAGGGCATTTAGAACGCTTCTAAAATCCCGATTTACACGCACTTGATTGCTAACCTGGCTCTGATACCACTGTTGGGTTTTTCTTAACAACAAAGTGGACAACATATCACATATGCGCAGCGGAAAAATAGCAAGAACAACCCAAAGAGTTAAAGGATCTTGCGGATTTCATGAATCAAGAAATAGAAAGGCAACAAAACGAAATACCTTTAAGGGATTGAGTCGATACTCAATCAAGATGCTCCACACGGACTTCTAGTAGAACCAATCTTGAGTTCCAAGAACCGAAATGGATCGGCCCCTCTACAGAGATCCACACAAGCGGAGGAGAACCTCAATGCCCTGTCGAACAAGGAATGAGTCGGAGAAGAAAAGCTCCCAGCGTCCCCACGGACTGCTAGATCCGAGACAAGGGAGACGGCAACTGTCGGAAGATGAGAGAAGCCCTAGCGGAACACTTCCGGCGCTGCTCTCACAAAACACGAAAAGGGTCGACCGCAATATCTGTCTGTTTAACCCTAAGATCGTGAACTGTTATAAACCAAAGCCTGCGTTCGACGAACTCAAAGAAGCCTGCGTTCGACGAACTCAAGAGGCCTGCGCTCGACGAACTCAAAGAAGCCCGCGTTCGACGAACTCAAGAGGCCTGCGTTCGACGAACTCAAGAGGCCTGCGTTCGATGTACTCAAAGAAGCCTGCGTTCAACGAACTCAAGAGGCTTGCGTTTGACGAACTCAAGAGGTCTGCGTTCGACGAACTCAAGAGGCCTGCGTTCGACGAACTCGCTACACTAGCATTTTGCCGTCTCAGCGGTCGACGAAGGGCTTCAGTTCGACTATACATAAGTTCGGCTATACACTATAACCGAATTCGACTATACACTATAACCGAATTCGACTATACACTATAACCGAATTCGACTATATATATTCGGCTATATAAATTTGTCTAAACCCTTTAGCCGAATTTTGACTTAGCCTAATTCGTCTAAACCCTTTAGCCGAATTCGTCTAAACTCTTTAGCCGAATTTGACACAGTTCGGTTAAAAACTTTAGCCGAATTTGTCAAGTATAAATCCATTCGTTTAAACCTTTTAAACGATTTCTCATTGAGACATTCTCAACTTAATTCCAAACAGTCACAGGATTGGTCCTCCACTCATATCCTATATAAGCAAGGCCAACTCAATTCTTTCTCCAATTTCTCCAAGCACTTTTATGTGCGACCCTATAGGCTCATATTGCGTTGGCAGTAAGGCTAACTGTTGATTGCTTTGAGATCACCTCAGAAACTCCAACACCCCATTCCGGTCTGGAGGAGCTTCTGGATGAGTTGCATGGTGCTCGTTTCTTCTCCAAGCTGGATCTTTGTTCCGGTTACCACCAGGTGTGCATGGCCCCCGAGGATGTAGAGAAGACGACCTTCCGCACCCACCATGGCCACTTCGAGTTCCTCGTGATGTCATTTGGGCTTACCAACACCCCTTCCACCTTCCAGGCCCTCATGAACGAGGTATTTCACGGCTTGTTACGTCGATGCGTACTTATTTTCTTTGACGACATTTTGGTCTACAACGCTACTTGGGAGTCCCACATGGGCCATCTTCGAGCAGTTTTTCAGTTAGTCCGCACTCACAAGCTCTTCTTAAAGCGAGCCAAGTGTTCTTTTGGGGCAGACCGAGTCTCCTACTTGGGCCATGTTGTTGACAGCATAGGGGTGTCGGCTGCCCCCTCAAAATTCAGGGCGTGACCGATTGGCCCGTTCCCTAGTCCCAGCGGGAGCTACGAGATTTTCTTGGTCTTGCAGACTATTATCGGCGCTTTATACAGGGGTACAACATCATCACAACACCATTGTTGGCTCATCTTATACAAGGATCGCCTCTATTTATTAGCCACGTCCTCTTTGATCCTGGATATCCTGACGGGGATCCATGGCACCACCAATGAAGGGATCCATAAGACCCTTCAGCAGATCCGGGCGGAGTTCTTTTGGAAGTGACTCAAACAGGGGTCCAAGACTTCATTGCCCTTTGCCCCGCCTGCTAGCGCAGCAAGGCCGACAACCTCCTACCAGCCGGGTTGTTCCAGCCTCTTCCCGTCCCTACGCAGATTTGGGCCGACATATCGATGGATCTCATTGAGGGGTTACCTACTAAGAAGGGCTGCTCCATCTTCGTGGTGGTCGATCGCTTGTCCAAGGGTGCGCACTTCATGGCGATGAGTCGCCCTATTGAGGGGAACGTGGTGGCCCGCATATTCTTCGATTAGGTGTTCCGTTTACACGACATCCCAGAGAGTATAGTGTCCGACATGGACAAGATTTTTACTTCCTTATTCTGGCAGGAGCTATTCGCATTATGTGGCACCAAATTAGCTCTCTCCTCAGCTCACCACCCGCAGTCGGACGGGCAGACGGATGGCCAGACGGAGGTGGTCAATCGGACACTCGAGATGTACCTGTGTTGTATTACCGGAGGCCGCCCCAAGGATTGGGCACGGTGGCTTCCATGGGTGGAGTATTGTTATACTGCCTTCCTACCATTCTTCCCTGCAGACCACGCCTTTCCGACTAGTCTATGAACGAGATTCGCCGCGCCTCCTTACATATGCCAGCGCCTCCTCCCGCTCCCCCACGGTCGACACCGAGCTATCCACTCGTGACCAGGTCCTCGCATTAGCTCGGGAGTGGCTGCTTCAGGCTCAGGCCCACATGGAGACTCCCTACAACAGGGGGCACCGTGAGCTGTTCTTCGCTCCAGGAGATTGGGTGTGGCTTAAACGTCGCCCGTACCGCCAGGCGACCATCGTGCAGAGCTCCTACAACCATTGTTTTAAATGTCCTCCGACATGTCCGACATGTCTCCCGACATGTCATTTTTCAGGGCAAAACGATATGTTTTTCTAAAAAAAATAGATTATGTCCTTTTGTAAAATATAGGCCGACATGTCCGATTTTTTCCGATATATCGGCCGACACGACTTTTAAATATATCGCCCGCTATTTTATTTTATGTTATATTAACAGGCTAGCAACATATGTTTAAATCGCCTATGAATATTATATTATGTATGTTTAAATCGATTAGACTTATTGTTTCGATTTTTTTAACGTTTTATTCTTACAACCAATTTTGTATAATTGTTTCACAATTTTTTAATTTCATATTACAAAAAATATGAAAATATTTAATACATTTATTACAAAAAATATGAAAATATTTAAATCTTCTTTATTTGCAATAAACTTATCGTTGTGAAAATAAAATTATTGTATACTATTAAATATATTTTACAATGTATCATTTTGTATTTGTTAATAATATTTTATCTTAAATACAATTCGATTTTCTTTTGTAATATAAATGACTCGTTTTTTATCTATTTGTTATATTATTTTTCTATTTTTATAACATATAATTATAGTTAGTATACATAAAAATAAAAAAATTATTTATTAAACATGGAAATCCGATATTTTAAAATATCCCCGACATGTCTCCGACTTCCGACATCCGACATTTAAAAACTCAATCCGATATGTCGCCGACATCCGATATTTAAAACATTGCCTACAAGAAGTTGGGGCCCAAGTTCTACGTGCCCTTCATGATCTCGGAGCGCATTGGAGAGGTGGCGTACCGTCTCGAACTCCCTTCCGAGGCCCGGATTCACGGCGTGTTCCACATCTCGCAATTGAAGCTGTTCGTGGGGGTGCCACCTCCTGAACCCTTGGTCCGCTTACCCCCACAGCTTCAGGACAAGCTTGATAATGACGCGGGCAGAGATGTTACGGATCCACATTGGGGGATCACGTACAAGCGCCGCACTTCCGCACACGCCACTTAGTTATTCTATTTCTATTTCCGCATTGCAGCTTTTAATTGGTTTTTGTGCTCAACCGGTTATAGGGTTGGGTGTGCTTGTTTGAAAGGAAAAAAAGAAATCATTTACCAATTTTCTCTCCCTCTCTAATTCTTTCTCTCTTTCTCTAACTCACGAGTTACGCCCGACGGACGCCCTAGCCGCTCGACGATTCCGTTAGTTCTGCGATCTGCCGCTACCCGCCTCCGCTTCTCCTCCTCTCCACCCTCAACAACGATTCCTTCGGCGCCATACGACCTCACAAGAGTTCCTCCGATTCTCCACGGGACTTCCCCCTCCTCCCCCACGGACGAGATCTCAAACGAAGGCCCGTAACAATATACTCTTTGTAAAATTCTTGAGTACAGCTGCTCAAACAATTGTTATCTGCTGTTTTATTCTGATAGCATAGGTATCTCGGTTCCATATAAAGGACAATTAGTACTCTTCCAGCTACAACTTGATGTAAGCTCCCTTTTATAATTATTTTACAAAACTACGGGCTTTTCAAGACCATAAGGTAGCTTGCAATCTATTCTGATCTTCTTTTAAATGGAGACTGCGACTTGAGTCCTCAATTTTTTTATAGTAAGCCATAAATTTCTTTTCTGTCACTGATACTAGTTTTTTTCTTGCAGTTCACTTTTATGTTTCATGTAGTGGTTTTGTTTTTTGTATTATTCATCTCAGTGTTGCAATTATTGCGATATCATCTAAGGACGTTCTGATCAGTCTACAGTTTTAGTGCTTTGGTATTAAAAATTGAAACCATTTGCAAACATGTTAAATATACTCTGAAGCTCAAAGTTTCAAATTAGCTATTGTTGTAAAATTCTTGAGTACAGCTGCTCAAACAATTGTTATCTGCTGGTTTATTCTGATAGCATAGGTATCTCGGTTCCATATAAAGGACAATTAGTACTCTTCCAGCTACAACTTGATGTAAGCTCCCTTCTATAATTATTTTACAAAACTATGGGCCCTTCAAGACCATAAGGTAGCTTGCAGTTAGCATATCTATCCCATTACTGATTTTGCTCTAGAATGTGCAAAGATGTTGGGGTTTAGCAACTGGATTCCTATAAATCTTTTTTCATGGAGTCTAGACTTCTTGCATATGATTTGATTTTGGTGTTTTGAGAACTATTAGATGTAAGTTTCAAGGTCAAAATTTTGTTGAACGAATGTGATGAACAAAATACGAGATATTATAGATTGATTTAAAACAATTGTTGTGAAACTGGCTTTGAAGAAAAATATAAAGGTAGATATTTATGTCAAAATGATATATTTATTGAGATTTAGAGATCTACCGGTGATATTTAAGCTCTTTGTTCAAATATTTCAATAAAGTTTTGGAGACTAAGAAGATGTGAAATGATTACATAAGAAGCATTTTGTGCTAGTATTTAAGAACAACGGAGAGTTCAAATGTAATTACAGAGGAATAACAAATGTTGTTATTGAAGCAATTGATTCATAACTTGAAGATTCAATACGAGAGCAATTTTTGTGTTAAGAAACTTAATTATAAGAAACATAATTATAAAGGAGAGGATCTTCATATAATTTGTATTGATACTGAAAAGATTTATTCATAAGTATCATGGAAATTAAATTTATGTTCAGGGAAATTTTGTCTCATGGGTATGTGAAATTATTAAGATATATATGAAGGAGTATTATGTCACCAGACTATGGATTTATGCCCTCAAAACCATGCAGCACTTAGGAGTCTTGCACTCAACACCTCAACAACCTTAGGATTTACACTTTTAAGACTTCCTTGCCCACAACCATGTGACGGAATGCAACAACGCTCACAAGTAAAAAGAGTGAGAGAGCTAGAAGAGAGATAACTTCTTATTGCTTGCTACAAATTCCATACAATCGAAGCAACATTTTGTGTGGACGTTTGTTCTAGGAATTTTAGTGATTTTTTTGTAATTTTTTAGTGTTTTTGTCGGTCTTCATGATCGGAGAATCATGACCTTCCATGACAGTGTTATGAGCTTCTGCTTGGGAGTGAGTGCGCGGTCTTGAGAGGGAGAAATCTTGGAGAGGATCCTCTCAAACCTTCCTTGACCCAGCCTTCCCAATGGTGGAGGATTCAACGGAAGCCGAGCTCAACCGAGAGATGAAGAGGGGAGCCTTGCTCGACCCTAGCCCTAGCTTGAGAAGATGAGAGGGAGATGAGACTAAGGAGAGGCTAAGAAATAGATTCATTCATATCTAATGTCCCCCACTCCCACTCCCCCCTACTCACCTATATACAGTGAGAGGGGAAGGTTGTCAAAACATTGCATTAATGCCCCTAACTCAGGCTACAAGAGACATGAGAATATAATAGTGTGAGACACAAAATATTACATTACTTCCCCTCACCCGAGCTACACAAAACGTGAGAAATATAATAAGACAAAAATGAAAAATATGGATGTGGGTGTGAGTCCATGGCCGTACATCGCCAACCCCCTTCATGGGCCCATAATATCACCCTCCCCTATGCGGATCAAGCTTGAGTGGGCAATGAATGGTACGGGGCTCTCATCGTCCTGGCTGTTGATGCTTTTTTTACCTCGGGTGATCGCTTACTTAAGCTGAGAGTTGGCGAGACAGGAACTTAGTCTTTCTTGTTTTTCATGTATGTTTTTTAGGTGATCTGATTAGTATTTTTGGGTACTCGTGAGCTCCTTTTGGAGAGGACGCGAGTACTGCTTGATCCTTCTGTTGATTTCTTGTTCCCAATCCTTCCGCCAGAATCCCTTTTCTGTTGCAGTCCCTGTCCTATTTATAGGCCTGGGGGCTGCCCTACGGTCAACCTTTTTTACCCGGGTTGCCCGTTCTTTTAGATGGGTATAGCGGGTTCTAGCACCTTCCACAAAGTTCTGGGTTGGTATAGCGGATTCTAGCACCTTCCACAGAGTTCTGGGTGGGTATATCGGGTTCTACTATCTTTCACAGTGTTCTAGCCGTTTTTGGGATGACATGCGAATACCCTTATCTGGCGAATACACTCTCCGGCCTTACGAATACTCCCATCTTGCGAATATTCTTATATGGCGAGAACTCTCCTCCGAAAACTCGCCCTCTTCTTCTTTAGAAGGATCATAACTGGGTAAAATATCCAAACCTTTGAAACCCCACCTTTATTTAATATCCATATATTAAATAAAACCTTTGAAAAACCCTCCTCCCTTTATTAAAACAAAACTATCAAACCCCCCATTCACATTTTAAAAGAGAACCGACCCTCCTAATAACCCAGCTTGGACAAATTTTGGGAACAGAGAAATCATTTCTCTGTTTCCCAAAAAATCCATCACCGACTTCTTCCTCCCTCACGTGACGCGAGCCCTAGCCCCGATTCCAGCCGCCGCCGTCCCTTCGTCGGGACTCGCCACTGCCGCCGTCGGCTTTCTAGGGTTCCGACGACCCCTCCTCAGCCACCTTTCGATTTTGACGCTGCCTCCCATCAGATCTATAGCTCCAGTTGACGACCGAGTTCACCTCCCGCAAGTTCTGCCCCCGCCATCGGCCTCCGTGGGCTCCGGCGTACAGTCTCCTCCCTCCTTCTGACATCATCAACTCCTTCCTCGTGGGATCCTGAGTTCCAGCTAATGCCTCTTTTGCTTCATTCCACGATCGACCACTTCGTTTCTACTTGGTTCATCGACCTTCCATGAACCACATGCTACCTTGATCCATAATTTATTTCAGATTAGACCCTGCCTCGCGATCTTTATATCGAAAAAATTGAATATGTCAGCCTATATTTTACAAAAGGACAATCTATTTTTTTAGAAAAAAATGTCGTTTTGCCCTCAAAAATGACATGTCGGACATGTCGGAGGATATTTAAAACAATGATTTAAAGAGAGGTGTCTAATGTATGCTTTAGTGGTTGACAATCCTTATTAATGAGGCACCTATTGAAAGACGTAAGTATTTAGAATAATTGAGAAGATGTTTTGAAGATATAGGCTTCAAGGAGGGTTAGAATATATGATATCTAGTTTTAATGATTTTAATATTTAATTTATTAGGCTCTATAAATAGAAAAAGCGATATTTAGGTGATTTACTTTTAAATATATCTTTGATGTATTATCCAGAAAGGATATAACTTGTGTAGTGAAAGCTCAATACTTTTTTGTGAGCGATTATTATTATGATTTATAACTAGATCTCATTAAAATACAATTAGTCCGAATGTTGCATGGATCGAGTGTTCGGAAGTAGATAAGTCAATAAGTCAATAGCTACGTTGTGAGGGATAAGTCAACAGCTAAGTTGTGAGGGATAAGTTAATAGCTAATTAGAATAGAAGTTGGCTAATGCATCTAGGAAGGATATATTGAGGAATAATTATATTAATTGAATTGTGAAACTAGCATCTATTGAGGAATAATTATATTAATTGAATGGTGGAACTAGCATCTATTGAGGGTAAGGTTGTGAGAATAGAGTTGGGTGGTTTGGACATGCAGGTCGAGGGTTGAAATGCACACCCATAAGTGTGATCACCCGCAAACCGTCACAATTTACAGTAAACATCATATAACAATGTTTCAAGTTCGCAACACAGTATATCATAATCACAAAGAGTACTAAAATGTACAAGATAAATTTTTTTATTTCATTAAAAGCATTTTTATACATATCCTGTTTCCAGATCCACATATACACGGTGTATAAGAGTACACACACACATATATATATATATATATAACTACTCATCGATAGACTTATAGACACTACTATCTACTATATCATAATCTCGTCTAATCAATCCTTCTACTTACTTCTTAAATAGCTATCTACGTTGACTCCATTAGACGATTATTGCGACTTTTTAAGGGGTGGCCGAAGGAGAAAGAAACACGTAGGTGATCTAGAAATCAAAAGAATCGACTTTTTAAGGGGTGGTCGAAGGAGAAAGAAACATGTAGGTGATCTAGAAATCAAAAGGAAAGCAAAACAAAAGAAATCTCGACTAAAGTATGAACTCCAAATCTCCAAATAACATCTCCCTTTATATATCAGTAAGCCATATTCTCTTAAATATCAATCCCCCTTTTTCTTTTAAAACCAATCCCAAAGGAAAGCCTAAGAAGGGCTTCCCCAAATTTCAGTCTGCATGTATAATTTCAGCCTAATTCATCCAAAACAGACATGTATAGTATCCCTCCAAACAACCGGCCCCAAAAGGAGTAATAAAAGTCCCCCAAATTCCATTTGATTCACAAGAAAACCAACCCCAAAATCAATATAGGCCATAGACAAGAAAACACCCAATCCAACCTATCAGCATCACATGTAACCGGCAATAAAATGTAATATTGAACAGGAATGGAAAGCTATAAGAAAAACCCCAATGTTATAGGCCTTATTAGGATGCTATTTATGATTATTATTATGTTGTTTATTGTCTTTAGGTCGTCTTCCAATTTAGTCGCATTCTAAGTCTGTCGTTGATTCTCTATTTATTTGCATTTCCAAGTCTTTCATTTTATTTCCATTGAGAGTTAGTTGTACGTCTATTTAAAGGACCCCTTAGGTCTTTTATTGGTATGCAAGAACTAATCTGTTTTTCTTTCTTTTGTTTGTGAGATATTGTTAGCTCTCTCCTCTAACGAGCAAGCCCCACTTAGGCAGCCGCGGTTCCGGATCCACGGTATCCTCCTACGCCGCCGTCATCTTCGCCTCCAGCCCTTCCTCTGACTAGACCCTTAACAAATTAGTATCAGAGCAAGGTTCCGCTGCCAGGTCTAGTACCGCTGCTTCTTCCACGCTCGCTGAACCCTTGTTCCTAGACTCTCCCTCCTCCTGCCTCGTTCTTCTCCTTCACGCACAGCGAGCCCGTCTGCCCCATCAACTGCGCCATCCGCTTGCTTCTTCTTCGTCATTCGACAAACCAGCGCCATGAAGTCTTTCCTTTGTTTCGCCGACCCCAACAACCGTCTCTCTCTCGATCGACTCCACAGTCGTCGTCTACAACATCGCCAAAGGAAAATGCGTGCGTCCGCGTCATTCTCGCGCGTAGCGTCCCTGTGGAAGGAAACCCACTACTACACCCACTCTGTTTCGAGCCGTAAATCAAGCTACCAGTTTGGGAATTAAATAATTCTTGAGGAACCGAAGCATTCAATTCCTTTTTTTCCCAGCCGACACTTAAAAAACCTAAAGGGGGCAGTTTTGAAATTAATAAATTCCTTGGAAATTATTAATTCTCGAACCACAACAACGTTGGGAGCTTCTTTTTTTGTACCAGCATAGGGAAGCAACTCAGGTCACGGTGCACACCAAATTCGCGCTGGTCCACTCCGCTCACCTAATCGTTCTTAAACCGACCCGTAACCCGCTCATCATCATCCGCCCAACACAACATGGGCGAGTGTCGGATCAACTCAGCCAGCTTATGACCATGGTACATGCCTTCATGGTGCAACAACCTGCAATTGCGGAGCTTCATCAAGAGGCCATTACTGCGCTCTCCAATCGCCTCAATGATCTCTACACTTCTCCAGCACACGAGCATGCTTGTAGCAGTCAGGCACTGCTACTACCAACGACCCTCGTACACCCTGAGATTGCTTCCCCACCACGCTACACTCGGTTGGATTTCCCAACTTACGATGGGAATACGGATCTCCTTGGTGTAAAGAAACAGGGTGTGCCGAGACGAGAAATTCGACAGGAAAAATTCAAAACACAGAAAATCACAGATCAATCACAGAAGACACACAGATATACATAGGTTCACCCAAGCCGGGCTACGTCCCCTCTCCCCTTCCTCTTCTCTTCTTTCTAATCACCAAGACGGATTACAGCTTACAAGGTTACAAGAATCAAAACCGATCCTACCTCACACAACCCTCTCAGACAAGAACAGAGGAACCGCCGCCAAGGAACACCGCACAAAAAACACTATTGCACTCTCTTGGACTTAATGTCCTTCTAACCCTAAATCAGGGTTATGCACCCTTTAAATAGGGCGCCAAACCGGGCTCAGACCAAACCTCCGCTGAGACGGTTCAATAACATCCGCTGAGACGGAACCTGCTGAGACGGCATGTACACCAGGCGTTGAGCGTCGAACGCAGGCGTCGAGCGTCGAACGCAGGTGTTGAGCGTCGAACGCAGGCGTTGAGCGCAAGCGTCGAGCGCAGGCGTCGAGCGTCGAACGCAGGCGTCGAGCACAGGCATCGAGCGTCGAACGCAGGCCTCTCCCGTTCGACGAGCCACTGAGGCAAGGACCCGTTCGTCGAACGCAGGTGGAGTTCGACGAACCCTTCTCCGTTCGTCAAGCGCAGGCGGAGTTCGACGAACTCTTCTCCGTTCGTCGAACGCCGTTCGACGAACCCTGACCAGAAGTGTTCCCCAACTCCAACATTCTCCCACTTGGTGAACATCTTCCTCCGATGAGAGCTGCTCCTCCAACCTTCTTCTTCAACCCTACGGCCGTTGCACAGCACTGAAATTTGGCAACAGGAACCGCCTTGGTAAGAAAATCTGAGCTGTTTTCCATCGTGTCCACCTTCTCCAGTTGAACTACCTTCTTCTCCACCCTCTCCCGGATGAAATGGTACTGGATGTCAGTGTGTTTGGTTCGTGCGTGGAAGGCAGGGTTCTTGGCTAGCTGAATAGCCCCTTGACTGTCACACCACAGCTTCACTGGCCCCTGCTCAAACCCGAGCTCCAAACATAGCCTCCGCAGCCATATGGCCTCCTTGCTCGCATGAGTAAGAGCCATGTACTCTGCCTCCATCGACGAAAGTGTCACCACGCATTGCCTCCGACTCATCCAACTGATAGCTCCTCCAAACAGTGTGAACACGTATCCACTGGTGGATCTCCTGCTATCCAGATCACCTCCCCAATCCGAGTCCACGTGCCAAACCACGTCCAGGACTCCTCCTTCACCAGCTCCTTCAAAACATAGGGAGTAATTTGAAGTGCCTCGGAGATACCTGAACACACGCTTCACAGCGTTCCAGTGTTCCTTTCCTTGTGTAGCCTTATACCGGCTCAACACTCCCACTGCTTGAGCAATGTCAGGGCGAGTGCAGACCATGGCGTACATCAAGCTTCCCACAGCACTAGCATAAGGGACCTTTGCCATGTCCTCGACCTCATCTTGTGTCTTCGGGCTCAGCTCTGCAGATAACTTGCACCCAACTGCCATTGGTGCTCCCACTGGCTTGCAGTCCGTCATATTGAACTTCTTCAACATATCCTCGACGTACCTCTGCTGCCCCAACCAAAGCTTCTTCTTGCTTCGATCCCTGGAAATCTGCATTCCCAAGATGACACTTGCTGGACCCAAATCCTTCATCTCGAATTTGGCTGAGAGTAGCTTCTTCACATGTTGGATCATCCTGACACTATTGCCCACCAGTAGCATATCATCTACATAGAGTGTCAGGAAGATGAATTGCTCTCCCTTTCTCTGGATGTACACACAGTGGTCCGAATTCGACCTTTCAAAACCTAACTCCAGCATGTAGGTTCGAATTTCTGGTACCACATCCTCGGAGATTGCTTTAGTTCATACAATGACTTCTTCAACCTGCAGACCTGATCCTCCTTGCCCTTGGCTTCGAATCCTTCCGACTGCTTCATGTATATCTCCTCCTCCAGATCACCGTGAAGAAACGCCGTCTTCACATCCATCTGCTCGATCTCTAGATCATGCGCTGCCGCAATAGAGAGCACCAGTCTAATCGACGTCATCTTAGCTACCGGTGAGAAGATCTCATCATAATCAACACCTTCGACCTGGGAGAATCCCTTTGCAACCAACCTTGCCTTGTATTTCTCCACAGTGCCATCACCCTTCACCTTCTGCTTGCATTCTTGTCATGGCGGCAAGGCGAACCAAGGCGAGCCCCGGGCGCCTGGACGCCAAGGCGACAAGGCGGACGCCTAGGCGACAATAAGGCGAGAAGTCGCAAGGCGACAATAAATTTTTTTTTAAATAATAACACAAAAAGACAGCGGTTCTTCATTTAACCGCTGTCTATAGTGACAGTTATTAAACTATAGACAGCGGTTAAATGAAGAATCGCTGTCTATAGTGATGCAGATATAAAATTCAAGACATTTTATATATAAGCTGTCATTATAGACAGCGGTTACATATAACCGCTGTCTATAGATATTAGAGATAGCGGTTATATATACAACCGCTGTCTAATGTAGGCTAAACCGTACATTCGACAGCGGTCGTATATATAACCGCTGTCTATTCTATCTTCGACAGCGGTTATATATACAACCACTGTCTAATGTACGGTTTAGCCTACATTAGACAGCGGTTGTATATATAACCGCTGTCTATACTTGGAAAGACAGCGGTTATATATAAAACCGCTGTCTAATATAGGATTTTTTTTTAAAAAATAAGGCGGCTGTTGCCTTGTTTTCACTTGGGCGCCTGGACGCCTAAGCGTCGCCTATGCGACGCCATGACAAGAATGTCTGCTTTAAGACCCATTTACTTCCAATGGCCTTCCTCCCCTTTGGAAGCTTACACAGACTCCATTTCATCCACCATGGCTAGCTCTCACTGATTTGAATCAGGCCTTGATCTAGCATCTCTGGCAGATATTGGATCTTCACCAAACATACTCAGGCAACATTGTGCAGCCACTGCACATTGGGGATATCTCACTGGTGCCTTTCTTTGCCTTGTCGATCTCCTCAGAAGTGAAATTTCTTCAGCTTCATCTTCTGACTCATCATCACTTCTCACCACCTCCAAATCATCTGATTCAGAATCAGATTCAGCCCCAACAGTAGTAGCTTCTTTCTCAAAGCTTCCTTCCACCACCACTGTCCCTTTCTATGCTTCTTTGGCCTTCTCAGCTTGTGTGACTGTCTGTGGACTGGTTTCATGAAACACCACATCCATGCTGAATGTTACAGTCCTGGTCACAGGGTTTCAAAGCTTGTAGCCTTTTATGCCATCTTTGTAACCCACAAAGATGCACTTCTCAAACTTGACATCAAGCTTCCCCCTCTTCTCATTTGGAATGTGAGCATATGCATCACACCCAAACACACGAGCATAGACCAAATTTGGCTTTCTCTTGAAGATGACTTCAAAGAGAGTACATCCCTCCACAGCAGATGTAGGGGACCTGTTCTTCAGGTAATTTGCAGTCGCCACTGCTTCAGCCCAGAACTCCTTCCCCAAACCTGCCCAACTGAGCATGCACTTGGCCTTCTCCATCAAGGTCCTGTTCAGCCTCTCCGATACTCCATTCTGCTCTGGAGTATACGGTGTGGTCTTCTGTCGTGCAATCCCCTGCTCAGTACAGTACCGCTCAAAAGCATCAGAGCAATACTCACCTCCATTGTCAGAACGGAGGACCTTCACCTTTCTCTCCAACTGGTTCTCCACCAGGTTCTTAAATTCCTTAAACCTGTCCAGAACTTCTGACTTGGACCTGAGAAAATAGATCCAGGAATACCGTGAGAGGTCATCAGTAAAGGACACATAGTACCTTGCGCCGCCTAGAGATGGAGCTGGAGTTGGCCCAAACACATCACTGTGTATCAGCTCCAGCACTTCAGTTGCCCTCGTGCCCGTCCCACGAAAGCTTACTCTGGTCCGTTTGCCAAGCAGGCAATGTTCACAGAACCCAAGGCTTGTGGAGCACTCCGACACCCCTTCCACCATCTGACCAGATGCCATGGCCGACATCCCCTTCTCACTGATATGCCCAAGCCGATGATGCCACAGCTTGGACACCTCCTCCTGGTCAACCTCCTGGATCTCAGAGATAAGAGCCCCACTTGGAACCACTATGTCAGCAAGCAGAGTATACAGTGTTCCATGTCTTACTCCACTGGCAATCACCATTGCCCCCCTTGACATCTTGCAAGTTTGCTTGTCATAGCTGAAGTGCACTCCTGCATCCGCCATGGAACCCACCGAGATTAAATTCCTGCTCATCCCAGGAATATGCATCACATTTGGAAGAGACCTTGTGGTCCCATTAGACAGCTTCAACATCACCTTGCCACGCCCAATAATCTGCACAGCAGAATCATCACCCAGCATGACATCTCCACCGTCAAACCTCTCATACTCACAGAACCAGTGCCTATGAGGGGTCATGTGGTATGATGCTCCTGTGTCTACATACCACAAATCAGAATCTCTCTGAGCAACGCACGCGGCAGCGATGTACATGTCACCGCCATCGCCCTCCTTCTTCGTACCAGAAGTTGTCGGTGTCTCCTTGTTCTGAACGGCCTTATTCGGACATTGAGACTTCACATGACCAGTCTCATTGCACTTCCAGCACCGAACGAGCTTCTTACTCTTCTCCCTCTCCTGGCTCTTGGATCTACCTCGAGATTTATCTCGATATCCACCATGCTTGTTCTCCCTTCATTGAGGACGGGATCTAGATACACTCAAAGCACCTTTGCTCGTCGCCTCAGAGCCTCCTCTCCTGGTCTCCACAGATAAAAGAGCTGCACATACAGTATCATATGACAGTTCCTTGTCTCCACTCCCCCCAATCACGACAATCAGATTGTCCCATGAATCTGGCAGTGAGCACAACAAGGTGATGACTCTATCCTCATCCGAGATCTTCTCACCGATAGAGATTAACTGACTCACAATGGTATTGAATTGAGTCAAGTGCTCTGAAAACGAATCGCCCTCACGCATCCGAAGTTTATACCATTTCTTCCTCAAAATCAGTTTGTTTACCAGGGACTTGCTCTGGTAGAGGGATTCCAACTTACGCCACAGACTTCGTGCCGAAGTCTCCTCCATGACGTTAATCAAGATTGAATCTGCTAGGAATAACCGGATCAGGTCGTTAGCCTTCCGATCGGTTTTCGTCCAGGCCGCCGCCTCCGCTGCACCATCTGCAGTCGCGTCTGCAGATTTTCCCTTCGATGCGCTCGCATCCTTCTCTGCTACCTTAGGAACGGGAGGATCATCTTCGATCGCAGACCATAGATTTCGATCAATCAACATATCTTCCATCTTCATCTTCCATAGATCAAATCGACTTCCGTCAAACTTCTCGATCTCGATCCGCATGCCGCCAGAACCCATTTCCAGGATCAAGAACCTGGCTCTGATACCAAATGTAAAGAAACAGGGTGTGCCGAGACGAGAAATTCGACAGGAAAAATTCAAAACACAGAAAACCACAGATCAATCACAGAAGACACACAGATATACAGAGGTTCACCCAAGCCGGGCTACGTCCCCTCTCCCCTTCCTCTTCTCTTCTTTCTAATCACCAAGACGGATTACAGCTTACAAGGTTACAAGGATCAAAACCGATCCTACCTCACACAACCCTCTCAGACAAGAACAGAGGAACCGCCGCCAAGAAACACCGCACAAAAAACACTATTGCACTCTCTTCGACTTAATGACCTTCTAACCCTAAACCAGGGTTATGCACCCTTTAAATAGGGCGCCAAACCGGGCTCAGACCAAACCTCCGCTGAGACGGTTCAATAACATCCGCTGAGACGGAACCTGCTGAGACAGCATGTACACCAGGCGTCGAGCGTCGAGCGCAGGCGTCGAGCGCAGGCGTCGAGCGCAGGCGTCGAGCACAGGCATCGAGCGTCGAGCACAGGCATCTCCCGTTCGACGAGCCGCTGAGGCAAGGACCCGTTCGTCGAACGCAGGCGGAGTTCGACGAACCCTTCTCCGTTCGTCGAACGCCGTTCGACGAACCCTTCTCCGTTCGTCGAACGCCGTTCGACGAACCCTTCTCCGTTCGTCAAGCGCAGGCGGAGTTCGACGAACTCTTCTCCGTTCGTCGAACGCCGTTCGACGAACCCTGACCAGAAGTGTTCCCCAACTCCAACACTTGGTTCGCTCACCAGCTGCGAACAATTCTTTGGACACCAACACATTCCGGCCGCGGAGAGGCTTCCCCTGACTTCTTTCCATCTTCTTGACTCCGCTCTACTTTGGGCCACTCGTCTCTTCATCGATCAGCCAGGACTGACGTGGGAAGATTTCAAGCGCTTCTACAACCTACGCTCCGGCCCTCCCGTCCGCAACAATCCTCTTGGTGCCCTCACGACACTGCATCATATGGGATCCGTGGATGATTTTCTGGACCAGTTTCATCTTTTTATGGCACATTTCACACTTTCTCCAGAGATGCAGGTCGCCATCTTCACCGCCGTACTTCGTGTTCGCTTGCGACTTGATGTCTAATTTGAGGCCCCTCCAAACTTAGTGACTGCTATGAGTTTGGACAAGCTGTATGACTGTCGCCTCCAACTGGCACATGAGGCCTATTTGCCCACTGACACGTATTCATCCAGGCCGTCCTGAGGGTCATTCTGCCCCACCAGCTCGTAGACTATCTCAGGCCAATATGATGGAACAACACACGTAGGGCTTATGTTATAACTGCGATGAGTAGTACACTCGCGGCTACAGGTGCAAAAGACTTTTCTATCCGCACGTTGTGGACTCTGATGATGAAGGTGTCAGATAAAACGGACACCATTGATCTCCCTCGAGCTTGAGGTCAAGCTCTTTTTGCAAGGCGGGAGAGATGTTATGGGTCTTATTAGGATGCTATTTATTATTATTATTATGTTGTTGTTTATTGCCTTTAGGTCGCCTTCCAATTTAGTCGCATTCCAAGTCTGTTGTTGATTTCCTATTTATATTCATTTCCAAGTCCGTCGTTTTATTTCCATTGAGAGTCAGTTGTACGTCTATTTAAAGGACCCCTTAGGTATTGTATTCGTATGCAAGAATTTATCTTCCTTTCTCTTGTTTGTGAGATATTGGTAGCTCTCTTCTCTAACGAGAAAGCCCCGCTTAGGCAGCCGTGGTTCCGGCTCCATGGTATCCTTTTATGCCATCGTCATTTTCGTCTCCAGCCCTTCCTCCGACAAGACCCATAACACCCAACTATTAACACCAACTGCCAGCCAATCAGAGCCCTCAAAGTCCAACTTTTATTTTATACAGCAGCCCAAACTGAAAGCTGTATGATTCCAGCCGGCCATGTAAAGAAAATAAATGAAGCAAGACCAAACTCAAGCCCAAACTCACTAAGAAAACCATTCCACCCTTTACACAGTTAACACAGAAATCACAAAAAGAAGGAAAGGAAGGAGAAGGAGCTTACAGTGAAGGGGGGGAAGAAGAAGAAGAACCTCGTCCTTTCCAAAGCCGCACAGAACAGCGCTGCAAACACCCGAGCGACGTCGAAAGGAGGGCAGGATCGTCGATGAGGAAGGTGCGACACAAGCACAGTCGAAGAAGAAAGAGAAGAGAGGAATTGTGCCCTCCTTTCATGCTTCCGCTAAAAACTCCAGGCATGTGAGAGAGAGAGGGTGTCGTGCGGCTTGGTGATGGAGAAAGGCGTAGACGCTTCTTGATACAACGAGAGATCTTAATAATCAATCCAGCCAGCCAGTATACCGAATATACCCTTGGCCATAAGCATCGTTTAGTGGTAATTTAGGGCTTTACCAATGGAATGAACCCTATATAAGCAGCCATAATTATAATCCTGCCTGCCACCTTTGAAATGAAATTCCAACCCAGCCACATAACTACAAACCCTGCCAGTCACATATATATGCATCAACCCCCAGCCATTGTTAGTAAAATGCCTCTAATGCAAATTTAAGATCAAACCTGTCATGTATAGTACATCAGGCCACAATCATATTATACCCAGCAAATTAAATCCAAGGAAAATCGGCGTAAAATCTTTGCATAATAAAACCTCATCGTAAAATGTTCGTTGTGAAACAAAACCTCGTGAAAATTTTGAAAATGTCGCGACAACATACGACATTGACTTTATTTTATCATCATAGGGGACAATTTTTAATTTAATTTTATTAAGTAATATTTATGATGTTACAATAAGTGGGTAGGTAAATTTAATGTCAAAGAGTTCGGAAGAAGGAAGATGGATAGACCAAAGGAAATATGATTCTAAGTTGTACAGACAGATTTGTGAAAAAGGTTTAACCCCTTATGCACACTTAGCGTGGCAAACAGTGAATGGAGATTCATAACATGGCGCCACATGTTGGATAAGGCTATTGATGATTAAGCATATGGATTTTTTTATTAAGATACCGAACCAATAAACTTTATTTCTGGAAGTGTACTTCTTGAACAGTAAGCCAGGTGTTAAAATCCTAATGTAAGGTAATTTGAGGTGAAAGCTGCATCTTTGTTCCCTAAGAAATACACTTACTCTTTGGAACCTAACTTTGCTATGTTGTAGTCTTATAGGCTAGCTGCTGGCAATCTTATTGATAACAATTGATTTCTTCTTAGATGAGGGTGACATCTTTGGGTAAAATGCAGGTTTGCTCGTCCATACTTGGCATTCTTGATGTTTCTCCCTTGCTCTCTGATGGGTTTACTGATTCCAAGGGCTATATGTAGATCACCTCAAATCTCTCAAATTTCTTCCTCCGAGAAATTACCAAAAGAGGTTTGATGTTAAAATAAAGAACTTGTGTTGTTGTAATCTCAAATTTTCAGCTAAAAACCTTAGATAGCTATAATGTTGCAATAGATGTGACTCATCAAATTCGTGGCTGTTTTCTTTGAAGGTTTTATCAGAAGAAGCATTTTTTTGGGGAGCTTTTGGGCTATATGCTTTTCTCACCTTGGTATGTTTGATGGTTTACTCTCTCCCTGTCTTAGTATTTAATAAACTAATAATCAAGTCAAGTCAGTTATCATCTTCATTTTAATTTATTAATACAATTGTGGAGATGATCGGTCTTCAGTTGTACGTGAAGTGGTCATGCTAACATGTCATTAATTACGAGAACATGTTTTTGAATTGGAAGCTGAATTATAAACGTAATGTAATAATATCATTGATAAGTAAATATCAACTATATACTGCTTGAATAGAGTATATCAATGAGGTTTTTTCACTATTCATGATTTTTTGTACTGCAGCTCGGAATTTTTTAGGTCTGTTGAAGATTTTTTTCATGTTAAGTTTTCTACTTATAGGACATTGAAATTGGTGTTTTCCTGTTCTCTTCACTTTAAACAGGGTTATCTACTTGCTGGTCTTGGGGGAGGATTCTTGACATATATGATGTCATCTTCTATGCTTATTTCATGGTTCTTTTTTCATCTTGCAAGAAAGCATTTTGGGGATCAATCGCTCAAGTATTACGTTTCTCTATTGCTTTTCATGCATGACTTTTATATTGTATCTTTTCTATTCTTGGTGAAATGATCAACTGTAAATTTTGTTTTCAAGATATTATTCAATATTTTGGTTACTGGGCTAAAATATGCAGTATTTCTTGAAATGTTGTTAAGAATAACAATGCTTTAGATTATGTAGTAAAAAGAATTTCACGTGGTCCATTATTTGTGCAGAAAATTTTTCTTCCAGGTTTGATGCTTATCATAGCTATTTTATGGGTGGGCACCGGATTTACAAGTAACTGGATTCAATGGCGGAACAAGTATTTTAGGTCATTCCGGGAACCAAGTAAAAAAAACATTTATGTTTATTTTTTCAACACAATTTAAAAAAAAATATTCGTTGCGACGAATAGAAAAACAACAATAATGAAATTATATACTCGATCAACAAGCTACTTTTTGTGGCCACATGTTCTGAAAGCGTACAATAATTGTATCATCTGTAATAGTTCCCACATTTTTTTAATATAAATAAATGATGAAGATTCCATCTATTCATCCCCATTTTGTTCCACAAATTTCTCTTTATTGAATCTGCGAGTTTTTTACCATTTCAGTTTGTGGAGAATAATGTAAATACGGTTGACACGGAGAATTTTGAAGATATCTTTCTATTGAATCTTGATCATTTACATTATCACACACAATCGCTTGCCTCAAACTCGAATATGTAGGCTAAGTGATGAGGATTATGCCACACGACCCGTAAGGGTCTACTAGCGCCGACCACGTCATGAGCAGATCGCCGATCATAGTATTTTATGTTTTTGTATTTTTTTTTCTTCATATGTTTTTTGGAGGTTGCAATGAACAGATAATCATGACCGCTCATTATCCCTCCTTAGCTATAAATATGAGTAGAGAGCTCCATGAAAAGCTATTGAAAGATTGAGCAAGAAAGCCTCCTTTTGATCTCCTGGTGCCGAAGCCGGACTCAAGTGTGAAGTTTGGTAGTTATTTCCTTTCCCCCTCTTCCCAACATCAGTGGTCCATTCTTTTTCCCTCTCCTCATAGACGGCCAACCCCCTTCCCCTTCTTTTCCCTTCCATCTTCACTAGCTAACCATCCCTTCTCCCCCGTTCCACCAGCCGACCCACCCCCTCATCCCCTCTACACCTCACGTCCGGCTCCCCTCTCTTCCTCCAACCCTCCAACCGACCACCACACATCCACCCCTCATTCATCCAGCTGGCCTCTAACCCAACCCTACCTCATTCCCCTCCACAAGCATCCAGCCGACCTCCACCAAGCCCCACCATATCTCCTTCCCTCAATTTTCCCCCACCGGCCACCTCCCGCAAGCCACCACCACCTCCTCAAAACTCCTCCACCGCCACTTAAATTTCCCATCATCTTCAGTTTTCCGGCGATCGACAATTACCACCTTCGGCCACCACCACCATCTCCGCCGCCCCCCTCCGACCATCCTTGGTTAGCCACCACCCTCCCACCACCATCACCATTCCCTAGATAACTCCCGACTACCCCAACATAACCACTTCCTAAAAACAAGGGGCACTACTTCTACATTCATTCATACCCTCCCATTCACTCTCCACAATTCTCTCTACCTACTTCACGTGGAGCCCCCCCCCCCCCTCCTTCCCAACTAAGCCTCCATCCACACTCATCCCGACGACCACCTTCCTCTCTACTCCCCCAACCGTCCAGAACATTCCCAGCCACCGATTCCAGTCTCTAGAATTACTCCAGCCCCCTCATATCTCAATCTTTAGCCCCCAACTCTCCAGATCACCTTGCCGGTTCCTGCCGGTTCCTGGAACAACCATCCTAGCCTCTTTTATCCCTTCCCGACCCCCCATCCTTCCAGAACTTTAATTTCCCCACACTAGACTCCTCCCCGCCACTGCCCTTGGCCCAAAACGACGGCCTGCTCCTCATTCCAGCACCAGTTTACAACAACCTCTTGCTTTGTGCTTATTCAGGGACTTCCCCCTGCCGGCCATCTCCCTTACTACCCACAGTCTCTCCAATACCCCAGTTGCAACCACCTCCCTCCAGCCCTCATGGAGACCATTTCCAGTCCAGCAACTTGCAACTCTATTGGGAGTCCAGAATTTAGTGTGGTCTTCAGCCCGGTGTTGGCACCAAAAATGTACCAAGTCCACACTTGCTCAAGCTGAAGAATGAGGGGAGTGATTGTTGAGTAGCCGGTTACTTTGGGTCACGAGTGAAGGAGTGAGAGAGGGAGAAAAGAGATGGCCGCGAGCAGGAAAGAGGTCGCCGAGATCGATGGGAGCTGATGGAGATCACCTGACAAGGGGGAGATCGCCCAGGCAAGGGGGAGAGGTCGTCGCGGTCTCAAAACTTGAGACTGCTCAAGTCACGGGCTCGGGCTGAAAGCTCTCCGAAGTCCATTTTCTGGTACCCCTGCCCCTCTATTTATAGATGCGAGGGTCTGCCCAAACGGGCAGGACCAGGAATAACAGGCTGCCCAAGAAACACGACCGGCAGGTACGAGATCACCCGGCAGAGAGGGAAACCGCCTGGAGGGAGGTCGCCCGGAGGGATGTCGCCCGGAGCGAGGTCTCCCGGAGGGAGGTCTCGCCCGGGGGGAGAGATCGCCAGGCAGGGGGGCGAGACTGCCCAGGCAGGAGGGAGACCGCCCCGGACTCTGCTGAGACCGTCTGGGATCTCCGAAATCGCCTGGTACCTGAAAAAGGGTCGGCTTGGAGGGGATCGCCGATTTCTGGGTAAACATGATCCCCGTATTTTTTCTAGTTTTGAAAAACTTCAAAAAAATAGAACTTATCCACGAGAATTGAAATCCACTTTTCCTGTCAGGTCAAAACATATGTATAAAAGAATGCATGTACCTGTGGGAACTTGTCAGTGCCTGAAGAAAACTTGTGAGCACCTACTCATCTCTGTAAGAGAGTAGTCAAAGCATGTATAAAAGAAACATATTACGTGAGTACCTGAAAAGGACTCGTGAGCACTTGAAAAGGACTCGTGAGCACCTGTTTATATTTGCAATGAAATGAAGGACAAGTATATGAGATAAAAATACGCGAGTACCTGAAGAGAACTCGCGAACACCTGTATACTTCTGCAAAAGATATGAGAAAAAAGGTGTATGAAACATAGAATACGCGAGTACCTGAAGAGAACTCGTAAGCACCTGTATATCTCTGCAAAAGATATGAGAAACATGTATATGAATCATAGGATACACGAGTACCTAAAGAGAACTCGCGAACACCTGTATACTTTTGCAAAAGTTATGAAAAAACGATGTATGAAACATAGAATACGCGAGTACCTGAAGAGAACTCGCAAGCACCTGTATATCTCTGCAAAAGATATGAGAAACATGTATATGAAATATAGGATACACGAGTACCTGAAGAGAACTCGCAAACACCTGTATATCTCTGCAAAAGATATGAGAAACAGGTATATGAAACCTAGAACACGCGAGTACCTGGAGAGAACTCGCAAACACCTGTATATCTTTGCAAAAGATATGAGAAACAAGTATATGAAATATAGAATACGCGAGTGGAGAGAACTCGCAAACACCTCAGCGACGGAACCACGGAGGACTGTTCACCTGTTTGTCGACGACGATATATATGAGGAAGAGGAGAGATGAGGGCCAGATGTTGGTATGTCGGGGAAAACGACGTAGGTATAGGTGACGTGGGGGAGGTAGGTGAAGGTAATGTAGGAGAGGTAGCTGAAGGAGGAGTGGTAGGCGTAGGAGGAATCAAAGGGAGAGGCACTGAGTCGATGACCTCATTCTCCTCCTGACGAACGGAGTGAGGCGAATCCACTTAGTAAGATTCCTCCTCACGGAACGTCACGTCCATGGTACATAAGACACGTCTGGAAGGGGGGTGGTAGCACTGATACCCCTTAGTGGTGGCAAAATAACCAATGAAGACACAATGTAGAGCCCAAGGGTCAAGATTGTCACGCTGAGGCTGATGGACGTGAACAAAACAAACACACCCGAACACGCGGGGTGGAAGATGAGCAGTATGAACAACGGAAGTCGCAGAGAGACGAGTGAGAGGGGTAGAAAAGTCTAGAACCTGTGAGGGAAGACGATTGATAAGATGAGTAGCAGTTAGGATAGCATCACCCCAATATGATTTTAGGAGATGCATGGTGTGGAGAAGGCACCGGGCAACATCAAGGAGATGCCGGGTTTTTCGTTCAGCCACACCATTTTGGGTGGAGGTGTAAACACAAGTGGTTTGGTGAATACTTCCATGACTCGTGAGATATGATCCAAACGCTCCACGATCAACGTACCCCCCCCCCCCCCCCCCCCCCCCCCCCCAATTATCACTACGAAGAACACGAATAGTAGCATCGAACTGGGTTTGCACCATTTTATGGAAGGTTTGAAAGACAGGAAACACTTCATTTTTTTTAAAGGTAAACCCTAGTAGTGCGAGAAAAACAGTCTATAAAGGTAACAAACCAACGATATCCATTTAAAGAAACAACATGGGAAGGTCCCCAAACATTGGAATGTATAATAGCAAAAGGGGTAGTACTAGGAGAAGAAACATGGACAATGAATGTCGAACATGTTTGGACATATCACAAACATCACATTTTAAGGTTTTAACAAGATGCGATAAAGCATGAAACACTTTTGAGAGATAAATAGGAGAGGGATGCTCCAGACGCAAGTGTCAGCGTCGAGCATCAGCAGCAGCAGCAGCAGAAGAGGAGAGAGCAAGAGACGGTCGGGAAGCATCCAGATAGTACAAGCCGCCGCGGTTCCTACCACTACCAATGGTCCGCTTCGTACCCAGTTCTTGAAAAACACAAGAATCAGGAAAGAAGGTTACCGAGCAGTTAAATGGCCGAGTAAGATTGCTAATAGACAGAAGATTTCGAGGAAAAGAAGGGATATGTAAGACGGACGGAAGAGACAAAGAGGAGGAACAGGAAATGGTTCCTTTCCCTGCAATGGGGGACAAAGTGTCATTGGCAAAGATAACCTTGTCCTTACCTGACAAGGGGGTGTAAGAAGAAAAACCTGAGGAAGAGCCGGTCATGTGATCGGTGGCTCCGGAGTCAATAATCCACTCAGACAACGGAGTGGCAGCGGCATTGGCACTTGGCATAGCAGCAGTAGCAAAGGAAGTAGAGGTGCCGCTCTGGGAAGTGTCAGGCTGAGAGTGCAGAAGACGGCGGAGAGCGTCCAATTCCGACGTGGTGAAATGTCCTGGGAACTGACCTTGATAGTCGTCATGCACCTCAGTGGAGTAAGCAGCATCGTGAGGATGAGAACCAGTCTGGCGGTATCCCCCCCCCCCCCCCCCCCCCCCCCCCGACCTGGACCACGACCACGGCCGTATCTAGGTGGAATAAGATGAGGATGAAGTTTGAAGCAACCGTCCTGAGTATGTCCCCTGGGACCACAGTGATCACAAATTGGAACCTCACTAGTATTGTTTGAGCCGCCACGACCAACACTAGTCAAGGCAGAATGATCTGGAGGAGGAGCCGTGCCGAGGGACCTTCGGCGGTCTTCGTCACCAAGAACCATGCTAAACGCCTCCCGAAGGGATGGAAGGGGGGAGCGGTGAAGAATATTTGTGCGAACCATGTCCAAGTCCATGCTCAACCCCCTCAGAAATACATGTAGGCGAAATCGTTCGTCTCTTTTCTGCAACTGGGCTGCATCGGCAATACATGTGGCGGTAAACTGATCAAAGTAGGAGGACACCGTCTTGGTTCCCTGATGAAGCTCCAGCATACGCCGTGTCAGCTCATAAGTCTGAGTGGAACTGTCAATCTGTGAGTACGTCTCATGTGCCCGAGTCCAGATCTCGTAAGCAGAGTCCATCAACATATAACTCTTGTATACCTTTGGAGACATAGAGTGAAGAAGCCAGGAGACAACCAGGGAATTTTCCGAGTCCCATCGTGGCCAGGTAGGATCATTCATAGAAGGTGCCACCTTCGTCCCATCGATGTATCCAAACAGCTGATGGCTGCGAATGACATGCTGAGCAGCACGAGACCATTCCAAATAATTTGTCGCATCCAAGGGAACCATGGTGATCTTTAGGGACCCTGAATGGCCAGAAGGGCGTTGAGGATCGCTCATCCGGGGTGTCACCAAACTTGGTGATGGAGAGGCACTGGCGGCAGACAGATCATCCATGAGGCACAACAGGAGGGAAGCACTCGACGAACACTTGAAAAAACAGCAGGAGAGAAGCACTCGACGAATTTGCTCTGGAGGCATTCGGCGAGTCACGTAGGCGTAGCGGCGAATCAGCAGGAGCACTCAACGAATTGCTCAAGAGGCATTCGACGAAACAGGCGGGATCAGCACTCGACGAATTTCTCAGGAGGCATTTGACGAACCAGCTCTAGACGAATCAGGCGGGATCGGCACTCGACGAATTGCTCTGGAGGCATTCGACGAGACAGGTGGGCGTAGCGGCGGCGGAAGCAGGAGGTATCTGTAAGTGGCTGCCCGATCTCATTGATGAAAAAAAGAACAGGAATAGAAGCTGGATCCGGCAACGGGAGAGCGATCTGGAGCAGTCGATGACTGGGAAAGCAGCCACGAAGAAAACTGGAATCAGCCGCGAAGAAGAGGCCGACACTGGATTAGCCGGTACTAGATCTGCGGGATCGGAGAAGAAGAAGAGGACGGCAGAAGAAGACGTGCATCATGAGGAGGGGCAGCCGCCTCCTTCAGCGTGCACCTCCGTCGTCAAGGGAACTGCCGCTTACCATCGTTGGAGAAGACAAAACGCAGAATGAGGAGGAACAACGGGCGACAAAGGAACGGAGGCGCCAAGCGAAGGAGAGGGAAACGGGATTAGGTCTTTACCTCTGATACCAAGTTGAAGAGAATAATAATTTGTTATTGAATAAACCAACCACATACTCATATATATAGAGTAAGGGATAAAAACCAAAGGCACGGACAGAACTACCCTTACGTGGGTAGTTTTACCATAAGACAT
Organism: Dactylorhiza incarnata; assembly: GCA_033032865.1. Taxonomy (NCBI): domain Eukaryota; kingdom Viridiplantae; phylum Streptophyta; class Magnoliopsida; order Asparagales; family Orchidaceae; genus Dactylorhiza; species Dactylorhiza incarnata. The sequence goes on from JAWHQI010000130.1 coordinate 6,705,313, forward strand.
AAAAAGACTTGAATTCAACTTATACAACATTAGTTTACATCAACATCTTGCTTTGTGTTTATCCTGGGCCCCTTCCCTCTGACCACCTCCCTTACTACCTACAGTCCCTCCAATACCCCAGTTGCAGCCACCTCCCTTACTACCCACAGTCCCTCTAATACCCCAGTTGCAGCCACTTGCCTTACTACCCACAGTCCCTCCAACACCCCAGTTGTAGCCACCTCCTTCCAGCCATCAAGGAAACCATTTCCAGTCCAGAGTGTGCTGTCCAGCAGCCCGCAGCTCTACTGGGAGTCCAGAATCCAGTGTCGTCTTCAGTCCCCCCGGGAACTCTCCACGCCTTCCACTTTATAGTCGAGTTTTAAGTTTGTTGAAATAGTGATGATTTCCATTATATCTTCTTGTAATATTTGTTTCCACACAATTTGCGGCCAGTGTTTGTATTCATTTACTTGTGTATTTGCGATTCGCGCACTCTCTTATTAATTCTTTATCGCGTGTTTTCTAATTTGTGGAGTTTTTTTCTATTGTGGTTTGTTTTGAGTTTGTTTTTATAAATCTTATTATTGCAAGTTAGTCATCGGATTTGTGTTTGCATTTAGAAATCATTTATTATCCCCGATAACACCTTACCCTACGTCACTAAGCCCTCTAATTTAAATTCTACTCAAGGTATCTTAGGATCTTCTAATGCAACAAATTTTTTCTTTGGATTAGATCTTGAGAAAAAAAATTCCATTACAAAGCAGTGCAGTATTCACAGTCACAATTAAACTGAAGTCTAAGTTAAAATCAAAATTAGCATCAAATAATGCAAAATAATTTAACTTCCAAACAATAAACACACTACCAAACAACAAACATAACCAAGAGGAAAGATTAAAGCATTCACCTTGTGAATTTCTTATGCACTACAATAAACATTTGATATTAATATGACAGGATTAAGATCCCTACTGACTATTGCACTAAGTCTTTGGTTGTTTGTGCTGCTAGCCTGCTCACCAATTGAAGAACAAGTTTTGATTTGAGCATCATGATTCATAAACAAAAATTGTGCAAGACGATACAGGGGCCAAACAAAGTAACCATTCCTTCATTCCCATGTAACTATGTTTACTTATTTAGCTTAAAATACATGCAATTTGTCCATAGATGTTTTTATTAACAAATTCTAATTTCAAAACTAAATACAGAAAATTCCAATTTCTAAATACATGCAATATGTTCATAATCATACATAATAAACAATTCCAACTTCCAAATAAAAAACAAGTACAGAACAAAGCACTTGATATTTTTAGAAATAAATACAGAACAAAAACAGTGAACTAGCGCTTGAGTTTAGGATTCAAATTTAGCCCTGCAACTCGGATCGGTTCAGTTCAGTTCCACTCAGAACCAAGAACCGACCCGTATAGGTTCGGTTCCAATATTTTGGAACCGGAACCGACCCACGGTTCTAATTTGTAGAACCGGAACCGAACCGAAAATGTCGGTTCGGTTCCGGTTCGGTTCTCGGTTCTTTAAATTCTATTTCATAGACAACAAATTGCCTTCAAAAACAAGATTATTTTAACATGATGATCGGTTTACATATGGTGATGTAAACCGATCATCATGTTTATATGGAGTTTAATATGGAGTTTAATACCATAATATGAATATGGATTTCTGCTTATTAGAAGAATTATATCATCAGGATGGATAGTTGCTTAATCTGGTTGAAGATTTACTTGGGGATTTGGACTTAGTTTTAACTTATACCCGAGCAAAGAATTATGAAGAATCGGAGCACATGTTGCGGCAATAACTTCATTTGTGTCTCCCACACTAGACATTTTAAAAGCCCAATACATAAACAAAAAATAAAAAATCTGAGAGAAATGCTTAAGTATTAACTTAAGTATACAATAAATGCATAGTTTAGGTAACAAAATGTAATAAGAGAGAAGCAATAACCTACAACAATCAAGAGGGAAGCCTAACAGCAGAAGGAAGCCCAAGAAGCTTCTGATTAGCCACGTCAAGAACCTATAGCAGACAGCCAGACACGATAATGATAAGAAACATTGTAAATAATGTTCCTAGGAGGAGATTTCACAATCATAACCAGCATACATTGTAAATAATGTTACTAGGAGAGTAGAACATACAGAAAAAGCTTCATTTATTTCATAAAAATCGATTTGGGAAGCCTCCAAACCAGCATTTGAAATAGGATTTGGTATCGTAAGTTAAAATGAAGTAAAATAGAAAACACAGTAGAAGAAGTTGCAGCCACATCATTATAGGCAAATCTTCATCATCATCACCACCATTAATAAACATATTCCAACTCTTAAGACCCAGCTTAGTAGCTTAGAGTGCACAGCCGACGGAGGAGGCGCAGGAGGAGCAGGAACGTTGTAATCGACGCCGGCGGGAGGAGAAGGGACGTTGTAATCGACGCCGGTGCCTAGCGGACCAGTGATGCCATTTCTGTTCGCTGGGGAGACGGGTAGAAGGGAGCCGTTCCTGTTCGCTGGGGAGACGGGGATGGGGAGCGGGAGCGGGCGAGCGGCGCTAGGGCTGGAGACGGGGATGGGGAGCGGGAGCGGGCGAGCAGCGCTAGGGCTGGAGACGGGGATTGGGAGCGGGGCTAGGGCGAGGAGACGGGGATCTGAATCATTTGATAATAAAAGATAAAAGTATAAAACATTAATATGAGTATATGACAGCGGGATATCCATGCAAAGTGCAAACTGAGCCAATTAAAAATATTATTCAAATATGCGGTTCGGATCGGTTCTCGGGTACCCAACCACGGGACCCGAGAACCGAACCAAACCGCCGGTTCTTTTTTTTAAGAACCGGAACCGAACCGACCGATGTGAGAACAGAACCGAACCGTCCGGTTCGGGTCAGTTTCGGTCCGGTTCTCGGTTCTTCGGATATTTTTGCGCAGGGCTCTTCAAATTCAAAAATTAGTGAACAAAAATGTCATATTTATTTTCAAAATACAGAATAAATTCAGAGTGAGGGTTTACTGTTCATAATACAGATTCACAAATCAGTAAATAAAATACTAAATTAAAAAAAATTGCTAAATACAGAACAAAATGCAAATAAAAAATGGTACATGAGGTCCTGAACAACTGAACTGGCAGCATTTGATATTGGTTATGGTCTAGGGATTAGCCGATTATGGAACTTGCATACTGGGAACTGAAGTCCGAAGATTGAAGGTACACATAATTCTATCGATAAGGCCACTAAGCAAGGACATAACATTAGGGATTGAGGGAGATAGGGAGTGGCAGGGAACGGGAGATGGACGAGGCGCGATGGCGGGGTCACTGAGCAGATCTCACTTCTCAATCGAAGAATCAGTCTCTAAGAGAGAGAGAGAGAGGGCACACCGGCACTGCTTCTACTATGGGCTGGGCAATGGCTAGTCGAAGAGGGGCTCCAGTCGAAGAGACTTACGGGATTGCGGGTAAAGAAAGAAATGAGAAATCATAATATAATATAATATAATATAATATAATATAATATGCACTCACGGACACGGGTCCTCATAAATTGGGGACCCGCGCAAACCAAATCTTAGTTTTACGCATTGGGTCCTATATTTACTCAAAACATCATGCTGGATCAACTAAATCAAATTTGATTGGACCAAAATTGAGATACATTTTTTTCCCGAAAATTTGGATCCGGGCAAATGTCTAGGTGTGCCTGTGTACAGTTTTGCCCCTGACTCTGCCCCTGACTGAACTATTTGAAATCCCTCATAAAATTAAGCCAACTCGCTTGTTTATGTTTTATCCGCCGTTCCCTATGACAAACTTCATCTCAACTCAGTTATTTGTTCAAAGCATATAAACATTTTGTCGCATATTGCACTTTATGAGAATGTAGCCATGTCCCTCATCACGCTGATATAGGAACATGACTGAGCTTATGAATGCGGTGTTGGTTTTGATAGATATCTTGCTGTAAAACCTTGAAATTGAAAAATTGATGAATTTGAGAAATTTTATTTTATGTAATTTTTATTCAATGAAAATTATTCCATTATCTATACCTGACATATTTTCAGTTAGAACTTAGCTTACTTTGGAGAAGGTAGTTTCATACTGACCTCTGTTTATCTCTAATAGTCAGCATAAATAAACTGACAAATTTTTAGTTCATTAAAAATGCATTGTGGTACTCACTCTTGAAGTGAAATGATCCATAAGATACGTAGTTTTCTCTACCTAAAAATTGTGGGCATGATAAAAATGTGATTTAGTGGTGAGGTGCCTTCTTCTGATGGGGATCACAGTGGTGAATTGCCTTCTTCTAATCGGGATCACAATGGTGAATTGCCTTCTTCTGCTTGGGATCACAGTCGCGGACGGGCCGATACTTACCGAAGCCCATAAGAATCTACATACACAGGAGATGAAGATAAGATTGTCGAATTGACGATCCGAGCCCATAGTGGCATTCGGAGCAACATGTTTTCTTATGTATTTTTTATTTTATGTAAAATAGTGACGCTATGTTCCGAATGATTTAGGTGCCTATAAATTGGACTCTAGGGGGCTGATTTCAGAGATCATAGAATTTGGACTATTTTTGTGGCCTCTTCCAGTCTCTCCATGGTGCTGATTCCGTGGACTCCAGGTGTCGAGCCTAGATCCTTCCTCTCCCCTCATCTGACCAGCCATCCCACTCCACTACCTTCAACCTGCTGGACAACACCAGTCAATTGGCTGGCTAGCCCTCATTTCCCCCTCCAACCTTCCAATTCCACACAACTACCTAGTAATTACCTTTTACCCCCTCACTCCACTAACCATGACCATTCAACCACTTATTGACTACCATATAACTACCCGAAACTACCTCTAATCGCTGTTTCCCCTTCCGAAAAGCCATAACCGACAACCCCAAGATTCCAACTCCTTGTCGTCCACCTTCCAAATCCCCCTAACTGCTACATCTCAGGCATAATGCTACTGTCCATCTTTTCCGACTCCCTACCTTCCATTTTCCAAAGCCCCCTAACTGCCATTCTCCAACCATATCCCACTGCCCAGCCCCATATTCACTGTCATTCACTTCCAAGCCAAAATATGCTGCTGTCTGGGGTTGAACCACCACTGATTTCCTTTCCTGCGCCCAAACTACTGCAGTCCAGTTCCCCATGGCCTGCCCCTGCACCATATGAACCATCCCACTGCATGTTTCTCCTTGTCGTGCATTCCAAACCTGTTGTTATCCCTTCCGACTCCCTGTAATCCACCCAGTAACCGCCCAACCCCCAGCAGTCCTCCTTTCTTCCTAACTGAGCCTCCCTTCCACTACAGCACTCTGTCATCACCCTAAAATTCATTTTAATCTGCCAACGCCCTATAATACTCCCAGTAACTGCCCAACCGCCAACAGTCCCCTTCCTGCCTACCTGAGCCTCCCTTCCACCACAGAATTCTGTTATCACTCTGAAATTGATGTGAATCCACTGCTGAAATTGTTGTCCAATCCCTACGCTATCGGCCTTTCACCCCCCTAGTCTCCTTTTTCTTATGTAAGTTTGTGTATGAGTTGAATTCCAAGTCCATCGCATATTTTGTGTATTTCCCCATAAGGGTATTTGTGTCTTTTGTAATTGTTTCCCTACTCTATATATATGAGTAGTGGGAGTTATTATGATAAAATAATACAATCAATTGATTTCAACTTGGTATCAGAGCTATCGCACGCCCTAATCGAACGCCGCTTCCGCTCGCCTCCGTATACGCCGCTTCCGCTCGTCGCTCAACCCATTCCGCTCGCCGCTCACCCCATTCCCGCTCACCTCTCCTAACTGGGAGTTTGAGAGTCGCCTGCTCCTCCCCTTCCCTCTAATGCCGCCCTAGGCACCGGCGATGCCGATGCCGCTGACCTGACGCTGCCGCTGCCGATGCCGCTGAAGCTGCCGCGTCTTCCTTCCTTGCTGCGCTGCGCTGATCTGATGCTGAAGCCGCCGCTGCCGCTGCCGATGCCGCCTGCCCGCTGATCTGCCGATGCCACTGCCGCTTCTTCCTTGCTGACGCTGAACCCCTCCATCTTGCCGAGGTCCCCTGCTGCCGCTGAACTGATCGTTCTTCCTTCCTTGCTGTCTCGAGATGCTTGGACAGCCACTTCTGTGCCACACATAGTCCTCTTCTTCTATTGGTCAGCCTCTCTCCTCCATGGGGGATTCTACTGGGTCTTCAATACCGACAAGTGAAATCATGCCACAGATGGGTGACCCTCAGCGGGCCCATGGTCACTCCGGCTCCTTGAAGATTACCACCGTTCCCCTGGATGGGGCAAACTATCTGGAATGGTCCCGTGCTGCCCAACATGTGATTCGCAGCCATCAGATGTTCGGCTACATCGATGGGACGGTTAAGCAACCCCCAAAGGAGGACGCTACTTGGAAACGCTGGGACTCCGAGAATTCTCTGGTGGTATCATGGCTTCTTCACTCCATGTCCCCCAAGGTTTATCGCAGTTATATGCTCTTGGATTCTGCGTATGAGATCTGGACCCGCGCTAAAGACACCTACTCACAAATTGGTAGTTCCACCCAGATCTACGAGCTAACCCGTCGCATTTTGGAGCTTCGCCAGGGATCTATGACCGTTTCTGCTTACTTCTCGGAGTTTGAAAGGCTCTATCAGGAGTTGGACTTCTTCGAGCAGTTCACTGCCTCCTGCACGGCCGACGCCGTGAAACTGCAAGAGAAGGAAAACCGATACCGTTTGCACGTTTTCCTGATGGGGCTGAACATGGAGTCTGATACTGTCCGAACTCACATTTTACTTCGATCACCCCTTCCGTCCCTGAGGGAAGCCTTCAGCATGGTTCTTGGAGATGACGACCGACGTCGATCTCTCAGCACGACTGCTCCTACAGTGGATCGGTCTGCCTTTGCTAGTATTAGCAGTATGGGTCGTGGGGGTTCCAGCAATACCAGCACAATTCCTACGTGTGATCACTGTGGTCGCCGGGGACATTCTCGGGAGGTGTGCTTCAAGCTTCATCCGCACCTTATCCCTCCAGGATCCGGACGTGGACGTGGACGTGGACGTGGACCTGGACGTGGTGGATACCGGACTAGTGGCACTCGATTTCAGGATGCAGCCTACTCCACCGAGGTTCAGGAGGACCATCCCGGTCAGCTTCCCAGTCATTTTACCACATCTGAATTGGATGCTCTTCGACGTCTGTTGCACTCCCAGCCTGATTCTACAACGAGTGGGACTTCTACTTCATTTGCTACTGCCTCTATGCCAGCTGCCCACACTGCCGCGACTCCTTCGTCTGAGTGGATCATTGACTCCGGCGCTACTGATCACATGACCGGGTCCCCCACAGGTTTTTCTTCTTATATTCCCTTGTCTGGTAAGGATAAAGTTGTTTCGGCTAATGGCACTTTATCCCCTATTGCTGGAAAGGGGAACATATCTTGTTCCTCTTCCCTTTCGCTTACTTCTGTTTTGCATGTCCCTTCATTCCCTCGCAGTCTCCTTTCTATTAGCAACCTTACCAAATCTCTCAACTGTTCGGTAACTTTTTTCCCTGATTCTTGTGTCTTTCAGGAACTGGGTACGAGGCGGTGCATTGGCAGTGGTAGGAACTGTGGTGGTCTATACTATCTGGATGCTACTCACTCTGCTCTCTCTTCTTCCGCTGCCGCTACTATGACCGATGCTCAACGCTGGCACTTGCGTCTGGGCCATCCGTCTCCTGTCTATCTTAAAAAACTATTTCCTGCTTTATCTCCTTTTGTTCAGAATTTGAAATGTGATGTATGCGTTATGTCTAAACATGTTCGACACTCGTCTTCTCATTTCTCTTCACCTAGTAGTACGCCATTTGCTATTATACATTCGGATGTTTGGGGACCATCCCCTGTTATCTCTTTATCTGGTTATAGATGGTTTGTTACCTTTATTGACTGTTTTTCCAGAACTACCTGGGTTTATCTGTTAAAAAAAAAAGGTGAAGTTTCCTCTGTCTTTCAGAGTTTTCATAAGATGGTACAGACTCAATTTGGTGGTACCATTCGCGTTCTTCGTAGTGACAATGGGGGGGAATATGATGACCGTGGGGCGTTCGGGGTATACCTTTCGAGTCAAGGTATTATTCATCAGACCACGTGTGTCTACACGTCCACCCAAAATGGTGTGGCAGAACGAAAAAACCGGCATCTTCTTGATGTTGCTCGTTGCCTCCTCACCACCATGCATCTCCCAAAATCTTATTGGGGTGATGTTATTCTCACGGCCACCCATCTTATCAACCGTCTTCCCTCCCGTGTTCTCGACTACCTGACTCCGTTGGCGCACCTCTCCACTACGTCTGTTATCCATACTTCCTCTCTCCCACCCCGCATATTTGGGTGTGTTTGTTTTGTGCATGTTCACAAGCCCCTTCGGGATAAATTAGACCCTCGTGCTCTCCGATGTGTCTTCCTTGGTTACTCCACCACCACTAAAGGGTATCGGTGTTATCACCCGCCTACCAGACGTTTTTTCTGCACCAGGGATGTCACGTTTCGCGAAGAGGAACCTTATTATGTGGCCTCGACTCCTATTCGTCGTCAGGGGGAGAATGATGCCAGTAGTGTTCCTGTTCCTCTTCCTCTTGCTCCTGTTCCTCTTCCTCTTCCTCTTGCACCAGTTACTGTTACTCCTATATCTTCTCCATCTACCACGTCATCCACTCCTCATACACCTACATCTACACCTTTTCCTACATACCATCATCCTTCCCTCATCACTCCCCTGCCTCATGTTTATCATCGCCGAAAACCAGATACTCTGTCCACTGCTGCTCCGCCATTGCCAATGCCGTCGTCGGACTCAGACTCTGACGCTGACTTACATGTTCCCATTGCTCTGCTAAGAGGTAAGGCTGTATGTACGGAACATCCTATTTCTAATCATGTTGGTTATGATCATCTCTCTAAGCTCCATCAGGCATTTATATCTTCCTTGTCCGAAATCTCTATTCCTAAGACGTGGAAGGAAGCGGCTGGTATTCCAGAATGGGCACAAGCAATGAAGGAAGAAATGTCCGCCTTGGAGAAGAATCATACATGGGATGTTACAGCTCTCCCTCCAGGCAAGAAACCCATTGGTTCTAAATGGGTCTTCTCTGTCAAGCAGAATCAGGATGGGAAAGTTGAGCGATATAAAGCTAGGTTGGTTGCTCGTGGTTACACTCAGACTTGGGGAGTTGATTACCAGGAGACCTTTGCTCCGGTGGCAAAGATGAACTCTATTCGTGTGATCATATCATGCGCTGTGATCTTAGATTGGGAACTCCACCAACTGGACATCAAGAATGCATTCCTTCATGGTGATCTTAAGGAAGAAGTGTACATGGCCTTTCCCCCAGGATTTGTGAAAAAGGGACAAGAAGGTCTCGTTTGTCGCCTATGGAGGTCGTTGTATGGGCTGAAGCAGTCTCCAAGGGAATGGTTCGGGAGATTTCACAAGGCTATGATCAAGTTCGGTTATAAGCAGGGACACTCAGATCATACATTGTTTACCTGGAGGAAGGAAGGGAAAATCGTTGTGCTCATCGTCTATGTTGATGATATTGTGGTCACGGGAAATGACCCGGATGAAATTACTAAGCTGAAGGCTCTTCTGTCAGCTGAGTTCGAAGTAAAGGACCTGGGAAGGCTTCGTTACTTCCTGGGAATTGAAGTTACCCGTTCGGATAAGGGTGTCTTTATCTCACAACGCAAATATGTGTTAGACCTGCTAAAGGAGACCGGTATGCTTGGTTGTGCTCCTGCTAACACACCTATGGAGGAGAACCATGGGATTGATGAAGATAGTAATGGCGATCGGATTGATGCTTCCAGCTATCAGAGATTGGTGGGAAAACTTCTATACCTCTCACATACGCGTCCTGACATTACATATGCCGTTGGAATTTTGAGTAGGTATATGCATGCCCCAAGAGCCAGACACCGGGATGCCGCCTTTCGTGTCCTCCGGTACTTGAAGAAGGCTCCCGGACTGGGGCTAATGTTCTCAAAGAATGATCATTTAAAGATTGATGTCTTCACCGATGCGGACTGGGCTGGTAGTCGTGAGGATCGGAAATCTACAACTGGTTACTGCACATTCGTCGGAGGAAACTTGGTCACGTGGCGGAGCAAGAAACAAAATGTGGTGGCAAGATCTAGCGCTGAGGCGGAGTACCGGGCAATGTCCCAAGGTCTGTGCGAAGGTCTGTGGTTGCGTATCTTGTTGCAGGATCTCGGGCTTCAGAAGGACATACCCATCTCACTGTACTGTGATAACAAAGCCGCTATCAGCATAGCTCATAATCCAGTGCAGCATGACAGGACTAAGCATGTTGAGGTTGATCGTCACTTTATCAAAGACCATCTTGAAAAAGGAAGTTTAGTTACTCCCTTCGTCCACTCTAGAGACCAGTTGGCTGACGTCTTCACTAAGAGTTTGGGATCCGATGCCTTCACCGATGATATCCTTAAGCTTGGAATGGAAGATATCTATCGTCCGACTTGAGGGGGAGAGTTGAATTCCAAGTCCATCGCATATTTTGTGTATTTCCCCATAAGGGTATTTGTGTCTTTTGTAATTGTTTCCCTACTCTATATATATGAGTAGTGGGAGTTATTATGATAAAATAATACAATCAATTGATTTCAACTGTATGAAGACTATTTCTCATTGTTGATTATTTGGAGAAGAGCGTATGATTATAGATGTTAGATTGAATGTGTTTACCCATAATTTGTTCTACTTGCATGGTTTTGAAGCACTCCTACTTTACTTTAACTTGAAACTTATTGTTTTATCTAACGCCTCAATCTCAAGTGTATCATTTGTGGTTAACTTTCATAATATACAGTGCTAATTACAAAGAACCATCAGAATACATTTGTATGTGCAATACATCATTTGTAGGCATTTATGGAGTCAACCTATACCTTGGAAAACTTGTCCTGCATCATCTTCTCTTCTGAAGCTCAATGCACTACAGAACAATTTAGTTGCTATTTGTTAACTGTGTTTCCAATATACTTACTATTTGTGATTTACTGTCTTTTTTCTTCACGGTTTCTCTTGTTTCGGTCCAGAAAGCATAAAAACTATAGAAACACTTTAGTAGATACGGCCTTTTTGTTACTAGTGTTTCCAATCTATTAACTACTTGTAATTTTCTTGGTCTTCTTTATTCATGGTTTCTCTAAACTCGTGATGGGTATATGCTGTCCTTAACGAGTATCCCACCAAAACCCATTATAGTGTGGTATGTGGACCTCTATGGAGTCTAAATAAATGAATTAAAATGGATTTGAGTAACCCATTTGACATCCTCACCAAAAATTTGAATAAAGAAATTGAAGAATCCTTTAGCTATCACCTTCTTTTATTTCTATTGTTTAGCAGTGTAAAAGCAGATATAGTTTCTTTGTTCCTGCTAATGTCTTGCTTATGTGCTATATTTGTCATCTCCAAAATTTTGGCAAATATAGTCTACTATTTTTTTCCTATTTGAGTTATTATATAGTATGTGTACTCTTTTCTTGCAGTTTATGTTTTAATCTGTCCATATCACTCTTTCAGATCATTGGCGGGTTATGTCATCCTTTCAATCCCATTTCTGACATACTTTGTCTACTTTGGAGGTTTTTTGGTCCAATTCTTGATTGAGAAGATGGGTATGATGGGTTCTCTTCCACCACCATATGGTGAGCTCCATAAAATTTTTTTTTATATTTTATTTACTTTCTCTTCCCTCATGGCCCAAAAATTAACCAAGTGAAGTATTATTTTCAATTCTTCATATGAATGAGTGTTTGAAGAATGAATTATGTTGCTAACTGATGTTGTTGGTGGTTATGCAGTCAGATGATGGAGATCCTTATACCAACTTTCGTAACAAGCATTAAGAAACTGCTGAAAGAAATAGAGATTTATGACATCAGAATTGTATCGAATAATTGTTGGCAGAATATTGAAATTTATAATGCTTCTCTTTTTATTTTATTAGTGTTAGAGTTATTATATTTAGATATTTAATATGTCTGATGTTTAGTCCCACACCGTGGGTTAAGTTTGTGTGTTTTATTGTACTCTTATAAAGTGTCCCCTATATGGATGAATAAATTGCACCAAGTATTTCTTTTCTCCTGATTTCTAACATGGTATCAGAGCAGGAATTGACTCCTCCCTGAAATTTGGTTGCCTTAGGGCGACGTACAATTTCTCGGTGGCTTCCTCTCTTTGATTTTCGCCTCTCCCTCTCTCTCTCGTTCCCGACAGCCGGTCCTGTCTTCGATCCCGTCGACGGAATCGTCAATTGATTCCGGATATGGGAGCGGATCCTGTGTCCATCGACGACATCGTTCTCGTCGGACATCTTTTCCGCTGGAGCTTCTCCCGTCGAGTTCGTCTGCTCTGAATCGTTGCTCCCGTCGCTTCATCTCCCGTCGTCGGATCCAGCAGATATCACTGCTCTCCTTCTCATCGACGGAACCACTCCTCTCCTCCCTCGATCCCGTTTCTAGAAGGGACCTGCTGCTGCTCTCGTTCCTGGATCCCGTCGACGTCCTGCTGGATGCTATCGTCAACGACTCTTGATCTTCTCTTCGACGATGCTTCTGGTCCCTCAATCCAGTCGACCTGTTGTTGTTCTCGTCGCTGCTACTGCCTCCCACTACTCCTGATCTCGTCGATGGCTTCCTCTCCCGTTCCAGATCCCGTCGAGCTTCATGTTCCCGGTCTGCTCCAGTGGGCAGATGCTGGTCGTGCTCCTATCATCCTTCCACTGCCGCCCTATGCCGCTGCTGTCCTGTCGCTACTCATCTTCTCCGGCGCTTCTTTTCTACTCCAGATCTGCAGTGTTGTGCCCCTCTTCTGCTGGGCTGCTGGGCCGTTGCTGCTATGTCGTGCCCTCTCCAATATTTTTAGAGTGTCGTTGTATTTTTTTTTGTGTTGTGTTAGTTATTGTGTTGGTAGTGTCTTCTAGTCGCGTGCTATGGACGATGGTTTCCGTGCTGCTGCTCTTTGGGTGTCGAGCTCTTCTCTTCCTCCCTTCTCACTCGCCGCTGCTTGAGCCTTTTTTGCTCGCCGCTGCTTGAGCACTCTGCTCGCAGCCGCTTGAGCCTTCTGCTCGCAGCTGGCTTGTGCTTTGCTCGCTGCATCTCGGATCGTGGCCTTGCCGACAACCGTTATCCATAGTTGTTTTTTTTGTGTTGTTCTGATTGTCTTCGTCTGTGTCTCCATGCGAGTCTATGCCTTCATGCACGTGTTCCACGTGAGGGGGAGTGTTTGTGATAACGGCGACTCCGATGCCTCTTTCCCGACTCCTGCCTTAGTCACACACGGCCTCCAGGCATATTTCGTATGTTGTGTGTGTCTCCCCATCTTTTTCTTCTATGTTAGGTAGGGTGGTTTGGCTTTTGTTGGTTGACCTGGTTTCAGCTCCGGGAGCATCCAGCGTAATCATGGTCGGTTTGTGGACCAACGTCGTGTGGTCTTTGCCCTGTGGAAGTATCCCCGGTGACACGCGGTTGGGCCTCGGTGGCTGTTGTTTTGTCCCACATTGTCAACCACCTTTTACCTCTCCTTTTATGTTGTGTTCAAGCTGAAGGTTTCACCTCCAGCTTGAGGGGGAGTGTTAGAGTTATTATATTTAGATATTTAATATGTCTGATGTTTAGTCCCACACCGTGGGTTAAGTTTGTGTGTCTTATTGTACTCCTATAAAGTGTTCCCTATATGGATGAATAAATTGCACCAAGTATTTCTTTTCTCCTGATTTCTAACAATTAGAATATTAGTTATATAGTCTAAAGCTTGTTAAATAAAACCTTTTGGTTCAATAATGAGAGATTTCATGTATATAACCTCTCAGTTCAATATTGAGAGATATTTCACATTAACATGGAATTATCAAAAGTCCGATTGTCCAGGCTAGATCCCAGTTAGCTGTAACTCATCGGTACCGTGCTCTTGATGTTGTTTTTGCTGGAGTTATGAGTTTAATATTATTATGTTGGAGTCTTTAGGAGTTTATTCTCACATCATGAGTCTGGTTTAAGTGTCTTTGTAATCCCCTATATATTACCCATATGTGGAAGAATCAATATATCAATCTTTTATCTTCTTCTTTCTTTCTTTCAACTTTGGTATCAAAGGTGAGTAAAAATGTTCTCTCACTTTGTGACGCCCTAATCCCGTGCGTGTTCCTGCTTTTTCTTCTCTCTTCCGCCATCTGTGCGTAGCCACGATCCCGTCGACTGTGCTGCTCCCGCTCCCGTCGAGCAACTCCGCTCCCGTCGACGGTATCGACATCTGATTCCATTGACGGGAGCGGCTCTGGGTTCGCGAGTAGCCAGTCTTCCTCCTTCGATGAGATCGAGCACCCTTTTTTGGTGCTTCCGTCGACGTCGATAGCGCCATCGTCGTTCTCTGCTATCGTCAACACATGTCCGTCGTTTTTCTCTGTGCGCTATCGTCGACGACTCCTGATCGATGATCCCGTTGTGCTTCTATGCTGCGCCTGCTCCTCTGCTCTAGCCCCAGCGGCCCGACGACATCCCAGTGTCTGTTCCTTGTTCCAGCGGCCTTCTATCCCCTCGACGTGGACTCCTCTGCTCCAGCCAAAGTGGCCCGTCGGCATCGACGACATCCCAGTTTTTGCTCCTGGTTCCGGCAGCCTCCCTCTCCCTCGTTCGACGAACCGCTGTTTTTCGTCGATCCCGTCGACGAAGTGTGCAGCCGATCCCGCTACTGTTGTCGTTGGTGGCTTCTCCGGTCGATCCTGTCTCTTCTCATCGACGAAGGAGATCTTCCTTTCTGGTTGCTTCTTTCGTCATCTTCGACGGTGCTTCTCCTCTGCCGACGTTGTTTCTCCTCCGCTGATCTGACCGTGCTTCTCTTATTGCCGCCTCTGATGATCTTGTCGGTCGCCATGGATCTCGTTGCTCATTTTTCTCGTCGATGATGGTGATGATGGAGTGGTTGCTTTGTTTCTTAGTATTTTTTATTTGTCTTAGTCTTATTTTGTTGTTATGCCTATATGCACGTGTGTACCACGTGAGGGGGAGTGCTTGGGACGAAGGCGACTCGGATGATCTTTCCTGACTTTTCGTCTTCGTTCCACGCGGTCTCTAAGCTTATGGCATATGTGTCTCCCCAAGTTTTTCCTTGATGATTGGTAGGTGGTGTGGTCTTTGGTGGTTGTCTTTTTCCCTTTCTCCCTTTTCCCCACGGTCTCGTAGATTCGTGTGTGTGGTGTTATTCCCCGTGGTCTCGTAGATTCGTGTGTGTGGTGTTATCCCCGCGGTCTCGTAGATTCGTGTGTGGTTTCCTCTCTATCTGTCTTGTTCACTTTGCCTACCACTTATTTACCATTTCGTTTATGATGTCCAAGCTGAAGGTTCCCCCTTCAGCTTGAGGGGAGTGTTGGAGTTATGAGTTTAATATTATTATGTTGGAGTCTTTAGGAGTTTAGTCCCACATCATGAGTCTGGTTTAAGTGTCTTTGTAATCCCCTATATATTACCCCTATGTGGAAGAATAAACATATCAATCTTTTATCTTCTTCTTTCTTTCTTTCAACTGTTTTCCCCTCTGTAGTGTATACTCCCATCACATATTCTCTGCTACATTCTCCCACGTCCTCGTTGTTATCCTGACACCCTGCTACTTCCTTTTGAATTGCAGAATTTCTTTTTACTTGTCCCTTCTAGATGTCGCTCTATTGTGAAGATGCTTTGTCTCTATGTCCTTCTACCCTCGAACCACCTAACCTTCATGTTAAGGGCCTAGCCTATAATATCGTCTGAGGTGACGGTAAAGGCGGAGATACAAGGGGAGCCGAGCTCAACCCGCGGAGAATGCGAGGGGAGAGGAAGAAGGGGAGCCTTGCTCAACCTTAACCCTAGAAATGGAAAGAAGAGGAGAGGACTAGAGAGAGAATGAGAGGAACTTAGAGAGAGATAGAGAACTTGGATTAATTCATTTCATATCCTCGTACATGACCGAGGGTCTATTTATAAGTTATAACACTATAAGTGACATAAGTGTAAATAACCCCCAAATAAAGAGATGCACGAATACTAAAACATTATGTCTCTAATTACTCGTAACACGGACTCGACTCGATAATATTCCACTTATACAACTCGAATGAGTGGATCATCAGGCTCCTTGATTTTTCTCCAGAACAGCTCCTTGTAACGCGTCGTTATTGAGGGAAGTCGTCATCATGCTCCCAGATGTCACGAAAGACTACAGAGATTTGGCGGGGCAGAGGCGCCTGCGGAAGGGAGTTGTCGTGCATACTATTTGGAGTCAGGACGAGTGTGCCCTGTGGTTGCGGACAATCAAGGGCGACGGAGGACCGTGTGAATGTGAGCTACGGCGATCAGAAGCAGCGACACCGGATGGGGGGTGGTCATCGGAAGTAATGGCTCCAGAGGAGTCGGTGGAGCGGGTGGACGGAGCGGAGGCTGCACGGTGGGGACCACGAGGACTATTGGAGGCTACACAAATTGCGGCGGCACCACCTCTAGCTTATAGGTGATGATGTCAGCTGTGTGGACTGCAGGGAGGGAACAAATGGAGGCAATGATGGAGCGACAAGAACCCAGAGTTGTAGAACTTCTTCGGGCACTAGTGGGAGCAGCGACTGCTCTAGTGGTATCGGGGTCTGCTCCGGTGGGATCAGGCTCTCAAACTGTCTATCAATGTTGGCAGTGAGCCGCGAAATCGCGGCGTCATATGACACCGACATTGCCAGTAACTTCTGGAACATCGAGCACATGACCATTTGCTTATCGGAGCTCGTCGTCATGGCGCAGTACTCAATTAATCACTTAACTCCTCGCCCTAAATGTCAACCCCCCACTTACCATCACTCATGTCCCACTCCTTAACCACCCACATTTTACCCAACTTCATTAGTTTTAGTGAACTCTACTAATTAGAGAAAATCCCAGCTGAATTCCCTCATTAACGCAACTGATATTGCTCTTTGGCGTCACCCTGTTCACAATCCCACCCCTCCCACATTCAAACATCGCCTAGTCCGTCCCCTGCCCTGAAAAATCTTTTGTTGCCTGGATTCCATGTAAATTCAGGTTCCTCTCACTGACCTGATGTTACCCATTCCTCCTCCAACCCAAAGTGGCCTTGCTGACTACCCCACTTTCTTGCCTCACACTCCAACACCTTCCCCGACCCCTCAATACCCTACAGCTCCATCCGAGACTCCTTTTACAGCAAATAGACCTCCCGGAAAGCCTACAATCAGTGCACAAATACATCAATTCTGCTGTCCAGACATTGAATCAGTCTCATATCACCCTCCTGGGTTCATATTGCATACGCAACTTCTAGTTTGAAGTCCAAACTACTTATTGTTATGTATTTGGTGAACAATCCTGCTATTTTAGATGTTTCGTATATGTTCATCCAATAGTTGTCTTATTTGCAAGATTTTTTCCTTTCGTATTTAATTGAAGCACTTTCGCTTTAGTTCAACTTAGTCTAGCTTATTTATCTAATGTTCTAATCTCATTAGTGAATGTTTGTGAATACATCTGTTAATCTACAACATATATTGTTATTAACTGTTGGACGCTTACTTATTGTTATTAACTGTTGGGGCTATCGGCACCAGAAGTGTCGGGGTGGAGATGAGTCGCCGGAGCCATGGCTGATGGAGAGGCCGCGGCAAGGGAGAGTTGGACGTGAGGTCGATCCGGAGCGGCGGAAGCGAGCGGTGCGGCAGCAGCGAACGGGGAGGTCGATCCCGCGCGGTTGACGAGAGCGATCCAGGAAATCCCGAGCAGTTGGAGAGGCCGATCCCGAGCGGAGCGGAAGACGTCGGCACGGTAGGAGACGATGGCCGGCGGCTACGATAGCGGGCGGAGCGACAGGTCGGACCGGATATTACCGAGCGAAGGAGAAGATCCGAACTAGGGAGGGCCGGCGGAAGGGAGAGAGAAGAGGGAGTTAGGGTTGAGAGGAAAAATCAGGGAGCAACCCTTTTCATAACACATCCAAGACAAAAAGAAAATAATGTTCCACAAGCCCTCTTATAACGGTCAGGTGCAAACAACAAAACTAAAACATAATAACTACTTGATGTTAATTATCCTCCGCGCTTGTCATCACCGTGTTGGTTGGTTCCGCGCCTTCCGTCACTGCCCCACGCGGTTCCCGCTGCTTGTAGACCCGCCATGGACCCCCCTCGTCATGAATATCCGTAACACATCATATCATTTTAGATTTCCAACAACACCACAATAACACTAACTCATTAAAGTCTTATTAGGGCACAATTGCACACTCATTTCATTTGCCCTACGTCACCCCTCTAGCGTCTTTTTTGTTCCTGTATGTTAACAATGTAAACTTAGTGGGGAGGTTTTTGTAAACTTGAAATATAGAAGGGTGGTTTATGTAATTATGCAATGTTAGTGGGAAGTCCCCGTGAATGACCCGTTGTTATTATTATGAATGTCTTGATCTGTTAAATGTTATTGCCAGGACTTCTAATATATCTCCTATAATTTGATATCTGGCATTTCATGCTTAAACTGACCCAACATTCGCTATTTACATATCTTGATGGAATAGAAGAGGAGCCTCCATAGCTTGGAACCATATATGTAAAAATTGTAATAAGTTGGCTTAGAATATTCCTGATAAATACCACGCAATCTAATATCTGATATTTCAAACTTAAACCAATATGAGCTCAACATTCGACATTTGCAACCTTGGTGAAATCGAAAATGAGCCTCCAAAGCTTGAAACCGTATATGTAAATCTGTTAATAAGTTAGCGGATTAGTTGCATTCGCCATTTGTAGTATGTTAGACATGTACGATATTTATGCCCGAATTTTAGTGAGACTGTTAGAATATTGCTTGTATAACCCTACTTGTATAAATAGAACTGTTCAATAATGAGATTATTTTACGTTAACAATCTTCAACAAATAAGTTTTCTCGAACAATAGGTGGTTATGATGCATTTTTTGCTGATTTCAGTTGGTGTGGTCCATTTCCTGATTCAATGAAAATATGCCACTTCTTGAAAAATTAGCTTGATTTACTAAAAACAACTACTGTTTATTGTTGTAGGAAGTTTTTTTAATGTTTATTTGTAATTATTGGTCACGTCTGTATTAAATTGCAGTTGCAAGCACAATTATGTTCATCCTTACTGATTTGGTACTCATCTCTGAACAGGATATTTCGTACCTGATGCTATAGTGGCAGCAAGTGTTGGTGTAGTCACCGGGTGGGCTGTGGGTCCTATATTACCTATTGTGAGCCGTTGGTTGTCCAGACCTTCGATTTTACAATGTTTGTTGCAGCTGAGTGTTCTGGGTTTGGCTATTTCAACCCAGTTCTTTCCATACAGTGAGGCTGCACCAAAGAGGGTTGTTCTTCAGCATACAGTAAGGCATGCAGGTAAACAAATGCAGGTTTTCCTTCTATTAAGTATCTGTTTTTATTCCCTTGTTATCTTCTCAAATTCTCTTGCTCAGTTTGAAGGATAGTTCTTTCTTATAGATTGATTACTATTTTACAAAATTCTATTGCAATTTTCTAACAATAATATAATGGCATACTTCGAGAAATAAAAGGATGACATAGTTACTTCTAAAGTAGGTCTACCAAATCTAAAACGTAATAAATATATTAAGAAAGAAAGTGTGCAAAGATTGCGAGAGGAATTAGGAGATGGTTTAACACAAGATATTATGGATGAATACCTCATAAGAAATTCAATAATCAAAGGAGATAAATGCCCTAGGATGAGATGAAGGAACTGAAAAGGTGAAAAGTTGTAGGATATGAGCAAATGCATATTGGAGCAGTTAAGCTGACTAAATGTATTAAGGAAGAACGAATGCTTGAATTAAGAAGGTTGGTTAAAAGAATCTTGGTGAGTTTCAAAATTAAGTGTGTAAAGATACTTATGGAATGATGAGGTACTAAAAGTTACAAAGGAAAAAAATGTAATAATGGTTAAAAAGGATTACTTAGAAAGAAGCTAAAATATAGCAAAGAAAGTTGTGACTAATGTTAATGCTCTAAGTTGTATTTAGTAGATATGTATGAATAATAAAGAAAAATATAATGAGATATAAAATGACTGATGTGAGAGTGGTGGATAATGGACCATGACTTAAGATATCAACAAAGGTAGAAATTTATTTTTTCTTCATCTTTTTTGAAAGAATATTGTGCGTTTTAAATGAGCAGCATCATCAGGCATACTATAGGTTTGCTCGAATAACATTGTTTGTAGTACATATGAGTAGAGTCTTGATGACATGGACTTGTCTATCGCTCAAAGGATGTGTGTTAAGTCCTGCACTAATCATCATATTTCCAACTTCATTTCTCAATAAGTTCATCTCCAGTATACCGTGCTTTTATTTATCTTACATATTGTTGGGTTCCGGATAACATGCAAACGGCTCTCAGTATACTTTATTGGAAGGAAGCCATGAATGAAGAATTAATGCTCTAAAAGAAATGAAACTTGGTAGGTCAATCTACCTCCTGGGAATAATCCAATTGGTTGTTAATAGATCTTTATGATAAAGAGCTAATAGGAAAGTTGAAGTTCAAGACTAGACCTGTAGCTAAATGCTTTGCTCAATCTTATGGAATTGGCTATCAGAAGACTTTTACTATGACGAGATAATTGGGGGAAAATAATACTCTCTTACCCTTGCAATGGCCAAGGGGATATTTATATATGGGTAAAAATTAATATACAAAATATAAAAAATTAAAATTCAACACTCCCTTAAGTTGGATCATATATGGTAATCGTGCCCAACCTGTTACAAATGTATTTTACTCTCAGTCTCGGGATTCCTTTAGGGTCCGTTCGTTTGGACGGAATAGGCTTTCTAGAATTGGCTTTTCGAAGAAAACCAATATCTGCAGGAATTAGCTTTATACAGAATTTCAAGTATGTTGTTCGGCTGCAGGATTGAATTCGGTCAACAGAAATAGAATTGAGGCATAAAAATTGTTCGACTGAATAATAGAATTGGTATTTTATAAAATTATCTGGACATGTCATAGCGTGATAGTTCGGTTTGATAATGGAATTGGTAATAGAATTGCATAAGATTTTATAAACTCCCTTAAATTGGTAATGGAATAACAATTCCTTCCAAACAAACAATTCCATTATTATATAATATCAATTCAAATACCAATTCCATTATAAAATTATTGTATAATATCAATTGCAATAACAATTCCGTCCAAACGAACAATAATTTTATAAAGTCATTCCAATAATTATACAACACCACTCAAGCCTTTATCCCACCATAGTGGGGTCGGCTATATGGATCCTTTGTCGCCATTACGCCCTATCTTTAATCATAGTCTCACTAATGCCTGAGTACATCATGTCTTTCCTTATATTTTCATTCCAAGTCTTTTTTGGTCTACCCCTCCCCCGTTTAACATGTCTAGTGACTAAACTCTCACAACGCCTAACAAGTGCCTCTAATGGTCTCCTATGTACATGTCTGAACCATCTTAAACGAGCTTCTCACATCTTCTCTACAATTGGTGTCACTCCTGTCTTATTTCTAATACATTCATTCCTAATTTTATTCACTCTCGTGTGACCACACATACACAATTCCAATAATTACACAATAAAATTATTGTATAATATTAGTATTCCCCTAAATTGGTATAATATTGGTATTCCCTTAAGAGGCATAAAACGCGCGCTTGGGTGAGATAGTTCAGTTTGGTAATGGAATCGGTAATGGAATTGTGTTTGGGGCCTACTCGGATGATGTCGTAGGAGTGGCCGGAGGTGGAGATGCCGGAGGAGTGGCCGGAGGTGGAGATGCTGGAGGAGAGGATACTACAGAGTGGTGACCGCGGCTGCCTAAGCGGGGCGTGCTCGAGAGAGAGCATCCAAGGTCTCTTTTAGGGTTTGGGAAAAATAGACTTTCTTTATTGATACCAATACAAGACTTACTGAGCCCTTTAAATGAGACTTACAATCGACACAAACAAGGAAATAAGACAAACTTGGACATGCGACTAAAAAGGACACCACATCAAGACACGACATAAATAACGGCGTCATATAAGGACTTGACTCTAAGACAGAATAAGAGCATATTAAATAAATAATAATAAATGTCATAAAAGGACCCGTAAAATCTCTCCCGTCTTGCCAAAAAGAGCTTGTCCTCAAGCTCGAGGGAGATCAATGGTGTTCGCGTTATCCGACATCATCATCATCAGAGTCCTCGACGTGTAGATATGTTACGATTCAGAAAGCGGAACGAGACAAGATTGCATTAATCAAGAACACAGATACAATCCGGAGAGAACTCCGGCCAAGATCAAGGAGGCTGGGTCCTCCTATGATCCCTCTCTCAAATGAGAGCCCAAAACCTAAATGATCAAAAGATGTCTTCTACTCCCAAACCACCTCCTTATATAGGGAGGGGGGCTCACATGCCAAAAACCTAGAATAATAAGAAATACAATAATAATACGCGCGTCCGCGTAACAATCCATCCCGCCAGAAAATCGACCTTGACCCCAAGGTCGAAGTACCGCCCGCCATCTAGTAGTAATGTGCCCGTTGGTGGGCCGCCGCAGAGGTGCCCGGATCTCCGTCTGGTGGTACATCCTTGAGCAGAAGGGTGTCCAAGACAGCCGCACCGAGCTCATCCAAATCATCCCCGATGAGGGCCCGGAACTCTTTGGCAGGACAATTATGATTAGGTAAGTAGGGTTGCTTGCAACGGTAGCACAGACCCTTGCTTCGCAAGTCATTGTACTCTTGGTTGGAAAGACGGAGGGTGGGGATATGACGGTTGTTGCGTGGTCCCATAATGGTTGGTCGAGGAGGAGGAGGTGACAATGGTTGAGGTTTAGACGGGGGAGGAAAATATGGTTGGTAGGGAGGGTTGAACGGAGGTGATGGGAAGGGAGGGTCCCTGGACGTTGCCATGAATTCGGCTTCCACCAGTGGGGAGAGGTTCATGGCTTGGTGGACAGTTGACGGTTGCAGGGTGCGGAGACGGGCTCGGATGTGGGGTTGTAAGCCGTGCATGAAGTAGGCCAAGTAATGGTCGGGTGGGAGACCAGGAACATGGGTGACCAACTCGATGAACGCATCGACGTACGAATCAATGGGGCCGGTCTGACGAAGTCCGCAAAGGCGTTCGATCATGGAGCCGGGGTAGCGGTGATCAAACCGCTGAATGAGGGCCTCTGTGAGAGCTGTCCAGGTGAGGCCCGGAGAGGATTGGCGGAGCCAGCGGACCCAGTGGAGGGCAGAGCCCTCCATGCCGATCAAGGCCGTGCTGACCTTCTGTGGCTCCGAGATCTGTTGTATCTCGAAGAACTGTTCGGCCCGAGCAATCCATCCCATAGGATCGGTGCCGTTGAAAGACGGGACATCCAAGGAACGAGGGCCCGGTGAGCACACCCCGGGCATGGGAGTTGTTGCATGGAAGAGTTCCGGGGGAGTCACGAGGAGGGGCGGCGGATCCGCCACCGACGTTGCGGAGGTGGTAGGGCGGCCGGCCAGGAGGGAGTCGAGCTTAGCATCCATGCGTAACATGAGGGCCTGCAGCGACGTGATGGAACTATCGTGGTCATCCAAGCGACGAAGAATGACGGGATCGGTGGTTGGGTGAGAAGGCGTGGGATCTGGGTTGCCCATTAGACGGTTGGAACGACGTGGCATGCACGCAAGAAACCGAAAAAGGGGGGGGGGGGGACTGGGGGGCGCTGGAGAGGTAGTCGGGCTGCTGTGCGACGACGGGGAAGCCGGATCTGGTACAGGAAGAGGGCTGGAGCGGCAGTCGGGCTGCTGTGCGGCGACGGGGAAGCCGGATCTGGTACGGAAAGAGGGCTGGAGCGGCAACCGGATCTAGTACGGGGAAGCCGGATCGGTGGTAGGACGGGAAACGGGGAGGGAGCGGACCGCGGACGCGATCTGGAGCGGGAGAGGGATCGGGGAAGGAAACAAAAGTCGGCAATAGCCGAGCGCGGAATGGAGCTGACGGAATGCAGAGCGCGGAACGGAGCGGACGGGATCGGGGAAGGAGGCGCTGGAACGAGTTCGGGCGGCGGAAACCGCGGCCAGAAGAGGGCAGTTCGGACCACTTGTTACGATTCAGAAAGCGGAACGAGACAAGATTGCATTAATCAAGAACACGGATACAATCCGGAGAGAACTCCGACCAAGATCAAGGAGGCTGGGTGGGTCAAACCACCTCCTTATATAGGGAGGGGGCTCACATGCCAAAAAACCTAGAATAATAAGAAATACAATAATAATACGCGCGTCCGCGTAACAAGATAGAAAAGTCGTTTGCATCTGTGGCCGCGAGTGTACTGTTCGTCTCAGTTGTAACACAAGCCCTGCGCGCGCCGTTCCATCATCTTGGCTCGAGATAGTTTTCAGACTAGTGGGCCTCGATAACCCTCGGGACGGCCCTGCTGAATTCCTATGTCAGTGGGCAAATAGACCTCCTGTGCCAGTTAGAGGCGACGGTCACATAGCCTGGCCAGACTTATAGCAATCACGAAGTCTTGAGGAGCATCAAATTCGACATCAAGTCGCAGGCGATCGTGAAGTCCGGCAGTGAAGATGCCGACCTGCATCTCTAGGGAAAGTGTGACATATGTCAAAAGAAGTTGAAACTAGTCCAGATAGTTGTCCACGGAGCCTGTCTGACGTAGTGTCGCGAGGGCACCAAGGTGTTTGCTGCAGATGGGAGGGCGGAGGGCCGAAATGCAGGTTGCAAAATCGCTTGAAGTTGTCCCACGTTAGGCCCGACTGATCAGTGAGGAGACGAGTGGCCCAAAGAAAGGTCGAGTCGAGAAGGTGGAAGGAGGCCAAAGGGAGTCGTTCAGCTGCCGGAATTTGTTGATGGCCAAAGAATTGTTCGCACCTGGTGAGCCAGCCCAAGGGATCAGTTTTCCCATCGTAGCTGGGGAATTCCAATCGGGTATAACGCGGCAGAATAACAGCTTCAGGCCGTAAAAGGGTCTGCGGTGGAGGCTCATGGCGGATGAGTGGCGGTAGCGGAACTTGACTGCTGCTGGCGTAATCCGTGGGTGGGGTGTAGCCACGGGAGGTGATGTTGTTAGTCCATTAAGCTTGGTGGTGAGGGTTGTCATGTCGTTCTGATGTCGTGCGTGGCCGTCCCGAAAACGTGCTTCTACATCCTGAAGGCGTGCATTCATGGCGGATATAACCGCGTGTAGTCTTCATAGCATCCAAGAAGTCGACCGAGTCTCCCATATTGTGGATGGAGGTAACACGGGATAAGGAGCGGGTGACGGGGCAGCTAGAATGCTCGGAGGCGGTTGTTTGGGAGGTGCTGCGAGATCCACATCGTCTCCCAATGATGGAAGAAAAATACTCTGATAGCCCGGAGCAATGCCTCCCCCACAATGTGGCTCTCGGTTGGAATTAATTATATGGCGCCGCGTGACTGTTGCAGCGGCAATTCCACGGTTAGAAATGGAATTAATTCCCCACGCGTGGAACCGAGCGGGCGCGTGATTGATGAAGCAGCTGGTTGGAAGGAAATAAGTGATGCACTCAGCTCGCGACGGAAAATCGCAGACGAGCGGGGAAACGACGATCGCCTGGAGCAGATGATGGGAGTGGTCGATGCGATCAGGGAGCGCGTATAGGGAAACATGGATCTTTGCTGGTAGGCGTAGCTGTTGAATGGGCGAGCGATGCTGTTGGATTCGACGCAAGGATCTCGTCGGGGTTTCGCTAGGAAACGACGTGAGCTGGTTTGAATCCGGTGGATGAGAAGATCCCATAATAGCTACTGGTTTTCCACCGTTGTCGAAGGCAAAGACGGAGACGTCTCGCGGGCATAGACGTAGCATGCGCGTAATATCCCGGTGGACGATCGTTCGATGGCGAGAACCGATGGATGTGGAGGATTTAGAGTTGTCGGGCAGCGGTTTTGGCGAAAGAGGAGTGTCTCTGATACCAAGTATTAGGGGCCAACTCGGATGATGCCGGAGGAATGGCCGAAGGTGGAGATGTCGGGGGAGAGGATACTATAGAGCCGTGACCGCGGCTGCCTAAGCGCAGCGTGCGAGAGAGAGAGAGCTTCCAAGATCTCGTTTAGGGTTTGGGAAAAATAGACTTTCTTTATTGATACCAATGCAAGACTCACTGGGTCCTTTAAATAGGACTTACAATCGACATAAACAAGGAAAGAGCTACAAGAAAATAATGCTAAAAGAAATAAGACAAACTTGGACATGCGACTAAAAAGGACACCACATAAAGACACGACATAAATAACGGCGCCATATAAGGACATGACTATGAGACAGATTAAAAGCATATTAAGAAATAAATAATAATTAATGTCATAAAAGGACCCGTAACAAATTGCATAAGATTTTATAAACTCCCTTAAATTGGTAATGGAATAACAATTCACTTAAATTGGTATAATATTGTTATTCCCTTAAATTGGTATAATATTGGTATTCCCTTAAGAGGCACAAAACGCGCGCTTGGGTGAGATAGTTCAGTTTGGTAATGGAATTGCATAAGATTTTATAAACTCCCTTAAATTGGTAATGGAATAATAATTCCGTCCAAACGAACAATTCCATTATTGTATAATATCAATTCCAATACCACTTCCATTATAAAATTATTGTATAATTATTCCAATTGCAATAACAATTCCGTCCAAACGAATAATAATTTAATAAACTCCCTTAAATTAGTAATGGAATACCAATTCCATTATTCCAATACCAATTCCATTACCAAAATAGTTGACACTAATTTTATAAACTCCCTTAAATTGGTATTGGAATTGCATAAGATGTTTTAAGACGCGCGTTTTTTGACCAAGCATCCTTTTTTCGACCGGGCGCATGTTTTTCAACTGGGTGCGTATTTTTCGGCCAAGGAAAAAACGCGTGGTGCTGTGAAAAAATGCGCTCCAACGAAAAATGCATGCCCAAGCAAAAAAAACGCGCGCCCGGGCAAAAACCCCGTGCCCCAGCGAAAATCGCACCGTCAGGCGAACAACGCGCGCCCTTGCGAAAAATGCGTGCCCAGGCAAAAACTGCGCGCGCGGGAGAAAAATCGCGCGCCCGAAGTTAGAAACGTATGCCCCGGCGAAAAACCCGTGCCCGTATGAAAAAAGCGCTCTGGCGAAAAATTTGCACTAGGGTAAAAAATGCGTGCTCGGGCGAAAAGTTGCGCGCCCGGGTGAAAAAACACCGCCTAGGAGAAAAATGTGTAACCACCCGAAAAGCGCGCGCTAGGTTGAAAAACGCTCACTCGGACGAAAAACACGTGCCAGGGTGAAAGACTACCTTCGGGACAAAAAAGGCGCTCCCGGACAAAAAAGGTGTGGCTGCGCGGGCGCCCGGGCGAAAAACGCACGCACGGGAGAAAAAAATGGGTGCCAGGGTGAAAAATGCGCGCCCGGGAGAAAATGAATGACCCTCCCGGGCAAAAAACATCCGCCCGGGTCGAAAAACGCGCACCCGGTTGGAAAATGTGCGCCCTGCCGAAAAACGTGCGCCCGACCGTAAAACACGAGCCCGGGCGAAAAAGCGCGCCCTGGCAGAAAACACGCACGCCCGAGCAAAAACACTCGATTATGCGGAAAATCCATGGGCGGAGGTATGAATTGGCGATTTGATTTTTTTATTTCAAAGTCAAAGCCATGAGTTTTCACATAAAAGACAATATCCGCGTCAATTTTGTCGCGCGAACGTTAGAATTGAATTTCTAATCTTCAAAGCCAATTCTAGAAAGCCAGTTTCGTTCAAACAAACAAACCCTTAGTGAGAATATCAGCAAGTTGTTCACTAATCTTGATCTGCCCCAAAGAAATGATCATTTTTGCATATTTTTTCTAACGAAGTGACAATTTACCTCAATGTGCTTGGTATGCCCATGGAATACAAGATTAGTAGTAATCTAAATGGCAGCTTAATTGTTTGAGTGGGTTCTTAAACATGATAGCCTCTCTATTGAAGGATCTGTTTGGTTCACTTAACCTATGCAGTAGTATGAGATATACCACGATACTCGGCTTCAATAGTAGATCTAGCAACAGTGGTTTGCTTCTTACTTCGCCATGAGATTATGTTGTTGCCCAAGAAAACAATATAACCTACTATGGATTTCCAATTGACTGTATCCGGCCCAGTCAGAGTCACATAATGCTTCAATATTATTATGTTTATGGTCATTATAAACTAGCACAAGACGTGGATCTTTCTTCACATATCTTATAATATGAAGGACAACATCCCACTGAGCATTGGTAGGAGATGTCATAGACTGACTGACTTTATTTACGACACATGAAATATTTGGACATGTCATAATGAGATAATTCAGTTTGCTAACTATTTTGTGGTATTTCTCTGGACATTTCAATAACAGACTTTCCACATAAAGATTTTTTTCGTCCGGTTCAAGTGAGGAATTAGGTGTATCAGATTGAGACATACCGAAATCTTTGAGGAGATCCAGAACATACTTCCTTCGTCTCAAAGTTCTGGTGTAGGAAAGTCTTGAGACGAGCAATGCCATGTGAGTCGCTTCCAGTGATGCTCCAACATAAATGATTAATTGGATGCTACCCGCCAAGGTGTGCTAATAGAAGGCAGATGAGTCTTTTTGGCTTATTTGCAGGCCAAACTAAGTCACTATAGCACGAAAGCATCCAAACCAAGTGCGTATAGACTGCTTTAATATGTATAAGGACTCTTGGAGATGGCATACCTTCGAACGCTCCCCCTCAGTAATGAACCTTGACGGTTACTCCATATAAATCTCCTCTTCAAAGACACCATGTAGAAACACATATTTGATGTCCAATTGGTACATAGGGTACTGGTGAGTTGCTACAAGAGAAAAGAATAGGAGAATAGAAGACATTTTAGCCACATGGGCTAACATTTCATTATAATCTATGATATGCGTCTGAGCATATCTCTTTGCAACTAATCAAGCTTTTAGGTGATCCATAGAGCCATCAGACTTGACCTTGACAGTATAGATCCATTTGCATCCAATGACATATTTTTCTACAGGAAGAGTGATAAGTTCCCAGGCCTTGTTTTGTTCTAATGCATCTAATTTTGCATGTGTGGCAGTGGCCCAACCAGGATGAGACTTAGCCTCCGCAACTGAACTCGATTATTCGTATCCAATGTAGAAAGTAAAGCAAGTGTAGATGCAGACAACCCTTGGTAAGAGGTTACATATAATGGAGTATCTTTACAAGTGCACGGACCTTTTCAAATAGCAATGTGGAGTTTAATACTCCCAGAACAAGAAGGAACTAGTATGCTTGTAGTCTCTCCCTCCCTGGAGGTGGCTAAAGGAACAAGCACGTTCATATTCTGAGTAGAGGTAGGTGAGGGTGCAAATGCAGAATCTGCAAGACGACGAGTATAGGGGTGACCCAAGAAGGTATCTATCGAGGCCTTCGAGGAGGGACAAAGGTAAAGTAGGATGGAAAGTGAGGGTGGAGCCGAGAGTCACAACAGAGTTTTGTGACGTAGTATCCATAAAAGAGAATGGAACGGATTCGACAAATGCAACATTCGCAGTGATACATGTATCATCTAAGTTCTGGTGAGTAGGACTGATAGCCCCTGGTGGTTCGAGAGTACCCATGGATGATGCACTTAATGGACCGAGCATTAAGTTTATCGTGACGGTCGAGCATCGCAAACATAACACCCACAACCAAACACACGAAGGGGTAAAGGGTACATAACACGCACAACCAAACACACGAAGGGGTAAAGGATGTGTTGATTGGGTAGGAAATAATGTATCTTGTGGTGTCTCACCATGAAGATTGTGAGTGGGAAGACGATTGATGGGATGAGTCTCGATAAGAACAACATCTCCCCAAAAATTTTTTGGCACTTGCATGTGATGTAAGAGCGCACGAGTTATCTCCGGGGGTGGCGATTTTTGCGTTCGGTAACACCATTATGTTGAGGTGTGTCAGGATAGGTGGTTTGGTGGATAATCCCTGTTTTGTGTAAAAAGGACATAGGTTGGGACAAATATTCACGACCATTGTCAGTTTGAAGACATTTCAGTCTAATGGAGAATTTAGTAAAAATTTAATTCCACAAATTTTGAAAAATGGAGAACAATTCTTCATTTGATAAACCCAACTCATATGACCGAATAGCGTCCCCAGACATCAAAGTGAACAACATCAAAAGGTGCAAGAGCTCATTTATTATCACGAGTTATATAGCTAACACGATGATTAGCTAAATGGTAAGACCCGCAACTGAAGCTAGGCACAGACATTAACTCAGGACACAAACGTTGGAGAACCGAAGCAAGAGGGTGGTCATGGCGACAGTTGACATCCAGAACCTAAGCAGACAGAGTGGGACATGCATTAGAAGGAGCTTCATCCCGAACATACACGCAGTTTCCCTCTACCAATACGGTTCGTCTTCTATTCCAGAAAAACACAATCAAAAGAGGTAAAGATAGCAATGCAATGTAAATCACGAGTCAACTTTCTAACAGACAGGAGATTGTAAGCAGAGTGTGGAACATTAGCGATTGTGGACAAGGTCATGTCAGAAGTGATTGCTCATTCACCAAATCTCACGATAGGGTGGTAAATCCATCAACTACAATGATGGATGTAAATGTAAGATACCTGTTGTATTGGTAAGATTATCAGAAGCATCAGAGTCAGAGTCTGTCAATCAACGAACAAGGGTTGAGTGGTGCATGTTGGTTGTATAGTCTGAACAACGGTAACACTATGTGTTGGTTTTAGTTTGAGTGGCTGGATTCGATGATATTCATCCTCAGAGATCTCTACTGTGTTTCTACTCCCAGTATCTGCAACGTGACAAGGAGACATTTGTGAAGAAGTTCGAGAAGCCCATGAAGAGCCCACATGTGTCTTTGGCGTGGTCTTGACCTCCACAGTGGATTCAATGTCTAATAGCAGTTTCACGACTACGACCATGACGTCCGCCACGGCCGCCTCCACGTCCTCCACGGGAAGCAAGGGTGGTGAGCTTAGAAGTACCAGAGGAGATCTATAAAGAAGAGGGAGGAATCTTTACACTGACCGACCCATCCTTGGTCAAGTGGTGATAAACAGTAGCAGTATGAAGTGGATGGACTTGCTAGCATTTCAGTTTTTGTTGTTGAGAAGGTGGAGCATTAGACCATTCAATAGTTGAAGGATGGCAAGTTGTTCTTCTCAGGTGGAAGGAATTTCCCACATATCAAGGATTTCATCCGCAAGTAACTTCCGCTCGGCAAAGTATTCAGTGACTGAACGGTTACCCTATCGTAGTTCAGTCGGCTTTGAGAAACGTTCACCCAAACAAGTCAGATTATTTATTTGAGAGAACATCATATGCAAAGTGTCCCAAAGCTCCTTTGTGTTATTGCAATTCTTGCACATTTGTTGAATAAATGGATCCATGGAGCCGAGGAGTAAACCAAAGATCTGGCAGTCGTCACTAAGCCAATCTTCATACTCGTTACTGCCCAGTTTATGAACTAGAAGACGATTGAGATGATGCATGCGACGTATACCAGCATGGGACATGGTAACACCTTTCTTCCATAATTAGAAGGGGTTAAAGATAGTGGCAACTATCTTAGCATTTGACGGGAATACATTACCATGCGTGCGCTCTTGCTGAGGAGAACAAACCTTCTTGGAAAGAGTCCGCGGACACTCCTGGGTGTCCGCCCGGGACTTCTGCCGAGGAGAATACGCGCTTGTCTGGGATGTGTTTGCGGGTACTACTTGGTGTCCGCCTGGGACTTCTGAAACCGGCAGAGAGGGCGCTGGCCATGGTCGCAGGTTTGGGCTAACAGGAATACTCCATATTCAGGCTCATGCCCATAGATGGAATCAGTAATGGCGACGAAGTGGCGTCGCGGACACTCAGATGATTTGTGTACGGGCTTCATACACTTGAAGCATCGGAATACTCCAATGTTAGGCTTGGACCCAATAATCTCCTTACCCCTGGAGGGGTAGTGGGAGGAGTCGGGGTCCCGGTAGTGACATGAGGACGAGGGGGATCTGAGACCCTAGAAGTGGGGGCAGTGGTGGTGGTGGCGCTCGGAGCAAGTCTATCAGTAGACATAGGCCCTGATGTCCTCTTCAATAGCACAGGCTCTACTCTACGGGCTCTACTAGACACTTCACCCAAATCTCTATAGTCGTGCAATTCAAGTTGGTCTCTAATAGCATAACGGAGCCCGTTTAGATAATGGGACACCGTCATATCGTCTTTCTGACAAAGATCCAACCTAGACTGCAACACTAGGAACTCATGGGTGTACTCGTCCATGAAAAGTCTATCATAGCGAAGGTTATGGAACCTTCGATATAAATTTTGTAGATAGTTCGGGGGGACATAGCGTTTCCGTAGGTGCGTTTTTAAATCTACCCAAGTAGTTATAAGGGCCAGACCTAAGATGAAACGTGTGCTCTCTAACTAAACCCACCAGACTAGTGATAGTCCTTTAAGTATAAGGGCAGCATATTCGGCCTGTCGATTCATAGGCATTTGTTTCCATGCCAGGAATCTCTCCATGTGCTCACACTAATCCAAACATCTCTCGGGCTAAAGGTGGCCCTCGAAATCTCCTACATCCAATTTAACTCCTTAATCCCAACGGGGTTGGTTGCGGAGTCTAGGATCAGGATGTGCAGGTTCTACAGGCCTAGGGATATAATCCTCGTGTCTAGGTATTTGGTTTGGAGCTCCACCTAAGAGCATAGTGGCTTCTATGTTGTTCACAAACCTTCGTAGACCGTTCATCATGTGGCCCACATCACCCAAATTGGTGGTGAGACTCTCTACCGCCTTCATCAAATCACTCATGTGTTTGGTCAAGTCTTCTACACTAGTCTCTAAACAATCGACTCTATTTTCCATTTTAAATGCCCTTTTTTTGAAACAAAGACTTGAATTAAAACAAAAATGAAAAAAAATTTAAAAGAATCTTTTTTTAATATCAAATTTTGTTGAAAACTTTAAATCTCAAATAAATTTCTTTTAAAGGATCATCGGATTGACGATAGGAGTGAATACAACCTATCTCTGATGCCAAACTGATGTATTCCCAAATCTGGGTTTTATTTTTAAAAGTAAATTTTGATCTCTTTTAAAATTATGCGGGGCTAGTGAGACGTTCACGAATAATATCACGCGATAATCAACCTAGGGATCGCAAACGTGCATAAATGATTATCATCCAAACATTGATTTAATATGATTTAATATATTCCACAATTGATCAATTGAAATAACAAAGAACTAGAGGATTTTAAGTTAACGAAAATGATGTAGGCAAAAATTAAAGGTAAGCTCTGAATTTTTAAGATCATTCATATTATGCATTAAAAGTAAACTAATAACATCGAGTAGTGGGTCAAGGTGAGGGTCATACCATCGGCCAAATGTCTAAAACGACGAGGCAAACCGTAGTCAGAGTCGTAAACAGCAGGAAGACAACTCTGGAGGCGGGTTGCAGCGAAGCCAGGTAGCTCAGGCCTCTTCAAGGCTTCAGTTGCGATTCTGCCCTCGTCTGGAAGTCGACAGGAACGAGCAATGGCCAAGGAGACCACATCGCAGCTGCCAGAGAGGGTCGGGATGGGTCTCTGGTGCTCGACCGGCCCTCAGGCAGTGGGTTCGGTGGCGTTGGCATCTTCTGCGGCAGGGAGGAATGGGAAACAGGGATGGAGGTTCAGAGGGGGGTCTCGATCCCACCCGCGAGCTTTCGGGAAGACTCGCCGGTGACTGTTCTACCACAGGGAGGCTCACCCGAGACCGATCTTCCCACGGGGAGGCTGATCTTGCCACAGGGAGGCGCACTGGAGTTGAGGAAAACGTCGAAGACAGTAAAAGTTTCTTCATTTTCCTTTTTTCCAGTTGAGTTCTATGGGTGTGGGCCGGTTGCTTTAAAGTAATTTGGGGATTAAAGATAATATTAAATGAGGAGGTTTTCCAAAAGTTTAAAATGGGACAGTAGGGAGTTAAAATTTGGAAATTCATGGCATATTGGGAATTAAATGAAGAGAACTCCTCATTTGATATTCTATATTAATTATAATACTCAAAATTATAATTTATGAATATATATTTAAAGATAATTTCAAATTTTAAATTACTTTAAATACTTAATAAAATAAATCTTTTTCAAAACATGCCCTAATTATCACCTAGCATAAAATGACGGACCTTTTTATTTTGGACCCCTATTGGTCGGTCATACCAATAAAACATACAAACATGGGCGAAGACGCGCGCAAATGATGTGCGCGAAATAAAACATACAAACATGTGCGAAGACGCGCACTACACATATAAAGAAAAATGACATGCGCGAGTGACCCCCGAAACAAAACATACAAACATGCGCAAAAATGTGCACTACACAAATAAAGAAAATGACATGAATAAAAATAAAAAGAGGCAACTCCGGTTGCATCATGATGGGACTGTCGAGCACCTCAAAGCTCATCTTGTGGCTCGCTGATTCATTCAACAATATGGCCTCGACTATGAAGAGACGTTCTCTCTGGTTGCCATGTTGAATACAGTTCGAGTATTGATTTCCTTGGTCGTCCATCGTCATTGGCAGGTGCTTCAACTTGATATCAAGAATGCATTCCTTAATGATGACCTCGCTGAGAATGTCTACATGCAGCAACCACCTGGTTATGAAACCACGGTGGAGTCTCTTGTCTGTTATCTCAAGAAATCTCTCTATGACCTCAAACCGTCTACTGGGGTCTGGTTCAATAAGTTCAGTAAGGTTGTTCGAGATTTCGGCTTCGATGGAATTCGACAGACTTCTCCCTATTTACTCGTCGCCCCCAAGGTGATCCTCCTTGTATATGTTGATGATATTTTCATCACGGGCGATGATCTAAATGGTATATCTATGATTAAGAAGCATTTGACCTCACACATTCAGACCAAAGATTTGGGCCACCTCCGCTATTTCTTAGGTATTGAGGTAGCTCGTCGACCCAATGGGCTTGTCTTGTCTCAAAAGAAGTATTGTCTCGACCTTCTTCATGATGCAGGCTACTCAGGATGTAAGCCTGCTGATACACTAATGAATGTCAACCACAAGCTCTGTGCTCACACATTCGATTCAAATCTGCTTCTCTCTAACCCAGAATACTGTCGTCGCCTTGTCGGCAAGCTTATATATCTAGCTATCACACGACCCGATATATTATTTGTTTTTGGGGTGGTCAGCCGCT
Source organism: Dactylorhiza incarnata (assembly GCA_033032865.1). Lineage (NCBI taxonomy): Eukaryota > Viridiplantae > Streptophyta > Magnoliopsida > Asparagales > Orchidaceae > Dactylorhiza > Dactylorhiza incarnata. The sequence goes on from JAWHQI010000130.1 coordinate 6,740,674, forward strand.
TCATGCATGCTCCCCAAGTGTCCCACCTCCAGGCTGTCGAGCGGATCATTCGGTATCTGAAGAATGCTCCGGGACAAGGGCTTGCATATAATCCCTCATCTTCTCTAGCCTTAATTGCATATTCTGATGCAGACTATGTCAGATCCCTCGATGATCGCCGGTCTACAAGTGGCTACTGCACATGTTTTGGAGGACATCTAGTCACTTAGCGAAGCAAGAAGCAGACGGTGGCAACACCCTCTTCAGCGGAGGCAGGGTATTGTTCAATGACATTTGTTGTGTCGGAACTTACGTGGTTAGGGAGTTTTCTAACTGATATTGGTATAAAACCCCCCTCTCTGGTCATTCTCTACTGCGATAGTCAAGTTGTCATCCATATCGCTGAAAATCTCATCTTTGATGAATGCGCCAAGCATATCGAAGTCGATTTTCATTTCATCTGGGAAAAGGTTCAACTTCGCAAACTTGATCTGCGACATGTACTCGCTGCCGAGCAAATTTTTGATGTCCTCACCAAAGCCTTACCATGCCCACTATACAGACAGGTTGTTTTAAAACTTCGCATCTATAGTTTGTATGCTCCAGCTTGCCGGGGAGTGTAGAAGAAGTGAATAAAGGCCCATCTAAAAGCCCATGTAAAGGCCTCATTTCTCATGTATAGATTAGTCTCACATCTTGGATTGGAGTTGAGATTTCACTCCAATCCTATAAATCTATGTGCAAATTCTTGTATTGAGATTGATAAGTGAAGAAATAAATAAAAATTCTACTCCGCATTCCATTTTTCTACAACATCCATGACCATGTCTAGTTCCAGATTGTCCATCACGTCCATGAGCTCAAGTCCACCCTGATGGCCAGTGGCTAAAGTAAAGCAGTTAGTGCATTGAGGCTAAGCAGAGGAGAGCTCAGTGATGTGAAGGACTCGTAGTAGATGGTGTATACAAGCGAGATTTTACCTTCATGAAAGTATATGTACCTGAGGAAGTCTCACATCTTTTTGGTTGTGTTGAAATGTGACAGTAGAAGCAATAGATGACTCAAGATTGTTGAGGAGCCAGGCGATGACAACTTAATCAGAGGCTTCTGTTGAAAGAATTTGGCTATGTCATTAGTTGCTGAATTGGCTGTCATTAGTGGCTGGAGGAGTATCAAGGTGCTAAAGTGGGATCTGACAAAGAAAATAAAATTTACTCGATGATAGGAGATGGTATAATTAAATTCCGTGTGTTACGAATGTGGAAGAAGGTTTCATTTTTTTGTAAAAAGACCATGACATTGTAAGAAAACATGAGAGATCAAAGTGGAACTCAATTCATGGGGATCGATATGAAGGAAATGAGAAGTTTGGCTTGGAGGAAGAAAATGATATGGAGAAAACTGGGTTGGGTTGGGGTAGTAAATCTGTGGCATGGATCATGGAAGGCTGCAGAATGTGTAGTCAAGGAAGATTAAGGCTGCACAAAAAAGTACGATGGAGGTGGACTGCTGTAAAATGACTAATGGGCTGTGGCGACATGAATTATTGCAGCGAGAGCTTATAACTACGATAGTTGGTGAGGGAAAGGTATGGGATGTGTTAGTAGGAGTGGATTGTGGTACCTAGTGAGATGCAGTTCTGGACTATGGTAGTGGGATCTCCGGGCTACGATATTAGGAACTATGAGCTGCATTAGTAGGTGAGGTAGAGGTGGAGCCTGCGGCATCAGAAGTTGTAGGAGCGGTAGAGCAACAGTGGTGTAGCTACTAGTTGGTGAAGCTGAAGCTGCGGCGGGCTAGAGTGGGATGGGGTGACGAATGTTGAGAGAGATGTTTATGTTTAAGGGTTTTCGTTCTAATACCCTGTTTAGTGAGAAAGAATAATTTTTTCAACATAGAACACACGTTGTGTAATAAAGGTATAATCCTTCTGAAAAAATGAAGGGACGAGATGATAATCATTGTAGATTAATCCAACAGAAGTTAAAATACTTTTCTAAATGAAATATAGGTGATTTTTAGTGTTAAAGAAAATTAATGAAAAACTAGGAAGAGCAAATGAAAGATTTTCATATGATTATTATTGATATTTAAAAGGTAATGATCGGGTACCATGGGATTTGATTTATTGCACATGAAAAAGGAAATGTGTCACAGGTATATTGATGTTGTTAAAAGTACCGTGATAGAACACTTATTAGTACTAGAAGTAGTTTTGGTGTGTGCAAAATATTTTCAATTATAGTAGGTTTATATCTGATTGGGGACTATATGGGTTATGTTGTTGTTGTTGTTGTTGTATAGTAGGTTTATATCATAGTACCTTAAACATCATAGATTAGCATCGAGTCCATATCTTTTTGTTGTAGCTATTAAGATACTTATAAAAGATATCCAAAGCAATGAGCCCTTGTGTATTCTTTTGCTGTTGATATAGTTCTAATTTGTAACACATCTAATGAGTTTGTGAAAAATTAGAAAAATAGAGCTAACTTTGAGAAGATAGATGATTTCAAATTAGCAAAATAAAGTTTGAATACATGATATGCAATTTTAGTGGGGATAGCATTAACAATTATCAAATCTTTCTTATTAGAAGATAAAATAAACCTAGGTGTGATGAACCTTGTTAGAAGAGCCCATATGAAGGGGTGGCCCAATAATGTATTCCTCCTCCTCTTTAGTCTCATATTGTGTTTAGGCTTTCTCCCCTCTCTCATTTAACTAATGTACCATTATTTAGTGTAACGAAAATCTGGGATGTCACAAAATGTGTAGTCTCTCCTTTGTATTTAATATAAGAAATATACATGCTTCAACCATTTCTACATGGTATCAGAGCAAGCGGTCCAAAGTCTGCGGTCTCCTATCTTCTAACCGACTGCCAGCTACTGCCTTGTTTTCTCTTTCTGCGGTCTCATCTTTTGTTAAACCGCGCAGCCTTCTTCCTCTCCCTCCGTGGCCTCCACTCCTCTCCTCCTATCGGGGCTTTCTTATTGCCCTCCCCTCTGCGTCTGTGTGCCCCGCGTCTCCGACTAGTCGCAGCGACCTCCCACGCTCTCCCTCTAAACCCGCAACTCCTGCGGCCTGCCTTCTCAAAGCAGCGATCAGCGATCTCCCCTCCCCTACTCACGCGGTCTTCTCCTAGTCACAGCGGCCTCCTTCTTCATCCGCGCGGTCGTGGCGGTCTACTCTACGGCCTGCCTTCTCAGCGACCTCCTCTGCGCTCTAGCGGCCTCCTCCCGTGATCTCGTGCGAGCTCTCTAGCGGATTTCTCCTCGCTCTCCTTGCTCGCAGCGGTCTGCGCATTCTGCGACTTCTCCCAGCGGTCTGCTCCTGCCTCCAGAGTGTGCGGCCTCCATCGTGCGGCCTCCTGCGGTCTGCTTCAAGCTCGTGCGGCCTCCTGCCTTCTCCCAGCGGCTTCTTCCAGCGACATTCTCTGCCTTGCGTCTTCCAGCGGCCGTCTCAGCTCGCGCGTGACCGCTGTTATTCTGTGCCATCCGCACGGTCTCCTCTTGACCGTTCCCTTGTCCGCCCGCTTGTGCGGCCTGCTATCATGCCTTCCTCGGTTGACTCAACTGAGCTGCCTGCCCCCTCTCCAACAGCCCGTCCGCACTCCTCGTCCGATCTCTGGGACGAGCTGCGGATCACCACTATCTCCCTCTCCGGGAAGAAAAACTTCATTCAGTGGGTGCACTCGGTCCGGTGGGTTCTTCTGTCCAAGGGCCTTCTTCAACATCTCACTCAGGCACCTGCATCACCTGCGACGGAGGACTGGCTCCGGAATGACGGTCGAGTTCAGACTTGGCTTCTCAACTCTCTGGATGGCGAGCCATACCAAATGGCCATGTATCACGAGACTGCCAAAGCTATGTGGGAGGAGTTCCATTCGTTGTACTCAGGCAAAGACAGCCTCCAACACCTCTACGAAATCATTACAGATCTCCAGGCTTTAGACGCAGCCGGGGCTGCTGACATGACCTCCTTTGTTGCTCGGGCCAAGACTCTGGCTGAAGCCTGGATCCAGCATCAGCCTTCTACCAATGATCTCGCTGCTCAACAGGCTCAGAAGGAAGCAGTCTGCATTGTCATGATCATGGCTCGTGTTCCACCACACCTGCAAAGCATTCGGGCTCAAGTTCTTGCCTCCGCCAGTATTCCTTCTCTCTCAGATGTGTGCTCCATGTTCCTCCGAGTCTACCAATGATCTCGCTGCTCAACGGGCTCAGAAGGATGCAGTCTGCATTGCCATGATCATGGCTCGTGTTCCACCACACCTGCAAAGCATTCGGGCTCAAGTTCTTGCCTCCGCCACTATTCCTTCTCTCTCAGATGTGTGCTCCATGCTCCTCCCAGTCTCCGCACCTCCGAAGCTACCACACCACCCTCCCCATCCCTTCTCCAGCGGACAAATGCCCCATTACTTTCCCTACCTCCATCGGCTCGTGGTGGACGCTCGGGCTCTCGGGGAAGGGGGCGCGGCGGTCGGTCTCGACCAAAATGTACCTTCTGTGGGCGGGATGGGCATTTTGAGGCAACCTGCTACCAGAAGAATGGTTATCCTCCTCGTCCGACTGCAGCTGTTGCAGATGATAGCTCTTCAGCCTCCCGCACTGATCTTGAGGCACTTCGCCTACAGTTCCAGCAGCTTCAAGAGCGGATGCCCTCCTCTGCCTCCGTTGCCTCTGTCTCCAATACAGGTATCGCCTACCTTTCCACCAGTCCACGTTGGGTAGTGGACTCCGGTGCCACTCATCACATAACCTCTCTACGCCCACCCAAGTACTCGACTACTCCTCATCCGAAGTATATCACTGTGGCCAATGGGGCGACTGTTCCTGTCTCCGGCTCGGCTGACCTATCTCTTAACTCCTCCCTCTCTCTCTGCTCGGCTCTTCACGTCCTGGGCTCCTCGTTCAACTTACTTTCTGTTAGCCGTCTTACTACTGATCTCTATTGTTCCGTCATATTTACCTCCTCTTCTTTTCTGATACAGGATCGGCAGACGCGGACTACCATTGGTAAAGGGCAACTGCGTAACGGGCTCTACCTTCTCGACGACTATCCCACTGTCCTCTCATCTGTCTCCTCTGTTGATTGGCATCGACGTCTTGGACATGCCCCGCTTCCTGTCCTCCAGAAGGCACTTCACGATGCATCTCTTCCTGCTTTCCAGTGTGATTCATGTATTTTTGACAAACAGCCACGTTCGTCTTTTTCAGAACATTGTACTCGGTGCTCTGCTCCTTTTGAATTACTGCATTCTGATGTGTGGGGTCCCTATAAAGTTCCTAATCTCGGGTTATCGATACTTCATTACATTTATTGATGATTATTCTCGAACAACATGGCTATACTTACTCCGCGATCGCTCCGAGCTCCCTCGTGTCTTTCGGGCCTTTATCCTTGAAACCCGCACACAATTCTCAACTTCCATCAAAACACTACGTACTGATAATGCTCGCGAATACACCAGCAATAACTTTGCAAATTTATGCTCTGAATTCGGGATTGTCCACCAGACTTCATGTCCTTACACCCCACAGCAGAATGGTGTCGCCGAACGGAAGAACCGACACTTACTTGATGTTGCCCGGTCTATCATGCTTCACCTGAACGTACCCAAATTCTACTGGAACTTTGCGGTCTCCACTGCCTGCTTCCTTATTAACCGTCTTCCCTCCTCTATCCTTCACCATGCCACTCCGTTCAGTCTTCTCTTTCCCTCTGCTCCGGCTTTCCCTCTTACACCTCGAATCTTCGGATGTACCTGCTATGTCCACATCATGGGACCGTCCACGGATAAGTTGGATCCCAGGGCAGCCAAGCATATATTTGTCGGATATTCACGTACTCAAAAAGGCTACGTCTGCTATAATCCTACCACCCGAAAAATCTCGGTTTCGGCTGATGTCACCTTCTGGGAGAATCAGCCGTTCTTCTCTGGTCTTGTACCCAGTTCTGTAACACCACCTCTTACACAGCCCATCATGAGACCGGTCATACCTGTTAACATATCTCCGTCACCAGCTCTTCCAGCACCTCATGTTCCTCGTCCCTCTAGGACGCCCCTTATCCATGTCTACTCTCGTCGCGCCCCTCCGCCCGTTGCTCCTACGCCGTCGGCCCCTACCTTGGGTACTCCGCGCCCTGCTGATCTGGTAACAGATTCCACCGCTCATCCTATGGCGAACTATGTCTCCCTACATCGTCTCTCCTCCTCTTAAAACTCTTGCTACTTCATTATCCTCCGTTTCTATTCCTAACTCTGTGCAGGAGACTCTCCAACATCCAGGCTGGCGTGCCGCCATGGAGGAGGAAATGGCCGCTCTCTGGGACAACCAGACATGGACTCTGGTACCCCGCCCTCAGGATCAGAAACCGGTTGGGTGTAAATGGGTCTATGTCATCAAGCATGCTCCTGATGGAACAATTGACAGGCTAAAAGCTCGTTTGGTCGCTCGTGGCTACACCCAACAACAAGGCATTGACAACAAGACCAAACATCTCCTTCGCTGTGGGTATTGTCAGTCGGTATATGCATGCCCCTCGGAGCTCTCATCTTCAGGTTGTTGAACGAATCCTCTGATACCTCAAAACAACTCCTGGTCAAGGACTAGTTTACAAAACTTCATCATCAACTCCAACACTAGTGGCATACTCAGATGCCGATTATGCTGGGTCCATAGATGATCGTCGATCAACCAGTGGTTTTTGCACGTACTTCGGAGGACACTTGATCACCTGGCGGAGCAAGAAACAAGCGGTAGTTGCGCGTTCCTCGGCTGAAGCAGAATACCGGGCAATGGCATCTGTCGTTTCAGAACTCACATGGCTGGAAAGCCTCCTTACGGATCTTGGTATAAGGCTTCCCTCACCTGCTCTCCTCTTATGTGATAGTCAAGCTGCTATACATATTGCCAAAAATCCGGTCTTCCACGAGAGAACAAAGCATATTGAAGTAGACTGTCATTTCATCTGGGAGAAAGTTAAAATGAAGAAGCTCGAACTGAAGCATTTTCCTGGTACTGAACAGGTTGCGGCTATCCTCACAAAGGCACTGTCCAGTACTCTCTTCCATCAGTGCCTATCCAAGCTTGGCGCCTACGATTTGTACGCTCCAGCTTGCGGGGGAGTGTTAGAAGAGCCCATATGAAAGGCCCATTTAGTGTGGCCCAATAATGTATTCCTCCTCTTTAGTCCCACATTGTGTTTAGGCTTTCTCCCTTCTCTCTCTCACCTATAAATGTGTAGTCTCTCCTTTGTATTTAATATAAGAAATATACATGCTTCAACCATTTCTACAAACCTTAAGATTGATTATTCAGAAAAATGAAAATATAGATTAAAATATTGTTGAGACTTCTGATGACCTACAAATATAACCTTTCGAGTTAAGCCAGGTGGTTAAAATGAGAAGTATATCTTATAAGTACTATGCAATAAAAGAATATCTTAAAGGTAAAGTTTATAGAACCATTATTAGATGATAATGCAATGTGGATATGAATATTAGGTGGTAAAAATGTTGTTGATATCTAAGTTGAGTATGAGTGAAAATACTAAAATGGATGTGTGGAAAAATTAGGAAAGATATGTCAATAAATGGTTATATTTAAGAAGCAGTGGAGTGATATCTATCAAAGATTAGATAAAAAAAATATTTAGGTAGTTTAGGCATGTACAAATTAAGGTTATAGAATGCATCAATTGGATGATTAGATATAGTTATTGTCAAAACGAGAGATTTTTTTTAAGGAGAGGTGTTGTTCTTTGCTTTGTTTATTGAAAAAGTTATCATTTATGCTAGCCTTCTGATCTTTCTTCTGTGCTACCCATGTTTTTTTGTGTGTTGCTCGATATACAATGATGCTACATGATTTGCTTTATTTCGTACCTGTCTGACTTATTTGTATACTATAACAGATGCAAGTAAGATTGTGGATTCCAGCTTTGATTTTTCTGTTGTGGATGCCAATCCCCTATCTTTCCTTCTCAAGAATTCAAAGGAAGCCGCTAAAATGCTACAGATTGGTCCAGATTTTCCCTTTAAAGTAGAGCATCATTCTATAAAAAGCTCATGGGTGGTATGCATTTATCTATCTCTGTTATTTACTGATGTTCCCAGTAGTACATTGTCTCGTAATTTATTACAAGTTCTCTTGGCTTTTCTTTTTTCCTCGACTCTGTCCTTAATATTCTTAATTTCGCTGGCAACCGTCTTCACTCGATTCCATTTCTGAATTTAGATTTTATTAGAGTTTGATGGTATCGTAAAGGTATGTGAATGAATTTGGAATTTTTATATAAACTAACCAACATGTGTACCGGTTTAATAATCCCAGTAAGGTGCTAGCTCTTCTTACATTTAGATGATAATGAATGGAGGAATAGTTGGTACGCCAACTTTATACCCTTTTATCTGATTCTCACATTGTTGAATAATTGTCATTATAGCTCGCTGAATGAGCAAATTTTGTAGGTGAAAGTGGGATTAAATTTAAAGTATTAAAAGAATTGAATTATCTAAATCTTGGTCAACAATTTGTAATGAAAATGATGCTTAAATTATTGGTCTTTTGTGACGTAGGGTAGGTTCCGTTGGAGGCTACAAAGGCTAATGAAGAAATTATATGCGCTAGGCACTAATCCGGTAATACTTAGTTGCAATAATTGAAAACTTTAAATGATATAATAAGATTGTCACAAGTAGGCAATGTTTCAAGTAAGGGAATAAGTAGTATCGTACACATTGAAGAGAAGTACAGTACTAGAATGAACAAAGTCAGGCAAGCCTCAGGATGCTTGGCACAAAGATTACAATACAATATTCATAAAATAGGAAATTAACACACAATTCAGCAAAAAGTAATTGCAAACATTCAATAAACTCCAACGATTACGGGGTAGAAGGCTCGGTGGATGTCAGATGAGGTGCCGGTACTGGAGAGACAATGGAGGGCTGCACTAGGACTGTTCAAAGGGAATCAGGTGGCTGTATGAAACTGCTGGACTGCCGTTGCTGATTTCTGGAGGCTGAGAGGGACTGGCGGCAATCAAGGAGGAGGCTGGGATGTTTGTGAGGAGGGCTGGAGCGAGTTTGGGTGTAGATAGTGGATTGGAGGCAAGGGGGTTATGAATCTAGGGTACTGGAGGCTATGAGGAGGGGGCTGCAAGCAGGTTTTTGGTGGGAGATTAGACACCCAGTGAGGCTTGGAGGGGTTGGGGAATAGCTGCCAGGGGGGAAAATGGGTAGGCAGTGGGCTGAAATGGAGGAATGTGGAATTGGCATACAGGAAGGATTGTTAATTACCCGTTAACTAGTGGTGGAGTGATCGGTTGAAAGGAGTGAGACGCTTAGTCTACAGGTGGGGGAAAACAGTGGCTGGTATCTGGAATGGAGGGAACGGTTATTTTGGTGGAGAATTACAGGGTGTGGTCCAACAATGATAAGGATCAGCTGTTTGGAGGGCAGTTGATTGAATTAATGTGGGGTTAGAAAAGGGTTTAGTGGGTAGTGTTAACCCAAATTCTGCGGCCTCGGGCAGCGCCCGCCCTGCCGGCTCAGAAGTTCTGGGCGGATTCCCCGAAGTGTCTGCGGTCGCGTCCCGTAGAAGCACGTTCTCCCCTCAACAAAAGTCTCGAGCGGACACCCCCGGAGTATCCGTGGACCTTTTCCAAGAATTGATCTTCTCATCAAGGGCGCGCGCAGGGTTATTCGCCAAAAGACCTGCGCCCTCCAGCCAACAGTGTCGGCCTTCCAGAGGAGTCACGGCGGATACTCTCCAGAGCCCGCCTGGACCCCTTTCTGCAAGCATGTGTGCGCTGTTATGGCATGTCGTTCCCGCGCACCCTCTTTCTTCTCTTCCGCAACCAACGCTTCGGTTTTCTCGGGCGGCAGAGCATTTAATACAGCAATAAATTCCCCCCATCGACCAGGCAGCCTACCCTCTAATAGATCCTTGTGAAATATAAAAAAACCCGCAGCAAGAGAGTCATTCACCGCTACGGGCCAATCCAGTGTACGTCGCTGCTAGTGGCATCCGCTTTTCTGTGCTCTGTTCGGCTCGTCCCGTGGGTTAGTAAGCGGTTGTTTGCGGTTCTCAATCTCGTTCTCCAAAGTCTCCCGAAGTGCTCCTGAGTGTGGAAGTTGGGTGACAAATTTTGCCCCAACATTTCAAACACACGACCTTCAGATCAAGCAACCGGCTAAACCGCCCGGCGCGCTAACGCGAGCAGCAGAGTCCGCCCGAGGTCTCCTAAGGAAAATGCAGGCGGGTACTCTCAGGACACGAGCGGACACCCGTGAGACAATCGTGGATGAGCTCGCGCAGTTAGCCGCCCGGACAGAGGGAACCCATCTACAGCCCGCCCAGGAAGTTCAGCAAGTTAAAGTCCCAGGAGGGGACAGAGATAGGACCGTCTCCATAAATGCAGAGCTGAAGGAAGAGGACAAGGAAATTCTTATTTAGTGCCTCTTGAATAACATAGATATCTTTGCATGGTCAGCCTCAGACATGCCAGGGATAAGCCCTGACGTCGCCTGTCATCGTCTCAATATCAGCCCTAGCTTCAGACCTGCGAAGCAGAAGAAGCGAGCGGTAGCAACAACACTCTATGAGCCTATTCGGGAAGAAGTTTCCAAGCTACTTAAAGCGGCCTAGTATTCCTTGATCTTCGGGATTTTCTACCGAAGGACTTTCCTATCACCTCTGGCAAGGTGTGTAACCGAAGAGGAAATTCCCCGAATCCTGCAAGAAGTGCATGAGAGTGCGGCAGACACTCGGGAGCCAGGACCCTTGAGAAAAGGATCCTTCGCCAAGGCTATTTATGGCCAACCCTCAGGAAAGATTGCGTAGATTATGCAAAGAAGTCTGTCAAGTGCCAGAAGTTTGCCCCCCTTCAAACTCGGCCGACGCAGCAGTTTAGGAGCATCTCTGTCCCATGGTCATTTGTTGTCTGGGGGATGGACTTGGTGGGTCCTTCCCCCATGGCCAGCGGGCAGCGACGCTTCATCCTGGTTATAATCGATTACTTCAGTAAGTGGATAGAGGCAAAGGCATTAGCCAAGACGACAACCTAGGTTGTCCAGATTTTTATACGGGGAGAGATTGTTTGTCGGCATGGGATTCCCATGGCCATCGTCACGGACAACGGCCCTCAGTTCGCCAGTTCAGAACTCGAAGTTTTCTGCCAGCAGGTCGGAATAGAACTTCGATTCTCATCAGTTCATCACCCGCACAGTAACGGGCAGGTAGAAGCAGCCAACAAGAAAATCCTGAATTTACTTAAGAAGAAAGTGGAAAACGTCCGTGGCAGTTGGGCAGATCAGCTTCCAGTAGTGTTATGGACTCTGAGGACGACTCCTTCGTCGGCCACTGGGGAAACAACTTTCAAGCTATCGCACGGATCTGAGGCGCTCATCCTAGTGGAGTTCGATGTCATGAGCCCCAGAGTCTCTCCAAGCAAGGTGGAGAGCAATGGAAGGAAAGCAACGTTGAGGAGATGAGATGTAGTCTCGTTCTGATCGAAGAGCTCAAAGATGAGTATGTCGTTAGGCAGGCGGAGGCCAAGCGTAGGATGGCCAAGCACTTCTACAAGCACGTCAGAGTCAAGCAATTCGTCGAGGGTGATCTCGTAATGAAAAAGGTGGATGCAGCAGGACGATCGGCCTCAGTCGGGAAGCTCAACCCCAACTGGGAGGGTCCTTTCATCGTTAAGGAAGTCTTCAAGAGCGGTGCCTACCGTTTGCAATCCCATGAAGGGGAGGAGGTACCGAACACTCGAAGCGGGGACGACTTAAAAGATATTACTCTTTGAGCAGTACCTTTCCTTTTTCTCATTTCAAGTTATAATCTGAGTTCCTTGTTTTTTCTCAAGGCACAATGCCTATGTCTATCTATGCATCGCTAACATTTTTAGGCAAGTGACTTCCAGATTCCTTACCCCTCTCTGCCGGTGCAGGCTACTTTCTCCACCCTAAGACCACTACCATTGCCTTTGCATGAATAATTCGCGACTGACATACGTGGCAGGTCAGTAACATGATAGCCTGTCGTGCATTAACAGTGGTACCAACCCTGCAACAGCGGCCCACACGACCTATAGTTTAGTTCTTCGCTCTAGTCCGGGGTGCTACCGGAGCTTGCTTAGACCCCCTCGAACGTATCTGGACGTCTCTTGCGAAGTTCATCGAGTTTCCAACCCTCTCTGCCGGTGCGGGCTACTTTCTCCACCCTAAGACCACTACAATTGCCTTCGCAGGAATAATTTGTGACTAACATACGTGGCAGGTTAGGAACGTGACGGCCGACCGCGCATCAACAGAGGTGTTACTATCGTTATTGGCGCCTTTCTGAGGACATCTCCGGGAAACAGGTGCTTCATACCCCAAGAACGTATCTGGATGTTGCTTGCGGAGAACCCTGCGGAGACGTAAGCCCAACTGGTAGTTGTAACCTCTGGTAATGGGCCCCCGTAACTGAAGAAGCAGCCGCCTCGTCTCTATAAGTTTTTTCTCCAGGGAGAGGCCGCGAGCGGTTTCACCCTCGCATCGTTTCTGTCTTGCAGGTGACATGCGGTCACGCATAGAGTGGACCGCGCGCGCTTCTTTAATCGTTCGACCCACCTGACGAAAACCGGGGTGGATACCCCGGTCGTGCGTGCTCTAAGAACCTCGGGTTGAGCCAGCACCTCACAGCACTCGCAGGTGAAGCGGCGCTCGCGGGTATCCTTTCTAAGTTATGAAAATCCTAATCCGGTGCAGGCAGCGGATAAGCGAGCAGCAAATCGCGGAGATATTGAAAATCTCGCGAGTACCCGGCCGATGCGAACGCAACGCCTATGGACATTCCATTACATAAGCGCAGCGTGATGCAGACTCAGGTAAAGCATAAGTTATCTGCCATAACCATAAATAAGGTAGGCGCGAATTTATAATTATGCATGAAATAAAATGAAACCGCAAGCAACTACAGGTGTTCGCGAACAAAAATTTATATTTTCATTTCATTACTTTAGAATTGTTTACAAAAATTTATCGGTGCAGTTACAAAGAGAGCCCGCACGGATTTCTACAACAAAAAATTACAGCGCTACTCGATATCTTCCCCGGATTCTGAGGAGGGCACCTTCCTTTTTCTCTACCTCCCCTCCCGCAACTCCGCAGAGAGGCTATATCATGTTGACCCTGTCTCGGACGCCGAGGATTCAATCTCTTCTCGCCAGCAGCCGCACTGACAGAATCTGTGACTACCACGACCTCGTCTTCGAGGTCCGGGGCATCGCCTCCCTCGCACTTCTCATACAGGGCGGCGTAGTCAATATCTACGAACTCATCCTGTTGACCTCCGCTGAGCGTTTTCCAACCTGGAGACCCGCGCTCGCAAATTCGGGATCTTCCACGGTTGAGCGCGCTTGAAAAACATCAAGGACATCAGCGACCTCGAAAAGGTATCCGTAAAAGTTTACAATTAAGTTCAAGTTGACCTTGAGTTCTGCTCGCAGACGGACGTTTTCTGCCAAGGCCTTCTCCATAGCGCAGCAGGCGGGGCATTCAAAAGCCACCCATCGCAGAAAGAGTGCGCAATCACAAGAATTCACAGCGGACAGAAAAGTATTCGCACAACCATATTCAAAGAAAAATAAAGAAATTGTTCGCAGAGACCGGCCTAGAGTGCGCGGTCATAAAAGTTAAGTTAAAGTTATTATAAAACCATTATTTGCTTTTAAGTTCTAGATTTACTCGGGATGTGCCCGCTCTACCCCGACATGCGCCAGGCCATTAGTCATCTCGGTGAGCGTGTTGAGCGCACCCGCCAAGAGCTGTTCTCCTTGGTGCTTGTGGTATGTATCGCGCGGACGTCATCCCTCACTTTCTTTGCATATCTTCAGAGTGGATCCTCCGGAAACGCCGAATTCTTCAAGCCCGTCGCGGCTTCTATCGACAGAACTGGCGGAGGCCTCACCCAGCGGCGCGCACACCATCCCCCTTCCGCGCCTCCATCTCCTTCTCCAACTTCGCTATTCGCGCGCGGGCAGTCCAGAATTCTCATTTCACCGTCTCCAACTCTTCATGCAGTTGGCTCATAGACTCGCCCCCGGCATCCGCACGAGAGCCCGTTGCGAACAAAGGTCAGTTTAAATTAGTCATATTTTCTGAAATAACTTGGTTGGCAAGAAAGGAGCGTCCTCCACGAACATACCAGCGAACTTCCCCTTGAGCCTTCGCCGACGGGCCCTGTGAACTGCCTCTTTCATCGCAAAACCCCGTTGGAGTCGCCCCGAAGAGCTCGCCCCGAAGAGCTCGCCCCAGGTTCGCTCCTCTTCCTTTTCTTCTTCCTACCCTCCAGTACGCCTTCGTCGGAGGCAAGCACGGAGTCCTAGAGAGGGTCGGTCGGAGGCTCGACAGTCTTCATCGTTGTGTCCGTCCCAGCGCCCAGCAAAGGAGGGTCCGCGAGAATTTCTCCCTCTCCCCCTCTTTTCTCTTCTTTCTCTTCCTTCTCTTCCTCCTATTCTTCACCCTCCGTCTCCTCGACATCTTTTTCTCTTTCGCCATCTGGCTCGGACTGGTGCGCGTCATCGATGGTCGGCGAGTCCACAACGTCGATCGGCTGTTCTCCATTGCCCGCCTCATCACCAGGCTCCACGTACGCTTTTCCTCCTGAACTGCTTGTCAGAACCTGCGGTTGCTGCTCTTGGGATTCATCGACGGTGTGCGCCAGGAACGGATCTGGATCCGCAACCTGTGTGGTTTCCAGCCCCGGCGCAGCAACAGGCATGGCCAGCGTGCCCGTCACATCCTCGCACGTCGGGTCCTGCGCCTGCTTCTACACATCCTTCTTCACCAACTCCTCCGCAGAGGTGCCCACCCTCTTTACCCCCAATGGTCCGGCCCCAGGGGCGACCGTTCGCTCATCTCACCTTCAAGTTCATTTTCGGAGGGTCCACCTGCAAGGGGGGACGTGATCTCGGGGTCCAGAAGGACGTTATCGGAGGCCCCTTGGTTCAAGGAGAGCTCTCTTAGGCCGGTGAAGCCCTTCAGATGTTTGTCCTTCTCGGCAGGAGTCATGGACCCCGAGGTCGTTTCCTTTCCAGAAGGAGCCCGCTCAGCCGGCTTGGTGGTCGCAGAAGGCTTGGTGGGGGATTTAATTTTGAGCGATTGCTTGGTCGATCCTCCCGGTTTCTTGGGGGATTTGCATGGTTTCTCTGCATCAGCGACTCTCTTTGTCGTTGCCGCCTTTTCAGCCCACATAGTAAGGAGCTGGTCGTTCATCATTTCGGCAGGTAGAGGTCGCGGTATCCAAGGTTCTCTCAGCAATATGTTCAGAAGGGCCTGCCTCGGTTTATTTATAGCCTTCAGCGGCGCGAAAACTGAGTCGCAGTCTTTGCGGTTACCTGTGTACTTTTTCGGAGACCGCGCGGACTCAAAAAAGTGCGGGGATTTTGTTAACCCAAATCCTGCATCCTCGGGCACCGCCCTCCCTGCCAATCTCAGAAGTTCCGGTGGATTCCCCGAAGTGTCCGCGGTCGCGTCCTGAAGAAGTGCATTCTCCCCTCAGCAAAAGTCTCGGGTGGACACCCCCGGTGTATCTGCGGGTCTTCTCCAAGAGTTGATCTTCTCAGCAAGGGCGCGCGCAGGGTTATTCGCCAAAAGACTCGCGCCCTCCAGCCAGCAGCGTCGGCCTTCCAGATGAGTCGCGGCGGGTACTCTCTTGAGCCCGCCTGGACTCCTTTTGGCGAGCATGTGTGCGCAGTTACGGCCTGTCGTTCCCGCGCGCCCTCTTTCTTCTCTTCCGTAACCAACGCTTCGGTTTCCACGAGCGGAGGAGCATTTTATACAACATTAAATACCCTTCACCGGTCAGGCAGCCTACCCTCTAGTATAAATAGAGGGTTGGGATGCTTGGAGGGGACAGAACTTGGGCCAGAATCTACCATGTGGTGGGTGCGGTCACAAGTGTCTGTTACTCGGTTGTCTTCTTTTTCCAGCACTCTTGTAATAGCTTGTAATAGATCCTTGTGAAATATAAAATCCCCGCAGCAAGAGAGACATTCGCCGCTGCGGGTCAATCCGGTGTCCGCCGCTGCTAGCGGTATCCGCTTTTTTGTGCTTTGTTCGCCTCGTCTCGCGGGTTAATAAGCGGTTGTTTGCGGTTCTCGATCTCGTTCTACAAATCTCCGGAAGTGCTCGCTGAGTGTGAAGGTTGGGTGACAAATTTTTCCCCAACAAGTAGTTAGGGTAATTAATGCGAAATTATTGAGGCAGTTAGTGGGGTGGTTATTGAGGTTAATGGGTAGAGTTTGTTAGGTTTATGATTTTATTTTTTATCTTTTATCTTTTTTTACCCATGTACTCTCCCCTCTTATATAAAGGGGACCCCTCATTATTCTAAGTATGATGTTACGTTGCCCTAAGCCAACATGGTATCAGAGCCGTGAGAAAACCCTCGTCCCGCCGCTCCTTCGTGCGTCTTCCCCGTTCTCCTTCACCGGCCGCCCTCTCTCTCTCTCACTCTCTCTCTCTCTCTCTCTCTCTCTCTCTCTCTCTCTCTCTCTCTCTCTCTCTCTCCCTCCTCTCTCCTTTCCTTCCCGCCGATTTGACGCAGAGCCGCCGATCGGTCCGTCTGTGCCGATCGGGCTCGGTGGATGGCCGCCGCTCCGTTCACCGTTCGATCGGCCTAATTTCTTCCAATAAAGTTTCGCTTTTTCCTCCTCTATCTACTACTATGAGGATCGCTTCATCCCTTTGCTAGTTTTTCCTAGATCGTGGATCTTGTGTTTCTCCTACATTTTTGTTCTTCTCCCGGAAATGCATCTTCCTCCGGTTTTATGCATTTTCTGACCTCCATCATGAAGACTTTATTGTTCTAGGGCAGTTGGCCGTCCTATTGGTGGTGTCCATTTTTTTCCCTTCCGGCGACTTTCCGGCGTTTTTCCGGTGGCAGTTTTTTGGTCAGATTTTTCGCATCTGATTCTAGTTCTCAATTTTGTTAACATGTCGGAGGTGGTAACTTCTAGTGATGGCTCGCAACCTGCTGGATCTACCCGGGTTGGTCATGATCATCTGACCTCACAAATTACCTCTATCTGCCTTGATGCTACCAATTATCTACCATGGTCTCGATCTATCGCCTTGGCTCTTAAGAGTCGCCGGTTGTATGGCTATGTCACTGGGGACATTACGGCACCAGAAGAGTCTGACTCCACCTGGGCAAAATGGGAATCAGAAAATTCCTTGGTTATGTCATGGTTGATCAACTCCATGCAAGAGTCTATTGCGCGGAATTATCTCTTTTTAGATTCTGCTGCTGACATTTGGAAGCGGGCTGAATCCACATATTCTCAGAAAGGGAACACAGCTCAGATATTTCAGCTTCGCCGGAAGATTTTTCTCCTTCGACAGGGTGATCGACCTCCATCAGCCTATTTTTTGGAGTTTACCCAATTATATCAGGAGTATGATCATTTTCGAGTTTCTCCATGGTTTACACCGAGAGTTTGATCAGATCATTGTTCAGATCCTTGGCCGCTCCCCGGTCCCGTCATTGGCTGAGACCTATAGCATTGTTCAGCAGGAATATGATCGTCGTCAGTCTTGGAGCTCAGAGGTCATTTCCAGTGGTTCAGCCCTTCTCACTTCTCATTCAGGCATCACCAATTCTCGGGATTTTAAGCCAAAGCCCACTGACAAAGACCATCTGATGTGTGACTACTGTGGTCGGAGTCGACATACTCGTGACACTTGCTTCAAATTGCACGGGTTTCCTCAATCACGAGGTGGTCCTACTCCTCGGGGTGGCCGTGGCGGCGGACGTGGTCGTGGCCGATCCAACTTCATTTCCCCCCGCTCTGCACACCTGACTGAGGTTCTTGATGACAGTACATCTGGTGTCCACAGCTCTGAGATCACTTCGCTACCCGGGTCCTTTCCTACAGATGAGATGGTGCTTCTCCGCCGCATGATGCAGGGCCTTTCTACTGAGCCTCATCCTACTCCATCATCATCCTTTGCTCATTCAGGGAGTCCAAGTGCCCACGCTGCCACTGTACCGCCTGCCACACATTGGATCATTGACTCTGGTGCTACTAACCATATGACCGGATCTTCGTCAGGTTTTGTTTCCTATTCCCCTTTGTCTGGCCGAGTCAAGGTGAGCATTGCTGATGGGACCCTCTCTCCAATTACTGGAATGGGATCCATCCATTGCTCTGCCCTTACCTTGACTTCAGCTCTGCATGTTCCTTCTTTCACTCGTAACCTTTTATCTGTTAGTCATATTACCAACTCTATGAATTGTTCCGTCACTTTTTTTCCCTCTTCCTGTGTCTTTCAGGACCTGAAGACGAAGGCGGTGATTGGCTCTGGTAGTATGCGAGATGGTCTGTACGTGTTTGACTCCGCTGTTCACCAGGCTCTTCATGCCCATCGGCTCCCGCTGCTGTCTACTTGGCATCGTCGCTTAGGCCACCCATCTACTACTACTATGCAATCCTTATTTCCTGCTTTTTCTCCTTCAGTGTTTAAGACATTTACATGTGATATTTGTGAACTTGCTAAACATAAGCGTGTTTCTTTTAATCATCTCTCTACGCCTTGCTCTGTACCTTTGCATACTATTCATAGTGATGTATGGGGCCCTTGCCCAGTAGCCTCTATCTCTGGTTGTTCTTGGTTTGTAACTTTTATTGATTGTTACTCTCGCACTACTTGGGTATATCTAATGCGGAATAAGAATGAAGTGTTTCCTCTTTTCCAACAATTTCATAAAATGATCTCTACTCAATTTGGTGCCACTATTAAAATTCTCCGCAGTGATAATGGTCGTGAATACATAGATTCCAATTTTGAACGTTATTTGAGTGATCTCGGGATTATTCATCAAACTAGTTGCGTCCATTCTCCTGCTCAAAATGGCGTTGCTGAACGTAAGAATCGTCATCTTCTCGAGGTGACACGATGCTTGTTATTTACCATGTCCCTTCCAAAATACTATTGGGGGGACGCTCTTCTCACTGCTGCATATCTCATTAATCGTATGCCTTCTCGTCTCCTGGACAATCGTACACCTCTACACAAACTGGGAATACCTCCTACTACCCTTCTACCACGTGTGTTTGGCTGCGTATGCTTTGTTCACATTCATCACATTGCTCGCACAAAACATGATCCTCGTGCTCTCCGTTGCGTATTCATTGGCTATTCTCCAGCACAAAAAGGGTATAAGTGTTATCATCCTCCTAGCAAGAAAGTTATTGTTTCTATGGATGTCACTTTTCATGAGACCACCTCATATTATGAGTCCTCACTTCAGGGGGAGCTCTCACACTTGGAAGTGAGCACTCCTCTCCTCCCTTTACCTATTCCACCTTCGTACAATGTTCCTCCTTCACCACCTACTCATATTCCCAAAGAGCCAAATGTGGATATTCCAAAAGAGAAGGAGCAGGAGCTGCAAGTATATACTAGAAGAAACAAAAGGCCAAACACTCAGCCTCTCTCCATAATATCAGAGCCAGTGCCGGATTCGTCCTCTGCGTCCCTGGAGTTACCTATTGCTCTACGTAAAGGTATTCGCTCATCCACTAAACACCCTCTATCCAATTATGTTTCATATGACTCTTTAACTTCTTCATATAAGGCTTTTGTTACTTCCCTATCCTCTGCGTCGATTCCGGGTACGTGGCAGGAGGCAGTTGGACACCCAAAATGGGCAAAGGCAATGATGGAGGAAATGCACGCCCTTGAGAAGAATCATACGTGGGACCTTGTGGATCTTCCTCCTGGAAAGAAGATCGCCGGTTGCCGATGGATCTTTACCGTGAAACAAAACTCCGATGGTATTGTTGAAAGGTTCAAGGCTCGGTTAGTGGCAAGAGGCTACACTCAAACTCAAGGTATTGATTACCAAGAGACATTTGCTCCGGTGGCAAAGATGAATACTATCCGTGTTTTGTTATCATGTGCTGCATGCAAGGGATGGGATCTTCAACAACTGGATGTGAAGAATGCCTTCCTACATGGAGACTTAGAAGAGGAAGTATATATGTCTATGCCCCCTGGACTTGCCCCAATTGGCTCAGAAGGGAAGGTCTGCAGACTGAAGAAAGTCCTTTATGGGTTAAAACAATCTCCAAGAGCTTGGTTTGGGAGACTTCACAAAGTCATGACCTCATTAGGCTATACTCAAAGCCATGCCGATCACACTTTATTTGTCAGACGAAAAGAGATGAAGGTGACTCTTCTGATTGTATACGTTGATGATATGGTTGTCACAGGTGATGACAGTGATGAGATTCAATCTCTAAAGCAAAGACTGGCAAGTGAGTTCGAAGTAAAAGACCTAGGAAAATTGAGGTATTTCCTAGGAATTGAAGTAGCAAGGTCAAAGCATGGGATTCATATCTCCCAACGGAAGTATGTCCTTGACTTATTAAAACAGACAGGAATGAGCGGGTGCAAACCCGCCGATACTCCTATTGAAGTGAACCACAAACTTGGACGAGATGATGGGGAGCTAGTAGAAGATATTTCAAGTTTCCAGAAGCTTGTTGGGAAGCTGATTTATCTATCACATACTCGTCCGGACATCTCTTATGCTGTAGGAGTGCTGAGCCAATACATGCACTCTCCCAGAATTCGACATCTCAATGCTGCGCACCGTGTTTTGAGGTATTTGAAGACCTCTCCTGGTAGAGGTATCTTATTCTCACCCAGTGATAACTTAAAAATTGAAGTCTATACTGATGCGGATTGGGCTAGATCAGTTGATGATAGGAGATCCACCACTGGTTATTGTTCCTTTGTTGGCTCTAACTTAGTCACTTGGAGAAGCAAAAAGCAACATGTGGTAGCTCGCTCAAGTGCTGAAGCTGAGTTTAGAGCTATGGCTCATGGTATATGTGAGGGGATGTGGTTGCGTACACTCATGAATGATCTGGGCTTACTTGAATCTGGCCCTTTCAACCTATATTGTGACAACAAGGCTGCAATCAGCATAGCTCATAATCCGGTTCAGCATGATCGCACCAAGCACGTGGAAGTTGACCGACATTTCATTAAAGAAAATATTATGAAGGGAATTGTCTGTACCCCTTTTGTTCCTTCAGAAGGACAACTTGCTGATGTTCTTACTAAAGCTCTGTGTGAAAGACTGTTTGTAACCCTCAGTGGCAAGTTAGGCATGAAAGATATTACATGCCCAACTTGAGGGGGAGTGTTAGGTTTATGATTTTATTTTTTATCTTTTATCTTTTTTTACCCATGTACTCTCCCCTCTTATATAAAGGGGACCCCTCATTATTCTAAGTATGATGTTACGTTGCCCTAAGCCAACAGAGTTATATGTGGTTATTTGGTAGTGGGGTGGAAAGTGGTACTTGACAACCGGCCTTGGTGGTGGCCGGAGGTGGTGGTGGTGGTGGTGATCAGAAATGAGGACGGAGGTGGGGATTTAGGTGGCCGGCCAAGGAGAGGAGGGGAGGGATATACCCGACTTCGCACCTAGACTCCGGCTTCGGCACCTAGACTCCGGCTTCGGCACCGTGATCAAAAGGATGAGTTTTCTCTCTATCTTTGAATGCCTTCCAATGAAGCTTTCTACCTCTATATGTAGGCTATGGAGAAGGTGCAAACAGTCATGATTCTCCGATCATGACAGGCTCCAAAAACAAGTTAAATAAAATCCTAGATCGACGATCCACTCGAAATAAACAGTCTCAATCGTCACTGTGACCCAAACTGTGGCGCGATCCCCATCATTTTGTTTCCACCAATTATATCTTAGTTATGTGATTGAATAACCTGCTTGCTAGCACTACTTTCTTGACCCACAGTATTCTGCTAATTGTACATGATCAGAAACCATTTGGAGAGATCTCTTGCAATAAATGCTTCCTTATTCTAACGAAACTCCATATTCTTGCCCCATTTGCAGGCACTATTTCCAGTATCATTTTTGTTCTCAGGAAGTATGAAGTTTCCTGCACCTCGCAGTGATGTCTATAAGCAATTCAATTCTTTACCTTCCTTATCAGTTATTGAATCTGCTTCACTGTCTACAACTGGATCCCGAAGAGTACACCTTGATTTGGACCTAGGGTAATCATTTTCACTCGTGGCACCCATTTAACTACGACCTAAGGCCCTGTTTTACCGTCCGTCTCGTACCAACAACAGAACGGCGGAACAAGGAACACCAGTATCGCCTCCGCGTGTTGTGAAGCGCAGAACGCTGAAATTGACCTTCAGCATTCTATCTATTTGGGTGCTCCCTCGTTCCGCCTCAGTCAATGAGCGGCCGGCCTGCCAAACAGGGCCTGAGGTTCCTTCATGCCTCACCTGGTGCTTATATGCTTTCTAAATTACCTATTGTAGCTCATCAAAAGAGGTCTGGGTGACGGTGCTTAACATTACTGGTCCTTTATCAAATTGGTCCTTTGCTGATAACATTCTACCAGGTAGGCTTTTCTTATTTAGAAAAAACTTATTTTCCTATAAGCGACTGACTTGTTTCATGGGATTTTTAAATTGGTTACATTTTTCAGCTCCTGAATCGATGCACGGTGGACCCCCATCCTACATATGTAGACTTAGTGGGCCTAGCCGTGAAAAGTGGACATTTTGGTTGGAGGTATTACAATCTATTCCTCACAAATTATTTATCTTGTGTGACTAAATTTTCTCCTTAAAATCAACTGCCAGCACTACCCAGGAGGTTGTTGTTTTGAATATATTTAGTCATAGTAATCTCTGATTCTCTATGCAAAAGGAAATAAAATTGAGAATTCTTTTTCATAAAATTGAGGATTTTTTTTCATAAAAGAATATATAATTGCTCTAAATTTCAAAGCCTAGTTATCTCACATGAGGAAAATTTGAATTGAAGTATAATAAACATATCTTCGATGTGAATCATGTTAGTGATGAGGTTAAATGATGGGGATCAGGATCAGCCGCGCGATCGTGATTGATGGAGGAGATCAGGCCACCACTCGGCGGGACCCGTTTTGCATATTTGCATGGGATGCATTGATCGGATCGGCTATCCGAGACCGCGAGCGCGTCCGAAGCATCGTTTTACTATTCATAAATTTTTTTTGCTTGTATTTAGTGTTTTAGGACACCGGGCGTAACTGACAATCATAGTCGTTCACGCCGGATGCCCAACCACCCCTCTCGTTATAAATAAGGGTGGATGTTCTCATTTTCAGTCATTGTTGTATTTGTGAGTTAATCTAGTGTGATGCGACGCCGCGAGACCCCGGGTGCAACGTCCCGTTTATCTTTTGAGTTATTTTGTTTTTCTTCCCGTGAAAGCCCCCAACTCATTCGATTTCTTCATGACCTACCAATCACAGCCACTCTTTATTCGGTTAACAAGATCTCTGCCAAAACGGTAAAAATGTTCATCGTCTTCTCCATTCGAAGCTTCCTTCCTCAGTCATCCTGGCCGCGAACAAGCAGCTCTAACCCCTGAAGATCTACACCGCAAAGCCCCTTGACATTTCACCCGAGTCCATCGACGGGAGATCGATATCCCTCTGTCGAACCCGTCCAATTGTCGTAAACTCCTACAGTTGTCGACCGGGCGATATAGTTCAATTTTCATGTCATGTTGTCCATTGACTTGATTTTATATCTCCAACCTATGTAATTACTTGCACACTGTCAAAACTCAAAGGTACTATTAGTAATCACCTATATTTATTATTCTCAAATTAAGGGAGTGTTGAACCATGTTTCAACACCCCCACTATTCAATAACTACCAAGTAACCACCCAAAACCGCCATGACTGCTAAATAATTGCCCACTCTTCCACTCCTTACCGCCCATAACTACCTAATCCCTCATTCCCGCTGTAATTGCCCCCAAATCCTCCTTCTTCAAGATAGTCGAATACCCTTCCCACCTTCTCAATTGACAGCAATATGAAATGCCCGTCCTCCAATTACCTTCCACAATTTACCTTCCACAAGCCCCCCCCCCCCCCCCCCCCCCCCCACACACACACATCCCAATCCCGATGCTTACACCCAAATTTACTAAGTAATAACATACCTGCTGCTGCCAAAATAGTTCCATACCCCTTCCACTTCCCCAAACTCATATTGCTTGTGTAAGTTCTTGGATAAAGTATTTATTATTTATTGTTTAATATTTGGTGGATAATCGTATTATTTGGAATATTAATTTATACTAATTTGCTCATCGATTGTGCCACTTGCAAGGTTTATTCGCTTACCATTTAATTGAAGCACTCTCTCTTAATTTTACTTGGATCTTACTCATGTTTCTAATGCCTACTCTCTAGTCTGAATGTTTGTGAACTACAAATAAATTCAGCATTTATTGTAATTATTCTTTTGATAATTGTATGAACATTGCATCATTTAGACATATTCACTACACTACACTTGTATTCATCCAATGGTTTCCCTTATGGCATAATTACACTATGCACACCTAGATTCGTCCTGTCATACATGTTCATTGGATCATTTAGGTGAGTTATCTTTTTCCATTAGGTTTAATATCTCGGATGAAAGATTTATCAACTCATGGGTGGGTTTTAGATTGGTGAGCAACTAATCATATAACTCACTTGTTGGAACAACAAGAAATTTGCCACATCCGGAGGTTCATTAATAAGTATCATTGTTGTCAATAGAAAATGTCTAAATTTGCCCCATATCTCATACTAGAAGATGTGCTTCACATGTTAAATGTCAAGTAACCCCCTCACCGGGTGGTGAGAATAAGAGTGGCTAAGCCTAAGCCGATGGCTCTCGGTCCAGATAAAAGAGAGAAAGGTCAGATTGCAAGAACGGGTGTGCAAAGCTTCGACCGAACCCTAAGGTTCGTTCCCCCTTCTCCTCTTCGTTTCTACATGGTATCAGAGCGGTTCGTCCCTTCGATCTGACGGCACGTCGTGCCGATCCCGTCATTCGTTCCAGCCGCTGCCGTCGATCCCGTCGATCGTTCCTGCCGCTACTGCCGATCGACGCTCGTGCCGCTTCTGCCGATCGACGATCGTTCCTATCGCTGCCGCTTCTGCCGATCGTCGTTCCTGCCACTGCTGCGGGCGTTCCTGCCGCTTCTGCCGACGATCGTTCCTGCCGCTGCCGATCGACGATCGTTCCTGCTGTTGTCCTGCTGCCGTGCTTCTGCCGTGTTCCGCTGCGCCTGCTGCTGTCGTGACCTGGAGGTCCGGCCCTGCTGTTGTCCCGCTGCCGTGGTGCTTCCTGAAGGTCCTCCGGCTTGTGTGCCTGTATGGATGACAACTTGAAAAGTGCTAATGCCTCTGAAGGGGCCGCTAATCAACCCAAACACTACAGTGGAGGGAGTCCTAACATGGACTTCAGTCAAGGTGTTACTCACATTAAACTCAATGGAAGGAATTACCTTCTATGGGCTCAGTCCATGAGGATTTTCATTGGGAGCCGTCGAAGACTGGGTTTTCTCACAGGATCCAAGCCGGCACCAAACAAGACCGATCCCAAATACGAGGAATGGGAAGGTGAGAATCTCACAGTGATTAATTGGCTTGTCAATTCTATGGAACCCAAGATTGCAAGCCACTTTCTATTCTGTGAAACTGCAAAAGACATGTGGGAACAGATCGAACGAAATTACTCAAAAAAGAAGGACTTAGCCAGAATATATCAACTCCAAACTGAACAGATCCACATGGCTGGAATGGGGGACTTCGAAGAATATTATGGGAAGTTGACCCATAAGTGGGCTGAAGTCTGCTATTCAGACTATTGAAGACTACAAGACTGAACTCATGCAACGGAGGGTATTTGAGATGCTCTCTGGTCTCCCTCCTGAACTTGAATTCCAAAGGGTTCAGATGTTGGGACGTGATTCTGTGCCTGATCTAGAGACTGTGGCTCACTATATTAGGGGAGAAGCTAGTCGTATAAACTCCCTTCGTTCAGGTACTCATGTGGGTCATGAGGTGTCTGCCCTTGCTGCTGAACAGAAGAAATGGCATTCTAGAAATATGAGGCAAGAAGACAAGAGTAAAATGAAGTGCCCTCACTGTGGGAAGAAAAGCCATGGGAAAGAGAAATGTTGGGATCTTCATCCTCATTTAATCCCTCCAGGATGGATTCGGGGTTCTGATGGGAAATATGTGAGGCCTTCTACTGCTATGTATAGCCACCTTGATAATTCTGGACATCTTCAGGCAGAAAATGAGAGGTTGATTAGAGAACTCAAGGCTCTGAAACCCAACTCTGCTGGTGACTTGGCTGGTACGGCCGCTCATGCTCGCTCTACTACTGTGTCCTCTAGAGATCTATCCACCCCTTGGATTATTGACTCGGGGGCTTCCGATCACATGACCGGATCTTCTATGGGAGTCTCCCCTATTTTTCCTACCTCTGGCAGTGTGAAACTTGCTGATGGATCCTCGGCGTCTGTGACTGGTAAAGGGGATATTCATCTTTCTCCCTCTGTCTCTCTCAAGTCTGTGATTATTGTTCCCTCATTTCCTACGAATCTCTTGTCTGTTATCAGTTTAACTAAACAACTTAACTGCTCTATCACTTTTTTCTCCTCTCATTGTGTGTTTCAGGATCTGGCGAGTGGGAAGACGATTGGTGGTGGACATGAGTCAGGTGGAGTGTATGTCATGGACAACTGTTAGGCTTTTAGTTCTCAGAGTATTACCGACCAGGATCAGTTGAGGCTGTGGCACAAGAGATTTGGGCATGCTCGGTTGAAGACCTTGAAAGCTATTTTTCCGCATTTGCTTAATGTTAAAACTGTTACTTTTGATTGTCAGTCGTGTGAATTTTCTAAGCATTGTAGGACCAACTATGCTCCTAGTTTGAATCGAAGTTTGAAATGTTTTGATTTGTTACATTCCGATGTCTGGACATCTCCTATTTGTTCTGTGAATGGTTTTCAATATTTTGTTTCTTTTATCGATGATCACTCACGCTTTACCTGGGTGTACCTCATGAAAAGGAAGGATGAAGTCTCAAAAATATTTCAGTTGTTCTATCATTATGTGCAGACTCAATTTGGAACTGCAATTAAAATTCTTAGGAGTGACAATGGAGGC
Organism: Dactylorhiza incarnata; assembly: GCA_033032865.1. Taxonomy (NCBI): domain Eukaryota; kingdom Viridiplantae; phylum Streptophyta; class Magnoliopsida; order Asparagales; family Orchidaceae; genus Dactylorhiza; species Dactylorhiza incarnata. Next base: position 6,767,729 of record JAWHQI010000130.1, read on the forward strand.
GAATATACGTGCAGTGACCTTCAGTCGTTTCTGAGAGATCATGGGATTATTTTCCAATCTTCCTGCCCCGGGACTCCTCAACAGAATGGGGTTGCCGAAAGGAAGAATCGTCATATCTTGGAGACCACTCGATGCTTGTTGCAAGAGATGTTTGTCCCTAAGGGACTATGGGATGAAGGAGTTCTCACATCCGTCTATCTTATTAATAGGATGGCTACCGGTACTTTGGGAGGAAAGTACCCTCTTCAGATTCTCTGCCCAAATATGCCTCTATTCAACCTCCCTCCTAAGGTGTTTGGGTGCGTCGCCTTTGTTCACATTGTGGGGCCTCATAAGGACAAATTAGGGCCACAATCTGTAAAATGTGTCTTTGTGGGATATGCTGCCAACCAAAAGGGTTATAAGTGTTATTCTCCTACTCTCCGGAGAAGGTTTATATCAAAAGATGTTACCTTTTTCGAGAACACTCCTTATTATTCCAATGAGGGCAAACTCATCTCGTTTCAGAAGGAAAGCAATGAAGAAAGTGATATGTTGCCACCTCTTCCTGTTCTTGTTGATGTGACTGCTCCAGAAAGTGTTGATATTCCTGTTATAAAGGAAACCCCAACGAGTGATATTCGTGTTTACAGAAGGAAAGGGGATCTTCAAGTATATCAAAGAAGAAAAAACATCAAGACTGGACAAGAATGTCACACTCATGCTCCACCACCTACCACCACTCCACCAGATCCAAGCTACAACACCACTTCAGAGATCCCTTCTTCTCTTCATTTTCAGAGTGGTCGCACTAGATATCCTATGGATAAATATGTTGGGTATCACTCTATCTCTCACTCATTACAAGTATACCTTGCTTCTGTTTCCTCTATTCCTATTCCTAACAGTTTTTTAGAAGCTAGCTCTAATTCCCACTGGGTAAAGGCTATGGAGGAGGAGATGAACGCTCTCCAACGTCAAAAGACTTGGGAAATTGTTCCTATTCCTAATGGGCGCCATCTAGTTGGATGCAAATGGATTTATACTACTAAATTTCTACAAGATGGTACTCTTGATAGGTACAAAGCGAGATTGGTAGCTAAAGGTTTTACTCAGGTTGATGGTGTAGACTGCCAAGAGACCTTTGCTCCAGTTGCTAAATTGAACTCCGTCAGAATTCTCCTATCTATTGCTGCTCATAAGTCTTGGACTCTACATCAACTCGATGTTAAAAATGCTTTCCTACATGGTGAATTGGAGGAAGAAATCTATATGACTCCACCTCCTGGTATGGATGTTCCTAAAGGACATGTGTGTCGCCTCAAGAAAGCCCTATATGGCCTCAAACAGTCTCCACGTGCCTGGTTTGCGAAGCTAAGTGATAAACTTGTTCATCTGAATTTCAATCGCTGTACTTCAGATCATTCTGTCTTTGTCTACAAAGGGGAGGGATGCACTACTATTCTCGTAGTCTATGTGGATGATATCATTATTACAGGAACGGATGACCTCCACATTGCTCGGGTTAAAGAGGAATTAGCGTCCGCTTTTGAAATAAAGGATTTGGGTCTCCTTCGGTACTTTCTTGGAATTGAGATTGCGCGTTCTGCTGGGAAGATTATGATCTCCCAGCGAAAATATGTCTTGGACCTTCTCAATGATGTTGGATATTTGGGAGTCAAACCTGTGGAGAGTCCTGTGGACCCTGGTTATGACATTCATAAGGAGACCTCTCCAGATCTTGAGAGGAAGTCTGTTTTTCAACGAATTGTGGGGAAATTGATTTATTTGACAATCACCAGACCTGATATCTCCTTCGCTGTTGGGTTGGTTAGTCAATTCATGCACAACCCAAAAGTTCATCACTATCAAGCTGTTTTGCGGATTCTAAAATATTTAAAAAAGGACCCTGGAAAAGGCCTTATCTATCAAAATCATGGCCATCTTAAGGTCCACGGATACTGTGATGCTGATTGGGCAGGCTCTTCCGTGGACAGAAGATCTACTAGTGGATATACCATCTTTGTTGGTGGCAACCTTATTTCCTGGAGAAGTAAAAAACAAAATGTTGTGGCTCGTTCTTCCACTGAAGCAGAGTACCGTGCCATTGCTGTTACTGCGTGTGAACTGGTTTGGGTTAAATCTATCTTGGGGGAAATGGGATTTCCTGTCATTGAGGCTATGCAACTCCATTGTGATAATCAAGCTGCAATTCATATATCTAACAACCCTGTCTTTCACGAGAGAACAAAGCATATTGAAATTGATTGCCATTTTGTGCGGGACAAAATTCAGGATCAAACTGTGACTATGGTATTCGTGCCCTCTGAAGATCAACTGGCTGACATGCTCACTAAAGCAGTCTCTGGCAAATCACTTCATTCTTACTCTCTTAAGCTCGGAATGCTGGATGCTTATGGGGTTAGCTTGAGGGGGGGTGTTAAATGTCAAGTAACCCCCTCACCGGGTGGTGAGAATAAGAGTGGCTAAGCCTAAGCCGATGGCTCTCGGTCCAGATAAAAGAGAGAAAGGTCAGATTGCAAGAACGGGTGTGCAAAGCTTCGACCGAACCCTAAGGTTCGTTCCCCCTTCTCCTCTTCGTTTCTACATCACATTCCAAAACTATCCACCAATCTTATTTCTACCGGAAAAAAAAATTACTCGAGATTCGTGTTGCAATCTAATTTTTTAGTCCACCCGTTGAATATTTTAGGACCATAATTTGGGAAGATATTGGGTATGCCAACAGCCAGGAACTGTCCGAGCTATATTCACTCATGACACGTAGTAGGTCGAATGTTATCAAAAGCAGGCCTTTTTTCACTTAAAATCATGACTCCATTAAAGAAAAAGGTCTGACTTCATCATTGGCAGGCCTACAAATCCGTAGTTTCATATTATCAAAATGTTCGCTTCCATTATGATGTGGGGATTGCCAAAAACACAAATTTGTAACCTTTTGTAATTAGCAAAAAAATTCGTTCCTTGCGTCAAAAGTTTGCGCAGAGCACAAATTGTCAGCTTATGTCGAAATCTTTCTCCACAACATTTCGATGTACGTCGGCAAGTTTTCAACGCAAATATAATAGATTGTCAAAATCTTTTCAAACTACTGTGATCAATTCAGAGCAGATCAAGACCATGATTGAGATCAAATTCAAGTTGTTACTGATTCATTTCTAGATAGTGTTTATGCTGATTGAAACCTGAAAGGAAGACGTATATTCTGCAACAGTCATATATTTATCAAGAGATTTCGAATAGAATTTAGTCTTGCACTCATTCTGAATCGGCTCTTCTTCTCTCCAAGATTCAGAATTCTCCTTCTCTAAGAAGTTCTCTCCAAGAATCCTATCCGACACGATCTCTTTTCTCAGATCTAAGGCTTCTCTCCTCTAAGGGGGTCTTCATCTTATTTCTCAGGATTCCTCTCGAGACAGGATTCATTTTCTCTATTGAATTCAGTCTTCTCTGCCTAGAGGATTAGTTGTCTATTTGTTGTTGTTGTTCAAACGAGAATCCACAGTGTTTCAAAAAAACACATCCTTCGGAGCTTTTGTTGAAGGATCATATTGTGAAAAAATTGCTCCATAATTTCTGATAACGAGTTTTAAGATTCAATTAGTTCTAAGAATCTCCTTGTCAAAAGACTCATATTGGTCCTGAGAATCCCCTTATCAAAATATTTAGATTGATTTTGTGAATCCCATTATCAAAAGATTCATATTGGTTTGGATCACCTTAGCAAAAAGTTCATTGTAGTGGTTTTGTGAATCTCTCTATCAAAAGATTCAGAGATTTGGTTCTGAGAATCTCCTTATCAAAAGACTCGACACTATTTAATGCTACCAAGTAGTAGAATCTCCCGTACCCAATATTTGGGAAACCTATATAAAAATTTTTGTCTTCTAGTTGCATAACTGTCTATAGTTTTCTTTGTTAAACTATGTGCTATAATTCTTCTGTTGCTTATATTAAAATAACCGTGGGATGAACTCTGAAGATTGTGGTTAAAAAATTTTAAAACTCTATTCACCCCTCCTCTATAGTATTTATTAACACCTTACCATCACTTTCATCGGGCGTTCACGAACGACGGTTCTCGACCGCCATGCCAAACGGAGCCGAAGTCGCGTACACGAACGACGGTTCGTAACCACCGCGTTCACGACCGCCACCGCCGTGCTAAATGGACCCTTAATCAATCACAACATTGATACGAAGTGCAGTTCTTTTAAAGTATAGTAGTTCATTCCAATAGATTTTATTCACTTTTTTATCAGTTTCTTCTCTGAGTTCTCTGAAATTTGCTAATTTTGCAGGCTAATAGTTCTGAAGCATTGAGGGTTGATCTTGCTGTACTTGACCAGCATCTAATTGACGACACGAGGAAATTGAAGGGCCTCTTCCCCAGTTGGGCGGATCTCACTGCCTTCACCACATTTTTATCAAGCTACCATTTTTAGACCCACAATATTTGTTTTCATTTCAATGTTATATTCAAAATTTGTTGATATTCAATTGTTGTACATTATTTGGAAGAAAAAATATATATAGAGGTTTTAAGTAGAGCGAAGGGATTGAAAATTCTTAAAATTCCCCCCAGTTCTATATATTTTTTATAGTTCCACACAAGCTACTGAAACAGCCTGTACCATATACCTCTAAACTAAGCAATTAAATTCATTCAGCAAACTTAAAAGTTTGGCATTATCTTTTTTCGAGGCTTTGTTTTCATATTGGATACAATTTCACCTAGGGTATGTTAATCGAACTTATGGACGATTACTCGTGCGCCTTCTTCCTCCGCGATCGTCTTCACGGACTAGCTATTTTACTGAATCGTTTGCGAGTTATTTTGTTCTGGTTTGAATTTTGGAAATTGAGAAATGTTGAGGGTGGTTGATATTAGGTCGAACATACATTCTTAGAACGTCTTAAGAATTCATGAAAGATATCTAAAATTTATGCAAATTAGATTTCATATGATGAGTAATTTGATGGACTACCAATGCTATTTAATATGTTATGAGAATTTAAATGTTCTTAACTGATATTTAATGCGTTTGAATAGGAATCGGAATCGCATAGAACCGGACTGAACCATTAGTGAATAATTTGGTTTTGGTTTTTGTTGAACCGGAACCATAGGCACAACGGTTCCAAAATTTATGTTGGAACCGAAATCGAAATCGGTCAAATAAAATAAGGTTTTTGTTCTAATTGAAAGAACCGTTGTCTTAATGATTCGGTTCATGATTTTAATAGAACCGAACCGGAACGGTCACAACTCTATTCAAGTCGTGTTCTGAACAAGAAAATGTGTAGGTGTGCACAAGCAAGATTGTGAGGAAATTTTCATATGAGCAAGACCACATAAGTCAGAAGATATTCTGATGCAAATATTGCAAACAATATCAACACAAACTGATAATAATTACTGGATTCAACAATGAAAATAAAAAAATATATTGATGAACACTACGGGATAGAAGGCTTGATGAAGATATGATGAGATCGACGCTCCATTACTGTTTCCTCCCGCCGATACATTGAGCTAAATCGTGAAGACGCAGCAACGAAATCGTGAAGGCGCGTCAGCGCAACAGTGGATCGGCGCATCGGCGTGCTCCTCTTCCGGCTTCCAATCAGGTTTCCTCAACCTTCATCTTCCATTTTTCTTCGATCTTTTGGAATCTGATCTTCTACACCTTAATCTCGCAGGGGCTTCATCAGATCCTGGTATCTTCCTCAATCTCACTTTTTATTTCTGTTGGTGTGTATTTAGTAATAGTGAACCCTTTGGGGTATAAATATATGTATATGTGTAATAGATAGAATGAATGAATAGAAAGCCCTAATTTTTTCACGGACAACATGGTATCAGAGCTACGTCCGTGACTTCGCGTCGAGAGGGAGCGGGAGAGCATCGATCGCTGGAGAGGGAACAGCCGATCATCGCTGGAGAAGGAGCCGTCGTCGCTGGAGAGGGAGCGTCGATCGTGGAAGGTCGCCAGATCCAAAGTCTTACCAGGCGTCGTCGTCGCTGGATAGAGGGCATCGATCGCTAGAGAGGGAACAGCCGATCGTCGCTGGAGAAGGAGTCGTCGTCGCTGAAGAAGGAGTCGTCGTCGCTGGAGAGGGAGCGTCGATCTTGGAAGGCTGTTGGATCCAGAGTCTGAAGTTTGTTGGAGTTACCATTGTGATCTAGAAGTGGTCAAACATGTGATCTCACTGCCAACGCGATATGAGCCTGCAGGGTCGCACATAAGAGCATGTGGAGAAGTTGGAAGATTGACTGTGTTGGTAAAGGTTACCAATCACCATATAGAATCGGGGAGGTAAAGCAAATGTTGCTGTCAGAATTCGTCGGAATTCGTCGGATATGATTCGTCGGAATTCGTCGGATATGATTCGTCCGAATTCGTCGGATATGATTCGTCGGAATTCGTCGGATATGATTCGTCCGAATTCGTCGGATATGATTCGTCGGAATTCGTCGAATTGTTCCGTGGAAACACGACGAATGCTGATTCGTGAAATCCCGACGAATTGTTACAGAAACCCCAATTTTCTGTATGGACTGCGGATAGCGATTCTTATAGGTCTGTTTATGCTTCGAGTATAAATAGAACTTGTTTTAAGGGTTCTTCATCCTCACGCGAACAAAAGAGGAGCCGCGGAAGAGTTCCTCCCGAACCCTAGACGGAAGAGTTCCGCCGCCCCGTTCGCCTCCGCGGACCTCCCTTCCGGCGATCGTCGCCGCGATTGCTCTTCCTGGAACGAATCTAGCAGTTCGTGGAAGCGCAAGGTGCAGTCTTCTTCTCCCGGCTCGTGTGGACTGCTGTAGAGACGTAGAAATTATTCTACGTAAGGACTCTCGCATAGCCGACGACAGGACTTTTCTTCTTGGAGCATCTAGGTTGGATTTGATCCAACTCCACTAAGGTAATTTATGCCTAGTATTTTTAATTACTTCTTGATTCATTTTCATGGCCCGATCCAAACTCTTTTGGGTTGTTCTCTTTATTTCCGCTGCGCCTACATATGATGTATGGTTGTAGAAAATCCAACAGTGGTATCAGAGCCAGGTTACGGCCATGAATGTTGTTTCAGAAGTTAGGTTATTCCAGTACGTGCAAATCTAGGTATTTTGAAGCGTTCTAAATGTCAAGATTTCTTCCTGGAACATCAAAAATTGATGATTTTTCCAAGGGAATTCGGTTGTGATTTAAAAAAAAAAAATTGGACGGGGCTCTGCCCCGCACCCCGCAGGGGCTCTGCCCCTTGACCCCGCCCGATGATCGGTCAGCGAGACCACCGCCAGGGGCGCTGCCCCTTGGACCCCGTTAGGGGCTCTGCCCCTAAGACCCCGCCAGGGGCGCGGCCCCTTGGAAACCCGCCAGGAACGTCTGGGATTTCGTGGTAATTTCTAATTGTTAGAAATTGTTGTCTCCTTAGCAGTAACCGTCCCTCAAGTGGTTAATGAACCCTTGTATTATTTTTTATTTTGAATCCAACAATGAGAGACGAGCTTGTCTACTCTTTAAGTCGAGTTGTCTTTGCCTTTGTCCAATGCATGTAAATCTGAAGATTTGGAAGAGTTCTAAATGTCCAGATTTAGCCCTTTCGTCTATCAAAGGTTGATAGTCTTATGTTGTGCACATAAGGGATGCATGTGGATTTTTAGAAAGCTTGTTTTTCTGTGGATGTGCACTTTGATCAAATGTTGATCATGGTTAAGTGTTAACCTATTATTAAAAATCCTTTCATCAAATATTAAGTGTTCGGATGCCTTCCGATGGATAACACTCTTCCTGCTTCGATCGATGAAGTGTGGGCTTGCCAAAGCAAGGTGCATTAATCTATCTTGGTAAGGGTGCGAGCGGATAATTGTGATATCCCACTGTCGACATCGGGTCTAACTTAACTAGGTGACCTCAAAGGTTGAGTGCCTAGAGGCATAAGGTTAGCATGCACCATATGATGGATGTGAATAAGGAGTTATTCACCAGCCATACAAGAGTTGCATGAGGATGCAATTGGCAAGCGTTGTCTACCTAAATAACTGCATAGTGAGAGAAAAGCCAAAGCTGACTCATTGTGTTGGTGAAATACGGGTCTTGTCCACTAAGAGAGTAGCTCGTAAGGACTCTCCGAATTGATAGTGAGGGCTATCAATTTGAATAAAATAGTGGGAGTATTTAATTGAAGTCCAAATTAAAATAAATTGTACTTTGAAATTTTGATACTGATTAAATTCTGCATGAATTCTTGTAGAATTCGATGGCAAGTGGTTCACATTCCACCTTGTCCCTGAGAGCTATCCTTGAGAAGGACAAGCTAAGTGGGACGAACTACATGGACTGGTACAGGAACCTGAGAATTGTTCTCAGGCAAGAGCGAAAGCTCTACGTCTTGGAAGAAGAAGCCCCCGAGGTACCGACCGGGAACTCGTCCCGTGTTGATAAGGATGCTTATAAGAAGTATACCGATGACGCCTTAGACGTCGAGTGCCTTATGCTTGCCACCATGAACTCTGAGCTTCAGAAGCAACATGAGAACATGGGGTGCAAGGAGATTGACGAGCACCTAAAGAAAATGTTTCAAGGGCAAGCTCGTCAAGAGAGGTTCGATGTCACGAAGGCATTATTTCAGTGCAAAATGGGAGCTCGAGACTCGGTTGGTACTCACGTACTCAAGATGATTGGGTATATAGAGAACCTGGAGAGACTGGTTTTCCTCTGGGTCAAGAGTTGGCCACAGATCTTATCCTGCAATCGTTGCCGGATAGTTATGAGCAGTTCGTCTTGAACTACAACATGAATGAAATAGACAAGACACTGCCCGAGCTCCTATGCATGTTGCGAACTGCCGAGATAAACATGAAGAAGGTCAAGCCTTCTAGTCCCATATTGATAGTACATAAAGGCAAGGGTAAGGCCAAGGGCTTCAAGAAGATGAAGGTGGGACCTAAGTCACATCTTGAGCCCAAATCTTCTGCGCTGAAAAGGAAGAGCACCGTGAAGGAAGGGAAATGCCACCACTGTGGCAAGGCTGGTCATTGGAGGAGGAATTGTGCTTCGTACATTGAGGGTATGCAGAAAATGAAGGGAGGTATGACTTCTGCTTCGAATATTTACATCATAGAAATAAACCTTTCTGCTCCTTCATCTTGGGTATTGGATACCGGATGTGGTTCTCACATTTGTACAAATGTGCAGGAACTGAAAGGGAGAAGATTGCTGAGTAAAGGAGAGGTGGACCTACGCGTCGGCAATGGAGCAAGAGTTGTTGCTGTAGCCGTAGGGGTTTACCGTCTTTCTTTTCCCAGTGGGCTTGTCATAGAACTTAATGATTGTTATTTTGTTCCGGCCATAACTAGAAACATTATATCCATTTCATGCTTAGACATGATTGGATTTTCTTTTATAATTAAGAACAATTGTTGTTCTATATTTAAGAATGATGTTTGTTATGCTGTAGCTCAATTGTTTAATGGTCTTTATGTTTTGAACCTGGACCATCCGATTTATAATGTAGATAATAATAAAAGACTAAGAACAAATGACTCAAATCCTACATATCTCTGGCATTGTCGTTTGGGCCATATAAACGAGAAGCGCATATCCAAGCTCCATAAAGATGGACTATTGGACACATTTGATTATGAATCATTTGAGCGATGCGAGTCTTGTTTATTAGGCAAGATGACTAAAGCCCCTTTCACTGGTTATACTGAGAGGGCTGATGATCTTTTGGGTATAGTACATAGTGATGTATGCGGACCCATGAGTTCTATGGCTAGGAGTGGGTATTTCTACTTCGTTACATTTACTGATGATTTCAGTAGATACGGATACGTGTATCTTATGAAGTGCAAATCCGAAACTTTTGAAAAGTTCAAAGAGTTTAAGAATGAAGTGGAGAACCAATTGGGTAAAAGGGTTAAAGCAATCCGATCTGATCGAGGTGGCGAATACCTGAGTCATGAGTTCCGTGATCATCTGAAAGAGTGTGGTATTGTATCACAGCTCACTCCACCTAGGACACCGCAGCATAATGGTATGTCTGAGAGGAGAAATCGTACTCTGTTAGACATGGTACGGTCGATGATGAGTCATGCAGACTTGCCTGTTTCCTTTTGGGTTTTGCTTTAGAGACTACTACAATGACACTGAATCGCGCTCCGACGAAAACAGTTTTAAAGACACCATATGAGATATGGACTAGGAAGCGTCCTAGTATGTCATTCATCAAAATTTGGGGCTGTGAGGCATACGTACGACGTCAAATGCCTGACAAGCTGGAACCCAAATCAGATAAGTGTTATCTGGTGGGATATCCTAAGGAAACGAAAGGATATTACTTTTACCTACCGTCTGAGGGCAAAGTGTTTGTCGCAAGGACGGGTGTCTTCATGGAGAAAGAGTTCTTGTCAAGAAAGACGCAAAAGGTAGAACTTGAAGAAGTTCAAGAACCACAAGTAGTGAATGAACCAGAATTGGATTCTGAGCCAGGACTACAAGATGTTGTAGCTAGAGAACCTGCTCAAGAGACACAAGTCCTACGTAGATCTGGTAGACCAAGATTTGAGCCTGAGAGATATGGATTTCTCGTGTCTCAAATAGGTAATGTGTTGCTTATGGATCATGATGATGAACCATCGACCTACCAAGAGGCTATGAATGGACCGGACTCCGACAAATGGCTTGAGGCTATGAAATCCGAAATGGACTCCATGTATACAAACCAAGTTTGGAACTTGGTGGAACCACCTGAAGGGGTACAACCCATAGGGTGCAAGTGGGTCTTCAAGAAGAAGACCGACATGGATGGAAATGTACAGACATTCAAAGGGCGACTGGTGGCTAAGGGTTTCAAGCAAATTCATGGTGTTGACTATGATGAGACCTTTTCCCCTGTTGCCATGGTAAAGTCCATTAGGATATTGCTTGCTATTGCTGCTTATTATGACTACGAGATCTGGCAGATGGATGTCAAAACGGCTTTCCTAAATGGAAACCTCCTTGAGGAAGTGTACATGACACAACCCGAGGGTTTTGTATCCCCAAATGAAGCCACTAAAATATGCAAGCTGAATAGGTCCATCTATGGATTGAAACAGGCCTCTAGAAGTTGGAATCTTCGTTTTGATGAGAAGATCAAAGAGTTTGGTTTTGTCAAGAATGAAGATGAACCGTGTGTTTACAAGCGAATCAGTGGGAGCATTGTTGTCTTCCTGATATTGTATGTAGATGACATACTGCTGATCGGGAATGACATACCTACCCTGAAAGTTGTTAAGAACAACCTAGGTAACTGCTTTTCTATGAAGGACTTGGGTGAAGCGACTTACATACTCGGTATTAAGATCTATAGAGATAGATCGAAGAAGTTGCTGGGTTTGACCCAGAGTACGTACATTGAGAAGGTGTTGAAGCGGTTCAACATGCTTGAGTCCAAGAAAGGATTTTTGCCCATGTCTCATGGTGTAAATCTCTCTAAGGACCAGTGTCCAAAATCTTGTGAAGATAAGGACCGCATGAAGTTGATTCCATATGCTTCGGCAATTGGGTCAATTATGTATGCAATGTTATGTACTCGACCCGATGTCTCTTTTGCTTTGAGCATGACTAGCAGGTATCAGTCTGATCCCGGTGAATGTCACTGGATAACCGTAAAGAATATCCTGAAGTACTTGAGAAGGACTAAGGATGTATTCTTGGTTTATGGTGGAGAGGAAGAGCTCGTTGTAAGTGGTTACACGGATGCCAGCTTCCAAACTGATAGGGATGATTCGAAGTCTCAGTCAGGGTTTGTGTTTTGCCTGAATGGAGGAGTTGAGCTGGAAGAGTTCCAAGCAAGAGACAGTTGCTGATTCTACAACTGAGGCCGAGTATATCGTTGCGGCAAATGCAGCGAAGGAGGCTGTATGGATTAGGAAATTCATCGGCGAGCTAGATGTAGTTGCTAGCATTGTTGGTCCCATAATTCTCTATTGTGATAACAATGGTGCAATTGCACAATCTAAGGAACCTAGATCCCATCAGCGCTCCAAGCACATACTTCGGCGGTTCCATCTTATTTGTGAGATTGTCGAACGAGGAGATGTGAACATTTGCAGAGTGCCGACTGAAGAGAATATTGCAGATCCACTGACAAAGCCTCTCGCGCAGAGAAAGCATGATGGTCATACTAGATCAATGGGTATACGATACCTGAGTGATCAACTCTAGTGGGAGTCTTGTGGGTTGCATGTAAAATATATATTCCGTTGGCTGTTTATTATTTATTCATGTGATGAATTGCGTACCAATTTTTTTTTACAATTAATGGCAAGTTCTTTTATTATGATATATTGTTTCTATATGATAGAATAAAATTCGTGTTAAATACCCTTAGAATGTTCGCTTCCATTGGACATCAAGTACGTGACTTGAATGTGAGAACCTGTGATTTCGAAGCTTTATTCTTAAAAGGTCCCTGGTCAAGGTATCATCGTAGAAGCTAAGGGTGATGATGATACATTAAGACTAGCATGTGTGTTGACTGATGACCGGTTCTCACAGGTCATGATATTGTGATATCAAGTCATCACGTGGGTACTTGTTAGTGAACAAGTTGTACTGGACAGACCCAACCTGAGACTACTTTGTGGATTGTTACTTAAAAGTGTCACAAGTAGGTCTCATTTGACAATGGTGTTGTGGTCCTTTGACCTGAAGTCACAGCATTCATCGAGTGAGGAAGAGCGTGCTTTGATGTCATCTAAAGTCTTCCTTGAAGAAGGTTGATGATAAGGGTGGTCGTTGGGTACGTTACGAATCATTTGGGTGTTTGGGTGTGAGCAGATATGGGATTTGTCCTCCTATATAACAGGAGTTGCATCCATGGGCCCCTTGATGGAATTGGACTGAGAAATGAATGGCCATGCTTGGTTGAGTCAATATGTGATATTGAGCTCACCATTCTCTGGAAGTCCGTTCTAGATCAAGAAACTTGGATTGAGCTATTATGAGGGTGACACGGTCCATGCCTCTAGTTCTTTCCGGATGTAAGGGACAAAGGGACAAAGACAACGCTGGAACATTGGTCATAAAGGCTTATGAGTTATGAACTCTTATTGCTTGGGGAGCAATGATGCATTGCTAGATGCCGCTCATTGTTTGTGAGGTTTTTGTTTGATACTTTCAAGATCAAGTGGGAGACTGTTGGAGTTACCATTGTGATCTAGAAGTGGTCAAACATGTGATCTCACAGCCAACGCGATATGAGCCTGCAGGGTCGCACATAAGAGCATGTGGAGAAGTTGGAAGATTGACTGTGTTGGTAAAGGTTACCAATCACCATATAGAATCGGGGAGGTAAAGCAAATGTTGCTGTCGGAATTCGTCGGAATTCGTCGGATATGATTCGTCGGAATTCGTCGGATATCATTCGTCGGAATTCGTCGGATATGATTCGTCGGAATTCGTCGGATATGATTCGTCGGAATTCGTCGAATTGTTCCGTGGAAACTCGATGAATGCTGATTCGTGAAATCCCGACGAATTGTTACAGAAACCCCAATTTTCTGTATGGACTGCGGATAGCGATTCTTATAGGTCTGTTTATGCTTCGGGTATAAATAGAACTTGTTTTAAGGGTTCTTCATCCTCACGCGAACAAAAGAGGAGCCGACGGAAGAGTTCCTCCCGAACCCTAGACGGAAGAGTTCCGCCGCCCCGTTCGCCTCCGCAGACCTCCCTTCTGGCGATCGTCGCCGCGATTGCTCTTCCTGGAATGAATCTAGCAGTTCGTGGAAGCGCAAGGTGCAGTCTTCTTCTCCCGGCTCGTGTGGACTGCTGTAGAGACGTAGACATTATTCTACGTAAGGACTCTCGCATAGCCGACGACAGGACTTTTCTTCTTGGAGCATCTAGGTTGGGTTTGATCCAACTCCACTAAGGTAATTTATGCCTAGTATTTTTAATTACTTCTTGATTCATTTTCATGGCCCGATCCAAACTCTTTTGGGTTGTTCTCTTTATTTCCGCTGCGCCTACATATGATGTATGGTTGTAGAAAACCCAACAGTGGTATCAGAGCCAGGTTACGGCCATGAATGTTGTTTCAGAAGTTAGGTTATTCCAGTACGTGCAAATCTAGGTATTTGGAAGCGTTCTAAATGTCAAGATTTCTTCCTGGAACATCAAAAGTTGATGATTTTTCCAAGGGAATTCGGTTGTGATTTTTAAAAAAAAAATTGGACTGGGCTCTGCCCCTTGACCCCGCCCGATGATCGGTTAGCGGGACCACTGCCAGGGGCGCTGCCGCTTGGACCCCGTTAGGGGCTCTGCCCCTAAGACCCCGCCAGGGGCGCGGCCCCTTGGAACCCCGCCAGGAACGTCTGGGATTTCGTGGTAATTTCTAATTGTTAGAAATTGTTGTCTCCTTAGCAGTAACCGTCCCTCAAGTGGTTAATGAACCCTTGTATTGTTTTGGATTTTGAATCCAACAATGAGAGACGAGCTTGTCTACTGCTTTAAGTCGAGTTGTCTTTGCCTTTGTCCAATGCATGTAAATCTGAAGATTTGGAAGAGTTCTAAATGTCCAGATTTAGCCCTTTCGTCTATCAAAGGTTGATAGTCTTATGTTGTGCACATAAGGGATGCATGTGGATTTTTAGAAAGCTTGTTTTTCTGTGGATGTGCACTTTGATCAAATGTTGATCATGGTTAAGTGTTAACCTATTATTAAAAATCCCTTCATCAAATATTAAGTGTTCGGATGCCTTCCGATGGATGACACTCTTCCTGCCTCGATCGATGAAGTGTGGGCTTGCCAAAGCAAGGTGCATTAATCTATCTTGGTAAGGGTGCGAGCGGATAATTGTGATATCCCACTGTCGACATCGGGTATAACTTAACTAGGTGACCTCAAAGGTTGAGTGCCTAGAGGCATAAGGTTAGCATGCACCATATGATGGATGCGAATAAGGAGTTATTCACCAGCCATACAAGAGTTGCATGAGGATGCAATTGGCAAGCGTTGCCTACCTAAATAACTGCATAGTGAGAGAAAAGCCAAAGCTGACTCATTGTGTTGGTGAAATACGGGTCTTGTCCACTAAGAGAGTAGCTCGTAAGGACTCTCCGAATTGATAGTGAGGGCTATCAATTTGAATAAAATAGTGGGAGTATTTAATTGAAGTCCAAATTAAAATAAATTGTACTTTAAAATTTTGGTACTGATTTAATTCTGCATGAATTCTTGTAGAATTCCATGGCAAGTGGTTCACATTCCACCTTGTCCCTGAGAGCTATCCTTGAGAAGGACAAGCTAAGTGGGACGAACTACATGGACTGGTACAGGAACCTAAGAATTGTTCTCAGGCAAGAGCGAAAGCTCTACGTCTTGGAAGAAGAAGCCCCCGAGGTGCCGACCGGGAACTCGTCCCGTGTTGATAAGGATGCTTATAAGAAGTATACCGATGACGCCTTAGACGTCGAGTGCCTTATGCTTGCCACCATGAACTCTGAGCTTCAGAAGCAACATGAGAACATGGGGTGCAAGGAGATTGACGAGCACCTAAAGAAAATGTTTCAAGGGCAAGCTCGTCAAGAGAGGTTCGATGTCACGAAGGCATTTTTTCAGTGCAAAATGAGAGCTCGAGACTCGGTTGGTACTCACGTACTCAAGATGATTGGGTATATAGAGAACCTGGAGAGACTGGGTTTTCCTCTGGGTCAAGAGTTGGCCACAGATCTTATCCTGCAATCGTTGCCGGATAGTTATGAGCAGTTCGTCTTAAACTACAACATGAATGAAATAGACAAGACACTGCACGAGCTCCTAGGCATGTTGCGAACTGCCGAGATAAACATGAAGAAGGCCAAGCCTGCTAGTCCCATATTGATGGTACATAAAGTCAAGGGTAAGGCCAAGGGCTTCAAGAAGACGAAGGTGGGACCTAAGTCACATCTTGAGCCCAAATCTTCTGCGCTGAAAAGGAAGAGCACCGTGAAGGAAGGGAAATGCCACCACTGTGGCAAGGCTGGTCATTGGAGGAGGAATTGTCCTTCGTACATTGAGGGTCTGCAGAAAAAGAAGGGAGGTATGACTTCCGCTTCGAATATTTACGTCATAGAAATAAACCTTTCTGCTCCTTCATCTTGGGTATTGGATACCGGATGTGGTTCTCACATTTGTACAAATGTGCAGGAACTGAAAGGGAGAAGATTGCTGAGTAAAGGAGTGGTGGACCTGCGCGTCGGCAATGGAGCAAGAGTTGTTGCTGTAGCCGTAGGGGTTTACCGTCTTTCTTTGCCCAGTGGGCTTGTAATAGAACTTAATAATTGTTATTTTGTTCCGGCCATAACTAGAAACATTATATCCATTTCATGCTTAGACATGATTGGATTTTCTTTTATAATTAAGAACAATTGTTGTTCTATATTTAAGAATGATGTTTGTTATGTTGTAGCTCAATTGTTTAATGGTCTTTATGTTTTGAACCTGGACCATCCGATCTATAATGTAGATAATAATAAAAGACTAAGAACAAATGACTCAAATCCTACATATCTCTGGCATTGTCGTTTGGGCCATATAAACGAGAAGCGCATATCCAAGCTCCATAAAGATGGACTATTGGACTCATTTGATTATGAATCATTTGAGCGATGCGAGTCTTGTTTATTAGGCAAGATGACTAAAACCCCTTTCACTGGTTATACTGAGAGGGCTGATGATCTTTTGGGTATAGTACATAGTGATGTATGCGGACCCATGAGTTCTATGGCTAGGAGTAGGTATTTCTACTTCGTTACATTTACTAATGATTTCAGTAGATACGGATACGTGTATCTTATGAAGTGCAAATCCGAAACTTTTGAAAAGTTCAAAGAATTTAAGAATGAAGTGGAGAACCAATTGGGTAAAAGGGTTAAAGCAATCCGATCTGATCGAGGTGGCGAATACCTGAGTCATGAGTTCCGTGATCATCTGAAAGAGTGTGGTATTGTATCACAGCTCACTCCACCTAGGACACCGCAGCATAATGTTGTGTCTGAGAGGAGAAATCGTACTCTGTTAGACATGGTACGGTCGATGATGAGTCATGCAGACTTGCATGTTTCCTTTTTGGGTTTTGCTTTAGAGACTGCTGCAATGACACTGAATCACGCTCCGACGAAAATAGTTCTAAAGACACCATATGAGATATGGACTGGGAAGCGTCCTAGTATGTCATTCATCAAAATTTGGGGCTGTGAGGCATACGTACGACGTCAAATGCCTGACAAGCTGGAACTCAAATCAGATAAGTGTTATCTGGTGGGATATCCTAAGGAAACAAAAGGATATTACTTTTACCTACCGTCTGAGGGCAAAGTATTTGTCGCAAGGACGGGTGTCTTCTTGGAGAAAGAGTTCTTGTCAAGAAAGACGCAAAAGGTAGAACTTGAAGAAGTTCAAGAACCACAAGAAGTGAATGAACCAGAATTGGATTCTGAGCCAGGACTACAAGATGTTGTAGCTAGAGAACCTGCTCAAGAGACACAAGTCCTACGTAGATCTGGTAGACCAAGATTTGAGCCTGAGAGATATGGATTTCTCGTGTCTCAAATATGTAATGTGTTGCTTATGGATCATGATGATGAACTAGCGACCTACCAAGAGGCTATGAATGGATCGGACTCCGATAAATGGCTTGAGGCTATGAAATCTGAAATGGACTCCATGTATACAAACCAAGTTTGGAACTTGGTGGAACCACCTGAAGGGGTACAACCCATAGGGTGCAAGTGGGTCTTCAAGAAGAAGACCGACATGGATTGAAATGTACGGACATTCAAAGGGCGACTAGTGGCTAAGGGTTTCAAGCAAATTCATGGTGTTGACTATGATGAGACCTTTTCCCCTGTTGCCATGGTAAAGTCCATTAGGATATTGCTTGCTATTGCTGCGTATTATGACTACGAGATCTGGCAGATGGATGTCAAAACGGCTTTCCTAAATGGAAATCTCCTTGAGGAAGTGTACATGACACAACCCGAGGGTTTTGTATCCCGAAATGAAGCCACTAAAATATGCAAGCTGAATAGGTCCATCTATGGATTGAAACAGGCCTCTAGAAGTTGGAATCTTTGTTTTGATGAGAAGATCAAAGAGTTTTGTTTTGTCAAGAATGAAGATGAACCGTGTGTTTACAAGCGAATCAGTGGGAGCATTGTTGTCTTCCTGATATTGTATGTAGATGACATACTGCTGATCGGGAATGACATACCTACCCTGAAAGTTGTTAAGAACAACCTAGGTAACTGCTTTTCTATGAAGGACTTGGGTGAAGCGACTTACATACTCGGTATTAAGATCTATAGAGATAGATCGAAGAAGTTGCTGGGTTTGACCCAGAGTATGTACATTGAGAAGGTGTTGAAGCGGTTCAACATGCTTGAGTCCAAGAAAGGATTTTTGCCCATGTCTCATGGTGTAAATCTCTCTAAGGACCAATGTCCAAAATCTTGTGAAGATAAGGACCGCATGAAGTTGATTCCATATGCTTCGGCAATTGGGTCAATTATGTATGCAATGTTATGTACTTGACCCGATGTCTCTTTTGCTTTGAGCATGACTAGCATGTATAAGTCTGATCCCGGTGAATGTCACTGGATAGCCGTAAAGAATATCCTGAAGTACTTGAGAAGGACTAAGGATGTATTCTTGGTGTATGGTGGAGAGGAAGAGCTCGTTGTAAGTGGTTACACGGATGCCAGCTTCCAAACTAATAGGGATGATTCGAAGTCTCAGTCAGGGTTTGTGTTTTGCCTGAATGGAGGAGCTGTGAGCTGGAAGAATTCTAAGCAAGAGACAGTTGCTGATTCTACAACTGAGGCCGAGTATATCGTTGCAGCAAATGCAGCGAAGGAGGTTGTATGGATTAGGAAATTCATCGGCGAGCTAGATGTAGTTCCTAGCATTGTTGGTCCCGTAGTTCTCTACTGTGATAACAATGGTGCAATTGCACAATCTAAGGAACCTAGATCCCATCAGCGCTCCAAGCACATACTTCGGCGGTTCCATCTTATTCGTGAGATTGTCGAACGAGGAGATGTGAACATTTGCAGCGTGCCGACTGAAGAGAATATTGCAGATCCACTGACAAAGCCTCTCGCGCAGAGAAAGCATGATGGTCATACTAGATCAATGGGTATACGATACCTGAGTGATCAACTCTAGTGGGAGTCTTGTGGGTTGCATGTAAAATATATATTCCGTTGGCTGTTTATTATTTATTCATGTGATGAATTGTGTACCAATTTATTTTTACAATTAATGGCAAGTTCTTTTATTATGATATATTGTTTCTATATGATAGAATAAAATTCGTGATAAATACCTTTAGAATGTTCGCTTCCATAGGACATCAAGTACGTGACTTGAATGTGAGAGCCTATGATTTCGAAGCTTCATTCTTAAAAGGTCC